>JAGIQG010000021.1:31002983-32390839 GCA_024679065.1 Sphyrna mokarran
TGTCCAATAATGAAACTTCAACGGTTAATGCCAACACTATATTGTGAAATGAATATATTTGAATCTCCATGATGAAACGGAGCTAATTTTTTTATTACTATGGCCAGTTAAATCATTACCATCTCCTCCTCTGCCCATCACCCCCATCCAATTTCACAAAACAAGTATCAATATTCCTCTGTACAATTGTGTACCACTACTTAAGATAATATTGAACAGTTGCTTCTAAAACAACATGGATGGGATTTTCCAGCCACGCTCGCCCAAAGGTAGAAAATCCCATTCAAAATCAATGGACTTTTGCATAGTCCGTTTCCGGCCCACCACAATTCCCATGGTGGGCAGGGTGGTAAAATTCTGTGCCATGTGTACAGGGGATGGAACATTAAAAACGTTTCTAATCAACAGAAAAGATTGTATATGCAAATAAGAATAGTTTGAAAATACTCAGCAGGTCAGGCCGTAAGAAAGGCCCAACAAGGTTAGCTTTGTTTCCCTTGCCACTAATGCTGCCTGGCCTGCTGAACATTATGTAGAGATGCCGGTGTTGGACTGGGGTAAACTCAATAAGAGTCTGGCAACACCAATTTTAAATCCAACTGATTTATTTGATAGTAAATCTGCTTGCTTTCAAAAGCTAGCAGATTTACTATCAAATAAATCGGTTGGATTTAAAATTGGTGTTGCCAGACTCTTACTGCTGAACATTTCCAGTATTTTCTGTTTTTGTTTCTAAACAAATCAGTTGGATATAAATAGACTTTGAATAGAATCTACAACCAGAATAAATCATTCATGTCTATGCAGGTGTTTATGCTGCACACAAGCCTGTTGTCATTCAATTTACCTCCATCCAACCTGTCACTTTTCTATTCCGTAATGCTCTTGGCCTTGTCGTGCTGAGACAGACTATTCAGAGTCTGCTGAGATAAGGAAGGCACTAACTTTATTAAGAAACATTTTACAGTGGTATACAAATAGTCATTTGGTAGTATAGAATTTGAGAATTGCTGGAAAAAATACATTTTGCCTATGATTTTTTTGCCTTTTTCAGCAATCTTACAGTGACTTCATCTCTCCACGCAGTCTACAAGCTAGAACAAGACCATATGACATTGCATTACTTCCGGCAATAACGTATACTGTCTCATTAACATATAACACAGTTTCAATTAACTTTTTTTTAAAATCTTCCCCCAAGTCTCTGACTCCAATTTCTTTTTTCATCAGATTTGTGTGCATGTCTGGGTGGGATTTTCTAGCACTTCCCATTGGAAGGATCTTTCATGGTGGGTTATTGGCAGCAGAATGATCAAGCCACGCAAAATACCATAGATATTGGAGGGACCGAAAGATTCTGCCAGTGGCCAGTGATGAGCTGGCTCCGCTGCAGGAAAATATATGGCGTCTGTTCAGGTCAGTGTACCTAACCAGCACATCTTTGAAAATGTGGGATGAAACCGGAGCATCTGGAGGAATCCCATCCAGACACAGGGAGAACGTGCAAACTCCACACAGGGTGGCTCAAGCTGGGAATCAAACCTGGATCCCTGGTATTGTGAGGCAGCAGTGCTGGTCACTGTGCCACCGTGCTACCTCATTTCTTTGCAAACAGCATGTAAATGGTTAAGTATAGACATTGAAATAATATCTACATCTTTATAAATTACAAAAAACCCTGTTACTATCGAAGAATGGGATAGGAAGGGCAAATCCTATACCATATGTTCAATTTGGTTTTAACAACAGGGCTACAAATTGATCTGTATGGCTCATTATATTTATCTACAGACATAATTTTCCAAAACTCTTGAATCTACATCAGATGATTTAGCTTTAGTTGGCTGAAAGAATTGATGTTTGTTATTCAAAGTCCTGCTCCCTGTAGGTGTTGTGCACACCTTGCTCTCTAGTGTAATATCTGTCTGAATGGCTCCATGGATCAGGACATCACCCATATGACATACAACTCCATCCAGTCCTTTTAAGAGTTTGACATTGTGTTCTGGAAGATTACTGGTATGGATCTGTTGAAATGAAACCTCCCAAAATGATGTACTGAATGTTATGAGCAACTGAGACTCTTGATCAATTTGAATTTAAATTCAGTTCATAAATCTGGAATATAAAGCTACTGTCTGTAATGATGATCGTGACAAATATCATTGGTTGCTGTAAACACCCATCTGGTTCACTAATGTCCTTTAGGATCAGAAATTTGCCACCCTTATCTGGTCTGGTCTACACATGACTCCAGAGCCACAGCAATGAGGTTAACTCTCAACTGCCCTCTGCAATGACTGAGAAAACCAATCAGTTCAAGGGCAATGAGGGATGAGAGTATCAAATGCTGACCTTGCCAGTGATGTCCACATCCTATGAAAGAATAAAGAAAAAAAATCTTGATATCTTCGACTTCATGGATCTTTCCATCTTTCGAAGGCTGCTTTCTTTGTTTAATTGGTATAAACCTTTTGCTGTGACATAAGCATGGAAGTGACTCTTCTTTCTCCAAAAATGGCACACAGGCTCTTTTGTGGGACATTTTTCATGCCTGTGTTTTTTCCAATCACATGAATTATAGTGAATTGGAATGGCTGATGGTAGCTCTTCCTGCCTCCCCTACTTTTGTACAGCTGTCACTCAGCTTTCGACTCCATTTAGTCAGCAATTTTGGGAATATGGTTCTGCCTGGCATCCCAAACCACCAATCAATTTTGCTTCTTGACATCAGCTTGTGTATTCTGTGCAATTGCCCTTTTAAGGCTAAATCGTCCATTGACTGCAAGTAGCCAGGCAATATTTCATCCAAGACTTGGACAACAATTCTCTGATTAGTTAAACTTTTATGCTGTTATTTCCACAGTTCTCTACACTTCTATACAGATCACTGATAAATGCATCAATGCTTGCCCCTTGTCATTGGGTACACGTTAAATTTAGCCTACTCGACACTGCTATTCTTTAGCAGTTTGAAGTGAATACCAAGCATTTTTATATTTCATTGTCTGTAACTTTTTCTTGGTTGATGCCTTGCCTGATTAGGTTATTGTTTGCACAGCATTCATCATGTATAATAGCATGATCTCTGCTTGGCTTCACAGCGAGACCCAATTCAGTAAACTATTAATTAAGTCTTCTGTGCCAATTCAGCCACACTTCTGCCTTGTTGAGACCTGTGGTGTGCTTGAAGCTTTCTGGTAATGACAAATTTTTTTCATGCTTCTTTTAATTTCTGCCACCAGATAATACTCTTGGTCTTGTTATACTACAAAATATTCAGCGTCTGTCAAAGTCAGAAGAACACTGTGGTGGCACAGTGGCTAGCACTGCTGTCTCAGTGCCAGGGAGCCCATGTTCAATTCCCCACTTGGGTTAGTGTGTGTGTGTGTGTGTGTGTGTGTGTGTGTGTGTGTGTGTGTGTGTGTGTGTGTGTGTGTGTGTTCTACACATTCTCCCCACGTTTGCATGGATTTCCTCTGGGTGCTCCAGTTTCCTCTCAGCCTGAGAGGCACACTGGTTGATGCACTGGCCATACTAAATTCTCCATCAGCATACCTGAACAGGCGCTGCAGTGTGGTGACTAGGAGATTTTCACAGTAACTTCATTGCAGTGTTAATGTAAGCCTACTTGTGACACTAATAAACTGAAACAGTAACTTTATTATAAAACATTTTAGTATGGCTTCATCTTGCCATCAGAGGGAGTAAGATCTTATAACACTGTTTGTGGCTTCCTATGGTGATGTGTACTGTACCTCATTAGCATGGCACTCAGCTAGAATTAACTTGCTGACATACTCTGTAAATGTACCATTGTTATCTGCTGCAAAAACTGTACAGCAATGAGCTCCAAATTCTTATCATAAAATAGTGCAAGTTTCATTAATGAGGTTTATAAAACAAGATTTTCTTCTCCTTCCAAACATTACCTTTTACCATTTAAAATAATTCCATTCACTGACCTAAATGAAGAATCAGAATGTACTATGTCTAAGTTTGTAGCTGATACAAATCTAGGTACGAATGGAAACTGCAGAGGTGATACGGTGGTTAGCACTGCTGCCTTACAAAGCCGGGGCCAGGGTTCAATTCTAGCCTTGGATGACTGTCTGTGTGAGCTTGCAGTTTCCCCCCATCTTTGTGTGGGTTTCTTCCAAGTACTCCAGTTTCTTCCCACACTCCAAAGGTGTGCAGGTTGGGTGGATTGATCATGCTAAATTTCCTCTTCGGATCCAAGATGTGTAGGCTAGGGGGATTAATGGGGTAAATGTGTGGGTTACAGGGTAAAATGCTCTGCCAGAGAGTTAGTGCAGACCCGATGGGCTGAATGGCCTCCTTCTGCACTGTAGCGATTCCATGATGATACATAGATGCTGCAATGTGATATAGACATGGCTGACTTCCTTCCTCAACTCCATTTTTCCATCTGTTCCCATTTCATTGAGGGAATAAAAATCTATCCATTTTGTCCTTAAATATATTAAACAATTGAGCATCAAAAGCCCTTGAAATCCCAACCTTCTGAAATGAAGACATTTCTCCTCATCTCAATCCTACATGACTAGCCCTTCAACCTGAGTCTGTGCCCCCGTGTTCTAGGCGAAGGGAAAATAATACTTCAGTAGCTGCTATGGTGAAGCTTTCCAGAAACTTAATCTGGCACTGCAATGCTGAAGAAAAAAAACACAAGTACCATAGATAAAAAAGGCAAATATCAAGGGCAGCTTCTCTCTGGAATCTCTGCTTTAATCCATTACAATATTCTAGTTTATCAGAAAGCCAGTTCTTCATCTAATCAAATAACAAAGACCAGAAGATTTATCTGGTCACGTTATAGATGCTCAAAGAGGAATACATTTCTCATGACAACAGTGAGGTGCTGCCTGACAAACTGCAGAAGACTAAAGAATTGCAATAACTCATTCCGTATATCTACTAGTCATTAGTAAAATAAGAAATTTGGAAAAGTCGGGTTAGCATCCTCGTGTTTTCCTCCAATACTTTAAAGATGAATCACTGTCTTACACATGTCTTATAATACATTATATTCACCATGTCCTTTTCCTTATCACTGTAATATAATTACTACCATTATTGGACCACAAACACTCCACAGAAAACGGCTATCACTTTGCAAAGAGAACAACACAGAATGTGAGGAACTGGTGTGTTGGCTGACAATTCCCAGCACCTCCATTGTTTCGAATTGTGATTTATTACCAATAGATGAAAGATCAAGACCTTGAAAGAGAGAAAGAGAGAGAGAGAGAAAAAGAGAGAGAGAATATGAATGCTGGGAGTGATGATCTGGTAACAATTACATCAGGGAAAAAAAAGGCTTGTCTAAAAAAGTACGACCTAACTTATCAAAAGAATGAAAAGTCTTGGAAAACTCAAATATTTCTTTCCGTCTTGCCATTTTATATTGAAGATTTTACCTAGAGAGGTGCAATATCTTTGTCATTAACAAAGATTCAGATAGTATTTTGGCACATTTTTAATGTACTTTACACTCAGAATTAATTTTGTGCGCAAGACTTCTGCTATCATTCCAAAATTTTGGTACTTTAGTATTTTAATTGTTATAGCTTTCATTTATTGATATGATCCTATATCATGTCAATTTGAAACTGCAGGGGTGAATTCCTGTGTAACAGAACAGAGTAGATTGAGCTTATTGCATTTCTCATGTAATTGTATATGCAATAGGCAACAATTTCTATGCAGCCAATTTAGAATATGTAACTTCTTTAAATTCAAACAATAATAAAGCATTCCTGACTGGAAGAGAAACTTTCATTTACGAGGTGCATGTGACAAGTTGGGGTGACGTGTGCTTAAAAAGTTGAGAGAAAATGTGAACAAAAGGAGCAAAGCCAGGCCAGTGGGTTATCTGCGAAACCCAGTTAAAGGGCAGCCTGTTATCATATATAGTATATATGATATATATACATAAATAGTATAAATTTATATATAAATAGTATAAATTTTTCCAAGAAATAAATTGTGTGATGGATCCTACCCACTCCCTACATCAGACCACCGATGCACCCTATACAATTTCATGCCCATTGATCCACTATCCAGTGTCAATGAATGCCATTGTGAACAGTTTATATGTAACAAAAAGCTTTGAAAATATGCAATCATTGATAACTTCTACTTATGTCTGAAGAAAGAAAAACTGGGGTGCAGACTAATAAAAGCATCAATCATCCGAACACTTAAATGTTTGAAGAATCACAAATCACAAGCCTTTGAAATCATTTGTCTTGTGTCAATAAACGTGGTGAAATTGACTACAGAAGTCAGAGATCCTGAGCTGTCAAACATGAGGTTTTGCTGAAAATCAGATGATTATTACAATACAAGATTACTGCACCCTAGGAAATATCATTAGTGGACTTTGACACTTCTAGGGTTAATGGTTCTAGGAATTGTACAGTGGCTCATTTGCCACTGGTATAGGGGTCATGAGAAACCATAAGGGGATGAATAGAGGGATGTAGAGGCTGTGAAGAGACATGGGGGTTGGTGCTGGAAATATAGAGCTTGGCATGGGGGCTTGAGGAGAATCTTTTGAACTTAATTTTCAAATTATTCCCTCAAGCAGACAAAGGTCCAAATTCTTCCTACAACTCTTTAAAAGCCTGGCTCAACTCCCTGAATGTTGTGAAGAAATAGGATATATCTATCTCTGCAATGAAAATGGCCAGATTGGGAGATGCGGGCTTTTGACAGGAACCAAGTCTCAACCTTTAAAAGGCACTCCTGAGAAGCAGGCAGCTGGAATTAAGTGGCTTCCAACTCAATATGAAGCCAGGCCAATGTTTCAGTTTTATCAGTTCTAATGAAAGTTGCACTCCAAAAACAATTGGAATCTCTTTTGTCTTAACAGATGTTGACTGGCACAGAACCTATTTCAAACATTATCTGTCATTATTTCATATATTTTACATTTTGTTCCAATAATGCTAAGTCCCAGTTTGCGTATTAAATGACAAACTAGTCTTCAAGTTGGGGGCTACTGGAACATTATCCAGCAATGCACTTTTGTCTGTTGTTATTCTTGTTTGATGTTCTATAAGATTAATTGTTACTGGAGTTTGATATTTTTCTAGGGGTTACTAGTTAATTTTCTGTGGCTTTGTTCATTCTTCTATCAGTTTTCAGTTTCTGTGTGGTGTTGTTTCGCTCTGTTTCACATTATTTGTTTATTTGTTCTTTTTAATCACCAACTGTGTCCTTTAATTATGTTGTATTTCACCCTTTTGTGGATTTGTCTCCACTGTTTCTTTCCTTAAACTTTGTCAAATGGTAATACGAGTGTTTTTTAAATAAGGTACAGTTGGTAACTGAGGGAGCAACACAGACAAGGAGATTTTGAATTACATATGCCAGTGGGATCTGTCCTGTGGCATGGTGGCATTGGAAAGCAGCATGAGAATTCTAAACAGCCAAGCCACATCAGTTCACACAACCCCATGCTGTATTTTAGCTCATCCTTTTTTACCTTGTCACCTGTCTTCCCAAGCACACACTGACACTCAGCCTGTGTGTTCTGGCCTCTCTTCTCCAGTGTTTTACCACTTTATTTAATTGCAACTCCTCACCACACACTTTTACAGTGGCACAGTAGGTTAGCATTGCTGCCTCACAGCAGCAGGGATCCAGGTCCAATTCTCTGCTTGAGTTACCCTCTGTGTGGAGTCTGCATATTCTCCTGTGTCTGTGTGTGGATTTCTTCCAGGTATTCCTCCCAGACTGAAAGACATGTTGGCCATGCTAATTTCTCCCTCAGTGTACCTAAACTGGTGCCAGAATGTGGTGACTGGGGGATTTTCACACCAACTTCATTGCAGTGTCAATATAAGCCTACTTGTAACACTAATAATAAAGCTTCAAAAATTAAAAACTTTTCTTGTCCCACAATTTCCATTTTCTTCATTCTCTTCTGCCAATCTTCCTCGAGTTTCCTTTCCCTCCTCATTTCTCTTCCTCTGCTCTCATCCACTAGAGTATTCTTACCACTTATCCATTCAATGATTGGGGTTTAGCCTTCTGGGATCAGGTCTGGTGAAAACAGGCCTGATTCCAACAGTGACAGATAAAGAAGAAGCCTTTAGGCTTCCAGTTGCTAAGGCAGCAATAAGGAGAGCTGACCATTAGCAGGGAAACATGGAAGGTTTGATAGACAGTGGGAAGGACTGTTTAAAAAAAACACAGGGATAAGTTTCCACAATGATTCCTGCACTTGACCACAGTAACATCAGCAGAAGGGCCTTGGAAAAAGCTGATTTTGGGTGGCTAACAGCAAAGCATGATGGGAAAAGTAGTCAATCTTACACCGGGCTCATGAAACAGCTTGTTTTTGCAAGCAAGCACGATAAATGAACTCAAAGAAAACAAGATCAGTTGTTCTGGGCTGGTTTTGTAAACTGGCATTAAAAAAACAGGTAGCGGCTCATCCACGTACATGGCAAAAGTACTTTCTCAATACTGGAAGAAACTGGGTAAAAGAGAAAAGTTAAGCAGGCCCCACAGGATCAATCGGGTAAGAAGACAGAGTTCGGAACTCAGAAGAAGACCCATCAAAGAGAGCCTCAGTTTATAACGGTTAGTAGTTGAGTCCAAGCTCAATTCACTATAACAAACAAATAATCAGTGTTCTCGTAAGTGAAGTAAGCAGTAGTTCAATGTTTATCTAGCGTTTTCAAAATTAATAAAGATTAAGTTGGCCGAAATGTGTCTGTGGTGGACAAAAAAGCGCTAGCACAATAGTTTGAGTCAACAACTGTAAACTCCCTTTACTGGCAGCACAGGTCAGCAAAGCTACAGTATTATAGCTATAGAAAGTGTAAAGAAATTCAGAAGCAAAAAGACTGTACAGCATCAAATCACCAGGCTGATTCCAAGAAAGACAAAATATAACAATGAAGAGAAACTTGGGATTTCGCAAACATTTCCACTGGAGTAGAGAAGGTTTAGAAAAGATTTATTTAAAACTTTAAAATTATGAAAGGCTTTGACAGAGTTAAAAGAGGCCTTCAGTTACAGAATCATTGGCAGAGGAAAATCAATTTAAAATATCCCACTCAGTCAAACGAGAAGCAAAGGTTATAAGAAAATTGTTTTACTTGCTGAAGCATGGAATGTGTTGTGAGGGAGAATGTTCAAGGCACAGACCATTGCATCTTCTGAGGGAAATTGGATAAATATTTGAAGCAGTAAATATCAGTGTAAGGACTCTTGCTCTTCACAAGTTAGATTCACGTTCTTCAGGCAAGATTGTCTGCAGGTTCTCGGATGCTGGTGTCAGAACTCTTGAAGAGGAAACAAAGAGGACAATCTGATCCAAGTGTGATAGGGAAATGGGCCCACACTTGGCAATGAAAATTAGTGTAGGTATATGTATGCACATGCATATGGGTAGAGCAGACTTATGCCAGTGACATTAATGTCCAGGAAAGAGACCTGGACATTACACTGCGCTGTCATGATAATGGAGAATAAAAATGTCAAATTATTGAATGTTAAATAAGACAAAAATATGGACATACAAACTAGAGAGAGCTGAGGATGCAAATTCATTCATTGCCTGAATTACTGGGGTGTGACACTAAGAGAGAACACATGCTTTTCTGGAGAAGGATAATTGCCTCAAGATGAAAAGCAAACTATATAGAGACTAATGGCCATCTCCTGTGGAGATAATTATCATGATGTGGAAATGCCAGCATTGGACTAGGGTAAACACAGTGAGAAGTCTCACGACACCAGGTTAAAGTCCAGCAGGTTTATTTGATAGCAAAATCCACTAGCTTTCAGAGCACTGCCCCTTCGTCAGGTGAGTGCTCACCTGACGCTCCAAAAACAAGTGGATTTTGCAATCAAATAAACCTGTTGGACTTTAATCTGGTGTTGTGAAACTTCTTATTGAGATAATTATCATCTCAGCAAGAATGATCCTCTGAACCACAACCCAGACTGAGTTGAGAAGCTTGTCTGCCAGGAATATACAAAGATTGGGATAAAAGCCAGTTCAAAGCTTGGTTAGGCAGGCTAAGAGTTGGGGGTTATCAGAGTTTGTGTGGCCAGCTACAGACACCTTTGCAAACTTTTTTTTGCAGGTATCTATCTCTCACTCTGATTGCTGAAAGCAAGACAACTCTGCAAAAGCTGAAGCAGAAAGGGAAACCACAGATTCTCAGCAAATACTACAGCACACTGGAATCACAAAATGGACAATTTACCTGTGGAAATCAGAGCTACTGGAATTAAGAATCACAATGGCCGCAAAGTTTTATCACCTACTCCTCACTGACAAGTCGAAAACTGATTTGTATACCTTTACACTTGCTTTGGATTCAATTCTCATTTCAAATCTACATGAATGTATATGCATTTTTTAAATCATTTTCTTGCAGTTAGTACTTAATAATATCGCTCTTTCTTTAACTCTAGAAAGCCTGATTAAATTGGCTCCTTTAAAACATAGAAATTGGGCTAGGAAAAGGTATTCACAAGAGGAAGGATCCTTTTCAAATTAATCTGGTTGCGATCAACTGAGGGGATTGAATAAAGAAAGGGAGCCAGTTCATTCCTCCTCACCTGGAAGAGGGCAGGGGAGCGGAAATAGCAATTTGGGGGTCAGGGCCCAAGGCACCAAGCCGTTGCATCAATGCCTGGGTGCCAGGGTCAGTGCACTGTTGGCATTGCTAAGGCACACAGCCTGAAGAGAGGCTGAATAGGGAGTCTGAAGGGGGAAGGGTCTGAGTGCATGTTCTGAGGGGGAAGGGAGAAACCCACATGCTTACTTGATGTGTGTGGGGAGAGGTGACCCATGATTTGAGTGGCGGTGGGAGGATGTCCGTCTTTTCTGAAGGGTTGGTGGTAGTTCCTTGGACTCTTGGGGCCCAGTACACCATGTCCCCGCTTGTGGATAACACCAATAAAGCCTACCTGGTGTTGTTATCTCTGGCAGGCCAGGTTAATGGTGGGAGGCTGATGAATCACATGTCAAATCCACTAATGACATTCAAATTAGCGAGCTACATAATTATTGGGTTGTTAACTAGGGACAGCCCTCAAGCCCATTGGGGATCCTGATTTTTGACACACACCCCATTCACCAGGGCATTAGGATTCCCTCCGGCTGTCTGACAATGTCGGAGAACCGGACCTCTAGATCTCTGTAGGTTTGATCAAATGCAACTGTTTGTAGTTGATGTTAAATGTGTTCAAGTTTTGTCAAAAAAAATAACTGGATCCTGGGTCTCATTGTAAATGCTTTTCCATGTGCTGTGATCTGAGGATCTAGATTCCACTTCACAAAATCTTGGCCTGCAGGACTGTCACGCATTATATCTCACAGCAGATGTTAGTCACAAAGCAACTGACTTATGCCAATACTCAGCAAGCTTGATGAGTTCATCACAGTCTCCTTGTAAATAAGCATCCTAAAACTTCCAGATAATTCCTGATCATTGCTTAAACCAAGTAGAAAACCAGATACTTAAGGTAAGCTGCTTCTAATCATGCCAAGCCAGTAATTGTATTTTACTTGTGCTTTTTGAAGCTTCATATTGAATCAAACACATTGTGTAGGGTAAGTAAAAGTCCATTTCAAAATTATGTGAAATTTCACAGCAACTTGTGATTGTTTTAAAAAGCCACTTGGTCCATTAGTTCACGTGTTAGCTTTCTGCAGGAGCAATTTAGTTCTTCCCTTTCCATAAATTCCCATCTTCTAAACATATTCATAGAATCCTTACTGTGCAGGAGGCGGCCATTTGGCCCATCAAGTCTGTACTGACCACAATCCCATCCAGACACTATCCCCTTAACCCCAACTATTTACCGTGCTAGTCCCGTGAGACTAGAGGGCAATTTAGCATGGCCAATCCACCTAATCCGCACATCTTTGGAGCATGGTAGGAAACCCATGCAGACATGAAGAGAATGTGCAAACTCCACATAGTTGTTGCAACAATCAGCTGGTCATTCAGTTGTGTTGCATTGGTTAACAATTTCTAATATTTCTCTCTGTTAAGCAATTTTCTGGGAAAAGACAATTTTTTCCTTTTAAAAAAGCATCATTTAGGAATCATAGAATCTTACAGTGCAAGAGGAGGAAACAAAGGATTCTGAGAAGTTCCTCTCCAATTCCTAAAACTGAACAGCAAATTCCAGCTGAGTACAAAATACTTTACTTAACAATCCACATCATAGAGTCAGAAAGATACAGCAGGAAAACAGGCCCTTCAGCCCAATTCATCCATGCCGACCAAGTTTTCTAAACTAATCTAGAGTCATTTGCCTACATTTAGCGCATATCCCATTCATGTTCCAAATGTCTTTTAAATGCTATAACTATAAAAGTATTTTGGGGTGGCATGGTAGCACAGTGGTTAGCTCTGCTGCCTCATAGTGCCAAATACCTGGGTTTGATTCCCAGCTTGGGTCACTGTCTGTGTGGAGTTTGCATGTTCTCCCGTGTCTGCATAGGTTTCCTCCCACATTCTCAAAGACACGCTGGTTAGGTGTGTTGACCTGAATAGGCACTGGACTGTGGCGACTAGGTGAATTTCACAATAACTTCATTGCAATGTTAATGTAAGTCTTATTTAAAACCGTTTCTGCCTCAGGCAGCTCATTCTACATAAGCACCACCCTCGGTGAAGATGTTATCTCTTTAGGTCCCTTTTAAATCTTTCCCTCTCACCTCAATCTATGTCCTCTAGTTTTGGATTCCCCTGGAGGAAACATCTTGCCTGTTGACCTTATCTCACTTTACAGACCTCTAAGGTCCCCCCTCATCCTCCTACACTCCAGGGAAAAAAATCCCAGCCTATCCAGCCTCTCCCTATTTTTTCTTTGCCTGTTCCTGGAATATAGGTATTGTCTGGTGCGCTTTTGAATGTTTGCAGTTAATCTGACCCATGAACCAGCAACATTCCAAAGTTCAATCATCCTCTGGGAAAAGCCAAATTTCCTCACACATATTTAGTCAAACTTACAAAAATCCTCTTGTTCTCTCTAATTTATCCGAGAGAAGTTTCTGTTCACATGTATGCTGATCTGCACTTTCAAATTCTTCAGTCCGATCTCCCTACAGTCTTCATATATATTAATGATTTATATGAGGAAACGCAACTCCACATTTACAGATGACAAAGCTGGATGTGAGCAGGACACACAGATCCTTCAGTCTGATTTGGGCTAGTGGGCAAATGATTGGCAGATGCTGCAAAATTTGAATAAATGTGTGGTTATCCACTTTGGAAGCAAAGACAGATACTATCTGAATGGCCATAAATTAGGAAAGGGGAATGTGGAGCAAGATTTGTGCATCCTTGAGCATCAGTCACTGAAGGTAAGCATTCAGGTGCAGCAGGCAGTAACAAAAGGCAAATAGAAAGTTAGAACATAGAACACTACAGCACAAACAGGCCCTTCGGCCCACAAGTTGTGCCAATCATGTCAGTACCTACCAGGCCATAGAACTATCTGTAACTCCCAATCCCATTAACTCCCATGTACTCATCCAGAAGTTTCTTAAAAGACCCCAGCGAGTTCGCCTCTACCACCACTGACAGCAGCTGATTCCATTCACTCACCACCGTTTGAGTGAAAAACTTACTTCTAACATCTCCTCTGTACTTGCCCCCCAGCACCTTAAACCTGTGTCCTCTCGTAGGGACCATTTCAGCCCTGGGAATTAGCCTCTGAGAATCCATTCTATCTATTCCTCTCAACATTTTATAAACCTCTATCAGGTCACCTCTCAACCTTCGTATCTCCAGGGAGAAGAGACCTAGCTCTCTCAACCTTTCATAAGGCATGCCCCCCAATCCAGGCAACATCCTTGTAAATCTCCTCTGCACCCTCTCAACTTCCACATCCTTCCTATAGTGAGGCAACCAGAACTGCACACAGTACTCCAAGTGGGGTCTGACAAGAGTCTTATAAAGTTGCAGCATTACCTCCCAACTCCTAAACTCAATTCCTCTATTAATGAAGGCCAGTACACCATATGCCTTCTGGACCGCATCCTCCACTTGCGAGGCAGATTTAAGAGACCTACGGACCTGGATCCCAAGATCTTTCTGCTTCTCAACACTGCCAAGACTCCTACCCTTGATATTATACTGCTTCATCCCATTGGTCCTGCCAAAATGGAGCACCACACATTTATCCGCATCGAAGCCCATCTGCCACTTCTCTGCCCAGTCTTGCATCCTATCTATGTATCGCTGCAACTTCAGACATCCCTCCAGACTATCCACAATACCACCAACCTTTGTATCATCGACAAACTTACTAACCCATCCCTCCACTTCCTCATCCAGATCATTTATGAAAATTACATGAAAAAGGGTCCTAGAACAGATCCCTGGGGCGCTCCATTGATGACTGACATCCATGCAAAAAAAGACCCATCCACAACTATTCTCTGCCTTCTGCAGGCAAGCCAGTTATGGATCCACAAGGCCAAAGCCCCTTGGATCCCATGCCCATGTTGGTCTTCATAGCGAGATGATTCAAGTACAGGAACAGAGATGTCTTGATGCAATTATGTAGCACCTTGGTGAGGCTATATTTGCAATACTAGGCGCAGTTTTGTTCTCCTTATGAGTCAGAATGTTCCAAACTGATTTCTGGGCTGGTGAGATTGATGAATGGGGCCAGATTGAGTCGGTTTGTATTGTATTCAGTAGAGTTCAGAGGAATGGAGGGGATCTCATAGAAACCTATAAAATTCGAACAAGACTATAGTAAATGCAAGAAGGTAGGATGTCTAGAATCAGGGGTCACAGTCTCAGCATTCAGGGTAGATCATTTAGGACAGGGATGGGGAGAAATTTCTACCCAGAGACTAGTCAACTACCACAGAAGGTAGTTGAGGATAAAACAATGTTTTCAAGAAGCAGTTAGATATAGCTTGAGGCTAAGGGGATCAAAAAATATGGGGAGAAGGGAGGATCAGCCTATTGAGTTGGATGATCAGCCATAATCATAATAAATGGGTGGAGCAGGCTTGAAGGACAAATGGCCTACTCCTGCTCCTATTTTCTATGCTTCTATGTTTTACTGTTGGAACAGAGGTGCAGGACTTTACCTATGTTGGCATCTCAGGAATCTGAAACCATTTAACCACCTCTGAACCTTTCCGATGACTTACTTTCCATTATGAGTGAATATTGTAAGTTAGATGAGCGATCTTTAGTATTCATTGGATTCTAGCTGTTTGTCCTCATCCTACTTGCTTTGACAATATCCACCAGCTCTGACCATGAGCTTCTGAAGATGCATGCTGTTCTGAGGTGCCCCAAATTTGTTAACCCAGATGAGATCCCCCATTTATGGTGGGGGGGCCAAAGAGAGGAAGGAGTCTGAGTGGGAGGTCTGGGCAGCTGAGTGGGGGATCTAAGAGGGGGATAGTTGCTCGGATCAGGTCACCCACATGCCTGCATGGTATATTGACCCTTTGTGGATGGGGGAAGGATACGTCTCTTGGGTAAGGAATTGGTGGTGCTCTCCTGGTCAGTGTAGTGTGGCTGGGGAAGGGGGGGGTGGGGGGTCTATTTCATTTTTTGGTGGGGGGAAGGGGGCTAGACTCCAAGCACGGAGATTGGCGCACCCTTTAAGAAGATAGCCCAATTTTGTAACAGTGGAGCCAGCCAGCAGATTGCTTGAAATGTGCTTAATATTGTCATTCAGGTGGAATTCACCCCATGGATGTAGACATACTGCCGACAGGTAACACTCCATTTTCTTGCCGGCCTGGGCACTTAACCTCAAATTCTACAGCTTTGGCTTCAACTGCTTCAGCCCCAAAATTATTCAAATTGTTTTTTTTTATTTGTGGGATGAGGGCGTCACTGGATACACCAGCTTTTTTTTTTATTGCTCATCCTTAGTCTCCTTGAGAAGGTGGTGGCGAGCACTTGTACTAAATTGTTGTTGGGTATCCTCTTTACAAATAGAGTACTATTTTCAGACATCTTCAAGATTTATTGTGTGTAACTTTTCATGTTCACACATAATAAAAGTTCCCCATGTCCAGCAAAAAAAAAAATCCCCAGTATTTTTGAACTACATTCACCCCTATTTAACATTCACCGAACCATTAATTTCATTCAACTGAAATTCAATAGCAGCAAGCTATTCTTAAGCCTGAAATCACCGGGCTTTTAACTATGAGCTGTCCCTGCTCTCCTATTCCAGTTTGATTCCTAAAGATGTTAGAGATTATAAACATCTGTTCCCTAGAAGAGATTTGTACCATTTTTGCACAAAACTGTTATTTCATCAGACACTTGTCTATCATATTGTCTGTGTCACATCCCAGACCATGGGGTGAAGCAGGTAAATAAACAGCTATTTAAAAAGGCCCAGTTATTTATGTGGTACATTTCCCTGTGCCAGGTTTTTAAACTGGCACTACAACACAAACTGAGAAAACAAATTTCTACTGGAGTTGCTGTCCCATTCCACCATTTTTATGTTAAGTTTATTTAAGTGTCACAGTAGGCTTACATTAACACTACAATGAAGTTACTGTAAAAATTCTCTTGTCGCCACACTCCATCATCTATTCGGGTATGCTGAGGGAAATGTAACCTAACCAGCACATCTTTTGAACTGTGGGAGGAAAGCAGGACACCCGGAGGAAACCCACGTAGATAAGCATTTGCAGACTCTACACAGACAGTGACCCACATCAAGAATCGAACCTGGGTCCCTGGCACTGATGCAGCAATGCTAACCACTGTACTACCATGCCACCTTACGTTCTGGGTTAAAAACGAATTCCAAAGATTTCCACATGTAGAATTGTAGGGCAGAGTGAACTAAATTTAATGCATACAAAATTAGAATTAACTGACAAATATAATGTGTTTGCAAATTTCGATACATTTATTAATTACAACTCTTCAGTACATAAACCAAATGATAGTATTTATAATTAAAACCCCTGTTTCAAACTTGTACAACCTAACAAATTCCAGAACATTATCTATCTTCCTCTGATTAGCCTCAACAGAGACATCATGCTTTGTATAAAAGTAAAAGCCGTGGACTTCAGCTTAATGAAGACAAAGATCAGTTTAAAATATTCCATATTAACTTTTAAAATTCAGTTTGGAATCAACTAAATCACAATCTACATGTGACATGTTAGCACGCTGGTTAGTACTACTGCCTCAGTGCCAGGGATCCAGGTTCAATTCCAGCCTTGATGAATATGTGGAGTTTTCATGTTCTTTTATTTATATTTACTTAAGGATGCAGTTGAAATATAATAAGAGAAATCAGCAATTACTTTTACCAATTGCAAAAACACAATAACTTTGTATAAACCTTAACAGCTAAGTTTATCGAAGCTAAACAACTCCCTCAAACTTACACCCCATTCTCAACTTAGCACAGAAAGCAAGTGCTCTCATGTGATGCTAGAGTTTGCAGCCTCACGCCACCTGCTGTGAATTAGTCTTTTAGATAAGGAATTGAACTGAGGCTTTCCAGCCTGGAACTTTCAGCACCCCTCAAGAGACAGAGGTATTATTTGCTTCTGGCGAACCAGCCACCGACAGCAGGATTTCCAATCCCAGGGAGAAAGAGAAACAAAAACACAACTTATAGCCTGCAGTCCAAACAGTTTCTGCCCAAAAGTAAAATCTTTGGATTTCTCCTGTGGAAAAAAAATGTCCTAAAGTGACCTGACCTGTCAATCATATTTCACCCAACAATTCAGAAAGTGTTATAAAACTCCAAGACACTGCATTAGCCAAAGTAAAAAATAAACAAGTTGCCCATTATATTGCTTCAGCAACAATTAGAGGACATTGGCTCAGACATTGTGGCAACAATATTTTTTTTAAAAAAAGCAAGCTTGTTTGAAAAAACTGCAAAGAACATGATTAAAATACATTTCTTAAAGGCACAGTGGCATGACAAAGAGCAGGAGATTTAAATTACTTGACAGCTCCCTTCAACAGTTCCATTGGACATTTCCAGTTCCACTTTTTATGCACATTCATATCTACTTTTAACATCTCCAAAGAGCACTTTCCTTTTCCAAAGCTACCCCATGATAGTGGTTACCTGAGCTCTATCAAGAACTCCCTTAATTTTAGGCCTTCTCCTACCAGGTTTAAAGTGTCCATGTCCTGTTTTGGATATCCTAATAGTCAAAATCACATCAGCTTGAATTCCGTTTCCAGACCTGCTGAGTTTATCCCACATATTATGATTGTATTTCAGCTTGGAATCAGTGGTGCTGTGGTACTGTCACTGAACTAGAAATGCAGGGATCCAAATATACATGGGATTTTCTCTTGAGGTAATATATAAGTAATAAAGCTAAGATAAAAGCTCAAAATACAGTGTGCTGCATTGAAGATGTTACTTTATTTAACCAAACAATCAAATGGGAGAATGATGCAAGGAAGCCTTGCACTCAAGCTATAGAATGTGGGCAGCTGGATATCAATCTGAAGAACAGTGTCCTGTGAAAGCAATTTTATATATTGCCAAAATCATATTGCCCACTTTTCCGCTGGGCATTATCCAGTAAACATTTATACAAATCAGTCAATAATCATTATGTCATTAACTCCAACCAATAACAATACACAACATGACCTAATGGGATTTCATTTGTTATTAATTTACAGGTGTTTCCTCCCTTCTGTTGCCCAGCAATATGGGACACTGGACAATGAAATAGGAGAATGATTCCCACCGAATTGAAGCCACGTGACTCTTGTCCAATCCTGAGAAATTTTCACGTCTCCTCACCACTTGCTTACCTCTGAGTTGTATGACCCTATTCATAAGATTAACAATGGTAGCATCTTGTTCCTGACTACTGCAGGTAGCATTACTGCTTTCACTGGCTCTACTGTTCCTTCCCTCTCCCTGTATCTTGTCACTGACTGAAGTTTCACAAAATGTAACCAAAATCAAAACACACCCATCTTGTAAATTCAAAATATATGTTTTAAATGAAAAATATTTATTAATTATGCAGAAATCAGTTCTATGGCAGCAGCCTTAGCTGGTTCACGTCCCCATAATCCAAGATCATTCATTCTAAGATTAATGTTGTGCTAGTGTTCCTAAATCTATGGTTATGTGTTTATTAGCCTAATTTGCACCCCGGCCATTCCCCCAGAGTATTGCTCTAGGGACCCAGGTTCGAATCCTACCACAGCAGATAGTGAAATTAAAATTACCTGGGGCTTAAGGCAGCTGGTGCTGTTAAAAAAAATGGGACACGGCCTCTTCAACTTAACTCTTCTGCACTTCGACTCTGGGTTTCAAGGATTTTCTCTGTGCAGCCTGGATCTCGCCTGCCTGAGTCAGAAGATGAAGCAAAGACAGGCTGGAAAAAAATAAGAGCAATTGAGCGCAGAGTCCCAAGCAGTACCAGATCATCATTGTGAGAGAGTTCAATTAATTCTATAAAAAAAGTAATATAACTTTAATACCCTAACTTGACACTGAAATAAATCAGCAGAGACTTTCAGCAGATTCCCTTTCACTTACAAGCTCTAAGCTCAGAGTGTTACAAGCTCTGAGTCAGCATTCAGAGTGCTAGGAGATCTGACATTCCTGATTTTTTTATCCATATATATTAAGGCTCCCTGATTGGGCATGCACTAAAGAGCCCAATCAGGGAGTTCAAATTTTAAGGGGCCAACTCTAGTAGCCTCATTGAAGCCATTACAGACACAAAGAAAAAAGTAAGTCTGATGCTGGTGAATTAAGATTTTTTTTTTAAATCATGATCTCTGCAGCTCGTGCTTCAGTATTTCTCATTGCTGCTCAGCTATCCACCAGACGTCCTTTTATTTCTTCTTAAGTGGTTTATATGGGGGTCTCGGGTGCTTTGAGATTAGTTTTATGATCCTGCATTGTTCAGAGAAACTGGTTGGCTGGTCAGGTGACAGGAGGTCTTTTATTTTCAGTTGAGCTGCAGATTAGTTTTAGAACATAGAAAAACTATAGGACTAACAGACCTTTTGGCCCACAAGTTGTGCCGAACACATCTCTACCTACTAGGCTTATGTATAACGCTCTTTCCTATTAAGTCTCATGTAGTCATCCAGACGTATCCTAAAAGACCCTATCGAATTTGCCTCCACCACCACCGACGGTCGCCAATTCCACGCACCCATCACCCTCTGAGTGAAAAACTTAACCCTGACATCTCCTTTGTATCTTCTCCCCAAACCTGTGTCCTCTTGTGGCAGCCATTTCAGCCCCGGGGGAAAAAAAACTCAGAATCCATCCAATCTATACCTCTCAACATCTTATATACCTCTATCAGGTCACCTTTCATATTTCGACCAAGCTTTCTCAACCTATCCTCAAAGGGCAGCCAGCTGAAAAATAGTATTTCTTTCTCTCCCTGTTTTATTTGGAAGGTCTGCTGGTTATCTGAAAGCCAGGTCTTGCCTTTCTGAAGGGGAGAATTTGTTATTGCTACTATTACAAATCAGACAGACCATTAAAGGTCAGATAACAGAAACTTCACACCTCTTAAACTTGTCCAAATTAACACTTAGCAGGCAATCTTAACAAACAAATCCTGAAGGCTGAATGAATATGAAAATAGGAACATTTCTGCATCATTTTGGCAACTTGTTGAAAAAAAGCACACTTTGGGGAATTAGTCAAAGGAAAGTGGCAAATGCAATTCTTGCCAGTGGCAGGGGGGGCAGAGCTTTATCTCATTGGAGAAGTCGGCTGCTGAGCACGAGAGGCGCTATTGTTCAGGGACCTTTCAGTGTACTGGGAGATCTTCTGTCACTTCCCCCACCATCGATAATCACTGCGTCAGGCTCAGTCCCACTGCCCCAGATATTAGCCTTTCTAACCATTAATCTCCTTCCCAGACACCACTTTCCCCCCACCGATTGCAGCCCTGAACAATCCCTCCACAATCCTAATTGCCACCCTGGCCAATCATCTGCCACCACCCCCAATCATCGCCCTAGCTGATCAAATCCCCCTTCCAATCATCACTGCAGCTAATTAAATCCCTTCTACAGAGTTGTCCCTTCCCCCGCCCCCAGTGGAGCTCCCCAACTCTGTCTTGGCCTTGATCACTCATGTCCAGTCTCCCTCAGACCCCACTCCCCTCAGGCCCTCCATTGGACAATTCCAGGACACCCAGTGGGTGGTAATAGGGTGTTCAGTGAGCACAGTCAGGATGACAAGCAGCATGGCCAATGTACTAGGCTGATATTACAAAACTGGCAATGCCCAAGGGGCACTGCCCAGTCCTACCCAAAACCAGCCACAGGGCTTTAATGGCGTCTGCTTCCAACAGCAAGGCTATCATACCTCGTGACTATCCGTGATCCTCATCAGTGAGGACCTGACCAGTGAGCAGGTACAAAGAGCAGTACAGCACCATAACAGGCCCTTCAGCCCACCAAATGTGTGCTGACACAGATGCCTCTCTAATCTAACATTTTCTTGCCTCTACATGGTCCGTACCTTTGTATACTCTGCCTATTCATGTATCTATCCAGGTGACTCTTCAATATTGTTATAGAATTTGCTTCCATCATCTCTTCTGGCAGTGTTCCAGGCATTCATCACCCTCTGTGAAAAACTTGCCCCTTACATCTCAAACTTTCCCCCTCTCATTTTCAACCTATGCCCAAGTAATTGACCCTTCGACTCTGGGGAAAAAGGCTGACTATCCACTATATCCAAGCCTGTCATAATCTTACAAACCTCTATCAAGCTCCATCCCACCCTCACCACCATTCTCTGACACTCCAATGAAAACACTTCAAGTTTATTCAACTTTTTGTTTTACATGGTATATCCTTTAAACCAGGCAACATTCTGGTAAATCTCTTCGGCACCCTTTCTAATGCATCAATATCCTTCTGGTAGTATGGGGCCAGAATTGTACACAATACTCCAAATGCAACCTAAAGTCTTATAAGCTGCAATATGATTTTCCAATTCCCACACTCAATGCCCCAACTGATGAAGGCCAGCATGCCTTACACCTTCTTGACCACCTAGTCCATCTTAGTTGCTATCTTCAGGGAAGTGAGGATCTGCATGCTTAGATCCCTCTGCATGCTAATATTTCTAAAGGTTCTGCCAGTTTCTTTATACTTTCCTTCTGCACTAGACCTTTCAAAATGCATCATCTCACATTTGCCTGGGTTAAAATTCCACCTGCCATCTTTTGGCCCAGGTTTCCACTGATTTATATTGTGCTGTATCCTCTGACAATCCTCCTCACTATCTGTTAGTCATCCAATTTTTGTATCATTTGCAAATTTACTAGTCAGACCACCTACATTCTTCTCCAAATCACAAATTACAAACAGAGGCCCCAGCACTGATCTTTGTTGAGCACCATTTGTCACAGACCTCCAGTTAGAAAAATATCCTTTCACTGTTGTTTTCTGCTTTCCACGCCCAAGCCAGTTTTATATCTATCTTACCAGCTCACCTCCCATCCCACATGACTCCACCTTCTGTATCAGCCTACCATGAGGAACTTTATTGAAGGCTTTACTAAAGTCTGTGTATATAACATCGACTGCCCTGGTCAATTTTTTTTGTCACTTCAAAGAACTCAATCAAGTTTGTGCGACATAACTTTCCTTTCACAAAATTATGTTGCCTATTGCTAATAAGCCTATTCTCTTCCAGATGTGAGTACATCCTGTCCCTAAGAATCTTCTTCGATAATTTCACCACCACTGATGTAAGGACCACAAGACTTGTAATTGCCCAGATTGTTCCTCTGTTTAAGCAGGGCAGAAGAGAGGATGTTAGCCACTCTCCAATCCTCTGATGCCTCACCCATGGCTAAAGAGGATACAGAAATTTTGGCCAAGGCCCCAGCAATTTCTTTCTTCACCTGTCTGTATTCTGGGATAGACCCAATCTAGCCCTGGGATTTTGTCCACCTTAACGTTTTTCAGCATCTCCAATACATCTCCATTTTTATCTCAACATATCCTAGAATGTCAACATCCTCTTTTCTTCAATCACGATCCACCATACAGGTAAGGTCATGTGAGCTCAGACGTAGTATCCGAGACTCTCTATTACATGTTGAATATTGAAATTGGCTTCATATCCATAAAGGAAGCAAAGCCGATTTCACCGGCAAGACAGAGCCAATAAACTTGCAAGAGGCAAAAACCGGGCGCAATCCTGATTTTTTGCCCAATCATACCAGCTCATCGCTCTGAACAACCAGTGGGACAACCTGGTAAGAATGCCACCTCACCCCCTCCCATCAACCCCCAATCCCACCATCACTCCCCACCCACCCCCATCGCCCCTCACCCGATAGACAAACGAGATGACAGAGAAAACAACTTTTTATAGCCACATAACGAGAACAGCAAACAATTTACTTCAAAACAAATTTGGACCAATCCTCAGTCCGCATGCTTATCTTAGAGCCCAGATCAATAAACATAATGATTGGAGTTCTCTGGTCATTCACATTGGAGGGATTCTTTGGTCCCGCTGGTAGCATATCCCTGCCTGCAGGTTTCCCATCAGCAATGGGGTGAAATCAATGGGAATTCCCATTGACAGCAATGGGACCAGAGAATCCTGCTGCTAGTAAATAACGTTACACCTCCCGCCAGTGAGAAACACATGGCTGGGAGGCCGGAGAATCTCATCAAATAGCTCAGCACAGAATTCGTTTGGACATGTGAAATGAATTGTCGACTTTCCTTGATTGAGGCTTTAAAGTGGTTATAATGAGTTGTTCATCCTGTGATCTCTATTGTCCACGTTATGATGTTAATTTGGACAGGATTAGAAGCATTTGAAACCTCCATTATTTAATTAGCTGTCTGATTGATACTTTTATAGCATTTTCAGAACAACAATTTTCATTAAAAAGAAATTTCAGCATGAATTGTATTTTAGCAGTTCCAAATTTGCCAGTGTTATAATGTAGCTCATTGGTTATGTACATACCAGGTGAACGGGCATGGAGTAGCATGAATTGGTGTAAGTTCATAGTGCATTCAATGTGAGCCCTCAGGGAGTGGGTGAGCGTGAGGTAGTTGAAGTGGTGAGAGCTCCGGAGTGTGACTGTTTTTATTATAACTAGGATGGTGCCTCAGAGAGCAAGGGCAAATCTTCAAACCACCCCATCTCAGTAGTCACATATCTGTGGCCATCTGCTTCCAGGTTTGGAAGGCTCAATACCATCCCATGCCCTGGGAGCAGAAAGTGTTTGTGGCTAAGTGCTTTAAACCGAGATAGGTCAGCCAAGTACAACCCCGTCCTCCCGCAATCCATCCGCAGTATCCCCTCCACCCCAGGGGGCTTCTTGATTTGTCCCCTAAATAGTTTAATTTAGTTTAATTGATTTACCAAAGACTTATGTTTGCCAAAACAGAAGTTGGGATTTATGTGCGCATGCCATGGAATAATGGCTTTGTTTTGTCTTTATCAACAAGTACCACTTCTTTCCAGTTGAGCTTTTGCACTGTCTTTAACCTTTCTTTCAAATTATGATACTTCTGAAACTGCAGCATGACTACTTTCCTCTCTAACAGCATTGCAGCTCAACCCACTGCATCTGGACTGGAGTGATTCAAGAAGGCAGCTCACTGCCATCTTCTCAACTACAGATGAACAATAATGTTAGCCAATCAATGCCCATGTCCCACAAATGAATAAAAAACTATTCCAAAATGTGCACTTCACTTAGATATTCGAGTGTCCAGGCCAATTTTGAATTCACCGTCTTCCAACAAATTCCAAGGAAACAATATTTTCAACCATAAAACTGTTTCTTATACTTATTGTGACATATTCGCCATATTGCCCAAAATGGGAATTCACTGAAGCTAGATATCTGCCACTGAAAACATACATAGCAATAATATTTATGACCACATTTGTATACTTATACATCTATACACCCTGGAACTGAGATAACAAGGACATTATGTCATGGACCACACCTCAGCCTTCAAAGCCATTATTCCAACAAAACTCATCTCCAAACTCCATGGCCTAGACCTTGGTCTTCCCTCTGAATCCTGAATTTCCTAACCCACAGATCACAATCAGTAAGAATAGGCAACACCTCCTCCAGAATCATCCTTAATGCCGGTGCCCCACAAGGCTGTATTCTCAGCCCCTTACTGTACACTTATACATCCGTGACCACTTGGCCAAACTCTCCTTAACTCAATTTTCAAATACTGATAACACTACCACACTGGGGTTGGATCTCAAACAATGATGAGACAGAGTACAGAAATGAGATAGAGATTCAGGAGAACTGGTATGACGACAATAATTTCTCCCTCAATGTCAACAAAAAGAAGATTATTATTGAATTTAGGAAGCGTAAAGGAGAACAGGCCTCTGTCTACGTCAACGTGGACGAAGTATACATCAACAGGTTTGAAAGCTTCAGTTTTTAGGTATCCAGGTCACCAATCTGTTCTGGTCCCCCATACTGACATGACAGTTAAGAAAGCCCACCAATGCACCTACTTCCTCAGAAAACAAAGGAAATTTGGTATGTCAGCTACGACTCTCACCAACTTTCACAGATGCACCATGGAAAGCATCCTTTCCGTTTGTACTACAGTTGTGCTCCTGCTCTGCCCAAGACTACAAGAAACTACAAAAGATCATGGATGTACCCCAATCCATCATGCAAATTAGCCTCCCATCCATTGATTCTGTCCACACTTTCTGCTGCCTTGACAAAGCAGCCACTGTAATTAAGGACCCCATGTACCCTCGACATTCCCTCTTCCACCGGGGAAAAAAGATACAAAAGTCTGAGGTCATGCACTAACCGACTCAAGAACAGCTTCTTCCCTGCTGCCATCAGATTTTTGAATGGACTGACCTTGCATTAAGTTGGTCCTTCTCTACACCCTAGCTATGACTGTAACACTACATTTTGTACTCTCATTTCTTTCTCTATGAAATGTATGCTCTGAATAGGGCGCAAGAAATAATACTTTTCACTGTATACATGTGGCAATTATAAATCAAATCGCTTCTTTTTGGGAAATGCCCCATATTGGTCAGTGACATTATTCTTAGAAGATAATCACTGCACATATTCTGTAACCTAACAGTGATAGAAAAAGCAGCTCAACACTCAATAACTTAGAAAGTTCATTTTGGAAGATTCATCTCACCTTTACTCAGTTTTAAACTGATGCACATTTCCCTTTTATTCATGATTTTCTAGATTAATTGCAACTTAATTTTCCTGTTTTTGTTTGTTCTGACTATTTTCCAATAAATGCTCTACAATTGCCACCAATATGGCCCTGGTTGTTTTGTCTCTCAGTTTCCTTTGAGGCCTTGCAGGGATGCCCTTGACCTGGCCTGCAAACTTCATACTTCTAGCTCTATGTACAGGGCTCTTTCTGACTTTCTATGTTAAAAGGCAATTTTTCCAATATAATCAAGTGTCTGAATAGAGAAAATTCCCATCATTAAGCAAATTCGAAATCATTGGAGTGTACGAGTGCCAAATAGAGTGAGCAGCTGGTATTTTTCAATTAAATTTGCAATATCCAGCAATGCTCCTAGCCACTGTTAATTAAACATCAACATTCTCCATACGGCTAAACTGCTAACATTCTACTGGTTCCATTGCTGCAGGAAAAGTGACAAGGAAGGAACTATCGTATACAAAACTAAACTGACTTTCCTTGATTGATGCTTTAAAGTCGTTATAAGTTGTTCATTCTGTGATCACTGTTGTCCATGTCACAATTGTTATTTGTACAGGGTTAAGAGGTATAAGACCATGTGTAGTATCAACATGCTGCACTTGGTTAAAGTCATCAGGTTACATTTGAAGCAATTTTTAAAAGCGACGTCTCGGCCTTTTGGTTAAGATGCAAATGAGATCAAGCCTTGGAGGAACTATACCTACTCCAATCAGCTTGGATCATGTAGATCAAACCCAAGACAGGAGGTGAGAGCTCTGTCTTCTCAGCTTGGATCGGAAATGTCTCAACTTAGAGACTCTGAATTGGACTTGATTTGATTAAATTGGAATAAAAACAAAAAAAGTATGAAGTGTTTGAAACTGCCATTACTGATGCTTTCATTATCAATTGACCTTTTTATATGATTCTCAGAACTGCAATTTTGATCATAAAATTATGGCACAAATTGTTTTTTAGCAGTTCCAAATGGGAACCAAACAGCGTTTGCACAGTAACCAGCCATCTCACACCAGCTTCGATAAATGCAAGAGGAGGGAAGGGGTAAGGATTGTGAAACACAAGGTAGGAGCAGTGATGAACTGTTGGGAGTGGAAAAAGGTTGGCGAGCAAGAGATAGCAGAGAACAAACTTAGAGTCACGTCTACACTGTTTCAGGAATTTGGCAGGGATTTCCTCATGTCTTTTCCTGAATTGACTTGAAGATTGTGTGGTTAGGCTTTGGCTGAATAGTACGGGAATGTTTGCACCGTGCTAGGCTTTAATAGTTCTTTCCCATTAACATATATAGAGCCTTAATTTTCAGAAGGATCACAACTAAGAAGTTAAGCATTGTCTGTTTCTGGAACACCTTGTAATTTCTTAATCCATTGCAAATATTCAATGCTCAATTGGAAGTTGACTAGTTTCACTGGACGAAATCTTTTGCCAGAAAATTTTAAAAGCCTAATCTTGGTGTTCAATTTAAAACTAATGAACAATTCAATCTTTTAAAGTTTCTGATGCTTGAAGAAAGTTTGTTTCTATGGGAAGTCTAAAATAATAATGTTAAGTCTATTTATTAGCCATAACTAGTCATACATTAACACTGCAATTAAGTTACTCTGAAAATTCCCTAGTCCGCACACTCCAGCACCTGTTCGGGTACACTGAGGGAGAATATAGCATGGCCAATCCATCTAACCCACACAACTGTGGGAGAAAACCAGAGCATCTGGAAGAAACCCAGGCAGACACGGGGAGAATGTGCAAACTCCAGACAGTGGCCCAAGCCGGGGTTAAACCCAGGTCCCTGGCACTTTGAGGCAACAGTGCTAATGACTGTGCTGCCCTATAGACATAGCAGAGGATGGTTTTAATCCATTGACCTCTGGGTTATGGGCCCAGCACACTACTGCTGTACCACTCGACTATGGTATTATAGATAGCTGTTATAGATTCATGAGCATAAGTGAAGTGAATTTACTACTTCAAAGGTGCAAATAAAGTCATGTGGTAAAAGAAAATTCCAAATATAGTTTCTAGAATATTACAATCTGTTTATTTCCTCCAAGCAGTTAGAATTATTTTAAGAATCTCAATAAAGTGCAGTTGGAAGGGGAATATATCTGTCACAGGAACATTATAAATCTTATGTGACACTTTTAAAACTAGTTATTTTCTTTGAAAAATTGTTTTATTGTATAACATAAACCATTGCAATGTGCTTTGAGTCATGCGTTTCCTGTTTTTGGGTCCATTGTGGTGAAATCTAACCTGTAACAATGGATTTTGTTTTACTCAGCCAGAAAAGAGCTTCAGTTCTCTCCTCCGCGCAACAATTATGGATTCGGTTCACGTGAGCGAAATCAGCTCGTAAATCAAAAAGGCCATCAGCAGAATCGTAGTGGGCAGGGCACGCACCATGGAAAAGTCTATCGATTTTGGGCGAGGTTTTCCAATCTTGGGGTGAGCGCAGTCGGAAAGTCCTGCCCCAACTCTTTGTAAGGAGAAAAAAATGGTTCATGGCACAGCCTTAAGCGCCCTTATTTGATAAGCAAATCCCCTTTTCACATCACCTTTCCACAAAAGAAGCCAGTTGGCTGGCAGGAAACGAAAGAAAAAGCACGATAATAATTGAATTTTCCCAGACACAACAACTTACTTTAAGAAAATAAAGCTTTGCTTTCATGAACACAAAAAAAAAGTCACATAAGGATGAAGTGTTTCTACTACCATTTCGATATTGTGGAAGGTTACAGCTCAAATCAGGCCATTCTGTTCCTCAAATCAACTCCTGTTCACTCCCATATCCTTTCATCCTTTTATTTCAATTTAACTACATTTTAGAAGGATTTATGGATTGCATCAATTTTTTCATAGACAATTCCACGTTTTAATCCTCTGTCTGTAACCTCCCCATAAAATTTGTCAATTGGATTCAACTCATGTTATTTTCTCACAACTGCTCACAATCTTAAAGACTACCATCAGGTCACTTGTAAAACTTAGCAGCTTTGGTGAAAAAGTGCCAATTTCTCTTCAGAGCTGTAACCCCTCCTCTTTTCATTGCTTTTTCTTATTTTTTTAAAAAAGGGAAAAACATCTTCACACAATTCTTTTGTTTTCAGGATGGGGGTCACACTTATTGCTCACCTGAAGTTGTCCGGAGAAAACAATGGTGGGCTTTCTCTTTGATTTGTCCCTGTCCTCGCAGCGAAGATGTTTGGTTGGAAATGTGGAGGTGTTGACGCCGCGAGGGGGAAGGAGAAAAGATACTCCAAGTAAGAATTATGTAAAACTTGGAGGGGAACATGAAAATGCTGCTGTTCCCACGACATTGTTGCTCTCGCCTTTTAAATGTTAAGGGAGATGTTGGACAGCTAATCGTGATGATTTGATACAGCATCCTTGACAAAAAGCAGATTTTTTTTAACCAAGCCATCTGAAATAGAGGGATAATGAATACACAAGGTCAAGCAAGCAAAAAGCCTCTGAAAAATCGGGATTGGCAAATGCATAATAGTGCCAGAATGTCCTAACATAAAAATATGGCAAAGGACAGAAAAATTGGATTGCATTGGTTCTGTTGATTTTTGATCTCCCTTCACATAAGAGAAACTATCGAGAAGAGAAAACTGAAAATGCTGGAAAATCTCAGCAGGTCTGACAGCATCTGTCGGAAGAGAATAGAGACAATGTTTCGAGTCCAGATGACCCTTTGTCAGAGCTGTGATGAAGTGCCATCTAGACTTGAAACTTTGGTGCTGTTCTCTCCTCACAGATACTGTCAGACCTGCTGAAATTTTCCAGCATTTTCTGTTTTTTGTTTTAGGTTCCAGTATCTGCTATATTTTGCTTTTCCCTACCTGGGAGGTCTGTGTTATAAGCTGGAATATTCACTGTTGGATTCATAGCTTGGAATCAGGAAAATTCCAGGCTTCGTAAGCACAATTCCTGAAAATCTGAAGCAGACATTTGGATTTTGGTTCGAAGTTGGGATGGGGAGATATGCAAATCAGACCCGCTACCAGAGGAGCAGTGAGGCGATGAAGGGCCACATGGAAGGTGTCCAATAGGATGGGGTGGTGTGAGGGATGGCGGCAAAAGTGATAACAGCTTCACGCAGATGTATGACAAAGGAAAAAACATCCCCTGGGCCAGAAGGGGGAAGAGTCTCTTAAGGGGAATCTTAAACGAGTCATGGCCAGAATGAGAGGATCACAGAGTGAAGAAGCATTTTAGTTTACATGCCCGACTTAGCAAAGGCTGTTCCAGTCCCAATTGAGGGAGAGTGAGCGCACATCAATGCAACGTGCCCAGAGGGAGTGGTCACACCACCAAGCACCTCAGTCCAAGGGGGCTTTCTAGAATTATACTGGGCCTGCAGATGGTACACTCAGTCATGGGAGGCAGTTTTAGCTTATAGATGGACAATAGTATTGTAGGGGCATAGGAGAGTCTGAGGGGAGATGGGGGTCACAGGGGCTGCACTCCATATCTCATACATTCAAGATGGGGAAGAGCAAAGTCCACGAGGCATAGGCATATTGGCGCACAATTCAACCAAGACGTAATTCAGTCTACATGCTATAATCAATTCTGCCATCATTTCTAATTTAATACGTATGTTGTCTATAATTAAGTAACAAAATTTACAACAGGTTGCAAAGCAGTTTGGAATATAAGATCTTCAGTACAGCATCAGCCAAGTAGCTGGGAGATGTGAAATAGGATGCAGAAGCACAACTGGTAGAAGAGTGTAATGGCAAGTTCACATAGGAAGCTTCCGTTATTCACGTGGAATACTTTATAGTGGAAGTGCGTGCAAACATAAGGTATTTTTGTATTTTTCCCTGGAAAATAAACATAACATGAAATTAGAGGGAAAATGTACTTCCTGACTTACAAAACATCAGGTTTTATTTTGTTATGAACGGACTTTTTGCTATTTGGAATCTCCTTAAAGACGTAACAATCACTTTGCAAGTTATAAAAAGAAAAATAGGTTTTTTACTTCACTAAAGTAGCAACATGTGTCCAAAGTCAGACATTTCTGTGATAAGACAGCCCTGATGTTGGAAATCTGAGATGAAAACAGCAAATTCGCTCTTCCCTACATAAAGAGAAACGGAGGCTGAAATTTTTCAGCCACTCACCAGCAGGATCTTCCAGTCCTGCCGATGGTGATGCCCTGCCGTGCGTTTCCCAGTAGCAAGGGTGAATAGAACGGGAAACCCCATTGACAGTGGCCATATCAGAAGATGCCTCCACTGGTGAATGGCGAGCCACTTCCAACTCCACAAAACGTGCTGCGGGAAAAATGGAAAATCCTATCCAGAGTTAATGGTCAGAATTTTACCAGCAGCCAGCCCCTGAATCAGGGCAGGCAAGGCTTGCAGAGCGGAATTCTCCATTGGCCCCAGGTGGAATTTTATAAGCCTCGCCCAAAAAAAATTGTAAAATACGGGCCAATGTTTCGAGTTGAATATGGAGTCTTCAGAGCTGCCATTTCTGGTTCAGTGTCTCGCAAACTTTAATACTGATTGCAGCCACAGGACATCTTACCATTACTGTACCCTTGTTAAATTAATGCACATTTCAATGTATTTAAACCAACCTTATACAATGTGCCTGATTTTCAATGTTATTCTTTAGCTTTGTTTGGGAAGTTTGCTTCGGCAGTGATTGTTCTTTGTTCTAAATGCACAAAGAACAAAACAGCACGGGAAACAGGCCCTTCAGCCCAATGAGCCCACGCCGCCGCCTCGATGTTCCCACCTCTACCCATCATTATCATCATTTGGAACAGTAATCTTAAACAAAACATTTGTAATAAAATCTACACATTATTCAGACAACTACCCCAAACTTCCACTCTGGCTTTGATCCATTTTCTATACTTGGACAGCAAACCGAGAGATTCGGAGTTCTAAACCAGGTCCGTGCAATGCTCATTTACACAAATTACTAACTTAAAAAACAACAAACTTCAGCTGATGAAAATCTGAATATGATAGGAATCTGTTTTTCCCCCAAAGGCCAAAGACCAACTTGTGTTTCCAATACTTATTGTTAGCACTGTTGTTTTTTTTATTGAAAAGTCAGCCGCACAATGCTTAATTCATGTAAATAGGATGAGCCATTCTACTAGTGAAAGAAATGTCACAATTCTAATATTACGTTACATTCTGTTTATCACCCTTGTCCAATTCAAATCAGTAAATATTTTGGGATCATTATGCAGCGGGTGCTGGGTGCAGTCAGATTGGGGATCATTACACCACTGGAGAAAAACAAAGTGTCATGTGATTTTAGGATAATTACCAATTACAATTGTATCAAATCTGAGCTGGAGCCATGGCTGTTTCCTAACTATCCAAACTGACCTCAAAGGGACAATATAATCATGGAAAGGAGTTTGAAAAAGCTTCTGTTTTGCTGTGAGAGAGAGGCAATGCATCATTTTTTGTTGTGATTATGATTTTGGAAAAAAAATTTCTAAAAAGTCAAGCCAAACAATTTTTCACCCAGATGTGATCTAGCTGTCTTTTTTATTTACTCTGGAACAATTTTATCCAAAAGCAGATTGCAGCATGTAGATGCAACAGATACACAACGCTCTGACTGGTGAGATTCCATTTGCTGTTTTGCAATGGGACATTACTAAATTAATTCAGTGCTAAATAGACAAAGAATGAGTTAGTTGCTCATGTTTTCAATGGATTGGACTCCCCCTCACGCCTTCCACTGGTGGGAAGTTAAATGTTTTTTGTGGTCTGATTGCGGGGACAATACAATCTCTTAAGAATCCAGTTAGATCAGTCTGATGCTGACAGTACAGTGAAAACAGCCATCACTGGTGAAAAGAAAAATCTCTGCCTCTGGGTAATGATTTTTCACTGCTTATGAAATTAACATTTCCAGAACTAGTTGCAATTTAATATATTAATATGCATACTTAATGAATTGGTTCACAACTACTTGTAGATGAATACACTCTTCTGATGTACATATCTTTTAAAAAAATCATTTTCATTAGAAGGCTGTGAGTTAAGCATCATTCCAGAACTATTACCCCCACTTTTAGGGGGACAGTTTGGAGTAATATTGAGTGCTGCATTTTCAAAAGATACTCTCATTCAAGTGGAATTTACATGAAGAGCTTTACCTACCAGTATCACAGAATCCCTACAGTGCAGAAGGAAGGCCATTTGACCTATTACGTCCGTATCAACAATAATCCTGCACCCCTGTAGCCCCACGTATTCAACCTGCTAGTCCCCCTGACGCTGAGGGGCATGGCCAATCACTGAACCTGCACATCTTTTAGAGCGTGGAAGGAAACTGGAGCACCCTGAGGAAACCCACGCAGACACGGTGAGAATGTGAAAACTCCACACAGATAGAATGTGGAATTGAACCTGGGTTCCTGGCGCTGTGAGGCAGCAGTGCTAACCATTGTGCCACCATGCTGCCCATTATATTCTGGTGCACAGTGAAGATCCCATAACATTATTCAATGAACAGCAGCATTTGGGGCTAGAATTACTGACACAATAAACAGATTATCTAGTTAATCATCTCCATTTCTGTTTGTGAGCCCTTCCTGTGTGTTACAGTTACCCCAATAATAAGTGATAGCAGTTCAAAAAATAATTATTTTAAGAATGCAGAATACTTTAAGATGTGCTTAGAGACATGATAAAGTGTTATACAAGTCCAAGCAAATTCCTAAGTGCAATATTTCACGTATTGAGAATCCTGGCAATTGTTTCAGGACCGAATTACAACAAATCATTCACAAAGTCAGGACACATCTGGAATTCATTGCTGTAAGTGTAGTGAGTTTAAGTATATAAGTTTTGACTGAAACGGAGCGTAAAAATGAGGCGTTTGAAAAACCCATGAGTAAAAAGTTTGTAAGGTCCATACAAATTAATTGAGACTTCACAATTATGAATAAAACTTGCTTTTTTCAGTTTTGCCTATTTAGATGGTTAGAGGGTCGATGGATCATCCTTCAGACAGGAATTGAAAAGAAACAATACAATGTTGTATCCAGCAGACAACTCCACAAATCAAAGACATGTTGGAGCTCATGAGGAAAATGGGGGGTTTCATCAGGAAACTGTCATGAAAAATACTCAAGTATCTGAATATTCATAAGGCAATGGTATCTGGATGGAATGTATTCAAGAAATTGGTCAACATTTTATAATGCACATCAAAAACAGAAGTCAACCCAGAGGGCTGGAAAATAGTTAGTGCTACTGCAGTTATTAAAAATGGTTAGAAACACCCTCTATAAAGCTGTCAACTTGGCGCCTACAATATGTCAAAAAGATGGGAATTTGTTATAAATTAAGCAATTTTACTGGTATTTCTTTTTGACTATAGCAGAGATCCCAAGCCAACTGAAAGCTAATGTGAAGGAGGAACCGTGCCAAGCAGAATTATTGGGGTTTTTTTTTTGATAATTCAACAGAAACAATGGATTAGGGAGAAGTGTTAGGTGCTATCTACTGGTTTTGATGGAAGGCATATATTACATTGGCATAAATGTTAACTCCTGATTGAAGAATGTGAGAAACTGGGAGGGCAAAGCCACTGCTCATATTTAGTTTCTACTGAAGGTGCTACAGTTATGGGTCCATAGCATTATTTCCACTTCACCAGTAGATGACAAGTAGTGCCTCATTCCAACTAATGGGAAAACACTAGTTCTCCTGCTGACAAACAGAGCCAGCAATGGACAAGGGAACTCATACCAAATGGCAGTGGCCATTTTGTTCTGCGTGCAGGAGATACTCCAAAGTGAATTGAGAAGTTGTCTGAGTCAGCCTCAGTTTTCCTCCAGAAACCAATACTTAAACCATTTGACATCTGACATACTCTCCTCCTGCTTCAACCTCGAATTGCTCACGTGAATGCCATTTGCAATTCAGTCCCGGCCTAATTCAAAAAGTCAACTGAAGTAATCTGGTAAGGGCTCTGAGCAAAGAAGTGGGTTCCAGTGTGGGAACAGGGCAGTACCACCCTGCTCTCACCGGGCAGACTTAGTTAAAATAGCTCAAGTTGTCTCACTGAAGCTGTTGCAGTGTGCGAGATAGGCCGTCACTGTCATTGCCCATTTTGCAATACTGCCCTCTGAAGAGAATTATCAAAGTGCGAAAATACAGGAACAAAAAAGTTTAGTTATAAAATAAGTCATGAGTTTAAATTATTGTGGAATAATAGACTTATCAGGCACTGAGTGTGGCACCTGCTCTACCTGCCTGGTGGCTGCTATGGGAATTCATGTGGAGCACATTAAGAGCAAGAAGACGCCCTTTCCCTCCAGAGCACGTCAAATCAGTGAGCACAAATGGAGATAACCAAGGCCTTGAAATCACATGCTGCGTAGTTGGAAGTCCTCCCCCCTCTCTGATGCACATTCATACATGTTCACATTTCTAAGCACCCAGCACTGAAATTGGCATGTCCACATGGTGTAGTGAGTTAGACTGACCTACATGTCACAATTCTCAGAGCACAAGTGGGAGATGTTAAGAGCGACTCATTAAACAGTGTGTTGTAGGTTGACTTAGACTTCCGCTTTGCTGACAATGCAGACTTTGGTGACAAGTCTTTAAGAACAAAATAGCTTTGGTGCATCAGAAGCTGTTGCAAGGCAGCAATGACCTTGGCTACAAGGTTGTCCTGTACAAGCTGTGGCAGTTGATTTGATGCCTGAGGCAACCCAGCTCCGTCATCCTCTCTTGAAAAGGGCAGCTTATTTATATTTCATCTATTCTGTCTTGGACCAATATGGGATAATAAATGTTTTGGATGTACACCACCTTCTATTCTCTCTGCTATTGTCCCTGTTTGTTTCATCTATTTGCTGATCTTCCTCATTCTCCAAGACACCCACAAAGAAAAGAAAATGCATTGCAGCTTTAAGAATTCAGAAGGCAAACAGCCACAACAGGCACATTAGAATAATCTAAATAGCCAAAACCCATTACTGCACATGTCAGTTTGGAGCTCACATTTGTATTAAGCGGGTGACTTATGCCCTGTTGGCTAATGCAGGCACTTTCATCACATTTCCCATTGAGACCAAGAAACAGCAAAACAAGCAAGATTCTCTCCCAAACCTTTGCAACAAAGCTAAGAGGAGGCACGTATGTCTTTGACTTCAGGAGCTGACCAACAATTTACCGTGTGCCATTGATAGTTTGAGGGTAGGATGAAGAACCTGGAGAAACAATGTGAATTGAAACAAAAATAGTACTGGGCTGTTGGTTATATAATTCAACCCTCCTTAATTTATGTATGTATGTACATAGGAACACAAAGCTGTTTTGGACCAGACTACATGCTGCATAAATCAAAATCTGCCTGAACACAAACAGCAAGAGCTCCCAACAGGACATTGGAATAAATTTCATTGCAGAATTGTCTCCTGTACGGGTGCAGACAGAAGAGAAGAAAAATGAGACAAAAATTGTCAACAATATCATTACACTTTATAACAAACAGCATTTCAACAAATTTGTCTTCACTGACGTTTCCAAAACATATTTAGGTCAGGTTTTAATCCAGAGATAAGGAGAGCATTGTGAGATATACTTTCAAAAAGAAATAGGAAAAGTAGCGCTATAAAAAGGTGATCTGGTAACTGGGCCCAACAAATTGACAAATAAAATCAGCACACTCTAAGCTACCACAGAAAGGTCAGAATGCTCAACACTTCTAAGAAAACAATTATTGCAAGGTGTAAACATACGGCACACTATCATGAAAACAGCATGCGCAGAATAGATAGGATTTCACTGGACATGCAACATGTTATATTCTTCACAAACACAGCAATGGAAATGCATGTTCCAAAAATTCAGATTATTTCTTAATTCACTAATCCCCTATTTGTACTCGGAGCTGGAGATGATATTTAAATAAGCCTCTGATGGATTGGCTATGTGCAAGTTTCATTCTACAGAATGATTTCATACCTGCACTATACCTTCACTGTGAATCTTCATCAGTTCTATCCCCATTCAAGACATTATATTTTCAGCTGTAGATGTAAGGGGGGGGGGGGCGATTTCCCCAAAGTGCTCAGTGGGCAGGAAAATGGGAGATTTTCCCACCCATATTTTCGGTGAACTTAGTTGGTTGAATTTCCAGCATGCTGTACTTCTCAAAATCCACCTCGGGATTCATGCAGGTATTAGAGGGTTGGGGTCTAATCCCACCCGAGAGACCGGCATCAGTGTGCCAGTATGGAGATCAGTGCATGCACACTGCTGCCCCCCAACCCCCAATCTCCCAATCGCCAGTTTCACAATGGCTCTCACAACCCTGTTACGGCTCAGGTCAGAAACTCCAAAGTGTTGTTTGGAGCCTGAATCATAAATTTTGCACCTTGAAGTTAGCTAGGATAAGCATGATAGGTTTCACTTCAGGTTTGATTCAAATGACCCTTTGGGAACTTTTTGTCAAAGTTTATTTAAGAATATAGTTAACATATATTGTACGAAATTTTGCAAGAACTTATCAATTAAAACTAGAGGAGCTACTTTAATGTATTCCAATCAAAATCAAAACCTTTCATAGGCAAAGCCCATTAAACAAGTTCAACACAGCAGAGACTAGTGCTCACATGATACTGGAAACTGAGCCCTTTAGTTGATATCTGCAGTTCTCTAGATTTGTTCCGAATAATTTGAAGTCAAAACAGCCCCAGGGTGAAACTCTCTGGTGAAGCCACCAACCACGATCTTTACTGCAGGAAGGCAAGACTTTGCTTTCAGATAACCAGCAAGAATTTCAAAAACAAACGGGGAGAGGGAAACACTTCTTTTCAGCTGGCTGCCCCTTCTAAAAAACTAAACTGTAATTCAGAACTGAAAATTAGAGAACTTTTGTCACTTGATCTGCCAGTTTGTTTTTTCCTAACAATGCAGAGGTATAAAAAAATCCCAAAATAAAAACAAACAACCCCCATCCAAGCCACTTATGGAACAATAAAGACATCTAGCAGCCAACCCAGCAGCATTGAAATCTGCTAAGAAAACACTGAAGCTGTCAGAGCTGCAGAAATCATTATTTAAAAAACCTTTCTTAAAGGTACACAAACATTACAACCTCTCTCCCCCCACCTCTCAAATGCTGGCCCCAAAATATCTCCAGATCACTGGCCCAGACCCCCCTCAATTGCTGACCCCAATCCCCCATAAGCAGTGCAGGTTGGGAAAAACACACCCCCATGTTTAAAATGATTAAAGATCAGAAAAAAGACTTTGGAACTGTCAAGATAATGGGTTATAGCCCCAAATTATTTAAAGACAGTTTGAATTTTAATAAAAGACATACAAGCAAACATTGACTGAGACAACAAGGTAACTACTTGCTGAAAAATCCTATTGTGGATTACACTTGGTCAACTAATCCAGTAACAATAGAATATTGCATGCTTTCAAACAGAGACCCCTTAAAATAAGAAGTGCAATGCAAAAAACTGAAGTGTAACCCCTTGTGGAGATATTAGAGGTTGATTTTCTTCTCAGCAGAAACTATCTCCTGTGATTATACCTCAGACTGTGGACATGTGAATTAAAAGAAAGCAATTCTGGGCAAAAGGCATGTTTGTGTCTTTCCCCTTTCAGGAATACTCCAGAAAAGGTGTCAAAAACTAGCAGCAACCCTGGCCTAGGTGTCCTAATTTTACAGTGCTGGTGTGTGCTATGAAGTTCCCAGCTGAAGAACATCCATAAGGCATCGCTGCACCAGCAAATAAAAAAGTTTTTCTTTCACCACCAGAAACAAGTCACAAGTTAGCAAAGTGATAATTAAAAAAGGAAACAGGAGAACTGTTTTCAGCTAACCTGCAGAACCAAAAATTTCCAAACCAACTGCACAACCAAGTCAATGCTGTCAGATTCGCCCAAGTTAACGGCTGTAACATTTCACTATCTATTCCTCATGAATAAACTAAAGACTGATTCAAATATCTTTTTAACTTTTATTTTTGGATTCACTTCTCATTTCTAATCTATGCATAGGTGAGCTACATTTTAACTTCTTTTCCCTGTGTTTTCATAACTGATGAAGCCACTCTTTCTTTAACTCCAGAAGTCCTGGTTAAATTCGCTCACTTCAAGACATAAATACATTTGGACTGGGCAAAGCTATCCATGAGGAAAGAAATCCTTAATAAATTAACCTTGTTGGACCAAATGAGGGGGTTAAATAAAGAAAGGAATCACTGATAGCATAAAAACTGAAGGGTACCTCATCCTGAATCATAAATTGAGAGTGCTCCCCTGGAGTCAGTTATAACAGAGTTCATCCTCACCATTTACAAGTAACTGAATTGAACATGGTTTAAAAAATACAACCTAGAGATACAAAATGCAATCTTATTATTGAGAGATCTGAGCAATATGATCTTGGCCTATCCTACCTGTTTTAGATTCACAATCCTCTGAGGTTAAATTTGCACAGTGTGTGCTTTCTTTTTCCTCAAAAGACTTTAAATTTCTTGTTTTAATTCCTATCTTGCTTCATATTTCTCATTTTTGAATGCTGTAATCAATTTAGCGTCAATCACCACCCACAACATATCCTATTAATTGTGAAAACATTTATGCTAATCTCCTCTCTACAAGATCTGTATTTTTTTTCACTGAAATAATCAGAATCCTACAGTGCAGAAAGAGACCATTCCGCCCATCAAGTGTATACCAACCACAATCCCACTCAGGCCTGATTCCCATAATCCCATGCATTTGGCCTAGCTAATCCCCTGACACTAAGGGGCCATGACCAATCAACCTAATCCACACACCTTTGGACTGAGAGGAAACCAGAGCACCCAGGGGGAATCCAGGCAGACACAGGGAGAACATGCAAACTCCAGTGACCCAAGCCAGGAATCAAACCCGGGTCCCTAGCACTGTGAGGCAACAGTGCTAACCACTGTGCCACCCCTAAATATTGCTATATTTAGAGGTCAAACTGTGATATGTTAGTTACGAGTTTCATGTTCTGTTTATTCTCATTTTACCCCTCGGTACATTTTCATGACATTTTTCAGATCATCTGTAATATGCAGGTATCGTTTCTCTGAAGCAAATAACATGCTAAGCCTCTTAATCTTCATTACCCTAGCAATGCATAAATTGAGTTGGATAAAAATCTTCTCTCTCACGTACAGCTGTAAAATACCAGAGTCAAATGCATGCTTTTTATGGGGAAAGCAAAATATCAAACATTTAGAGAAAATACAAATAAGGAAAGAAATAAAAAAAGCAAAACAAAGCACAACTGACTAATTTATTTTAATTTATGCTAGTGGCTCTGCATTATTTATTTCCAACTATATTAATAGATGCAGCAATCACTTGCTATGTGCTGGGAACATCTCACATCTGAAGCAATTACTTCAATTTTCATGTTTGAACAAATCCATGTTGAAAAAGTATTAGAATCAGAGAAGGAAGACAAGAACTGTCAGTGAAGTGATTACAGTTGTCAAAGGCTTGATATGCCCTGCTAATGCTTCCTATTCTGGGCCCAGGAGACATTATGAAATATTGCCATTGATGAGTCTCACACTTACTTTCCAACCACTGTGGCAGGCACTTTTAGAGTTGTAGAAAAAATCCTTCAGAGCAGCTAATGTATTTTTCATATGCGTATTGCTACAGCAAGGGTAAGAACCATTGAAAAAGTGATACAAGTTCGTGAGGTGATCACCTTTCCTGTTCTATCTATACTCAGTAAGAGAGAGAAACCATAAGTCATAAAAGCAGAAGTAGGCTATTCAGCCCATTGAGCCATGCAGGTTAGGCAGATTGGCCATGCTAAATTGCACCTTAATGTCCAAAGACTCAAAATGTAAATTATGCAGATTAACCATGATGAACAGGTTACAGGAATGGGGCAGTGAGAGAGGTGGGGTGGGGTGGGGGTGGGGTGGGGTGGGTGGGGTGGGGTGGGGGTGGGGTGGGGTGGGGTGGGGTGGGGGGTGGGGTGAGGTGGGGTGGGGTGAGGTGGGGTGGGGTGGGGTGAGGTGGGGTGGGGTGGGGTGGGGTGGGGGACCTGATGCACTTTCAGAGAGTTGGTACAGACTCAAAGGGCCAAATGGCCTCCTTTTGCACTGCAGGGATTCTTTGATTCAATGGCTATTCTGATATAATCCTCAACTCCACTTGTGAGCCTTATTCGCATAATCCTTAATTTCCTTCTTGATTAAAAATCTGTCTATCTCAACTTTGAATATACTTAATGACCTAGACTCTATAGCACTCTGCAGTAAATAATTCCACAGATTCACTCCCCTCTGGGAAAAGAGATTCCTCCACATCTGTCTTAAATGGATGACCCCTTTCTCTAGGATTATGCTTCTGGTCCTAGACTCTCTTACAAAGAGAAACAACCTCTCAGCAGTTACCCTGTCAAACCTCCTGAGAATCCTATTTGTTTCAATAAGATTACCTATCTTCTAAACTCCAATGAGCATTGGCTGAACCTTTTCTCATTCAAAAATCCCTCCATACCAGGGATCAACCTAGTAAACATTCTCTGGATTGTCTACAATACCAGTACATTTTTCCTTAGATAAGGGAACCAAAACTGTTCACAGTATTCCAGGTGTGGTCTAACTAATACCTTGCATAGTTTAAGCAAAACGTACCTATTTTTATGCTACATTCCTTTTGAAATAAAGGCCAACTTTCCATTTACTGTTCCTATTACTTGCTAAACTTGCACGCTAGCTTTGTGATGCACAAGGACTCCAAAGTCCTCTGCGCTGCAGCTTTCTTCAGTCTTTCTCCATTAGTAGGAAGAATAAAGGAGATGAATATTACTTAAAGTGCATAACTTCACATTTTCCTATATTCCAGTACCAAGTTTTTTTGCCCACTCATCTAATCTGCCTGTATCTTTCTGTAGTCTTTGTGCCATCCTCACCATTTGCCTTCCCGCCTATTTTTTCCCCACCAGCAGTAAGTGGCACATTATTCATTAATAGTGGGATTCTCTGGTCCCACCATTCCCATTGATGTTTTCCCGTGCCAGAGGGAAACCCACAGATGGAGATGCACTGCCAGACCTGAGAATCCCTCTGCCAAAGGCTGAAGAACTCTGGCCACTGTTCTAGGCAACTGCTCCGAATACACACTATGAATTCTTCCTAAGGCTACCTTTGCCAATTTGCTTTTCCTAATCCACGTGAAGATTAAAGTCCCAATATACAGGGAAAGTTGTTTTGCATCAGCGTGAACAGATCTGAAGTACTGTTAGATGATAAACTTTGAGCAGAATTGCCATTGATAAATCCCAATTTCTAAATCATTTCTAGTGAGACCTAATTAAATATGTAGCTGGATGCTAAAGATTCAGCAGTTTGGCTCCACTACAAAACTCAAAGTCAGTAATGTATGCAGGAGGCTATCATAGAATAGACTTATCCAAGTCTGGGTAAGCCAAGCATTGCAAACTCACGCCAGCAAGTATAATGCTGCGTGTAACCAGAAGGCACGCACACTCACAACTAGCATGCAGGTGTTTGATGCCATGAACAGACAAATGCATAAGTGTGGCATTCTGCAATTAAACTGTGTAGTCCTGCCAATATGGTAGGTGCAGACAATAGAAAAACAGAAAAAGCTGGAAATGCTCATTAGTCAGCGACCATCTGTGGAGCGAGGAACAGAGGTGAAGACCTTTTGACAGAAGTAACCAAATTTAAAGATGTAACAGGCTTTCAGCAAATACAAAGGCAGAGAAAGGGAACAGAACAAAAGGGAAATTCAGTTTGATACAAAGGAAGAAATATGACCGTTCTAGTGCTTGCAGTACGTTCCTTTGTTCACTACATCTTCTCGTTCGAGAACGTTGTCATAATTTTGTTTCCCTCCCCTTGCTCACCTTCACTTACTTCTCACAACTGCATTGCTTTCCTTCTCATTTCTAGTCTGCCTTTGTATTTGCTTTAAACCTGGAACATCTTTAATTTTGTTTAATCCTAATGTGAGATTAGCAATCTGAAACATTAACGGTTTCTTTCTCCACAGATGCTGCAGAACTAAATGAGTATTTCCACTGCCTTTAGTTTTTAATTGTAGGATTCTAGTCTCTGCAGTATTTTGCTTTTGTTACATCATTTTTAAATCCCAATACCCCATTTTTCCCAGTGTTTCCCTCCCCCTCTTTCCTATTTTCTGATTCCCTCCCTCCCTTTTTTCCCCAGTGTTTCTTTCCCTCACATTCCCAGTTTTTGTTTCCTTCTTTCCCAGTCTTTCTCCCTCATTCTTTTCCAATTTATTTCTCCCCCGCCCCCGGCCTTTTTCTTAGTGTGCCTCTCACCTTTTCCAGTTCGCGGGCTGTCCTTCCCTCTCCATTGCACTAGTTAAGAGCAGAGATGCTCTCACTACCATCCTGGCTAATATTTAACCCTCGACTAATATCGGTTAACAGTTTATCTGGTCATTGATCCATTTGCCATTCAGGGGTTTCAGTATTTCCTACCAAAATTGGCAACAGCCAAATGTGGGGAGGCAGTGACATGATAGTATTATAATCCAGAAACTCAACAAATGCTCTGATGACCCAGGTTCAAATCCGTCCATGGCAAATAGTGAAATTTGAAGTCAATAAAGTTAAATCTGGAATTAAAACTTTGACGACCATGAAACCATGGTAGATTATAAAAACCCATCTGGTTCACTAAATATCCTAGAGAGAAGGAAATCTGCCATCTTTGCCCAGTCTGACCTACATGTGACACCAAACCCACAACAATGTGGTTGACTCTTAAATGTTCTCTGAAAATGGCCTAGCCAACTACTTAGCTCAAAAACAATTAGGAATACGCTATGCCCAAATAATTGAATGAATAAAAACACCACAAAATCATGAAAACACTATATTAGAAATGATGCAACAATTTAAATATGTTTCACCATTTTCAACTACCTTAGAGATGTCCAGAAACATTCCAATATGCTTCACGTAGTGTTTTGTTGGTCTCCGTTGAGCAATCCATATCCCAAATTGTTAATCAACTGAACTCAATGGTGTTCTTCAAATAGTATTGGGTGACCTTTACCATTCACTCAGACCACTGATGCAGGTTCAAGCTATTTCATGGATGAAATGTTCACATTTATTCACTGGAAATTAAGTATTTATTCTGATATTGTTAAACCTATGGACTTGGCAACATCAGTGTCAATAAGAAAATTTGACAATGCTAAATTGTTAAAACCAAAATTGAAAGAATGGTAGTGGTTTGGCAGTCAAGATTCACAGTTTAAATACCCTAACTCACACATTCCCATTTCTGGGATTAAAATCCCTTCACCTATCAGTTCACTAACAATTTCATGTTTTTAAAATCTCCACCCTTGCAAAATGACAATCATGCTGATCCCATCAGTGATATCAACAGCACCACACAAGACCTCAATACCACTGTACAAGAGTGAAAAATGAGCACAGAACCCAAATCATCAAGAGCAGTTATCCAGTTTGACCATTATCTAGCCAACAATAAATACATTTGTGATAATTGTGTCAATTCTCTACACTACAGGGACAGGCCTTCTCTCTATGCACAGCACCGTAATATGTCTACTCAGTGTGAAATTCTCAGGAATGAATATGCTTGACGTGTTGCCCACTTCTGGAGCACAAATATTTAAATAGTTGCGCCTTTAAGTAAATCTTTGTCAGGGCATGTCAAGATAAAGGCTGTTAATGAACCAATGCAGTAATAATGTCAGTTCTCAGATTTAATATTGACAGAGGCTCACACATTTATTGCCAAGCTGACACCAAAAGAAAGCAAAGCAATCATTCAGCTGCCAGAAGAGTTGACATAAATAAGATGTGATGCACACAGATTCAGGATTGCAGAAGTGATTTGCCATCTTCTTCTGTTCATAGAATCCTATAATGCAGAAGACGATCATTTGACCCATCAAGTCTGAACTTGGGGATCTCCATGTAGTTACCCTAGTGAGTCCCCCTGACATTAAGAAGCAATTTAGCATGGCCAATCCACCTAACCAGCACATCACAGGAGGAAACCCATGCAGATACAGAATATGTAAACTCCATACAGACTGTGATCCAAACCAGGAATCAAATTCAAGTCCCTGGTACAGTGAGGCAGCAGTACTAACCACAGTGCCACCATTTCACTGTCACTAAAGTTATCAAAGTACTAACTCTAAAAAAGTTTCAATGTTTATGTAGAGTTTATTCTCCTACTTGGATAATAATCCTGAGATGACTTTCAATGCTTATTACCAGACTTAAGCAGGTGGCAATATGCCCACCTAGTTCTAATACAATTCTAGAGAAATGGTTTATAGAGCTCATAGTCACAGCAATAGCCACTGTTCACTGGCTGTGGATCCAGGAAATCAACTTCATTTATTCATCAGGTTTAGTGGATATGTTATGCTAAATTGCCCCTTAGCATCAGAGGGATTAGCGAAAAAAATAAATACATGGGATTATGGAGAGCAGAGGCTGGATGGGATGAATGGCTTCCTTCATTACTATAAATATTCTATGATTCCATGATCAACATTTTAATCAAGTAAGATAGGCGGCAGCATTGCACCTTCTTTTCAATAGCATAACTCCCTACTGATAAATTTAAATGCTCCTTTGAAAATAAATGGGTCAGGGGTAGCATGGGTTGGAGAGGAGGTCATGACTTCACCAGGTGGGGATATAGTTGGGTGACTGGGATGCAGTGGGGATGGGGTATATAATAGTGGCTCAGTTGGTAATATTAATTGTTGGTAAATAATGGGGTAAACATGCATGCAGAAGCTTGTCTTTTACCTTCAGCAAGTTTATTCTGCATCAACTCAGCAGAGACGTAAACTCCATGGGCCAGAATTCTCCCAAAGGAGATGTTGAATTACTCCAATTTTCACACAAATTCACACTTTTTTCAGTGGGAGTTCAAAGAAGAATATCCCACACTGCACTGCAGAGGTCACTAACGTGAATATCATTATAAAGCTGCAGATGGGGCCTATCCCGCTGGAGAGGCTGGCAGCATAGTGCTGACTGAGCCACTGTGCATGTGCCAATCCGTCAGCACATGAACAGTGACCCTGCACTGTCAGCCTCCCAATTGCTGGCCAGCTCAATCACTGGCCAACCCCATGATCCCAATATTGCTGTCTCTCTGAACCCGCTCCACAGCTCAATCGCTGGACCCCCAACCATTCCCAGGTCAGTCCACACACTCCCCCACCCCAAAATTCCAACTAGCCTGCCCCATCTAGAGTATAGAGCCCTATACTCTATGTGTAGAGTATAGGGCTAATGGTAGGACTCAATAGTGTTGATGAACAGAGGGATCTTGGTCTATATGTTAATAGATCCCTGAAAGTTGGCAATCAAGTTGATAAGGTTGTTAAGGAGGCATATGGAGTCTTAGCTTTTATTGGTAGGGGGATTGAATTTCAGAACCACAACGTCATGTTGCAACTATACAAAACTCTAGTGCGGCCACACTTGGAGTATTGTGTGCAGTTCTGGTCCCCACATTATAAGAAAGATGTGGAGGCATTGGAGAGGGTACAGAGGAGGTTTACCAGGATGTTGCCTGGTATGGAGGGCAGGTCATATGAGGAGAGGCTGAGGGATTTGAGGTTGTTTTCGTTAGAAAGAAGGCGGCTAAGAGGAGACCTTATTGAAACATATAAGATGATTAGAGGTTTAGATAGGGTGGACAGTGATAGCTTTTTTCCTAGGATAGAGAAAGCTAGCACGAGGGGACATAGCTTTAAATTAAGGGGTGGTGGTTTTAGGACAGATGTCAGAGGTAGTTTCTTTACCCAGAGGGTGGTAAGGGTATGGAATGCCCTGCCTGCGTCAGTTGTAAATGCGCCAAGTTTGGTGGCATTTAAGAGGTTAGTAGATAAGTTTATGGATGAAAAGGGAATGGTTTAGGTTAGAGGGTCTTTGCTTTTTCCTAACTGGTCAGCGCAACAGCAAAGGCCAAAGGGCCTGTTCTGCACTGTAATGTTCTATCTCCAGCACCTGCCCTCCCCCAACAGCACTGATCCCTCCCACAATACCAACACAACCTCCCTACAGTCTTGACTCTTCCCCCCCCCTCCCCAGCTTGCCCCAATCACTAGCCTCCATCCTTCCCCACTGATCCTGCCAATAGAGTGGCATCTTCCCCACTGAACACCTCACCAGACCCCTACCCCCATAGGCCTCTCCTCCTTGCTTCTACCCCATGCCTCAGGCAGTGCCAGAGTACAGGCTGGTACTGCCAAGAAGCCAGTGCCAAGGCAACACCAGCCCCAATTGCCCCCCTCACTCCAGCAGGGTCAGGCTGCTAGTTTCCTCCATCAATGGGGAGCTACTGTAATCCCCACTGGAGTGAACCATTCTGGTGAGGAGGGCAGGGGGTGAGATGCTAGCAGACTGGGAAGACTTCATCCTGGGTCCACTAGTCACATTTAAATTAATGTTAAAATTATTTCCATGCCTCCCCACCAATTTCCAGCATGGATCTTATGCTGCCTGAAATCTGAGATGGGAATGCGTACATAAATCCACTGAGATGAGAATCTCCCAGCCCACTACACTATAAAAAACTGCCTCAGCAGGATGGGAGAATCTCAGCTCATATTTACCCCACAGCAACTTTAATATTCTAAAGCTTATTTATTAGTGTCACAAATAGACTTACATTAACACAGCAATTAAATTATTGTGAAAATCCAGAGATTTTGGGTACACCAAGGGAGTACTCAGCATGGTCAATGCACAATTAGCACATCTTTTAGATTGCAGAGGGAAACCAGAACAAAACCTTTAACGCAAACACCACACAGCCAATGATCCAAGCTGGGAATCAAACCCAGGTCCTTATGAGACAGCAGTGCTAAACATTGTGCTACCTCCAGTTTTGTCTGTTTATACTCTGAGGAGGATGATGATCCTTTTCATCATTGGAGGATGAGCCAATGGCCTTTATTAGCTTAATCATGCCAATTAATTAAGGATTAACTATGTAACTGTCACAGCATGCACATGCTAATACATTGACTGCAGTGTGAGTGTTGGGCTACAGTTACCCGAGGAGTTAGAACTGGTTTTAATGCTTCTAATCTTTCCTGGGAAAGTACTCTGCTTAATAAGTGAGAACCATCTGAAGTCTCTGATTTTAAATCTGAGTTTCAGAGCATTCCAGGTGCAGGGTAATTGACCAACAGAAGTCAAAACTTTCTGTACTATTCCTGAGCAATCCTGCCTTCTGAAAGAATTCCCAGCATATTCTCAGGCACCTCCTGGGAATGACCTCTGGAAAAGGGAAGATCTGGGCCGTATCCAATGTTTCAGTCAGACCCAAAAAGATTTTACACATCCAGAGATTATGGCAGTCTCAATTAATCATGATTTGTTAAATTAATTACACATTCAATTGATTAATGAAAAACTTCACCAAAAAGCCAATTCATTCACTAAGGAAATCAAATATTTTTCCCCAAAGCTACCATTCAAAAAACAGCAACACATCTGTTAACTTCCCAACAGCTGTTTGTTCGTGCTTTAACGGTTAGTCAAAAACAGAACAGACAATCGATTGAAGAATGGAATTCCACTATGCTACAGGTTAAATTTGATAAATTGTACACGGTCAATTTTGGCTAGTCACCCAGAAAACATGAGAAAGGAAATAAAACACACATCTAACTCCAAGTAACTATAAAATAGATCTCCCTGACCTCCCCACTGACCTCGACCTGGGCCCCCAACCCGGCTTGACCACCATCTCACAACCTCCCACCCATTCCTACAACTTACCCACCCTCCTACAGTTCCCATCTACCCAGTTGGTCCCTGGCTCACCCAGCCATCTGACTCATGTACCTCGCATTCATTCACTAACACATTGAAAAGCTATTTAAATGTCACAAAGTTTTTCAGTGTGTTGGTGAACGCAGTCTTACCAAAGTACAGCAGTTAGTGCCGAATAGACGACACAGCTTGACTTCCCCTGGAGATCCTGCACTACGAAGGAGTTTTCATTTATTGATTAGTGTCGCAAGTAAGCTTACATTAACACTGCAATGAAGCTACTGTGAAAATTCCCTAGGCACCTGTTCAGGGTACACTGGGGGAGAATTTATTATGGCCAATACACCTGACAGCATGTTTTTCAGATTGTGGGAGGAAACCGGAGCACCGGAAAGAAACCCACACAGACATGGGGAGAATGTATAGACGTTGCACGGACAGTGATCCAAGCTGAGAATCGAACCCGGATTCCTTGCACTGTGAGGCCACAGTGGACTCCAGATAACTCCCAGAACAGGCATGCTCTGCATTTCTGTTTGAAAGTGCAGGCCAGAAATACGGAGCCCCATCTTTATGTAAGAAAAATCGTAGTGGAATGACAATCAAATGGTGATCGCCATTCCTCAGAAGATTTGGCCCACCAACTTCTCATCAAACCTGGAGGCAGCAGCGATATCATAAACTTTGACTTTTCTCCCTTCCTGGTCTCTCCCGTTTCCTGTCTCTGAAGTGTCTTAAAACTTATTACATATCTTTAATTTTGTCCAGTTCTGATGAAAAGTCATTAAGGTGAAATGTCAACTTCCTTTCTCCGTCCACAGATGCTTTTTTACCAGCTGACTGTGTTGAGCATTTTTCTATTTGAGTTCAGCTTTCCAGCATCTACAATATCTTGTTTTTTGTACCAAGGATCTTTGATGTCTGCTCTGATATTTATTTTGGAAGCTTTCTGATGCCTGTGATGTTCCAGAGATTGCATCACCTGGATCAATTTAAGAGCGTGATTGAGCTGGGTCCAGGAAAGAATCCAAAATGCAGATTACAGGCATCTGGATGTGCATCACTGTTTGATTGCAAGTATGAACTAAGTTGCACCAAAGGAGCTGATTATGTACAAAGCATGCTTTTGAATTTTCAAATAGTAGCTGACATTCAGAACTATCCAACCAAATTTAAAATGCATATCCAGCTTACTACAGATGAAAGATCATTTCATTTATATTCAGTGAGTAAGCTGCATATGTACGATCTTACTGATCTCCATCGTAGGAGGGAATGGCCTCGTGGTATCACTAGACTATTAATCCAGAAACTCAGCTAAAGGTATGGGACCGCGGTTCAAATCCCACTGTGGCAGGTAGTGGAATTTGAATTCAATTTAAAAAATCTGGAATTAAGAATTCATTAATAACCATGAAATCATTGCTCCTCTGTCTGGTTTGCTGAACAGTCCTCTGCATAGCAGTTACATTTTTTTTAAATACAACTCATAACAGGGAAGGTAGTCTTTCATTGATAGATTGTTTCTTATCAATAAAGTTCTTACTTGTATTTTAACCAAGTGGGAAGTGACATGGCAACTGATTGCAACTGATAAAGTTTACGTGCAGATTAAATGGTGGGCAGAAGAAAATCTATTGAATCATCAAAAGGGAATGTGATAGTTTAGTGGTATTATTGTTGGACTATTAATAAAGAAATTCAACTAATGCCTGGGGAGCTGGGTTTGAAAACTAGATGGTGGAATTTGAATTTAAAAAAAATCTGGAATTAAGAATCTACTGATGACCATGAAATTGTTGTCGATTGTCAAAAAAAACCCCACCTGATTCACTGGTGTCCTTTAGGGAAGGACTTCTGCAGTCCTTATCTGATCTGGCCTATATATGACTCCAGAGCCACAGCAATGTGGTTGACTCTCAACTGCCCTTGGGTAACTAGAGATGGATAATAAATGCTGGCCAGCCAGAGATACCCATGATCTACAAATGAATATAGAAAAAGATTTCACTTTATGCAAAACATTGATCAGCACTTTCACCCAGTTGTTTCTGGTAAATGGTGAGCAATTTAGTGCACTGTGAAATGAATTTCATATCATCTAGAATGTGGGATTTAGCTTTAATTTGATTCATTTATCTTCATAGCAGTTGTGCAAACATTGCAATCTTTTCCTCCAACATCCTTTCCCTGTTCACCAACCTGTCCCTGCTTTATGCTGCTGTCAATGGCACATCTCAGAAATACCAGTGAGGTCTGGAGGCAAATAGATTCTTCACCCTCCTGAGTTAATCGATACTCACTGTCATAGGCTCAATTCAGTTTAAATCACATAGAAAGTGAATTTCAGTGATGTGAAATGGCTGGAGATTGGTAAGTTGGAAGAGTTTATTTTTGGTTCCTATCTCTGTACCAAGACTCTAGGATAATGGAGCATGGATCCATGTGATGGAAACTGTGTATTCCCCACACTTTCTCTCTCCCCCACTCTTTCTCCCTTCCCCACATTGTCTCTCTTTCTATCTCTTCCCTCGCCATTCTCGCTCTCTCTCTCTCTCCCTCCCTCCCACACATTTGCTCTCTCCCACACATTTTCTCTCTCTCCCCTGCACTCTCTCTCCCACTGCTTCTCTATCTCTCTCTCTTCCTCACACTCTCTCTCTCTCCCACACACTCTTTTTCTCCCACACTCTCTCTCCCTACATTTTCTCTCTCTCTCTCTCTCTCCCCCTCACACACTCTCTCTCTCACACTCTCTCTTTCTCTCTCTCCCTACATTATCTCTCTCTCTCTCACACTCTCTTTTTCCCACTCTTTTTTTTCCTCTCCCCACATTCTTTCTCTCTCCCCCACACTCTCTCTTTCTCTCTCACACACACATTATCTCTTTCCCCCACACTCTTTCTTTCTCCCTTTTATTAAAGAAATGTAATTTCACCGTCAAAGATTAGATTAACAAAGATGGCTGGGACCCTTCAAGATGCCACTTGAGCATTATTAATTTAAGTTATGAAATGCACTTTACTATTGCACATCATATACATAACCTGCTGTGTTTCCTGATGCTACCGATCTTCCAATTGTTTATAATTTTATATGTTCATAAGTTTGCAAAATAAAAGAAAATTTCAATGTTACACAAAAACCTGAAGCATTTTTCAGTTAAATTCTCATGTACACCATAATATCATAATGTATTATTAGCGATAATTAATGGGATCAGACTTAATAACTTTCTATGCTCTTTGCTATAGCCTTTACTCCTAATGTCCTTGCCAAAATTGGGAAGTTGCCATGCAGTACATCACAGATATTAGTCTCTATTGTATCATCACTGCTTTATCTCAGTGATAGCATCTGAATCAGAAGTTCAGAGTTCAAGCCTTGCCTGTAAAACTCAAGCATAAAAGTTATAGTATTAGTCACAAGTAGGCTTACACTAACATTGCAATGAAGTTATTGTGAAAATCCCCCATTTGCCCCACTTCAGCACTTGTTCGAGTACACTGATGGAGAATTTAGTATGGCCAATGCACCTAATCAGCACATCTTTGGACAGTGGGAGGAAACGGAGCACCCAAATGAAACCCACACAGACATGGTGAGAATGTCTGCCCATTCTGACAGACTCCACACAGTCATCACCCAAAACAGGAATTGAACCTGGGTCCTTGGCACTGTGAGGCAGCAGTGCTAACCACTGTGCCATCATCATAGACATCCTTGTGCATTACTGAAAAAATATTACACTATGGGAGGTACTGATCTTCAGTTGAGACATTAGCAGAGGTCCCACTTTCTCTCTCAGGTGATTTAAAAGATCCCTTGACACTATCTGAAGATGGGCAGGTGTGTTGCTTTGATATGCTGACCAATATTCACCCGGTAATTATCACCACACTGTGAAATAGTCTATAATTCTTCTTGTTGATGGGGCAAAGGAGCACACAAATTGGCTTCAACATTTCCCAACATCACAACACTAACAACACTTCAAAATCTTTCCCTGTCTGTAAACCAGATTGGAACATTGTGAAGATATGAAGACTGCTATACAAATGCAATGGATTTATTCTTCATTTGCTGACTATGCATAGAATTGTCTTGCAATCTTTATTCATTAAAAGAAAAATCATCTTGCATGCTCATTTTGTGTCTGATCATAACAAAACTCCCAAGTGGTGTAAATATTGTCATAGTCAATTGCTTGCCATTTGATTATGTATGCCCGTTGACTCTTCTCCATTCTGTGTGTTATCGGTTAAGCCTGATTGTGATCACGGAGAAACAGAAACTAAACTGAAGCAAGAAGCTGTCAGCGTGCGAGCAGACATTTTAAAAGCATTGCAAAATAAAGTTCCTGCAAACATGTGTCATCTTGGCATATCTCCAAGGCACAACAAACGACGATGAAGATAGTGAATACTTTAAATTTATTGCTCCAGTAACTTCCCTTTCTCCACCTGTGTTGTAGGATCAATTGTATTTCAGAATTCAGGATCTATTTGCTTACTAAAGCAACAGAGGCCAGCTAGAAGGAAATACTTGTATATTGTCTCAGAGCAGAAGGCCACTGAATGTATGAGCAGATTAAGTCTACATTTGATAAGTGCTCTCAAACATTCTTCAGAACAAAGAAAAGTATGATGATTTAATGGTGTAGATTCTGCCAGAAATGTCTGAGGGCCTATTATCATCACGATATCCTACAAACTGTGCCCAAAATTATGTAGATATCATCAGTTCCCAACACCATGAACAGATCAATGGAAAAACTAACACACATAAACTGGATCAATTTCACAAGCATGCAGAAGAGCACTTTGTTAGTTCAGCAGTTGGGGGAGTATCTTCTTGAGAGTGAGATATGGCAGGTAGATACCATCACAAACAGTAAAACGAAAACATCATTCTAAGGAATGCTCGCTGGAAGATGGAAATAAAGTAAGTTGAGCCTTGGAGATCGTGTCAAACTTCAAGAAAAGTTTTTATTTCACATGCATGAGGGAGCCATAAACTCCAGCCTGAAACCTCAGGTTGCCTGCAAGTCCTCTCTGACCCTGATAGATTTACATAGGTTATTATATGTTTTCGAGTCACAAATGTTTACATTGGCATATTAATTCCTTGAGTTGGATACAAAATGTTTTTTCTAATCTTGTTATGCAGACTGCATTGTTCAGTACAACTTCATTTTTAGTTCTCTGGACAGTTCCGTTTACCCGATTATAATGTCAAAGCGTTATATTTGCCCAATCAATTTACTACAATATATTATTCATTCCCCCTCCCTGCTAAATTATCATGTTTTATAGAAGACTATGCCCTCCACAGACTATATGGAGGCTGGCTATTTTAATGCCGTCCTCCCATTGTTGTGATAATTTAAGCAATCTCCTGTACATCAGAAGTTGATAGCATGTGTTAATTGCCATCTGTCAGCAGAGGAGCTCTCTTGCTGCCTGCATTAACCCTTTCTTTCCCTTTGGCTCCCTGGGCTTGCTTTAAATAGCCCTGCATGTATTACACTGAAATTAAATAAAATATGAACTGACATATAAATTAAAATGTAAAAGACACAATACATCCTGCTACGTTTGCTTAAGATTGCCGGCATATATCTCCCCTCGTTGGCAATGACCCAAAAGCATTTATAGTGAGTGATAAACATTTCATTATTTTCTCTAACTCCTGAGACAGACATTTTCAGGCTTATGATGACTCTTTTTGTAGCTTTGCAATTAATACCAGATGTACTAAAAAAATTTCACCCAAGACAATTTTATATTCCATGCAGTCAAAGGTAGAAGCCATGTGGGCAAGCTTAAAACTTGAAAACTCCATCAGACCATACATTAATGTGATCAATGACACTGACTTTGTAACGCTATTCTTCCTTCTTTACCAGGTTAGGGGTGATTAAGGTGTCATGCTCCTTGCCTCGTCATGTCAAGTCTACCAGTTTTGCAAAATTTGAGGTGGCTTCCCTCTGCAATCTATGCCAAAATGTCACAAGAACTGAAACGACTTGAAGCAGATGATATTATTGACCAAACAGACTCTTTGCCATGATGCCATGATGACCAGAGAGGTGGATGGGGGTAAGGCGGTTGATGTAGTATATATGGACTTTAGTAAGGCGTTTGATAAGGTGGCCCATGGAAGACTTCTACAGAAAATGCAGATGTGTGGAATAGAGGGTGATTTAGCTAATTGGATTAGGAATTGGCTGGCAGATAGAAGACAGAGGGTGGTGGTTGATGGGAGATATTCATCGTGGAGTTCGGTGACGAGTGGTGTGCCTCAGGGGTCTGTTTTGGGGCCCCTGCTGTTTGTAATTTTTATAAATGATCTGGATGAGGGTATTGAGGGATGGATCAGTAAATTTGCAGATGATACTAAAGTTGGTGGTGTGGTAGATAGTGAAGAGGGGTGTTTTAGTTTACAGAGTGACTTGGACAAGTTGCAGAGCTGGGCCGAGAGGTGGCAAATGGAGTTTAATGTGGAAAGTGTGAGGTAATGCACTTTGGCAGGAACAATAAATGTGTAGAGTATAGGGCTAATGGTAGGGCTCTTAATAGTGTTGAGGAACAGAAGGATCTTGGTGTATGTGTCAATAGATCCCTGAAAGTAGGCAGTCAAGTGGATAAAGTTGTTAAGAAGGCATATGGAGTCTTAGCTTTTATTGGTAGGGGGATTGAATTTAGGAGCCGCAGCATCATGTTGCAACTGTACAAAACTCTAGTGCGGCCGCACTTGGAGTATTGTGTGCAGTTCTGGTCCCCACATTATAAGAAAGATGTGGAGGCATTGGAGAGGGTACAGAGGAGGTTTACCAGGATGTTGCCTGGTATGGAGGGCAGGTCTTATGAAGAGAGGCTGAGGGATTTGAGGTTGTTTTCGTTAGAAAGGAGGCGGCTAAGAGGGGACCTTATCGAAACATATAAGATGAGTAGAGGTTTAGATAGGGTGGACAGTGATAGCCTTTTTCCTAGGATGGAGAAAGCTAGCACGAGGGGACACAGCTTTAAATTAAGGGGTATGAGTTATAGGACGGATATCAGAGGTAGGTTCTTTACTCAGTGATTAGGGAGTGGAATGCCCTGCCTGCAGCTGTTGTAGATGCGCCAAGTTTGGTGGCGTTTAAGAGGTTAATTGATAAGTATATGGAAGAGAAGGGAATGGTTTAGTTTGGAGGGGCATTGCTTTTTATTTTGGTCGGCACAACATCGAAGGCCGAAGGGCCTGTTCTGTGCTGTATTGTTCTATGTTCTATGTTCTCTATTGAACCTAGTCTTTGCATGATGCGAAAATGGTGAACTTAAACTACATAGTGGCCTTCAAACAAAGCAATCATTCCAGACAACCATCCATTTACCATAATCCAAAACTGATCATTTCACACCTCCAGAGTTTTCACAAAGTTCAAATGTGATGGAGCTATCTTCAGATACCATTAGCAGGGCAAAGCCAATACCTTATAACTTTTGTTACATACAAAGGTGCACAACAAAACACCCTGTGGACTAAATTCAACACATTAGCATGTTCAAGAAGATCATCTCTTCATTCTTGTCAGACATTGAAGCGATATTCAAACTATTCAGTGACATTTTGTTTTTTAATCATTCATGCGACATGAGCATTACTGGCTGGTCAGTAATTGTCCATCCCTAGTTGCTCTCGAGAAAGTATTGGTGATCTGCCTTCTCACATCACTGCCGTCCACATGCTGTGGGTTGACCCACAATGACATTAGGGAGGACTTCAGGATTTTGACCCAGTGAAGGAACGATAATATATTTCCAAATCAGGATGATGAGATGCTTGGAGCAAAACTTGCAGTGACACATTCTCATGTCTTTGCTGCCCTTGTCCTTCCAGGTGGAAGTGGCTGTGGGTTTGGAAGGTGCTGCCTAAGGATCTTTGCTGAATATCTGATCTCCATGGAAGGGGCAAAGCAGAATACAGCCAACAGAGCTCATTCAACACACACAACACAATTTGACATTCCAACAATCCATTCATATTGGTACTTCACATGTAGTCCACCCCACACTCCCTGATGGAAAGATACCAGGCAAATCTATGACTGATTGTCGTGCTGATAACTATTCTTAAACTGTAACATCTACCCAACAAGAATGTCAGAGCCAAAGCAGATGAAATCGTGAAGAAACTAGGTAGAACAAAAGCGCACTTCGACAAGCAAAACCTGTGCAAGGAGGCCACAATTTGAAGTTGGACTTTTGATTTACACAAATGGATAAACGGTGACATGGACCAAGGTAGATCAAGCAGTTGCTGGATATTCATGCTTACCTGTCAGATGACAATGCTAAGTGGAACTTGAGACACTGGAATTGGGAACAGGATATTTTGAGGTCAGCGATTATGAGGAAATATTTCTTTTTCTGGTAACTAACTGTCATCATCCAGCTCACGGAGCTATTATCATTGTAGCACAAACTCAGGTTCATAGGTCTGTCACCAGCAACCTTCATATCGCAAAGTTCATTTCTGCACTTCCACTGCAACAAGTCTGTTCTCTCTAAGAAATTACTTTATGTTTGTTTTTTTATGATGATTCATTTAAAAATAGAATCCTTTAGTTTAACAAGGGGAAGGGAGGGTGGGAAAAGATATTGGCCAGAATTTTACTAGAAAATCAGCCCCAGAATTGAGGCGGATGAGGCTCGCCAAACGGGATTCTCCATTGGCCTCGAGCAGGAATTTATGAGCCTCACCCTGGTGAGTTGATTGGACTTCAGTTGATTGGTATTGGATTGTGTTGACTCTTCCCCATTCTACACATATTCATCAAGCCTGGGTGTGGTTACTGAAAATGAAAAAGTAAACTGAAGCAAGAAACTCTGAGCATGAGAACAAACCTTTCAAAAGCACATCCTGTACACACAGAACCTGGTGTGTCATCTCTGCATACCTCCGAGGTATCCAACACAATGAATATGACATTGATGCCTTCATTTTGTCAGTTTTCTACAAGAGAATTGGCCAGTGTTAGGATAATGATAATAAATTCATGCAAATCCAATTGAGAAATTCTGCAGGAATGGGACAAATGGTACTTAATTATTTTGGGGTCGTGTTCAAAGAGGAACAAAACCAAGTGTACTTAACATTTTACCTGGAACTGAAATCAGTTAACAGAGAAACAGACCTTGCATCTGTTCCATAATTCCCCAATGGATCTTGACCAATATTTCATAGATAGAGACAGAGTTATTATGGTATTACATTATGAGAATAGGACATTTTGTCCTTCAAAACCTTGATCAGACCATATTTACAATAAAATCCCTACAGAGCAAAAAGAAGCCGGATCAAGTATGCACAACAACAATCCCAGTCAGACTCCATGTTAGGGGGATTTAGGGTAACCTGATAGTAAAATAAATCGAGGTAGACTAATTTAGAATGAATATACTAACGTTACTGTTTTGCATAGAAACACATATAACCATTGTTAGAGAATTTAAACATATGTTTTTTATATGTTCTGTATTAAATTGTACACACTGGCCAATGACAGACTATTCCAAGGCATAATGGGATAAAAGCTGAGTAAGATGAACCACATTCTTTAAGAAAAATACAGCTATAGAGCACAGTTTTTATCAGTATAGGTTATAGAAAGTACCAGTTTCTCAGACACTAGAATGAATGGAATTATTCAATTTCTTTCAATAAGGGATTGCTCAGTAAACAGTGGGGAAATAACTATTGAATTCTGTCACCTATGTAATTAAGGTTGCTAAAGAGACAATGGGAAAGGTACATTTGAACTCTACAGCCTATGTAACTGGGGTTGCTAAGAAACAATGGACTTGAGCTTTCGGATTCTATGAACCAATGAATTGTCATGCTGCCAGAGAGTAGATGTTATTGGCCAAGGTAAATAATTCCATAAAATAATTGGCTCATCTAGTTAAGATGACAGAATGGGCAGATAAATGATTTCTGAAAATGTAATTGCAGATGTCTGAATAATGTAGGTCATTTGCACTGCCTCAAACTGCTCTCCTATATGGGCAGACTAGGCCTGGGTAAAATAAAGTACATCTTCAACCAGAATTTACTGACTCTGTGTGTTCTTTGTATTTGCTGAGTTGTAAATAATAAAGAAAAATCTCCAGCATAAAGCCAACCTAATGTATAGGCCTCTGAAAAAACTCCTAAATCCTATATATCCCCTTCACCTCATGTATTTATCCTTTGATCTCCCTGACATTAAGGGACAATTGAGCATGGCTAATCAACCTAACCCACAAATCTTTGGATTGTGGGAAAAAACCACAGCATCTGGAGGCAACCCATGCAGACATAGGGAGAATGTGCAATCTCCACACAGACAGTCATCCACGCCCGGAATCGAATCTGGGGCTGTGAGGCAGCAGTGCTGAACACTGTGTCACTGTGCTGGCCACATTGTTTTCAGTTTCCATTTCCTCATACAGAACATGATAAGTGTAGAAAAGAGAACTCGCAAGAACAATTTCCGCCTTCATCAACACTACTTCCTTTGAAAGTTAAGATGGTGCATCTATTCTCTTCAAAATTGGAGTAGATAAATTGTTAAAAGATGAAATTTTGTCCCTAATATTGGATAGAGCGAGACTAGGGTTATGCAAGGGTGGAGCTAATTTAGATGTGAACCAACTCTTCTTTCCCAGAGGGTAAATGATGGCTTGTGCAATGGTTGCTTTTTCTTTATGTACATCATTCACGAGACAGACGGACAAGCTCCTGAATAGGCTGGAGATTACTTTGTATAAAATGTCAGGTAACATAAAACAGGTCAACATGCTCCCTCTGCTATAGTATAACTGGTTGTAAGCCTGAAAAAAATTAGTTGATACCACAGAGAGTTAAGGGAGATAGAGACCATGTGTGGCAGAAGGTTTAGAAGGTTTTGATATCTGCTGTGAAAAGAGGAAAATTGGTTCACAATGTCGAAGTCAGTGCTGATATCTCTCTGTTCTGAGTTTATTCTGTGTGCTGGAGGCTAACACATGGATAAGATTAGGTCAAGAGGATTATACAAGCCAATATTAAAGCAAGCAAGTTTAACGCAACTTAAGCAGCATCAAGTCATGTGTAAATTACTGTGGTTTGGTTAGAGACAGCACATCTAGTTTATGTCACCTGTACCTTGGAACATGTGTAAATATTCACAACCACACAAATTGATCTTACCTTCCTCAGGTCACCGGCATTCCAGCCGTAATAAAATAAGGTGATACAACATTGCCACCTACTGGTGTAGGTACATAGCATGTAAAGGTCATGACGATCATCTCAAAATTGATAGGTTCACAGTAAAATCATGCAAAATTTCTTGGTAATAGTCTGTGAGATGTATCAGTATAATCCAATTTAATTTGTTCTTTGATATTTCACACTGACAATTTGCCTGGATTTTTTAAAAATTCATTCATGGATCATGGGTATCACTAGCTGGTCAGCAATTATTGTTCTTCCCTGGTTGCCCTTGGAGGACAGTTGAGAGTCAAACACATTGCAGGCCAGACCAGGTAAGGATAGCAGATTTCCCTTCCTAAAAAACGTTAGTGAACCAGATGGGCTTTCTGACAATGGTTTGTTTCATGGTCGTCGGAAAATACTTAACTCCAGATTTTTTTTCAATTGAATTCAAATTCCATCATCTGCCATGGCTGGTCTCCAGAATATTAGTTGCATTTCTGGATTAATAATCTAGCAATAATACACGAAGCTATCTTCCTCCCTTTTAGTGGCTCAGCAGATCTTCTCTTGACCATCATTTAATTTGCACATAAACTTTATCAGTTGCAATTACTGCTATGTCACATCTCACCTGGTTAAATTACAAGGAAGAACATTATTGATAAGAGACAACCTGCCAAGGGAGGAAAACTAACTTCCCTGTTATGAGTTCTGAATTTAAAAAAAACTGCTATGCAGAGGACATTACCACCATGTTCAACAAACCAAATAGAGCAGTGGGTCTTCTCCTATCCCTTATCTTTAAATACTAAAAATAAAATACTGTGGACGGCTTTGATTAAGGAGAATGTAAGAGACACATGGTGGATGCTGGAATCTGAAACAAAAACAGAAAATGCTGGAAAAACTCAGCAAGTCTGGCAGCATTCGTGGAAATAGAAAACAATTAAGGATTTGAGCGCATATTATTCTTCAGAACTGAAGGAACAGAAAAAAGTGTTGGATTATCTTCTGTATAAAAGTAAATGGAACAGCTGGAACAGTGATTAGTGGGAGCTGGGAGAGATTGCACGAACATGTGGCAACATTTAAGAATAAGTGACAATGGGGGAGCTGGGTGGAGAGGTTTTATATCGAAATACAACATGTTTGGATTGAAATAAAAGGTTAAAAAGTAGGGTAAAAGTTGTTGAACTCAATGTTGAATCTTGAAGGCAGTAGAGTATCTAATCAGAACTTGAGATGTTGTTTCTCCAGTTCGTGTTGGGCTTCATTGGAACAAACCAAGGATGGACATGTGAGCATGAGAGACTCATTATTATATGTTTGCATATCAAATGGTTGAACATTTTATCATACTAGCTAGGAAAATACAAGTACTTGTGCATGTTTCCAGTAATTAAGCTTTGAATTTTAACACATCCAATGCCAGTACCAAGACCCTCAGTAAAATATAAATGATAATGGGGTTACCATAGGGAATTTCACATGATTGTTGTACTGACAAAGGAAATGAGAAGCAATGTGGTATTGAACCTTGTGCTGTATACCATTGATAGCAGTAAGAAGTCTCACTACACCAAGTTAAAGTCCAGCAGGTTTATTTGGTAGCACAAGCTTTCGGAGCGTTGTTCCTTGCTCAGGTGAATGAAGAGTTGTGTTCACAAACAGGGCATACATAGGCACGGACTCAATTTATAAGATATTGGTTGGAATGCGAGTCTTTACAGGTGTTCCTTTTGGTATCTTGTCTGCTTTCTTGCATCTTTGCTACAATTGATATCGTCAGGGACTACTCTCTGCATGCTTATCATTTTTTGTTTTAGTTTTCACTACTTTTTAAATGGTTATTGCTATTTAGTAGAATCATTTGCAACCACATTAGCAGTGGAAAAAGATCTTGCTTACTGTATTTGAAGATGAATTTTCAAGTAGGAAAACCAGACAAAAAATACGAAATTAAGAAACGATTCTAAAGTTAGAATCATGTAATGCTATAGTGCAGAAGGAGGTTGTTCAGTCCATCAAGTCTACATTGATCACAATCCCCATAACCTCACACATTTACCGTGCTAATCCCCAGACACTAAGTGGCAATTTGGCATGGCCAATCCACCTAACTCGCACATCTTTGGCCTGTGGGAGGAAACTGGAGCACCAGGAGAAAATCCACGCAGACACGGAGAGAATGTGTAAATTCCACACACTCAATGATTCAAGCTGGGAATCAAACTCAGGTCCTTGGCACTGTAAGGCAGTACTGCTAACCACTGTGCCACCGTGAGCTCCTGCAGTGCATCTTGTAGATGGTACACCCTGCTGTCCCTGTTCATGGTGGTGGCAGGTTTGAATGTTTGTGGAAAGGGTAGCAATCAAGCAGACTGCTTTGTTTTGGATGGTATCAATTTTCTTGAGTGTTTTTCAAGCTACATTCAAGGCGAGTGAAGAATATTCCATCACACCACTGACTTGGGCTTTGTACATGGTGGAAAGACTTTGGGGAGTCGGGAGATGAGCTAATCATGCAGGACTCCTAGCCACAGTATTTATATGGCTAGCCCAGTTCAGTTTCTGGTCAATGGTAACCCAGTATATTAATAGTGAGGAATTCAACAATGAATGTCAAGAGGCAATGGTTAGATTCTGTCTTGTTGGGGATGGTCATCGCCTGGCATTTGTATGGTGCAAATGTTACTTAGTGCTTTGTTGAAGGTGATGAGATTCCAGATGATATCCAAATGTTAGAAAATCCTCTGGTATATGTCAGGATAAAACATTGTCCATTTACAAAAAAAATGATAAACTTACTAGATTTACATACCTATGTTTATTTCTTCCTGTCTTCTGCATTTTTGAGAGTTGAATCATCCCCTCAATTATTGACGCAATCAGCAGAATTTTCCCATCCTGTTAGCCCCCTTCTTTTTAAATCGATTATACTTTGCAAAAGAGGAAGTGAAATCACAGGTTGTCAATCAGGCTTAAATTCTGTGAACATTGCGGTCAGGATTAATGATGGATTTGAGGTGCAGTCAGCTGTGAAGGGAAATGAAAATAAACATGGGTGGCTGGAGTATGATGGAGATCAATCGAGCTGACAACTGAAGCTTTTACAAGGCACTGCACACTGAATTTGTTACAGATCGAGGGTGGAGAGGCTGAGTGGAGGGGGGTGGGGTCAGGTCTCTCTCATCCCTACGTGGTGTGTTTGGGGGGAGTGACCCGTGATTTGAGGGTTGGGCAGGAAGATTCACTACTCGGGGATTGCTGATGCAATGAGAACAAATTGAACAAATGAGATCCAGCACGCCATGTCTCCGCTTGTGGGTAGCACATGTAAAACCCACCTAGTACCATTCCCACTGGTAGTGCCATGGGTGGGCCCTATGGGGAGTACCATTTGGGGGCTCATCTACTTGTGGTGATGGTGGATACGCTGAGGGGAAGGATGTGATGTCAGCAATGATCGTGGAGGTGGGGGGAGTTGGTAATGAGAATACCGACAATGATGTGGTGGGGTGGTAACAAACTTTGTGCTTTGATTGGGGCATCTTTTAAAGATGGCGCCCTGATCTGTGTGCAGCTTGTCTTTCCGAGTCTAAGAATTTCCGCCTTGCCAGAGCAAAAGCATAAAACATGCCCTTAACTTATTGTAGACTAAGAGGCTCCAAATCTGGTGAGAAATCTTGTAAGTGGAGTTGGAGAGCTTGATGCCAGTTTTCTCAACTGAACTGACTTCTTGCCACATTCCGGCAGCCCTGTTACCTGGTTATTATCATGTTGCTGTTTGTGGGAGCTTACTGTGCATAAAATGGCTGTCTCATTTCCTATATTACATCAGTAACTACTTTATTGGTTGCTCAGTGATTTGAGATGTCATTCGGTTGAGAAAAACGTTGAATAATTGCAACTTTTTTTTTAATGTTGCCTAAACTAAATTAAGATCATGCAGAAAATACAAATGGTGATCTGTTGAAATTGCTCAATTCAAATCACTGAATAACTCAATTTTTTTTCAAAGAGAACTTCAAATTTATAGCAGTAATTAGATTGGTTACCATAGTGTGGGAGTTATATTGTTGGATTTATAATCCAGCATCACAGACGAACTAATAACCATAGGGTTTTACTACATCGTTGAGGTGAGATTGGATTAAATCCAATTTAAATCCAGAGAAACAGCGAATCCCCTTTGGGACCAAGTGTGCTGACCTGATGTTCCAGTAATAAGAAACTCAAGAAGCTTGATAGAATATGGGACAAAGCACCTGCTCAATTGGCATCCCTCCCCACATATTCACCCTCTTCATTATCAACGCAGGGTAGCAACACTATGTACCATCTACTAGGTGCACTGCGGAAACTCACATGGTTCATTAAGCAGCACTTTTCAATCCAGTGATCTCTACCATCAAGAAGGGCAAGGGCAGCAAACATATGGGAACATCACCACCTGAAAGTTCCCTTCCAAGCCATTCAGTATCCTGACTTGGAAATAGATCACTGTTCCTCCAGTCTCACTGGATCAAAATCCTGGAACTCTCTCCCTACAGCAATCTGCATGTACCAGAGAGATTGCAATGGTTCAAGAAGTCCAAAGATGTGTGGGTTAGGTTAATTGGCCATGCTAAATTGCCCCTTAGTGTCATGAGATTAGCGGGTAAATATGTGGGGATATGAGAATAGAGCCTGGGTACGATTGTGGTCGATGCAAATTCGATGGATCAAAAATGACCTCTTTCTGCACTGCAGTGTTTCTAAGATTCTATAAGGCAGTTCACCGTCACCTTCTCAAGTGCAATTGGTGATGTGCAATAAATGCTGACCCTAGCCGCCAATGTCACATTCTGAAAATAAGTAGAAAATATAACTCTGGACTGGAACATCAATCTCTTCCAGATCAACATCAGGTGAAAGGACTTGCAAAGTTGGGAGGACAGTACCAAACCAGTGTGGTTTGTGCACAGAATATAGAATATTGACCAGTACAACACAGGAACAGGCCCTTTGGCCCTTGATATTGTGCTGAACATAATGTTGGACGGAGTGACAACAGTAAAGTGGGAGATTGTTTTCTGACTGATTGTTCAGCAAGTCCGTGACTGACCATCTCAACTGCGACATTTGGACTGTATGGGTGAAGGAGCATCCACTGGTAAGACAATTAGCCAACTCAAATATCGGGAAGACAAATGGTGGCCTCTTAGTTATCCCTCTCACTTGGTTACCACAGTAATGTATCCAATCATTTCTTCCAATTTACAGCACCCTTTGAACAAAAATCAAATCATCCAGTAATTTGAATTGGGCAATTTCAATCGATCAACATGGAAGTGTTGTTGGAAAATTTTAATTAAATTTCAGCAACATCAAAAAAGTTACATTTTTATCAATCACCTAACATCTCAAAGCTTTGGCCAGCCAATGAAGTAGTTTTGAAATATAATTGCTGCTGTGATATAAGAAACGCAGCAGCCTGTTTGTATGTCCAACCAGTACACTCCCAAAATGCCAACTTTAAAACCAAAAGTCAATGATTCATGCGGATAGGAGCCTTGTGGTTGCAACAGGTCCATTGCGAGAGGTTTTGGACACCATGACCCAGTTTCCTGGTATTTGAGAAGATTACTTCTATTCTTGTTAGATGCCTCTTCGCGCTGACCACTCCAAATGACGCAGCCGAGATGGTCAGTTTTGAGCCTGCAGAATTATCAGTCAGAAAGCAATCTTCCAGTTTACTACTTTCACTTGAAGTTGCAGTCAAACTGGTTTGCTACTCAACCCCCCTCCCACTCCAACACCATCCCACCACCACCCCCCCCCCCAAACCCCAAACTCTACACCCCAGCTCTGCAAGTTCTTTCACCTGCCTAACCCAGCAGCAGGTCAGCGGATTTGGTCCCTTGGAAAATCCATTGTTTCTCCCTCTTCCATTGCTCAGTTGAAGCCCAGTTTGGTTGAGTAACAGACTACAGCACTTTCCAATGAGCTACTCACGGAGGAAACTGAACTCCAAACCCCAGAGCAAAATTCACCTGACTGTGACCATTTAACTCAGTAGAAATGCTCAGTGGGAAAACATTAATTAAGGTAATTCCAGATCTTCCTCCACAAAATAATAGAATCTCTACAATACAGGGGAGACAATTCAGCCCAGCTAGTCTGTTCTAACCACAATCTCACCCAAGCCCTATTCCCACAACCCCAAGCATTTACCCTGCTAATCCCCCTGATACTACGGTCAATTTAGCATGGTCAATCAATCTAACCCACAAATCTTTGGACTGTGGGAGGAAACTGGAGAATCCGGTGGAAACCCATGCAGACATGGGGAGAAAGTGCAAACTCCACACTGACAGTGACCCAAGGACCAAACCCTGGTGCTCTGAGGCAGCAGTGCTAACCACTATACCACTGTGCCACCATATTCATTTCCATGATGGCACTTAGTTAGTTCTTTCCCACTTCAGACTTTGAAGAGAATGACTTTGGCTCTGAGTCAGTAGGGGTCATGAAACTACAATTACTGTCCCAGTATGATTATTTTAGCTCCTTTTTGACAAGCCATCATTATTTCCTTGATATATATTTTAGTCTTACAGAGTAGTTACTATTTGGAGCGCTTATGCTGGAGTTGGTTCCAGTACTATTATTTGATCAATCAAGTTGTACTTTCTCCCTTTAGTTTTGCACTTTTATTTGAGACAGAAACATTTAAATGAGTGAACTGGATGTCTGAGAGCTACTTTAAAGTTCGCTGCCAAAGAAATTCTACACAATCTATTAATTATGTATGTATTAGCTGTGGCTCAGTATTTTGCACTCTTATCTCTGAATCACATTCAATTCCCACCCCAGAGTTTGAGTTCAAAGTTCAAGACTAACTCCTGAATGCAGCTTCAGATAAGTTGATAAACCAATGTCCCATCTGATTACTAGAGTGGATGAAAACCCTGGTCAATTTTTATCTTTCCATCAACATCACAGAAATAGGTTATCTGATTATTATCGCATTGCTGTTTGTGGGATCTTGCTGAGCACAAAATGGCTGCTGCATTTTCTACCTAACAACAGAAACTACCTTTCAAAAGTACTTCATTGATGTTGAGACATTGGGTCATTGAGAGAAACTTCGGATGAATAAAATATTTTACTGATGCTGCCTAAATTAAAGACAAAAAGTCATTAAAGTAAAAGCAGAAATACAGAATGTTGATCTATTGAAATTGCTCGATTCAAATTATTGAGTAATTTGATCGTTTTTCAAAAGGAAATTAAAATTTATAGAAGTAATTCTGAAGATACTGTTGTGAGGGAGTTATATTACTGGATTTATAATCCAGAGCCCTGCCACTAACCACCTACAATGTCTGAACATGCTTAAGAGTGAGGGGAGAGACTTTCAAAGGATCCTTCAAATTGAACTTAAGAGAAATGCCAAATCCACACTTGTGTTGACCTGATAATCCAATAATAAATTCGCGTCTTCTCCAGATCAATGTCAGGTGAAAGGGTTTTGCAAAGCTATGAGGAGAGTAGCTAACCAGTGTGGCTGCAACTTCACTGGATGCAGTGAGAACAATAAAGTGGACGATTGCTTTCTGACTGATGATTCTGCTGGCCCATGACATGATCATCTCAGATGCATCATTTGACTGGTCAGGATAAAGGGACTGAAATATTGGGAAGCCAGGTGGTGGTTCCTTAGTTATTGACTTAATTGAGTTACCACAATTATATGGAGTGTGGTTCTTGAACTTGGGACCTCCATCTGGACTTAGCGTTCCCGAGCATGGCTTTTGTGTCCCGAGCCATGTGAAAAAACCTTGTCCTTGGTCTTTGAAAACTATTTTCCAATTGTGGTGACCCATTTCCCTCTTTGACTGATTTCTGCATGTTCTGGTTTATTGTTTTTGGCATACTATTTTGGACTTGGTCTTTGCTCGTACTACTTACACTGTCAGTTAATGATTTCCCACCATTTATTAATTTTTGGAGCTTTTAGTTTCCTGTTTTTGTTTACCGCTCTCCTGTCTGAATGAATTTTTTTGACAATTTGGTTAATTATCTTCCACATTATAGTCAATTTTGTTGGAAATGGATTCACATTGTGACAGAATTGTTGTTCAACAATGGCAACAAGTTTCACAATGGATAAAACAAAACTGCTTATTTTTTAACATTTAACTGTACAACATATGATAACTGAATGACATTGTCATACAACGTCAACTGTATGACATTCTATAATGTTATAAAGGAGAAGTACTTGCAGTGAGTTATAGGAGTCTGTATAATTTTATAACATGGGGTGAGGACCTCAGAAGAAAGGGCATCCATCTAGACTATGGGATGAAATCCTACCAAGCCAGCTCAAGTGCTTGAGTTTGAAAGTGTAGAAGAATGAAGTTTGACTGACCATGCCTGTGCCATCTCTCTGAAAGTGCAATCCAATCCATCTTACCTTGCTGTTTATTCGCCATAGTCCTTTTTTTTAACAAAGAAATTTCCAGTGCTGTTTTGAAAGTTACCATCAAACCTTCTTCCATTACTCTTTCATGCAGTTCATTCCAGATCATAACAACTCGCTGTGTGTAAAAAAAAAACTCAAATTCAGATATAAGATAAAAGCAAAGTATTGCAGGTGGTGAAATCTGAAACTAAATGGAAGGGTCATCCAGACTGGCTCTAATCTTTCTCCACAGGCCTGCTGAGATTTTCCAGCATTTTTCTGTTTTTGCCTCAAAGTTGTTACATCCACCCTTCCACTGAAAACTGTTTCTCCCCATCAACTGTATCAAAGACACTTCATTATTTTGAATCTTGTAATATTTCAAATCTGTAAATAAAATGTTGGTATCAGAAGTGACCAAAATTGCTTCACTGTTGTTTTTTCAGTTTAGGCAAGGAGATTTGCTATCCCTAATCAATCTCTCCTGTATGTGACTCCAGACTATATGGGCATTGGTGATATTAAATGATGTCTGTTGTGCTCTATAAGGCATTCTGCTGTCTGAAATAACTACAACCAGCACTTTCTCAAGGTGACTAAAAATGTGTAAGGAAGGTTGGACTTGCCAGTGACACCCATTACCCTGGTATTAATTTTTAAAAAGCTGTTAGAGTACAACTTTTGAAAACAGACTCTCCGTAAAGGGAGGTGATGACCCAATAGTACTGTCACTAGTCTATTGGGCAGAATTTTCCCAACCTGCCTGCCACTGGAATTTTAGTGGATGGGTTGCAGATAATATGAAACCCCATTGACAGCTGGGAGGGAATTTCTGGCTTTTAGACCAGTGCAGCCAGAGGATCCCACTCGTTAATGCAAAAACTCAGTTAATGTTCTGAGGATCCAGGTTCAAATCCTATTATTGCAAATAGTGGAATTTGAATTCAATAAAAATATCTGGAATTAAGAATCTACTGATGACCATGAAACCATTGTTGATTGTTGGAAAAACCTTTCTGGTTCACTAATGTCCTTTAGGGAAGGAAATCTGTTGCCATTATTTGATTTAGCCTACACATGAGCTCAGAACCACTGCAACGTGGCTGACTCTCAACTATCCTCAGTTCAAGGACAACCAGGGATGGTCAATAAATGCTGGCCAGCCAGCGACGCACATGTCCTTCAAATAAATAAAAAAAGGGAGCCTTTGAGTACCTGTTTATTTATGAATACCATTCTAAACTGATACTTTATTTTTCAATGGTTTTAGTTTCTTTCAGATAAGATAGATATTTCCTGATGTAAATGCATGAACTATCTTGGACAATTCTTGGTATTATTATGACATTCGTGTCTTTAAATTTTTTTGTTAAATCATGTTCCCTGAAGCTCACAGCCTTAGCTGATTTTATTGTTGCAGGGCTGTCTAGGAGAGTTATTTTATTACTGCTTAACCAAGGTGTTTTTCCTTTTAGTTGAATGTTTATGAATCTGCATTGTTAGGAAAAAGGTCATGGGTTCTGGTCAAGTTTTTTTTTCCTTCATAAGGAATTCAAGGTTTTATTTTTTGTTTTTGGCTAGCAACAGTATTTAGCTTAGAAGGAAGCGGATAACAGACTGAAAGCAATGTCTCACTCCCTCTCGCTGGGTTTTGGAAGTTCTGCTGATTCGTTGAAAGCAAGGCTTCTTGCCTTCCTGCAGTAGAAATGTTCTTGTTGGTGGCTTGACCAGAGAATCTCCCTGGTCTAAGAAGCTGTTTCAAATCAAGAGAACCTGCAGAATACATCCAAAGGACTCAAATTCAGTATCGCATGAGCATTAGTGTTTTCTATATTGAACGTGTTTAAAGGGTTTTGTCAAAAGGAAGCTTGGTTTTGATCAGAGCACATAAGATATATTTGTTATGGATTGTTGGAATTGATAACAATTATTGCTAATTTTCTTCTATATATAATCTTAAATGCACTTTGATAAAAGCTCCCTAGTGTGTTATTTGAATCATACCTGAGATGAACCACATCATACTTATCCGAGCCAAATTCAAGATGCAAAACTTACAATCTAGATGGGCTCCATAAAACACTTTGGAGCTTCTGACCTGAACCAAAGCATTAAACTCACAGAACTGCCAAATTTAATATAGTGAGCAGGATTGGAGCAATTGTCCTTCAATTAAATAAGCTGACATTTATATTTTGGAATACAGCAGACACTAAAATGCCAATTGCATGGTATACCTGCTGCTTGGGTTATAATGAGGTCAAGCACCATGAACTTTCTGCCTTCATATATCCCAGCACTTTCTTCATCAGCATGTCTGCATTCTTATAAAGAATGCATCTGCAGCATCTCTCAATGTAGCAGTGAAGTGTCAGCCCATATTATGTGCTTGAATCCTGCAGCAAGAGTGAAGCCACAACCTTGTAACACAGAGGCAAGGACTGCTAGCCATACCATGCTGAAAAAGGAGTAGCAGCCCAAATCAAATTAGCAAATATAAAGCAATATGTAAAGAGAGATAAAAAATTATTTGAAATCTACTGTAATTAAGAATGATCAAAATGTGTTAGGAACCAAAGCATGAACTCCACAGATGCTATTATGTATGACGAGTTGAGATAGAAGGAAGATTCCATGATTTATAGAATCATACAGTGCAGAAGAGGCCCTTCAACCCATTGAGTATGCAACAAAGATATTATTACAACAGGTAGCCCTCAACTTTCTCTCTGTCACATAAGAAAAACTGTCATCACTGAGTTATGACCAGTCCTTTTCATTTCTAAGTTGACTTCATAACACTGGAATCAGGACATAATCCCCAATCCTAGGCTAAAGTTCAGAAGCAGGCCTTTTGATTCATCAAGTCGAGTTGCACCAACTCTCTGATGTCCCATCCAAGCCTCCTCCACATAACTCCATGTATTTACCCTGTTTGTCTCCTTAACCTACATGTCTTGGGCAATTCAACATGGCCTACCCTGCACATCTTTGGATTTTTGGGAGGAAACCTGAGCACCCAGCAATGCTTAACCAATATGTGATGCACTATAGTGATTTGTGAGGCCTTCATTGGCCTCACAAATCCACAACCTCTACTACCCAGAAGGCCAGGAGCAGCAGACACACAAGAACACCATCAACTCCAGCAAGTTCCCTCCAAGCCACACACTATTCTGATTTGGAAATATATTGCCATTCATTCACCTCTGTAATGGTGACCATGAAGGGCACAAGGGGGTCGCCAACAGACCTTCCTGAGAATTTGGTAGAGTACGAAACTCTTTATTGAGCAAAGGGAGGTTGGCTCAAAGGGAAATCAGCAGTACAGGGTTAAAATCCATTGTTTCAACCTGGACCAGGATTCTCTAAGCTCCCACATATTGATTTGCATGCTGTCAGCATGTTATTTTGTGTTATCATTAAAGAGTTTTTGGTGATAGAGCATTGGCCTTGACAGAATTATTACACTGTCACTGGATCAAAACCCACTAACTCCCTCCCTAATAGCACTGTGGATTTGCTGCACCAAATGGCCTGTAGTGGTTCAAGAAAATGACTCACAGGCACCTTCTCATTGGGCAATTACAGATGGACAAACAAGTGCTTATCTCGCCATCCCGTGGAAGAATGAACTTTTTCAAACCTGTGAACTATTTTATGATGTCCAAGGACCAGCACTGTGGCACGGTGGTTAGCACTGCTGCTCCACAGCGTGAAGGACAAGGTCCAATTCCAGCCTCGGGTCACTGTCTGTGTGGAGTTTGCACATACTCCCTGTGTTTCCTCTGGTTTCCTCCCTCAATCCAAAGATGTGTGGGTTAGGTTGGCAGGCCATGCTAAATAGCCACTCAGTGTCAAGGTAAATATGTGGAGTTATGGGGAATGAGCCTCAGTGGGATTATTGTTGGTGCAAGCTCAAAGAGCCAAATGGCCACTTTCTGCACTTTTGGGACTCTATGATTGTATGATTCTTTTCTGTGATAAAGCTGTGGTATGAGGTCAACTTGCTGTGTTTTCAGGTACAATATTACAATAAAGAAAATTAAGTATATTTCAATAAAATGCCACAGCTACTATCATAGATGCTGAACTATGGGTGTTATATTTCAAGTTTGGTATTTATAATTGGATTGATTGTTGTACCAAGAGAAGCAGTGATTGATGGACTGTGTGATTGAGTGGTTTCCAATCCACCATCTGTTAGCAAAGATTCAAGTACATCATCAGAAATGAAAGACACTAATAAAGATCACCAGAATTTCACTGAATAAGGTAACACATTTTCCCTGGAATCTTGCCATGTTATTATCAGCATTATTGAACTCCGCTGACTATACTGATAACAATCTAAAATAACATCTGTTTAGCATAGATCAATTGGTGCCCTGACAAAATTCCTCAGAAAACATCAACACACAATCAAAAACTGAAATATCTTTCATCATCCACATCATTCAGATTGAACACATCTGCAACATTCATGCAGGCAACCTGCCAAATATTAACCAGACACGTGCCAAACAGGACAATATTGTTCAGTCAGGCTTACAGCAGCTTTGAGGGTTGCCATTTCTAGTGATAGAGATGAGTTACAATAACTTCTCTGTTTCTGAGGTTTTGATCTGTGTCATGCTCTTTTCTAATTGTTTCACAATTTTTTAGTGTCTAACACTGGTAATTCACTCATTCATTGGGGTGTTCATGCCACTGGCCTTGCCACCTGTCTGGTTTCTTGCCAAGTGACATTCATATGTACATCAGGACTTTAGACAGCAAGCGTCAGCAGTCAGTTTACTAATCATAGAATCCCTACAGTGGAGAAGGAAGTCATTTGACCCATCAAGTATGCACCAACTCTCTGACAGAGCATCCCACCCAACCCCTATTCCCATATCTCCAACTATTTGCCCCATTAATCCCTCTAACCTACACATCTTGGGACACTAACAAGCAGTTTAGTATGGTCAATCCATCTAACCCGAACATCTTTGGGCTGTAGGAGGAAACTGGAGCACCTGGAGGAAACCCATGAAGAGATGGGGAGAACATACAAACTCCACACAGAGACCCAAGGCTAAAATTGAACCTGAATCCTTGGCACTGTGAGGTGGCAGTGCTAACCATTGTGCCACTGTTCGCCTGACATGGATAATGAAGATAACTAGTTTTCATTTGACATTTATTTTGTAGTGATTCTGTGCTTTTTATATTTTATGTTTCTGTGGTGTTTTAAAGGTCAATTTTTTTTAAAGGGAGTCAGAATGTCTGGAAAATATACAGCTCAGATGCTGGGAGAGCAGAACAATTACTCATTTTAGCTATGTAATGTTTACTATGAAAAGGCTAAAGGACTGTTTCTATAAATGAAAATTTCTCCTGGCTGCTTTTACTTAAAGGAATAGAAGTTTTCATTTTGGAATGCAGGGTCATGTGCTGAGATAGCTAATGGGAGGAGCTAGATTTGTAGCAGAGAAACAGATTTCTGTTTCAGTTTAGGCTTCAGTTGCAGACTGGAGCTGTTTTAAAGACAGAAATTTTTCTCTCTCTCTCTCTTCCGCTTTCTGCAAAGTCTCTCTGATAGCTTTATTTAGGCTTTCTTCACTAATTTATAGCAAGTATGCCTGGATTTGCTAACTGTATTTAAAATGGCATGTACACCTTTCAGAAGAAGGTTGCTTATCTGGGAATGGAAATAATGATCAGTTAGAAATTAGAGTTGTTTCTTTGTAAGTTTAAAGATTGTTCACAGTTAAGGGTTAAACTGTTTCATTTTGTTGGAGTTATACTTAATCCATATTATGAATAAAACTTGTTTTGAAAAACAATCCCTACTCCTGGAGCGAAGTATTCTTTCCTCACACAAATGCCAAAATGAAAAGATTGATGGGGTCTAGACTGGCTCCATAATATATCTTGGCATTCTAGTCTTAGACCCCAATAATTTGCACATGTGCATTTCCCACACAGAGGTCACTGGATAGCAATCAATCCCACTTGCTTCATTTCCTCTTTATTCCAAGATCTTGGATCCCCAACAGGTTTCCCAGGCCAGATTACAAATTAGATGTGTTTATTAATACGTTTATATATTCCTATTCTATCACTGATTCAAAAACTTGAGTTGGCCTTCTTGTGCCTAAGCTGAAGAACTCCGCAAACGATTCACCTTTTGGGCAAACTTGTTTAAAGTATGAGAAAGATTCTTGACCCCGCTGGGCTTAGTCCTTCAATAAGAACAGATGTAAAAGCTTTGTTGTGACTTTTCAGAGTGTTGTGCCGGCCAGTAACAATGAATAATCAGCTCAGAAATTTGAAAAAGACAAGACTGAAACATTTTTCCGTCTTTGAAGATAATTTCTCGAAGTTCCTTGCATATTTGATCCTGGCCAGGCACCAGCAGATGATGATTTAAATCCACTGATATTTGGAATATGTGTGTAGTACTCTTTTGCTGTATCATTCTGCTGATACTGAAATATCTCTTATGCATTTGGAGCATGCATATGTTAACTTTCATAAGTTTATAAAATTTATTTATTTATTAGTCACAAGTAGGCTTACATTAACACTTCAATGAAGTTACTGTGAAAATCCCCTAGTCTCCACACTCTGGCACCTGTTAGGGTACACTGAAGGAGAATTTAGCTTGGCCAATGCACCTAACCAGCATGCCTTTCAGATTGTGGGAGGAAATTGGAGCACCAGGAAGAAATCCATGCCACAGAATCCACGGGGAGAACATGCAAATTTCACACAGAGAGTGACCTAAGCCAGGAACCAAACGCAGGCCCTTGATGCTGTGAAGTAGCTGTGCTATCCCCTATGCCACCATCTTGTCCAAGTGCAGTACAACTCCCTTGGTCTCTGCTGAATATTATAGAATTGGACTGAAGAAATGGAGACAGTGTCCTCAGTGAAATTATCTTCACCGACTTCAGTGACTTCCATAACAAGGTCAGCACTGGAGCTATTCACAGATGATTAAATAGTGGTTAGCACTGCTCACAACTTTTCAGATATTGATCGAGTGACAAGTAACATTACAACATACAATTGCTAGGCAATGGCCATCTCTACCAAAACAGCATCTAAACTTATCCCTGCAGCACAACATTGCCATCTATGATCAACATTTTGGAGTCACTAGAAAAATCAATTGGAATAGCCACGTAAATGCCATAGCTACTGAAGCAAATCAGAGTTAATCACCCTTCCCAACTCCTTAAAGCCACTCTACAACCTACAAGGAACAAGTTAGGAGCATGCTGCAATATTTCCCTTTGTCTGCATCAGTGTAATTACAACACTCAATCAAAAAGATTGGCACTATCCAGAATAAAACAGCTCATTTCATTAATAGCCACAGAATCTCAGAATTTTTACAGCACAAGAAGAGCATTCAGCCCATCATTTCTGCACTGGCTCTCTGAATGCACAATTCGCTTAGTGCCATTTCTCCACCATCTGTTTCCTTATGAATGCTTTGGTTGAACTTGCCTCCATCACACTCTCAGGCAGTGCACGCTACACCTTAACCACATGCTGAAAAAGTTTTTTTTTCTCATATTGCTTTTGCCTCTTCTGCCAATTACTTTAAATCTTTGTCCTCTTGTTCTCAATCATTTCATGAGTGGGAACGGCTTCTCCCTATTGACTCAGCCTACACACCTCAGGATTTTGTATGCCACTATCAAGGAGTTAGCACTGACTGTGCTCCCCGGATGAATCATCATTCTTATCAGTATTAGAACTGAATGCTGCTTGGAGAGTGGGATGCACGCAGAGCATTCCAGCATTGTATGCCTGTTTCTTTTTGATGACCTGTTTCCTCTCTCCCTGTACATTCTGTGGGGTGTCTATATTTATAAGCATGCTATTCACAAATCTCACAACATCATGGAACTGCCACAGTGATGCAAGCTGCCTTTCAAGTTCTGAAACCTGGAGCTCAAGCTGCTGCATCTGACAATACCTCCTGCACGAACGGTTATCCAGGATATGGGAATATGCTGGAGTTCCCACACAGCACAGGATGTGCGATCTAGAGGTCAGAGCAGCCAGGGCATTTTTTTTATTTATTAGTTAACCTTGCTACTGCTGATACATCTTTTCCAATACGAATAAACCTTACCAGTACAAATAAACTTTACTATTATTAAGAAACCTTACTAATAAATTGTACTGATAATTAATGCATCTTCTTAATATTAATAAACCTTACTTAAAAAGAAAATCTACAACTCACCAGCTATATACATGTCAATTATTACACTTAATATTTTCAATAATTTTTAACCTGCTCATTCTTTAGACTCAACACCACAGCACAATACTTACCAGTCAATCAAGCTACAACTTCTTTGTGATAGCACACCTGTATTTCTTTTCTGAATATGTCTCTGAACCCACACACTGCAGGGTGTAATAACTAACCCTGCTTCAATCCCTCTGAACCCACACATTGTGTAATAACTAATCCCACTCAGTCCTTCTGAACACACACACTGCATAATAACTAACCCTCATTGAGCCCTCTGAACCCACACACTGCATAATAACTAACCCCCATTCAGTCTCTCTGAACCCACACACTGCATAATAACTAACCCTCACTCAGCCCTCTGAACACACACACTGTGTACTAACTGATCCCACTCAGCCCTTCTGAAGCCACAAACTGTATCATAACTAACCCCACTGAGCCTCTCTGAATCCACACACTATGTAATAACTAACACTCACTTAGCCCCTCTGAATCCAAGCACTGTGTAATAACTAACATCCACCTTTTCCAACACTGTATCCACGTGCATGGGACCAGGTCATGTCCACTAACCTGAGCTGCAATCTCTGCTCAGGTCTTCTTGGTGAGATGGGGTGGTCTCGTCCTTCCACCTGTCGGCAGGAGGAAGCCTCTCCTGGCTGGCATCCTCACAAGGGTGCACAGATCCTCTTCAGTGAAACAGGGGTCTTGCTACCCACCCTTCTATCTGATATGCCTTCCTGCCACCAAAGGTAGCTCTCTCCAGCTCATCTATTTTCTTCAGCAACTTCTGGTAGCTGTCTTTAAACTTTGTGCCAGACCATCACTTGACCAAGCGCCCATCCCACTGGCCCCATTGATCCAACGTGCATGTGATTCACTCTGATCAGCACTTATGTGACCAGCCAGCAACACGATGGCACAGTGGTTAGCACTGCTGTCTCACAGTGCCAGGCACCTGGGTTCAATTTCAGCTTTGGCTCACTGCCTGTGTGGAGTTTGCACATTCTCCCTGTGTCTGCATGGATTTCCCCAGGTGCTCCCACAATCCAAAAGATGTGAAGATTAGGTGAATTGGCCATGCTAAATTGCCTCTTAGTATCCCAAAGTGTGTAGGTTAGGGGTATTAGTGGGGTAAATATGCAAAGTTAAGGAGAAAAAGCAAGGGGATGGGCCTGAGCATGATGCTCTGTCAGAGAGTTGATTCAGACTCAATGGGCCAAATGGCCTCCTCTGCACTGTAGGGATTTTATGAACTCTAATATTGTGAATGTTAATTGATCTTGGGTGGGGTTGGGAAATGCAGCTGATTCTGATTGCACCTGTCATCCGCACATGTCACATGTAAAATTTAAGCCTGTGAATCTTTTCTACTCCCTCTCAACGGTCTTAATATCATTCCTGAAGCTAGGTGTCCAAACTGGATACAATTTTCCCATTGAACTACTAAACATCATTTCCCTTTTACATTTGTATTTCACATCCATGTTTATAGAACCTAAGATCTAAAATTCTTTATGCCACAGCTTCAGCAATCTGATTCCCCAGTTCCAAAAACCTGTGCTTTCAGACCTCCAAATCTCTTTGCATCTTCACTCTTTCATTGAAGGCAAGCTTATCAAGCCACGTGGACCACACCAAGAATGGAAAATGTCGGAACACAGTCAAGATCAGTCCCGACACAGGGACACCTACTTGGAATACACAGCATTAGACATCATACACATAGGCAAACACTGACTACTTGTGCAAGCAAAACAATGCCAGCTATCTCCCTAAATCTGTGTTTAGTACAGAGATGACAAGTCAGTTCATAACTTAGTCTTCTCATTTGAAGGGATGGCAGGAGGTATGAGGGGAGATTGAGTAGGTTAGGGTTGCTTATGCTGGGAGTTCAGATGAATGAGGCGAATGTCATACAGACTTATAAAATTCTAACAGGATTATTGAGGGTAGATGCAGGGAGGATATTCCTGATGGTGGGGGAGTCCAAAACCAGGGGTCACAATTGGAGGATTCAGGGTAGACCATCTAGATGGAGGTGAGGAGACATTTCTTCACCCAAAGAGTGGTGATCCTGTGGAATTCATTACCACAGGAAGTAGTTGATATCAAAACATTGAATATATTCAAGAGGCGGCTAGATATAGCACTTGGGCGAATGGGATCAAAGATTATGGGAAAAAAGCAAGATTAGGTTATTGAGTCAGACGATCGTGATGAATGGCGCAGCAGGTTCAAAGAGCCAAATAGCCTCGTGTTGCTCCTATCTAGAATGTTTCTATGTTTCTATGAATCTTGCTTAGGATTGCACATTTTTGTTGTTTTGATTGCTGGCCAGATAAATGTCTAATGCCTTATCTTTCCTAAAGTTGCTCACCTACTTCATCAGTGAGAAAAAAATTGAAATGCAGCCCCTCACTCAAAAAAAAGGTTGCACATTCCTGATTTAGGCTATAGACTTCCTTACTTTCTCAAATATACCACTTCACAATTCTCCACGTAACAATTCATCTCTCCATCTGGTAAATCAATGAATCAGTCTATATCTTCCTGAAACCTTGTTCCCTAGCTGGTGCCATTGTTATGCCAAGAGAAACAGGAAAGTGGAAAAGAAAAGAGGAATGGGAGAGGGAGAGATAGCAAAAATTAGAGAGTGAAAACTGATGAAAGCAGAAAATTGGTCGGGTCTTGAAATAAATAAATATAATGCCCTTTCAAAGTCACTTTCCAACGCAGTTTGTAGTTTAAAGCTAGTTTTAAAGCTTCACTCAAATTTCTTTGATAATATTTCTAATTACCGCTCATTGAAAAGAAACCCTCGTGATTAAAATGCATTTTGCCAGTCTGTACGAGAACTAAACTACACCCACTATTCCTGCATTGCCAACCTGGATGGTTTCTTTCAGTCTTAATCTCAAATTAATGATAGTGGGCATCCAACAACCTAAGGGAAAGGACTACCTTTTATTTCTGAGTGCGTTCAAGAATCTGCCCAGTGTTCCAAATCATGGTTGATTTGGAAGGCTACAGCAATGCTCGTGCACCACTTGGAAAACAGAATTGAGTATAATGGAACACTGGGCCAGTAAATATGAATAAATATTCATACGAATTACATTCAAATGCTCATCCAACAGCTGAAATCCTGCAGTGCTGGAGCTACACAACAAATGATTGCTGGATGCATGGAAAATGGAAGTGATTTTGCCAAGATGCTCATTCTTATTTTGGATTTGTAAATCAAATCCATAGAGACTGGGACATAATGCCCTCAGCCACAAATGACTTATCATGACCCCATTCGTGCCTTAGCAATGTTGGCTGCAAAGGAAGCAGAACAAATTGGTGAAACTCAAGATAAAAAAAAAGACAGATTTTTACCATTTACCAGATGGGCAAGCTAGCCCACATATACCTCTGCAATTTAGCACAAGTAATTGCCACGTACTGCTCGAGGCAGATGTTTCAATTGCAAGATAAACAGCACTGGTGCCCTTGTGCAATATACAGGTGACCCATGGCCCAGTAACTAGTCTGGGTCAGGGGTACAAAATAACTGCTGGGTAGAGATGCTTTGTGGATCAGGTGTCTGTGCTCATTCTGGCCCAGAGAAAAACAACCAAGGTTTCCTCAAGTTTCCACAATACTGACGAGAGTCTAACGTTGAAAAAAAAATCAATTTAGCCTTTACATCTAGTTATTTCATAAGATAATTAATCTGAAGTCAAGTTGGCAAATGTCATAATATAATTAACTGAAACAACTGTATAGTTTTAAACAAAATATTCATGTTCTCGGGAAACTCATCTTGATACACGGACACTGCAGCCCGTAAATTATACTGAAATGCTCGTATAAAAATGTCACATTGTTAAACTGGTGTCTGCTTTTTAATAGACACACTAATCTTACTTTCTCCATACTGATCAATATTTCCATTAAAATACCACGGAATTTGATATTAATGCCGGGAGAATTCTAATGACAATGTCATGCTGCACAAACTCCAGGCCAATATACACAGATCTGTCTGGAGATGTAGGACTTTGATTCTTCAGCTAGATTCTTATTGCCAAATTGGGTTTGGAATCCTGTATTCCCATCGGAACGTATTCGCTGCTGAATTCACAATTAAGAAGTAATGCCAAAAACAACACCAAACACACAAGACTTCAAGGAGGCAGTAGGAAGAAGACAAGAATGAATAAGTTCAAGATTTTTTCAAGAGCAATAAGTACTCACAAAGTGTGGGATATCAAAGGAAGCCAGGTAAAATTAAATTTATTAAATTCTTTCCTCATTGTGGCAGAATGAGGAAACCAGTAGTTTAACTTAAGAGAAGCAGACAACATTTGAAAAGACCTGCACCAGTGATACAGAAAGGAACTTTAATGTGGGTAAACAGAAAATGAGGGTCTAGTATCTGCTGAAGGAGGCATTTGTGGCAGCACCAGTGTTTGGATTCTTCTTCCCTCACACTTCAACTCGAAAAATCTTTGTAATGCAAACTGCTGTAAGTGTAAATGATTACAGCGCAACCAGGTTAACGGGGTAAAAGCAAAATACTGTGGATACTGGAATCTGAAACAAAATGCTGAAAAACCTCAGCAGATCAGACAGCATCTGTGGAGAGAGAATAGAGCCAATGTTTTGAGTCAGGGTTAATGGGGCATCTGGAATATGGATGAACAGTTGATGACCAACCACTATCCCAGTGATGAGCAACCTTGGCTCGTGAGTGGGCTGCATGAACAGCTCTCCTTCATCTCAGTGGGATCATAAATTTGAAATCAGGCTTTCTCGCTAACCATGATCCCAGGAATAAGATTGAACACATTTAATATACGCCGAATATTTCATAACAAATTATAGAAAATGCTTAATCATTTACATATTAATAGAGCCATTATCAACTTCAGACGGCAAAGAATAGAAGAATTGGATGTTGAGGGAGAGCAAAGCTCTCACAACACGGCTCTCACAATCAATGCTGTGAGGAATCAGTGCGCATCTCACTTGTCCGTGCGTATCGCTTCAGCCACACTGGTAGAAAAATAACTACCAGGGCAGAAATCACCAGAATGTGGCAACCCTGCACATGGGCGACAGTCAAAAAAATGTCATGTGGGCTGCACTAGGAATCCAGACGGGCTGCCTGAGCCCCAGGACTGCGGGTTACTCACTATTGATCAACCCCTTCAACAATCAGATTCATAGATCCAAAAGACAAACCGAAAGGAAATAAGGTGAATTGGACACAAATTAGAAAAAGAGAATTAAGAAATATTTAATTGAGAGGAATAGAGGCTGAAAAGAAGTGGCTAAAAAGGTGCGGCACGGTGACACAGTGGTTAGCACTGCCTCACAACACCGGGCACTTAGGTTCAATTCCGACCTTAGGTCACTGTCTGTGTGGAGTTTGCACTTTCTCCCCATATCTGTGAGGGTTTCTTTTGGGTGCTCTGGTTCCCTCCAGAGATGTATGGGTTAAGCTGATTGGCCAAGCTAAATTGATTTTTGTATCAGGAGGATTAGCATAGTAAATGTGTTGAATAATGGGAATAAGACCCGGTGAGATTGTGGTTGGTACAGACTCAATGGGCCGAATAGCCTCTTTCTGTACTGTAGGGATTCTATGATTCTATGAAACTAATTAATACTTACTTTGAATAGAGGACTAAGGTTTTACATAGCTTGGTCTTAACCAAAATGAGAGGTAAGGATTTATTGCCAGAGTAATGGTAGATATGTTAGCCAAAAGCTGTCTCAACAAAAATAATTGATATGGCGCAAATTAATTTACTCAAAAATATATAAATATCTGCTTAAAAATGTGGCTTGAGGTAATAGAAACAGCTTTGGGTTAAATACAATATGGGACATACAGGTGTGGGTCAGGGCATCTCCTTGTCTGTTGAAGGTGATTAATGGAGATGAATAAACATTCAGATGAATTTTAGCATGGGGCCAGATTACCTGTCCCCACCCTCCAAGCAAAATGTCTGCCAGCACTGCGCTAACTAGGGATCCAGGACATCAGTCTTTCAGGGACAGGAAATCCCACCTGAGAGAACTCCCAACCAAATTGTCGCTGTCTCTGTCATTCCAGAAGACAGAAGTAGCCACCGCTGGGAGTACAGACTGAGGAAAATGTCTCCTGGACTTGAAGGAAAGCCAAGCAGGGATTGGAGATCCTAGTGAGGGTGACAAGTTGTGAAAAGTTGGATGCTATGTTAGGGGTAGTACTGTTTATGGTCACAGGGGGCTTTCCAAAGGAGGTAACATTTCCACTCCCCTTTCCTTTCCGACAGCAGCCCAATGCCGTCAAAGCTGCCAGGTACTTTGCCTTTCTTCCGCCTTCCCTAGTTGCATATATTCATAGAATCGTAGAATCATATAATCCTACAGTGCAGAAAGAGGCCATTCAGCCCATTGAGTCTGCACTGACCATAATCCCATCTAGGCATTATCCCCATAAACCCATGCACTTACCCTACTAACCCCCGACACTAGGATCAATTTAGCATGGCCAATCAACCTAACCCACACATCTTTGCACTATGGGCGGAAACTGAAGCACCTGGATGAAACCCAGGCAGACATGGGGAAAACATGCAAACGCCACAGAAACAGTGACCTGAAGCTGGAACTGAACCCTGGCACTGTGAGGAAGCTGTGCTAACCACTGTGTCACCATGCTGCCCATGCTATTGCATCAGAGGCAGAATGAGGTCCTTACGTGGCCATTAATTGGGCATTTAAAGCTCTCATTGGCCTAGGGGTGGGCAAGGGACTGGTGGTTGTCTCAGCTGCCCCCATAACATGGCTGATAGATTGGGGATGAACTGGAAGACAGTGAGCCAACCACAAACTTTATTTTACATGCCTTCCAATGTAAGTAGGGAGTAAAATTCACCCCTTTTGGTTAGGCTTTGAGTCAATTAGATTTAGTTAGGTTTTCACAGCTTGGAGTCAATGATGCATAACTTTTTCTCAAAAGGTTAAATAAATGAGATTGATCCAGTCTCGAGGTATTTTGTACATGAACATCAATGCATTTGGGCTTGTCGGGTGGTCTTTCATCGTTTTGTACGATCTTATGCAATGATCTATCTTTGTATCTGTTTCTCAGCATCAGGTCAATCTTCAACATCAGCAATGGAAGCTAATGCACGTACCTTTTATAAAGTTTTATTTTATTGTTGATCATGTTAATACAGGTCTCTCCATGCACAGACTGGGTTCATTTTGCAAGATGGGCAATCATCTGAAATCTGAAATCATCTCAGTTTTTTTTCATTTGTAATTTGTGCAATCAAATAAATGGATTGATTTCTAATGAGTGGCTGAATTGCAACCCAAATATAAGCAGAAGTACAAACCACTTTGCAACAATTCACCTTTTTCTGAAATGGTGTCTAAGCTAGCCCTATTATACTCTAACACAATAATGCAAGAATAATACCCACATGTGGAAATTTGTTGCAAACATGAATGAATTCTTTTCAAAAGATGAGATCCGAACAGTTGGACATTTCAATACAGCTGTGTCATTGGACTAAATCTTACCAAAAAATCGCAGTGTGGTTACCAGTGAGAAAAATGGTGTGTTGCCGTCCAGAGAAACTGGTCACTTTCCTCTCCTGATCTTATGACACTCTGCCAAAAAATCAAGGGACATGTTTCACAGCATGGTGCCAGCTGTGCCAGCCTGGAAGTGCCAACCTGTGTCTGTGGCAGTGCTGGAGCATTGCCAGGCCATTGTCTGGCCATGTTCCTCCCCTTGAGGCAATACTTCCCTTTGCACACCCAAGGAGACCCCCACAACAGGTTTAAAAATGGTATGAACCCGTTGTAAACCATGAAGGCATGACGTCATGCTAGCGCAATGTAAATTGTTGGTGAGCCGATATCTGGCCAGTGGCTGGGGTGGGGGGGGGGGGGGGGGGGGGGTGAGTTAACAATATTTAAATGCATTCAAATCAATGCAAAGCAGGTTCATGCCCATTTGTGGTCTCACCAGCAAGAACTGCAATTTCTGGATCTTGAGTTTTGTAGACAACCTGGCAGGTGGCTAAGGTGGGCTCAAGTTCACTCCCAAATGATCAGCTCTAACATCTGAAGTATTTGATTTGTTTTGATTTATAATTGTCACATGTATTAGCCTACAGTGAAAGGTATTGTTCTTGCATGCTGTACAGACAAAACATACCGTTTTTAGAGGAAAGAGAGTGCAGAATGTAGTGTCACAGTTATCGCTAGGGTATAGAGAAAGATTAACTTAATGCAAGGTAAGTCCTTTCAAAAGTCTGACAGCAGCAGGGAAGAAGCTGTTCTTGAGTCCATTGATATGTAGCCTCAGACTTTTGTGTCCTTTTCCTGATGGAAGAAGATGGAAAAGAAAATGTCAAGGGTGTGTGGAGTCCTTAATTATGCTGGCTGCTTTGCCGAGGCAGCAGGAAGTGTAGACAGAGTCAATAGATGGTAAGCTGGTTTGCGTGATGGTTTGGGCTACACTCACGGTCTTTGGTAGTTTCTTGCAGTCTTGGACAGAGCAGGAGCCATACTAAGCTATGTTACAACCAGAAAGAATGCTTTCTGTGGTGCATCTTTAAAAGCTGGTGAGAGTCATAGCTGACATGCCAAATTTCCTTAGTCTTCTGAGAAAGTAGAAGGATTGATGGGCTTTCTTAACTATAGTGTCAGCAGGGGGGACCAGGAGAGGTTGTTGGTGACACCTAAAACTTTGAAGCTCTCGAACATTTCTACTTCATCTGTTGATATAGACAGGTGCGTGTTTGTAATTGTTTGAGATCCGACCCATTATGGTGGTGCTGTCAGCAAACTTGAAAATTGAATTGGATTGATTAATCAGATAAGAGAAATGCTGTGGTACAATCCAAATTGACATGTCTGACATTTTCATTTAAATATTGGTAGATATTTGTTGATGATGCTAGTGGTTTAGTATGTCCATACCTATTCAAAAGTAATGTCCTGCGAAGATTTACATCATTGTCTTTATTTCCCAATGTGAAATGCTGAATAAACCACCTTCAAGATTAATTGTGGCAACACGGTTAATGTTTCACGGTCATTGATAACCCAATTAATCTCTCATCTGGTTGGTTTGCCACCTCTGACAGGCCTGTGACATTTTCTGGTTAATAACCTTCAACAAGACTTGAATTGTGATGAGTTCTGATGCTGAAAATATTATCAGCAAGTATCGCCCGTAACAGCATGGTGCTTCAATAATTCATATTTTAAGCTCTACTAGAATTTTAAGCTCTGCTTCACAATTGGTGGACTTGGGTGGCCTTGTTATTCGTAACCTACTGTGACTTAGTGCTCAGCCAAACGTTTTTTTTTATATAAGGTCTGCAATGATATATGATTTTCTCTGCTGCTTACAGAAGTTTTGAACCATGACAAGCCTTGTGCTCAGAAAAGAATCAGAATTAATTTTGCTGCACTGATAAGTTCTCTGATACTCAAATGAAATGAGGCTGTCAGCATTATAGCCCCTCACGGAACAACAGCTGCCAAAAGGTCTGCTGGCAAAAATGTCTTCTGAATTATGTGATTGCTCAAGGATAAAATGTACAGCCTTCTCGTGTAAACAAAAGCAAGAGTCAAAGGTATTCTGTATTTCCATTCAAGCCGAGATGATGGAAGCATTGTAATAGACTATCGATCAAAGAAATTCAACTCATCGTATGGATCAACTAAGACACTCAATCATACCTGTTATGTGGCAAGTAGGTGATGTGGAATGTGAAATGTTCAGCGAAAGATGGCAACATGCATTTACATTAATTACAGACTGATTCTGGGAATGTGGGACTGATGTATGAAGAGAGATTGATTAATTTAGGATTGTTTTCGTTGAAAATCAGATGAATGACGGGAGGATCTCATAAAGCCTTATAAAATTCTGATTGGATTAGACAGGATAGATGCAGGGAGGATGTTCCCGATGGTGGAGCAGTCCAGAGCCAAGCGTCACAATTTGTTGATTCGAGGTAGACCATTTAGGATGGAGGTGAGGAGACATTTCTTTATCCAAAGAGTGGTGAGCCTGTGGAATTCATTGCCACAGGAAGTAGTTTATGCCAAAACATTGAATGTATTCAAAAGATGGCTAGATATAGCACTTGAGGCAAACGTGGTCAAAGGTTATGGGGAGAAAACAGGATTAGGCTATTGAGTTGGACGATCAGCCATGATTGTAGTAAATGGTAGAGCAGGTTCGAAGGGCCAAATAGCCTTGTCCTGCTCCTATCTTCTATGTTTCTATGTTAAGAGGAGGACAGATTTTTAATTAGTAAGGGTTTGAAGGATGAACAGGCAGGGAAGTGGAATTGAGGCTCAGATGAGATCAGCCCTGATCATATGAAATGGCTGAGTAGGCTTGAGGGGCTGAATTGCGCACTCTTGCTCCTAGTTCTTTTGTTTCTTATAAAAATGAGATTAGCTGTTTGGTAGTCCCCACACTATTTACAATCTACCTCACAGCAGGATTCACCTCATCAAAAATCAATTAACGTCTGGTCTGAGCAATAAATACTGCCTAGTGGAAAGTTTTTCAACCTTGGTCATTTTGCACCTACTTTTCCGAAGAAGAATATATAACGCAGATCATTATATCCTGCATTAATGGAAAGGAAGGCAATTCAGAGACTTGAAAGATTTAAAATTAACAAGAAGAAGGTATTGGATTGGCTTAAATTTGCACTGTACTTAAAGATGAAAAGGCAGCAGGATTAGATGAAATGCATCCAATGATACTGAAGGAAATTACAGGGGCTGGTCATGATTTTCTAAATTTCCTCAGGGTCAGGAGTCATGCCAGTTGAACTGGAGAATTGAAAATGGTAGAGCTTTGGTAAAAAAAAATGCATGCAAATGTAAACTCAGTAACTAGAGGCTAGAAAGTTTAACCTCTTGAAATGATAATTTGGGACAAAATTAATAGCCACTTGGGCAATTGTGGGTTAATTAGTGAAAACCAGCACAGATTTGTTAAGGGCTAACTTGCTGAAGATTTTTGATGAGGTAACAGGGTTGATAAGGGGTATGCTGTTGATGTGGTGAAAAAGATTTTAGATAAAGTGCTACACATTACGTTGATGAACAAAGTTAGAGCTCATGGAATAAAAGACAGAGTAGCAACATGGATACAAAATTGGCCAAATAACAAGAAACAAAGTTGATAATTTATTATATTGGACATAGAAATTGGACACCTCTAAAAATAATGGTAGGGTTGGGCAGTAGTAATGTAGATTTATGAAAGGAAATCACATTTGACAAAGCTATTTGAGTTTATTGAGGATGTAACTAGTTGAATAATTAAAGGGAACCAGTGGATGTGGTGTATTGGATTTCCAGAAGGCTTTTAATAGCGTCTCACGCAAGATGTTAGTCAACAAATTTGGAGCAGATTCAATTGGGAACAAGATACATGACTGGACTGAAAATTGGTTAAAGGACAGAAAACAAAGTAGGAATAAATGGGTCGTTCTCTGGCTGTCAGGTTGTGACTGAGTGGATATCACAAGGATCAGTGTCCAAGCCCCAACTATTCATAAACTGTATCAATGATTTGGATGAGGGGAAAAATGTAATTTTTCCAAGTTTGCGGATGACACAAAACTAAGTGGGAATATGAGTTGTGAGGAGGATACAGAGAGGCTTCAAGGCAGGTTATGTGAGTGAGAAAGAACATGGCAGAAGAAATATAGTGTGCAAAGTGTGAAGCTATCCACTTGGGAAGAAAACAAGAAATGCAAATTATTTCTGAAATGGTGGGAAATTGGAAAATGATGATGGCCAAAAGGAGCTGGATATCCTTGTTCAAGAATCACTGAAAAAGGATCTAAGTACATAAGTAAATACGTCTTGTTGCAATTGTATAGCATATTGGTGAAACTGCACCTGGGGTACTGTGTAGAGTTTTGGTTTCCTTACCTAAGGAAGGATATATTTGCCATGGAGGGAGTGCAACAAAGGTTCACCAGGTTGATTCCTGGTATGGTGTGATTGTCCTTTTAGGACAGATTGAGGAGCTAGGCTGTATTCTCTAGAGTTCAGAAAAATGAGAGGTGATCTCATTGAAACATAAAAAATTGTTCCAGAGCTCAACATACATGCAGGATGTTTCCTCTGTTTGGGACAATCTAGAAACAAGGGATGCATTCTTAGAATAAGCAGTAGTCCATTTAGGACTGAGATAAGGAGGAATTATTTTCACTTGGAGGGTGTACATTCACAAGCCCTGAAGTCTATGGAAGCTCTATCGCCAAGAGAGAAAGACTGATAAGATTTCTGCATATTACTATATCAAGGGATACGAGGCTTTGATGTAGAAGATGAACCATGATCATGTCGAATGGTGCAGCAGGCTTGAAGGGTTGAATGGCCCACTCCTGCATTTATTTCTATGTTCCTATTTCTAGTGGAGTTCCACAAGGAATTGGTGTTAAGATTTCTGCTCTTCCTGATATATATTAATGACTTGGACCTTCGTATATCGGGAACAATTTCAAAATTGTGCCAATGGTTCAAAACTTGTAAGTATTGTGAACAGTGAGGAGTGTAAAACTTCAAAAGGACATACACAGGTTGGTGGAATGGAAAGTCAAATGGGCAGAGAAATCTAGGTGTATATTTGCAAAAATGGCTAATGGTGGCTGCATGAGTTAATCAAGGTAATTGGCAAAAGAAGTAATGTTAACATGAATGAAACATTTTTCATGCAGCAAGTGATTAGGATATTGATTGCGCTGCCTGAAAGTGTAGTGAAAGCAGATTTAATCAAGGCATTCAAAAGTTATTTGGGTTATTATCTGAAAAGGAAGAATGTCCAGGGGCACATGCAGAAGATGGAGGTAGTGATGAAGTGCTCCTTTGGAGGCCCATTGAGACAGGATGGGCTAGATGGCCTGTTTCTATGTAACTGTTCTATGAACTTTGCTTACTTAGCCTGACTGTGACTGTTGCCAAAACAATGTGTATCCACATTGTTCAGCCATGCCTTGTCAGCCAAATATTCTACCTCCAATAATGTAACTCTGGAATAAGCTGAATACTTCCCATACCCTGGCAGCCACCTCTATCAAAATACACCATTGACGAGAGGATCTAACATCGGATCAGGTGTGCCAGTTCAGCCCCCTACTACGTTTAGCAGAAAGTATTTGACAACAATGGCCTCCCCAAGTCAACAAAAGTCTTACTATATAGTGCAGTTGTCTTCACACTCCTGCTTTCAATACCCGGCCTGTGTATCAGTGACATGTAAGAATGACAGGGAAATTCCATCAGCAAACCTTCCGCCGCATCCTCCGGATTCAAAGGGAGGACTGTCGAATTAATGCCAGTATCCTTCATAAAGGAAGCTCCATAAGCATTCAGGTAAAATTCCTGCAAAATCAACTATGGTGAACTGGATGCTGTGGCTGACTAAAAACATCCCCCCTGCCTACATTGCGGGGGAGGGCAAAGAGAAAGCTCCAAAGGCACATTGAATTTCTCCTTCAAGCGGAACAGTATTGACATAAGATAGCAAATTGGCTCGTATTCCTTAGGGAAGGAAAGTTGCCGTCCTTACCTGATCTAACCTATGTGTGACTCCAAAGCTACAGCAATGTGGTTGACTCTCAACTGCCATCTGAAATGGCCTGGCAAATCATTCAGTTCAAGGGCAACTAGGGATGGGCAATAAATGCTGACTAGTCAATGACATCCATGTCCCAAAAAGGAGTAAAAAACATTGTTGGTCTGCCTTTTAGGAAAGGAGAAAAAGAAAAAACAGGAAATGACAGGCCAGTTAGCTTAACATCAGTTTGTCGGGAAAATACTGGAATCTATGATTAATGAGGTGCTAACTATGCACCTTGAAAACCATAGTATGATTAGAACAAATCAACATGCTTTTGCTGAAGAGAAAATCTGTTCACCAAATTTATTAAAGTTTTTTGAGACATAAACTACACAAAGGTCACTGAAAGATTGCAAGGTGATATAGACAGATTTAGTGGGCAACCAAATGCCAGATGGATGACAGTATAGAGAAATGTAAAGTTATTGGCAAAGCTGAATAATTTTTAAAAGATGAGAAACTTCAATGTGTTGATGTTCAGAGAGATTTGAGTGAGCTCGAATGAGGCAAAAAGCTAGCATAAAGTACATCAAGCAATAGGGAAGGATAAAGGCATGTTAGCCTTTATTGCAGAGGGATTGGTGTAGAGGAGTAAATAAGCTTGCTTGAGTTGCACGGAGTTCTAGTGAGCACATCTGGAGCACTGTGTGCAGGTTTATTCTCCACATTTAACAAAACATATACTTACATTGGAGGCAGTAAAGGTTCACTAAAGGTCCACTGGGATCGGGGGGGAGGGGGGTGTCCTATGATCAGAGGCTCAACAAAGGTAAAATGCTAGTTAGATTCAGGTTAAACAAAGGTGTTTGCATATCTGAGGGATTTTGGTTTCATTTCAATTATGTCTTTATTGTGCTTAGAGAATTTATGTTGTGAAAGGTAAACAAGAGCTTGGACAAGAATGAACTGTTGCTTAGCAACCAGGGGCTACCTTTAGGGAAAAAAAGTCTTGCGATTCTAATTTAACTGAACCTAATGGAAGAAGGAATTTAATAGCTAGAGAGTGAACGGTTCTCTCAGCTCTGCCAGAAGCAAAATTGGAACAATGGAGTAATGAGCAAGAGACAAATAGCAGCCGATCACCGCCCTGATAATCCCCGATGCAGAGTGTGCCGACTTTGTGGAGCTCCCCATGCCCTGTTCCCCCTTAGGCTCTGCCCTTTCAGAGCCCATCCATCCCCCTAGACCATGTTCCTTGGCACTGCCCAATGCCAGTCTGACAGAGTCTGGGTACCCAGTGGGCACTGCCAGGTTCTGAGGCGAGGCCATCACGTTAGGTTGCCATTGCTGGGAACCATACATGACCCTAGATGGTGAGAGCCCCCAGCGGGGCCATTAAGGCGAGTGAGTCCAGACAATTGCATCCCAGGCTCGCTAATCATATTACAGTAAGATCATGAATATTAAGATCAGGGATACACTGGCAGACCAGGACCAGTAGTATCATGAGAGGCAAGAATTCAGGAATGAACTAGGTTTTTCACCTCTCATGCAATCTTACTGGTTCACCATGCCAATCAACCTGCATGATGAGCCGTTAAGATTGCCCCCAAGATCTTTTGAGCCAGGGTTCCATTCTAGGACCATCCTGTCCAGTAATTCCAACTGGGATTGTAATAATACCAACTGTTAAACATGGCGATAGCTTGTCTATCAAGCTGCATCACGCTTTGAGTTACACTTCCTCAATAATGGGGCAGAGCGGCAACTGAGAAGGAAAGAACAGAAAGCAAATCCTGTGCTCTGGATCCCAGTGCCTGGTGAGACATCCTTCCCCACATGCACAAAGTCTTGTGGGTTGAGAATTGGCCTGTTCGGCCACATGATGACCCACGGCAGAAACAGACCCTGAGTAGACCCCGTCCTCAAATCGAGGGATAACTATGACAGATTGCTAACCAAGCACATCTGTCCTTGCTGACCAATGATGGTCCAAGTCCCTCACAGTCTTAAATTTCTCAATACATATCCTGATTTTTAAATATACCTTTGTCTCCTCCCTCCTTGTCACAGTAGCTTCCTGCAATCCTGTTACAGCTGCCAGGATATTTAGTTGCCCGAACTCTTTGTGCATTCCTGACTCCCCTCATCCCACCTACACTGGAAAATCCCCTAACACTCATCTCTTCCCCTTGTTTCCTTGAAACCCACTTCTAATGGAGGTTTGCATGGCACCTTCCCACAGTTTCTCTGGCTCAACACCTAATCTGTTTGATTGCACGTGTATTAAAGTGTCTGTAGGGGTTCTTTTTTTCCTCAATCTTAGAAAACAACAAGGTTGATGGGTCTTGCTGTGGCCCAGAATCTTCATGAGATATTGAGAGTTTTGTACTTCAGAATTCTTACTGACCTGGATATCTATCCATCAAAGTGCAGCCTACAGAAAGTACACTCAGCAGACCATCAATGAATGATTCACATGGTAAAATCAGAATGTGATTTTCAAAAACCAGAAAACAAAATCAGCTGTGGGCAGATAGAGGAAGTCACTTCACAGACCGAAAATGAACTTTCTCTGGCATACAAAATGGCGAAGTGGAAACCTTCAGGAACCCTTAACAGAAGGAGCCCTTCACAATCAATGGAAATGTTGGGCAGCACAGTGGCACAATGGCTGCTGCCTTGGCACCAGAGACCTGGTTCAATTCCTGACTGGGTCACTGTCTGTGTGGAATCTGCACGTTCTCCCCATGTCTGCATGGGTTTCCTCCAGGTGCTCCGTTTTCCTCCCACATTCCGAAGAGATGCTGGCTAGGTGCATTGGCCATGCTAAATTCTCCCTCGGTATATCTGAACAGGCACTGGAGTGTGGGAGTGAGGGGATTTTCACAGTAACTTCATTGTAGTGTTAATGTAAGTCTACTGGTGACACTAATAAAATAAACTTTAACTTAAATAGACAGAACCCCTTTCAATCAGTGGAAATGGCCAATTTAAACTTTATGGTAAATTGCATTTCTTTATTTGGCAAACCATGTTCTGTCAACGGATGTTATTAAAGTGAATTTCTGATACATAAAAATGGCAAATGTGAAAGACGAATGTTGACCATTTTTTTTCCTTTTTATATGTTACAATATTGATTTAGCCGGTCCGGATGCGATCAATTGCAGAGACAGCAAATATGTATTTGTTCTAAACTCAGCACACCAAATTGACTGCGGCGTGGAAGCGGCTGACTGCAATTCATGTAGCATTCTGCCTCGGGCAGTTTAATTTTGGAGACTGCTGGTGAGCCACGCAGATGCGGAGGGCTAGCTGGAGTTCCTGGGCTGGGGGGTGGGCAGCGGTGCTGTAAAGTTTTTCTGGGGATAAAAGTGAGAGAGTTAAAGAGGAGTGAACTGTGTGTGTGGGTGACGCAGCCCAGGAGCTTGCAAGTCTCCAGCTGCCTCTCTCACTGCTCTCCGGAGCAGCACAAGAGGAGGAGAAGAAGAAGCCTCTCTGAATGAACCATGTGCTGAGATGCACCACAACAGCTCGGAGAACCTGACAGCCCCCCACGGGGAGGAGGAAGGGGGGCCACCCTCCAGCCCCAGGGCCGTGGAGGAGCTGGTGGTCAGCTGGGCTTTCGGCACGGTGCTGTCCTTCATGTGCGTGACCGGGGTGGCGGGCAATGTCTACACCCTGGTGCTGATGTGCCACTCCATGAGGTCGGCCGCCTCCATGTACGTCTCCATCGTCAACCTGGCGCTGGCTGACCTGCTCTACCTCGCCACCATCCCCTTCATCGTCTGCACCTACTTCGTCAAGAGCTGGTACTTCGGGGACCTGGGCTGCCGCCTGCTGCTCAGCCTGGACCTGCTCACCATGCACGCCAGCATCTTCACCCTCACCGTCATGTGCACCGAGCGCTACCTGGCCGTGGCCAAGCCGCTACACGCGGCCAGGCGCTCCAAGGGCTGCAGGAAGGCGATGGCCGGAGCGGTCTGGCTGCTCAGCCTGCTGCTCAGCCTGCCCCTCATGTGCATGGTGAGGCTGCAGGAGAGCCGGCGGGACAACGGCAGCCTGCGGCGGATGTGTGCCCCCACCTGGAGCCGCCAGTCTTACACCGTCTACCTGACGGTGCTGTTCAGCACCAGCATGCTGGCCCCCGGCCTCATCATCGGCTACCTGTACGCCCAGCTAGCCCGCACCTACCTGCACTCTCAGCGCCACAGCCTGGCCCCCCGGGCCCACAGGGGCTCCTCCAAGCAGCGGGTGGTGCTCATGATCTTCAGCATCGTGCTGCTCTTCTGGGCTTGCTTCCTGCCCTTCTGGGTCTGGCAGCTGGTCCGCCTCTACTGCAAGTCCCTGAAGCTCAGCCTCCGCACGGTGACCTGCATCAACTATTTCATGACCTGCCTGACCTACAGCAACAGCTGCATCAACCCTTTCCTCTACACCCTGCTCACCAAGAACTACAAGGAGTACCTGAAAAACAGGGACAGACAGTTCCACAGGTCTCGCTCCACTTCCTTTAAGAGGAACTCCAATCTCCGGCCATCCATAAAATCCATCTCCTCCTGTAACCAGTACAGCAACTCTTCTGAAACACTGGCCATGGCTCATTTGAAAGGGTCCAAATGACAGAATTCCTAATTGCAGATGGAAGCTTGTTTGGATTGTTTGGGGTGAGTCTTTTTTTAAAAAATAATTTTATTACTATCACAAGTCCGCTGACATTCACCGTGCAAATAAGTTGCTGTGTAAATCTCCTAGTCGCCACACTCCGGTGCCCGTTCGGGTAACACTGAGAGAGAATTTTGCATGGCCAATGCATCTGATCGGCACGTCTTGTGGGAGGAAATCAGAGTATCCAAAGGAAACCCACGCAGACACGGAGAGAACGTACATATTCCGCACAGGCAGAACCCCAAGCTGGGAATCAAACCCAGGTCCCTGGTGCTATGAAACAGCAGAGCTAACCGTTGTGTCACTGTGGAGACCCAAAGTGCTGCTCGTAATTAAGCAGTTTTAATTGAACTCCAGGTTCTGTTGTATCTTCTTCAAAAAGTAACCAGGAATACAGCAGCTTTAGACAATAAATACATTTTTAAAGAAGTAGCAGAGGAATTTTTAAAATTATTTTACAAAGCATTTCTGTAGCTCATATCAGAGGTTCAAATGGGAGGTTTGTAATATGGGATAAGTGTATTTTTGTAATTAAAACCTGACAGATTAAAACAATGGTAACTTTGACAGAAGGTTATCTGGCGTCGAAGCGTTGGCTGTCTCTCCTCTCCTTACAGATGCTGCCAGACCTGCTGAGCATTTTCTCTTTTGGTAGGAATCTATGGCCCATCTAGGTTCTGAGTATAGCCCACTAGACATTTGGTTGATTGTTGCCCATGCTTAGGGTTGCCACTTTCCACCGATTTCCTTCAACATTGTTATTTTCCTACCAGTATGACTGAAGTGAAACACACATAAAGCAAGGGGCAAGTGAAATGAGGTGCATGCTGATTGCTCACAACACTGACAGTGAGAGCCGTGCGCTCTCTCTGTGTCCAAAGTATAAATATTTCTTTTGTTTTTACAATTTGGAGCTGATGACAGCTCTATTAGTATCTAATGATTAAGTATGTTCTATAACTTGGTATGAAATATTCATCATGTAGTAAATGCATTCAATTTCATCCAAGGGATCATGGTTAGCGAACAAGCCTGATTTCAATCTTGTGGCCCTCTGAGATGAAGGAGGGTCATTATTGCAGCCCACTCACTAACCTAGGTTGTCCGTTATTGGATTAAAATATGAACAAATTGGAGTTAGAATGAATTATTAAAACTGCAGCTGGTATAAAATTGCAAACACTACACAGGCTTGTCCAAGGATATTTCTGTATAATACACGCTTGTTAATACATCTCTACATTTTCTCTCCAATTATTGGATTAAAGCAATGATAAATAATTCTCACACTGCTTCTTAAAGTGATCACATCTTTTAAATTAAAGCAGTTGTACAAAATAAAAAGAAAATTCTTGGCTCTTTGTATCTTCCTTTGAAATTCACCTTTTAATGCACTTACTTGCTGTGCAATGTCCTTAAATGATCAAAGTTCAGTATTAAAATATCACTTTTTTGAATCAAAGGAAAGCATGCATCATTTGGACAGTTTCAATATTTTATCTGCCAAAGAAACCATAAATCAACCAAAATCAAGTGAAATTTTCAACTTGGAAGTATGTTTTCATTAGTTGTAATCTGCAATAATGTGAAGCCACCTATTTAAAAAGTATGTAGGGATCATACATGGTTAGAACGCAGGCAGATTTTGATTAAAAAGGAATGTCTGGAAGATTGTTTGGTACACATCTGACCTCCCTCACTGCCCCAGATGATTACAATATACCTTCATTCGAAGTGACCATGAATAATATATTTGCAAAACGCTTACTTTCATCACAGTCGAAAAATTTAGCTTCATAAGAATTTTCCGTCATAATCCAATTTTAGAAACATTTCCACAAATAATTTTACTATAAAGATAAGAAAGTCCTAAATGTAAACTGCACGCAATTTTCTTTTCCACATTCCGTCATGGGAACAAAATCTAAGAAGTAGTGGGAGTTGTCTGATAAATAAAGGCTTTGTATGGAATTTGCCTGACACTTTATGAATCTGCTTAATGGGTTAGAACTTCCACTAAGCAACACTACAAAAAGATCACTGCCATTGCAGTAAAGCTTGTGTGTTAAAATTCAGATGATTGTTCTGCAAGAAAAAGTGTAATGTAGAATAATCAAACATTTGCTATGTACATAGGAATGAGTGCTTAAGTGCCAAATGTAACTTTTTAAGTTAATTTATTGATCACAAATAGACTTACATTCATACTGCAATGAAGTTACTGTGGAAATAAAAGTCACTAGTTGCCACATTCTGGCACCTGTTCAGGTACACTGAGGGAGAATTTAGCATGGCCAATTCACTAACCTGTACATCTTTTGGACTGTGGGAGGAAACCAGAGCACCCTGAGGAAACCCACACAGACACGGAGAGAATGTGCAAACTCCACACAGGCAGTGACCGAAGCCAAGAATTGATCCTGGATCCCTGGTGCTGCGAGCCAGCAGTATGCCACCATGTCACCTCTTTTGGTATGAACATGACACTCTGCAATTAAATAATGTGGTTTAATTGAGAGCTTTTATGTACGTTTCTGTAAAGACGCATATTTCTGAACTACTGAATCACTGAGATAGTTCTTTCTTCTTCGAATCATGCTAACTTCAAAATAACGTGCTACTTGCTAATAGAAATGACATGTAGGAAAAGTGCCAAAACTATTCCTTGAATTATATATTTTTTGCAAACTATTACTGTCATCCCAACTTTATATCTAGCATTAAAGGCACCCACACAGAAGAACACACAAGAAACAAAAGCAGGAGTTGGCAACCAGACCCTTCAAGCCTGCCCTGCCACTCAGTACAATCATGGCTTACACTAAAGAAGACAAATAAGCAATTTTTGCACATTAGACTCAATTACCAATTGAAGAAGAAATGTATTATCCCTTGTGAGGCTGGTCAGGTTTCTAAGAGACAAATTGTCAGGTTTTGCCACTAATTGAAGACAAACAAGGTGGGCATTCAAAACTAATGGGCTGTTGGTGACAAAAGAAATTAAAAGGTTTAATAAAACTAGAGGATAAAAATCCAGGAATAAGATCCAATTAATGATCAGGATGATTACAGACAGTGCAGGAAGGAATTGATAAAGCCAATAAGGGAAACAAAGAAAAGTTACGAGAAAAAGACTAGAAATAAATCTTAAATACACCCCTTAAAATTCTTATATCATCTAAAATAAGCAACAATTAGGGGAAGAGTTCCTATAAAGGACTCAAAGAAAAATCTTCACGCAGAGGCAGAAGGTATGGCTAAAGTATTAAATGAATACTTCACATCTGTCTTCATAAAGGAAGCAGGAGATATGAATGTTTTACTAAAAGGTAAACAAGTTACAGACAGGATAAAAACAAATAGTGAAACAGAATTAACTTTGCTATAAGTTCGTAAGCCACCAGGAATGGGTGAAGTGCAAAAAGTAAAATGGTGGGAATAGCAGAAGTGTTGGTCACCTTGTTGGAATTGAGCTGGAAAACCGAAGTGTTGCTAATGTTATTTTACTATTGAAAAAAGGGGGAAGGGATAAATGAGGAACCCATGAGTCCTCGGCCTAATAGCAGTCATAAGGGAGGATATTGGAAACCATTATCTTGGGCAAGAAAAGCTGCCATTTGGAAAAACATCGGTTAATGAACAAGAAGCATCATGATTTACTAAAGATATTTTATTTCTGACTAAATGATTGATTTATTTGATCAGGTTACAGAAGGTTGATCAATAGTAGTCTAATAGATGGTGTAGAGGTGGACTTTGCAAAGCCATTTGATAAAGGGGATGCTTATTAAGAAGACGGAAATCCATGGGATGAAAGGGAAAATGGCAGCGTGGTCACAGAGTCTGCTCAGTGATAAGATTCACAGTGACACAGTGGTTAGCACTTCTGCCTCACCGTGCTAGGGACCAGGGTTCAATCCTGGCTTCAGGATTATGTGGAGTTGCATGTTGTGTCGTGATTCCCCAGGACGACAACGAACTTTTAGCTGATCAAATGAGAGCCTGAGCCTTGATCTTCCAGGTAAAAAGACTTTATTCTCCAGTGCAAGAGAATAGAGCCGGGATGTCCGGAACAATCCAACGAACCGCTCACTTACAGTCTTTTTATACTTGCTGTAGTTACTTCCCCCGAGACCCCTTATCTCATTCTCAAATTGGCTTTCTTTAACCATTATTGTTGTCAAACCCATTGGTTATCTACCTTGTTTCGGATTGGTCCCTAATTGGTGCATTGTGGCTTAACTCAATCAACTTAAGTCAAAAAGAGAACATATTTACTTCATTCTACCCTTCATGATCATATTTAAATTGAGTAACTGATCAACAACCATTGTTTCCCGAGGCTGTTACTGCTTACATCCATTGATTGATTATAAGTGATTACCATACTGATTCCATCACATTAGTCAACATACTTTGATCACATTAACTATAATCGATTAACATGCTGATGTCGTCACATTTTATCATACGGACCTTACTTACAAGTTCTTGTAAGAGTATACGTAATTACAAATTTTGTGAGAGTTTATTCTCTCACAGTTGTCACTGTGGATTTCCTCTGGCTGCTCTGGTTCCCTCCCATACTCCAAAGACGTGTGGGTTAAGATGATTAGCCATGCTAAATTGACCCTAATGTCAGAGGGAATAGCAGGGTAAATATTTGGGGGGATTACAGGTTTAGGATGAAATGATTGTTGGATGGACTGAACAGACTCCTTCTGCGCTGGAGGGATTCTTTGAAAGTACTGAGTGATTTTTTTTCAGACTGGGATATAGTTTGTGGTGACTGAATGAATGAATGAATGATTTTCAGATTTGGCAGGGGCTTGCAGTAGTGTTCCTACTTATTGAAGTTTTTCATAATATGGGTATTGTGTGCAGAATTATCAAATCTGCAAATGATATAGCGCTTGCCAACATGCAGATAGTGATTAAGATAATTATAGACTTCAGGATGACAGGCAGAATGGTGAACTGGGCAGAAACATGACAGCTGGAGTTTAATGCAGGGAAGTATGAAATAATACACTTTGCAAGAACAGACATGGAAAGACAATACAATATAAACTGTGAGTTTTAAAAGTGCAGATGAACAGGAAAACTTTAGTGTTCAAAACACAGATCCATAAAAGGTGCAGGACAGATGAATAAAAGTGGTTAAATATACATGAGACATTTTGGGTTTATATACGGATGTGGAGATGCCAGCGTTCGACTGGGGTAAATACAATAAAAAATCTCACTATACCAAGTTAAAGTCCCAACAGGTTTACTTATTTGATAGTAAATGCCACAAACTTTCAGAACACTGTTCCTTCATCAGGTGAGTGGAGAGTTCTGTTCAGAAACAGGACATATATAGGCGCACACAGTTTGCAGAATACTGATTAGAATGCAAGTCTTTACAGCTAATCTGCTATTCAAGTCTTAAAGGTGCAGACAATTTGAGTGGAGATAGCATTAAGCGTAGGTTAAAGGGATGCGTACTCTCTCCAGACAGGACAGTAAGTGAGATGTTGCAAGTGTAGGCAAATTATGGTGTTACAACAACTGTGACAGTAACCCAAGATCCCGGTTGAGGCCATCCTCATGTGTATGGAACGTGGCTATCAGTTTCTGCTGAGCGACTCTGTGCTGTTGTGTGTCGTGAAGGCCACCTTGGAGAACGTTTACCCAAAGATCAGAGGCCGAATGCCTGTGACCACTGAAGTGTTCGCCAATTTCTTGCCTGGTGATTGTCGAGCAGTATTCATTCATCTATTGTCGTAGTATCTGCATGGTCTCACCAATGTACCATGCTTTGGGACAATCTTTCCTACATCGTATTAGGTAGACAATGTTGGCCGAGTTGCAAGAGCACGTGCCATGTACCTAATGGATGATGTTCTCATGTGAGATGATGGCATCCATGTCGATGATCTGGCATGTCTTGCAGATGTTGCTGTGGCAGAGTTGTATGGTGTTTTGCTCACTGTTCTCCTGAAGGCTGGGTAGTTTGCAGCGGACAATGATCTGTTTGTGATTGTGCGGTTGTTTGAAGGCAAGAAACAGGGATGTGACGATGGCCCTGGCGAGATGTTCATCTTCATCAATGATATGTTGAAGACTCTGAGAAGATGTCGTAGCTTCTTTGTTCCAGGGAAGTACTGGACGATGAAGGTTACTCTATCCATCGTGTCCTGTGTTTGTCTTCTGAGGAGGTTGATGCGGATTTTTGCTGCAGTGCGTCAGAACTGTTGATCGATGAGTTGAGCATCATATCCTGTTCTTAAGAGATCATCTTTCAGCGTCTGGAGGTGTCTGTTGTGACCCTCCTCATCTGAGCAGATCCTGTATATATGGAGTATTTGTCTGTAGGCGATGACTTCTTTAACGTGTTTAGGGTGAAAGCTGGAGAAGTGTAGCGTTGTGAGGTTGTCTGTAGGCTTGTGGTACAGTGAAGTGCTGATGCGACCGTCCTTGATGGAGATGCGTGTGTCCAAGAATGCAACCAATTCCAGAGAATAGTCGATGGTGGAATGGAACTTGCTGATGTCATCATATAGTAGCCTTAAAAGAACCCCCTCCCCTCGAAAAAGTAGCAATGAGCTGCCTTTTTGCATCCCTGTTTCCACATAGTGTAGGCACAATCACAATGCTATTAGGAAGGGAGGTCCAGGTTGTGATCTGGCAACAGTGAAGAAACAGTGATACAGATCCAAATCAGGATGGTTTATGATTTGAGGGCAGCTTGCAGATGGTGCTGTTTCCATTCATCTAACACCCTTGTCCTTTGGAAGGTGTTGTCAAACAGATTTGGAAGGTGTTGTCAAAGGAGACTTGACAATTTGCTGCTTATAGATGGGACCAGCAGTTGTTACATTGTGTTGATGGGGGAGGGAGTGAATGTTTACGGTGTTGGATGAGTGCCAGTCAAACTGTTGCTTTGTTCTGGTTGATGTTGCTCTTTTTGGAACTGCACTCACCCCATCATCTGCATTCTGTTACACTCTGAATTTGTCTTTTGTAGATGGTGGACAGATTTTAAGATTCAGAAAGTGAGTTATTCACTATTGACTTCCCAGCATTGACCTGCTCTTGCAGCCACAGTATTTATCAGCTGGACCAGTTAATTTTCTTACTGATCATGGGGGATTCATCAGTGCTGTTAAATGTTAAGGGAAGATGTTTGTGTCATTTCTTATTTATTGATGTATTGCTATTGCTCTGACCTTACCCTACCTTACAACACACTTTCCATAATTGCTCTTTGGTTGTGAGGAACTAGAAGGTTGCATGGTCACTTTTTGTTGGAGATGGTCATTGCCTGGCACTTGTGTAGTGTGAATGTTAACTACCATTAATCAGCCCAAGCTTGAAATCTCTCCAGATCTTGCTACATGTGGACATGGACTGCTTCAATATCTGCAGAGCTGTGAATAGTGCTGAATATTTTAAAATCATCAGTGAACATCTTCACACCTGATAGAAAGCAGGTCATTGATGAAGCAGCTGAAGAGGTTTGGGCCGAGGATACTACCCTGAGGAACTCTTACAGTGATGTCTGTGGCTGAGATAATTAACCTCCAACAACCACAACATTCTTCCTCTGTGCTAGGCACAATCCCAACTAGTGGAGAGCTTTACCCCTGATTCCCATTGACTTTGTGAAGGCTCCTTGGTGCCACACTTGGTCAAATATTATTGTTATATCAAGGCTATTATATTCAATCTCAGTTTGAATGACCTATGTCCATGAACAGATTATTATTACTGGTTTGAAACATAGAACATAACAGCACAGGAATAGACCCTTCAGCCCACAATTTTTGTCAAACATGATGCCAAATTAAGCTAATCCCTTCTGCCTGCCTTGGTCCAAGTGCCACTATTCCTTGCATATTCATGTGCTTATCTAAAACCTCTAGGAATAGAATAGACCTTGGCCATTTACTGGGTACTCACCAAATACGCACCAAAGCGAACACTTCCCCTTTAGCAGAGCAGGAAACAAATCTTACAGAGCGAACAAGTCAGAAAAAGCAAAAGATTTCCACCAACCTTCTTCAGCTCACCAAACTCTCACAGACATTGAGGTCACGTACTGTGATGGAGAATATCTGAATTTATATGTTCTGAACAAGGGGATTCACTGAGCTCAAGTAGCAAAGACCAGTTCAAGCCAGTTTCCTTAATTAACTGTTGCAGATGCCACTGATGGACAGCATCTATCTCCTTGTTTAAGAACTTGGATGAGACTTACAATCTAGACATTACACGCATCTAAATGTTACATGTTAAATACAAACTTCAGGCAATGCAGTGAAGGATATGCCCCTCTCTATATCAATGGTGATAAAGTGGAGATGGCCAAGAGCTAGAAGTTTCTAGATCACCAACAGTATGCCCAGGACACTCCATGCCAATGCTATAACTAAAAAAACTCATCAATGCCTTTACTTTCTCAGAAGGCTAAGCCAATTCAACATGTCCACTCTGGCTCTCGACAATTTTTATAGATGCACCATAGAAAACATTCTTTCCAGATATATCACAGCTTGATATGGCTTCTGCTCTGACTAAGACAGCAAGGGTTGTGAGTGTAGCTCAGTCCATCACACAAACCATCCTCCCATCTATTGATTCTGTCTACAATTATTGCTGTTTTGGGAAAGCAGCCAGCAAAATCAAGGACCCCAGACACCTTGGACAAACTCTCTTCCACTTCTTCCATCAGGAAAAGAATCAAAACTCTGAGATCATGTACCAACTGACTCAAGAATAGCTTCTTCCCTTTGGAAGAGTCAATGGATGGAAGGTTGGTTTGCGTCATGGACTGGGCTACATTCATAACTCTTTGTATTCCTTGCTGTCATCAGACTTGAATAGTTCTACCATATATTAAGATGATCTTTCCCTTCACCCTACCTGTAACAGCAACACTATATTCTGCACCCTTTTCCTTTCCTTCATCCTTACGTACTCTATGAACGGTATGTTTTAACATAGAACATAGAACACTACAGCACAAACAGGCCCTTCGGCCCACAAGTTGTGCCAAACACATCAAAACCTACCCAGCCATAGACCTATCTATAACCCCCAATCCCATTGGATCCCATATACTCATCCAGAAGTCTTTTAAAAGACCCCAGCGAGTTCGCCTCGACCACCACCGACGGCAGCCGATTCCATTCACTCACCACCCTTTGAGTGAAAAACTTTCCCCTAGCATCCCCTCTGCACTTGCTTCCCTGCACCTTAAATCTGTGCCCTCTCGTCGCGACCATTTCAGCTCTGGGAAATAGTCTCTGAGAGTCCACCCTATCTATTCCTCTCAACATCTTGTAAACCTCTATCAGGTCGCCTCTCAACCTTCGTCTCTCCAGGGAGAACAGTCCCAGCTCCCTCAACCTGTCTTCATAAGGCATGCCTCCCAATCCAGGCAACATCCTTGTAAATCTCCTCTGCACCCTTTCAATAGCTTCCACGTCCTTCCTATAGTGAGGCGACCAGAACTGCGCACAGTACTCCAAGTGTGGTCTGACAAGGGTCCTATAAAGCTGCAGCATTACCTCCTGACTCCTGAACTCAATCCCTCGATGAATGAAGGCCAGTACACCGTAAGCTTTCTTAACCACATCCTCCACCTGGGAGGCCGATTTGAGAGTCTTATGGACCCGGACCCCAAGATCCCTCTGCTCTTCCACACAGCTAAGACTCCTACCTTTGATAGTGTACTCATTCATCCCGTTGGATCTGCCAAAATGGACCACAACACATTTATCCGCGTTGAAGTCCATCTGCCACTTCTCCGCCCAGTCTTGCATCCTGTCGATGTCATGCTGCAACTTCTGACTTCCCTCCAGACCATCCACAACTCCACCGACCTTCGTGTCATCGGCGAACTTACTCATCCATCCCTCCACTTCCTCATCCAGGTCATTTATGAAAATGACAAACAGCAAGGGTCCTAGAACAGATCCCTGGGGCACTCCACTGGTGACCGACCTCCATGCAGAAAAAGAGCCATCCACAACCACCCTCTGCCTTCTGCAGGCAAGCCAGTTCTGGATCCACAAGGCCAAAGCCCCTTGGATCCCATGGCCTCTCACCTTCTCAAGAAGTCTTGCATGTGGGACCTTGTCAAATGCCTTGCTGAAGTCCATGTACACCACGTCCACTGCTCTTCCTTCGTCAATGTGTTCAGTCACATTTTCGAAGAACTCAATTAAGCTCGTAAGGCACGACCTGCCTTTTACAAAACCATGCTGACTATTTCTAATCAACCTAAACTTCTCCAAATGCTCGTAAATCTTGTCCCTCAGAAGCCTCTCCATCAGCTTACCAATGATTAGATGGTTACCAATGGTAACCATCTAATCTTACCAATGGTTTTGTCTATATAGTGTGCAAGAAACAATACTTTTCATTGTATCCCATAACATGTGACAATAGTAAATCAAATCAAATCAAAAACAAACAGATTAGAATTTTAGAAAGATATTTATCTTTCAGAACACCAAACTCTCACACTCAATTTGGGGTAGCACTGAAATTGTCTGAATTTACACTTTACCAAATTATTGGGCTCTCTCAGAAGACTTGTGGTACAGAGGGAGAGAAAAATATTTTGCATTATGCATTGCTGGAAACAGAATAGGATCTTGGTCACTTGGGTTCTCTTTGTGTTGCTGCTTTATTTGTTAACAATGCATTAGCAGCCAATAAAGTAATTTTCTCTTCAATTAAGCAAATGTCACGTTAGCCTTTATTACCAGGGGATGGCAATGCAGGAATAATGAAGTCCTATTGAAATTAGTCATAGAGTATTACAGCACAAAAAGAAACCCTTCAGCCCATCATGTCTGCCCTAGCCGTCAAGGACCTATCTATTCTAATCCCATTTTCCCGTTTGGTCTATAACCTTGTATTGCATGGTTTTCATGTGCTCATTTAAGTGCTTTTGAAATGTTGTGAGGGTTCCCGCCTCGACCTTTCAAGCAGTGATTCCCATCACCATTTTTGTGAAAAAGGTTTTCCTCAAATCCCCTCTTAGAGTGGGAATTTCCAGCCACGCGCATCCCAAGACAGGAATTCCCATGGTGAGGTCAACCTTTGCATGGTTTGCCTCCGCTTACCAGGATTCCTGTAATGGGCGGGATGAGAAAATTCCATCCTAATTCTCCTGCTGTTTGCCTTAAATCTGTATCCTTTGGTTATTGGCCCCTCTACTAAGGGGAAAGAATCTTTCATATCTGTTCCATCTAAATTATTCATAATTTTATACATATGTTGCAGAGGATTTTGGTGAGATCACATCTGAAGCATTGTCTGCAGGTTTAGTCCCCACATTTAAGAAAAGATACAATTGCTTTGGAGGTTGTGCAGCAAAGGTTCACTGAATCAGTATCTGGCATTAGTGGGTTTTCCAATGAGAGACTGGGAAATTTGGATTTACTTTCTGTGGAGGTTAGAAGAATGAGAGGTGATTTCATTGAAACGTACAAGATTCTGAAAGGGCTTGATGGGGTGGATACTGAGAGGTTATTTCCACTGATAGGGAATCAAAAAAGCCGGGGCATAATTTCAGGATAAGAGGCCAATCATTTTGGACTAAGGTGAGAGGAAATTGCTTCATTCAAAGGATTGTGAATATTTAGAATTCTCTATCTTCGAGTGTTAAAGATACTCTATTGATGAATACATTCAAGGCTGGAATAGACAGACTTTTGCTCCCCCAGAGAATCAAAGGATATGGGAAATGGACAAGGAATTGAGGTTGAAGCCCAAGATCAGCCATATCTTAATCAATGTTGGAGCAAGCTCAGTGGGATATACTGGAACTCTACCATCTTGCCTGCTATGGAATCAGCTTGGGCGAGGGTCCAACAACAGAAATCTCAGTTCACCTTGGGTGGGAATTTCTAGTCGCACCTGAACGAGGCAGTAAAATCCTGCCCATGGTGTACTCCTGCTCCTATTTCCCATGAACTTGCGTTCTCGTGATTTTTGTTTTCCTCTCTGAGCCATGGACAAATGAAACCAGTTCTGATACATTGAAGGTGCCACCTGACTGCAAGCAGAAAATTCAGCAGCGACTAGGACTTGAAACACGTTCCTTCCTCATTTGTGTGGCTTTCACACTCTGGATAAACTCACAGCAATGAGGAAAGCCTCACTCAAATTTCGGCGTCTGGCTTTGACAAGGCTGATTTAGCCATAGGAACTAATAGTAGTTACGAACGTCTTAAACACAAACACAGAGTACATTGAAGTACTCCCTGTGTATATTTACTTGCCTACGATATTCAGTAACCAAGGAAATAAAGCATTCAATAAAAAAACAATTACACGTGCTCTGCTTTGACACTGTGCTTTCCCTCTTAACAGTTCAATAACAAACACATAAGTACTGACATAGACATCCATAGGCCTTTCAGATGAGTATGATGATCATGTGCCCAATAATTATGACCATTGCTCTTTTCTTTAAATGTACTAATCAGGCAGATAATTAACCATTGGATCACCCTGCACTGTAGAATTCTGCTGGTTGGGTTGGATATTAAGTTCGAGTTTCACATTATAAATTTCTAATTGCTGCATCCTGATCTTTAACCTGCCATTTTCCAATCTAGCAATAGCAGTTCGCACAGAGAAGTATTGAGTCACATGACCATAAAATTGATTTTTTGAGATTAGCTCTGTAATTACCCATGTATAAGTTAATTCTATTCAACACGATATCTTTTTGTGTCATTGTTACATTTCTAAAAATGTCACAAAACTCCCCGCTTTCACAGTTAATGGGTCCATCCAATTTTATCCTAATTATAATGTTCTGTTGGTAATTGTTCATGAAACACCTAAATCTTGCTTTTGAATTACACAGTCCAGATTGAAGGCTGTTTACCAGCTGCTTCACTGACTGCGCAAATCAATTATCAGGTATTATTAATGTCCCTTTAAAGAGATGAGAAACACCAGTACTTTTCCGCTCAATGGTGTTGACTCTGAAAAAAGAATTTCTCAAGATGAACAGCTAGTAAATGTTAAGGTGCAGAGTTTAGCAAATTCTTTGTCCAAGATGGAGGAAAGCCAGAATTATTGTGGGCGGCAGGCCTGGGCTCCAAAAGCTGTGTTGTGGTGCCATGGATTTCAGCATGGTTATTTCAGGTGAAGGCTTTCATTCAGATTGATTTATCAATTCAGAGGCATTCTAATGTTCCTTCTGCTGTTTTAATTGATGCCAAGGTCACGCCTCCAGTACCTTACTCAGGCAGTTCATTCAATGCTGTAGTTGATCAGAAGTTGTACTCTCTGACAGTGCCAAATCTTCCTTACAGGAGTAACATAAAATGACTACGGCACAAAAGCCATCCATCCTACCGTATCTATACTTGCTCTCTGTGTAGTTCCAATCATTCAGCTCACTTTCAAGGTTTGATTTTTCTCGTGTTCCAGAGTTGCTAATAAACCAAATGTTGCCAAGCTCAGTTTAGTTTATTGATTAGTGTCACAAGTAGGCTTGCGTTAACACTGCAAATAACTTTCTGAGAAAATCCCTTGGTCATCTGATTCTGGCACATATTCGGGTACACAGAGGGAGAATTTAGCATGGCCAGGCACCTAACCAGCACGTCTTTTGGACTGTGGGAAGAAACTGGAGCACCTGTAGGAAACCTGTGCAGACACGGGGAGGACGTGCAGACTCCGCACAGACAGCAACCCAAGCCGGGAATCAAACCCGGGTCCCTGGCGCTGTGAGGCACCAGTGCTAACCACTGTGCCACCGTGACCTGGATTAATAGTTCTTACAAGGTATTAAGACGTATCTTAAGTTACAAGATTACTTAATGATTGCCACTGATTGCTCAAGAGCTGTGCCAGAGGTGACACTGGATCCAGCACAAAATCAAAGTTGTGTACCCTGCCTGCTTTATAACCAGATTTCTGTAGAATTGAAGATTAAGTAAAATTGAAGCAGAATGGAGAGTCACTGGACACATTTTTGAGCAGCTCCTCAGGACGAAAGGTTCAAGCAGCTGCCGTCCTTCGGTAGGGGGTGAGAAGCACTTGACAGGTCAACCTCAATGGAAGTGAAACAACAATGTAGATAAAGACTGTAAATCATCTTTTAGACAGAGCCCCAGGGGAGAGCTTTGAAGAAAAATAAACATCCGACAGACTCTGCTTACGTTGTGCTGGTTGGAGTGTTGGTCTGGTAGGAACACCAGCTGAGATGTGTTCTTTTTTACATTTTCTTGTTATGGTTAACTTGGCACAGGAGGGAAGTTACCAGCAGGCTCAGTTAAAACACACAGAGGACAAAATGTTATCATTCGAGGAAGAAAACAAACCGGAGCAAAACAAACTCAGGACCCATTTCAGAATGTGTCTCAATAAATGTAAACTGTAGCAGCTGTTGAAAATCTAATTTGTCACAGTGGGCAGTCAACATAAGGATGGTGCTAGTTAGCTATTGAATGAAGTTAACTGTTAATATTTATTATTTTCGTCAAGTAATCTAAATCCAATAGTGGTCCACTAGAACTAATGTCTGTGAATTATGATGCGCACTTTACAGAAACAAGTTGTCAGATCACAAGAGTTCAGCTGAAAGTTGCACACAGATCCACTAATTTATATTAATATTGAAAAGCAAGTTTAAAGTTTTAAAGTTTATTAGCATCACAAGTATGCTTCCATTAACATTAGCATGAAATTACTGTGAAAATCACCAAGTTGTCAAACTATGGCTCCTGTTCTGGAAGATCTAATTTAGATAGGAAATATACAGTAAATGGCAGAATCTTTAAAGTATTGATAGGCAAAGAGATCTGGGTATATAGGTATACAGGTCACTGAAAGTGGCTTCGCAGGTGGAGATGGTAGTCAAGAAGGCATATGGCACGCTTGCCTTCATTGGCCACAGTTTAAAAATTAGCAAGTCATGTTGCAGCTTTATAGAATCTTAGCTAGGCTGCACTTTGGAAAATGGTGCTCAATTCTGGTCACCACACTATCAGAAGGATTGGAGGCTTAGGACAGGGTACAGAAAAGATTTACCAGGATGTTGCTGATATGGAGGGCATTGGCTATGAGTAGAGTTTGGAGAAATTTGGTTTGTTCTCACTGGAACAATAGAGGTTGAGGAGCAACCTGATCGAAGTCTACAAGATTATGAGGGGCATGTACAGAGTGGATAGTCGGAAGCGTTTTCCTGGGGTGGACGAGTCAATTACTACGGGGCACAGGTTTAAAGTGTGAGGGGCAAGTTTTAAAGGAGATGTACGAGGTGAGTTTTTTTACACAGAGGGTGGTAAGTGCCTGGAACTTGCTGCCGGGGGAGGTAGTGGAAACAGCTACAATAATGACATTCAAGATGCATCTTGACAAATACATGAATAGGATGGGAATAGAGAGATACTGTCCACAGAAGGGTAGGGGGCTTTAGTTCAATCGGGCAACGTGGACGGTGCAGGCTTGGAGGGCCAAAGAGCCTGTTCCTGTGTGGTAATTTTCTTTGTTCTTTGCAGTAAAGTAACAGTTAATCGGTACTTCGATTATTCAATTTAACTGCCCATCTCTGGTGGACATCCCAGCTATGCCTGATTCCTGGGAAACATTCCCAATAATGGGCCTGCATGGGGGAGCTGGTCTGATATTGCTCCCTACTAATTTTCTGGACAGGCCACACCCCCTGCCAACCCCAGGGAAAGGAATATCCTTCCTTACTGTGTGGGAGGTGTTCCAACAGCAATCCCTGGGTTAAGATTTAGATCTCTCACTGTCTTCCAATTTACATCAGCATATTAGCAATGTCACTCACTAGATGCTTGTACTTAACATTATATCACATTTGTTTATTGATATAATTGAAACATTCAGGGAACCATGCTTAGACAACTCCGCCTTTTAAATAATGCTTCGTGACCAGAGGCACTGCCGTTGTGTTTTGTCGGAGAGAACACATTATCATTTACACCTCAAGTACACTGAAATAAGTAGTTTTCACAAAAGCAATTCTCATATTCAACACAGCATTTACATTTCCTAAAAATAATAGAACAATTAAGCCGTTTGAATTGAACACTTTTTACCAAATGTGACAAACTTGCTGTTTGTTACAGCTGTTGAGGAGTGACATTGAATGTAAAGTAGTTTTATGGAAGTGAAATGAGAATGCTAATTCCAGACTGAGTGAAAAAATGTTTTAACAACTTAATACCAAAGTAGAAAAGATACTGAAGATGGTAATTTTGAATAAACCGTTGAACAACAAAAGAACAAAGAACAGTACAGCTCAGGAACAGGTCCTTCCGCCCTATGATCAGCCTGTGCTGATAATATTATCCTATCCAGATCAACCCTCTATTCCCCGTTTGTTCACGTGTCTATCCAGATAAGTCTTAAACATGGCAAATGTAACTGCCTCAACTACCACACTTGGCAGTGTATTCCAGGCCCCCATCACTTGCTGTGTCAAAAAAACTTCCTCCACTTATCTCCAGTGGACCTTCCCCCACCACTACCTTGAACTTGTACCACCTTGTAATCGTCATTTCTGCCCCAGGAAAAATCTTCCAACTGTTTCCCCTATCCATACCCCTTATAATTTTATAATTTCTATCAGGTCGCCCCTCAGTCTCCGTCTTTCCAGGGAGAAAATCCCAGTTTTGTCAACTTCTCCTCATAGCTAATACTCTTCATAGCAGGCAGTTGCTTCATATTTTAGTCCTGTGAATTTGGTGTTTGTGTTTGAGAAATGTTACGTTGATTTGAAGCATTTAAGTTGCTTCTGCAGAAATGATACTGAAGACGACTTTAGCACCCTCCTCACAAATCGTATTCCACCTATTTAGTTTAGTGTTTTTGTGACATTGAATGTCACAGATATTGTTTATCCAGCTTGCCATCACATATATTCAACAGATCCTATTGCCAAGAAATTAAGGTGATGTTTATGTTTCAATCCAGCCTAGAGCATTGAGATTGTAAAGTTTTATTTCTTTTTGTGTGAGTTGTAATGTTCAATTATTCAATATTTGACTGTGTGTGTTCGTTGACTGCTCACTGTTCTGTACTTTGTAAGTCAAGCTTGTGGCTATTGTTAGATAAAGAGAAACTGAGCTACAAGCTGGGACTGAGATATTTTAAAAGCATTCTAATAAATCACCTGTTCACACATAGAACGTGGTGATAATATCATCTCTGCATATTTCCGAAGCATAAATCCTTGGGACACTAAAGAAGAATTTACTGAACATGTAGAACATCGAACATAGAACACTACAGCACAAACAGGCCCTTTGGCCCACAAGTTGCGCCAATCATACCCACACCTACTAGGCCATAGAATTATCTGTAACTCCCGATCCCATTTAATCCCATGTACTCATCCAGAAGCATGACAATCAAACTAACCTGCACATGTTTGGACTGCGGGGGGGTGGGGGGCGGGAACTGAAGCACCCAGAGGAAACCCACGCAGGCTTGGGGAGAATGTGCAAACTCCACACATACAGTAACCCAAGCTGGGAATTGAACCCAGGTCCCTGGTGCTCCATCTCCTCCACCCCCTCTGTCGTCAGCATGTTTTGCAGAAGCAGCTCATCATGGGCCAGTGTCAGGATCTTCTGGTCCGCTGTGAGCCAGCGGAGTTTCCAGTTATTCGCACCCACCCCTCTCCAGGGAACTTGCTGGGGTGGGTCACCGTTAGTGGAACTGGAAAATCGTGCCAGTGGGAATGGCCAGAAAATGCTGCCCACAATGTGGCAACTCTGATAGAGAATAGACCTACCAGCACCAGCACTTTCTTTGCCAGAAGATCAACCCATGCCAAAGGATCGCTGGATTTCGGGGTTCAAGACATACTTGGTCATGATGTGTATGAATGGTTCACGGATAGCAGTGACCCAGAATCAAAAACAGTTGACAGGCCAGCGATCAGAGCTGGATATTGGGGTGGGGTCAGCCTGCCAGGTCAGGACTGTGGTGGGGGAAGGTGGGCAGAGTTGGGACTTGGAGGGTGGTCGGAGCTGCAAGAGGTGGAGAGGGATCAGATCTGCCAATGATGGAGTCATAGAGGTTTACAGTATGGAACAGGCCCTTCGGCCCAACTTGTTCATGCTGCCCTTTTTATTTTAAAACTCCTAAACTAATCCCAATTGCCCATATTTGGCCCATACCCCTCTATTTCTATCATATCCATGTAACTATCTAAATGCTTTGTACCCGCCTCTACTATTGCCTCTGGCAGCTTGTTCCAGACATTCACCATTTTCTTTGTGAAAAAATTGCCCCCTGGACACTTTTGTATCTCTCCTCTCTCACCTTAAACCTATACCCTTTAGTTTTAGACTTCCCTACCTTTGGGAAACGATATTGACTATCTACCTTGTCTATGTCCCTCATTATTTTATAGACCTCTCGGGGGGGTATTGGGACTGCCGGTGGGGTGAGGGGGTGGCCAGTGATTGAGAGGCCAGCAAAGTGGGCTACTGCGCATGCGCTGGCCTCAGCGCTGACAGATCACCACATGTGCAGTAGCCCACTCAGTGCTGTCCTACCAGCCTCTTCAATGGGAATAAGCCCCACCACTAATTTTTGGAGTGATTCGTGCTAATGCACTCTGCAGTGCTCAGAATGTGGGAGATTCATTTTGAAAATCCCGCTGAAAAAGCAGTGGGACTTACTTCAGTTTTTATGAGAATTCGACACTTAGAATTTCTTTGAGAGAATCCCACTCAAGACTTTGAATGCTACTTAAGAAGATAGTGAGAGTTATCATGAGTGACAAAGCAATATACTGAAATGCAATAAGGTAACAAGAGCTGAATATTAAAATAAACAATTAAAAGAACAGCTAATTGTCCTTCGAGATCCTATTCAAAAAACAATATGTCACTCTTCACTAACATGACAGAATAAAAACTACCTTGAACAGCAGAATGGCAAAGCAGCAGTCCAAACTCAATAAGACGCTGGTAAACTGCAAGAAAACTCAAATCAATGTAATTGAGTTTGACAACAATCTGATGGAGAACTTTGCACAAGGATCCCTCAGGTCAGAGTTTGTTCCTGTGGAATATTATAAAATAAAACAAAATCAATTTAATGCCACTCTGAATGAGTTGAGAAGCAAGTTGGCAGAGAAGACTCAGGGATATTCTATATTCCAGAAGGAAGTGTAGAGTGACAAGGAAGAGCAACTGTCACTAAAGGAAATAGTTGCACATTTGGAAGGAATCTTGGAAACAACATTATGGCTGGAATTTTCACATCCTGAGACTAAGTGCCATGGTGGGGCTGAACTATAGAATGTTTCCCGCTGAGGAGACCGGTGTTGGAACATAAAAATCATCCAGTCCCAATCGCATTAATTATGTACCCGGGTGTTTCATGCTATGTCAAGTGGCACGCAGGCCTGGAAGGCACATTGACTGCCGTTATGTCTGGGTACCATAATGCAAAGGCACCTAACATCATTAACCTGCTATTAAAGAAAGAAAATGGGCCTCCTGAAAATGAAGACATATCTCAGGGAGCACTCAGAAACCTGAAGATGGACCCTCTCAGGACACTGAATCTGGAAGGCTCACTTGCAAGTGTTTCCCTGACCCAATGCTGTACTGTTCCAGGGTTGTTGGTTGTCTCCATCCTGACTTCCAGATGCAGCTCCAAGCATTGGTCAAATGAGTCCCGACATCTGCAGGCCATGTTGTATGAATGTGTTTCATGCTGGTATGTATTGCTTCTGGTATCACAAGCTACTCACCATCCTGACTTGGAAATATATCATCTCACTGTCGTTGAGTTAAAATCTGGGATCCCTCTCCCTAACAGCATTGTGGATGCATGCACACCACATAGACTGCAGTGTTTCTAGAAGGCAGCTTATTACCACCTTGTTAAGGATAATTAGGAATGAGCAATAAATGTTGGCCTAGCCAGTGATGCTCACATCTCACAAATGAACTGAAAAAGCACCACTCTGGAACTAGCACCCACCCAACAATGCCCATTTTGGAAACTGAATGCAAATAACCTACTAGAGTGTGGGAAGCATTGGCTGCATCTACGCTTGTGAACATTGGCACTTATATCTTGGTGGTATTAAATTTATCCACTGTGCCAATTAATAAGGGCTGACTACATTGTTAGCTACTCGGATCTATGGAACTCTACAGATCCATAGATGGTTAGATCATCTTCGTCAGTACAACTTTGAGTATATTGCAGGTTCTGCATGCCTGACATACTTTGGTATACTGCTGTTACAGACAGCATTAGTTACAGTGAAATAACTTGCAGCATTGAAGACAAATCTTGTTATGTGAGGGGAGTTGAGGGGCAGAATCAATGATAGACGACAGCATGTTGCAGAAAGTAAGCCAGTATCTAAAAACCAAGTGCCAATTGAAGTAGAACAAAAACTGCTCTGGTATTACAACGAGCTCGCATTGTTTGATGATAGTCGGATCACACACGGTGCTCAGGCAGTTTCCCAAATGTGTTACAGCAATGTGTATTGAGTCTTGGCCATGAAGGACATCTGAGTGTTGTTAGGATGAAACAAGATCCCATGCAGCAGTTTACAAGCCAACAATTGATTGTTCCACTGTAGAGATCATTAGCAACTGTGTAGTTTATTTGTTGTGAAAAATCTGTTAATAATCTTGTCCCACACCTCTACAAACCTATGGTCAACAAAACCATGGCAATAAATCCAATCTGATATTTTTGAAGAAGAGCAAACAGTCCTAAGCAATCAATTTTGCGTGTTCTCCGCGCTGTCCATAGCAAATGGCAGAAAATCATTACAGTAAATTCCATTGCCACCACTTCATTCTAGACAGGTTAGTTTACAAAATGACTGCAGACAATGGACAATTCTCCAATCAGTTCATAAAGTGATGGTGTTCAACAATTCAGCATGGAGGCAGTCTGAGACCACACTCCAATGTATGAAAGTGTGAAACATGCCTTCTTGATGTGTTTTGGCTGAATGTCGTAAGATTTGGAAAGAAAACCAGCTTCTTTTCACACTGGGAACAACACCGCCATTTTTTGATTAGATTTAGCCCAATATTTATCTTTCACCAGAGGTTAGCAGCTCACTGAGACAGCTCCGCAATGGCAATTGAGTGATCAATGATGAGCTAATCATTTCAAAACGTTATGTCAGGGGGATTACTGAAATGTTGAAGCCAGTGAATTTCTTCCGTATTTCAATTGTTTTTGCATGAATGATCTTTCCAGGTAAACACATGCTACATTCTTACCCATTTTTCCTTTCAGGAAATAAGTTACATTAAACTGGATGGACTCTAAAGGTGGAATTTTACCAGCATGTCCGCCTTGATTTGTTTGATCACACCCAAGGCCAACAGACAATGCTGTTCTCTGAGCCTTGCTCGGCTTGGAATCAGGGTGTGTGTGCTGGTAAAATTCCGGAATATGGCTGGAATCTTACCAGTGTTCATGCCGGCGGGATGGGGAAATCCCGCCATAGTGAACGAAATTTGTCTGGCTGCCAAATTCTCTGCGCTTGCTGCAGCGGGAGTGTGGCGCGAACAGCCAGTAAGATCGCCCTCTAAAATTCTGGTTCTTTGGTCTTGAATCTTTGCCCAGAGGAAATCATTCACCATCTTGTTCTCAATAACCTTCAACAAAATCACACTGAGCATTCTTGTCTTCGGAGGAGATAATTCAAGCTTATCCAGTTTCATATTGGAGGTGAGTCAGTCTATTGCAGAAGCCATGCTATTGAATCCTGGGCTGGCTTTCTCCGAGACCAATCGATCCCGTAAGGTTAGGCACCTAAAATTGAACACAACAGCCCAACAGTGACGTGACCGGAGCTTGGCGTAATTGAAGGAATAATCACTGTAACATCAGTCTGCCTCAGAAATGGAAAAAAGAGTTTTGTATTACCGAGCACTGATGTCCCTTGTCAATATGGGAATGCAAATACCAAAAATAAAATGCAAATCGATTCACAAAATGGAGATAAGCTGGTCAATTTATGCGGTGCGAAAGTAATTTGTAACGCAAGTTGATTTCTCCACACTTACACAGTTTCTGCCTTGCAATGGCAAAATTATTTAAATTTCGTTTCAGCAGTTTGCTTTGTATGTCCTTATTGCTTATACTTATCTTGCGTGTTTGCTAGGATTAGTGGTTATTCGATTTTCTTTTAAATTACTGCTTTTTATATGACAGTTGCATGGATGATGTGTGTGTAGCTTATTGCAGTGTACATTCTTCTGAATTCTCCTTTGTGTCCTTCAGTTAGAGACAAGAAAAGAAATAGCAAACAGTGTTGACACTTCAAATTGTTAACTAACTGCTGGAAAGTGTAGTCAAATAATAAATAAGGAGGTGGAGAGTGTGGTTAGCTATGGTAGTCCACATGAATGAATAGTTGTCTCAGGTTACACATTAAGAAAATCAGGGATGCATGGAAAGCAGTCAAGCTGCAGAGAACTGTGCCCCACTATGAAAAAGATTAGATTTAAATAAAGTTGCATGAATGTCTTCTGCTTCCAATTCTCCTCCTACACCTAGTAGGCGCACTAAAGGCAGACCTTTGTCTATTTCGATAGCTAGTAATTCCCGGAACAAGCGAGAGATGACACTCTGCATCCAGTGTGGCTGACCAGGAGTCTCTCCCACTTTTACTGCCGGCCATTGAAGTGTTGGCAGGATTTGAAGGTTGACATTCAAGCTGTTTGACCGTGTTGTGAACGCACCTGCCTTAGCCATTAGATCCTGGGATGGATCTAATCCAGACTTTCTGGCTCAGAGGCAAGGATGTTACCCATAGGGTCACAAATGGTTGTCTTCTGTAGGGATATTTTACAGATGAGTTTTACAGTGATTGTTGGCAGCTTATTCAAGCAAACATTATATTCATTGAATCATAGAATCCTACAGTGCAGAACAAGACCATTCAACCCATCAAGTCTGCACTGACAACAATCCCACCCAGACCCTATCCAGTAACCACCTATATTTACTCCGCTAGTCCCCTAATACTAAGGGGCAATTTATCTTGGCCAAAACCATCTAAACCCACACATCTTTGGATTGTGGGAGGAAACCAGAGCACACGGAGGAATCCCACCCAAATGTGGGGAGAATGAGCAAACTTCGCATAGACAATGACGCAGGGCCGGAATTGAACCTGGGTCTCTGGCGCTGTGAGGCAGCAGTGCTAACCACTGAGCCTATCCTGGCCTCACCTAGGTTTTTCCTCTGGGGGAGGGGGGAACAAAGGTCAGCAGTGTTCCACACCCACTCATGGGATAAAATGAATCTCTGATTGCAATTTTCACGGGAAAGGGGGCTTTGAGATGGGCATGATAACCAATTAAGGACAGTTAATGAGATGGGCTTGGCTTTCCAGCCAGGCTTCTAGCCTGAAAGAAGCAGCCAGCAACAAAGAAAGGAAAGAAGTCACTTTGAGATAGAGCAGCTTCTCACGCCTTTTCAAATGTAAATGTGAAAGTTTGCAGCCAGGCCACCACTGGTGAGGGAATCTCCTTTACAGGTTGGTCTATAGACAGATCTTGCACTTAAGCTTTTCTTAAGGGGTGTTTCCTTCCCTTCCCCGACCCCGTCCATCCTCCCGCCAAGAGGCTGCCTACATGAAACCAGCCCCCACCACGTGCACGAATCTGGAGGCCAATTTTAATTGGACTCAAGTGACTCTTAATGAGCCAAATGGCCTTGAACAACTCCATCCTCTGCTGTGGTCTCAACAGCACAAAAATGGCCCAATGTGGGGAATGGAGCCAGCCCATCAGCCATTGAAGCTCTTTTACCATCACCACCACCCCCCCACCCTGCCCTCGCCACCACCGGTGCGAGTTGCAGATGTTCACTTCCAGCCAAGACTCCATGATATTGATGAGACGCAGGAACTATGGCTTATTGTAGCTCCCTGATCTATCTACCAACTATAATAGTCCTACTTCTCCTCCCCTCCCCACCTGAGATCGGCGCACTGGGGGGAACTGAACCTGGGACATGGTGGCCTGCCCGCTACTACAACTCATGAGAGCAATTTTGGAGTCATTAGGGAGATAAGTAAGGCAAGGATGAAAACATGGAAATCCTACATCAAAATGACTTTTCTTTACAGAAAAAGAAACTTAATTATAGAAAAAAAACTCCTTTATCGCACTGTTTCAGGAAGAGTAAGAAGTCCCAATAGATTGCACCAAAGTTCGTAGTTTGCAAATCAAAACAATCTTCGTAGCAATAGCTAGGTAATATAAAAATAAAGGTAATATAAAAATAAAGATAACATAAAGATAGTCGGTTTTGGAGAACACTTAACTTCTAGACTGATTATACAGTCTGTAGACTATTAAACAATGCACCTCCCAGCTTAGATACCGTGTTTTAAATTAAATGGCTCCAATTGCCCTCAGACAAAGATAGCACGCACCAATAGGGTATCACATCCAGTAGGCAATTTTCCTTAAAGCTTCAAAAGCTCAACATGAGACACAATTTGGAGTTGATTAACTTAAACCTGCACCAAAAAAAAATTCCAATTACCTTTCACCCACGGCTATTTAAAACTTATTTAGTCCTTTTGCTTTTATGCAACTATCAGGTACAAAGTCTGTTGTGCAACTTTTAAGCCAATGACAGATGTTTAGATTTCTTTGACCCCCCCCCTCCATTACATTTCCTTTGATTTGCCAAACCAAACACTTCCAGTAGCTTTTGGAGAATGTGACCTTAGAATAAATTAAAATCCAAGAATATTATTGAAAAAATAATATTTTCTTTGAACAATTGGGGCAGCATACTGATTCGCACTGCTGCCTCATAGCACCAGAGACCTGGGTTCGATTCTGCCTTCGGGTGATTGTCTGTGTGGAGTTTGCACATCCTCCCTGTGTCTGCATGGGGTTCTCCAGGTGCTCCGGTTTCCTCACACACTCCAAAGATGCGTGGATTGGCCATGCTAACTTGCCTCCGAGTATCAGAGGGGTTGGCAGGGTAAATACCTAGGGTGATAGAGACAGGACTTGGGTGGGATTGTTGTCAATGGGCTGAATGGTCTCTTTCTGCATGTCAGCATTCTATGATAAACCAGGTTTCTTTATTGAAATGAAGCGCAATACTGTTCACCAGTGAAAAGCTTGCAGATTAGGCTTGATTCATGGTTATTAAATGTGAAAAATGCAGTGTATATTCTTTCTCAAATGTCCTTGAATTTTATCAAAACTAGCTTCAATTCTGTTATAACAGAATCCATCGATAACAGGAAGCAAATGACAAGACACAGCTGAGGGGATGATGAATCATGAGATGTAGAGTGTGTGTCATGTTCTGCATTATTTGCTCTAATCTATAAAGATGGAAGGCTGCGATGTGAGGCTGATTTCAGTGAAACCTGTGCTTGTCTGAGCATCACCATTTGTTTTCTCCTGTGACAAGCTGTTAGTGGCATTAATCATGGTCTGGAAAGCTTGTCACGTGTTCCTCAAGCCTGAAGAAAGAGCATTCAAGCGGCAAGAAGAGAGTGTGGAAAGAGATCTTCTTAATTACAATTTGCAGCAGGTTGGAAAGTTCTGCTGTCAATTCCCGATTCTCTGTTTTGCATTTCACTTTTCATATAAATAAAACGTCGACTCCATGTAAGCTCACCTCAGTGCTGCTATTTTTAGCTAAATGAATAAGTACATGTCAGCCTCAAAAAAATGGCTGACAACTAAAGATAACCTGGAGCATGAACCTCTTGACCAAAGGTTGTGTGTATTGAGTTTGAGGAGCACATCCTTTTGGTTACACTGAACATGAAAACATGCAAATTAAGGATTAAACTGAGAAATCCAAAACGTTGAAGACTGAAAATTAGTGGTGCAATTGTTTTTACAAATCCATAGGGACTGTAGCTTTAATATAATCATAGCTGAAAGAGTAACATAGCAAGGGACAGAATTCACCCCAAACATCTGTGACGTAATGATGAGAAAACAGCAGTGATTCGCTTTGGTCTAATCAGTATACTCCGCACCGCAGTTCACCAACATTCTGCACACTGAAGGAGCCATCCTGAAGTAGCTGTTGCTGTGCGCCGTTGACAAGGGGAGCTGAATTTAAACATTCCTGCTGCACCCACAGCCAATCGTGCCGGGAACGGGACACTGCGCAGACCAGCCCCACGGTTCACTGAGGGAGAATTTGAATGACTCTTGGACACCTTGGAGGCAACACAAGCCATCCTGTACCCCCGGGAGTGAAGATGAGCCAGAGGCTGGGAGTACAGTCCTGCCTGGGAAGAGGTGATCGTGACAATCAGTGCCAGTGGCCTCCCACCTAGAACCGGTGTCCGTCGCCAGAACAAGATAAACAACCTCATTTTATCCATTTGTCTTGTCCTGGCGTCAGTCCCGTCCATCTCACCTGGAATGCCCACTTTGAAGCACTCTCCGACAGCCTGCGACCCTCCCCAGCCCCAGCAGCAGTCGACACTACCCTTCCCAATTCCCTTTGGCACCCTACCTGTCTCAGCTGCTGCCTGACGAGGCACGTTGCCAAGCTATGCAACCCATAACCAGCAAACCCCCCCACCCCCCACCCCTCCATGCCACAGGCCAGCCAGTCATCCTGTCAGGTCTCCACAGGAGAAGAAGACACATAACCAGAGAGAGCAGGAAGAGACCATTGGCCTGTCCACCATCTATAAGACACAGGTCAGGAGGGTGATGGAATACTCCCCACTTGCCACTCGTGCACAGGTTTCACTGTCTCTGTGCTTAGGCAGAGTCTTTGGTGGCACATGACATCTGGCAGCTCATTGGAGGGCATGCATGTCCCATACAGCCGGGATCTGCTCCTCCTCTGCCATGGTGTGTGGGCAGACCTTAACGGTGTGGTTAAGAGAAGGAGTGCCCGGGCAGTAACAGTGACAGAATAGAGATATAGTTCAAGTCAGGATGGTATGTAGCTTGGAGGGATACTTACAGGTGGGGTGTTCCCATGTGTCCACTGCCCTTGACCATTTAGATGGTAGAGGTCCTGGGATGGGAAGTTATAGTGAGATGCCATAGTGTATTTTGTGAAAAGTAAACACTGCTACCACTGTAGTGGAGGGAATGAATGTTGAAGGTAGTGGAGGGGGTGTTGACCAAAAAGGCTGCCTGGTACCGAACAGTATTATGCTTCTAGGGAGTTACTGGAGCTACACTAAACTAGGCAATTGGAGAGTATTCCATCACACTTCTCGCTTGTACCTTGTAGACGGTGGGCAGGCTTTGGGGATCAGGAAGTGAGTTACTTACTGTGCATTCCCGACCTTTTCCTGCAGCCGCAAATGGCTGGTCTAATTCAGCCTCTGGTCAATGGTAACCCCAGGATTGGTTAACTAACAGAAAGTAAAAAGTGGGATAAATAGGTATTTTTCTGGTTGGCGATCAGTGACTAGTGGTGTGCCTCAAGGATCAGTGTTGGGACCGCAGTTGTTTACAATTTACATAGATGATTTGAACAAGACAACAAAGAACAAAGAAATCTACAGCTCAGGAACAGGCCCTTTGGCCCTCCGAGCCTGCACTGACCATGTTGCCCGACTAAACTAAAACTCCCGACCCTTCCTGATACCATATCCCTCTATTCCCATCCTGTTCATGTATTTGTCAAGACACCACTTAAAAGTCACTACTGTATCCACTTCCACTACCTCCCCGGCAACGAGTTCCAGGCACCCACCACCCTCTGTAAAAATGTCTGCCTCATACATCTCCTTTAAACCTATGCCCCTTAGTAACTGATTCTTCCACCCTGGGAAAAAGCTTCTGACTATCCGCTCTGTCCATGCCTTTCATAATTTTGTAGACTTCTATCAGGTCTCCCCTCAACCTCTGTCATTGCAATGAGAACAAACCAAGTTTCTCCAACCTCTCCTCATAGCCAATGCCCTCCATACCAGGCAACATCCTGGTAAATCTTTTCTGTACTCTCTCCAAAGCCTTCACATTCTTCTGGTAGTATGCCAACCAGAATTGAACATTATATTCCAAGTGCGGTCTACCTAAGGTTCTATAAAGCTGCATCATGACTTGCCAGTTTTTAAACTCAGTGCCCCTACTGATGAAGGCAAGCATGCTGTATGCTTTCTTGACTACCTTCTTCACCTGCATTGCGCTTTCAGTGACCTGTGTCCCAGATCCCTTTGTCTATTAATACTCTTAAGGGTTCTGCCATTTACTGTATATTTTCTATCTGTATTAGATCTTCCAAAATGCATTACCTCACATTTGTTTGGATTAAGCTCCATCTGCCATTTCTCCACCCAAGTCTCCAACCAATCTATATCCTGCTGTATCCTCTGATGGTCCCCATCGCTATCGCAAATCAACCAAACTTTGTGTTGTCTGCAAACTTACTAATCAAACCACTTACATTTTCCTCCAAATCACGTATATATATTACAAACTGCAAAGGTCCCAGCACTGATCCCTGAGGAATGCCACTTGTCACAGCCATCCATTCCGAGATGCACCCTTCCACTGTTACCCTCTGTCTTCTTTGACTGAGCCAGTTTTGTATCCACCTTGGAGTTGGGGACCAAGTATAATGTGTCAAAGTTCTCAGATGAGTGGCAAAGTGTGCACAGGACATTTAAATTACCTTTATCCCTTTGCAGACGTTCAATGAGTGGGGAAGGGTCTGGTACAATGTTGGTAAATGTGAGCTCATCATTTTGGTAGGAATAACAGCAAAATAAACTATTATTTAAATAGTAAAAACATTGCAGCATGCTGCTGTGCAGGGGGACCTGGGTATCCTTGTGCGTGAATCATAAAAAATTGGTTTGCAGGTGCAACAGTTAAGTAAGAAAGCAAATGAAATTTTGTCCTTCATTGTTAGAGGAATAGAGTTTAAAAACGAGGTTATATTGCAGTTGTATAAGGTGCTGGTGAGGCCACATCTGGAGTAATGTGTACAGTTTTGGTCTCCTTACTTTATAAAGGAAAATATTGGCACTGGAGAGGCTGCAGAGGAGCTTCATTAAGTTGATTTCAGAATTGAAAAGATTGGCCTTTGAGGAGATACTGAGTAGACTAGGACTATATTCATTGGATTTTAGAAGAATGAGGAGGGATCTTGTAGAAATATATCAAATTATGAAGGGAATAGATAAGATAGAAGCAGGGAGGCTGTCCCACTGGCGAGTGAAAGCAGAACAATAACCCCAAAATAAGGAGGAGCAGATTTAGGACTGAGTTAAGGAGGAATAAAGAATTGTGAACCAATGGAATTCCTTGCCCAGTGAAGCAGCTGAGGCGACCTCACTAAATGTTTTTAAGGCAAAGATAGATAAATTTTTGAACAATAAAGGAATTAAGGGTTATGGTGAGCAGCAGGTAAATGGAGCTGAGTCCATGAAGAGATCAGCTTTGATTTTATTGAATGGTGGAGTAGGTTCTAGGAGACAAATGGCCTACTCCCACTCCTTGTTCTTATCTCAGGGAATTATCACACTTCCATGAGTTCCATGGGGAATCACTATCTTCTTCTGTTCTCATTTTGAAACTGAGCTTTTAACCGGCCCCAATTTAGAAATAGAAAATTTGTTAAACTGTCACTGAGAATAGTGCAGCATTTTTGAAAATACTTTTGAGTGGCGTGTTCATTTTTATCTCAAATAAGTTTTTGTCACCACATAGAAGCATTTGCATTCACGTCACTGAATATTTCAATGTCCCAATCAAACAGATACTTTTTTGACTATTTGCTTTCTATGCTTTCTATGATGCCAGTGGGAAGAAGTGATATTTTGACTATTGTGTGTGTTTAATGAACTACCACAGGTATTGCAAATACATTTGATTTTTACCAAATCGCATCTTTATAAATAATTAGTTAATCTGCTTTCCACAACGTTTAAAAGCAAAATTTTTACGATTAAAATGAAATTTGTCTTGAGTTTTAAGGGCAAACTATCTTGGCTTTGGAATCAGTCCAGGTCACAACTGGATGAGGTGGCAACTCCAAATTTTTATTCTACTTCAAGGACCTTTACATATCACTAAGAGCTTACATAGAATCCATACAATGTTGAAGAGGCCATTTGGGCCATCAAATTTGCACTGACTCTCTGAAAGGGCATATTATCAAGGCCCACCCCATCCTTGTAACTTCACACATTTCCATGGCCAATCCACCTAACCTGCACATCTTTGGGGTGTGGGAAGAAACTGAAGCACCTGGAAGAAATCCACGCAGACACGGGGAAAATGTGCAGACTCCACACAGACGGTGACTCAAGGTGAAAATTATACTTCACTTACTGCGTAAACACTTGGAGCATGAAGTGCTTCCTAATTGTTGAAGACATTGAAGGACTACATAAAGTCATGACAACAAAATCACTGCAAGAACAAACAAATAAATTTAGTGTCAAATCTGACATTTGATTTGATCTCAAACAGAAGTGACTGTTTGAGAATACTCTAATATTCAGAATCAACAAACTTAATTTCTTGAAGAATTTCTAAAATCAAGGAAATGGAAATATTCTTAGCTGGTTAACGTTCATTTGACTTCATAATATTTTCTTGTAGAATAATGCAAAGAGAAGTGGACTTAGGTAAGATGCTCTTTTGGAGAGTCAGTGCATTTTTGATGAGTCAAATGTCCTGTGTCTGCACTATGATTAATGATCTATCCTCAGTGTTGTTTTCTTATGCCCTCCCCTCAATGGATTGAAAGCTTGGAATGGCATTGAACTCTCCTTCTGTTGTCTTTGCGTCTGTGCTTACTTCTTTGGCTAGGAGCTCACCCACTCCCCCTTTCCTTTGCGCCAGACCAATGAACCCTTTCTCACATCTGCAATATTCTCCATTCCCTGCACCCCTTCCTTTGGAGTCATAGCCATTCTTGATATTTTCATTGAGAACTCTCAGCGTGGCATTGGACATCTTAATTTTCCTGTTCCTCTTACCCACTCTAACCTGTTTCTCTGAATATTTGGCATGTTGTTGTCTCGGTGCACTGAGATCTACCCTATGGAGAACTCTGCATCAACTCTCAGACACTTCTTACTATCTCTATCTGGCAATGACCCCACCACCAAACATCAAGCCATTATTTCCGGGGCCATTAGTCACTTCATTTCCCCTGGAGGTCTTCTCTCCATATCTTCCCATGTTATAGTCTCCCAACCTAGACATGTTGCTTCTAGTCCCTTCCCAACATCCACACCAGGCCTGTCTGTTAGACCCTTTGGCTGGGATTTTCTACAAACCACCTTGGCGTGTTTGTTGTCGGTGGAGGCTGGTGAAGTGAAGGGATCTTTTGATCGCACCACCGACAATGGGCTTTCCAGTTCTACGCGCCATCCTCCCTCCTGTTGCCCAGAAACACACAGTGAATATTCCCTGTTGGTGGTAACGGAAGACTCCACCAGCAAGAATGGCCAGAAAATTACAGCCTTTGCTTCGGCCTATTCCTGACTCACTGCACCTATTTTCTCTTCTCTTAACTCAATCTTTTCTTCTGTTATCCAGTCTCAACCCACCTATTTGTCATTCTTCTGATGCACTACATCACTCAACAATTTAGGGTTTTCCGGCACTAACTGTCTCCCCTTCATTGTGGATGTTCAATCCCTCTACATCTTCACACCGTTCAGGATGGTCATGAGAACATTCCCCTTCATCCTTGAATAGAAGCCCGAACAATCCCCATCCACTACCACTCTCCTCTGCCTGACCAAACTTGTTCATTCCTCAAACAGTTTCTTCTTGAACTGGTCTCAGGTCTGAAGATCAGTCATATTGGAGCTGAAATATTAACTCTGGGTGGACTTTAGTGGGCCCGTTTGCTGTGGGTGCCAATCCTGTTACAGCCACTAAACATTGTGCGAGAGCCCTAACAGGCTCTCTGCTGTTTTGTTTTGATCTTGTTGTGAGAAAGGGTGTGAACCTGATATGCATCAATTTTAATGGCTTTAATTTACACTGCAGTGACCATCCACAATCGATCAGCCTCCCCTGGCCCCACCCCACCTCAGCAACATGATGTCGTGTCAGCATGAATCATTACTGTTTTCCAAAAGCGAAAACCAGGGGAGGGGCATGATGACCATTCCAGGGATGCAGAGGTGCTTGGAGGCCTGGGGTAGGGGACACTGTCAGAGGAGATAGTGGGTGAGTAAGTCTTCTCCATTGTGGGGGTGTTTTCCTTAGGTGTGGTGAGGAGAGGAGAGTGCTCTGATGACAGTTGGGGATGGGATTGGGGGTGATACTTTGTGGTGGGGAGTAAATTCAAAGCATAACATAAAGAAGTAAATTAAGCCATTCAGCTCATTGAGTCTGCTTCACAATTCAATCATGTCTGATATACCTCATTCTCCCGCTCTTTCCCCATAATCTTTGATCCCCTTGTCAATCAAGAACCACTCTATCTCTATCTTAATTCACCCCAAAGCTTGTGAGGGGTGGCCCTCTCTGCTTGTGAGGGAGTTGGGGGAAATTTATTTTAAATGCAAATGAGGATACTTCTTAAAGTTGACACCCCAATTTCTGTGGAGCCTAGCTTGCAGGCTCTATCAGATCTTGCCAGTGACAGCGTAACAGAAATACGCCAGGTTTAGTCAGACCCTGATCAATCGTGGCACTTATTACAGGAGCTGTAGCTGCCCTGAAAGCTTCGGGTTAGAACTATGCCATTGTTTGGGAAAATTCCGCCCTCTGTTTCACTCTCCACAGATGCTGCCAGAGCTGCTGAGTTTTCCCAGCATTTCCGACCTGTGGAATTAATGATGCTTCACGATGCCTGTTGCTTCATGTTAAGCGATGACATCTGAACGGTTCAGTATGTATGCAGGCCGGCTGAATATGAAATATTTAATCACACGGAGCTCCTTGAGAAAGACTTTCTTAAAATGTCAAAGTAAAAGCAGGCACTGCAGATTTCCAGCATTTTCTGATATTGTTCCTACAAGGCCATTGTGAGTTATGGCTGGACTGAGAAGCAGATATTGCTGATTAACATATGAATATCTTGAATGGGTTTACGCAGGGGATTTCTTTCTGTATTTCATCTTTAGATGGAAGTCTTCTCTGTTCTTTTTAAAGGGCAAGTATGAAACTAATTTTGTCAGCCCCTCGTTTTGAGTGTTGCCCCTTGTTCACATGTAACTGGAACACATGCTCCTTGAGTTGAGCTGACAATGAACGTATAAGATATTAACTGCAATGGGTGTGTTCTGTGGCCTGGGATGTCACATTAAAGGGGTTCTGCTCTAGAAATATGTGGCTTAGAAATGTCGGAGCTTCAAAATGGAATTATTTCATACCTTGGAAGAAATATTGCTCCTGAATATCACTCATTGATAATTTCAAACAAAAGCCGTTATTTGAAGAATTTACTTTCAAGGTGCAGTCATTTCTGGAACAAAAAAAGATTGTAGACCTTCTAACTTACAGCCATAACTGCAGTTAAAAATTTAAGTTGAAAGTTTATTTATTATTATTACAAGTAGGCTTACATTAACAATGCAATGAAGTTACTATAAAAATCCCCTAGTCGCCACACTCCGGCGCCTGTTTGGGTACACTGAGGGAGCATTTAGCAAGGCCAATGCACCTAACCAGCATTTCTTTGGACTGTGAGGGGAAACCCATGCAGACTGTGGGGAGAATGTGCAAACTCCATACAGACAGTGACTAAGCCAGGAATCGAGCTGGATCCCTGGCGCTGTGAGGCAGCAGTGCTAACCACTGCGCCACTGTGCTGTCCATCCATCGTGCCATCACACTTGTAAAGCCAACTTATGCATAAACATTCTGAAAGTAAGATTCTGTGACTGTTGTTATTTTATTGATATTTTTACATACACAGGATTCAAGATATGAAACAATATGAAGGGAGATGACTGTTCTCTGTGACAAATTAACAGTTAAATTGTTTTCAACAATGACACAATGTATTCGGCCTTGGCATGGTCGCCATGTTTGAAAAGATTTATATTATGCAGATTTGCTTAATACAGGAAAACTCAAATCAGCTGAATGGAGCATCAAATATTAAATACTGAACACCCGTCAATTATTCTTACAAATTCTTTCAGCAAACCTACTGTGGCACACACAATGCGTAAGATCAATCGTGGCACTTATTACAGGAGCTGTAGCTGCCCTGAAAGCTTCGGGTTAGAACTATGCCTCTTTAATATAGAGACAACTTGATATCATTTCCAGTGAATAAACATCTGAAAGGTGACCGTACTTAGTGTGAAAGAGCAAACACCTGATACCTGCAGATTCTAATCAAAGACTTAATGGTCAAACAGAAGTCCAATGTGTGATACCAGAGATAATGACCAGTTAGCTCACAGTTTCAATACTTAACCACTTAACACTATCAATACTTTACACTTAACACTTTCAATAAACTGGAGAATATCGATATCACATCAGGGTTGGACGTGATGTTTTTCAGATAAATCGTAATTGCATAAAGATACTCAATTACACACTTTAATACTATGACTCAGGAATACAATATAAATAGTAATTAAACAGAACTCATTATTGAAACACCGATAAGAATCTGTGGCAATGGATCCAAGCTGCTTTCCAATACTGTAGTATTACCTCTATGCATGGTCTTCAATCTAACTTAAAAATTGCCTTTTTTGTGTGTGCGACTGATTTACTGTATAATTGGTTTATTTTTAGGGCCAAGATATTTCTGTTCTTCATGGCACCCGACTGATTTATGGTAAAGAAGGGTCTTCAATGGCATGGGCAGGGTCACAGCTGAATGAGACTGTGATGGCATATCGAGTGCCCCACTCGACTTTTTCTACATAATGAAGATTTTCCGAGCCCGATGTGAAGAACGAAACGCGACCTGGGGGCAATAAAAAAAAGCAACAATTAACTCTGATGAAATTCTCAGACGTTTGTTTACATCGAAATCCACCCTGATGGTCCTAATGCTGCTATAAAAGTTCAAACATCAGTATATTATCCAGAGTATGTTTAAATTGTCAGATTTTGCAAAATACTACTGGATCATGTCAACTTGAACTATTTAATAATAGATGAAAATATGTTTAATTGTTCATGTGTTTCCTAAGGCACACATTCAAAGGAGGCTGGAAACTGAAAATCTCTTAAGAAACTGCCATTCTTTATCATGGAATCCCGACAGTGCAGAGAGAGGCCCTTCGGCCCAAAGAACATGCATTGACAACAGTCCCACCCAGGCCTATGTATTTTCCCTGCTAATCCCCCTAGCACTAAGGGGCAATTTACCATGGTCAATCCACCTAATCTACAAATCTTTGGAGTCTGGGAGGAAACAGGAGCAGCCGGGGGAAACCGAAGCAGGCACTGAGACAACGTGCAAACTCTACACAGACAGTCATCCAAGGCTGGAATTGAAGCTGGGTTCATGGCTCTGTGAGGCAACAATGCTGCCCACTGTGCCACCCATATAAACCCCTTTATAATATGATTAAGTTCACCTATAATGATGCAGAAGACTTCTCATTGTTGTAACTGGCCACACATACAGAAAGTGGCACTTGCACTGCTAATGGTTATGGAGCAGAAGGATAATGTACAGACAGTTTGCCCCTCCATCATCTTTGGAGGAAAATGAACATTGACTATCAGTGGTTTGATTACAATAAATTTAAAATGCAGTGAAAAATCACCCTAAAATGTAACAGCATAGCTCCTTAAATACAAGGAACTTTTGTACTGCTTATAGATATTCTGGATATTGCAGAATATCAACCCAGCATCAGAGAATGCTGAACTTAGTGAGTAGAATATTAATATTAGTTCAGTAGCAGCATTTAGTCAGAAGGCACAGGCTCCAAACCAAACTCAGAATTCTTAAGAACATAATCCCAGTTGACAATTCAGTACTGAAGGGGTGCTGCACTGACGATAAGATGGTTAACCCTCTCCACAACCCACTGCTCTCTGTGGCTAATGTACAAAAATCCCATGGCACTAGATAAAGAAATGGAGAGTTGTCCAAGTAACCAAGCCAATATCTACTGCTTAACAAATATCACTAAAAACAAAACATCTGGCCAAATATCACATTGCTAGTTATGGAACTATGCTACGTGCAAATTGGCTTCCACATTTCTCTCCTTTAATGCAGCAAATATACTTCAAATGGACTTCACTGTCCGCAGATCACTGTGAAAGACCCCTTCCTTTTCCAATACACAGTTCAGTCTAGTAACTATAAAGTTTTTGTCAGTTGAAAGTCACTGTGGTTTTGTAGAAGTGACCTGTGCATTTTTAGTTAAATTGTGGGAATAATTATCAGCAGACTAACCTAGGAAATTATGTCTTTTGGTTCTAGCTCCGCAGTGTCATCAAGTGTTTGAAAACATTTAAAAACTTCCATTTTGCATCTCACATCAGCAGCTTTGTAGTGGAGCAGTCACACATACCCAAATACACTGTTGATCTTCCTCACCAAAATAATTATGCTCATTAGAACATTTCTATTTCCCGTAGGAATTTGTTGCTAAATGTTTACAGATGATGCATTCTGACTAATAATTTGATAGATGACAGGAGATTAAGCCAATAAAAGAGATGCTGGAATTTATAACAATAATCTCACTGCCGACATGCACAACTAACAAAAAATTGGCAGTACGAATACTGTTTACTTTAACTAACCAGAGGGAAAAGGTAATCCTAAAATTTCCATGAGCTCATATTTAATATAATCATAAAAATTCTCAGGTTAGATCTGGTCTGCAATGCTCAGATAAAGTGGGAAATATATTCAGAAAACCTGGCTAAATTTTAATTAAAAGTTGACACCTTGACAGTTAAAATCTGAATTAATATTAATGAGACTTGAGTTCAAATCTCCAGAACTCTGCTGTGCATTTTTTAGTTGGCAGAATGATCCTGACTTTCAAAAATGACGAGAATTTAGACTGAATGCAGAATTTTCTCAAAACACAATACTAGATACTAAACAAAGTTATGTACTGATCAGTAAACTTTGATTGTAAAAGTAATTGATATCTATAGCATAAAACTTCATATCAATATTAATGCGCACCATGTCTCAAACAGCTGAGACATCATGAGGTACCTTGATGAAAAATGTTTAAAAGGTTAATTCAATCTTCTTTAACAGTGAAACCACTAAACAGGGATAGTGAATTACTCAGATAGATCTTCTACTAACACTTGTTAGTTTAATCTTGTTTGAAAAACATGGTAGTGTAAATAATCTAAGCCTTTTTGACAATAAAGTTACCAAACGCAGTTTTGTGAAGGAAAGGCATAGCGATCTATTTTGACAGCACTTCCTGGATGGACATTTGAGAAGGAAAGCCTGAAGAAGATCAGCTGATCCAGTGGGTCAGTCCTGAGCTGTCATGGTCAATCCATCATCATCACCACTGAACCCCCCCATCAATCAGTTTCAAGTGCCAGACTTATATGCTTCATTCTTCAGACATATTGCTGGTGATACGCCACATGTGGTATTTTCAGAATAATACATTCCACAGTACATACAATCTCTTTACTTAGTCAAACGTGCAAAAGTTTTTATTTTTAAACTGCTATGTTTCTCACTCATTTCTCTGATATGACCTGGGAAGGCACGGCTATTAATTTATTAGAATGGAAATGGCAAGAGTTTCTTCTGGAGAACTGTTTAGTGCATTGCTCTGAAATAATTTCAAGTAAACAGATGAGGATATTTCTGATGACAAATCTTAAATGTGTTTTATGTTACTTCTCTGCTTATGATGATCATGGAGCCAGAATATAATTTTAAATTATTACTTTCAATCAAGTAGGTGTTGTAAAAATCCTCATGCAATTTATGCACTAATTATCCACTTTGTTTATCACTTATATGTACTTACAGAAAGCTGACCTGATATTAGAAGACTAATTGTCACAAGTGTACACAGCAGAGCAATTAGTTGTTCACTGTCTGACATGCTCTTTTAGTCTAATGCAAGTTCATTCACAAGGCAGCCCCTATCCCTTTCAGAAATATTTATTCCACACAAGATTTTCCCTGGCTAACGCCAAAATCATTCCAAGCCTGCTCATGAAATGTAGCCAATGCAACCAATTTAACAGAAAGTTTTGTGAGGAAATCAAAAAGTAAATACTTCAAGTGAGGTCCGCATCATCATTCTTGCCCTCAGAGGAAATGCATGCAAATTATTCCCTGCTAATAACTAACAGGTGCACAACAAAGACACAGGCAGATTTTTCCATCTTTCAACAAAGTCAATAATTCAGATTCTCACTGAATCATAGAATCACACAGTGCAGAAGAGGCTCTTCAGCCCATCGAGTCTGCACCAGCACACAAGAAACATCTGAATCCCCACCTAATCCCATTTACCAGCAATTAGCACATAACCTTATCTGTGATAACGTGTCATGTGCTCATCCAGGTGCTTTTTAAAGGATGTGAGGCAATTTGTCTCTATCATATTCCAGATCGTCACCACCTTCTGGGAAAAATAGTTTTTCCTCAGATTCCCTCTGAACTTACCGCCCCTTACCTTGAACTCATGTACCCTTGTGACTAACCCTTCAACTAAGGGAAACAGCACTCTGTCCAATGCTCCTCATAGTCTTGTACACTTTTTTTTACAATCCCATCAAGGTCCTATCTCCCTAACCCACATATTTATCCTACTAATCTCCCTGACACTAAAGGCCAATTTATCATGGCCAATCAATCTAACCTATGCATCTTTGGACTGTGGGAAGAAACCAGAGCAAAAATCCTGAACTGTCATGGTCTGCCTATCATCATACCCTTCTGAACCTTCCCATCAACCACAGATAGTGACCTGAGACACCCAAGGGAATTAAACGTGGGTCCCTGGCACTGTGAGACAGCAGTGCTAACCACCATACCATCCTTCTTTTGGATGGTAAGTTATTTCTAAGGCTGCACACAATCACTCCTAATGCAAATTACACAAAATCCTTAATGTCTAGTCGCAGCCTTGCATTTCCCAACCTTTCTTGAATATTTGATAAGATTTCTACTTTCTTGGAAAACGTTAGAATAAAGGTCACCTTGTCACCAAGGGCCTTTGACTGGATGTAAACAGAAAACCTTCATCATGCCACACCAGGACTCACATTATCTTTATTAATATTAATTCCTGGGCTCCTGACTCCTGTTTCCACCTCCCCCCGCAAAAAAATGCTTTGTTCATTGGGAATGAAATTGGAATACAAATGAAATATAATTGCTGCCAAGAAGAATGGAAATGAAGAGAAGGTAAAAAAATCTCTTAAAGGATAAAGCATTCCATATATTCAATTTCTTGCTCATGGTAAAATGTGTGATGCGTAAGAAAGCTAGACAAAAGATAACACCAAATGTTTATATCAAAATGAGTTCATTTGAGAGAATTTAAGGAAATAGAGTCCAAATTAAAATGCAAAACATCAAAGGAAAAATCTTTGAATTGTTAGCTGAGCTTTGTACCAATTGGTGCAGGCCAACAGATTAAAGGATTAAACATGTGCCTCGAAGAGTGGTGTGGGAAGAAGGGGGTTTGATTCATGGGATAGTGGCATCAGTTCTTGGAAGAGTGACTTGTCCTGCTGAGATGGGCCCCATCTGAACCAGGCAGTTAATAGTATTCTTGTATAACTAGGGCGATTGGCAGGGCTTTGCACTAACTATATGTGGGGGTCGGGGTGGGGGGTGGGGAGGGTGGGGTAATGATTCCAGTGAAGGGAGAATTAGAAATCCATACAAGCAATACAGTGATATGGGTAAAGACAGGTAGAATGAGACAGGGAGGGACAATGAGTTGAACAAAATTTGTACATCAGCAAAAAGATCACTGCAGAGAATAAAAGCAAAAGAATGAAATTAAAGATTCTTTACCTGAAAGCACAAAGCACCTGAATTACTGGCACAAATATAGGCAAATGATTTAAATCTACTCACCATTATAGAGACTTAGTTACAAGGTAACCAAAGTTAAGAAATACATATTCCAGGATACACAAGGCAGACAGAATGTCAAAGGAGGAGGGATAGCCCTGATAAGAAAAGGATGACATAGAGACATTAGTGAGAAATGATCTGACCACAGAAGTCCATGAAGTTGAACCAGAATGGATGGAAAATCGGAATGGGAAGGGCCAGAAAGCACAGACCCCATCATTGGGCGAAGCATTAAACAAGAAATTATTGCAGCCTGTAACAAAGGAAATATAATAACTGGAGGGGGAACTTAAATCTTTACTGATTAGACTGAAGACAATCAAATTGGCAAGAGTGTATAGTGGATGGAATTTTTAAAATGTTTTTCTGATAGCTTCTTGGAGCAATATGTGGTAGCGCTAACTAGTGATAAAACTACTTTAGATTTAGCATTGTGTAATGAGGCAGAGTTAATCAGCAATGTCATAATAAAAAATCCAATGGGAAATAGTGATCATAATACCATTTGATTCCATCTTAAATTTGAAAGTGACATATTCCGATCGCCAATCAGAATCATTGTGTAGATATGAGGGGAGAACTGGCTAAAGTTAATTGGGTAAATAGACTAAAAGGCATTAAGGTGAATCAACAGTGGGAAATATTTAAAGAAACAATTAAAACAAAAATGCATTCCACTGAAAACAAAAATTCCACAAGAAAAACTCATCTGTGGCTCACCAAGAGAGTTAAGGATAGCATTAGATTTTTTAAAAGTGTTATAATGTTACAAAAAAATGCAGTTGCGAGTCTGAGCATTGGGAGTGTTTTCAAAACCAACACAGGACCATCAAAAGGTTGATAAAAAAAGGGGAAAATGAGAATAGACTACCCAGGAGATAAAAACAGGTAGCCAGAGCTTTTATAAGCTTTCATAGTGAGATGATTTGAGTACAAGGATAGGGATATTTTGTTACAATAGTTTAGCAAGTTGGTGGGACCACACCTGGTGTATTGTGTGCAGTTTTGATGTCCTTATCTAAGGAAGGATGTCTTTGCTATAGAAAAAGTACAGTGAAGTTTACCAGACTGATTCCTGGGATGGCATGTCTGTCATATGAGGAGAGATCAAGTCAGTTGGGATTATATTCACTAAAGTTTAGAAGGGTGAGAGGGGATCTCAGATATTTTTAAAATTCCAACAGAGTTAGGCAGGGTAGATTCAGAAAGAATGTTCTCAGTTGTGGGGGAGTTCAGAATGAGAGGTCATAGTTTAAAGATCAGGGGTAAATCTTCTAGGACTGAGGTGAGGAGAAATTTCATCACCCGGAGAGAGTTGCACGCGTGGAATTCCCTACCACAGAATGTGTTGAGGCCAAAACATTGTCTGATTTCAAGAAGAAATTAGATATAGCTCTTGGGGCTAAAGGGATCAAGGAATATGGGAGGAAGAGAGGGAATCAGGATACTGAATTTGATGATCAGCCATGATCAAAATGAATGGCGGAGCAAACGCAAAGGGTTGAATGGCCTACTCTTCCATTCAGTTTCTATGTATAAATATATAAAAAGGAAGCGAGTAACTAAAGTAAACATTATTCCCTTAGAAACAGAAGCAAGAGAAATTATCATGGAGAATAAGGAAATGGCAGAGACATCGAACAAATATTTTGAACAGACTTTTCCTAATAAATGGCAAAGTGTGAGGTTCTCACTGAAGACCAGTGTGTTTCTCTCCAGATATCCACTCCAGATCTTCTGACACTTTGTTAAAATAAGTAGGGAGGGGTGTGTTTTGCATTCTTGAGGCAGGATCTGCTAAAAGATGCCAGCAAAACCAATTCCACAGAGTTCAGGATACACTTTTTAAAGAGCATCCAAATCTCAAAGTTATAGGCCCCTCTGTTTCTCTAACAGACATCAAAATCCCCAGGAGACATGGGGAACATTCCCACCATTTACCACAGAAGGCAATCTACCCCCCGCCCACATACACACACACACAAACACATTGCAGGAATCAGGGTGACCCAACAACCCTAAGAGTATTAGAGCCAACTTCCCTTTCCCACTGCAGCACAGGCACAACCCCATCCCTATTGGGGTACCATCAATGTACCGTCACCACCGAGAGCTATACTCACCTTCAAGCTCCCGATGTGGTCATCACAGCTAGTTTCCCTTTTTGGAAATCAGTGGTGATTCCCGTTGGCGTGACATCACGCTGGGCATGCGAGGAACATCAGATTTTTGGTCTTTCAGGCAATTGAAGGTCATGGGAAGCAGGCAGGAAAATAGAACTGAAGCCCAAAATCAGTCATTTAATCATACTGAATGACAAAGCAGGCTCAATGAACTATGTGGTCTACTCCCACTCTGATTTCTTGTGTTCTGGTGAGAGACATTTTTGAAAAAAACTGAAATCTTCTTTCTTATTGATCTACTTCAGCCATTTGAAGCTTTATTTAATGAACTCAAGAGACCAAATATCAGCATCATAATGTGGGAACACTATACGTGGTTAAAATCCTGAACATGTCCTTATTTACTCCCAAGACTCTTAGGTGCCCTTGGGCAACTAGGAATGGGCAATGAACACTGTCCAGCCAGCGATGCCCATGTCCCAAAGCTGAATAAAAAAAACCTACCCTCAACGTAAATGTGAGAAGATAGATTTCAGGCTCTCATAGGAGTTCATCATAAATCCTTCACTGCCACCTAGTGTTACGATGTAATTAAGTTTACTAATCAATTTTGGTTTTCTGAGCAAAAGCTCATAGGATAATTTAAATAGGAGGCACCATTAATTTATGTAAAATAATGTAAATATATATATGAATGACAACAATGTATCATTGTGGATAGTAACACTTGTCACAGAAATACAACAACAGGATTCTAAATAAACCATCACTCTGTTCAGTTTGGTATACAATCAAAAGTAGTCATTTGGTTCATCAGATTTGCGGTGGATCTTTTCTATTGACCCTGTCCCTGCCACTCTTTTCCTATATCACTGTAATGCATTCATAGAATCCCTACAGGGCAAAAACAGGCCATTGGCCTAAACAGCCTGGACCAACTCCTCAACGACAATCCCAACCAAGTCCTATTCCTGTAATCCCACACACATTTACCCCTCAGTCCCCTTAACCTAAGCATTTTGGGACACTAAGGGGCAATTATGCATGGCTAATCCACCTAACCTGTACATGCTTAGACTGGAGCACCAAGATCAAACCCAAGTGGACATGTGGAAAAGGTGCAAACTCCACTCAGTCACCAAGGCTGAAATTGAACCCAATTCCCTGGCACTGTGAGACAACAATGCTAACCATTGTGTCACCATGCCACGTTCTTATTTAACTACTTATTCATTTTCCTTACAAAGGGTGATTGTTTTTAAAATAGTAAATTTAGAAAGATAATGTTTCTTTCCGCATGTCTCCAAAGGCATCCATTGTATTATACATTTTGGCAATGTGGCAGCGTGATTATTCTATCCAACTGAATTGCCAAAGAGAATAATGTAATTTTGCACACAGCTTCGAAAGAACAACTTTAAGCTTTGATTGTAATCTGTATTTGCATTATGTGGAATTGTTCTGATCAGAGCATTACTTAGAGAACACATAAACCAACATTTAAAATTTGAAACATTTTCATTGTCTCTTTGGACAACCAGGTGTAGAAATGGAACATGGGATTTTATGCCTTTCTTTTTCCCAGACATGACTCTGCAGAATCTGCTCTGCTCTGGAAAAGAGAGAAAGGAGTAGGACTATGCAGCATTCCTACACACACATGTGGCAGCAATTCTTTAAAACAAATGTTACTGGGGATCAAATCTTTATGTAAAAGGCACTCTTCACAGCTGTTACAATTGTGATTCTTGGCCGCATTACCATCAAGTTGGTTGCCCCAGTTCTCAGTTCACAATAGGTGCTCCATGATCATTTTCTATTCTGTCAGTTTATAGCTGCTGGAACATCTGTGCTGATCCAAAAAGTGCTTTACAATTGAAAAGGGTCAAACACTAGGAGGTTGAGGTGGAATTACCCTATCTAATAGCACTCCAGCAGCCAAACAAGTCCATTTCAAGACTGAACCATAAGTAGTGTCTTTCCATAGTCACAGTTAGTACAATATTATTTAAAAAAAACAATAAGTAAGAAGATATACAGGTTAGGCAGATTGGCCATGCCAAATAGCCTCTTTATGTTAAGGGGATTAGCAGGGTAAATACGAAGGATTATGAGGATAGGGCCTGGGTGGGATTGTAGTTGGTGCAGGCTCAATGGGCTGAATGGTCTCCTTCTGCATTGTAGGGATTCTATTCTATGTTAGTGATGGATGGTTGGAAAGTTACTTAAAGGCACTTTAAAAAGAAAGCAATAGTTCACTGTCAAAATGGCCATCAAACCACTATAATTTGAACAGATGAGGTCCAATTACCACATTTTAATGTCAAATAAGTTTCATTTCTTATACAAAATAATTCACAAGTAGTCTTAGCTTGGATTCCAAGAATGAAAGAAAGACAGTGCAGCTTTAAATACGCAGCAAAATGCACAGATTTCAGTACAAATTTCAAATTTTTCCATTTACACGCTCTGTGAAGATTGAAAGTTGGGAAGTGATGCTTATGGGAGTTGTCCCATTCCCATACGGTTAAATTAATTCATTGCATCCACAAGCCATTCTATTTGGATGAAATGTAAATATCAACTTGCTACTCACTTTGTGACTTTGCAGACAAGTAAACAGATTTGCAAATTCACCAAGATGGTGACTCGCTACTAATAAAGAGAAGTGGTGGAACAAGAATGCTTCCAGTAAATGCACTCCCAATGAAGACACAATGCTGGCTTCCAATGAGCATCCAATTCTGAAATCATTACAATTGAGGGGATCTGAGAGGTATAGAACGCGGACAGAATTCTCCCATTTTCAAACCAAGTCCTGTGGTGGGGGGGTGGGAAGGTGCAGTGCTCCCTGTTGCGGAGGCTGGTAGGAAAACATGTCAAATATTCCAGCCCCAACCTCATTAATAATGCACCTGGGGTTTCACGCTGTATTCAGTGGCAGGGCAGGCCTGGATGGCACATAATCTGAATGGGCACATTTAGCATGTTAAATGGGATAGACTTTGAACAGATCGAACAACTCAAGACTGAGCATCCAAGAGACACTGTGGGCCATCAACAATAACGGAACAGTGCTCTAGCACAATCTGCAACCTCATGGACTAATGCATCCCCCATTCAACCATCATCATCAAGCCAGGGGATCAATTCTGGTTCAATGAAGAGTGCAGGAGGGCACGCCAGGATCAGCACTAGGCATATCTAAAAATGAGGTGTCAACTTGGTGAAGCTATTAAACAGGACTATTTGCATGCCAAACAGCAAAAACAGCAAGTGATAGAGCTCCACATCTAGTCATCAATGGTGGTGCATAATTAAACAACTCACTCATATCTGAGAGGGTATGAGCTGGCATTGGGGCCAGGGAGGTAAGGAGAGAGGTTTAGAGGACCTTACAATACTGTTGGAAGTGGAATATCATGTTGGAGAGCTGAGGCAGGCACAGTGGTTAGCACTGCTGCCTCACAGTGTCAGAGACCCACATTTGATTCCCAGCTTGGGTCACTGTCTGTATGAGTCTGTATGTTCTCCCCGTGTCTGCATGGGTTACCTCCAGGTGCTTCGGTTTTCTCCCGCTGTCCAAAGATGTGTGGATTAGGTGGATTGGCCATGCTTAATTGCCCCTTAGTGTCAGGGGGACTAGGGTAAATGCATGGTGTTGTGATAGGGCCTGCGTGAGATTGTGATTGGTGCAGACTCAATGGGCCAAACGGACTCCCTCTGCACAACAGGATTCTCTGGTTCTAACTATTTCTCACACTGCTTCACAGCTAGCAATCTGCACTGTGAAAGTGACCACAACGTGAAAAGATAAAAGGGGTGTAAACAATCACACATTAGGGTTGGCTAGGCAGTTTAGGAGCTGCGAGGGTGCACAGGTTAGGCTTTCCTGAACCCAGAAGATGATGTAATAACTCCATTTAAATACTGGTTTGGTGTCCAACAAATTGTGATTCGATCTTTTGGCAATTTTGTATATTTGAATTAAAAAGTGAAGTCCGCTCCCTTGCACTCTTTACTCTTGTGTGGATGTATATTTCAGAAGTTCTATCTGCCCTTCTGTATGATTTATCAGTTCAGGAACAGACTCACTGTGCTCTGTATATAATCAATAAAAGCAGACTGAGCAGACAAATCATAGAACCACAGAATCCCAACAGTGCAGGAGGCCATTTGGCCCATCAAGTCTGTACCAACTCTCTGGTAGAGTGTCTTACCCAGGCTCTTATTTCCCCCACCTTATCCCAGTCACCCCGCACATTTGCCATGGCTAATTCATCTAATCTGCATCTCAATGCCTCAAAGCTACATATTGTTTAGTATTCTCACTGAGATAAGTCAACAATGAATAGATTTTCTTTTTAACCAAAAGGGACATTTTCAGTCATGCAGAAGTTTAACGCTTTAGAAAATGCATCTACTTACAGTGATTACAGGTAAAGTACCACTAACTGCAAAACACCTAACTTTGTGGAATAATTAATATTTTTAATTGTCCTATGTTTTGTAGATAATTAATCCATTATTTGTTATTTTTCTCTTTTCTGCTCCAGTTGTTTCATGCCCCCAATTCCTCCCCCCCTCAAACAAGTCCCACCCTCAAAGATAAAAGCACACAGAAGGATGGGGTCTTCCAATACTAAAAAACAGTTCATAGAATCATAGAATCCCTACAGTGCAGAAGGAGGCCATTCGACCATCGTGTCTGCACCGACCACAATCTCCATGTATTGACCTAGCTAGTCCCTCTTTCACGAAGGGGCAATTTAGCATGATTAAGTGAATTACCAATTCACTTAACCCATACATCTTTGGGCTGTGGGAGGAAACCCACACAGACACAGGGAGAATGTGCAAAGTCCACACACAGACAATGACTCAAACCAGGAATCAAATCCGGGTTCCTGGCGCTATGAGGCAGCAGTATTAACCACTGTGCCACAGTGCCACCCCCTCTTCAATATACCAATTTTGAACAGAAAAAAACTCTCCTTAATGCTTTTTCATTTAAATAGTTTTAAAACTGATCTTGCTGGTGGTTTAAAAAAATGCATGGCACTCATGTCTCTCTATCAGGAATTAGGGCATGAACCTCCACTCTGAGATGTGAGGACATAATCTAAGCTGAAGTACGAGTGGAGAGAATGCAGCAATCTTACTGTCCTTTGGCTGAAGGTTAATACACTATCTGTCTTCCTGTTGCGGTGGTTCAGATGGGTGTTAAATGTCCCAAGAATCTCTTTTAAAAAAAAGAGGAGGGAATTCTCCTGGTATTCTGGCTGACATTTCCCTCAACCAGTTGCTGCCAAACACAAATTAGCTGACTATTCACTTCAGTGATGTTTCGTGGATTATTTTCATTTTAAAATAATTAACTGCATGTGAAGCACTTTGAAATATCTAAGGGACACAATAACTCACTGAGCAAATGTCAGTCTTTATTTCTTAAAAGGAATGAGAGGCAGAGAAGGGAAAATGAGAAGCTAATGAGAGCTAGCATGGAAGAAAAATGGAGAGTGGAAAACTGGGGGAAAAAGTGACTGGGTGGCGATAGAGGGGTCGGTGGGGAGAGATAGAGAGACGGGGAGAGAGTGAGAGAGAGAGACAGACAGACAGGGAGAGACAGCGGCACAGAGAGAGACAGAAAGAGAGAGACAGACAGAGAAAGAGACAGAGACAGTGAGAGACAGAGACACAGTGAGAGACAGAAAGAGAGAGACAGACAGAGAAAGAGACAGAGACAGGGAGAGACAGAGACACAGTGAGAGACAGAAAGAGACAGACAGAGAAAGAGACAGAGACAGGGAGAGACAGTGACACAGAGAGAGACAGAAAGAGAGACAAACAGAGGGAGAGACAGACAGAGAGAGGGAGAGACAGAGAGAGAGAGAGAGAGAGACAGAGACAGAGAGAGAGAGAGACAGAGAGACAGAGACAAACAGACAGAAACAGAGAGAGGGAGGGAGAGAAAGAGACAAAGAGCAATGATCCGAGTGCATGAAAGTAAAAGTAAATGGTGTTTTTTAAATCAGTATTGTTACTGAGTTCTCTTTACCTTTAAAATTACATTCTAATCTGTTATACAAAACAAGAAATCACTCTTTCCTCACTCATCCCTGTTACAGCTTCCAAGTTAGATTAATTCTACAATCTTAATCTAGTTGACAGTAATGGATATGGTATCACAGTGAAGATATTGCTGGACTAGCAGCCTGGATGAATGATCTGGAAACACAAGTTCAAATCACCACAACAGGAGCTAGGGAAATTCAATTAATTAAATAATATCTGAATAAAAAGCTAGTATCAGTAATGATCATGGAACTATCAGCTCATTGTAAAAACTTGTCCTGTTTATTAATGCCTCTTAGGGACAGATATCCATCCACCTCACCCAGACTGGTCAGTATGTAAAAAAAAACCTCCACGTTAAATGATCTCTATCATCACTTAATGAACACAAGGGAATTTCTGCTAAACAATAAACTATAGTTCAAATCTATTTGGGGAAGTGAAGAAATACTGAATGACAATAAGTTGTAACCATTTAGTACCAGAAATACTTTGATAATAACCAAGACTAAAATGTATTTTCACAGATGTTAAGAAATACAAGCCACAAGTTTAACACAATTACAATTTCAACAAATAAAATGCAATTTTTCCATTCCCATCTGGTAAAAATCAGGAAATTCCCAAAGAAATAAAAGCAACATATTTATAAGTTTTATGCTGATATATTAATTTGTTCATGGGATGTGGGCATCACAGGCTGGGCCAACATTTATTGCCCATCCTCATGGCATTTACAAATGAACCATATTGCTGTGGATCTGGAGTCATGTACAGACCAAATCAGGTTGGCAGACTGCCATCGCTGAAGGACATTAGCGAACTTGATGGGTTTTTTTTTACAATAAAGGTTTGATGACAATGGTCATCATTAGACTTTTAATTTGAGATTTTTATTGAATTCAAATTTAAAGATCTGCCATGGTGGGATTCAAACCTGGGTCCCCAGAACTTTATCTTGGCTATGTGGCTTACTAGTCCAGTGACAATATCATTATGCCGCTGCTACCCTGGCACAACATCATCAAGTAGTTTTAAGATATAAAAAAATCTCAAGCTACACAAGCCTGCTCCATAAAATGTCACTTCTTCCTTCCCACAGAATTGCTACAGTGCGGAAGAAGGCCACTCGGCCCATTACGTCTGCACTAACAACAGTCCCACCAGACTCTGTCCCTGTAACCTTCATTTAGTCATCCTGCTAATCCCTTTAAGCTACGCATCCCGGGACACTAAGGGGAAATTTAGTATGACCAATCAGCCTAACCCGTACATCTTTGGACTTTGAGTGAAAACCAGAGCACCCGGAGGAAACCCATGCCAACACTGGGAAAATATCTAAACTCCGTACAGATAGTGATCCAAGCCAGGAATTGAATCCAGGTCCCTGGAGCTGTGAGGCAGCAGTGCTAACCACTGGTCCACTGTGCTACCCCAACCAAAAGCAAATGTGATGACCAGAGACAGAATATCATTAGTCCACAGTTCACTCCAACTCTCTGCTACCTCCCAGAAGACAATTTCGGCTTCCAGCTCATTGCTATACATTATAAAATTGCAGCATTAATGTATTTACTTCATGGAATACGGATCTCATGGACATACCTTCTTTCTCATCCAATTCAATTGAATCTGCCTTTGTAACATTTATATATTTGAAACTTTGTTCGATATCATTTCTTTCAAAAGTTGAAATAATGGCACAGGTTTTCTACTAAATTGGGCCGATGAAGGATCATCTGTAAAGAGGGTGGTGGGACCTGATTCCAGGATTCCCATCCCAATTCCCGTTTCTGGCCACTTTTGCTGGCACTGGGAAAGGCTCTTGCCAGCTCCATTGTGGGGGTGGACAGTAGAGACACCCATGTGATTTTTGAGGAGTCTAGCCCCTTCCATAACCACATGTGTCTCACAGCACCTCAACAGGACTCATGAACCATAGGGTGCATTCAGGGCCAAGTGGAAATCAAAGGAAAAAAATAACCACCTGCTCAATTAATTCTTTGATTGACAGGTCATTTGCTTTGAAATACAAAACAAAAAAAAACTGTTCTTTCAGTTTCAATGGTTAAACGTTGTATTATAAGTGAGCTGCGTTTTTACTGCAGGGATGGATTATAGGTCTCTGTCCACAAAATTAAGTTGACCATTACATTGATCAGCATCACATAAATGCTAAGATACATTAGAATACTTTATCTATTTGGAAAAGTGCTATTATGCATTCAAAGCTGAAGAAAACAGTGCATGGAAACTATAGTGTCATGACGTCAAGTGATTTAACGTCAGCACATTTGGCTACATGCAAATAACAGGGTTGTTAATTTCAACATATCAATTACACAATTATCATGAAATCATATAGGGCAGAAGATGGCCATTTGGCCCATTGAGTCTGCACCAACTCTCCAAAAGAGCACCTGGCCCAGGTCCTATCCCCTTAACCTCACATATTTACCCTCATAATTCCCCTTGCCTACATTTCTGCTGGTCAAACCTACACATCATCATCATGATATTATCATCGGTTTTGGAATCTAATGCTGGCTCCTTGGGGTTTCAGGCCATCCTGCAACTCACCAGTGGAAATAAGTTGAAGACACAATGAAAATTCAGGGGATTGAAATCATGATAGGATATATGCCAATACACTGCTCCTTTCTTGCCTTGCTGTGTCAGAGGCTTTGTTCAAAGTGCACGTGCTGAGAGATTACATACTTTCCAGGCGTAAGTCATTTTGCTGTTTTGGATGTCTGCTGTACAGTTTGGAGCTCTCACCCATCCTATCAACAGAGCTGTTACTCAGGACTTCAGATAAATGACCATCAGTCACACAGCATCAGCGTCAACAGCTCCACTAGCTACAGTCTGCTGTTCATAGCTGCCACTGTCCAAAAGAGATGAAAACAGCAGAGATACATTTCACTGGAGACCATATTTGGCAGAGAGGATTTACAGCTAGAAGATAAATGTCCTCAATGTGGAGGCTCATGGCATTGGTTCACGCAATGGCAGACATCTGCAGTCTTCTGAATAATGACCCGTGGGTGCCAAGTGGACTGGGTGTCCATGATTTATCAGCAACTGTCAAAAGTCACCACTGCCTTTAACTTTTTTTGCCTCCTGACCTTTCCAGAACTCATTCAGAGATATTCTCAGATTCTCACTGTCAGCAGCACACAACTGTGTAAGAGAGGTGATCGATGGTTTTTTTGCTGGACTGTCAACTTGTTCAGCTTCCCATTTGACAACCTCAACGGGCAGTTGAGTTGCGGTAAAAGTGGGTTTTTCCAATCGCTCTGCAAGCATGAAGAATCTGGCTGGAATATCTCACATTCTCTGCTGCAGCTCAGTAAGTATTCTGTTCACTGACACCCCTAACCTCAGATAAAGCCTAACAGAACAGCACTCAGAGTGAAACGCACCCTCCCACGCAGCCTCTCCATCATCCACTCACGTTCATCACTGATGTTTCAGTGACCATGTGAAGTTTCACTAACAGTCTTACCAGCTGGTGCATCTGCATGAGTCCTGTGATACTGCATATTGAGAAAGAATGACCTTTCCTGAGGAATCCTCATCCTCACTGTGTGCATATTGGCGGCCTTTTAACCCAACCACTGTGTTACCGTATGACCACTTGGTTCCTTGACTGGCAGTTACAGGCATAATGACAACCCACGTAGGAGATGCTACCAGTTAATACTGTTTTATCTTCTATGTTTCTATTCATAGGGGGGCAGTTTAGAACAGAGTTGAGGAGGAACTTCACTCAAAGGGTGGTGAATCTCTGGAATTCTCTGCCCATTGAAGTGGTAGAGGCTGCCTCGTTGAATATGTTTAAGTCACGGGTAGATAGATTTCTGATAGACAAAGAAAGAGTTATGGGGAGCAGGCAGGAAAGTGGAACTAATCCACTTCAGATCAGCCATGATCTTATTGAATGGCGGGGCAGACTCAAAGGGCTAGATGACCTACTCCTGCTCCTATTTCTTATGTTCTTGTAACAGATAAATCTTATAGGACTGAGGTGAGGAGAAATTCCTTCACCCAGAAAATGGTGGATCTGGAACTTACTACTGCAGAAAATAGTTGAGGCCAAAACAGTGTATGATTTTAGTAAGAAATTAGATATAACTCTTAGGGTAAGGGGATCAAGGGATACGGGGGAAGGAGAGATCAGGATATTGATTTTAATGATCAGCCATGATCAAAATGAATGGTGCAGCAGGCTCAAGGGGCTGAATGGTCTATTCCTGCTTCTATCTTCTATTTCCTATGTTTACTGTGAGAGTCAGAATGCTTGATGTTATCATTCTGCACATAATCAAACTGGATTCACTGCTGTCATCAAGTCTACATGACTGAATGCTGCATGTTGCAGCTACCTGACATTCAAATCTGTCACAGCATTTTGTGTCATTATATCTGTGAGTGTAGAACAAAGTTCCTGCTGCTGATCTTTTGCATCAATTCCAACAATGTTTCCTCAGGATCCCCGGCTTCTTCTTCCCATGGTGAAGGAAAGGTGTATCCACTTGGGTCTCATAGCACCTGGTAGCACATTCGGGGCGGGGGCGGAGGCGGGGGAGTGTCACTGGAGCAAGTCACACCTTTGACTGTTTTGACTCCATTCTCCCACTTCTCTCTCATTGGTTCCCCTACTCCAAATTGCACGTGTGAAGTATAATTTCAGGCGCTGGAGTTGAAATGACGCCACATGGGTTGTCATTATGCCTGTAACTGCCAGTCAAGGAACCAAGCGGTCATACGGTAACACAGTGGTTGGGTTAAAAGGCCGCCAATACACACACTGCAAAGACTCCCGATTTTCCAGACTAGAGGTCCCACCATCACCCCAGCAAGTGGCCAAATCAAAATCCAGCCCAGAAACTCAGAAAGGAAAGAAAGAATCCAAAGGCAAAGTAACCCTTCCTTGAAGATGGAAAGAAATAGAAAATAACAAAACAAACGGGAAAAAGATAAAATAAGACTAAGACGAGGATTAAGGGAAAACAAGAGAGACGAAAACAGAATTATTAAAAACTCACAACTGCAAAATAAACTGAGCACTACTGAGAAATCCAGGGAAAATAAATTAAAATAGCAAAAGGTATGGGCTACAAACTGCTGCCATACGTCATTGTTTCATTTAGAGTTTAGAACTGAGGGTTCCAAGTTGATCGAACGTGGGACAACAGAAAATCTGGGTTGAGTTAAAGTGCGATAACTTGCCCCAGATTGAAGAAATGATGTAAATCGTAACAATAAACCTTGAAAAAAAAAATGGCCATCATCTCAACTCAGAAAGATGCACTGGTACCTCAAAATCCATGATGTGGAGATGCCGGCACTGGACTGGGGTAAACACAGTAAAAAGTCTGACAATACCAGATCTTAAACCTGGTGTTGTCAGACTTCTTACCGCCTCAGAATCCACCATACAAATCAAAAATCTCCACAAATCCAAGGGACTTAAGCAAACAGATTCCACAAACAGTTTATGTTTCATTGTTTTGTGGAACGAGAACAGATCAGATTCTCGTAATGCAGCAGTGATTAAACAAACAGTAACATCACACCATCTGACCAAACAAGCTGCGACAATTATTTATTTTACCAACTATAATACCAGACAACATGGTACGCACGTGGTTTTGCATGCACGTAAAGCTCATTGCTTCCAATTTCTCCCTCTCATCTTTTTTCCCTCCTACCCACTCTTCCTTGAAGCTCTGTTCTGAATGGGTTGAAAATACCAGTGTCACTGTTTAGACTGTTTAGTATGGTTGCTTCTTCCAGATTCCAGCCCATTACACTAGTCCTACTGCCCCTTCAATGCATAATCCTGCTCCCTGATCTCTTAGCACTATTGTACCCTCACCCTCATTCTGATAGTGTGTAATAATTTCTTTCAGCCACTTCCCATCATGTTTTCAATTCCTCCTTTCCCCCTCTTTGCTGCATCAAAACATCTTTCTCCCATGGCTGCAGCATTGCAATCTTCCATCAGCAATGCTCTATTTATTCTGTGCCCTCTCACTCTGCTTGACCTGAGCACTTCACTTTGTCTAGTGCTGTCAAACCCAGACTGAACCACTGCAGTACCATAAAACTCCAAAGCCCACAGTATTGGCAAAGCCCAGGACCATCCTCAACCTGCAATGCTGTACAAGTCTATGACTCTTTCAAATTGTAGCTAACCAGCCAATGTTGGCCCCATTTCGTCAGGACTGCCAGGTACCTAACTTCTGTTAGCTCAATTTTCAAACCAACTTGTTTATTCTCAGCTTTGAAATGCTGTTAGGAAATAAAGGTACTTTAAATAAACTTTAGTTGTATTAAACAAGGTTCAAATCTAAGCTGAATCTGTGTGCTAAGAAAGGGTTAAAACTTTAATTAGCTTCATGTTAACCAAAGGTGCCTGGAGGTCTATAGTTTAGTTTCACTTTAAAGTTTGCCTGCATTCTAATTAATAGTTTATAGTCCAAAATCAGCCACAGGCTTTATTTTAAAAAAAACTATGTTGTTGTTTAGCAACCAGAGGTTCACACCGCATTGCAGAAACAGTTGCTTTCAGTTCTGTACCAGGTCACCCAAAAGCAAGGCACTTTTCACAGAAACTGCCAGACAGGACAAGAAATAAAGAGTCTGAAAGCAAATCCCAAAAGCAAAAGAACAGTCAGAACCAAGGGAATGAAAAGAGGAGTCCTAGGAAGACTGAAGTAAAAACAGCAGAGGATCAGAATCTGAACAAGCTACTGCACACTGAGGTTAATACAGCAGAGAGAAGCTCCTTGTGAAAGACAGAGTTGCAAGGCGCAGATCTAGAGACTTTGGCTAACGAGAAGCCAGACGTCCAAAGTAATCCTAATACTGGTGACTTGTGAAGAAGGAATGTTCTGTTGGCATGACTGAGTACCCAAGAGATTGCATGAAAGCTTAAGTACAAACTGTAATCCTGGGCAGAGGAATACTAAAAGGGCAGGCAGAAAGCCTGGATGTGGATTCTCGGTGAAGGCACTTAGAGAAAGACTTCAGTGAGAGAAGATTTTAAAGTGTTTCATTTGAGAGTCGAGTTTGAAAACCCTTGCGTAAAAGCCAGAGTTTCAGTGAGATTGTTTGGCTCACAGTGTGTTCAGTATCTAGAGGTATTTGATCAGAAATCCACAGAAGCTGTTTTGGGTGGCATCCGTCACTTAATTTCAGGACGTGGTGTGTCTGACTACAATTTTCCTATTGATTTATATAGACTATGTACTTACTGAAAACATCAACAGTATAAAATTTTGTAACTTGCTTTATCCTTAAAAATTTCCATGTGTCTATAAAGGTGGGGTGGAAGGATAATGTACTATCATTAATACTTTATTGTTTAGTAAATGTTTTGCTCTTTTGTTAAAAGTTAATCAACAGTCCTGTGACTCTGTCCATCCATGTCTCCAAACAAAAAATAAAAGTTACAATCTAATGAGTCAGAGTTCCACTCTGGGATCTGACTGTCCAATATTATCAGCTGGGAAGGCAACAATGTCAATGAATAAAACTGAATTACATAAGGAAAGAATAGGTAAAATGATGACACATTTATAGTTTACACAGAATTATGCATCGAATCATGCAACTTATTCCCAAAGTATAAATGGTTCATGAAATCTGGTGTCTGACTTCTTTATGGGGTGAGCTTCTGAAAAGGTTACGTGACCCAGCTGACCAATCAGAAGCCGAGTTGCGGATTCAGTTCAACTTGCCTGGGCTTGTCCCAGCAGTTAGATCCTGGAGGCGTGACTGAAAGCATCAGATCTACATTGATCTGGATATAGCTGTTACTGTTAATAAATTTTCTTTGTTCAGTAATAATCAGGGAAGCCAAGTTATTACAAAAAAAATTTAATAAAAATGGAATGTGCTGTGTGTGTGGAACAAAGGGTTAAAATCAGAAGCTTACATATATGATATAATAATGATATCAGATCACATGCCAGAGGAAAATGAGATCTGGAAGAGCAAAAGCTCCAACCTCTATGTGGAGATCCACATTTTGTAAAGACTAGCTGTAAATAAATAATAATGGTTTAAAAAAATGACGGGCTGGAGTAACATACTTTGGGAAAATAAACAATGCTAAAGAAGTGCAGCCACACAACAGAACATTGTGTTCAATCATTGTGAATTAGCAGACCTTACATTATGATCTACATAAACCAGCTCTCCTGTTCTAAAGCAACAAACATTTGCCTCACTGGGGTAATGCCACTGGAGTTTAAGTTTTTAAAGTTTATTTATTAGTGTCTCAAGTAGGTTTACATTAACTGTGAAAGTTACTGTTTACAGTTACTGTGAAAATCCCTTAGTCGCCACACTTGGTGCCTGTTAGGATACACTGAGGGAGAATTGGAGCATCCAGAGGAAACCAACAAAGACATGGGGAGAATCAGAATTCCGAACTCCACACAGACAGTGACCCAAGCCAGGAATTGAACCCAAGTCTCTGGCACTGTGAAGCAGTAGTGCTAACCACTGTGTCACCATGCTGCCCTGGATTGACTAATCAAATATTCAGACAAGATAGAAACATGACTATCAGAGCAAGTGTGTTAAAAATATTTGTATTCAGACATGTTTTCTCAAAAGCAATCTTCCTCCACACCCAAAGGAACTCAGTTCACAGGAAATTTTAAAAGGCGAGTTTTCTGAAGAGTGACAATTTGCTCGCTTCCAACAAGCAAAATTAAAAACTCTGTTTCTTAAGTCTTACAACCACCAGTGCTGCAGTTGTTACAAACACAACATAAATTCTTACTTATGTGTGAACCAACTAAAATTAAATGCATTCGCCTGATTATAAACCAAAAATAGCACCAGTTAAAAATTGGGATGACTGCACCAGAACACTGGCAGGCCGTGGAATCTTCCAGAATTTACAATATCATACAACTAAATTAGAAATCTAGTTCTTTTTTCTTCACTTATTGTATTCCCTGTGCCATAACCATCTGTCCCACAGTGGTACCGTGCACAAAAATTACAGCATTCACGGAATGGGTCAATGATTCCCTCAGTACCTCTGCAGATCTAAGTGTGTGATGATTGCATTGTAAATTACTCAAACTAACTGCCTCACTGCTGTCTTGTGATGCCATCAAACCTGATGCTGGCCTGGGGAATATCTATTCTTACTGGACTATAATCAAAGAATATGTTTGCAGACCTGGCCAATTTTCATTCTACAGATAATCCAAAGGTCTGGTGGTTAAAAAAAAGTGAGAAAAAAAACCACACAATTGTACTTAAACACTGAAATAGGTAGTTTAATATGTTGCATTTCAGCTTTTAGAAACAATATGCATTCTTTCACATTCTGAGTGCAAAGTAATTTTAAAGTAATACATGTTTCTGATTAAACCTTAGCATGACCAGAAAATCCCACCCATAAACTTAACTTGGACCTGTCAGGGCAGCAAGTCACATGTTGTGGATAAAGGGAAAAGATTGATATATCTGGATTTCAAGAAGGTGTCATGTCAAAGATTACTGCACAAAATAAAAGCTCACGGTGTGGGGGCTAACATATTGATATGGATTGAAATCCAGCTAGCTAACAGGAAACAGAGTTGGCATAAATGGGTCTTTCTGGTTGGCAGGATGGGATGAGAGGTGTGTTACAAGGAACAGTGCTGGGGCCTCAAAGCTTACAATTTATATAAATGACTGGGGTGAAGGGATTTAAGGTGTTGTTGCTAAATTTGCTGAAGGCAAAAAAGCTTAATGGAAAAGTAAATTGTGAAGAGAACGTAAGGAACATGGATGGGTTGACTGGGCAAAACTCTGGCAAATGGAGCATAATGTGGGCAATGGTGAAACTGTCCATTTTTGCAAGAAAAATAAAAAGAAACTCATTATCAAAATGGTGAGAGATTGTAAAGCTCTGAGATGCAGATGGATCGGGGTGTCTTAGTGCGTGAATCGTAAAAGGCTAGTGTACAGGTACAGCAGATAATTAAGAAAGCTAATAGAATGTTACAATGTACAGGAGAGCTGATTTCAAAAGTGTGGAGGTTATGCTTTAGTTGTACAGGCAGTGGTGAGACCACATCTGGAGTATTGTGCACAGTATTGGTGATCTTATTTGAAGAAATATGTAAATGCATTAGAAGCAATTTAGATAAGTCTAAAACCAGGAATGAGAGAATTGTCTCATGAAGAAAAGTTAGAGAAAGGTAAGGGGTCACTCATTTAAGGCAGCGATGAGAAGAACATTTTTCTCTAGGGATCATGAGTCTCTGAAATTCTCTTCCTCAAAAGGCAGTGGAAGTAGAGTCTCTTTTCTAAAATATTTTTAAGGCAGAGATACATAGATTCTTGATTAAGGGCAGGGCATGGGATGAAAGGTTATCAGGGGTAAGAATGTAGGGTTGAGGTTACAATTAGATCAGCCATGGTCTTATTGAATAGCATAGGCTCAAGGCAGTGAATGGCCTACTCCTGCTCCTGATTAATATGTAACTATTTTATATTCACAATTTAATGCCATTTAATCACGTTCGTACCTATAAGTTATGAAGAACAGATCTCTTAATCTTGCATCTCCAGTAAATGTCATGATTTCATAAATTCTACCCTGACAAAATGCATTTTAATGTTAACAAGGGATTATGACGATGCTTGCTTATATTTATTCACATGATTTAGTTCATAAAAAAAGGTTTAAACTTAATTTGTCAACATCTTCACAGCAACTTTATTAACTTCATATATTAGTCGAAATGTACTCTTGAATATTAACTTTCTCCAATTTTTGTGGTTAGAAGTTATTCATTAATTCTTCTTCATCTCAAAGTTCCTGTTTAGTCAATAGTTTTGAATCCCCACAGATGTCATTGGCTTTGCAGCAAGTTGTGCAATGTGATACTTTTTACAAAGCTCCAGAAAATAAGACGATGCAGATTCATTTGTTTAAACAAATGTTCTGTGTATTTCAGGGAACCATTGTTGAGTAAGTGTGCATATAGTAGCAGATATATTGGTATCTTTACTCAAAAGATGTAGTAAGCAGACTCCTAAAGATATAGTAAAGAACATCAGCATGGATTTCAAAAGAAAAGGTCATGCTTGACCAAAATTAGCAAATTCTTTAAAGTTGCATCAGAAAGAGAGATTTGATGGAATGGATGCAACACATAGAGCATCACAGAATTAATGCTGAAAGATCGAATTTAGCAACGTTTTGGACCATAACGGTCCATAAGGCAGTCAGGTCGAGAAGGTTGTTAAGAAGGCATATGGAGTCTTGGCTTTTATTGGTAGAGGGATTGAATTTCGGAGCCGCAACGTCATGTTGCAACTGTACAAACTCTAGTGCGGCCGCACTTGGAGTATTGTGTGCAGTTCTGGTCCCCACATTATAAGAAAGATGTGGAGGCATTGGAGAGGGTACAGAGGAGGTTTACCAGGATGTTGCCTGGTATGGAGGGCAGGTCTTATGAAGAGAGGCTGAGGGATTTGAGGTTGTTTTCGTTAGAAAGGAGGCGGCTAAGAGGGGACCTTATCGAAACATATAAGATGATTAGAGGTTTAGATAGGGTGGACAGTGATAGCCTTTTTCCTAGGATGGAGAAAGCTAGCACGAGGGGACACAGCTTTAAATTAAGGGGTGATAGTTATAGGACGGATATCAGAGGTAGGTTCTTTACCCAAAGGGTGGTTCGGGAGTGGAATGCCCTGCCTTCAGCGGTTGTAGATGCGCCAAGTTTGGTGGCGTTTAAGAGGTTAGTTGATAAGTATATGGAAGAGAAGGGAATGGTTTAGTTTGGAGGGGCATTGCTTTTTATATTGGTCGGCGCAACATCGAAGGCCGAAGGGCCTGTTCTGTGCTGTAATGTTCTATGTTCTATGTTCTATATCATTTGTCTTCTTAATGAGGATGGTCAAACCAAATTTTACTGACCTGAGATAGTCTGTCTTTTGTTTCTTGTTCATTTTTATCGGATGTGGGTATCATTGGCTAGGCCAACATTCATTGCCAGTCCCTAGTGTGCCCTTAAGAAGGTGGCAGGAAAGCTGCAGCTGGCAGATGAAACTGCCTTCTTGAACCACTGCAGTCCTTAGGTTCCAGAAGCAGCACCTCCCAAACCCTCGACTACTATCATCTAGAAGGATAAGAGGAGCAGATAGCTCAGAACACTGCTGTCTAGAAATTCCCCTCCAAGTCATTCATCATCCTGACTTGGAAATATATCGCTGTTCCTTCACCGTGGCTGGGTCAAAATCTTGGTACTTCCTCCCTAACAGCACTGTGGCTGTACTTACACCACACGGACTGCAGCGGTTCAAGAAATTAGCCCACCGTCATCTTCTTGAGGAAAGTAGGGATGGGCAATAAATGCTGATCCAGCCCACAAATCAATTGAAACAAAATCCTCAAGATGTAGGTGACCCCCACAGTGCTTTTCGGAAGGTAGTTCCAGATTTTGACCCAGTGAAAAGACAGCGATATCTAAAGGAAGTGACACTTAGAAAAATAATGATCTGATTGAACAGAATCAAAATGAATTTATGAAAGGGAAAATATGTTTGATAAATCTATTGAGTTTTGAGGATGCTACTTGCATTATGGATAAGGGGGAAACAGTGGAACAGGTTGTTTGGATTTTCAGAAGGCTTTCAATAAAGCCCCGCACAGGATGATAGTTAACAAAATTAGTGTCCATGGCATACTGGTAATAGATATGTGTTGGGTATTGGCTAACAGACAGAAAATAGATAGTAATAATAAACGAGTCACACTCACATTGGCATGCTGTGACTAGTGGCGTACCACAAGGATGAGTACTTGGGCCCCAGCTGTTCATAATACATATCATTAATTTGGATGTGGAAACAAAATGTAATATTCCCAAATTTGCAGATCATGCAAAACTAGTTGGAAATGTCCAAGGATATTGCAAACAGGCTTGAAGGGAATTTGGACAAGCTTAGTGAGCAAGAACATAGCAGATGGGATATAATGTGAATAAGGGTGAAGTTATCCACTTTGATAGGAGGAACAGAGGTGCAGAATATTTCTTAAACAGTGCAAGATTGGGAAGTGCTGATGCCCAATTGGATCTGGGTACCTTTATCCATAAGTAACTAAAAGCCATCATGTAGGTACAGCAAGCAATTAGGAAAGCAAATAGATGTTAGCCTTTACCTCAAGAGGATTTGACTACAGGAGTAAAGATAACTTACTTTAATAATATATATAGGTTAGACCACACCTGGAGTATTATGTGTAGTTTTGGTCCCTTTACATTAAGAAGGGTTTAGTGGCCATAGAGGGAATGCAGTGGGGGTTCACCAGACTAATCTCAGGAATGGCTAATGAGGAGAGATTGTAGAGACTGAGCATATATTCTCAAGAGTTTAAAAGAATGAGAGATAATCTCATCAACACTAGCAACATTTTTAATGGGATAGACAAGGTAGATGCAAAAAAGACTTTTCCTTGGCTGGTGGTTGTAGAACTCAGGGTAGAGTCTCAGAATAAGCAGCAAGATAATAAGGAATTCCTTCACTCAGAGGTACTAAATCTTTGGAATTCTTCAAGACAGAGATTGATAGATTTCTAGATATTAACATTACAGGATACAGGAATAGTGTGGGCAAGTGACATTGAGGTAGATCACTAGTCATGATTTAGTTGTGTGATGGAGCAGGCTTGAGAGCTGAATGACCTACTTATGCTATATTCCAGTGAAAGGAATGGAAGCTGGGGTAGAGAAAGGGCAGGGAAGCTTTAGCTCATTGAGCCGAGACATAAGCAGTGCACAGTTATCGTGTTACAAATTTTAGAAAAATGATTGTGAGGTTTATATTTTTAAAGACCTTGGACTGAGTTTAAAGACTGTTCTCAAAATGGCTCCAGACTACGAGACAGAATTGTGTATTTCCATAATCATCTTCTTATCTTCTGAGGAGACATGGATATATTTCTCAGATACACACATTTAAAATTCAATGACAGTTCCAAAAGTGTAAACAAAAACTCATTGGCCGCAATTTTAACAGTTCGCCCGTCATGGGTATTGGATTGGGCGACAGACAAATTTTTTTTTTATTCATTTGTGGGACATGGGCGTTGCTGGCTGGCCAGCACTTATTGCCCATCCCTAGTGTCCTTGGAGGTAGTTGAGAATCAACCACAATGCTATGACTCTGGTGTCACATGTAGGTCAGACCAGGTAAGGATGGGAGATTTCCTCTTCTAAAGGACATTAGGGAACCAGATATTTTTTCTGCCAATTAACAATGGTTTCATGGACATCAGTAGATTCTTAGCTCCAGATTTTTTTTTTAATTCAAACTCCACTGTCTGCAGGATTTGGACCCGGTCCCCAGAACATTAGCTGTGTTTCTGGATTGATAGTCTAGTGATAATATCTCTCGGCCATCGCCTCCCTGTCACGGGCCTCCCTGTCATGGGAAGCTCCATTGAGCTCGGGTGGGGTTTTGTGATTTTGGAGCGAGCAAGGCCGTAAAACCCCAAGCCACTGATTTGATGGGTTTTCCTCCAATCACAAAAGCACTAACTGAGAAGTTACTGAAATGTGCAAACAACTTTAACCCTCTTGAAGGTTACAAGGATTAAGGAGACTTTGGATATTAGCACTTGCCTTGTATAGGAAGTGACTCACTGTTCTGGTAAAGATCACATAATAATGGTAGCCATCTTGATCCAGAGACAACCATCTTGAAGAAACTTTGACCCAGGGATAGACAGCAAAAGGCATTTAGAAACAACCATGGCTTCTGTTGTATGTAACAGTAATTTAAAAGTGCAATTCCTGCAGAACCAGAAGGAAGGAACCTTCTCTCCTCCCCATCAATTCAACAGTGGAAGTCATCACAGCTGCAGAGACAACTCCACAACCTCAAGGCCTTCACTTCATACAATGCAACACTTTGACTTCAAAAATAATCAGGCCTGCACCTGATATGGATTAAACTGATCTGGGCAGAATTTTATGGTCCGTCAGCAAAAGGTAGGTGGGCAGGTAAAGAAGCTTAATTTGATGCAAAGTCAAAAATCAGTTTTCCATTGGAGGGATGAGCTTTTGTAGTGACATTAAATGATGGTAAAACTAGACTAGTTTATGATGCCTCAAGATCACTCAGAGACACAGTTGAGAAGGGAATACTGTGGCAAAACAGAAGAAATTCTCACATACGTGACGGGTTCGGGGTTTAAAATTGAAACCGACCATAAACCTTTCTTGTTCTTTTGAACATGAAGGAAAGTACAATGTTGTTTAGAATTCAACAAATCCAACTGAGACTAATGATGTACGATTCAGTAACTGAATATGTTCAAGGAATGAGTTTCATTGAGGTAGTGGAATCATATACGTCACTCATTACCAAACACAGAAACTAGAAGCAGGAGTTGGCCATATGGCTCTTCGAGTCTGCTGCACCATTCATTATGATCTTGTTTGAAAATATCTTGATTCCTTTCTTCCCCCATATTCCTTGATCCTTATAGAAACAAACATCTACCAGCTCCTGCAAAAAAGCTAGAAGAGACAAACCAAACCCAATAGCAAGGCGATGAATGTGTCCAGATACAAGAATAATGTCATATCATACTACACTATATTCCTAATGATTCAGTACTCTGAACAGAAAAAGCACATCACAACATTGATGATCTCCTGGCTTTTAGTGAAGAATAGTTATTCTGAGAACACTATAGTTTGATATTCTTCAAAAAAATTTATCAAGGCTACTTAAGGATAGCAAAATGTCAAGCAGGAGCCCAACAACCAGTCTGAAGGTCAGACATTACTTGTTCTCTCCTTAACCACAGAAAGAGTTCAAGACAACAAGATCAGAGAGACTCGTCAGGAACCAATTTCCAATTGCCTTGCTGTGCAATGAATAGGCAAGAGAAGACAATCACTATCACAATCCATTTTTCCATCAAAGCTATGGGACTGCCCAGAAATGAAATTATTTGATTTTAAAGGGAAGATATTTCATACTGTTATTTATTATTACTCTAGATGGATTGAAGTGAACAGATTGCACAGCACCATAGTGGAAGCAATCATTCATTGAAGAGAGTTGATATAGTGCATGGCATCATGAACATTGTAGTGTCAGGCAATTTGCTAAAGAATATTTCCATGACTTACATAGAATTCCTTGGGAAAGAAGCCAATAGAAACTTGGGCTTATAATTCAGATCCATATGGAGACAAGGAACAAAAAAAAAGGCAAAATTTTACAACCATCTAGAAGGACATGCAGACTGTAGAATGTCCTTAACCTCAGGAAGAATTCAAGAGAACAAGATCAGAAAGACTGATCAAGGACCTCTGAGATCAATCTTATGAAGTCTGAGAAATGTAGGAGGATGTAGTCACTGGGGGGGCATGTAAGAGGAAGTATACACTTAGGATATAGAGTTGGGAGAGATGTAAAATAAAGGCTTAACTTTAGAAGCATTTCATGTTGATGTAACTATGATTTTAATCATCCAAGACTAAATAACGGAGATTTGGAGGAAAAGGTGCCCAGCCTCGTGCAGAGCTTTTCAGGTGTAGATGGAGTGGAATATTAATAATAATTAGAACATAGAACATTACAGCACAGAACAGGCCCTTCGGCCTTTGATGTTGCGCCGACCAATATAAAAAGCAATGCCCCTCCAAACTAAACCATTCCCTTCTCTTCCATATACTTATCAACTAACCTCTTAAACGCCACCAAACTTGGCGCATCTACAACTGCTGCAGGCAGGGCATTCCACTCCCGAACCACCCTTTGGGTAAAGAACCTGCCTCTGATATCCGTCCTATAACTATCACCCCTTAATTTAAAGCTGTGTCCCCTCGTGCTAGCTTTTTCCATCCTAGGAAAAAGGCTATCACTGTCCACCCTATCTAAACCTCTAATCATCTTATATGTTTCGATCAGGTCCCCTCTTAGCCTCCTCCTTTCTAACGAAAACAACCTCAAATCCCTCAGCCTCTCTTCATAAGACCTGCCCTCCATACCAGGCAACATCCTGGTAAACCTCCTCTGTACCCTCTCCAATGCCTCCACATCTTTCTTATAATGTGGGGACCAGAACTGCACACAATACTCCAAGTGCGGCCGCACTAGAGTTTTGTACAGTTGCAACATGACGTTGCGGCTCCGAAATTCAATCCCTCTACCAATAAAAGCCAAGACTCCATATGCCTTCTTAACAACCTTCTCGACCTGACTGCCTACTTTCAGGGATCTATGCACATACACAGCAAGATCCCTCTGTTCATCTAGACTACTAAGAATCCTACCATTTGCCCTATACTCTACACATTTATTATTCCTGCCATAGTGCATTACCTCACACTTTTCCACATTAAACTCCATTTGCCACCTCTCGGCCCAGCTCTGCAACTTGTCCAAGTCCCTCTGCAAACTATAACACCCCTCTTCACTATCTACCACTCCACCGACTTTAGTGTCATCTGCAAATTTACTAATCCATCCTTCAATACCCTCATCCAGATCATTTATAAAAATTACAAACAGCAGGGGCCCCAAAACAGACCCCTGAGGTACACCACTTGTCACCGAACTCCACGATGAATATCTCCCATCAACCACCACCCTCTGTCTTCTATCTGCTAGCCAATTCCTAATCCAATTAGCTAAATCACCCTCTATCCCATACATCTGCATTTTCTGCAGAAGTCTTCCATGGGCCACCTTATCAAACGCCTTACTAAAGTCCATATATACCACATCAACCGCCTTACCCCCATCCACCTCTTTAGTCACTTTTTCAAAAAACTCAATGAGGTTAGTAAGGCACGACCTACCCTTCACAAAACCATGCTGACTATCCCCAATCAATTCATTTCTCTCTAAATAACTATAAATCCTATCCCTAATAATTCTCTCCAATACTTTGCCCACAACAGAAGTAAGACTCACTGGCCTATAATTCCCTGGAAGGTCTCTCTTCCCCTTCTTGAACAATGGGACCACATTCGCTATCCTCCAGTCCTCCGGAACCACACCCGTAACCAACGACGACCTGAAGATCAGAGCCAGAGGCTCTGCAATCTCCTCTCTTGCCTCCCAGAGAATCCTAGGGTAAATCCCGTCCGGCCCAGGGGACTTATCCAACTTCAAACCCTCGAGAATATCTAGCACATCCTCCCTATCTCGATACCTTCCAGTTTGCTACCCTGTACCTCAGTGTTCTCCATGTTCTCCAATTCTTTTAACAAACTATAGCATTGAGTAGTTCACATAGGAAAACTTCAAAGGACTATACCTGGACAATGAACCCATGACAAAAAGGTGAAAATCTTCCTGTGCACACTGATGGAGCCCCTCTTCTTATGAGGTGTGTGCACCTCTTCTTATCTAGAAACACCATATGGGCGACTTGGAATAGGCTGCAGTGTCCAGCAATCACCAAGAGCTAGGCTCCAAAGCAAGGTTATTTTGTGACCAACTTGTCTGGTTATGGAACAAAATAGCTTGTCAAAGTTGCCATTTTGGGTCACATGAGGAGGTCTCTTGGGGGGGAGCTCTGAAAGAATGACTCAGAATCATGGAATAATTCCACTGGACAGGATGATCAATTCTGAATCCATTTTCAATTAAACATCATAAAACAACAATTCTGTCTTACTCATAAAGATAACAAGATGCGCTGGTGCAGAAAATGTAACAGTGGACATTTTTTTTCTATTTATTATTGTCACAAGTAGGCTTACATTAACACTGCAATGGAGTTACTGTAAAAATCTCCTCGTCGTCACACTCTGGTGTCTGTTCGGGTACATTGAGGGAGAATTTAACATAAGAATATTTTCTTGAAGTTAACGTTATTTAAGTGTTAGCTTAGTAAGATGAAATGTTTCTACTGAGGTTACCATAGTAGGTCATGTACCTGAGCTGAGAGATCCTGATGTTGATATTGAGTGAGTAGCAAACACTCCTCCGCGGAGGAGGGAAATTTGAAGAACACAAGGTCCCAAAACACCTCCAGTGAGTTTCAAACATTTTACTTGAAGATTGAGAAAAAGAGGGTGAAAATAAAAATCATACCTATCCGAGGCTCCACGGTTCTGTTGGCAAGTTCATCAACAAACACAAATCGCCCACCACCAAAATCAGTCCGATAGTCAGAGAGATACAGCAGTGAGGTATAGTCAAATGATCCGTATGTCACCTGTGATAAACACCAGAGTAACAGATCAGATTTAGTTCCTGTTTGAACTCCAGGGAGAAAAAGCACCATTTAACATTATCCGCAGTAATGAGTTGATAATGTTTTGATCTCATTTGTCAAACTGTCAACAAACGAAGTGCGATAACATAATTGTTCATCACTCACAACCTGATATTCCTAACACTGTGGGCATACGTCCAAATAAGTGGTAAAATGTTCCTACATAATAATTTTCAAAACTGTCTGGTTATAAATTAACCAGTCAGTCATCATCTCATCGCAATTTGTAGGAATCTATCAAGTGAAATCTGGCTTCTGCATTTGTCCACATTACAACAGTTATAGTGACGCATTTCAAAGCAGTTATAGCTTCAAGTTTCTGGAGAGTTAATGAAATGTCAAATAAATACAAGATTTTCTTTATATATTACCTGTCTCAGCCTATAGTTTCGGCTCTTGCAGAGCTATTGTGGTCAGGTAACAACATTTTCAATCTATTAGTGTACAAGGTCCAGGCAATATCAAAACAAAAAAAGCAATTCAATATTTCCTTACCATTTGTGCATCAAATATTGCACACTAAACAAAAACAGCCTGAAAAAAGATTCTTGTGAATTATTTGAGTTGCTGATGTACTATTCTTGTCAAATTCCTCTGTCTGGTTTTTTGACATCGGCATTAGATCATTCATTTTAATGCCCTCTTTCAGTTTGCTTTTTTATGAAGGAAAAGATGATTTTATTTTACAATGAGGTTATATCCTCACATTGATCACTCAGCAGTAAGACAATGACACCACTCAAATCAGCAATGCTCTACATAAGGCAGCTGCGGAACCAACAAAACTTGCAGAAGAGAAAAGGGCATCAGCTAAGATGGAAGATGTTGTCGGCAGTGCTATTCACCAATAACCCACTGATAATGAGTTTGAATCTGCCAGGACTACAGACTACGTGACAGCCTTGTTCAAAGTATGGAAAAAAGAGCTAAGTTCCAGGGATGAGGTGATACTGATTGCCCTCGACATTGAGGAAGCATCAAATCATCTGGCATCATGAAGCCTTAAGAAAACTGAAGTCAATGGGAATGGGGGGGAATTTCTATGTTGCCTGTTTTCATACATAGCACAAAGAATGATGGGTGTGATTGTTGGAGGCCAACCATTTCAGCCCCAGGGCACTCCTCCACGAATTCCTCAGGGTGGTGTCCTAGACCCAGGCATCTTCAGCTGCTTCGCCAATAATCTTCCCAATATCATAAGATCAGAAGTGGGAAATTTTGCTGACGATTACACAGTTTTGAGCACCATCTGCATCTCTTGGATACTGAAGCAGTCCGTACCCATGTGCAGCAAGACCTGAATAACATTCAGGCTTGTGTTCATCAGTGGCGAGTAACATTCAATTCACATAAGTGCCTTGCAATGTCCATCTCCAACAAGGGAGAGTTTAACCATCTCTCTTTGACATTGAACAGCATCACCATTGCTGAATCCCTAACCATCAACATCCTAAGAGTTTACCATTGACTAGAAATGTAAATGTACCAGTCACATAAATACAAGAGCAGTTCAGGAGCTGGGGATTCTGAGGCAAGCAACTCCCGACTCCTCAAACCTTTCCACCATCTACAAAGTACAAATCATGAATTTTTAAAAAAATTTATTCATGGGATGTTGGTCGTCAGCAAAGTTTCTCACTTCTGATCGATCTATTCTGATTCTGGCTATCAGCTGAATGATCTGAGTGTCAGTGAGCAAGTTATTGCTAAGCAAGTGCCACTTGATAGTACTGTCAACAGCTATTGCTTTACTGATGACTGAGGGCAGACCAATGGGGCAGTAATTGATTGTGTTCTGATGGAATAGCCTCCATTTGCCTGGATGAATTTGGCTCCAACACTCAAAGCTTCACATTATCCAGATGTGTCAACACACTTTCCATCAATCTAAACAATTACCAAAAAAATCCACCACAGACACACAGTGACAGCAATTTGTATTACATACAAGGTACTATGTGCAACAACTCACCAAGTCTCCTTCAAGTTCCAAGCTTGTGTTCTCTGCCACGTAGAAGACAAGGGCAGCTGGCACAATGTAAACACAACTGAGTGCAAGTTCCCCTCCAAGTGACTTCCATCTTGACTTAGAACTACTCAGTCCTGCTCTGCCATTCATTAAGATCCTGGTTGATGTGTTTGTAATTCTACATTCCCACCTACCTCTGATAACTTTTGATTGCCTTGCCTTTGAGAATCTATCTACCTCCACTTTAGAAACATTCTGATGCACAGAGTTCCAAAGTCAGACATACTTCTGAGAGAAATAATTTTTAAAGGGTTACCCCTAATTTGAAAACAGTGCCTCTAGTCCTGAGTTCACCCACAAAAGAAAACAGCCTTTCGTTAGTAAGGACAGTTCAAGATTTTTTATATATCAAGTAAATTACACTTCACACTTCTAAACCATATCATCACAACCTCATTATTGCTGGATCAAAATCCTGAAATTCCCTCTGCAACAGCAGTGTGTGTACCTACAATACAGATAGATATATTTTTGAACAGTGAAGGAATTAAGGGTTATGCTGAGTGGGTGGGTAAGTGGAGCTGAGTCCACAAAAAGATCAGCCATGAATTTACTGAATGGCGGAGCGGGCTCGAGGGGCCAGATGGCCTACTCCTGCTCCTAGTTCTTATGTTCTTACAACACACTGGGTTGCAACGGTTCAAAAAGGCTGCTCAGTACTACCTTCTCAAAGACAAATAATGCTAGCCAGCAACATTTAGTGAATAAATAGCAGAAATAAGCTACAAGTGTGTAGAATAAAACTCCAGAATAATGAAAAAGCTTTTCCCACGCTTAGCATGCATTGCTCATTTTTAAAGCCAATCTTTTTTGGCCCACATTCAGAATCAATACATAACTTTTGCAAGCTCAACTATGCCTCAGTACATTCCTTTGAGTAGAAAAAAATCTGATTCAGACGCTGCTGAACATGGAACTTACATCCCTGAAATCTGAGATATGTTTCTGACAATCACTTTCAATGGCCTTTGCAACCAGTGAAGCAGGTTTCTTTTAATCTCAGAAGGAGGAACAGAGAAAGACAAGCATCAGAACCATTAGAAATGAGAATGGGCTGGTGGTAAAAGCAAATGAATTTCATACTGGGAATACTGCTAAATGCAAAAAAATCAGGAATATTTACTTTATCTAGCAGGGGAGAATTTCATTTTCCTTCTACCAAAAAGATATACTTTATCTAGCAGGGAATTAATCTGATTTAGCATTCCTAATCAATATTTTTACCAATTTTGTACTCTTATATTTTGGTATATTTTCATTGACACTTTCAAATGATTCTCCCAAATGTTCCAATGTGAGCTTTGATAGTGCACATCTGCAAACTGCATGTTCCATCACAGTGAGTTGTTTCTGAACCTCTCTACATTTCCCTCTGCCTCATTCGTTTCCTCTCTTCATCCCTCTTATGCAATATTACACAGGGGATTTTCACAGTAACTTCATTGCGGTGTTAATGTAAGCCTACTTGCAACACTAATAAAAAAAACTAAAAAGAACAAATTTTTCAATAATGCTAATAATGATCACCTTCATAAAGAATGAAAGCCCATTTTCCTCTCACTGACCCAAAGCCGCTCAGGTTAGTTTTTAGCACCCCCATTAAAATCCAAGAGAACATCCGCAAAGAGCACAGACCAATCAGCAATCTTACAAGTCTATTGTCTGCATGTCTCGCAGTGGGAGGAGAAGGCGCACCACTTGCTGGCGGTAGGACCTTACGTCTCGGTGAAATCAACAGGGAACACAATCCTCACCGCTGGGAAACATACAGCAGGGGCGTGCCATCAGCAGAGACCATAAGATCCTGCTGGCGCAAACAGCAGCCAAATTTCAGCACATATATCTCTACAGCCAAACTGAACACAACTCAAGGACAACTCAGAATGAAAGACAATTCAAAAGTTGAACGTGAAATCAGATTGCATATCCTGGTGATTTACATATAAATTGAACCAGGACTAACAACTGAACAACGTGAATGATAAAGAAAGAATAATTGCTAACAGCGCACAAAATGTTCCGGAAATTATAATTATGCATTATCCTTGCAGGGCAATACTTAGCAATTAGAATAATGGTAAATGGTGCAGTTTGATAAAGTGGTAACAATAATTCTTAATTATAGCTCTGACAGTGATATACAAATGAGAGTGCCATGGAATGCAATCAATCTAAAGCAATGTGATAAGGGGACTCTGAGATTGCTGTAAAATTTGGAATTTCCGTCTGCAGAATGACAGATTAAATTATGAGGCTGAATATTTAACTATTTGAATTCCTCTGATTCCGAGATTCAGGGCTAATGCTACTCATTAGCAAAGCCAAGCTGAACCTCCACATTCTGTTTAGCTTAAAAATCATGCAGGTGATGCAGTTACTGAAAAGCAATCACATTTCTAGGGATCCCAGTTACCTTTGACAGGATTATCTCAATATAACTCTTTCTATTCTGAACTGTGTATTGCAAAAAAAAAATCCATAGATGTTGAATGCCACACATTGCTGAACATTTTTCCCAATTGTTTCTCCAACTCCTACACTATCATTTATGGGACATGAGCATCGCTGGCTGGGCCAGCATTTATTGTCCATCCCTAGTTGCTGAAGGGCAGTTGAGAGTCAACCACGTTGCTGTGGGTCTGGAATCACATGTAGGCCAGCAGATTTCCTTCCCTAAAGGACATTAGTGAACTTGATGGGATTTTGCAACCATCAGTTATCATCAGTAGATTGTTAATTCCAGATATTTTTTATTGAATTCAAATTCCGACTATCTTGAATCTGTGGTGGGATTCAAACCCAGATCACTGGAACATTAGTTGAGTTTCTAGATGGATAGTTTAGCAATAATACCACTAGGCCATTGCCTCTCCATTGATGCAATATGAAGGCTATCATTTCAAAAACATAATTGCCAAATTTGCAACAATAGGTATCTTAATAAACGTTAATCTTTCCAAAGGTCTTCAATACTGATACCTCTATCTAATATTATTTCACATTTTAAATCTGAAAAATGCAAAGACTCTTTAACCATGTGATGCCAGCTTTTGTAGTTTGGCTGCTTTTATTAAAGTATTTAATCATTTTAAGAGTTCAGTAACTATTCAAGAGTACATTTTTAACGATGGGAATATGTTCTTATCATTTTGCAGTAAGTCAACTTCTCTTGTAACCAAATTTTACACAGAACCACAGAAAGGTTACAGCACAGAAGGCCATTCAGCCCATCTTGTCTACACTAGCCCAATGGCACCCATGTGCCCTTTCTAATCTCACCTTCCTGCATCAAGTCCCTAGCCCTGTAAGGTGTGGATCCAGACACTTTTAAAAAGGGTTTAATGTCTCTGCCTCCACCACAACTTGGGAAGCAAATTCCAGACACCCACCACCCTCTGCGTTAGAAAGGTCTTCCTCAAGTTCCCTCTATACTTACTGCTATACAACAACATAGAAATATGAGATCCTAACAGCTCGGAAATGGTGTTCCAAAAAAGAAGAGTGCCACATTTCCCTCAAAAATTTGGACTTCTAACCTCTTTACTGAGGACTAAATTACAGGGAAGGGCTGAGAAAGAAAAAGGGAGTTAAAGAACACAGAGTCAGAGGCCGAAGCCTTTCTTTCATGATGCATCCTTTGGCATATGTGGCACATGGATTCAGCAGATATCCATTAAACATGGAACTGCTCGCAAACATGGATTTTGTTAGGCATGTTGTAAATTAGAATTCAATATGCACACACAGGCATCGGAAAAATAATGCAATTGACTGTACCAACAAGCTACTCTTCTAGCTCAATGTATACCTAAAGATTCCTTTTGGATAGGTTTAGCAGATATGTACATTTCTATGTACCACCACATAAAGATGTGGGAGCATGATATGCTCTTAAACCTGGCACTGCTGTCCAATAATCAACAATATCAATTTTTATTTCATGTAGGAGTAAGGTCACAGCAGAACTTCACAGGATTATAGAGGAACTGTAATCATAAGTTAGGTTAAACAAAAAAAAAAGGCAACATTTCAACAAAAGTGTCATTTGCTTGATTAGTCCTTCAGAGTAGCAACTGATGTACTTATTGGCACAACAATTTTTAATATACTCTTTAGTGTAGCACTGAGACAGGAAACACTGCATTTCATTTTCCCCCTGTCAACACCTAAGTTTCCAGGGAAAATTGTCTATTGCAATCAAAAATTAATAAATGTAAAACAAACTGAATGCTTGGATTATATATGTGAATCCACAATGTTCAAATAAGGCTATGAAATAAATGTTAGATGTTATGAATTGCGTTGCTAAAATGCGTATGAAAACATTGCTTACTGAATGAAACTTTTGCCAGAAGGACAATATAAATCTGTTATGAGAGACCTTTAAATTTATGGTTGGGTCTTTGCATATAATATACATCAATAGTGATTTACAATGCACTTAAGGGTTTTCTCTCCCAGGCAAGTACATTGAGAACTGGAGAAGCTTATAACATTATACTATCAGAAAATCAACATTCAGAATTAATACTGCCAAAAAGTTTCAAGTTTATTTATTAGTGTCACAAGTAGGTTTACGTTAACACTGAAATGATGTTATTGTGAAAATGCCCTAGTCACCATGCTCCAGTGCCTGCCGGGTACAGAGGGAGAATTTAGCATGGCCAATGCACCTAATCAGCATGTCTTTCAGACTGTGGGGGAAACCGGAGCACCCGGAAGAAACCTCCACAGACACAGGGAGAACATGCAAACTCCACTAAGACAGTGACTCAAGCTGGAATTGAACCAGGTCCTTGGTGTTGTGAGGCAACAGTGCTAACCAAGGTACCCCGCGCCAGCCCTATAACATATTTCTCCTGTAACATAAAACAAAAGGCACCCATTTTAATGGAAGACAAAGTTCAACTGTCCAACATCAATAGTTCTGAGAAATATTTCTGTTTACCTCACTAAGGTCAATCTGTCCTTTAAAAGTAAATATACCTTTATTACCATACTTTTGCAATGGTGAAAATACCAAACTGCAGTGAAAAAATATCAGATGCTCTGTCAGTCAGTGTGAATGAGTGTCCTCTGTTCTTTCTATCTTAGACAGTACTCTGGTAGGATAGCTGTGATTATTATGAATGTCATAAGCATAGTACACACTCCCCCAAGGCCCAGTATATAGAGTGAATTCTCAGGCTGCATGATAATTAACATGTTCAAGCCTCCATCATGACATGAAGTTGATGCAACAGCACTAACTAACGAGACTACATCTCCCAGAAGACAGCATATGGCCCTGGATCCTAGAGTTTCTGCCTCATTCTTGGTCATGCCAGATTTCATTTGCTGCCTGCTCTCTGCCTTAAATTGAACACAATTGCTTCCCACTTCTCAGCTTTACTGACACTAGTCTGATTCTGTTTCAGCCTCAGTTGTGAGCATTGTGCTAGCTCAACCTTAGCAGTGCCTTTCAAAAATGTCAGGTATGCCAGGTGACTGCTGCTGAAGATCAAGGGGGCAAATTCTCCCAGCTGACTGCACTGAGTCTGGGTTGGGGAGGGGGGTGTGGGTGTGGGGCTGCTGGTGGCAGGGCGGCAGGATGGGCCAAGTACGGGGAGGGTGTAGGCTGGTCCGGACACGTTCACGGGGCCAGTAATTGAGCTGTGGGAGGCTTGGGGGGAGGGCAATGAGGCATCGTAGGCCTGGCCAGCAATCAGGATGCTGGTGGGGTGGGGCACTGAGCATGCACCCATCTCAACAGTGATGGAAATAGGTCCCGCCCCCCAGCTTTTTGGAGTGATTTACGCAAGGATCCTCTGCAGTATGGGAGATTCATTTTGAAAATCACACCAAAAAAACAGCAGGATTTCCTTCAAAATTTCCTCGTGACAGCACATTCTGCGAATCTGACCAATTCACTGGTCACTAAATTGCACTCATGACTGATGTGAAAATTTGCCTGTGATTTCTGTCCATTCCTGCAGTATCCAGGTTTGAAAAGCAGTTTGGGAATCACAAACCAGTGCAGGAGGGATGCTGGTGAGAGGACTTTACTTCTCAGTGGCAATAGCATGGTTACTAGAATGAAAGCCTCTTGGCCTCATGAGTGAATCAACCTGCTTCCCCCACACTAACACTATAGTTAAGAATGCCTCTACTTTCTCAGAAGACAAAGGAAATTTGATATACCCGCTACCACTCTCAGCAACTTTTACAGATGCACCATAGAAAGCTTCCTTTCTGGTTGTATCACAGCTTGGTATGGCTCCTGCTCTGGCCAAGACCACCAAAAACTACAAAGAATCGTGAATGAAGCCAAGTCCGTCATGGAAAACCAGCCACCTATCCATTGACTCTTCTACACTTCCCGCTGCCTCGGAAAAGCAGCCAGTATAATTAAGGACCTCACACAACCCGGACATGCTCTCTTCCATCTTCTTCTGTCGGGGAAAAGACACAAAAGTCTGAGGACACATACCAACCAATTCAAGAACAGCTTCTTTTCCACTGCCATCAAACTTTTGAATGAACCTACCTCGCGTTAAGTTGATTTTTCTCTACACCCTAGCTATGACTGTAACACTACATTCTGCACTTTCTTCTTTCCTTCTCTATGCTTTGTCTGTATAGCGCATGACAAACAATACTTTTTACTGTATACTAATTCAATGACAACAATAAATCAAACAAATCAAATCTGTGGCTCTATACAAAGTGCAATTCATCAATACTTTTTTCCATAGGACTTTCCAAAACTATGATTCCACCAACTAGGACAAAGGCAACAGACACTTGGGAATATCATGACTTGCAGATTCCCCTTCGGTTCACGTGTTATCCTGACTTGGAAATATATCATCGTTCCGTCATTGTTGCTGGGTCAAAATCGTGGCCCTCCCTTCCTAATAGCACTGTGGGTATACCACAGCAAGTGGACTGCAGCAGTTCAAGAAGGTGGTTCACCACAATCTTCTGCAGGACAATTAAGGATGGGCAATAAATGCTGACTCAGCCAGCGGCACCTGCATCCCAGGAAATGAAAACAGTTTCCAAAACTGATCAATTTGTTACCCTGCTATTCTGCTGTTTCTAACACCTTGCTGCAAGATGTTACAAACAGGTAGCTGCAGCTGTCTGTAAAACAATAACCAACTCGCTTCCAACTCATTGGCTGTGTATTGGAAGCACCGAGAGCTTGAATAACTGTATGTTCTGCTTCAGGAAGCTCCTGAAAGCTTGTGCCTCCACCCTCTCTTAACTAAGTGGGTTGCACCTTTTCAAGAAAAGACAACACTCCACAGTGGGTAAATGAAAATTCCTTGGATCTTTGACTCTCGGATATGCTAACAGATTTCATGCATTCCTGAAACCACAAAAGGCCCTCAAAGTGAAAGGACAGCACTGTGCTGTATAAAATCAAAAAGAGATTGATCTAGAAAAAAGATCAAAGCTGCGAACAAACTGTCTTTTCACTAGAAAAATGTTAAATCCTTTCTCTCATTAGGAGGCATCCGTTACTACCTGTGGTGGAATATATGAAAATAATGGACCTTCCCTAGTTAAACATTTATGAAGCCTTTAACCTGGAACCCTTTGACTATCAGCACAATTGAAAATTGCACTGTAGCATCACTGGGATGTATGTTTTTTGAGGGTAAATTAAGATATAATGAATGCACATTATGTACCCAAAGTTTTAACCACAGGCATGGTACTAACTAATTTCTAACTACTGTTCATTTCCCCTTTCAATTTCATTGATTCTGCTCATCTTAGTAACTACTGTACTTATCCACTGTGTTTGTAATACTGAATCCCAGTCACAAATGCAGCTTGTACATTCTCTAAATAGAATCTACAGTTTTAATGACGAGTCAAATTTTGTACTTGTGAAACTGTATTATTCAAAAAACACTTATTATAATGACCAACTCACTGTAAGAAACATGAATTATATCATCCAACATGTTCGTTATAGCAAAACTGCAAAGAGCTATTAAACAGGGCTCCTGTCATCTGCAAAAGAATACTATTTATTAACAATTCTCCAACCACCATACATCAAGCACAATATTTTGGCATTAGTAATGCTGTGTCAGCGTATGACTGGTATCATGGAATCCTATAGTCCTGACAGTGCAGAAGAAGGCCATTCAGCCCATTGACCCTGCACCCACAACAACCCATCCTATCCACATAACACCATGTATTTACCCTGCTAATCCCCCTGACACTAAAAGACAACTTAGCAAGGCCACAATCAACCTGAGCTACACATCTTTGGAGTGTGGGAAGAAACCAGAGGAAATCCACGCTGACGTGGGGAGAACATGTAGACTCCACATAGAGAATCATCCAAATCCAAACTGAATCCAAGTCCCTGGTGCGGTGAGGCAGCAGTGTTAGCCACTGTACCATCTTACCGCCTAGTGCTGCACGGGGCTTGTTCTGTGATACTTAAACATGTGTGTAGCTCTGTGCAATGAGTTTCAATAGACCTGCCACTGAAGAAAAAGGGCTACATACAACAGCTATGTTTTAAAGGGAACATGGAGCATCAATAAGCTTTTCTTAGTTTAATTTTCATCTATTAAAAAAAAGTAAGAAGCATCGCAAAACCAGATCAAAGTCCAACATGTTCATTTGGAATCATGAGCTTTCGGAGCATTGTTCCATCATCAGGTGAGTCCAATGAAGCAAATGAACAAATCCATTAGATTCATCTGATGACAAGCAGCATTCTGAAAGCTCGAGATTCCAAATGAACCTGTTGAACTTTAACCTGGTGTTGTGAGACTTCTCACTGTGTCCAACCCAGTTCAACACCAGCATCTCCACATCTTAAAAAAAAAACAAATTTCTAGCGAATATCCAAATTTGAGATATTTCTGGTATCTTTTTTAATCAGCTTCCTGGGGTGTGAGTGTAATGAAACAGAAAATTACTTTGCCATTTCTACAGAAATGCTATCACGCATTCTTCCATCACAAGACCACAACTAAAAGAACAAAATGGACTGCACAGCACATTTCACGGAGCCTGAAGTATGGGAGAGAGATTTTCTCTTTCTTCAACACATAACATGTAAGTAAGTTCTAATTGCTAAGCTTTCCATGATGTATTAAAGGATTATTCAAACCTTATCAATGTGAGGATGCCAATATTCATCGTGCATAGTCTTGGCATCAGTGCTATTCATTCTTGAGAAAAAGGTGGGCTTTGTGAGGTGCAGGCGAGTTGAGTCAATCCCAAAGGTTTCAGCTATTACTCGTTGAATACGCCATCGCACATCACTGTAAAAAAAAATCACTTCAGAATGAATTTAAACTCATTGAACTCTTGAAGCTTTAAAACTAAATTCCATTAAGAACTAACCTCTATTCAGAAATAATATGCATTTTGGGGCTTTATGTAATGTCGCAAAGCTTCTGACTTCAGAAGATTGTTTTAAGTCACAAGTATTGAAGTGGCCAATTATTATGGAAGGAGTTAAAAGATACAATAGGCTTCAAAAAAAGTTTCATTCTTTTTATAAATACACAGAGATTAGAAGGATGAAACAAATTAATTTTACTTGATGTACAATGCTGGCAGTGTATGTAATAAGTATAAAGGAAATGAGTTACGAAAAGTCATTTTGTGAAAAGGAATCTACAAGTACAGCTTTATAGTCTCCCGCTGGTAGCTACACTCTGTAAAATTCCCCAGGTGGTCCACCGAACGTGCCTACAATTTTACCAGGGATGCTGACATGGCCCAGGTTAGCCTGCCTGTCATGCTGCAATTAAGGCCCTTAACTGACAATTATTGGCCAAAGAAAAATTGGTTTTCTAGCCTCAAGATTTACACTATATTGGTTCACACAACTTGCACAGTCTTCAACACAATTTATGTTTTGAAGATTTTGATAAGATTCATCTCTGAAGGATATTCTGTTAAGTGCCGTAACCTAACTTTTGTATACATTTCTAACGTTGGCAAATTTTCTTATGGAGTTGTGAAAAAGAAAGACTTGCAAATGCCTACAAAGTTTTAATTTTTTCAATCCACTTTGAAAACATATGGAGGCGCCAAAATAACCTGACGCAAGCGCTTAAAATTCGAAGAATAGCAGAACCCAGCTGGCAGGATTTTCTATGGATCAAGTTCAGTTGGAATGTGACACTAGCGGCTAAGCAACAAATCTTTGGAGCTGTGCTTGATGCTAACCAGATTCGTAAAGCATTACAAAATATTGTGGCAAATTTCTGGCATTTCCAATAAACTTGATATAAATTTTCCACTACAGGGCAGAATCCAAGAGAACAGCAACATTCTCTGTCTCACATTCTGTTTATCAGTGATGGATTCAGCACCACCTTTCCAGGTTGGCACACACAGACCAAAGATCTTACCAAACTCAAAATATTGTGTTTCCCTAGTTTAATAAGAATATCTTACCGCTTTTTGACTATAATGCCTCTCAAACTAAACATCAAAAATAGAGAATAACTAGAGGGGCTAATAAGAATAAGGAACTTAAAACAACAAATACCAGCAGAAACAGGGTAGATTTGGGGTCATAGGTTTAAGGTGCCTGGGGCAAGGTTTAAAGGAGATGTACGAGGCAAGTTTTTTTTTACACAGGGGGAGATGGGTGCCTGGATCTCGCTACTGGGGGAAGTAGTGGGAGCAGATACGATAGTGACTTTTAAGGGATTTCTGGACAAATACATGAATCAGTATGAAAGTAGAGGAGTATGTTCTCTGGAAGGGTAGGGGGTTTTAGTTCAGCCAAGCAGCATGGTTGGTGCAGGCTTGGAGGGATGAAGGGCCTGTTCCTATGCTGTAATTTTCTTTGCTCTTTGCTCAAAGTACTTGAGAAACTTAGGACGCTAAAAGCCAACAAATTCCCAGGAGTTAATGGCCTACATCCTGGTGTTCTAAAAGAGATAGCTGCACAGACCATAATTTTCCAAAAGGCTCATGTTTCTACAATGGTCCAGCAACTTGGTAATTAACAAATGCAACGTTGCTAATCAAGAAAGGAGAGAGAGGGAGAAAACAGGGAGCTATTGGCCAGTTAGCCTGACATCAGCCAGATACATATCCCAACAAACTATTCATGGATCATGTTCACACCGAATAGAATAGATGAATGGTCGACACAGAAGAAGCCTTCACCAAAAGTGGAAAGATGTATGCTGCCTCATGCTACACATTTCATCCACAAATCATGGGATATTATCAGTGCAAAAACCCTCATCAGATGGTTCAAAAAATACAGAATATCCAGTTCAAAGGATGGAGAATTATTTGCTGTCGAAGGATGATTCTGAAATTAAAAGTGCCAAATTTGATCAGGATCGCAGCCAAAGTGAACCTTAATGAATTCAACGAATGTTTTGCACTAGGTGTCAAAAGTGAGGAATTTGACAGTTTTTAAAAACCTTTTAGATTGGGGTTAAAAAAATCCTTCCAGAATTCATTCATTCAATAAAACCTGACACGTTGAATCACTCTGAATTACTGGCGATATGCTTTTTTCCCCCCTCACATTTCAAAATGGCAACCACTTATACCAACAATAGTAGCTCGTATTTGCCATACAAGTCAATCCTCGGTTTTGGAAAGATTCTGAGGCTCCAAAGATCAACCACAATCCATAGTAATTGCCTTCTGCCATTAAGTAAGAATTTTATTATGAAATTGATCTGGCAACTCAATATTGAGTAGAAGTTTTTGAGAATAATTCGTAGAACTGTAGAAGTCCCGTGTGTAGAAGGAGGACATTTAGCCCATTAAGTTCTGCACCAACTCTCTGACAGAGCATCTTACCCAGGCACTGTTTCCCAGACAGCAGCACAGACCAACTCAGACCCACATCAGCCTTAAACTACCTATCATCACCAGCCCAAAGGAGAGCAGCATGATCTCCACAAACCCAACAGGGAGAAATACTACAAGACAATGCAACAAAGTGTGGTAACAATACCATCCTGCCATATATCCATAGAGTTTCCACACAGCCAGTTCTGCCAAGTGGCCACCAAATCCCACAGGATACTGCCTTGATGACAAATGTGCTTTTCGCCTTCAATACTACAACAAAACTGGTAACCCAGATGTAGCTGATCACTTGTTGGGGGCCAGGGGGCTCTACCCACTAAGCAAGATGGGAAGAAACCACCAGAAGAATCTGAATTTCACCCTTTCCAGCCACAAATGCTGGAGGCCCCCCACCACCTTGAAACAACCCAACAACCACTAACATCAAGCTGACCATCTACAAATGACAAGAAAGTAGCGATTATCTCTCCTCTATATGTGAAAGGCAGTCTTAAAGAAAAGTGAAAAAAAAGCAAATAAAAGACGTGTGGAGAGCCTTTCGAAGGCATTGCAATTTCAGATCATCCCCTGAACCCTTCACTGCAGTGAAATCGGACAACAGGCTACAAAAAAATTCAATCCCAGCATAACCGCCAGTTCTTCCCAAGTTCGTTAAACACCTTGGCCTATGTGGTTTGCTTAATTCCTCAAGAGCTATCTGGGAAGGAAGACTGTCTCAACCTTGGTGCATGTCCAAACTCATCAGCCTCCCTAACCCAAGCAAACAGCCAAACTTCTCTTCAAGCTGCCCAACCAATATCTCTGTTTTGCGTACACTGCAATGTCTGACAGCATCTCATCTTACAGTGGATAGAGCCGGGGGTGAAGGAAATCTTGAAAGCTAAACAAGCAGTGAGGAGGAAGCACATATGGCCAGATCATTGAAAATGGCTTTGAAAATAACCTCAAAACAGGCATCATCTTTCTTGATCTCATTACAGTTTCCAACTCAGTCTGGCACACTGTCTCCTTAGCGAAATCCTCCCGCTGTGTGTTACTGATGCCATCAAACTATTACCCTGGGGAAGACAGTTCAGGATGCAAGTGGGTGGTGAGATAAGCGACTGGAGAAAACTGTTGGACTGGGATCTGTTCCAGCCCAACGCCTTTCAATCTCTATATCAACGATCTGTCTCCAACCCTCTCTCTGAAGTTAATTTATGCTGATGATATTTGTTGTGCTTGCCAGGTTCAAACATTTTCTAAACCAGAGGCAATACTAAATAACGATGTTGCAAACTGGCCAATGACTATACTACATGGCACCCTCGGTGCAGCAGCAACAAACAGTCTCGGGAATATTCCATCTCCATAATGTCAGCGCCAATAGAGAACTCAATATCTCGTTGACTGGCAACAAACTGAGTGACAAATGACAGCCCATTTATCTTGGTATTCTCCTTAACTGAATGCTGACATACAAAAAGCATAAAGTTAAGGTTTTTTACTGTCACAGGTGGGCTTACATTAACACTGCAATGAAGTTACCATGAAAATCCCCTAGTCGCCACAGTCTGGCACCTGTTCAGATACATTGAGGGAGAATTAAGCATGGCCAATATACATAACTAGCACAGTCTTTGGACTATGGGAGGAAACTGGAGCACCCAAAGGAAACCCACACAGACATGAGGAGAACATGATTTCATACAGACAGAGACCCAAGCCAGGAATTGAATCCAGGTCCCTGGCATTGTGAGGCAGCCATGCTAATCACTGTGCCTCCCCATCTGAGCAAGATGGCAGCAAAATCAAAATATTTTGGCAGCAAAATATTAAAATAAGCTGGCCCTTCATGGGTTTCAGACACTCAAACCTTAACAGTCTCAGCTCTTGCTGTCGCCTACTCCACTGCAGAGTACTGCATTTCAACATAGTACAATCAGCCCACATCAGTCTTGTAGTTCCCAGCTCCATGCAACAATGGGTATCATTTTGGGTATCCGCTGATCAACTCAAATCCACTGAAGGCAATATCCTGTCTCCTCACATAAGGAGGAAGATTGCAACAAAAATGGTTTATATCAACCAAGCCTGTCACTACAATAGGACATTACCAATCCACCTGCTGCCCATCTCGCTTCACACCAGCCTGTATGGCTAACACCACCATACCAAAGAATAACAGCAAAGACGCAATGGCAGCGGAATGGAACCAACTCGCCATGAGTTAAAACTATACCCCACCCCGCAACTTCAACCAGCTAGCCAACACTGTCCAAGGCCTCTCTGCAACAAATTCCCACATTTTACAACAGGACAAGACATTGGTAGGACCACATTTGGAGTATGCATATAATTCTGGTATCCCTGCCATAGGAATGCTGTTAATTAAGGTCTAGAAGTATGCTACCAAAACTGGAAGATTTGAATTATAACGAGAAGCTGGATAGGCTGGAACTTTTTTTTGCCTGGAGTATAGCAGGATGATGGGTGACCTTATAGAGGTTTATAAAACTATAAGAGGCATAGATATGATGAACAGCCAAGGTCTTTTCCCCAAGGTAAGGTTATCTAAAAGACACAGGTTTAAGTTAGGAGAAGAATCTGAAAGGGACCTGAGGGGTCCCTTTCCTCACAGAGGGTGGTGCATTTTTGAATGAGCTGCCGAGGAGGTGGTGGAGGTGGGTGCAATTACAACATTTAAAAAACATTTGGACAAGTACATGGATAGAAAAGATTTAGAGTTATGGGCCAAATGTAAGCAAATGGAACTAGTTCAGTTTAGGAAACGTGGTTGCCATGGATGAGTTGGGCTAAAGGGCCTGTTTCCATTGAAACCATAGAAACCCACGCAGAAGGAGGCTATTTGGTCCTTTGATCTGTACTGAGTGCAAGCTACCCAGTAACTCCACATATTTACCTCACTAATCCCTCTAATCTATGCATCCCAAGACACTTGGGGCAATTTAGCACAGCCGATCAACCTAATCTGCAGATTGTTGGACTTTGGGAGGAAACCGGAATTCCCTGAGGAAACCCATAGTGACATGGGAAGAATGTGCAAACTCTACACAGACATTGACCCAAGTCGGGAATCGAACCCTAAGTGGGACCTTTTACAGAAGGTGGGCTGCAGCTCTGCTGCTCCCCAATCAATGAAGATTGTCAATGACGAACTTTAGCAGAGGCTCAGAGAGCTCCATGTAGTCATTCTGGAAACTGTTACCTGGCTCAGTGATTATTGAAAAATAAACTACGGGAGGTGAAGTCTACCGTGGTTTTCAGTTCTCTGACAGGGAATAAGCCGAGTGGATCCCGCACAATCGCACTGATTTCATGCAACTGTGAGGCAAAAAAGGAGCAACTACAGGTCAAATGGTGTGTTTGGAGTGTAGGAGAAACAGGAAAGCAAAAATGTGGAGCAACTCTGTCCATAGTAATATCAACAAGAGTCCAAAAATAAATGTTGTGATGGAAAATATAATGAGCGTTAGAACTGGGAGAAGATTGTTAATCAGCCACCTCCGAGTATCTCATACCATCTGACAGCTGTGATACATCAACATTTAAAACCATTCAATTTTTCTACTTCTAAGATGTGGAAGTTGGGAAGAATCAATAAGGCTCAGTGAACGGATCAGAATAGCTCTAACAAATATTGAAAATCTGAAGTTACTGCTGCCACAACTATCATCTAGATTGTGTTCGGCAATGCAATAGGCCTCACAACCCACTGGGTCTAAAGAGACACAATGATAAAAAGCTTCAGGCCCAATGGTAGAATAAAAGTGATCTACCAGCACAGTCACAAAGAGACTGAGAGACTAGTGGGAGAAAGGGAAGAGACTGAGAGAGAGTGGGGGAGAGAGAGAGAGAGAGAGAAAGACAAAGAGAGAGAGAGAAAAAAACAGAGAAAGAGAGAAAGACATAGAAATTCATTAATGGTAATCTGTATGTGTTCTATATCTATGTATGTCACAAGAATATAATCAAAATATCTTACCTGTACAGTGTGAAGTCTTCTTCATCAAATATCTCTTTTATTTGCTCACCAAAGTACCTGTCAATATAATTTTAAGTTAACAATGTGCAATATACTTGAATTAATTTGCATTTGAGCCTAATCCAATCCACAAGCTCTCTTCAACTGGAAGCATTGTCACTGTTTAAGAAGCCTCATAGCGCCAAATTCTCTCGCATCCCTCCTCCTAAGTTAATGATTAAAGTTACTGTCAATCACCCTATGAATTTCCTATAGGTTCACTGCTGTAAAAACAAATCATCAGTTTGGAATGCAGTCTGTTTCTGGCTGAATGATTTTGCTCATGAGTGGGCTAATTATATCAGGGCTAATTATGGACATGTTACACATGGCACAGCAGCACAGTGGTTAGCACTGTTGCCTCACAGTACCAGAGAGCCGGGTTTGATTCCAACCTCGGGTCACTGTCTGTGTGGAGTTTGCACATTCTCCCCATGTCTGTGTGGGTTTCCTCCAGGTGCTCCAGTTTCCTCCCACAGTCCAAAGATATGTGGGGTTGGATAGGTTGGCCATGCTAAATTGCCCCTTAGCATCCCAAGATGCGTAGGTTAAAGGGATTACTGGGATAAGCATGTAAGTTTACAGGAGGGGTTGGATCTTAGTAAGACGCTCTGTCGGAGAGTCGGTGTGGACCCGATAAACCAAATGGCCTCCTCCTGCACTGCTGGGATTCCATGATGTTAATATTTTTCTTCAACACAAAAAAGAAAGGATCCCTACTTTTTAACTATTCTGCACTCCTGGGTTTGTTGCTGGGGAAAGGATAAAATAACTCAGATTTCTGGTCCTGATTGCGATCTAAGCAGACCTGCTGTAAATACATCTGAGTACAGATGTGTGATCACAACTTGATCATGTTTAGCTTTAGTCGTTTAGCTTGCTAACACTCACAATCATAGGCACACACATGAAGAATTGAAAAGAAGTGTAAAGGACAGATCTTACCTATAGATATTAACAAATTGTTTCCCCATTGACAGAGCTCCAGAGTGCAAATCGAGAATGGAAGCCTAGAAATAAACAATTTGACAACAATCAAAGGATGCCATGAGACAGCAGAATAATTGTCCCCATTCATTGTTGAGTCATTTATGTGATATGTACTGAAAAATATTTTGCAGTCAGTGAAACTCTGACTAATATTTCTTTCATGTCTTACCTGAATACTTCAATCAATGCTATCAAATGCATCACACAATATCCCTGTTAGATTGTTCTTAATTTCTAAGTATGGATTTAAATATGAAAAAATCAATTCTTTTAATGGTTCCAATGACATCATAAAAGAATTAGTTCACAAATACAAAATTAGGACTCCATCTGAGAAACAAGCATTTTCTCTAATATCCATAAAATGCAAAAGAAAACTGCTTTTGCCGCCAGAATTTGATGCCTCCTGGGCCCCTAGCAAGGAGCGAATGGCAGGCAGCTGTACAGGACATATAAATGGATGGGATTGGGAAGGAAGGGGGTTGGAGGTATGGTATTTTACCAGCAGAGAGGGAAGTATCCGGGAAGCCCTTGAGCCATTTTGGGGTGCAGTAGGTGCCCACATCATGTGACAAGGTTATAAAGCTCCTTGAGGTAGGTACCAGGCACCTGGCTGCCAGTTCAGTGGGTAGTTCCCACCTGTTCAGCAACTGAATGGCCAAGAAAAGGGCCTTGCCCCACCTCTCCCTTCACGCTCACCCTCTTTCTATATTACCAACCTCCACCCCCACCCTGGAGTCTGCCTGATTGGTCCTATCGAGGCTGATCCAGTTACTTCCCAGACCAGCCTCCTCCCTGGCTCCTCTTCAAGAACTGATTGCAGTTCCAGCACTGGCCTGCACTTCTGGTGGTGCTGCGGGGATTAAAGATGGATATCTGGCAGCTTCTGGAAGCAGAGCATCCTTCCAAATGGGAGTGAAAGGCATAACATCGAGCAACTGACTGCCTGCTGACCATAAAATCCAATCATGACTTCCCTGATCAGGAGAGGACACAGAAATTGGCATTTCAGCTTGGTGAAATGTTCCTAAAATTGGTTTCTTCCAGAGATTGATTGTCTCAGCATTCTCTAACTCAGTTATCATTTTGTTCTAGTTTATCTAAAGCTCTATGAGTTACCTTCCACTGACAGATAGAAACTGTAAATAGCAATCAGAACCTCACAAAACAACTGAGAGACCAGAATGTATCCAAAAGTCATTCCAAGTAAATCGGAATGTGTGTAGCACTAAAGGAGTCAAAGGTTCAAAGGCTATTCGTGTTTCAAATGCAAAATAATGCTTTGACTCCATTGCTGCTTCACACGTGGGGAGGCACCCTGTGGCTTCTGTCAAGAAGCCAATTTTGTATCCATTTAGATACCTCACACTGGATCCCATGAGATTTAACCTTATGCAACAACTTACCACGCGGTACCTTGTCAAAGGCCTTGCTGAAGTCCATGTAGATAACAATAATTGCACAGCCCTCATCTACCTTTTTTATTTTTTATTGAATTCAAATTCCACCATCTGCCATGGTGGGATTTGAACTCAGGTCCCCAAAACATTAGCTAAGTTTCTGGATTAATAGTCTAGCGATAATACCACTCGGCCATTACCTCTCCTCTTGCACAAATTACATCACTAGTCTTTCATCATGCATCAGCCAGAAAAAAACAGGGTGTCACTGAAAATTTCATTGCCTGAGCCGGCAGCTGGAAAAGTGGACTGCCTACTCACTGAAGAACTCACTCAGTTTCCATTCCACCAAAATCAATGGAAGAAAAACAAGTAGGACCAAATTTTCCATATCTCAGCAATGGCAGGAGTCAATTCCGGATGTTGGTGGATTGCCAGTTCCTGTTTCCTCATTTCAAAGAGGTTGGATCATTCAAAGGGAGGGCTGGTTAACAGTTTCTGGAGTGGATGGGCTGCGTGACCAATTGATCAAATTAAGGAAAAAGGTCTGGAATCATAAGATCCCTAAATGCAGAAGGAGACCATTTGGACCATCAAGTTTGCACTGACTATAATCGTACCCAGGTCCTATCTGCACAATGGCACATATTTATCTAGTTAGTCCCTCTTACCAAAAGGGGCAATTTACCATGGCTAATCAACATAATCCATACATCACTGAAGAGTGGGAGTAAATCCACACAGACATGGGGAGAATGTACAAACCCACACAAGGGAGAATGTGCAAACTCCGCACAGTCACCCAAGATGGGAATTGAACCCAGGTCCCTGGTGTTATGAGGCAACAGTGCTAACTGTCGATTTAACTGTGCTCAGTGTCTGAGTTACGAGGAGAGGTTAGGCAAATTGGGACTGTTTTCCTTAGAAAGACGTAGACTTAGAGGAGATCTAATAGAGGTGTACAAGATCTATTAGATCTTGTATAATAGATCTAATATTATACAAGATATTGTATAATAGGGGTATAGATAGAGTAAATAGGGTTAAGCTTTTTCCTAGGAAGGACTCGAATAACACGAGGGGTCACGGGCTTAGGGTGAGGGGGGGTAAGGTATAATTTGGATGCTAGAGGGAGTTTTTTCACAGAGGGCGATGGGGGTATGGAATGCGCTGCCAAGTGGTGGAGGCAGGTACTCTGGAGTTATTTAAGAAATACTTAGATGGGCACATGAACAGAATGGGAATGGAGGGGTATAGAAAACTGATTTAAAATAGGGATCATGAGCCTCGGGAGTCCCTGGGAAGTGTGTAAATAGATGATGATATTTATGTACTTGTTTTTATCCTACAGGTGCTTTGATCCACCTTGTTGTCTAACGAGGGGCATACACGCGATGGGTCGTGAGAGGGCTGCTGTTGGATTTTTTTTTCGAGAGTATCCTAGTGCTTCACGTCGTTAGTGTACGCTTGACCTGGACCATTTGATGAGCAACACGACAGCGCAGTGACTATCGCTGTGCTGTGCAGATGCATGGATTTGGATCTGTGTCTGTGGGAGTTTGCGCATTCTCCCCGTGCTTGCGTGGGTGTTCTCCAGGTGCTCCGGTTTCCTCCTACATCCCAAAGATGTGCTCTTAGGCTAATTGGCAAAACAAATTCTTCCTAAATTGTCTCAAATTTAGTTTTTAATCCATAAATCTATAAACATGGACAGGGATCGCAGGTAGAGGTGGGAACATCGGGGTGGCGGCGCTGGCTCGTTGGGCCGAAGGGCTTGTTTCCCATGCTGTTTTATTCTTTGTTCTTTGTAACCACTGTGCCACCAAGACACCCATGGCAGACCACGACCCAGAACAAGGTCATTTAAAGGGATCCCTGCTCCATGACTCAATAGGAAATATTGCTTGGGTAAATCAGAATGTCCTGTTCGTGAACCTTGTTTTGTTTGTACCACTGCAGTAGCTAAGTAATGAATTTTAAGTTTGCATAAGCACAGGCTATTATTTCAGCTCAGAAGCATTCAGGACCTTTGCCAAGGAAGAAATAGTACTGGAATGCAACTACATACAACCCTGCCAAATATCAAGTTTTTAGGGAGAAATCCTGAACGTCAGGCTCTTACATCTGAGTCTCTCCATGGGTGGCTGAGAAGGGAGCCAGCAGATAGGGAGAGCAATTAAAAAATCAATGATGGCCCTGAGGTTTAATGATGACACACAGTAAGCCTTCCTGCAGGCTGCTTGTGATCGCAGACAGTCCTGCTGTTGGGAAGAGTAGACCTCCCAGCCCGAAAGGGAACGCTGCAGAGACGAGCAGTCTAGAGAACCCAGTGAATCTGGCTTCAGTGTCACAAACATCTCATTGACTTCTTGACAATGGTACCAATCTGGGAACGGACATAAAAGAGAGGTCAGTTCCAGTGCAGGATTGCCTTGTTGTGAGGCTTTCTGCGTGGCACCGGGGGTTATAAAGAGGATGGGGAAAATGGGGCCAGAACTGATGGCTGAGAACATTGAGAAAAGTGAACTGCTGATAGAGGTCACATTTACAATGTGTGTGAATGAACGATTGTGGAATAGAATTGTTATAATTCTCACTTTAATAGTGGGAAAGACAGGCATACGATGCCAAGCAGAGAACATAGGAGCAGCAGTAGGTCCCTCAAGCCTGCTCCACAATTTAACTATCTTCTATCTCAATACCATTTCCCCATACTATCCCCATGTACTTTAATGTCGAAATCTGTGCTTTAAACATACTCAATAACTACATTTCCACAGCCCTTGGGGTAGAGAATTCTAATGATTTGCCACCCTCAGGAGACATTCCTTCTCATCCCAGTTCTAAATGGCCGACGTGTATGTGCGTGTGTTCATGCTCATGCTTGCGTGTGTGTAATTCTCCGGCCATGCTAGTCTAAAAGCCGGAAATTCGTGCCCAAATGTTAACGGGTCTTCACATTGTCAGCAACACATCCACTACACCGACAGCAACCAGTGGAACGGGAGAATTTCTGCCTCAAGTTTCCTTTTAAACATCTGTAGAAACCCTTATTGTTTTAGCTAGTTCTTGTATATATTGTAATTCTAAATCTTTTAGTCATTTCTTACTTTTCTTCATATTCTGTCCAACCTCTGACTCACCTTTTCAGAATATTACTATTTTTAACCGCTTTAGTTGGTCACAGATGATGTGTCTTTCCCTTAACGTCTTTCTTTCTCATTGGAATGTATCTTTTCTGAGTATTCTTAAACATATCCTTCAATGAACGCTACTGCATCTTTATCGACCCGTTCCTTAACCTAATTTCCCAGTTCACTTTAGCCAGTCCTGTCTGCAGGTCCTCACAATTGCCCTTATTTAAGTTTAAAACAGTTGTTTTAGATCCACTACTTTCTTCCTCAAACTAAAAGTGAAATTCAATCACATTATGATCATTGCTACCTATGCAGTAGCCTTTACGATTAATTATTCCTGTCTGATTGCACATTACCAGATCCAGTGTAGCCTGCTCTCTGGCTGATACTGGAATGTGCTGCTCTACAAATCTGTCCCAACAATAGTCTATGAACTCATCAGGCTACTTTAGTTAATCGGATTTGTCCAATCTTTATGTAGATTCAAATTATCAATGATGGTCGCAGAACCTTTTTTTTTTACATGATGCCATTATTTCTTCTTGCCTCTCAGCATGGTTGCTGTTAGGGACCTGTAACCACTTCCACAAATGATTTCTTGGGGGGATTTAATAGCCTCGCTCCGGCAAGATCGTAAAATCTCGTCTGAGGCCAATAGGGGTTTCCATTCTGGGAACTTCACCCACCCTGATTTATGAGATGGAAAGATCTTGCCTCTTAACTTTCATATTTCTCATCTCTACCCAAGTCGATTCCACATCTTGTTCTCCAGAACTAAGGTCATCTTTCTCCATTGTACCAATGCCATTCCAAATTAACACAGCTATCCCTCGCTTCCTGCCCTTCCTAAATACCATGTGCCTTTGAACATTCAGGTCTCAGTCTATGTCATTTCATAGCCCTCAGTGGGATTTTCCTCCCCCATTCCCCAGAGGTGTATTTCACAGCAGCAAGAGACAGCATGGCACTCGCTCGCAGCGAGATCTTACTCCACAGAGTTTCCCGTTGAACGCACCCTTCGCTGTCGGGAAACCCAAGACGGGAATGCACCATCGGTGGGAACACAAGATCTTGGCAGCAATAATAGCATCAAGTTTCCACTCTATGTCTCTGTACTGTCCATCATTCCTATTTGAGGTGTCAATTCATCAGTTCTATTATGAATGTTACCTCCATTCAGATATAAAGCCTTTAGTTCTATCTTTTTACTACTTTTGTAACCTCTTGCCTTATCTGCCAGTGTACTCTTAGGTTTGTGCACACTGACTTGAGGTCCATAATTCCATGTTTGACTCTTAACTGCCACTAAGCAGGTCGCTCAGTTTGAAAACAATTAGGGATTGGCAACAAATGTTGGTCTTGCCAGCAACACCCACATCCCACACAAAAATTATTTTAAAAATCATTTCCCTTAATCCTACCTTGCTCCTTTGCCTTGCCTTCTCTGTTTAATTTTTCACATCTTCGCAACCATGATCTTCCACTACCACTCTTGAACTTAAAACCTACTGAACAACTCTTACTGACGTTTTGGATTGGCAAAATGTAACGAGCAATGTGTCACTGGGATCAGTCCTGGCACCGCAACTGTTTACAATTTTATAAGTGACTTGGATGAAGGAATTAAAGGGATGGTTGCTAAATTTGCTGATGACACAGAGGTAGGATAAAAAGTAAATTAAGAGGATGTTAAAGGAACTACAACAGGATTAGATAGGTGGGCAAAGATCTGATAAATGGGAGTATGATGTAGGAAAATATGTAATTGTCCATTTTGGCAGGAAGAATAAAAAAGCATAACATTTAAATAGTGAGAGACTGCACGGTTCTCAGGTGTAGAGAGATCTGGGTGTCGTGGTGCATGAATTACAAAAAATTAGTATGAAGGTACAGCAAGTAATTTGGAAAGTTAATAGAATATTATGACATTAGCATATTATAATATTAGAATATTATTTTTCTCTCCTTACAAATGCTGCCAGACTTGCTGAGATTTTCCAGCCTTTTCTCTTTTGGTTTCAAATTCCGGCGTCCGCAGTAATTTGCTTTTATTTTAATAGAATATTATCAATTTATTGCTATCGCTCATCTATCCTATACAAAAGTAGAGAGGTTATACTTCAGTTGTATAGAGTCCTGGGTACAGGGGAAGGTCATAGTAAGGAGTCTGACAACACCAGGTTTAAATCCAACTGATTTATTTGATAATAAACTCACAAGCTTTCAGGGTTTGCCCCTTCGTCAGGTGAATGGAAAGTTCTGGCCTCAGACAGAGCATATAATAGCACAGACTGTTTACAGATTACTGATTAGAATGTGAATCCTTACACCTAACCTGCTATTCAAGTCTTAAAGAGGCCGACAATGTGAGTGGAAGGAGCATTAAGCACAAGTTAAAAGGATGCATACTGTCTCCAGACAGTATAGTAAGTGAGGTTTTGCAAACTCAGGCAAGTCAGGGAGGTTACAGATAATGCGGCATGAATCCAAGATCCCGGTTGAGGCCGTCCTCATGTGTGCGGAACTTGGCTATCAGTCTCTACTCAGTGACTCTGCGCTGTCGTGTGTCGTGAAGGCCGCCTTGGAGAATGCTTACCCGAGGGTCAAAGACCGAATGCCCGTGACCACTGAAGTATTTGCCAATAGGAAGAGAACGGTCTTGCCTGGTGATTGTCAAGCGATGTTCATTCATTGGTTGTCATAGCATCTGCATGGTCTCCCCAATGTGCCATGCTTCGGGACATCCTTTCCTGCAGCGTATTACGTAGACAATATTGGCCGAGTTGCAAGAGCATGTACCGTGTACCTGGTGGATGGTATTCTCACGTGTGATGATGTCATCCATGACTTGCCTGGCTTTGCAAAACCTCACTTACTGTACTATCTGGAGACAATACACATCTCTAACCTGTGCTTAAAGCTCTTTCCACTCACATTGTCTGTACCTTTAACAATTGATCAGCTGTAAAGACTCACATTCCAATCATTATGCATGTAAATTGAGTTTGTGTCTTTGTGCAGTTTTTACGATCAGAACCTCCAGCCATCTCACGGAGGGGACAGGCTGTCCTGAAAGCCTTTGCTAATCCCCCGAAACCTACACATTTTGGGACGCTAAGAGATAATTTAGCATGGCCAAATCACCTAATTCTGTACAGCTTCGGACTCTCTTGCTAAACATCCAATTAATAGCAGAACCTAATCACATTTCTACAAAAGCCCTTAGCACATCTGTCCACTTCAGGGTTGCTATATAAATGCAGCTGCTGTTGCTGTTGAACGGTCCTGCGTGTGAAGGTCTGATGATGCATGAGTCAGTGCCCACAGAGGAGGGAGAGCGGAAAACAAATCACCCACTCAGCGCAGAACCTGCCCGATTCTTCTCATTCTTCCCTTTCAGGAGCTGGGTCGATGGGTTCGCAAGTCCCAGCCTTTATTTCATATTTGCTGCTTTAAAGCTGGGAAAACCTCAATCTATTCAGGTGGGTTGAATGCAATTATTTTGAAAGATCATCTGTGGAAGACAATTAGCTGAAAGCCTCCTACTGGGCTTCTGGTTACATAGGGAAATTGGTTACCCATTGGATTACACAGCCTGGTATAATTTGTTTGCGTTATTGACACGTTGAACATTTTATTTTGTCAGGGCCGTGTCTCAACAGTATGTAAACACTTTGAAACATCGCAACCTGTAAATATATGTCCAGAAGATCAGAGTTCAACACCAGGAGCTTGCAAGACCATAAGACAACCGACTCTTATATCTCGTTCAGAGTGACTGATCTCTGCTATTGCAGAATCGTTAGACAGAAGTCAAACATCAGTAGCTGAGGGGATCTTCATACATCACAATAATTATTTTTTCAATGCTATTGTAGTTATTGGCAAGACCTAATGTACTAAATACTATTTTCCTGTCACTTAAAAAAAATGTCATTTACATACAAACATGGAACAGGAACAGGCTCCCGGACGCAAAACTTGCTCTGCCATTCAGTAAGATCATAGCTAATCATAGAAATGCTACAGTGCAGAAGGAGGCCATTTGGCCCACTGACACAGCATCTCACCCAGGTCCTATCCCTATAAACTCACATATTTACCTCACTACTACCCCGAACTGACAGATTTTGGGACACCAAGGGTCAATTTAGCATGGCCAATCCACCTAATCTACATATTGTTAGAAGGCAATCAGAACACCCGGAGGAGATGTGCAAACTTCACACAGACAGTCACTCAAGGCTGGAAATGAATCTGGATTGCTGGCATCGTGAGGCAGCAGTGCTAGCCAGTGTGCCACCATGCCTGACTGTAATCTCAACCCCTCATTCCTGCACATCCCCCTGATAATCTTTCATCCACTTGTTAATCAAGAATCTATCTAACTTTGCCATAAAAATATTCAAAGAGTATCCTGTAGTTATAGAGCAAAGCTGTTCATATAAGTGGTTTTCCTTAATTAAGTTCATTCTCTGAATGCTGCATCATTTGCAATGAGGCATGAAAATTTTCAGCGTTAATTATTTGTTTCCAGCTGCTTCAAACAGCAAAACATTTAGGTCAAGTGGAGGATACATTATTGTTTCACCAGTGTACAACAATATTTTACATAGCACCATTTTAAAAAGGGATTAAGTTGGATTTACAGAGATCTAGTCTATTAACCACACAATCATTTACTTTGGAAATATTATAAGTGTTTTTAGCTTCCACAAAGAATTAGCAAGTTGGAGGCACACTTATCAAATTATCGGTCAACTATTCGCGTTGTAAAATCTCTACAGAATGTAGTTTTAAAAAATCCTTTGTGCATTACTCCTGAAGCAACAAGGGAAAGCTAAATCAAAAGCCACACAACATCTGTAACAAAGACAATGAAGCCATGGCATAGATTCCTTATCTCCTATCAAAACACTGCAAAAGCAGTGGAGATCATGGCCAATTCTCCAATATCCTCAGGATGGGATCGTACAAACCTCGGGCGGACATGGTAAAATTCCGCCCTGTGAGTAAAATGATTGTTGCATTGATCCCAGTTTTACTCGGGAAACTACCACAAAATCGGGTGGAAGGTCTGATCACTTCATGCAGTGATGCATATTTAATTTGAGAGGGTTTCCCTTATCTTGTCAGGAGGAGAAGAATTGTATCCCTCCCTGAGATAACCTGTCTATGGGTGTCTTGACGGGTTTTTTTTCACCTTGGTTTCCTTGGTGTTTAAGTTTTCTGGTAATGGTAGGGTCTGAATGGTGCTTCTGATATGGCTGGAGAGGGTTGAAGTGTGTTGTGATGAGAGTCTCGGTGTGGTGTGAGAATCTTTGCTTACTGGCTCCCATGTGGTCGTGTACATTGCCATGCAGTATTCTGATGTTCCCTTTTTTCTGGACCTTTCATTGCTTGGAGATCTTGGGATAAGAACAAAAGAACTAGGAGCAGCAGTAAACCATCTGACCCCCGAGCCTACTCCGCCATTCAATAAAATCATGACTGATCTTTTTATAGACTCAGCTCCACTTATCCTCCCACTCACTATAACCCTTAATTCCTTTACTGTTGAAAAATTTATTTATCCTTGCCTTAAAAATATTCAATGTCAGAAATGCTGAATTATGTCCCAATTGGTTGTATTTTACCACACAACGATTGTGTAGCTCTTTTGGGGGGAGGGTGTGCATCATGGGACCACGTACTGAAGGCTTTATCCTCACTCTTTCCTGTATCCTCTCATTATCCATTCGAGAGCAGATGCCGACTACAACAGTTACAATCTGAACCAGTTGTACGAGTGTTTGTTGATCTTTTGGGGGGAGGGTGTGCATCATGGGACCACGTACTGAAGGCTTTATCCTGACTCTTTCCTGTATCCTCTCATTATCCATTCGAGAGCAGATGCCGACTACAACAGTTACAATCTGAACCAGTTGTACGAGTGTTTGTTGATCTTTTCTATACATGCAGAATAATGATCATTCTGTACTGCACCAGATTTTGGGGATTTGTTGCATCTTGTGGTAAAATGGAAGCCACTCAATAAAAACATTCATTAAAGAAACATCCATGTGCTAGGATATGTGTAATAGTTCTTCATGTTTTTGAAGAAATTGAAATACCTCGTTGAATGTGGTACCATTAAAACTGAAGTGTCATACTCACATCTAGGGAATAGATACCAGAAAAACAATGAATGTTAATAAGGTAACATTGCATTGCTGTTTTCCTTTGAGGCATTATTAACTCATAATTATTAACCAGCTGAACAGTCCCTTTAAGGAAGAATGGCAGCAGTGGCAGACCACTTCAACAATCTTCTTTTATTCATTCATTCATGAGAAATGGGGGTCACTGGCTGGCCAGTATTTATTGCCCACGGAGGTCCATGGAGGTCAGTTGAGAGTCAACCACAATGCTGTGGCTCTGGAGTCACATGTAGAGAAGACCAGGTAAGGATGGCAGATTTCCTTCCCTAAAGGGCATTAGTGAACCAGGTGAGGTTTTTCTGACAGTTGACAATGGTGTCATGGTCATCAGTAGGTACCTAATCCATGATATTTTTTATTGAATTCAAATTCCACTATCTGCCATGGCGGGATTCAAACCCGAGTTCCCAGAACATAAACTGAGCTTCTGGATTAATAATCTAGTGATAACTCCAGTAAGCCAGCGCCTCTCCCAATCCAAACGGGGTTGCTGTAGTTTTATTCTGCAACCTCGGATCTCTATGCATGAGTCTCTATAGTGGACCTGGTTTGTTTACATTCTTCTTTCGTGGAAAAGTGTTTGAAATTAGTCAGAAGGTAAACTTAAGAATCTAAGCCTCTATAGTAATGGAGGAGAGCAGAGCACACCAATGCCTCCACTTTTGTTGGGACTGTTTTGTTTTTGCTTAAATGTTCAATTTTATTCAATGCGTTCAGAAAAGAAGTTACAACGTGTAGCGATGCTAGAGAGAATTGGGGAAACTTAATCAGAAGGTAATGTTTTAAATGCCAATTTTGCGCAATAAAATGGCCAATGATTTGCAGTCTCGTTATAATACATAAACACATAAATTACTTCCTCAAACAGTTCTTTCTACATCAATGAAGTCTATCTAGAAAAGAATTGAATGACAACAGTAGCTCAAGCTGTGCATTGTATCACCATCTTCAAATCATCAAAAGAGGTAATATGGACGAGGGGAAGGAACAGAAAGAGGAAAACTCATCTATAATAATTTTCAGTTTGGCATGATCACAGGTTTTAAAAAAACAAGAATGGCTGAACTGAGCAATGTGAAGCAAGCATCTTTTCCGATGATTAAGTGTTTAATTATGCTATTAGCCTTCCACAACATTAATGACCATATATCTTCCAATCACATGAAGAACTGTCTGCTGGAATCATATAACAAAAGTCAATCTAGTCACATTGACCCATGCAATGTAATAAAATAAGAATGACAAAAAAAAAACAAAACTTGGCGTGCTTTGACTGGAATTGTCGAATAAGGGAGGAAAAGTGAATTGCAAAATAAATCAACATTAGGAAAAAGCATTCTCCAATTTCCCGGCCATCAGTTGGTAAAGATTGAGCTATAAAATTATAATAAATTGTACAGACTTCAATTACGTTTGTTCACTGATCATGTCTGGTGCAGTGTCGAAGAGTTTGAATAATACTTAAGGTCAAAAAGCTGGCTAATGCAAAAAACATTCATCAGTGCATTAGCTTTCATCCCATTAGCCAAACCCAAGCTGCTCGAGTGAAGTTTTATGAAGGATCTTCAAGGATTTGATCTTGACAACGTTCTCCAAGGCTGCAACAATGGCCCTTTTTAGTTTTTATACTTAAAATTACAAGCTTTTGTAACCTCATTCCCTTCACGGAAAAGCACCAAGACAAATAATTGAACAATTATATCCAATATATAAAAAAGAAAATCAACAGAAAAATCGAGATTAATTCAGTCCTTTGATGAACTCACATAGTTGAATATCTGAGTTATATCTGAAATTTATTGAAATGCCCCTCAAACAGATGAATTCTCTGTTTACTTGTGACATTTTTCATACCAGATATTGGGACAAACAATTTTTCAGAAAAATAACTTGTTTCCAGCACAAGGCACAGAGTTGTTCCGATGTAAAGATGATCTTTCCAGGATATGTTAGCAGGGAAGAAAAAGAGTTTTTGAACCATGGAAGGTAAACTGCTGTTTAAAATTCCAGCTTATTCATAATGAGTTAAAATTTTCTGGCACAAATCTTAAAAAAAACATGCCATTGAAATCGCACAGGTTACAGTATGAATTTTGCATTAATTTCCAACTAACCATCTCAAGAGCTAACAAAAAATTCAGAACGGATAGAACAAATTGGATTACCCATTTTGATGGTCAAGGTGGTATAAAGCCATAGTTTCATTCCTGCTGCATTGAGTGTTTCATCTTAATTTATAGAAAGAAGTCACACAACACCAGGCTTTGAAAATACAGCAAGAAGTCTCACACCAGTTTAAAGTCTAACAGGCTTATTTGGTCGCAAAAGCCACGAGCTTTCAGAGCATTGTCTGTCTCTTCATCAGGTGAGTGGGAGTTCTAATCACAAACAGGGATTAGAATTCACCTGACAAAGGGGCAGCCGGCGCTCTGAAAGCTAGTGGCTTTTGCTACCAAATGAACCTGTTAGACTTTAACCTGGTGTTGTAAGACTTCTTACTGTGTTTTCCACCAGTCCAACGCCAGCATCTCCACATCTTAACTTATAGAGTCATAGACGTGTGTAGCATGGAAACAGGCCCTCCCGCTCAACTTGTCCATGCTGCCTTTTTATTAAGCCTCTAAATTAATCCCATTTGCCTGCATTTGGCCCATATCCCTCTATATCCATCTTACCCATGTAACTCTCTAAATGGTTTTAAAAGGCAAAATTGTACCCGCCTCTATTTCTACCTCTGGCAGCTTGTTCCAGACACTGACTACTCTCTGTATGAAAAAATTGCTCCACTGAACACTTTTGTATCTCTTCCCTCTTACCCTAAACCTATGCCCTCTAGTTTTAGACTCCCCTATCTTTGGGAAAAGATATTGACTATCTAGCTGATTTGTGCCCCTCATTATTTTATAGACCTCTATAAGTTCACCCCCTCAACCTCCCATGCTCCAGAGAAAAAAGTCCTAATCTATCCAGCCTCTCCTTTTAACTCAAACTATCAAGTTCCAGTAGCATCCCAGTAAATCTTTTCTGCGCTCTTTCTAATTTAATAATATCCTTTCTATAATAGGGTGACCAGAATTGCACACAGTATTCCAAGTGTGACTTTATCAATGTCTTATACAACTTCAACAAGACGTCCCAATTCCTGTATTCAATGTTCTGACCAATGAAACCAAGGACACCAAATGCCTTCTTCATCACTCTGTCCACCTGTGACTCCACTTTCAAGGAACTATGAACATGTACCCCTAGATCTCTTTGTGAGGGGCGGAGTGGGGTGCTGGGAACAGGGTGGGGGGGTGGGAGAGGAATGTGCAAGACACACGCCCCCAGTAGCTGTTAAGTGGGTGGCGCACAATGCCAAATAAACATCATTGCATGGTAGCATAGTGGTTAGCACTCCTGCCTCACAGCACCCCACTGTGGTTCCATGGAATCAGGTTCCATTCTCGGCTTAGTTCACTCTGCGGAGTCTGCACGTTCATCCTGTGTCTGCATGGATTTCCTATGGGAGCTCTGGTTTCTTCCCATACTCAAAAGATGTGCTGGTTACATGCATTGGCTATGTTAAATTCTCCCTCAGTATATTCAAACAGGCGCCAGAATGTGGCGACAAGAGGATTTCACAGTAACTTCACTGCCGTGTTAATGTAAGCCTACTTGTGACACAAATAAATAATTGAATACCATGGTCGTGTCAGAGGGAACCTGAGGCCTTTGAAGCCCCTGGATGGTCAAGGGCATGGGCAGGCAATGTCCATGAGGCATATGGCAGGCATCCTGGCACTGTCATAACCCTTAATTCCCTTTCTGATTAAAAATCTGTCTCAACCTTGAACAGACTTAACCACACTCACCCATCTTAAAATTCTCCGTGGTATCTCACCTGAAATAGTGGGGTATAATATGAACACAATGCTCCTGATGTGATCTGGTACAAAGCCTGACAAAAGATTGCAATGTACAAGGCATACAGATTGCAATGACATCCGCATTATCAAGGTCAGAGCTGGTAAGTATATCTTATTTTGTAAAATAGATTTAAACAAGGGTGTTAGAGCTATCAGTGATACTGACAGATTAAATTTGCACTGAATAAACTTACATATTTTGGTCTGATTTCAATTTTCAACAAACTATCTTGCACCATAACTGAATTGGGAAATGTTTAGGGTAGAAATTAAAATAGATCAGATAGCCCATTCTCGACTCAGTATCAATTTGTGCATTGTTACTTTCATAGTTGCAACATACTCTCAATCATTATGATTTCAGTACCTTCACTCAACAAAATAAATATTCATATATAATCCATTTTCATAGCCATTGCCACAACACTGCCATTATCCAGTCACTGACAAGACCATTTCCAAGCATTTCCTTCTCTCAACATCCAGACATCCACAACACCCAAATTCAATTCTTCTTGCTTCCACCCCGAAAATAATCTCTCCAAATCATTTACAACTGCATTTTCAAACCGCCAGGCTTTGACACTCTATTCACCATGATATCCCTGGTATGATGATGATGTGCTATTGCTATAGGTATACTATATATATTTTTATGTTTAAAGGGACTGTTTTAAAGTTCAGTTTTTTTGTGCTGGCAGTTGGTATGTCTGACTGCAGTTTATTTAAAGAAAGAGATTGCAAGCTGCTCTCAAACATTAAATGGCTCTGAAAGCTTTGACATTAACTACACCCCTTACAACAACTATATTTATGGTTGATAATTGTATTAAATGTGGAATTTTAAATCTGTAAGAGAACTTGGAACTGAAACAGTGATAAGTTAGAAAAAAAGAAATGAAACCACTTTAATAACTATTGTTCAATTCTTAAGAGTTGAGCTGCTTCATTTTGTTAAAGGTATAGTTAAACTATGTTATTTAATTAAGTTTGTTTTTACTCTAAAAGATCCCTAATTTGTCATTGGAATTACTCCTGGAGTGAAGCATTCTATCCTCACATTTATAGCAAAATAGAAAAATTGTTGTGGCCTAGTCTGGCTTTCTAATGTAATTTGGGATTCTGACCCTGTGCCCTAACACCTGGAGTCATAGATTTATTGAACAGATCTGTCTCCTCTACTTTTAATGTTCTTTCCTCATTTAATCTCTCCTCCGCTTATCATTTCTCCAGTATTGCCCTCATCTTCTCTCCCTTAAAGAGGGCAACTGGCACAAAATTGCTTGAGACAGCAAGGTGATGAGTACGAGAATACGGCATGTGGTTAGGGGAATTAATTTGGAGACTGAGGGTGAATCAGAAGTCTGTGTGCCAAAGAGCGAAAGAAGAATTTAGATCAAAATCAATGATATTGCACTTAGAGGTTCAGCAAAAAAAGATGGCAAATGATCCTAGCAAGGAAGTCACTATGGTAACGGAAGGTGAAAAGAGCTTTAAATGAGAGGCAGATAGGTTAAGAGAGAATGAAGTTTTTAAACTGGCAGAATAATGAGGAATAAATGAAATGGGATTTGAGAACAAGACCCATCAGGATAGAGAGAAAGAGTTTCAACACAAGGTAGATTTCCATCAGGACCGGAATGCTAACTCATTCCAGTGACGAAGATTAGAATGGTCATGATGAATGCCAAGGGAACAGGAAAAGGATACTGCAGACACATCTTGGAACAGGGTTTGAGCACAGGACAGCATGGGAGTTAGCTGGAAGTTAACATCGAGTGGAGTGGAAAACTGAAAAGAGCATGCTGTTTGGTAATTGCCAGGGAGATGAAAATCAGAATCGGAAGCAGAAGCTAGAATACACGTGAGAGAAGGAGAAAGGAGAAAGGCCCATATCTTCAGCAAGTCTTTGTCATCTATTGTGATCAGTAGAGCAATAGTGTTGCACAGTACCAGTCTGAGACCAGTATCAGGCAGCACATTTGGGGCTCATTCTAGGAGACTGGTGCTAAGTGAAACTACTTTTTGTCTAGTAGTAGGGAGTACCTATTTGGACCTCAACCCAGATTCTTGAGTTGGTCCTTAGGATCAATGAATATCATAGAATCCAACAGTGCAGAAGGGGGTCATTTGGCCCATCGAGTCTGCATCAATCTCTGGCAGAGCATTTTACCCAGACCCCGTCCCCCTAACCTCATTTATTTATCCCATTAATATCCCCACACATATTGCGACACTAAGGGGCAATTTAGCATGGCCAATCAACATAACCTGCACATCCTTTGACTGTGGGATGAATATCTAGGTACTGTTAATGCCAATAAGATAATGCTGCTGGCCATCTTCACTGAGCCATTAACAGCTCCAGGAAAATCGTAGAAAGTTCGGGTGAGAGCTCCTAAATAAGATCAAGCCACTCAATTAACATTAAAGGATATTTAATTTCTCCACCTACAGTCCCCTCCTGCCCTCATCCGTCCTTGGGAAAATGATCAAAATCAGGGACAGAGGTTGCAAGCAGGCAATGGCCACTCCTTCTTGCCATCCCATTTCTGTTTCATGATAGGAAAGTTATGGTCAAAGCAAATGGCACGGAGGCACTCCTTCATGTGGAATTGGAACAGCAGGACATTTACTGACAATGGCACAGTGTATAGCATTGCTGTCTCATAGCACCAGGGACCCCAGGTTCAATTCCAACCTTGGTGACTGTCTGTGTGGAGTTTGTACATTCTCTCCGTGTCTGCATAGGTTTCCTCCAGGTGCTCCGGTTTCCTTCCACAGAGCAAAAAAGTGCAGGTTAGATATATTAGTCATGCTAAATTGCACCTTGGTGTCGCAAGATGTGTAGGTGAGGGGGAATTAGCTAGGGGAAAATATGGAGTTACAGGAATAGGGCAAGGTTTTGAGACTGGGTAAAGATAGGCCAAAATGTCTCCTTCTGCACTGTAGGAATTCTCTGATTCTTGAATTTCGCAACCGGTAACAAGGTTCCTGGACGGATCACAGAAAACCTCAGAATACAGCAAGGATCTAGTTTCTAATTGGTTACTTAAATATGGAAAGTAATAAAATTGGATGACTTACCCCACCATCGGATCCTCCAAAGGACAGCCCTTTCTTTGCTATACTGTGAATAAAAAGTAAGTTTTGAGTCCACAAAATATTCTTAACCACATGAGTGCCAGCTATATATCATACATATATATATATATATATATATATATATATATTTGACTTTTTTCAGTTCATTTTATTCATTCACAAGCAACTGAGTCAGCGTTAGCACTCAATACTAGTTAAGGCTCCTGTTTCTTTGACAACTGAACAACAAACTTATGTAAATGCTCCAATTCATTACGTGTCCATAACAAACTTGTAGAAAATGCTAACACTGAAGGTATTTCCTCATGAAATGGTTCTACTAAACAATAAGAAAAACACAAGATGAGAATAAAAAGACTCTAAAAGTCCAGGGGTGGAAATGAAGGATTTGCTACAGAGTTAATGATTTGATATGGAAATTGGTTCCATTGGAATTCTGTGAAATGGCTTTGCAGACAGGATGCGCTTATCTTAGCCTGAAGTGACCACATTCCCAAAGTCTGGATTGCGGATCAAAGGCATCCGGTTGAGTTGGATGGGGAATTCCGCACTTTCCCCAAACAATTTCAAGGCCTTCAAGAGAGATAGTAATGGGTAGCAGTCCTATCTAGATGATGTAATAAATCACAACAGCAGAATTGAAACCGCTTTTAATGTTCATTCAAAACCTGAGATGAGATAACTTCCTGAGATATTGGAAACTTCTCTTTCGAGTATCTGGTGTGTTTTACTTTAGTTATCTCACAGAATGTAGCTCATGGACAAAATTAAAAGTAATTGGAATTTTGTAGATTTTGGCAGCTGACCCTTCTGGCTTAGCTTGTTCATAAGTTGGGTAATTACAATCTCCAAAGACCACTGGCTAATATTTTAATGACTTCCCTTTTATTGGTTACAGTTATTTGAATTTATCTAAGTCTTTAGTTGATGTCTAAGTGTAACTGAGGAATTTTTTCCTGGAATATGATTGTCAGAATGAATTGGTCTGTACAAAACATGTAACTCACCGTAGTGCGAAGTTAGCACACTGAGTTAAAAGTCAGGAAAACTTTAGATTCATACTAATAGATATAGATTGGAGAAGGAAAAATTTGCTTTGATCAATGGAATTACATTGCTACATACATCAAGCAGCCGATACAATAATTTGATTTATTATTATCACATGTATTGGTATACAGTATTGCTTCTTGCGCGCTATGCAAAGTATACTATTCATAGAGTACACAAGGGAGAAGGAAAGGAGAAAGTGCATAATGTAGTGTTACAGCCGTAACTAGGATGTACAGAAATATCAACTTAAGTGAAAGTAGGTCCATTCAAGAGTTTGATGGCAGCAGGGAAGAAGCTGTTTTTGAGTAGGTTTGGAGTTGACTTCAGACTTTTATATCTTTTTTCCAATTGAACAGATGGAAGAGAGAATGTCTGTGGTGCATGGGGTCCTTGATTATGCTGGCTGCTTTTCCAGACAGCAAAAAGTGCAGACAGAGGCAACGGATGGGAGGCTGGTTTGAGTGATGGACAAGGCTACGTCCACAACCCTTTCTAATTTCTTGTGTTCTTGGTCAGAGCAGAAGCTATGCCAAGCTGTGATACATCTAGAAAGGATGCTTTCTATGGTGCATCTGTAAAAGTTGGTGAAACTCGTAGCAGATATGCCAAATTTCTTTAACATCCTGAGAAAGTAGAGGTGTTGGTTGCTGCTCGTTCAATACCATTCTCCAAGACAAATCTCTACCTAAAAGTGTTTTACAAGAGGTTCTAGAGTTATTGTGAGGCTATTTTATTTCAAAAGATCATAGACTATCCAGATTTTTCATTAAAGTAATCATTCAGCAAAATTTTGAAGATTTTCTTCTTTCAGCATCTCCCATATTATTAAAGGTCACTATAATATTGGTTAATCCTCTTCTCATCACTGCCTGTCAGTCACCCATTCCTCTTCCAATCCCATCGCACTTAAGTCTTTTATGATCATTTCCTTTCATCTATTCTTTGGGTCTTCTTCTTTTCACTGTCATCTCTATCACTCCATCAGAACATTTCCTCTCTCCTTCAGTCTCTCCGCAACAAATGATTTCAATATCTTCTCAATTATTTTCTTCAATGTTACGTGACAATGTGGTGACATAATTACTTCATTTGTTGCTCAGAGAAAATGGCAGAGAATTTTTATTATTGAACATTTCAGAAACCAATTCAAATTCTACAATATGCATAGGTTAGGTAAGAGCAACTGGTTTCTCTGCCTAAAGGACATGAGTTAAGTGTTGGGTTTTGTGACCTTCCAACAGTTTCACAGTCCATTTACTGATAGGAACATTTTACTTTATTTAATGGCCTTGCTGAGGTTTGAACTCAAACTCCCTGGATTATTAATGTAGAATTACGTTTTAATTGTTCATGTAATGTGGGCATCACTGGCTAAGCCAACATTTATTGCCCATCCCTAATTTCCCTTCAGCTTTTAAGAGTATAGGTCTGGAGTTACATGTAGACCAGGTCAGGTAAGGACAGCAGATTTCCTTCCCAAAAAAACATTAGTGAACGAGACAGGTTTTGATAACAATCAACAATGGTTTCATGGTTGTCATTGGGCTTTTTAATACCAAATTTTTAGTGAATTCAAATTTCTCCATCTGATATGGTGTGATTCAGAACCGGTTCCCCAGGCCTTACCTTGTGACTCTGGGATACTGGCTATGGTACCCCAAAAGTCTAAACAAAAGTTCAGAATGTACAAATTCAAAATGGGGATTGAATTCACTGCATTGATTCAATTACTCCCCATTTAATATCAATTCATCCAAGGACTACATCTGGGCTTGACACCCCATATGCAATACTACAGAAGATGGACCAATATACATTTATCAAGATTGGTTACTTGAATGAAGGATACAGGATGACTGTAAAAAATGTGGAGACCAGTGTATCTTCCACTGAATACCACTGCTCTTCACTCAGAATCAAAGGACCTGTACAGTGCTCAAGGAAGTCATTCGGCCCACCAAGACTGCACTAGCTCTCTAAAAGAGAGCCTAATCCCACAACCCTGCATATTTCTTATTTTCATATAGCAATCCAATCTCTTTTGAATACCTCAATTGAATCTTCCTCCACCACCCTCTCAGGAAGTTTGTTCCAAGCTCCAACCATCCTCTGGATGAATTTTTTTTCTCACATCTTATTTACTCCTTTTGCCAACTATTTTGACTCCGTGCCCTCTACGTTCTTGATGCTCTCTTGAGAGGAAACAATTTCTCACTATTTAACTTGTCCATATTCTTCAAGATCTTAAATACCTCAATCAAGCCTTTTTAAAATTGGAAGATTATTTTACAATATTAATTTTATATTTACTAAAAAGAGATAAATCATCAAACTTTGTGCATTAAAAATAAAATTAAAAATACTTATGTCAATGATTATTCAAACCAGTCTTCAATCTAAATACATGGAAAAGGGTGCAGATTTTTTTTTCCCAGGCCTCACGTCCACTTACAAAAGTATCAACCTCCAAAAGTGGAAAAAGACTTCAAAGAACAGACACAGCAATATACAAATGAAAAAAGATACTGAATAAAGTTCAAGATTGTTGCTTCAAAATGACGAAGTGAGTTCAATTCTATTTACTACTGTCGATCTTACAATGATGATGAATATTTTGGCATCACATTCAGCAGCTTAGTTTGACATAAGACAAACCACAAGGAAATACAATGGGGATACACGGGACATGAAATTATATCCATCAATAGAATACTGAATTGTAGCACACTACACACAAAATTGCGCCTTTTCGCAGAAAGTGGCTAAATGAGAAACTGCTCAATGCTGCAAAACGTATTTCCTCGTGGATCTGATAACATGCTTTCTAATGATGCATCTTGAAATGTGCAACAACTCAGCCTTAATCAAGCAGGGACCTAAAGAAATGAACCAACCCCAAAGGTGCAACCAAGATAATTGCTTAAGTATCAACAGCATTTACATAGGATACATTATTGATGCCACGTTTGTCACATTTATAAAAGATACAACACACACTCCTTAAGGATTTTGATCTAGTCGTACTGAAGCTGTTAAGTTTATTTATTAGTGTCACAAGTAGGTTTACATTAACACCACAATAAAGTTATGGTGAAAATCCCCTAACTGCCACACTCTGGCACCTGTTCAGGTGCACTGAGGGAGAATTTAGCATGGCCAATGCACCTAACCAGCACGTCTTTCAGACTCTGGGAGGGAACCAGTGCACCCACACAGACATGGGAAGAATGTGCAGACTCCGGACAGACAGTGATCTAAGCTGCAAATCAAACCCAGGCTTACCTGGGAGGAAGAGTGGGAAATGTCCAGGGAAGTGAATGGGTAGGAAAATGGAGGAGGAATACCCTGGGTCTAATGGAAATTCTGAGGCAACTGAATATTAACCATGCTCACCTGTGATCTTCTTCCATGGTGAAGGCTGCATTGCCACAGGTTTCATCCAGAGCCATGGGTCTCATAGCATCAAGGTTCCAGTAAACCATTTTGACCGTTTGTCAATGGCTACAGTTGGAGCTGGGATAAAGGTATGTAAATGTTTCCAAAGGGCACGGCTGATGGAGGATAGTCCACTCGTAACTCCAACCCTCCGTCTTCCTTGGTAAATAGTCATGGTTGACAAGCAATCATTTGGCTAGTGTTTCTATGCTGCCAAGGTAATAATCTCTCTATAGAGCCTTGAGGGTAGTAGAGACAAGCAGAAAGGCAGCGTGAGAAGCTTCTTGCACATAGCTCTCATCACCTTGGTCAAAAAGCAATGTCTCCATTCACAATCATGGATGAACAGGAGGAACAACCATCTCTGATCCTCTAAGATGTCCTTTATCGGGAAAGGATGGGGTGGGGATGCCATGTTTAAATGGAGGAAAGGTGAAGAACTTGCCTGCTGACTATGAGATGGAGGGAAATCTGTAAAGTTTATGCTTACATAATATATCAATTCAATTTGTTCACACATCCACTATTGTATTGATGGTGCAGCCTGCTGGCATTCTTGCCTTGAATAATAGCTCTCGCTCAGATGGGGAGGAGGAAGGATCAACACAGGGCCAAGAGGAGAAAGCTGCAAGAGGCAGCGGGACCTCTAGACGGTGAAGAGGGTGATGAGCTTGGACCATTGATAAAGTAAGCACTGGTCCGATCCTGAGTGTACTGCCAGTGATGTTCTTATCTCGAGATGAGTGAACTGAAATGTTCAGCTGTTATCTATCCGTGGATGTGATTGCTCACATCTGCCAGCTTCTACAGTATGAGATATGGCTGCGAGGACACTGAGGGAGTGGTGTGGAACTCCTGGCCTGTGATGATCGAATGTCTGTCCAGGCACTCATCGAATATGCCACAGGACCTTTGACCGCCATGAGTAATCAGCAGGTTGCGTGACTTCCTTCCCATTCTGATGCAAGATTCACAAGCTCCTCACTGGTGCATAAATAAATTAACAGCAAAGTGGTTAGCACTGCTGCCTCACAGCACCAGGGACCCGCGTTTGTTTCTGACCTTGGGTCGCTGTCTGTGTGGAGTTAGCGTGGCTTTCCTCCGGGTGCTCTGGTTTCCTCCCGCACTCCAAAGATGCCCAGGTTAGGTGAATTGACCATGCCAAATCGCCCTTTAAGCGTCCAAAGATTTGTAGGTTAGATAGATTATCGTGGCAAATGCGTGAGATTACGGAGATAGAGCAGGGGAATGTTCCTGGGTAAGACAGTTGGCGCAGCTTCAATGGGCCAAATGGCCTCCTTCTGTCAGGATTCTAAGAGCAAAAGATTGCGTATATTCACCTGCCCCAGCAAAATCTCACTGACATCCCCACCTGCTACAGGACATGTTCTCTAGAAAAGAAAATTCCAGCTCAAATTTATATGGCAACATCCTCTCACACCTTTACAAGAGGAAACAGGGATGTGGGATCAATATCCTATAAAACCTGAAAACAACCCATACTGTTGGAATTTCACATCCTTTCTATTCACAGCAGTTCTAAAAACATGCTGGTTAGGTGTACTGGCCATGGTAAAGTTGCCTCTTAGTGTCCCAAGATTTGTAGGTTAGGGGGAATTCATGGGGTAAATGTGTGGAATTTCAGGGATAGGACAGGGAGTATGATGGGTCTGGGTAAGATTCTCTGTTGAAGAGTCGATGCAGTCTCGATGGGCCAAATGACTTTCTTTTGCATTGTAGGGATTCTATGATTATACGATAAAATTGCCACATTACCAGTCCCACTGCCCCTCTGCCAATTCTGATTTTTACATTGTTTTGTTTGAAGATAGTCCTACTCTCTTCCAAAAGCTATAGCAGAGCAAGATTTCTTCATGCAGCAGAGTTTGTCGACATTAGATATCAACTGAAAACAGTTTGGGTTGCCTGTATTAAAAGTCTTAAATACTGGAACAAAAATATGTTCACAGTTACGAGACCTGATTTGAATTATGTTTGCTTACATTGTGGGATTTATAGCATGATTTATTTATTGTCAGGATAGGATATTTGTCCTTTATCAAATGAATAGAGTTGAATCTCAGCCTTGAATAACATTTGTTTGTCATTACCCTCAGCATATTTAAGGAGGGAGGTATAAAAGAGTGGGTCTGAAGTATAAAGTACGTGCTTTTTTGTGATTGATTTTCTAGAATGTGCAACTAATATTCTGGGGACCTGTGTTCGAATTTCGCTACAGCAGACAGTGAAATTTGAATTCAATAAAGAAAATCTGGAATTAAGAATCTACGGAGGACCATGAAACCATTGCCGATTGTTGGAAAAATTCATCTGGTTGTCGGTGCAGGCTCGATGGGCTGAATGGCCTCCTCCTGCACTGTCAGGATTCTATTCCAAATCTCTAAATAAGATAACTCTGTTTTGGAAACATTAGAATGAACAAGCTCTGATACTTGGCTTTTCTTGAGAAATTCTTGAGAATTTCAAGACTCAATCTTGAAATTGCGTCATAACTCTGAGGAAAGCTCCCAAATCAAGGCTTTCCAGCTGTTTCATATATTTCAGAGTTCATGAAGTTTGAATTGGGTAACAGCCCAAACAAACCCATTTTGTAAACACTCTTTATAGTTCATTTGCTCAAATTGCGTTTTAATTCAACTTGTATTGATTCTATTCAACCATTGTAAAGATTAATTACAGAACATTTGCTTCATGGTTTTAATAATCAGAATTTATCGCCTCCCCTTTATCTTGAACACATTTCAGTTTTTAGGATTAATCGTCTAGTGATAATACCATTAGGCTATCACTCTGCAGACTTTTCACTGGTCCTTAAAGACAGAATGATTAAGTGGGGATGTGTGCCGATCCTTCACTGTACTCAAATAATAAAAGGTAAAAGGCACAATAAGTACTGTTGCTCATGTTCCTGTACCGACTATTGGCAGAGATTTGGGAATATATAATAATCCTATCATTAAGTAAGGGACAATGAGTCCGATGGAGAGACTTAGTAAAACAAATTTAGAACAAAGATAGGCCTAATTCCAGAACTTTTCAAATTCACAACGTTGGATCTCCATTAGGTCGTCCTTATTAAGAAGAGGATAGCGTGCTGAAGAAATTACTACTCAATCAGGGATAAGAACTCACCAGAATTATCAATGGAACTCACTGCTCCACAGTGCAGCGAAGGCAGAATAAATAAACAGATTCAAGAAAGATTAGATATATTTCTGCTGAGAAGTGGGATAAAAGGCTATGGGGAATAGCAGGAAAGTGGAGTTAAGACCAGGATAAGAGCAGCCACGATCTTCTAATAAATGGAGTGGGTTCAAAGGGCCAAATTGCTTACACCCACTCCTAGTTGCTATGTTCCTAAAATTAACATAAGCAAAATAAAGTTAATGAAGAAAATACCAGCATTAAAGAGTGACACGTCTCCTTACTGGACGGTTTCTATTCCTGGGCCTTAAAGAAAGGAAGGTTAGAAAATTACAAATGTCTTAACTGTAATTTTCCAAAGCTCCCTCGCTTGGGAAACTGCTACTTTAGATTGGATAACTGCATAACTTTGTGCATCACTGCGCTATTTAAGAAAGGTGAGAGAAGGAAATCAGGGAATTATAGATCAGTTGTTCATCTGTTGTCAGAAAATTGCTGAAGATTACAATTAAGAATAGAGTGATTCAAAACCTTAAACTTTTACCGTTGATCACAGGAAGCCATAACAGATCTTTACTGACTGATGAACATACTTCAATTGTTTTGAAGAGGTGGTTAAAGCAGTGGACAGGGAATTATTTCAGTTATTAACTATAAGAACCTCAGAAGATATGTAATAAAAGTTCCTCAATGGAGTGTTCCAATAGGAGGGGGATTCATTCCATCAAGCCTGATTCCTCCTCTAACTTCCCATCTTAAACAAAAAGGTGTTTTTGATTATTGATTTGCCCCTTTTATAAGTGGCAGCACATTTTCCATAACTCTTCAGCTTGGAAAGATCTGATCCTCTATTAAGCTAAAATAAGAGGATTATTACACGCACACACACGCACACACAAAAAAGACAGAATTTTCCCATTCCACCCACCACAGGAACCGTAGCGAGCGGACCATGCAAAGTTCCGCTAACCTTGGCAGGATTTTCTAGCCTTGCCATGAACACAGCTGGAAAATCTCATCCAAAATTTGGGAAGGAATTCCGCAATGTCCGTCCTTTATTCATGATGTGGAGATGCCAGCATTGGACTTGGATAAACGCAGTAAGAAGTCGAACAGGTTTATTTGATAGTAAACACCGCAAGCTTTCGGAATGCTGTTCCTTCGTCACCTGTGAGACTTCTTACTGTGTCCTTTATGCACTCAGAGGGTAAGGGAATGAAAGCGGTAAAGGGGCAAGGGCACAATAAAAATAAGAGTTATGGTATCATGTGGATCCAGAGCCCAGAATTAAATGTTCAGTGGCTTATTCCCCAGTTATTAGCAGGCTGAAACTGTTACAGGGTTGTTCTAGAAGAGAAGATGTCATGATGGAAGAAAGCACACAGAGATGAACAATCTCATAGGTATCAGTACAGGAGTTCCAATGTTCCAATTATAGTGTTAATGGCAGCTAGGCAATTTACCTGGAAAGAACTATTTCTGCTGCTCCCTCTTGGGTGGTAGAATGCCTGCGTTCAGTTCCATACAACAATATTTACAGGCTTTAGCAGCCTGGGGGAGGTTAAGTGATACACCTCACTCATCTTCTGGGTGTTCAATAAAAGATATATTTCTGCAGATCTGGAATTTTGAGCGGTCTCTTTTGCAAACACGTAGTCCCCATTGTCAGAGCTCTGCCTTAGAAACGTAAAGGGTGTTGGTGCATTTCTTTGCAATTTTAATTTTCTGCAGTCGCAGGAGGCATTTGTGCCTTTTAAAGGGTAACATGGTCCCTGCAGGTTTCTAAAGGTTAGAAATTCCTCTGGTACGAGTCACAGCTTGTCAAGTATGTCATTTTGAAATTTGTACATTTTAAAATTAGAATAATAATTTGATAAAGTAGCCTGGCTCATATATACAGTTACCCAAGGCTGGAATCATACCCAGGTCCCTGGTGCAGTGAGGCAGCAGTGCCTGTGGTTAGCGGTGCTGTCTCATTGCGCCAGGGACCAGGTACAATTCCTGGCTTAGGTAACTGTCTGTGCGGAGTCTGCACGTTCTCCTCCAGGTGCCCTGGTTTTCTCCCACAGTCCAAAAATGTGCAGGTTAGGTGGATTGGCCCTGGGGAATGTGTGGGGTTATGGGGATAAAACGGAGAGAGGGCCTGGGTAAAATACTTTGTCAGAGAGTCAGTGCAGACTCGATGTGCCAAAGGGTTTCCTTTTGCACTGCAGGGGTTCTATTCTATGATTACATATTTTCCTTTCTGTCTCCTGGACAGGACAAGAGGCTGTTAGCTAAAGTTAAAGTTCACAGAATTCAAGGCAAGTTACTGACCTACATAGGAAACTGAGCAGAAAATGACAGTGAGGAGGAATAATGTGAAGATGCTAAAATTGGCACAAAGTGACCAGTGGTCTCCTGAAAGCATGTGTTGCAACCTCAACTATTCATTGTATTTATTTATAACTTAGGTGATGGGATAGAAAGCCATATATCCAGGTTTATCAATGACAATAAAATATGCATCATTGAGGGCAGCATAAAGGGAAGCACAAAGAAACGTCAATAGATTGAGTGAGTCCATAAAACCGCAGCAAAATGAATTTCAATGCAGAAAATGCAATGTCATCCACTTAGGACCTAAGAGGTACAGAACAGGACACTTTTTAAATCGATAAAAATGAGAACTGTGGCAGCCCAAATAGACTTATAATCATAGAATCCCTACAGCACAGATGAAGGCCATTCAGCCCTTTGAGTCTGCACAGACCACACTCCCACCTCGGCCCTATTCCCATAACCCCGCACATTGACTCTCCTAATCTCCCTAATAGTAGGGTCAATTTAGCATCGCCAATTACCCTAGCCCACACATCTTGGATTGTGGGAGAAAACCGGAGCACCCGGAGGAAATCCATGCAGACATAGGGAGAAAGTGCAAACCTCATACAGAAGTGACCCAAGGGCATAAGTGAACCTAGGTTCTTGTGAGGCAGCAGTGCTAACCACTGTGCTAGCATGCTGCCCCTCCAGGCACAAAAATGTTTGAAATATCTTGACAAACTATGGAAAATAATAAAAAGACCTGCAATGCATGCCTTTATATCAAGAAAACTAGAAAACAACTGGGTAAAAGCTTTGCTATAGCTACCCAAAACCCTGGTTAGACCTCACCTGAGGTATTGTGAGCAGTTCAGGAAGAATGTTTTGACCTCGGATGGATTGAATGCATAGATTTCTCAGAATGGTAGTTTAACTCTTGAAATCCAGGTATGATGAGAGGTTACAGAAGCCAGTGATAAAAGCAAAATACTGTGGATATTGGAATCTGAAACAAAAACAGAAAGTGCTGGAGAAACTCAGCAGGTCCGACAGCATCTGTGGACAGAAGGTAGAGCCAAGTCTGGATGATTTTTGCATTCCCTTGAGATTGGTAACGGGTGATTTGACTGATGTTTTAAATATAACGAGGGGAGCTGACAAGGTAGCTTGAGGACAAATATTTCTGTAGGTCGAGAAGTTGAGGACTCAAGGTCCTAAATTATGAGATAAACCTTTCAGGAGTGAAGTTAAAAAGCACTTTTACATACAAAGGTGGTTGAAACTGATGCTCAATCAGTTGTTAGTTTAAAATCTGTGACGGATGGACTTTGTTAATCAAAGGTGTTAAGGGATTTTGGAAAAGGTGGGTAGTGAGTGAGATCATAAATCACCCATAATTTCACTGAATGATGGAAGACGTTCAAGGAACTAAATGACCCACTTCTGCTCCTATGTCAGCCATCTATGTATAAATCTCCTACATTTCTTACCTTCGTATCCCTCCCAGTGACACTGTGGATAGCTCTGCTGTCTCACAGCACCAGGGGCCTGGGTTCAATTCCGGCCTTGGGTGACTGTGTGGAGTTTGCACATTCTCTGTCTATCTGGGTTTACTCCCATGCTCCAAAGATGTGTAGGTTAGGTCGATTGGCTGTGTTAAACTGCCTCTTAGTGTCAGGGAGATCAGAGGGGTAAATGTGTGGGGCTATGAGAATAGGACCTGGGTGGGATTGTTGTCGGTGCAGGTTCGATGGGCCAAAAGTACTTCATAGGGATTCAATGATTCTTTTTTGCTTGCTTTAAAGTTAGTTCTAAATTTTCCTCTATTTATTCAGTACTCCATAGATTTCACCAATTTTACAACCTTAAATTTGACCTATTAATTTTCAGTGATTTTTAAAATTGAAATCCATTACCGTAACATCCTCTCTGCCTCTTCGCGATTTACCACTGTATCTTTTACTGCCCTTCCACATTTTGTTGGAGTACAACCTGTGAAAAAATAAAAGGGCACATACTTAAAACAGAAAGTCTCAAATCAAAACGATGTAAGTGGCAGATTGTAGCAGATTAGCTATTTTCTCAGTGTTGTAATTGAATTACAACAGAAATTCTAAACTGCTGGCGCTGGCGCTACTCATTGCAACAAGATACACCAGTGCTAACTGATTAACTAGGGGGGACTTGTCTTTGACACTGAAGCGTCATGGCTTTCATGCCCATTACCATCTCACAAGGGAAATAAATGAGATTGGAGTTAGTCATCAACCAGTTAATCAGTATGACTGATCAGCCCTAATACCAGAGGAGGCTGAGTAGTTAGCACTGCAACCTCACAGTGCCAGGGACCCGGGTTCAATTCCAGCCTCGGGTGACTGTTTATGTGGTGTTTGCATGTTCTCCCCGTGTTTGCATGGGCTTCCTCCAGTTGTTCTAGTTTCCTCCCACGGTCCAAAGATGTGCAGGTTCGGTTGATAGGTCATGCTCAATTACCCCTTAGTGTCAGGTGAACGAACAAGTGATGTCTGATAGGGCCTGGAGGGTGGGATTGTAGTCGGTACAGACTTGATGGACCAAATGGCCTCCTTTTGCATTGTCAAGATTTTATGAACTTACATTCTAACTTCCAACCAATCAATTATTAATTGCACATTAACTTAAGATAGAAATGTTTAGAAGATGAAAAGTTGGTGCTGAGAGGGGTTTGTGTGTCTTTAATGTCCAAATAAAGCTTTTAAATATTATTCACCTCCTCAAAAAAACGTCCTTGGGAAAGACTAGCTGTTGTCTAATATTAAAATTTACATTTTCCAAGCTTCCTTGTGTAAAGATGCTATATAAGAGCAAGTACTTTCCTTCACTAGCTGGGTGGCAAGGTGGCACAGTGGTCAGCACTGCTGCCTTTCAGTGCCAGGGACATGGGTTTGATTCCTGGATTAGAACACAGAAAAACTACAGCACAAACAGGCCCTTCGGCCCACAAGTTGCACTGAACTTATCTCTATCTATTAGGCTTACCTATAACCCTCTGACAAAGTCTCATGTACTCATCCAGAAGTCTTTTAAAAGACCCAATTGAATCTGCTCCACCACCACTGTCGGCAGCCAATTCCACACACCCAGCTTCCTCTGAGTGAAAAACTTACCCCGACATCTCCTCTGTACCTACTCCCTGGCACCTTAAACCTGTGCCGTCTTGTGGAGCCATTTCAGCCCTGGGAAAAAGCGTCTGAGAATCCACCCGATCAATACCTCTCTTCATCTTATATACCTCTATCAGGTCACCTCTCATCCTTTGTCTCTCCCAGGAGAAAAGACCAAGCTCTCTCAACCTATCCTCATAAGGCATGCCAACCAATCCTTGTAAATCTCCTCTGGCTTGCATCAGTGTCTGTGTGGAATCTGCACATTCTCCCTGCGTCTGCATGGGTTTCCTCTGGGTGCTCCGGTTTCCTCCCACAGTCCAAAAGACATGCTGGTTGGATGCATTGGCCATGCTAAATTCTCCCTCAGTGCACTCAAACAGGCGCCAAAGCATCTGCATGGGTTTCTTCCAGCGCTCTGGCTTCCTCCCACAGTCTGAAAGACGTGCTGGTTAGGTGCATTGGTTATGCTGAATCTTCCCTCAGTGTACCCGAAAAGGCACTGGAGCATGGCAACTAGTGGATTTTCACAGTAACTTCATTGCTGTGTTAACGCAATGTGGCATAATGGTGAGCACTGCTGCCTCTCAGTGCCAGGGACATGGGTTTGATTCCCGGATTAGAACACAGAAAAACTACAGCACAAACAGGCCCTTCGGCCTAATAAACTTTAAACTGCAGCAATTTGGCATGTCCTGTGCTTCTGAAAGCACTACATAAACTTAAGTTTCTTTTTCCTATCTCTATGATCCCTATTGAATCAGATTCAATCTCCCCTCTTTACGGTGATGGGAGATAAAGGTATGTTTTTCAAAGGTTACATATTGGGGACAAGACCAGAATTGCTGGTAACATTTGTGGCTCACAACACCTGATAAATGTCCAGGTTTAGACAGCTAAAGCTAAGCTAAATCTATCCAATTAGGATGTAACACTGGCTGTAACACTGCATTAGAGGTAACCTCAGTGTGAAGATGAGATTTTATTTCCACAAGGATTAGACAGAAATCATTCATACTAAAGCAATTGAAGAGCTACATATCAGTAACTGGTAGGATGGTGAGGACAAGGTCAAATAATTTACTCCCTCTTCCTGGTTCCTTCACAACCTAATTCAGGGACCACATCCAACAACGATACCACTAACTAATAATTCCTCTGATGAGGAACTATTGCATGCTGCCATTTCTTGATAACTAGGGGTCAAACAAAACAGAATTATCAAAATAATGTGCATTTGTTGGTCACAGTTTCTGCAATTCCATTAGCAGGTCATTAGTTGCATTTGGAAACAGCCATTCTGCAATCCTTACTGGATGGCGCTATACGTATGCTTGCCTTTCCAATTTCCGGTGTCAGGGCACAGTAGTTAGCCTCACAGTGCCAGGGACTAGGGTTCAATCCCCAGCTCAAGCGCTGTCTGTGTGCACATTCTCCCTGTGTCTGCGTGGCTTTCCTCCAGGTGCTCCCGTTTCCTCCCACAGTCCAAAAGACATATTGGTTAGGTACACTGGCCATGCTAAACTCTCCTTCAGTGTACCCGAAAGGGCTTTGGAGTGTGGCGAATAGGGGATTTTCACAGTAACTTCATTGCAGCGTTAATGTAAGCCTACGTGGGACACTAATAAAAATAAACTCAGGTGGAAAATTGGCTTTTTGGTTCATCTGGAAAACAAATCCACAAATATACAAATAACCTGAGAGAGAAAGCTACAGTTGGAAGTTCATTATCTGAGCTGCCCCAGTGGAATGGATTAGTGACATTTACTCCGCTGTTGTATAAATTACATTTGTGAGGGTACCAAGGATTGCCAAAACAATGCCGCAAATAGTGAGATTTGCGATTCCTTTAATTGCAACCCACTTAAGCTACATTTTCTGAAAAAATAAATTGACGTTTCATCTTTAAAGGCCAGTTGATGCAGTAATTGCTTTCACTGCCTTGCCCTTCTGTCCTGTCAAATTACTTTGAGGGTTGATCGACCAGTTCTCGCCTTTTTTTAAACCGCAGCGCTCAGCAACTACACATTAATCCCAGCTGCTGCTGCGATACATTTTCTAACTGCTGTTGCTTTGTGAGCCTAAACTCTGCGAACTTGAACAAATGTTGTTTTCTGAATTCCAAAAATATGCAAATAACATGATGGTCCCCACTTAGAACAGACAAGGGAATGAAATAAAAGACAAGTACAGTGAACCACCGTGAAGAATAAGGAATTCAATGAAGTTCTCAAATTTGCCACTTACAGTGAAATCACAAGCATGTGCAAAAATAACTCATTTATAATGTCATGATAAATAGCTGATAATAGAGATCTTGAAGATTAAAGAAGATATACACCATACATTCCCTATTTTAGAGATGAGAATAAACTTTTATTTAACTGCTGTAATGGCACCATGGTTACCAAATGTAAATTTGATTATCTATTGGTTAATACAGGTGGCTTTCATTCAGTTTTTTGCTTAATATTTTTTGCAATAATTTTGCATAAAGGCAGCACGGTGGCACAGTAATTTGCACTGCTGCCTCATAGCACCAGGGACCCAAGTTCAATTCCAGCTTCAGGTCACCGTCTGTGTGGAGCTTATACATTCTCCCCAGTTTTTCCTCCGGGTGCTCCAGTTTCATCCCACAGTCCAAAAAACAAGCTGGTTAGGGGCTCTGGCCATGCTAAATTCTTCCTTAGTGTACCCGAGTTTGGCAACTAGATGATTTTCACAGTGACTTCACTGTAATATTAACACAAGCTTACTTGTGATAATAATAAATAAACTTATAAACTTATCCAATAACTTAAATGCCAAGTTCAAATCTCTTCTGTCTCTTATACAACCTGTCAAAGTTCATGATATATTTCTCCATGGACTGAACATCCGTTTTCCTAAATTGTATCTAAACTTCATATACTTCCAATGTGCTACTGTTTTTGTGGAATTTATTCAAAGACTGGAACGGAAAATCCAATCCCTCTCCACTATGCAAATCATTCATATTCTCTCTGTAAATACTCTATCCCTAATCTTCCTGTTTTTAGGAAATGCTGACTTCTGCATCTCAATCTGAAGTTGAAAAAATTCAAAATTTCCACTCCCTCCTAATTTAATCATATTTCTCTCTCTTGGAGGCTCAATTTCACATTGAAACAAGAGATATTTCAACATAAGACACTCGGGGACAGATTTTCCCATTCCGCCCACCACGGGGATCGTAGTGAGCGAAGACGGCCCATGGAAAGGTCCATTGATCTTGGGCTGGATTTTCTGGTTTCGAGGCAAACATGAGCGGAAAGTTCTATCCATGGTGAATGAAAGTATATTAACAAATTGCAGGAAACTTGTAACTGTGCTCCTACGCATCTGCTTCCGTTGTCCTTCTACATGATGGAACTCAGAAGTTTGTGAGGTACCAAACAAGTCGAAGTAGCCTTGGTAAGTTGCTGTTTCTTTTAGATGGTAAACTGCACCCATTCTGTGTTGATAGTGGAGGGAGTGAATGTTTAAGTTTATTAATGGAGTGCTAGTCAAGTGAACCTGCATACTGACAAGCTTCTTATGGCTTGCACCTGATTTAAGAAACAGCCAAGGGCAGAAGATTCATAACATCACGAAAATGCCTCTTTATTATTGCAAAATTATTTTTCTCAAAATTTTCAACTGACTGACGTTGCAGCACAGTGGCACAGTGGTTAGCACTGCCGCCTCTCAGTGCTAGGGGCACAGGTTCAATTCCAGCCTCAGGTCACTATCTGTGTGGAATTTACACATTCTTCCCGTGTCTGCATGGGTTTCCTCCGGTTTCTCCCCACAGTCCAAAGATATGCAGGTTACGTTGCTAGGCCGTGCTAAATTGTCCCTTAGTGTCAAGGGGATTAGAAGGATAATACGTGGGTTTAAGGGGATAAGGTCTGGGTTTGATTGTGGCCAGTGCAGGCTCAATGAGCCGTATGGCCTCCTTTTACACTGTAGAGATTCGATAGATTCTCATGGACTGGAAGTTCAGTATTTTAAGAAATTAAGACAGCAAATTGCTTTACAATCCGAGGCCACCTTCCAGGGTGAAGCTGAGAAAAGTAAACAAGAACCTCCTCCAAAAAAATAGAGTGAAAAGGACAACATTTCAAAGCAAATGCATGGACATCAAAACCCAAAACTCTAAGGAAGAAATTAATAATGCAAAATGCTGAATATTAAGCACTCTTTTTCCCAAGCCTCACACAGAGAAGTCATCAGTCATCCGAAACAGACAGATCAGCAAGGAATTTCTCCCTCTCTCTGGTTAAGAAAAGCCCATCTCTACAGAATAAAAATCCAACCCAAGAGACAGTGACTGTCCATCAGAAAAAATCTCAGGAGAAACCCATTGATTTCCGGAGAATGGATACACAGTTTAAAGGGAGGAAATTATCTCCAGCATTTAGAACACAGAACATTACAGCACAGTACAGGCCCTTTGGCCCTTGATGTTGCACCAACCAGTGGAACCAATCTAATGACCCTCTAACCTAAACTATTCCAATGTTATCCATACGCATATTTGAAAGGATACCAGCTAATTTCAAGCAGCCACAAAGTTCAACAATCTACACCTCAAGGACAAGCAAAGGGCTTAACTGCATATTATTTTAACTTTCATTTGGACTCTAACTTTTCTTACTTTGGCTATTTGTGCGCATACATCATCACTTCCTTTATTATTTTTCCTCTGGTTTAGTAGCTAATAAATGTGATCTTTTTGACTCCAAACCCAGTTGGATTGGTGCCTGAACTAAATTCATTTGGATTGGAAAAGACAGTTACTGTGGCACAGTAGTTAGCATTGCTGCCTCACAATTGGGTTCAATTCCAGCCTCGGCTCACTTTCTGTGTGGAGTTTGCACATTCCCCAGCAGCAGCCCCAGCCACCCCCCCCCCCCCCCCCCCACCAGGTTTCCTCCGGGTGCTCCGGTTTCCTCCCACACTGCAAAGATGAGCGGGTTAGCTTGATTGGCCATGATAAATTACCCCTCAGGGTCAGGGGGATTAGCAGGGTAAATACATGGTGTTACATGGATACGACCTGGATGTGGTTGTTGTCGGTGCAGACTCAATGGGCCAAATTGCCTTCTTCTGCACTGTAGACTCAATGCTTCTATGATGTATAACCGAGCACACTGAATAAAGGGGAATCAATTCATTGCTCCTCACCTATTTGCAAACTAACTATAGGTGCAGGAAGATAATACATACACAGAGTCAAGGACTGTGCCAATAACCTAATGGACATAGTTGTGGAACCCAAATCAGAAAAGAAAACATAACTTAATAAGAATGATATTTGCTTCATTCATTTAATACAAATCAGCAACTCCAACACTACTCCTATTGTTATAAAAAACTAAATCCGCTAATTCACACGTGAGGAATGCCACACAAGATTTCTTAATAAAATTCATTATAAAATCTAGATTAGTACAGAAATTGCAAAATATTTATTATTTCCCTTACTTAAGGAAATAGATAAGTACCTACTACAAGTGTATGGATGTTATTTTTATTCAGTGGCTCATGAACTGGCCCACCTTATTTTGGCAACAAAGAGGGAAGATATGCTCTGGCATTACAACATACTACTGAGACACAGGACTGCTCCAGTAGCCCAAGAAAATCTGAAGCTGGGTTTTCTATTTGCTTTCCTGCACACACGCTGCCCATATTATTTCACTGTCAAGATAAAACACTCTCAGAAGGGAGTGAAATTCATTTACGAAAGTCAGCCACGAAAGTCAAATGCAGGAAACTAAAACAAGTCTCAGTTAAAAAAAAGGCACAAAGACGCAAAATTCCAAAGCATTTCTTTTTGGATGAGACAAACATGGTTTGCTTGAATTGTTCAGGATCCCAGGGCACAATTAGAAAGCCAGGGTGTTGAACTCATTAGGTGGAATCTTTTGCTCTGAAACTGGGAAATCCTGCCCGATGTCAATGGACCTTTCCAGGATCCGTCCACCTCAGCCGCTCCAATTCCCCTCTCCATTGTTCCTTCTGAATTACTGAATGTAATGTTAGCATGTTTCTCTTCATCACAACAGTCACTGCACTTCAACACAATACCTTGAGTGAAACATTCTACACTTTAATGTGAAGAAAGAAACATGTGATTTTCTAATCAATAAGCTATCTAGGCCATATAATTGAGAAGGATGTGCTCCACAAGGAACCTCAGAAAATAACTGCTGTTTTAGATGTGCCTAGACCATGGAATATATCCCAACTGGGATCTTTTCTCAGTTACTTTGGATAATTTAGTCCAAATCTTGCTACCATAATAAAACCCCTCCATACATTATTATGTGCAAACCAACAATGAACTTGGATAAAAGACTGCAAAAAGGCATTGGGATATTTCAATAATAATAAAGCGCCAAATGTATGCATGTGCGTTGACAAGCAAATTGTGATTCCTAGAATAGGCCACCAGGAGCATATAGCATGACATAAGACCAAAACACGCACATACAAGTAAGGAGTAATATAACATATCCAATCCTCCTAACCTGCATGTCTCCATGGAAGGAAACTGAAACACCCAGAGGAAAATGACGCAGAGACTGAGAGAACATGCAAACTCCACACAGCCACCCAAGGCTGGAATTCAACCCTGGCGCTGTGAGGCAACAGTGCTAGCCATTGCGCCATCCTGCTGTCCCTATTCTCTCTTTTTAACAGGAAAAGTTCTCCACAACTGTCAACAACAACCAGAGCAGTGATTGAACAAACACAGTAGGTCCTCCCTTCAAGCCTACAATATTTTAACTTGGATCACAAATGCTGCAGGTACAGGGATTGTCTAACGAACTCACTATCAAGACAAAAGGACCATTATCAAGTCCATTCTGGTCTCCAGATTAGAGAAGCAGTGCTCCACAACAAGACATGATTCAATTTCTTAATTAATGTTTTAATTTCCCTCAGGGTGAGATTCATAAATTCTAATTTATTGCTGTACATAATTAAAGGGCAACAAACTGAACATTGGATTGGATGGCATTTCTTAAAAAAAACATAAATAAGGTTAGATTGTTTTAATTCACAGAGTGCAATTTTAGAAAATGTCAAGTGCTTTTGCCAAATAATTAAGGGGCCTAAAACAAAAAGAAATCACTTCAGGTGGCTATTTTTATTAGTGTCTACGTCGCCACGATAATGCTTTACAGTTAACACTATATTCTGCACTCTCTCCTTTCCTTCTCCATGAATAATATGCTTTGTCTGAATAACATGCAAGAAACAATGCTTTTTATTGTATACTAATACAAGTGACAATAATAAATCACATCAAAATCAAATCAGTTAGTGGGGCTTGCTAAATTTGCCGAGAAAAGTTTCGTTCCAAATTGTCAAACAACACCCAATCTCCTCTGTTCTTAACATCCCATAAAAATTTTGATCTTGCTTTCTGAGAGATAAATTCTATTTCTCATGTGCGAAGGTCACAGGGGCTTTGGCTGTCTTCAGTGAGAACAAGTTACGAAAGTAGTAACATCAGTTGTTTACTTGTAGTTACTTCAGGCATACAGCAAAATATCACCCACTTGGAAACAGGAATTTTTTTATATATTCATTCACGGGATGTGTGTCCGTCCAAACAGCTTTGATATAACTGTGTGATTTGCTGGACTATTTTTACGGTGATTAAAAATTACACATAAAGCTTTGAATCTGGAGTCATTTTACAGAACATTCTGGGTAAGGACAGCAAATTCCCCTCCTTGGAGGACATTAGTGAGCCAGTTACTTTTTAATGACAATCTAGAGGTTACAGTATCCTGATTCCTGACATTAGCTTTTTATTCAGCATTTATTAAATTAACTGAATTTAAATTCTCCAATTCCCATGGTGGGATTTGAACTCGTATCATTATTAGTGCAGGACTTTGGATTGCTAATCTGGTAACAGCACCCCTCTGTTACTGCACCCGTTTTAAACATAACATCAATCCTGAGGGAAAATCTCCCAAATACCTTTGACAATGTCACCTCATGTGACACATTACACATTAGAGTTGCACTGGTTTACCATTGATTTGCATTGGTGGAAAGAAGAACAGCTTCTTTCCTGCTGCTTTTGAATGGACCAACCTCGCATTAAGTTCATTTTTCTCTACACTTGTGCTATGACTGTAACACTACATCTGTACTCTCTCCTTTTTTTTCTATGAATGGTAGACTTTGTATAGCACACAAGAGGCTTGTGTGCTATACATTTTACTGAACACTAATATGTGTGACTATAAGAAATCAAATCAAGTTTACAATACATAACGTCCCTCCGCCTTTACTAACGTTAATTCTTATTCTCTATGAAGAATAATTTTACCACACACACACACACACACACACCCCAGTATGAGAGTATTTTAGTTGGACATCAGTTCCATTGTTCAGGAATCTTTGCTTTCATGCTCTCAGTAGCCTGTTCACCACTTGGTTCAGGCACATCATCTGATAGCATTGGCTCTTCTTCAGCATCTACAGATGCCATTGCTTCCATTGGTGTAGTATCTGAATTTGACTCAATCATAATCAAGGATTTCCAAACCACGAATATCGGTTGTTGGCCTCTCAGATACCAACTCTCTTTTTGAAGCAAGGATTTGATCTGTGTGCCTCCCCTAAACTCTCTCGTCATCAGTTAGCACATGTAAGAAATAGACCCCATCTTTGCGAGTATTGCGGCATCTACTTATTCTCACTTGAAAAGTAGTTTTTCATTAAAACTTTTCCTCCTGATCAAAACTCCATGCTTTTGACATCCATTTACGGCCAGTAACTTGGTTTTGTTGTTGTTGCTCTACTATGGGAGAAGTGTCAGGTGGGTAAGAGCAAATCAAACTTGGTTCTCAATTTTTCTCTTTAAAAACAATATTGCTAGTGAGTTTTGGGTTGTGTTTCTGTAGGACTTGAGAAAGTTGTTTACTCTTTTGGCTAACAGTCCTTCATCTTTCGCTGCTTTAATGGCATTCTTCAGTGACTGTCCCAACCCCTCTGAAAATTCATTGGTTAATAAGGCTTTATAAATTGTACACCACGGTTTCCGAAGTAATGAATTAATTCCCTTGAAGTGAACTGAGTCCCATTATTGCTATCTCATTGCTCCGGTTTGCCAATACTAGTCATCATTATTTCGGGCCATTTGGAATGTGCATCCACTAGGAGGAGCTTTCAATTGGTCTTGCAAAGTCAATAAAAAGTCTTTGTCAAGATTGTCTCAGCCAATCCTATGGGTGAAGTGATTGAAGAGGGGGAGTATTTTGTATCCAAGTACAAAACAGACACTGTCCTACTCTTTCTTCAATCTGAGTCCCGTGCTGACTATCAGAAATAGCTCCTTGCTAGTTCTTTCATGTATACAGCTCCTGGATGTCCTTCATGGAGTTGATCCAATATGCAACTTTGCAAGCATGGAGGAATGATCACTCTGATTCCCCATAACAGCACCCCGTTTCATCCTGTTAATTCAAGTTTCTTTGTTAGATGTGGTTTACTCCTCTGTTTAGCCAGTGGTATTCCCTTTAAGATCACGTTGATGAGCATTCCATCATTGGATTTAACCCTGTGCGTCTTTGCACTTCCCCAGTCAATCCAGCAAATAGGTCCTCAATTAACGGTGAGGGGTACTCGTCAAAACACAGCACTGGGTTTATCACTGTTTTGAAGTCACTGCAAATTCAGATAGAAGCATCTAATTTAATGACAGAAATTATTGGAGTTGCCCAATCGCTTGACATCATGGAGTCGATTACTTCACTTTTGATTAATTTTTCAAGGAGCACTTCAATTTTTAGTTTAATCACACTCAGCACAGTTTTTTTGCCATTAAGCATTTTAATGTGGTATCCGATTTTACCTTAAATCTCAATTCTAGTCATTTCCCCTAAAGTATTTTCAAATACCTACTTGTATTTTCCCAAGAGTTTCTGTAATGTGCGCTTTCCAGCAAGCGATTGGTTAACTGCTTGTCAATTTAGTTTGATTTTGTTTAACCACGCTCCTCCAGAAAACTGCAGGAAAATTGTCTTTCACAACAAGCAATGGCAATTTTTCAGACTGACCATCTGCTTCAACTTGCACCTTGACATAACCCTTCACTAGAATCACCTCTTCCATTTAAGCTCTCAGGATTCTATCAGATGATTACAATGTAATGCTCCTGAGGTTTTGCTGATATATATTTGCAGAGATAAAAAATATACAGCAGCTCCTGTATCTATTTTCACCTTAATTTCTTTCCCATTCTGTTTTGAATAGACCCAAAATCTCTGTATATTGCCATGCATCAGTAATACACTGAATTTTAGTCATTCAATCTCTATAAATCCTGTTTCTTCCTAGGAATCGTCAGTTTTCTATAGACATTCTGTGTGGATTGGGGTGCATTCTTGCATTTACAAGCCAGTCAGCCTGACCTTGGTCTTAGGTAAAATATTGGAGCCCGTTATTAAATGTGAAATTGCAGAGGACTTGGGAATGCAAGGTAAAATAGGGCTGAGTTAACACAGCTTCATCAAAGGAAGGTCATGTCTGACAAATCTTTGAGTTCTTCGAGGAGGTAACAAAGAAGTTAAACAATGGGGAGCTAGTGTATGACATTCCGTGCCCGAATTGACCTGATCAGTCATCTTCAGACACACACAACTTAGCCTCAAAATGATTAATGGTGTCGAGGTCCTCATCAATGATGATGGACGAACAACAAGTTACCTGTTCTTAAGTTTCAATACTTTCTTTAACATTTCCTCCCCTCTAATTTTTTTTCTCTTCCAGTTTAGTTTGTATTATTTCCTTTGCTGTTTCTTTAAAACAAAAATTTCTTGATGGGACTACAGCTTTAAGAAAAAAGGTCCTTTAATTGCAGACACCAATTTATTTTAAACCCAGGAGATTTCAGTTTTAATTACGCTCAATTTTGATTACTATCCTATTTTCTTTTAGAGCAGTTGCTTTTCCAAATGTGGGTTTTCTCTCTTTCTCACTGAGTTTGAGGACCCAATGTGGCAGTCCACCACATGTGAAAATGCACAGCTGGAAAAGACACGCAGCTTCAGAAAATAAACTTGCTTTTGTTTTTTTCAAAGAGCCTGCTCCCTTATTTGCACACTTCACTCTTTTTCTAGAAGATGTTGAGCCTGATAGTGCTAATCGATTCGCAATACTATCAACACGTTGTCTGAAATTTTTATTTCCAAGCACTTGTGGGGTTAAGGTCCTTCCATCACCACAGTGACTCAGAATGAACTCAATAAACTCTTTGCATCAGATGCTGATGACACTATATTTGACAGTGTTAAATACTTTGATTGTAGCAGCTTCGAATCAACTAATTTAACAAACCATAGCACATTAAATTACCCAAGGTTGTTTGTTTTCAGATTTCAAAGTGATAACCACCGACACCATTGATTCACATTTTTACTCATCGTCTAAGTTGATTCCAGATTTGGTGGCTTCAAGTTCAAATCACACGCCATGATCAACAGTAATTAATTATTACTTATCCAAGCTGCTCTCAATGCGACATGGTGGCACAGTGGTTAGCACTGCTGCCTCATAGCTCCAACGACCTGAGTTCAATTCCAGCTTGGGTGACCGCATGTGTGGAGTCTGCACGTACTCCCACGACTGTGCTGGTTTCCTCCAGCTGCTCAGGTTTCCTCCCACAGTCCAAAGATATGCGGGGTTAGGTTAATTAGCCATGCGAGATTGTCCCTGAGCATCCTAAAATCTGTACAGTAGGCAGATTAGCAGGTTTAATATCTGAGATTACAGGAATACGGTCTGCGTAAGATTTTGTTTGGAGAGTCGGTGTAGACATAATGGGCCGAATAGTCTGCATCTGCACTGTAGGGATTCTATGATACTTCGCTAGTCTTGTTAGGCCTATTTGTGTTGGTGTGCTTGTTATTTTCCAAATCCCACTATCACTTGTGAAAAAGTTGAGGAACTTCAAGACACAAAGGAAGATTGGCTGCGAACTGAGAGTACATAAATGAAACAGCATAACTCAGACCGCAAATCCACAATTCTTTTTTCTCTCATGTCAAACCAACATGAGTTCCTAAAGGATTGGTGACACTGTATTCCAGGGTCGGTCCATTTCCCGGAACAGCCAGCCTATTCCACGAACCCATCTACACTTCACAGCAAGAAGTCCCTTCCCTATCAAACACCATCTGCTACAAGCCTATCTCAATATGCATGACATTTTTATTGGAGGTACAAGATTAAATTCCGATCACTAAAGATAATTGGCAACATATCCAAACATTTTGATTTAGCTTTCAAAAATTGCGAGTTCTCCATTGGTGGATCAGATTGTTAGCTTCAGATTTATAGCGATTCGTGGCCGTCATTTGTCTTGCTGGCTGACACACACTTACTGTTCAAAGTATTTCTTTCAAGAACAGAAAATCAAGACTGTCAAAAGTCAAAGCGTCATAGAAACAAAACATTGCCAATTGAAGGGACAAAGACCTGGCCCACAGTCATGTAAAATCATTAGCACGCTGGGATAGTAATATCATTCCTGTCTTCCACTTATATAAATAAAGAAAGCCAAATATCAGGTCACACTGACTCTCCCACAGAATAAACTTTTTAACAGCTAATATGAATGTTCAAGGGCAAGATTGGTCATCCAATTTATCAAAGATCATTCCCCTAACATGGAAACTCTTCCATCATCATATCCATTTTAAACAACTTCTCTACTATTCTGTTTGGCAGATTATCTCAAATTTTTTTTTAATAAGTCCTCTCCAACACTATCGTTAAGTTGTTTTCATTACTTTCCCTTTATGTTCTCTTAGTCTCCCTGCCTTGCGTTGAAATAACAATCTAGATTTACTTTCCATATTCCTGTATTTACACATTCTTTTAAAAAGTATGTTTGTCTGCAGTTTGATTTCCTTTTGTATTAATTTCGTTTCAGAACACCACTGGTTTATAGTGTTAGGGACCAAATCAGAAACCCCAAGGTTTTTTTATGAAGTTAGACGAGACCACAACTATTTTTCTTTATTTTGGCATCAGTGTCAGGATAAGGAGTGATTCTACTGACACACAAGGAAGCTTTTATCAAAACAAACTTTATTTTAAAAGGAACAGAGAACAGCACAGCACAGGAACAGGCCCTTCAGCTCTCCAAGCCTGTGCCATTCATGCTATCCTACCTAGACCACCACTTGCATCTATTCCTCTATTCCCTGTCAGTTCATATATTTGTCCAGATAAGTCTTAAATGTCACCAATGTGTCTGTCTCAACCACCTCACTTGGAACTGCATTCCAGACCACCACCATCCCCCTGTATAAAAATCTTCTCCTGCACGTCTCCACTGAATCTCCCCCACCCACCTTGAACATGTGCCCCCCTATAATTGCTATTTCTGTCCTTGGAAAAAGGGCAACAGTGGCCCTTGTCTGCCAGGCTCCCAATTGCGGGTCAATTCAATTGCTAGCCAGCCCTGCGATACCCGCATCACCAATCCTCCACCCATTCATGGTTCGACCACTGGCCCCCAACCATTCCCGGGCCACCCCCCACCAGCCTGTCCTGATAACAAATAACGAAATGAATTAACTTACCTTTTATTAATTGAAATACTTGAACATAACAAGATGCAATTCTTAGCTGCTAACCTATCTCTATTAGTTCAAATTTAAGCAATATTCCTCATAGACTTAAACTCCTCTTTGAAATCAGTTAGCAAACAATACAGGCTTATGTACTTTTACTTACTAACAGTCCTAGAGTCTTTGAACATTTCTTGAGAGAGACACAGGGAAATATCTGTCTTCAACATTCAAATACCAGCCTCCAGAGTGAAAGAGGGAAAGAAAAAACACTCAGAAAAACTAAACTCAACTGCAATCTTAGCTCTGCCCAGTCACGTGACTCTGCCTCTTTCAATCAACCTAATCAAATCCTACTCTGAAACCCCAGGGGAGAAAAACAAAAATAAACAAAGAATGCATTAGCTCAGATTAAAACAGACACTCCATTATTTTGAATGAATTATTCTCCTGCACTCCCATGGAGCTGCCTGGTTTTCAGACAAAGCAGCACCATGTAAACCAGAGCTGAATTTTAAACATATCCTTCATAAGAAACATGATATAAATACATTTCTTAAAGGCACAGTATTGTCACAGTAGTAACCACGTGTTCGCTAAATCTCCATTGTGACTGATCAACAGGAAATCTCTTCTGAATGAAGATACAAAATACTGGCCACACTCAAATCAGTATTTGGATGAAAAGTTATCAACCTGATACGTTAAACTTATATTTATCGCTTCATAGGTCTTACTGTGTTACTCAGTTTTTTCAACATTTTAATTATTCTGGATTTCCAGCATTTTTCATATTTTGCTTACTACTTCCTCTTATTGGTTACTGCAATTCATCAAACACTATCTGAACTGCTCTACTCAGGATTTAAGGCTTCCCATTCTCACTCTCTCAGGCACATTTATCAAAGCGTCACCTCCTGTCTTCTCTCTCCCAACCCTGTGCACTCCATCTCTGCTCTTTAGGCTTAGATTCCCACTTTTTAATCCCAGTCTGTTCCACTCCACTTTCTATCCATTGATGAGGGGGTTCAGGGTTGGGGTTTTTTTATTCATTCATAGAATGTGAGTGTGCTAGCTGGGTTGCCCATCTGTGGTTGCCCTTCAACTGAGTGACTTGCTAGGCCATTTCAGAGGGCAGTTGAGAGTCAACCACATTGCTGTGCTCTGGAGTCACATGTGGACCAGATCAGGTAAAGTCTGCAGATTTCCTTCCCTAAAGGACCTTATGAACCAGATGGATTTTTCTGACAATCAACAATGGTTCCACGGTCATCAGTAGATTCTTCATTCCAGATATTTTTATTGAATTCAAATTCTACCATATGCCGTCCAGATCCCCAGATCATGAGTTGAGTTTCTGGATTAATAGTCTAGCAATAATAACACTAGGTCATCGCCTCCAATGGGAGTTATCCCAGCAAGGCAAAGAGAGACCTGCCCACACAATGGGAGTGGCACCAACTCCTCCAGTTGGCATCATTGTCATGGGGGTTTGACATGTCTCTCTCTCTCTCTATTCACAATGGGCAAAGTCTGAGTTGCTACTAGTTCCGCAAGTGGAGCCACCTGAGGAAAGGACATGAATAGAGGGCTGAGGAAATAGGAATGCAGCAAGTAGTAGACAAACAACAATGGCCGAGAATATTTGAAAAACTATGAAAGCAGTGGTTGGGGACAGGGCAAAGCAGACCGATCAGAGATTTCACACAACGGGCAGAATCTTCCCGCCCCACTCACCATGGGAATTGTAATGGGCAGGACACAGACCACATAAATCTGTGGGGTGGGATCTTCCTGTTTTGGGATGAGAGAGTCAAAAAATCCAGCCCATTGAGGTTAAGATCTGGAGAGTGTGGTGGAAGCTGAGTCAATCAAGGATCTTAAAAAGGAATTAGATTGTTACCTGAAAAGGAAGAATGCATAAAGTTACAGGTAGAAGATAGGAGAATGAGGGGAGATAAATACATTTTGTCCAAGGGCAAGCATAGACATGATAGGACAAATGGCATCCAAATGTGCTGTAGCAATTCTTTTTTTTAAATTTATTTATTAGTCACAAGTAAGGCTTACATTAACACTGCAATGAAGTTACTGTGAAATCCCTTAGGAGCCACATTACACTGCCTGTTCAGGTCAATGCACTGAACCAGCTGTGCTAGCCAGCAAGCTCTTTCTTTCCAGCCCTGCCTCCTACTTACTTCCACCCTCCCATCACCAGTTTACACTCCTGGTCTTGCCTCATGCTTCCAAGTGTTGTTATTGGGACTCCATAGTCTGGCTACTGGGTGCCAACTTTCCCAAAACAATGTGGATGCTTGATACCATCCCATACTCTGAGGTACTCCCAGAGCCAGTGTGTGTGAGAACTGGCACAACTGAACTCTGGAGGCAGCGTTAAATCAAAGCTGACATCGTACACAGCTCACTAACCATCCCAGAATAAACCTCCCAGTGAGATGGATGCCCTCGGACACTAAAGATGAAATTTTACCGGCTTGCCCATCGAAGGGCGGTAAAATCATGGAAAAGCCGAGAACGGTGCCCGATTTCTCAGCTCTCACAATTTTACGAAAGCCAGGTTTCTGATGAGGTGAGCCTGTTGCTGGAAATGGCTGAGAGGCAAAATTATTTATTTAAATATACTGCAATGCTCATTTACATGTGTTTCGCGAAGCCGGTGTTCAATTGTCCAGGCTCACTTGCCTTTATGGCTCCGGTGGAAGAGATTCCCTCCGGTGAGGAAACTATCTTTTGTTTGGGCGGTGGGGGGATGTCTCCCAGCTGGGGAAAACACGCCCAAAAAAACGGGTCAGGAACTCGTCCATTTTCACACTAGCTGGACACTTAAAACCACTCTCGTTAATTTCTGCCCTAACAATCTAAAATGACATTAACTAATCAATGATTGGCACACGTTTTCAGAAGCATGCACCAGACAAACAAATATCTTATTTGATCATAATACGGGGTAAACAGAATGGAAATATCCCCAAAGAAGTTGGAAATACAACATTAAAACGAGAGCTCGGCCACTTACGAATTCCAACTGGAAATACTTCATACATGAGCGGTGGTGGAAATCTGGATCTCTCCCTAACCCTCTTTAACACAACCCCAGTTGAGGCTGCATCTGTTTAAAACTTAAAAGCTGGAATTGTTAGATTTAGATATTAAGGATACGGAATCACAGCAGCTAGAAAGAGTTAAGCTAAAGTTTGATTGAATAAAGTAAAAGGCTCGAGAGGATAAATGGCCAACTTCTGTCCCCACTGGGAAGAGCAGACAAGTTACCTTTTGAACCTCTCAGTGCTGCACAGAAGTATCAGCCTAGATTATGCAATCAAGTATCTGAAGTGCTGCCCTTCCTATTCTGAGCCAAGGATAACACTTCAGTGGATCATGTTTAAGAATTAAAATTGGTTTTCATAACAGCAGGAGATGGAGTAACATGAGTGTTCAGTCGTCAAGCAAACAAAGAAATTTACAGCACAGGAACAGGTCCTTCAGCCCTTCAAGTCTGTACCGACCATGCTGCCTGACTGAACTAAAATCCCCTACCCTTCTAAACACCATATCTCTCTATTCCCATTCTATTTATGTATTTGTCAAGACACCCTTTAAAGTCACTATTGTATCCACTTCCACTACCACTCCCGGCATCTCTGAAATCCTCAGAGTCAAGATTCCTTTATGTCGGTTCTTCACTTAATATATATTTTCAAATTTACAATTTACAAATAAATAACTGCAAAAATGATCCAAATAAAAACCAATTCTACCATAATCTTAGCTTTGATGTGCTGACCATTCCAGTGGTTAGCACTGCTGCCTCACAGCGCCAACGACCCAGGTTCGATTCCAGTGGCTTGGGTCACTGTCTGTGTGGAGTTAGCATGTTTGCCTTGTGCCTGTGTGGGTTTGCTCCTGATGCTCTGATTTCCTCCCACATTCTGAAGACATGCTGGTTAGGTGCATTGACCTGAACAGGCACCAGACCATGGCATCTATGGGAATTTCATAGTAATTTCATTGCCGTGTTAGTGTAAGCCTTACTTGCCTCTAATAATAAAAAATGCAATATTAGCAAACCCACTCCTTCCCAATGTGCTGGTTAGGTACATTGACCCAAACAGGCGCTGAAGTGTGGAGGCTAGGGGAATTTCACAGTAACTCCATTGCAGTGTTAATGTAAACTTTACTTGTGACTAATAAATAAAATTTAATTCTAATGATGTAATTGTTTCTGTTCAGTTAATATAGCCTATAAAAGAAGAATCACTGCAGATGACTACTGTCTTCCATCCTGGCCGGGGACATTGCACAGATGTCATTAATTCTGATCCCAGAAGAAGTGGGTCAACGTTATTCTGCAGCCCAGTGGCTGAAATATTGAACGGAGGAAGGTAACTTGAAGGTTAAGTACACCGACTCAGCTTAAATTGCAATATCTAACAGTAAGCCGAAACCAACACTCATTTCCTCTGCAGACAAGTTTTAAATTAAGCTTGGTATTGATGCCAAGCTCTCCGATAATATAAATTGACTTTCCTTTTCCCAATTCCATATGAATCAAAGGTAAACTGTGAGAATGTAGCTGTGTAAAATACACACCTTTACCCTACACCAAAAGTAATTGGCCTTTACAGACCTTCAAAGCTTCTTTTTTGTGTCCCTAAGATTATCTCCTTCCTGCTTAATAATTCTACCTCTTGGGCAAAGATTACATTATGGAAGTAACCATGCTTAACGAGGATACTGTGTTGTGAGTTTAAGTAAGTCATCACACCCAAGAAAAGATAATAATATCTTTCTGTAATTTGCAAAATATATTTCTGTTTTGTTTTTAATCAATAATCTAGCAATACATTTCCATTAGAATTACTGTGCAATAAACTGTGGTTATTGCCCAAACCTGTCAGTTGATAGACAGGTGGTTGTAGGTTTAAATCCTGCAACAGAGACTTTGGACAGAAAAGTTCGCACTGTGATACTGACGGAGTGCTGCACAGTGGCACAGTGCTGCCTCACGGTGCCAGAGATCCAGGTTCGATTCTAGCCTTGAGTCATTGTCTGTGTGGCGTTTTCATGTTTGCCCCACGTTTGCATGGAGTTTGCAAGTTCTCTCCATGTCTACATGGGTTACCCTTAGTTGCTCCAGTTTTCTTCGTAAGAATCTGGCAACACCAATTTTAAATTCAATCGATTTATTTGATAGTAAATCCACAAGCTTTTGACTTTCGTCTTCGTCAGGCAAATGCAGTGTTCTGGTCTGCAATAGCACACACATCAGCACAGACAGTCACAGATTGCTGATTAGAATGCGAATCCTTACACCTAACCTGCTATTCAAGTCTTAAAGTGGCTAACAATGTGGGTGAAGGGAACCCTGAGCATTGGTTAGAGAGATGTGTATTTTCTCCAGACAGCACAGTGAGTGAGGTTTTTTGCTAACCCAGGCAAGTTACAGATAGTGTGACATGAAGCCAAGATCCCTGTTGAGACCGTCCTCATGTGTGCGGAACTTGGCTATCAGTCTTTGCTCAGTGGCTCTGCGCTGCCATGTGTCGTGAAAGCCACCTTGAAGAACGTTCACCCGAAGGTCGGAGGCCGAATGCCCGTGACCGCTGAAGTGTTCGCCCACAGGAAGGGAACAGTCTTGCCTGGTGATTGTCGAGCGATGTTCATTCATCCGCTGTCGTAGTGTCTGCATAGTCTCCCCAATGTACCATGCTTCGGGACATAACGTATTCACCAGGTACACGGTACATACTCTTGCAACTCAGCCAACGTTGTCTACCTAATACGTTGCAAGAAAGGATGTCCCGAAGCATGGTACATTGGGGAGACTATGCAGACACTACGACAGCGGATGAATGAACATCGCTCGACAATCACCAGGCAAGACTGTTCCCTTCCTGTGGGCGAACACTTCAGCGGTCACGGGCATTCGGCCTCCGACCTTCGGGTGAACGTTCTTCAAGGTGGCTTTCACGACACATGGCAGCGCAGAGCCACTGAGCAAAGACTGATAGCCAAGTTCCGCACACATGAGGACGGTCTCAACAGGGATCTTGGCTTCATGTCACACTATCTGTAACTTGCCTGGGTTAGCAAAAAACCTCACTCACTGTGCTGTCTGGAGAAAATACACATCTCTCTAACCAATGCTCAGGGTTCCCTTCACCCACATTGTTAACCACTTTAACACTTGAATAGCAGGTTAGGTGTAAGGATTCGCATTCTAATCAGCAATCTGTGACTGTCTGTGTTGATATGTGTGCTATTGCAGACCAGAATACTGCATTTGCCTGACGAAGACGGAAGTCAAAAGCTTGCGGATTTACTATCAAATAAATCGGTTGAATTTAAAATTGGCATTGCCAGACTCTTACTGAGTTTACCCCAGTCCAACACTGGCATCTCTACATCATGACTACTATCGACACCAGTTTTCTTCCACAGGCCAAAGCCGTGCTGAGTTGTCCCTTACTGTCCAAAGATATGTAGGTTAAGGGGATTAGCAGGTTAAATGCAGGGGATAAGAGAATGGTGCAAGGGAGGGGGGATACTGGACCTGGGTAAGGTGTTGTATCGGAGTTGGTGTTGACTCGATGGCTTCTTCTGCACTGTAGGTATTTGATGAAAACTGACGCCCTACTTATTCTCAAAAGGAAGTAAAATTTGATGTTGACTTCACTTTATTCTATTTTGTTTTACTGCCCAGTGAATAATGTTGCCATTTTTTTTGCATTTGTTTTTTCAATTAGAATGACTAACACAAAGAAAATAGTTCTAATATAACAGAACGTAAATCCGCCAAGGCACTTTCTCCCAAGGGTTAACCAAGAACAATAAAATCAGGAACAATAAAACTCCTTCAAAGTTAATCTTGATTTAACAGAGATATCCCAAGAAATAGTTAAATACAAAAATATGAAAAGAAAATCTAAACATTGCAGGAAAATAGGATCCATGGAAAAACACTGCCATCATTAAAAAGGATCTAATATCTTCATCTTCCATGTGGGAAGGTGCTAGCCGAGCGGTATTATAGCCAGGTTATTCATCCAGAAACTCAGCTAACATTTTGGGGATCCGGGTTCAAATCCTGCCATGCCCAGATGGTGGAATTCGAATTCAATAAAAAAAAATCTGGAATTAAGAATCTACTGATGACCAAAAAACCATCAGCGATTGTCAGAAAAACCCATCTGGTTCACTAATGTCCTTTAGGCAAGGAAATCTGCCATCTCTTCCCAGCCTGGGCTACATGTGACTCCAGAATCCAAGCAATGTAGTTGATTCTCAACACCCCTTGGGCAACCAGGGATGGGGCCATAAATGTGGCCAGCGATGTCCATGTGCCACAAATGAATAACAAAAAAAACTGTACAATGAGAAACTGCAGGCATCTTGTATGTATTTAATTACGTTACTTCTCACAATCGCAAATGTTTTCCAAGCAAAATGAGCAGTAGATTAAGCTTGTAAATGTATATTCTAATATACTAAATGTTAACATAACGTGGCACTGTTATCTTTCTTCCAGAATATTACACCTTAAATCTATTCAGTCCAGAACAAAACACTATTAAAAGCATCCTTTCTTAAACTTCCTTTGAACACGACCGGTGTTCATCCTCAAACTCAAAAGATGCACAGTTCATCAATATTGTCTTAAAATAAACTATCCGTTGTTCGCTACAGAAATTCATTTTTCCTTTCTGAGGAATCTCAAGACGTGAGCTGGGATTTGACCATTGTCAGACAGGTTAGTTTTACCCTATTGATGATTACAAAGTGTTGTTGCAATAGTAATCCTGCTCACTACAAGAGAAACCACAGGTTCAGACATTTGGTGTATGTGCTTGGCTGAGGAGCCAATGGTGTGAAGTCACTGTCTGTGAGATGATGACTGAACACTTCTGAGTCAGAATTCTGCGTGAAATCCTTCCTTCTATTGATTAGTCTCCTCTTCCTTCTCTAACTGAAAGGCTTTTAAAACCTAAGATATAACTCTACTTCTCTACGACATTTTCCATGTCAGTTGCAGTCTGCGGTGGGGGCTCTGGATTTCTCAAGCTTCTCAGTTAAAAACAACAGGAATCTATATTTGCTTTAATGCCACAACTTCTGTCTATAGTGTCCTCAAAAGCAGAATTCACCTTGACGTCAACAAACACAATGCTTGCGCTTTTCTGGTTGTCTTGGCATCATAGTTCCCAATAATATATTTGTTTTTCTACAAGTTGTTAGGCTGTCTCACATTAGAATAAAATACAAATCAAATCAAGCAGCATATCTCACACTGTGTACAATCTGATAGGGCTCTAGATATCAGGAAATTGTTTAGTTGAAAATCCGCTGGCACATTGTTTGATGTAAAGCCTTATTTGCTAATACTAATACAGAAACCTGCAATTATCATAGTTGTTGTTTTAATACCAGGTATGTCCCAAATTTCTTCACAATGGGGTGATGAAAATTGGACACAGTGCCAAAGAAGACACTAGAAGGGTCTGTCAAAAGCCTGATCAGAGAGGCAGGTTTTAAAGGTGGTCTTAATAAGGAGATGGAAGTAGGTAAGTGAAACCATTGGAGAGCCTTGGGCAAAGAATTTCAAACTGACGGGTTTGAGTGGCTGAATGTGGGCCAAAGAATTACCAAGACAGAGATCATTGCCACAGAACAGAGGGTCCCGCCACTGTCAACAGGATTTCCCATTCTATGCACAATTAAGATTATCAGAAATAGGAACAGGAGGTAGGCTGTTCAGCCCTTCGAGCTGACTGTGTCATGTAACAGGATCAAGGCTGATCCAAAATTCCTTATGTCCACTTTCCTACCCTTTCCCCATAACTCTTGATTCACAAGAGTTAAATATACACAAGGACTTTGCCTTCACAGTTCTCTACGGCAAGGAGTTCCAAACACACACAACTCAGAAGAAATTCTTCCTCATCTCAGTTTTAAATTGGAGCCCCATTATTCTGAGACTATGCTCTCTGGTCCTGAACTCTTCCACGAGGGGAAACATCTTCTGAGTATTTACCTTGTCAAGTCCCTTAAGAATTCTATATGTTTCAAAGAGCATACCTCTCATTTTTCTCAATTCCAATCTGTAGACTCCCAACTTGTTTGATCTTGCCTCACAAACTGGGGATCACCCTGGTGAACATTCTCTAAATTGCCTCTAGTGAAAGAATACATTTCCTTAAATAATGAGACCAAAACTGCTCACAGTACTCCAGATGTGGTTGCGCCAGTGCCGTGTACAGTTGAAGCACGATTTCCCCACTCTTCTACTTGAAATAAAAGCCAACATTCCATTGGCCTTCCTGATTTACTGCTGCACCTGTGTGGAGGCAACACGGTAGCACAGTGGTGAGCACTGTTGCCTCACAATGCCAGGGACCCAGGTTCAATTCCCGGCTTGGATCACTAGGCAGTTTGCATTTTCTCCTCGTGTCTGTGTGGGCTTCCTCCGGGTGCACCGGTTTCCTCCCATATTCTGAAAGACGTGCTGATTATGTGCTTTGACTCGAACAGGCACTGGACTGTGATGGCTAGGGAAGTTTCACAGTAACTTCATTGCAGTGTTAATGTAAGCCTCACTCTTGAAAAATAAATAAACTTTAAAACTTCAGCTTTCTGTGTTTTGTGCACAAGTACTCCAATTCCTTCTGGGTTGCAGATTTCTGCAGTTTTTCTCCATTTAAATAAAACTCTATTCTTTTGTTCTTCCTTCCAAAATGAACAACTTCACATTTTCCCACATTCTATTCCATTTGCCAACTTTTTACCCATATAACCAAGCAATTTCTCTTTGTTAATTGTTTTTATTGTTTGCGTAATTATCTTTCCACTTATTTTTGTGTCATTTGCAGTACAATCACTTCCCTCCTCCATGTCATTAACATATATGGTAAACAGTTGTGTTCCCAACACAGATCCCTGTGGAATCCCACTGGTTACAGGTTGCCAACCGGAAAAAGCATCCTTTATCCCCACTCACTGCCCATTAGCCAATTCTCTATCCACTCCAATATATTACCTCCAACACCATGGGCTCTTATCTCATGACATAACCTTTGTGATCTTGTCAAACACTTTCTGGAAGTCCAAATACAGCACATCTACTGGTTCCATTCTATCCACTCTGGTTGAGACCTCCTCAAAAAACTCAAATGAATTAATCAGACATGATTTCCCTTTCATGAAGTCATGCTGACTCTGCTTGATTCGATTATTATTTTATAATGGGCTACTATTACTTCATTAATAATTGATTCCAACATTTTTCCAACAATAGATGTTAGGCTAATTGACCTATAATTACCTGCTTTTTGCCCCATTTCCCTTTTAAATAGGGGTATCACATTGGCAGTTTTCCAATCCTCTGGCATTTCTACAAGATCCAAAATCTTTTAGGAAAATTATAACCATGCATCCACTATTTCTGCAACTACTTCTTTTAGAATCCTAGGAAACAAGCCATCAGGGCCAAGGACTTATTGCCTTTAGCCCCATTAGTTTGTCTAATACTACTTCTCCAGTGATGATGATGGTACTTAGTTCCTCTTCTGTATTCTTTAATGTTAATGGGGTGTTCAAAATATCTTCCACTATAAAGGTTGATGCAAAATATCTGTTTAACTCCTCTGTCGTTTCTTTGTTTTCCATAACTATCTCCCCAGATTAATTTTCACTTTGACCTCTCTCTCCCTTTTTACATGTTTAAAGATGCTCTTTTGTCAGATTTGATATTCCTCTCTAGTTTGCCCTCATAGTTTTCTTTCTTTTTGTTTTTTCAGTCCTCCTTGTTGGATTCTAAATTTACACTAGTCCTCAGGGCTGTCACTGACTTTTAGCTCCTTAGATGCTTTTCCTTTCAACTTAATGCTTTCCTCAACTTCCTTGAATAGCCATAGTTGGTTTATCCCTCTCTCAGAGTCTTTCTTTCTTACTGAGATAGATTTTTGCTAAGAATCATGAATTACCTCCTTAAATGTCTACCACGACTTGCTTACTGTCTTTCCTGCTAATCTCTCAGTCCAGTCCACTTTAGCTAACTCTATCCTCAATACATTGGTTAAGTTGAACACAACTATTTCTGACCCAAATTTCTCACTTTCAAACTGAATTTATGATCACTACTTCTTTGTGGGTTTTTTATTCTGAGGGCATTTATTAAACTACCCTCCTCACCAAATTCAAGATAGCCTGCTCCTGGCTGGCTTCATCACATATTGCTTTAGAAAACTATCCCTAAAGCATTCTATGAATTCATTGTCAAAGCTACGCTTTCCAACTTGATTGATCCAATCAATATGAAGAATAAAGTCACCCATAATTAATGGTCTATTCCTTTCACATGCTCCTATTATTTGTTGATTTATATTGTAAAACTCATGGCAGTGGTTCACCATAGATTGGAGCAGAAGATCATGCCAGCAACAACAGCCAGAAAATTCTTGCCAATATCTGGAGGGAGGTGTGTAATTGCTGGCAGGGTTTATGACAGAGGTCTGGGGCACAGTGGTTAGCACTGCAGTCTCGCAGCGCCAGGGACCCAGGTTCAATTCTGGATTGGGGCGATTCTGTGTGGAGTTTACACATGTCTATATAGATTTCCTCAGGGCTCTCCATTTTCCTCCCACAGTCCAAAGATTTGCGGGTTAGGTTGACTGGGCATGCTAAATTGCCGCTGAGGGAGCTCAACAGGATAAATACGTGGGGTTATGGGATAGGAACTGGATGGAATTGCTGCTGTTGGTGCAGAATCAATGGGCCAAATGACCTCTTCTTGCACTGCAGGGATTCTAGGATGGCTTTGTTTTTAACCATGTTTAAATGCATCGTAAATATTAACATTTTCAGAAGCCATTATGTACTAAGGAAGCATTTTAAGAACTACTTTACTCTAGTTATTGTATTATTGGAAACCAGATAGATCAGTGAAATAGACAGGCTTGATTGTGAGACAATTGAAGAATAAGTGATTAATCAATTGATGTATTGGTAAGGCTGGTAATATAGCTTGCAACACAAAAAATTATAACTTTTATAATTCAAATAGTTAATACTTGATTTTAAAAATGTAATGAGAATTGCAACATGCTGCCTTCTCAAATAGACTGGAAATAACATAGATTCCTGCACTCTAGAATTCTTGTTAACCTTGACTGCAGAAATGAATAGGCCTTTATTCAAGATGTCTCAATTATAAACGACAGGGAGTTATGTTAACCAATTATTGTTTGACACTAACTCATGATGAGATATAACTGAGGAGATGCCATTCGCTGGGATTCTCTGGCCTTCCTGAGGTGTTTTTCTCGGCAGCAGAAGACAGCATGCCGTTAGCCAGCGGTGTGATCTTCTGGTCCCAGCGTTATCAATGGAATTTTTTTTTACCGATTCCGACCCCTACCACCGGGAAACACACAGCAGACTGCACCATCAGTGGGTCCAGAAGATCATATCTATTGTCCACAGGTTAAGACAATGGAGGAGCTTTTCCTGTCCCGCCTACTATGGGAGTCATAGCGGGCAGGGGATAGACCATGCAAGGTTCACTTGACCTCGGGCAGAATTTTCCGGCTTTGGAACGAGCGCAGCCGAAAATCCCACCCCATATGCGTAATTAGCTAAAAATCAACAGGCTAGCTCTTATTTCATTACTGAATATTATAGACCATTGACTATTTTCCAGCAAATGACAAAGGTGGACTTACAACATCTATGACTGTGAGGTATGAATCTCAAGAAGCTTTCTTGGGCTAACGTTATCCAACTTTTTGGAGCCTTCCCTTCATGTTGTGATCTGGGGAGGGTGGCGAGAAGTCTGTTCACTTGTTACAGTTAAACTTCCTCCTAATCACTACTATTTACTGTTAATTGACACTTTGCTTTTTATTTTTCCGTCTTGTTACCTTCTTCATGTTAACAAACCTCCTGAGTTCACCATTTAAAGTGTTCATTCTTGTTTAAAAGTTAAAATCTGTAGAATCTGATGTGATTTATAACTGAGGAGTTATGGCAAACAACCTGAATCCCAAAAATTTTAATGCAGGATATAAATAGTCAACATCTTTTCCCAAAGGTAAGGAACTCTAAAACAAGTGGGTATAAGTTTAAGGTGAGAAATACAAAAGGGTATAAAGGGACAATTTTTTCACACAAAGGGTGGTGAGTGTCTGCAAAGAGCTGCCAGAGGCAGTAGAAGAGACAGGTACAATTTTGTCTTTTAAAAAGCTTTTAGATAGTTACATGGGTAAGATATGGGCTAATGTGGGCCATTGGGACTAGCTTAATGGTAAAAACTGGTCAGCATGGACAAATTGGGCCAAAGGGCTTGTTTCCATGCTGTGGCTCTATGTAGGGTAAGAAAAAGAAGAGGTGCTTCTGGGGTGGGGACACTGGAAAAATAATATGGGAGTGAGAGATGGTGAACAAAACAAAACTTTGGCTGGAGATGCTGTGGTCATGACTCAATAGATAAAAGTGAAACCAAGCAAGAGAGTGATCAAACTAGACAATAGAGAACAGATGGTAAAAGAAGATGATAAGAACCACCATGTTGAAGGCAACAAAGAGAATGAGAACAATGAAGAAACACTGGTGAAAGTAACAGATAACATCACTTGACATGGAACAAGGAAGGTAAGTTTCATTCCTACAGTAGAAGCAAAACCCTGATTGTGGAGATACAAACTGGAGTTTGGGGAAAGATGGACATCGGATTGGCAAGTGATAATACATTTTAGGAGAAAATGAGATGGGTCAGTGGTTTGCAAGGTCAGGGGAGCTGAGGTTTTTTTTGAGGAAATGGGGCTTTATAATGGAGGGGAACAGAAGGTTAGAAGCAGGAAGTGCTAATATCAGTAAGTATGGGGAAAGCTGAGCAGTCAGACCACTAAACGTGAATGAAGTCAAGTCTGCAAGGGCTGAATCAGACAACTGAGATGAGCTTGTAGCGTACATGAGGAAAGATGGGCAGACATACAGACTGGGAAAAAGTTGGACAGACATACAGACTGCGGGTACATACAGGAGAAAAATTAGGCTCGATAGGCAAAAAGCAGAGGCAGCTGAGCAGATGATACAAATCTTAGCAGCGATGAAGTCCTGGAGTTTCTCATAATTGGAGTAATACTGCAAAAACTTCTCGCGATAAACATCTATGCATCTTTGAGCTATTTGTCACAAGTACTGGTCATCATTCTTCACCACCGATAACAACTATTCTTCATGATCTATGTACACAGGGACAAAACCTCTATCTCTAAATATCTGTGCAAGAGTAATACACTATTTCTCTTGGCCAAATCTTTCATGTGCTTTTGCTTTCAATAGATACATTTTATTATTAGATATATCTTTCAAATCTGTAGCTAAGCAAATATTACTCTGGAAAGAAATACAATACACTAGCACCACCACGTGGGCATTTGCTGATCTGCCATTTTGCTAACTTCCCAATATTGGAGATCAAACGAGGGATGGTGAAAGGGGGGGGAAATGAGAGAGAGACACACAGAGTGTCTGTTGCAACCTGATTTGAAGCTGAGATAACGACTTACATAAATGAATGCTCCTGTACCAGGCTCATCAAACAGAATATTACAATGTTTATCTGTAAAGGTATTTCTAGGTTCTGGTGTCATATTACAAAAGATAGCTGTTCAAATGCATGAAACATTTGAAGCTATAGCACTATACTTTGTGAACTGAGAAGTTACCAGTGCCACAGTGGGTAACCTTGGGCCAGGGATCAATGCAGCCCATCTGGGCTCTGAGTGTGGCCCACTCATTTCATTGACCGTTGCCAAACTCCACTGATTTCCATCTACATAGTTATTTTCCTATCAGTGTGAGTGAGGTGATATGCAGGTAAAGGAAGGGGTTAAGTGAGGTGCGTGCTGATTGCTCAGAACATTAACCATAAGAATCATACGTTCCCTCTGCATCCAAACCGTAAATATGTCTTTTGTTTTTATCATTTGAAGGTGAAGACAGTTCTATTAATAATTAAATGATTAAGCATTTTCAATAATTCGTGATGAAATATTCAGCATGTATTAAATGTAATTAATCTTATTCAAGGGGTCATGGTCAGTGAACAAGCCTCATTTCAATCTTGCAGCCCACTAGACGAAGGAGGGCTACTCACGCAGCCCACTCACTAGCCAGTTTGCTCATTGCTGATTTACAGAGTATGCTTCACCCTCATAAGAACCACAAAGACTGTCTGGCCATAATTCCTGCAAATCCTGGAGCATAGGAAGCTGAAGGGTGACCTTATAGAGGTCTACAAAATAATGAGGGGCATAGACAAGATAGATAATATCTTTTCTCAAAGGTAGGGGTGTCTAAAACTAGGTGATAGAGGTTTAAGATGAGAGGGGAGAGATACAAAAGTGTCCAGAGAGGCAATTTTTTTCCCACACAGAGACTGGTGATTGTGTGAACAAGCTGCCAGAGGTAGTAGTAGAAGCAGGTACAATTTTATCTTTTACAAAGCATTTAGATAGTTACATGCGTACAATGCATATAGGGGGATATGGACCAAATACAGGCAATTGGGATTAGCTTAGGGGTTTTTTTAAAAATATAAGGGTGGTGTGGACAAATTGGGCTGAAGGACCTGTTTCCATGCTGTATGAGGAGGAAAATTGCTGATTTCTTGAATTATAGTCACCTGGAATTATTTTTCTTCTGTTGATTCAATCAAGTTCCAGGTTTTGACATTTACTGTTGCAGCATTTTGAGGTTTAAGTAACAGTTAACATTTGACATCAATACAGCTGACTGAGAAATATATTAGAATAGGGGGAAGAGAGGCAGAGCACAATTCTTCTATGACAGTAGATGGTTCCATTGCAGACAAAGACATATTTGTTGCAGAACAACTAGAAACGGTTTTATTCACTTTGATCAATCATGGAATGAAGACAATGATGAGACCCAGTCAACTCCTTTCCCAATTTTATCTGCATGCCTCTGAAGAAAGTTCTCTTCCAGATGTTCCGATCATCAAAAACTATTTACATTTGTCCGAAAAAGGTGTTTCATGCTGCTCAGGTAGGATAAAGTGCAATAATAGACTGGATCTTCTGGTCTCCGGTTGAGTAAGGCTGTAAAATCTCAACCTAAAGATCTTGAAATCAATCTGTTGCATCAAAAGGAGTTAATGAGTTGAGGAAGGACACGGATAAGGTAGATGCAGCCATCTTGCTTTCAAAGAGTTTTAGTTCAGTGATTAAGAAAGCTGAAATAGTGAGATTTTTTCATATTTGGGAATAAGAAACATTTCAGGAAAGATTGCTCACATATACAATTTCAAAACTTGTAAATGATCGGAAACTCGGAAGCATCATGGACACGAGGAGGATAATGCAGAACTTGAAAAGGACGTGGCCACTTTGGTGGAACAGGTGGACAAATGGCAAGAGAAGTGTGAAGTGATGGGAAAAATGCAGAGAGACAATATAACATAAACAGCACAATCCAAAAGAGGATGCAAAAGCAGAAGGACCTGGGTGTTTATGTATATGAGTCACTGAAGGTGACAGAACAGGTTGAGGACACAGTTAATAAAACAGACAGTATCCTAGGCTTCATTAATCCGGCACAGATACAAGAGCAAGAAGGTATTGTTAAACTTATAAATAACACTGGTTCAACCTCAATAGATCATTGTGTTCTGTTTTTGATGCCAAACTTTGACAGTTATGAAGACAGAGAACATAAAAGCTTAGAAACTTCTCTCAGACTGGACTACTTTTATTCGAGAAAATTGAGGGAAGATTTGATAGAGATGTACAAAATCATAGACAGAGTAGATAGGGAGAAACTGTTCTCATTGCTGAATGGATCAAGAGCTGAAGAACACAGATTTACAATAATTGGCAAAAGAAAAAAGCAATGGGGATGACATAAGGAAAAACATTTTCATGCAGTGAATGGTTGAATGCATTGCCTGAGAAGGTGTGGAGGTGGATTCAATTGAGGCATTTAATCAGAAGGGGAAAATGTGCAGGGGTAGGGGAGAAGGCCAGGAACCGAAGCAAAGTAAATCACTCCTAGAGGTACCCAGTACAGAAACAACAGGCTGAATGATCCTCTGCGATTCTCTTACCAGCTTCCTCCATCTATCTATTCTATATTAAAATCACTCAGGCATCTGTGACATTCCTTGAAGATTAAGTCAGTTGGGTGCAGTATTAAACTGCCAACTTTGTTCTACCTACAAGTAATCAATTTTTTAACACTAGATATTGTACAACATTTAGTTGCTATAACAACTGCTGCCTGAGGGACTATATCCATACACAGCAGGGTTTTTTTTCAGTCTGGGTGCAGATGCAGACTCTAGACGCACAATGTCACTGTTGAGGTTCCATCAACAAAGGACAAACTTTTCATTTTACAATGTGATTTCCGCGTATCAAGGACGTCCAAATGTGCTTCACAGCCAATTAATTACTTTTGAAATATTGTCATGCTGCTATCCAACAACCAATTTGTCTGCATCAAGGTCCCAAAAGCAGCAAATGAGATATAGGACTACTTTGCGTACTTCAGTGGTTTTAGATGCGGGACCAATAGTGATCAGATTGTCCTTCTTTAAATAAGACCAAGAGTTTTTTCATGTCCACACAATCAGGAGGATGAGGCCTTGATTTAAGGTCTCATCTGAACGATAGCACCTCTGACAATTAATTGAAGTGACAGCTCAGATAATGTACTCAAATCCGGGATTGAGATCTAAACTCATCACTGTCTCAAGGGCTAGAGTTTCACTGTTGTCTAAAAGAGACAAGTAATTCATTTTAAATGGAAATGTTCATTTATAATAGTGCTCCAGCATATTTCCCATCTCCGCTTGGCAGATATTCATCACGGTCCTATGAGAAATGTTGACTAACTCCCAGCTCAATCTTCTCCCTACCACACTGTTCGAGTATCCAACTGCCAATACCTCTGTCAACATCCCATAGTCTGCTGGGCCATCAATCCATCCAGCAGAGCTCTCCCCTATAATGGGACATCCAAACTCCCAAGTCTGACTCTCCCCTGTGGCCTAATGGGCTTGTCCACTTTCCAAACCCTCAAGGTCAGCTTGAAGCTCCTTCTACTAACCCAACCAGTCTCCAGGTCACTGGCTAGGACATGCTCCCTCCCCCCCTCACAGCTGGTGAAGGAAAAATTCAAAGCCTTTCTTAATTTGGAATAAATTGATTCGTAGAATGAAAAGTTGCACATGGAAATATCCTCACTCATTCCAAACTCATATCGTTAAGTATCTCTTTATATCTCAAGTTAAGGTTTTTTTTTACTAGTGACAAGTGAGGCTTACATTAACACTGCAGTGAAGTTACTGTGAAATTCCTCTAATCACCACACTTCAGTTCCTTTTGGATCAATGCACCTAACCAGCACATCTTTCAGACTGTGGGAGGAAACCCACGCAGACACGAAGAGAACATGTAAACTTCACACAGACAGTGAACCAAGCCGAGAATCGAATCCAGGTCTCTGGCATGTGAGGCAGCAGTGATAACCACTATGTCAGTGTGCTGCCCTTGTGTGCTTGTAAGTGCTCAAATCACTTTGCTATCAATGCTCTCTGCCTGAAATTAAAAAAACAGAAGTTGCTGGAAAAATTCAGCATGTTTTGGGGTTTATTGACTGTACTGTGACATATGGGATTCTCAGGGGACTTGACAGGTTCAATGCTGAAAGGTTGTTTTCCCTTGTGGGAGAGTCTAGGACCAGAGGATATAACCTCAGAGTAAGGGGTTGCTTATTTACAACAGAGGTGAGGACGACTTTCTTCTTTCAGAGTGTGATGAAGGTGTAGAATTCTTTACCGCAGAGGGCTATAGAGGCTGGGTCCCTAAGTATGTTGAAGGCTGTGAGGGAGCGATTTTTAATCTGTAACAAAATCGAAGGTTACGAGAATACGGCAGGAAAATGGAGCCGAGTTTATCAGATCAGCTATGATCTCATTGAAAGGTGGAGCAGACTCAATGGGCTGAATGGCTTACTTCCCTTCCAATGTCTTACGGTTTAATACTGCTAAAAAAGGAGGGGGAAATGTCAGGTAGAATTAACGTGCAGATCGTGGCTAGTTTTGAGGGTGGGAGCAGTTAAATAACAAACATGTCGTGTAACGAAGGCAAAAGTCAGTGGTACTGGTGGCAATAAGGTAATAAAACATTGGTCCAGAGTAAGCATTAATGACATAATTAAGCATAGCTCTGTCTAAAAGCAAAAACACGAATACAACATCCAGACTGATACTCAGCATAAAGAAGGGTCACAATGGAGCATAGTGTTCGCAGTTTGAAGCTGTCGAGCTCAATGTTAAAGTTAAACATTATCTTTTTGTCACAAGTAAGGCTTGCATTAACACTGCAACGAAGTTACTGTGTAATTCCCCTATTTGCCACAGTCCAGCGCCTGTTTGAGTCAATGCACCCAACTGGCACATCTTTCAGACTGAGAGGAAACTGGAGCACTTGGAGGAAACCCACTCAGACACAGGGAGAATATGCAATCTTCACACAGTCAGTGACCCAAACCGGGAATTGAACCCCTGTCCTGGTGCTGTGAAGCAGCAGTGCTGGCACGTGCCACCGTGCCTCCTCCAATGTTGAATCCATAGTACAGAAGGAGGCCATTCAGCCCATCGAGCCAGCACTGACAACAATTCCACCCAGGCCCTGTCCCTGTAACCCCATACGTTTACTCTGCTAATTCCCCCTGACATTAAGCGGCAATTTTAGCATAGCCAATCAACCAGCTGCACATCTTTAGACTGTGGGAGAAAAGCCACACAGACATGGGGAGAATGTGCAAGCTCCACACAGACAGTGATGCGAGACTGGAATTGAACCCGAGTTCCTGGCGCTGAGAGGTAGCAGTGCTAACCATTGTGCCACCGTGCTGTTGTAAAGAGGAAGATGAAATGCTGTTCTGCAAGCCTGCAATGGGCTTTACTGGGACATTGCAGCAGGTTGAAGACAGAAATGTGAGCTTGATCCACCTCCAACACTTCCCTTCTTTGATTAATTTGTCACCATTTCTGGGAGTAGGCTGTCTAATAATATTCAGCATAAACCCACCGACTCCCGCAGCTACCTCAACTGCACCTCCTCACACCCTGCTCTCTATAAGAATCCCATCACGTCTGTTCACCATTTTCCACAATGGTGTTTCTGATGCATTTTTGTTTCAGCACAATTGAGGATTCTCTCGCCATTGTGGCTGACAGGGCCCTCAGCAGTGGCCTTTTCCACATTAGGGAGACTAAACTCAGACTGGGGTGACCAGTTTGTTCAGCCCATGATCATAACTAAGACTTTCCTGTTGCTTGTCATCTGAATTTACCACATTACTCACACTTCTTTCCTCGGTCTGTGCATTGTTCAAGTGAAGTCCGATGCAAGCTTGAGGAACACCACCTCATCTTCCGATTTAGCACTTTACAGCCTTTAACACTGAGTTCAGCATCTGTCGACTGTAAGCCCTGCGCTCACTTTGGATTTATTTTTGTCAAAATGCCTATCTGTACCTTGTTTCTCATGCCCTTTGGGACAGAGCTGTCCTTGATTTTGCAATTAACAAACAGGACTAATGTTCTGTTTCTTTACTACCACCATTTACACTACTTTGCCTTTTATTCCCATCCTCGAAACTACCCATGATCTGCACGTTTATTCTACCTGCCTCTTGCCCTGCTTTTTCAGCAACAGTAAACCATATGACTATAAGACACTGAAACAGAAATTCTACTTCTCTTCAGTTCCAAGGAGTCACGAAGAGTCATATTAGGCTCAAAGTTTCAGTTTCTCTCTCCACAGGCACTGCCAAACCTGCTGGATTTTCCTGCAATTTCTATATTTATTTCAGATTTCCAGCATCAGCAGTATTTTGTTTTTATATTAATGCTTTCCACCTTAACTTCAGTGAATACAACAGGTTTTCACCATTCTCAACCCACTCAGCTTCATTATACTCAGATTGTTACAGTTCTAAACTGTCCTCCAATCAGGAGGGTCCATCAATTAGCATTTAGAATCATAGAATCATACAGTGCAGATGGAGGCTATTTGGCCCATCGAGTCTGCACCAATCACAATCCCAATCAGACCCTATCCCCAGAACCCCATGCATTTACCATAGCTAATCCCCCTGATACTAAGGGCCAATTTAGCGTGGCCATTCCACCTAATGCGCAGATCTTTGGATTTGCACCTCCCCTCACCTGAAGATATTTCAGCCTACTTTCTACTTTGTTACAATCCCAGATAGTGCTGAACAGAAGATTCCAGAATGGAATGAAACTTTCCAGTTGCTTCAGATGTGTGACTTGGCTGTAGGCAATTTCATCAGCTGCTCTCTTTCCAAGTTTGACTTTGACTTTCACAAGTAGTATCCTGCTCTGAAAAGGCGGTTCCTCTTTAGTTCCTGTAACTTTGGACGTTTGGGAAATTTTTCTCCACTTCTCTAGTTTCCTTAACTAGCTGCTCTTTCAACATCCATACTTGTTGTCTTAACCTTATTCCACGGTATGTTTTTTTTCGCAGCAAAGCTGAGAGATGTTCCTTCTCCAGTCTTCTATAACCAACTGCATCAAGCAGAATTGAGAGAGTTATCTTCTTTCTCATTATCTATTTTATCCAGCTAAATCCAAACTCAAAAAAACTTCCTACCTCAGGTGGTGCTGGTTGCTAAGCAACTACATCTCCCCTATTTGTTTACTTTTCATGCCATAAACTTCTCTAAGTACGACAGAAGTGCAGTTTGAGCTGACCGAATCCACACACGTACAAACACTTTTGTCTAGCATAAATCTAATGATCTGCATATTCTTCCTTATGCAGAAAGCCTAAATTAACCCTAATTAAATCTATTTTAATTTTAGTTTATTTTAGTGTTACAAGTTGACTTACATTGACACTGCAATGAAGTTACTGAGAAAATCCCGCAGTCAACACACTCTCTGGCGGCTGTTCAAGTACACCGAGGAAGAATTTAACATGGCCAATCCAACTAACCAGTGGTCTTTCAGACTGTGGGAGGAAACCAAAGCACCTGGAGGAAACCCATGCAGACTCTGCACAGTGACCCAAGATGGGAATCAAACCCAGGTCCATGGCACTGTGAGGCAGCAGTGCTAACCACTGTGCCATCGTGCTGCCTTATACTTGTACCTTATTTCTAATGTTTAACAATATAAATATAAATCCCTTAAAAACATCTGTTTTCTTGACAGCATCATGAACATCCCCTCCCCAATTCAACATAATTTAAAATTTTTCTATTTCTGTTTCCGACATAAACAGCATTTCAACAGTGACCCTCCAATGAGCAGAACCGTGATACGCATTCCTCCCACAACAGAATGATGTTCCTGTTTCCATATGCGTTTTGACACTGGTTAATCAAACCCACTCCATCCACAACGTGCACCCTTTTCTCTCACTTCAACCACCAAGCAGGTAAAGCTCAGTTGGTGCACCATTTCTTCATTCACCATTTGCCAAGATTCCTCCTTCCCATTTCTCTCCCAATAGCATCAAAATGAACCTATGGAACCATTTCCACTGATCTCAACCTCCAACAATAATTACAGATCAACTAAATTAGTCAAATATATACCGGCACTGCAGGGGGTGCAAAGGAGATTCACTAAGTTGATTTTGGAGTTGAGAGGGTTGGTGTATGAGGAATGACTGAGTCGGCTGGGACTATACTCTTTGGAATTCAGAGGAAATCTTATCTGTTCGCTTCATAACTGTATATGTTTCTATAAGATAGAAGCAGGGAGACTGTTTGCACAGATGGTGAAACCAAAACTAGGGGACATAGCATCAAAATAAGGGGGAACAGATTTAGGACAGAGTTGAGGAGGAACTTCTTCACACACAGGCTTGTGAATCTGTGGAATTCTCCACCAAGTGAAGTAGTTGAGGCTACCTTGTTAAATATTGTTAAGGCAAAGATAGATAAATTTTTGAACAATAAAGAAATTAAGAGTTATGGTGAGCGGGTGGGTAAATGGAGTTGAGTCCACGAGAAGATCAGCTATGATCTTATTGAATGGTGGAGCAAGATCAAGGGGCTAGATTGCCTACTCCTGCCCTTAGTTATGTTATCCAAAGAATTACTATCTCTGTCACATTTGGATCGAGGCTGAGTTTGGAGCAGTTCCAATGGATTTCTACGTAAATTATGGAGAGAGTCTGCTAAAACAGCCACCCATTTGTCATCCCAATCTAAGGGTTTTTTTCAAATTAATATATTGAATTTTAAAGGTGAACTGAAATAATTAATAATCCCTGATTGTTACATGCCTGATCTTTTTGGGCAGAATGGTCTTGGGGTGGCCAGGTCTATTTTGGTAAGGAGGTACTGATAGCCTGTCCTGGTTTTGAGTAAACACAGAAAGAAGTCTCATAACACCAGGTTTCAGTCCAACCAATTTATTTGATAGTAATCCCACAAGTGTTCGGAAACGGTGTTCCTTTGTCAGGTGTGTGGAAGGTTCTGATCAGAGAAGGGCATATAAAGACACACACAGTTTATAGAATACTGGTTAGACTGCAAGTCTACATTATGACTGGTTTTGGGTTTGCCTTATCCAGTCTATCAAGATTCAGTCAAAGGGATCACCCGAGTTTGAAAGGGGCAGGTTCAACCGTGACCTGGGGTTTTCCTGCAAACATGGCAGATTTTGCAGTAGGTAAAGTCAGTAAAGGTAATTGCCGGTGCAGGCTTGAGTTTCTCAGGTATACAAGTGTCCAGCGTTTGGAACAGCACAGGCAATTCATCAGATTTCCTTATGATATTCTAGGAGCACAACAAACAGGATGGAGCACCATCCACAGTACAGATGCAGATCTCCCAGGGAATCTCCATTATTGCATAACTACTCCAACTCTTAAGTAATAGCACATGGAAAGCTGAACAACATTCACCACAAGTGTGTGCTAGGTACTTTAATTCAGCATCTGCCTGCTGTGCTTTAATTCAGGAGGTTTGCTCCGTGTCCTCCCTTTTGAAAACACTTTTTTGATAAGTTTCAGACAGCCAGACCTTGGGCTCATCCAGCTGAGGTTGCTGGCTCCTTTTCGTTTCAATGCACCTGGTTTGTGTAGTAACTCAGTTCCAATCAGGAAAAATCCCCAGGACTTCTTTCTGTAGCTGCTCGGTTTCCTGTTCTCCCTTGGTTGGTCAATGATTGTAGGGGATGTTGCTACCTTACTGTCAGATAATCATTCGCAAGTCACAAACCTATTCCTGCCACCGGGATCATCCCTACAGTTACTGGCGCCAAGACTAGGTCACTCTGTATCCCTACAGTGACTGGCGCCAAGACTAGGTCACTCTGTATCCCTACAGTGATTGGCGCCAAGACTAGGTCACTCTGTATCCCTACAGTGATTGGCGCCAAGACTAGGTCACTCTGTATCCCTACAGTGATTGGCGCCAAGACTAGGTCACTCTGTATCCCTACAGTGATTGGCGCCAAGACTAGGTCAGTGACTGGTGCCAAGGCTAAGTCAATCCCTTAATTAGCTTCAGACTTTCGTGGAAGATTCTGGGGGAAAGTCAATTTTTTTCCTACTGCCAGCGATTGAGTGGTCCTGTATCCCTGAGCAGTTTACAAACAGGGGTCCAAAGACAATAGTCCTTCAAGGTCAAAACTCTGGTAGCTCTCAGGCATTTTGTCAGATTTTGCATTGGGCAGTGCTATTCAAAGGATTAATTTCTGCAGTTAGGGTCAGTATCTAATCTGCTGCGCCATTGACAGGGCGCCTTCCTTGGGATTAATCCTACGTACTCCAAAAAGACACTCAGGCTTCCAGCATGCAGGTCTGGAACGTTCTATTTCAATACACTGGGAACCCATAGACCCCCACGTGTCATTTTGGCTCTCTGTGTCTCCTTGTTATGCTTGTAGAGGATTTTTCTCTCTCCCTTCCACCCCACCAATCATTTTTACCTTTTTTTGTGGTCACCATACATCATATCAGAACCCCCCGCTTCTGGTGTTGATTTGCAAAGAGACTACCTGAATTCCCACACCTGTGGTTGAGATTATTAGCTCTAACTATAGAAACTCTTTGTTCCCATATGTGAATATTGAGGCTGTAAAAGAGATGGTGTTAAACTTCTCTAACTGCACCAGTTCCTTTAACCTCTGTATTTTCAAGCTGCAGCCTTACCAGTTAAAAGCTATTTGTTTTAGTCTTTCAAATCCCAAATAAATTTGCGTTTTTTTTTAAATAGGAATTCTGGAATTGATGGGGATACATTTCTGGTATTAGTTGGTAGGCATTGAGAAGAGCAGACTTTGTCTGTTCATAACTGACAAACATTTCCATGGACAACACAAGGGTGACCACATGAGCTTTTCCTATCAGCCGATCCTGTAATAGGAGTGTCCAAATTCCATTAGCCAATGTAACGGTGTTGCCAGCTTCGCAAAAGCTGTAAGGTCGCCACAGCTTCCTCTTCAAACTTTGGGACAAAGCATGAGAAATTGGGTGACACAGTAGCACAGTGGTTAGCACTGTTGTCTCACAGCGCTAAGAATCTGGGTTCAATTCCAGCCTCGGGTCACTGTCTATGTGGAGTTTGCATATTCTCTGGGTGGGTTTCTTCCAGATGCTCCGGTTTCCTCCCACAGTCCAAAGATGGGCAGGTTTGGTTCAATGGCCAGACTAAATTGACCCTAAGCGTCAGACACGTTAGTAAGTTAAATACTGAGGTTATGGGAATAGGGCCAGGGTGGGATTGTTGGTGCAGGTTTGATGGGCCAAATGGCCTCCTCCTGCACTGTAAGGATTCTCTAATTCTAGCTCCAGGATAGTGAAACTTGTCTCTGGACTGGGAACATGTGAATTGCTGCACCAACGGCACCAACAGCTACTAGGAAACCATTACTGAGCAAGACCTCACATTCCACTCCAATCTTCCAACCACAGAGTTGAACTCCAGTGTGACGCAACGCCAAACAATTTCAACTCCTTCAGCATCACCAAAATGGGGCAAAATTTAATTAACACATCTCACCCCACACCATCTATCATGCCCTCCCTTTATCTATCCACAAACTACTTAATAGGATCCAAGACCATTCTCAGGCTTATTAAAGCATAGAAATATTCCCAGTTTAGCTAATCCCCACTTGCCCAAACATACTAAATATCAGAAACAAACCTCTGCTGTATTTTTCAATCGCAAACTTGGGTAAGGGATAACGACAAAGATATACACAAGGGACTGTACATTGTACAAGGAAGATCATTTTCACACAGCAATGGCCAAAGTTCAGGAATTTAACCTAAAGCACCAACAGAAGTTCCAGAATGTTACTGAACAAAAAAACTTTTGTATCAAATTGCTGTACAGCAACGGCTCTGGTGTTATCTTTCAATGACACAAGCATCCTTATTGTGGTTTTAAAAATATTCCTTCACTGGATGGGATTTTCCGGCCACGCGCGCCCCAAGTTCAGAAAATCCCACCTGAGATCAACAGAACTTTGCATGATCTGTGTTCCGCCTGCTACGTTTCCATGGCAGGCAGGAGGAGAAAATTATGCCCACTGTTTCTCCACAGTGGGTTCACTGGGATCAATATTACAAGAAACAATGACTTCAAATTATGAATTGCAAAACCTATAACTTCTATCATCCAATACTTTCGAGATGGGATATGTAAACTCTCAGATATAAAGTGGTTAAAGCACAGAAAGGGATCATTCACCCGACATGCCCATACTAGTTCTCTGCAAGCGCAGCTCATTTAATCCCACTAATTTTTTCTCTTCGGATGATTCAATTTTTTGTCTGAAAGCCACAATTGAATCTGCCTCAACCACAATCCAAGGCAGCGCATCCCAGATCCTAACCACTCACTGCATTTAAAAACTCCCTCCCATTACTGCTATTTCTGTTGCCAATAACCTTGAATCTGTGCCCTTGACTTTTAACTTGGGTGAATTAAGGATATGCTGAAAATGTTGTTGATAATGTCACAATGTAGTGCAATCTCTTAAACTTTCAGATTACATTTTCCTCGTGCACTGTAATCTGTGGATGCACTATTTGAATTGATAATCTAAGAGATTCTGATTATACTGTGCAACCAGCTACAACAAAACTGTTTGGATGGTTTGATGGCACAGTGTTAGCACTGCTGTCTCACAGCACCAAGAAGTCAAGTTCAATTCTGTGCAGAGTCTGCATGTTCTCCATGTACCTGCATGGGTTTCCTCCAGGTGCTCCATTTCCTTTCACAGTCTGAAAGACATGCTGGTTCAGTACATTGGAGAATTTAACATGGCCATCAGTGCACCCAAACAGGCACCAGAGTGTGGTGACTAGGAGATTTTCACAGTAACTTCATTGCAATGTTAATGTAAGCCTACATTTGACATTAATAAATAAAATTAAATGGTTAGCCAGAAAGTATCTTATTATGGCCAAGGCCAAATTTTTGTTCTGATGCTGTACACTTCCGCACTCTGAAATATTTAATAATCAAACACAAACAACATTAACTATTGCAAATATGCGAACAATGTAGGCAAGTGAAGAATGTACATGATTCTACAACTGAATTGAAAAGTCAATTTGTTATAGGATAATGTTGTACCTGCAAATCGCTTGTAATTTTCATAATCTTTCGAGCAAGGTACTTCAAAAAACCTTCCTTCCACCACCTCAGCCTGGTGTACAAGTACTTCTTTAAAATTATCCTCGTGAAGATAATCCCAAAGCAGGACCACGCAAAAAACAGTAAAGATGGTCAATGTCAGAATTGTTAACCACTTCCACCAAGTCGCGAACTTGGGTTTGATCTTTCTCACACTGGAAGGAAAATAAAAATGTTAATAAGCTTCTGTTGCCTAATTTTTAACTTGTCAGTTCCTAGACAATCATCAACCATGCAGTCAGCAATTTTAAATTCATCATTGTATTTATCATCTGTGTAGCTTTGCTTTTTTTAAAGTAATTATCGTTCCATTTGTCAGTCCAAATAGCCAATGCCATTGCAAAATGTCAAAATTCATGTTCACTATTAGATTCTAAACTATTTGGGAAAACTTTCAGAGTAACATAATACAGAGATGCTCAGTCTATATCAGTTAGCATGGTTCCACTTATTTCATAAGTTAGGGAAAAGGTGGGCGACACAGTGCTGGGGACCTGGGTTCAATTCCCAGCTTGAGTTACTGTCTGTGTGGAGTTTGCATGTGTCTCTGCGGATTACTTCCGAGTGCTCTAGTTTCCTCCCACAGTGCAAAGATGTGCAGGTTAGGTAGATTGGCCATGCTAAATTGCCTCTTAATGTTCAAAGATGTGTAGGTTAGAGGGATTGGCAGGATAGGTGTGAGAGGCTACGGTGATGGGGCAGGAGAGTCGATGCCGACTTAGTGGGTCAAATGGCCGCCTTCTGCATAGTAGGGATTGTATAATTCTATGATTGCCAGCCTCCCACTACACTACCCTTAATAATGGCCCATTGGGTAACAAATTAGAGGGTTCACCTAAAATAACCGAGGTTTGCAGAAAATATCTAATGATTAAAAGACATCCAGGGGCAACAAAAAAGTGTTCATTTTTGTAATCTCCCAGCTCAAAAGCCATCTTCAGATCCTTCAGTGAGGACCAGATAATCCTAAAGGCAGAATTGCCACTAAAGGTCTCTCAGAAAACGATGGCGTTCCAGGGCCTGGTGACTTAATGATAAGTGTTTCTGAGATTATTGGACTAACAATACAATGGAACATCTCCAATAGGGTTGAAAAATGTTTCTCTATTTTAAAGAAAACATCTGGTAGTGATTGTGAACTGAATTAAATCAGTCAATAAGAGAAAATTTGAATTCATCTGTTGTTCACAATTTTTATAGAACTGGGTGTTACAGCTTTTCTCCATTTTTGCAGGAGAAATAGCTTTAAAATATGTGACCATTGTTAATTCCCAATAGTTAACAGGGGAGATTTTCCAACAATCCACAACTGTGTGATTAAGCAACAATTCCCAGGTTCACTGGAGAACATGAGCATCAATTTCAAAGAGCAAAGAACAAAGACAATTACAGCACAGGAACAGATCCTTCGGCCCTATAAGCCTGCATCAACCACGCTGCCTGACTTAACTAAAGCCCCTACCCTTCCAGGGATCATATCCCTCTGTTCCCATCCTATTCGTGTTCTTGCCAAGATCCCCTTTAAAAGTTATTACCGTATCCACTTCCATTGCCTCTCCCAGCAATGAGCTTCAGTCTCCACTACTGTGTGTAAAAAGTCTGCCTTATTTATCTCCTTTAAACCTTGCCTCTTGCACCTTGAACCTATGCCCCCTAGTAATTGACTCTTCCACCCTGGGGAAAAAGCTTCTGACTATCCAGTCTGTCCATGCCCCTCATAATCTCACAGGCTTCTATCAGGTCTCCTCTCAACTTCCATCGCTCAAGTGAAAACAAACCAAGTTTCTCCAACCTCTCTTCATGCCGTCCATACCAGGCTACATGCTGATAAATCTTTTCTGTCCCTCTCCAAACCTCCATATCCTTTTGGTAGTGTGGTAACTGGGATTGAACACTATATTCCAACTGCAGCCTAACTAAAGTTCTATAAAGCTGCAACATGACTTGCCAAAAAAATAAATGCCCCAGACGATGAAGGCAAGCATGCTGTATGCCTTCTTTCTACCTTCTCCACCTGCATTGCCACTTTCAGTGACTTGTGTACCAGTATACTCCCAGATCCCTCTTCCTATTAATACTCTTAAGGGTTCTGCCATTTACTCTATATTTCATATCTGTATTGGACTTTCTAAAATGCATTACCTCACATTTATCCGGATTAAACTCCATTTGCCATCTCTCCGCCCAAGTCTCCAACTGGTCTGTATCCTGTTGTATCCTCTGATTGTCCTCATTGCTATCCGCAAACTTACTAATCAAACCAGTTACATTTTCCTCCAAATCATTTATATATATTACAAATAGCAAAGGTCCCAGCACCGATCCCTGAAGAATACCACTTGTCACATCTCTCCATTCAGAAGCACACCTTTCCACTCCTACCCTTTGTTTTTTTTGACCGAGCCAGTTTTGCATCCACCTTGCCAGCTCATCTTTGATCCCATGCAACTTTATCTTCTGCACCAGTCTGCCACAAGGGACCTTGTCAAAAGCTTTCTTGATGTCCATTAGACAACATCCACCACCCTACTCTCATCAATCACCACTTGCTCGAAAAACTCGATCAAGTTCGTAAGACAGAACCTTCCCTTCATAAAATCATGTTGTCTCACTAATAAGTCCACTTATTTCCATGTGGGAATAAATCCTGTCTCAAAGAATCCTCTTCAATAATTTCCCTACCACCAAAGTAAGGATCACGGGCCTGTAATTAACTGTAATTCCTGTTAACCTTCTTAAACAAAGGAACAACATTAGCTGTTCTCCAATCCTCTGGGACTTCCCCTGTAGCCAGTGAGGATACAAAGATTTCTCTCAAGGCTCCAGCAATTTCCTCCTTGACACTCTCAGTATTCTGGGATGTATCCTATCAAGCCCTGGGGACTTGAATACTTTAATGGTTTCTTAAGAACTCCAATACCACCTCCTTTTTGATCTCAATATGACTCAAACTATCTACACATCCTTTCCCAGACTCATCATCCAGCAAGTCCTTCTTTTTGGTGAATACTGGCACTAAGTACTTATTTAATACCTCGCCCATTTCCTCTGGCTCCATGCATAGATTCCTTCTCTTGTTGTGGAGTGGGCCAACCCTCTCCCTGGTTAACCTCTTGCTCTTTATATATGTATAAAAAGTCTTGGTATTTTCCTTAATCCTACTGGCCAATGCTTTTTCATGATCCCTTTTAGCCCTTCTTACTCCTTACTTAAGTTTCTTTCTACTTTTCTTGTATTCTACACTTGCTCCATGTGTTCCCAGCCTCCTAGCTTTGACAAATGCTTCCTTTTCCTCTTTGACTAGGTTCACAATATCTCTCACTATCCAAGGTTCCCAAATCTTGCCATACTTATCCTTCATCCTTACAGGAACGTGCCGGTTCTGAATCCCTATCAACTTACATTTGAAAGCCTCCCATATGCCAGATGTTCAGAAAGGAATGGCATATCAGCACCACTTTCACCAGAAGGTTAGACTGGTGTTTTGAATGGTTATTGACATTTTTTTGCACTTATGAATTGTTGATGTATTTCACTGTAATCATTTTCACACCATGTACATATGTCAATGCGTTTGTTTTAATGCTGACAGCTTTTCTCATTTGATGGGTAGACATGTGTTATTTTTGTGGGTCAATTGGTATGCAACACTGATTTCATGAAGGGAGGCAGGGAATTTGCACATAGCTGTCCATACTTAGCGCTGTTGCTCTCCTGTGCAGACATAGAATTCTATCAGCCTTGGATTGGGGCTATTAAGGACAGCAAAACTGTCAGTTCTCAAATCATTTGTGAGTAAAAGTGGCAGCAATTTTCTGAGCAGTTAAACGTGGGAATTACTGTCCATCACACCTTGCTCCTCCACAGGCTGCAGTGCTGTAGTCTTTGCAGAGACAATCAGCACACAGTCGTGATTTGATGTGAACTTTAAGTTGTTAATGCACTGTTCTTACTGCAAAAATCACGGAATGAGATGTAACCGAATTTTGATCAGCATGCTTTGTCACAATTACTGCTGAATACCCTCACTGGTCCTGAAAACTAATTTCGGACTTTTAGAACATCATTCCCCACCTTCCAAAGAAACAAAGAGCAAACAAAATTACAATATAGGAACAGGCCCTTTGGCCCTCCAAACTTGCACTGAACAAGCTGCCCAACTGAACTGAAACTCCCTTCCCTTCCCTTCCAGGGACCAGATCACTATTCCCATCCTATGCATGTATTGGTCAAAACACCCCTTAAAAGTCACTATGTATCTGCTTCCCCTTTATTGTCCAAAAGATCAAAAATTTATCTATTCCAGCTTTACATGAATTCAACAATTGAGAAACCATGACACACTGCATAGAGAGTTCAAAATATTCACAACCCTTTGAATGAAGTAATTTCTCCTCATCTCAGTCCCAAGATTCGATATTTACACTGAGACTATGTCCCATGTTTTAGGGACTCCCAGCTCTGGGAAACTATCATGCAGTGTCTCCCCTGTCAAGCCACTTCAGAAATTTTGTAGGTTTAAATGAGGTCAACTCTCAATCTTCTAAACGCCAGAGAATATAAACCTAATTTACTCAGCCTCACATTATAGGACAACCCCCTCATCCCAGGGATCAATCTAGTGAATCTTTGCTGTACTGCTTCCAATGTAAGTACATGACATCAATACAGCGGTCTTGTCACCAGACTAGCAATCTGGAGCCCAAGTTACTGCTCTGGGTTCAAATCCCAGGTCAGCTGGTAGAATTTAATTCAATTAAAAAATCTGGAATATAAATCTCATCTCAGTAACGGTGACCACAAAACTATCATCAATTGTTCAAAAGGCGCATGTGGCTCACTAATGCCCCTTCGGGAAGAAAATCTGACATCCTTATCTGGTCTGGACAACATTTGACGCCAGAAGCACAGCAATGTGGTTGACTTTCAGCAGCCCTCTGAAATGGGGTGAGCAAATCACTCAGTTCAAGGGCAATTAGGGATGGGCAACAAATGTTGACCTTGACACTGACACCCACATCCCATGAAAGAATAAAGAACAGAAGGTGACTGCTCATTCTCCTCTAAGACTATATTCCTTTGAATTGGGAAGGCTGTACTCCAGCAGCTAATCACTGGCATAATTCCAGCTCTGTAGCAGACAACTGCTGCATAAAACCTCTTTTTTTTTTCCCCTCAATCGACAGCTTCATAGAGCTTTCAACAGATCACCGATGTGACTCCAACACTTTAGCTGTATGGAGCAGAAAACCATTGCCCGCAGACCCAACTCTCACCAGCATGGAGCTGCCAATGGTCCCCAGAGCTTTAATGAGCTTCATTCTTTCAGTAGCACAAAGATAATGGCACTACTTAAGCTGTGGGGTCAAACTCCTTCTTCATCTGCTCCTGACTAACTGACCTGTCCTGTTCACATCTCCCAACAGGGATTCTGTCCCCCAGCTCTAAGGTATGGTCGAGTGTATCAATCCTTGGTACATTCTGTCCCTGAAATGTTACAATCTCCAGTCAACCAGGAAGTACTCCCCACACTTTGAATATGAAGACCAAAACTGCACATGGTGTTCCAGACATGGGACAGATTCTCCAATCTCATCTGCAGCCACTCTACCACCAGCGAGAATGGAGAATTTGGCACACAGCCCAAACTCCACTCACTGCAGCAGAACTGGAAAACCCCAGCCGTGGACCGAGGTTTTTGCCAACGTCTTGCCAATGCCCTGCACAATTGAGCCAGACCTCTTTTTTTTTCCTGTGCTCCAATTTCGTTGTAATAAAAGCCATCACGTCACTTACTTTCTTAATTTCTTGCTGTAGTTATGTTCTGTATTTTAATTGAATTTAAATTCTACTAGCTCTCGTGGTGAGATTTGAACCCATGTCTCCAGAGCAGTAGCCTGGGCCTCCAGATTGATATAACAGTAATGTCACTGAACTAGCAATGTCATATACTTGAATTGGAGGCGGCGCAGCAAAGGTTCACTAGATGGGTCCCTGGGATGAGAAGGTTTTCCTATGATGCGAAGCCGAGTACATTCTGCATTCCTTGTCTGATCATGCCCAAGTCTCAATATTTAAAAGTTTATAATATATTTAAAAAATTCTGCTTTTCTGTCCTTACGACCAAAGTGAATAACTTCACATTTCCTTACATTGTAATCCATCTGCCAACATGCTGCTCTTTCACTTAACCTATCTTGCTTTGCAGCCGCTCTGTGCCCTCCCCACAGCTTCCCATTTCACCTAAATCTGTACCATCAGCAAACAAGTATGTTAAGCTCTGTGTTTCAATGAAATCTCTATTTTGCCATGGAGCCTCTGATTAATATTTATCCTTTCTGACTGTGTGTATTTCTGGTACGGAGTTAAGGTAACTTTGCAGCTGTGGGGAGTACGTCCTGGTTGACTGGAGATTGTAACATTTCAGGGACAGAATGTACCAAGGGTTGATACACTCGACCATACCTCAGAGCTGGGGGACAGAACCCCTGTTGGGAGATATGGACAGATCAATTAGTCAGGAGCAGATGAAGAAGGAGTTTGACTCCACACAGCTTAAGTAGTACTATTATCTTTGTGCTACTGAAAGAATGAAGCTCATTAAAGCCCTGGGGACCATTGGCAGCTCCATGCTGGTGAGAGTTGGGTCTGCGGGCAATGGTTTTCTGCTCCATACAGCTAAAGTGTTGGAGTCACGTCGGTGATCTGTTGAAAGCTCTACGAAGCTGTCGATTGAGGGAAAAAAAGAGGTTTTATGCAGCAGTTGTCTGCTACAGAGCTGGAATTATGCCAGTGATTAGCTGCTGGAGTACAGCCTTCCCAATTCAAAGGAATATAGTCTTAGAGGAGAATGAGCAACTGGGAGGTGAGCAGTCACTGAGGCAGTCTGAGTGTAGTTGCTATGGTGGTCAGTTAGAGACAGGCAATAAATGCTGGCCTATACCATGACATCCATTTCCCATGGACAAATATCTAAGTGCTAACCACTGTGCCACCATCATGGCACCCTGATCGTAACAATTCTATTAAAAAATCTATGAAGCATTTTATTAGAATTGAAAAAAATTGACATTGCACAAATATACAATAATGTTTCAGAGCCAGAGGTATTGTTTAGCAGCAATTATGACTTGGCATGCCATTCAAAATAATTACACCTCATTAACAAGACATAACTATATTCAGTATGTTTAGTTGTAAATTAATAGTCTAAATGAGGAATCATCATCTGATTAATGATGGTCTGTGAGGACAGAGTGTATCTAATTTTCACATTGCATTGTGCATGTTCAGATATCAGAAATTGCTGTCAGTTTCACAAGTTAATAAGGAAGAATGCTGACACTTTTGCTATGATTACAACTATAAAATCTAGGCGAGTATCTACATCTACGTTATCAACCCTTTGATCTGAAAGACTTCCATATGGAAGTCCATTAAGCCCTTTTTCTGGAGAAAAGAGTCCCATCCTAATAAGTATTTCCAGGTTCTGCTTCACACTCTGCTGAACTTGTCAACCTGCATCACTACTTTTAATGATTTGTCCCTGTACCCCAGATCACTGTTCCTCTTGATCTCATTTAAATTCTTATTTCTCAGAGTGTGTGCCCCCCCCCCAAATATTCTTCTGACAAACATGCATCATCTCAAAGGAATTTATTTGTCACTTACACAAAGTTGCACATAAGAGATGCAAGATGAAAGCGTATAGGATTAGGGGAAATGTATTGAGATGGATTGAAAACTGGTTGGCAGACAGGAAACAAAGAGTAGGAATTAATGTGTGCTTTTTAAATTAGCAGGCAATAACTAGTGGGTCCAAATCATTAACATATATTGTGAATAGCTGGGGGAATTGGTGCTGCAGCCCCCAGCTATTCCAATATATATTAATGACTTGGATGAGGAATGAAATGTAATGTCTCAAAGTTTGCAGATGATACCAAGTTGGATGGAGGATGAACTGTGACAAGGATGCAGAGATCCTTCAGAATGATCTGGACAGTGATCATTGGGTGAGTGGGCAAATCAACGGCAGATGCAGTATAATTTGAATAAACACAAGGTGACTCACTTTGGAAGCAAAAACAAGAAGGTAAATTAGGAGAGGGCAGTGTGCAGTAGGATCTAGGTGTCCTTGTGCACCAGTCACTGAAGGTAAGCGTGCAGGTCTAGCAGAAGGTAAAAAACGTAAATGGCATGTTGTCATTTGTTGCGAGAGGTTTTCAGTACAGGACAGGACTCTGTTGCCTTTATACAGGGCCTTGGTGAGGCCACATTAGAGTATTGTATGCAGTTTTGGTCTCCTTTTTTGAAAAAGGATGTTCCTGCTCCTGAGGAAGTGCAGCAAAGGTTTCCCAGGCTGATTCTGGGAATGGTGGGACTGACATAGGAGCAGAGATTGACTAGGTTAGGTTTGTTTTTGCTGGAGTTCAGACGAATGAGGGAGGAATCTCAGAGACTTATAAAATTCTAACAGGACTAGACAGGCCAGATGAAGGAGTATATTCCCAATGGTGGGGGAGTCCTGAACTAGGAGGCACAGTCTGAGGATTTAAGATAGACCATTTAGGATGAAAATGAGGAGACATTTCTTCACCCAAAGAGTGATGAGCTGGTAGAATTCATTACCACAGGAAATAGTTGATGCCAAAATACTGAATGTATTCAAGAGGCAGCATTTGAGGCGAATGGGATCAAAGGTCATGGATGATGAGAAGCACGATAGCCAGTGGTTAACACTGCTGCTTCGCAGTTCCAGGGACCTGGCTTTGATTTCAGGCTTGGGTCACTGTCCATTTGGAGTTTGCACATTCTCCTCATGTCTGTGTGGGTTTCCTCCAGGTGCTCCAGTTTCCTCTCAGTCCAAAGATGTGCGGGTTAGGTTGATTGACAATGCTAAAAATTGCCCCTTAGTGGCTTGAAATACGTAGATTAGAGGGATTAGTGGGTAAAATATATAGGGATATAGGAACAGGGCCTGGGCAGCATTGTGGTCAGTGCAGACTTGATGGGCCGAACGACCTCTTTCTGCACTGAAGGATTTCTATGATTCTATGAAACAGCAGGATTTGGCTATTGAGTTGGACAATCAACCTCGTTCATGATGAATGCAGACTTGAAGGGCTGAATGGCTCCTTCTGCTCCGACCTTCTATGTTTGTGTGCATGCAAATTCAAAACTGCATTTTCTATTATAATATCAGACCATCAGAAAGGATTGCATTGGCTGTAAATAAAAAAAGCCCATTTTGGACATTTGTGGTCATGAAAGTGCTATATGAATTAAAATTTTTAATTTTCTCACTCACATCCCACCTCTGCAGCTGGATCTGATCAGTGTGTGTGTGTCTCAGTCTATCCTGTGTTGGCAGTGCTGGGGTGTGTGTGTGTGTGTGTGTGTCTCAGTCACTGTCTATCCTGTGTTGGCAGTGCTGGGGTGTCCCACATGATGCGCTGAGTTGCCAGTGTAGCAATGTGCAGCGCTGCTATGTAGCAGGGAGCCACAAAGAAATCCCACAACACCAGTTTAAAGTCCAAACAGGTTTATTTGTAGCAAAAGCCACAAGCTTTCGGGACTGCCTGTCCCTCGGTCAGGTGGCTGGGAGTTCTGGTCGTAAAAAGGACACAAAGACACACTCAATTTACATGATGAGAATGGCCTCAACCAGGATCTTGGGTTCATGTCACACTATCTGTAAGTCACACAACCTGCCTGAACTTGCAAAATTTCACTAACTTTCCTGTCTGGAGACAATACACATCTCTTTAACCTGTGCTTAAAGCTCTTTCCACTCACGTTGTCTGTATCTTTAAGAATTGATTAGCTGTAAAGACTCACATTCCAATTATTATGCATGTAAACTGAGTTTGTGTCTTTGTCATTTTTAGGACCAGAACTCCCAGCCACCTCACCAAGGGACAGGCTGTCCCGAAAGTTTGGGGCTTTTGCAACAAATAAACCTGTTTGGACTTTAAACTGGTGTTGTGAGATGTTACCCCTGTCCAACGCCGGCATCTCCACATCGTAGCAGGGAGCCAGCGAGTTGCCTCTCTCCTGCCACTTGTCCCTGAGCCTCTCTTCCCTGCTGCATTGCCCGGGCTGCCTCTTACCTGGGCCGGATCTGGCTCTTGTCGGGGCCGCTGCTGCTGCTGCTTCTCTCTTCCGCCTTTCTGGAGCTGGCTCTTTTCAGGGCCGACATTGTGCTTTCGGTTCCCAGCTCTGGACCTGAGTGCTCAGACTTACTGCAGGCGCAAGCAATCGAGCAGCTTAACGGGAACTCAAGGCAAGACAAACCTCAGCTGCATTTGCATCGAGTCAGTGCAGCCCTCCCTCTCTTTCTTTCGCTCTCTCTCTCCCCCTCTTTCCTTCTCCTCCTCTCTCTCTCCCACTCCTTCCCCTTCTCTTTCCTTCTTCTCTCTCTCTCTCTCTCTCCTTCTGGCTTTTCTTTATAAAGCTGCTGCTGTTCCTGAAGCAAGACCTGAGTCTTGCCAATCCCAAATTCTGCTTTCTGTTTATTGCTGCCCCTGCTCAGATCAAAAACCAAAAACAGCAAGGAATGCTGGCACTATTATTTTGTGCCAGTCAGGAGAGAGCGATGATTTCTCAATGCTGCCAGCCCTGTTCACCCTGGTGGAGGGGCAATAAAGTCACCCACTTCTTAACTAGCTCACGGAGCTTTGAGAGGCCTGCAGATGGTAGGCCAGTGACTCCAGGTGGAGCAGGAGGAACCAAGGCTATAGGCCGAGTAAATGGGATTAGCTGGGAGTTCAGGAGTTTCTCATGTGCTGGTACAGATTTGATGGGCCCTAAGGGCCTCTTCTGCACTGTATGATTGTAAAGGCAATTTCTGTTTCATCTTCTGCTCTGATTATGTTATCATCATAGGCTAACAACCATATTCTGCCAATATCCGTACTGGATTCTAAGCTACAGACGTGGTGATCCTGGAGGTGGAAAAAAAATTACGGGTGGCAATGGTAGTGTGGTGTTCCACCTCCTTCCAACCACAGCCATCTGACATTGAGAGAGCCAACTAGCCAATCTTAAAGGGGTATTCAGAGATCAAACTACTGATCTTAAAGAGGCATTGAGAGACCTAACTAACCAACCTTAAAAGGACAGCCACAAGTCATGTTTTTATACACAGTATGTTAAATCTTATAGATTTTTGTGGTACCAGCATGAGTGAAGTTTCTGACAGCACAAAATCTTTGCCACCTTCACACAACATCTGTGTTAACCCTGCGCAGGAGCTGCTCAATTTCCTGGTATGTCTGTGGATGGGGAACCAATGATGGGCACAAATTGTTTCTGACATTTCTCCCTACGTAATAAGAGCCAAAATTCCCAAATTGGTGCTTCATATTGCCAGATTGAGCGGGTGCCAGGAATCCGCTGTGGACATCAAATGAAAATAGGCCTCACTGTTTTGATGAAGAATCTTAGTTGGGACTGATTGTGTGCTGCATCTGACCAGCGTCGCACAATTCAAAGGCACCTTAATTCTGAGTGCAACAATGAGGGTGTTACTATCACAATAACAAAAAGATAATTTGCTGTGATTGCACAATGTTGTATAGATGCATATTTCTTGGTAGTAATGACTATGAGCAAAATTGTTGAAGGGTTTTGCTACACTGGGGGCCCAAGGCAAATTGGGGTATTTTACAACGTGTAAAAATGTGGCGTGATTGTGGTAAATTAATCTAACTTTACACTGTCAACATTTTCTTGCCCCTCCCTCCCTAGGTGTCACACAGCCCTGGACTCGGTGTGTATGAAGAATGGCTGATGATCATGGGGACAAGCCAATGGAAGCAGATACTAACACACTTAAACCCCCACAAATGGGTTTGAAATTGGTACATCTGGATTTGAAAGGTGCCCCACCCAAGATCTCCTATTTAACACAGGTGATTTATTCATCACAATAATGGAATTTTTATATTTCTTCTCAGTGATTATACTTTCCAGCAAAATAAATGTCACTCTAACCACTACAATAGTTTCAAAATATTGATTTTGAATTTTCAGGCCTCTGTATTCTTTAAAACAATAATTACCCAGAAACCTTTAACTATAAATAACAGTGAGCTGGAGATACTGGCATCGGACTGGGGTGGGCACAATAAGAAGTCTCACAACACCAGGTTAAAGTCTACTAAGTTTATTTGGAATCACGAGCTTTCAGAGCACTGCTTCTTCCTCGGGAAAGCAGCACTGCAAAAACTTGTGATTCCAAATAAACCTCTTGGGCTTTAACCTGGTGTTGTGAGACTTCTAAATAGAAAGCACAATGCTTGCAGTACAAAAGGATGTTAATCTATCATTGGTTAGGCAGTGATCAGGATAAATTATCCAATTTAGGAGGATGTCATGGTCATTAGAGACAATGCAGACGAGATGAGCAACTAGACCGAGAAACTTTAGCTATGAGTATTGATGAGAGGAAGTGGGCCTCTGTTCATTTGGGCAAAGGTCAGGAAGAAAAAATTTGAAAGAAGTGTCTAAATTTTGTTGTCGTAGATCAGGGGAAACTATTGGCTAGTGACTCAGTAACCCAGCAGAAGTTTAAGATAATCACAAGAATAATGATGGGAGAGCTTTGGAAATTGGTTTTATGCAGAAGGATGTTTGGAAGCGAAAAGCTCTTGGAAAATGGTAGGAATAGAATCTATCTTGGCTTTAAAAATACAAGTTGATGCTTTAAAAGCCAACCAAGAGCAGAGAAATGGATGAACTTGAATAGCTCTTATATAGAGTTGACATGGACATACTGGACTTGTAAACACCCTTCATTCTTGTACAATTCTATGATTCTAGTGATTAACTTGGCCAACTTGAAAATTGTAAAAGCATGCTGTAATCATTTTTCTGTGTCATTTGTATGGCTATAAGTCAACATATGTAGAAGAAAATAAAGACTTGCACTTACATAGCATTGCACATAAACACATGCCACCCAAAGCACTTTAAAGTTGAAGTTTATTTAATAGTCACAAGTAGGCTTATATTCACACTACAATGAAATTAACTGTCATTGAAGCACATTCAAAGTGCAGTCACTGCTATAATTTAGGAATAAGTAATGATAAAGATAACAGTTATGTTAACCAATGGTAAATACGTAAGGCTCAACACGAGTTCTGCTAAGTTCCTTTGTGTTACTAGAGCAGAATTCTTGTGCTAATTTGGGCAGCACTGCTGCCTCATAGCGCTAAGGACCTGGATTCAATTCTCAGCCTGGGTCGCTGTCTGTATGGAATTTACACATTCTCCCTGTGTCTGCATGGGTTTCCTCCGGGTGCTCCGGTATCCTCCCAGTCCAAAAATGTGCGAGTTAGGTGGATTAGCCAAGGTAAATCATCCATCATCAGGAGGATTGGCAAGATAAATATATGGGGTTACAGGGATAGCCTGAGTGGGATTGTTGGCCATGCAGGCTTGATGGGCTAAATGGCCTCCTTCTGCACTGTAGAGATTCTATGATTCTATTCTATGAATGTTACTCACTATTCAAAAGTCTAATAGCTTTTGTGAGTTCTAATTGCCTTACAAAATGCTAACTCTTAACTTACATCTCTTGATATTTCCTGATTAAGGTTATCAGTGAAGATCAAAGTAACATCTATTTTTGTATGTCTTATACTGTTAAATTCCAATCATTGCAATGTAAGTCTTAACCATGGTGGATAAAACAAAGACTAAATGAATTTGCACACACATCTGATTCTGCAATAATACTGTAATAATCTGTGAAACTTATAGCTTGTTACAGATTTTCAGTTTCTGATTTAAAATAAATATATTTGTGATAGAAATTCCAGAAAGTCTGTTGTTTGTCCCAATCTGCCTTTTTCACCACAATAAAGCTCAGCTTCAGTTACTGGAAGGCTTTGTTCAATAAAACTGTAGTCTGATATGATCCACCTTTAAAGGAACACTACAAGCACGTGGATTAAAAGGCTTGATCCTTCTGTGTATACAATCAGTCTATAAGTCCTGGTGTTTGATTTGAAATGGCTCCATTGCGGATTTTTCTCCTGCAGATCTTTCCTCTGCTTTCAAACCTTGGCGCAAATGGGATCATACTGGAATATGAAGACATGTTTCCATACGAGGGAAATTTGCAAGTGTTGAGGTCTCCAAATGCTTACAGGTAAAGGTTTTATAAATGGACTAATGTACGATTCACTAAAAGTTACTTTGATTTTTTTTTTTCTTAACCGTGAAGAACTTTGGTGAAACGTTATTTTACCATTAAAATGTTATGGAGAATATTGAAAATAATGCCCTTGTTTATTTTTTTTAAATCTGAAAGTATCAGTGTGGTGGCACAGTGGTTAGCACTGCTGCCTCTCAGCACCAGGGATCCGGGTTCAATTCCAGCTTTGTGTAGAATTTACACATTCTTCCCATGTCTGCATGTGTTTCCTGTGCGTGCTCTGGTTTCCTCCTGCAGTCCAAAGATGTGTGGGATAGGTTGATTTGCCTTGCTATTTTGATCGTTAGGGTGGGATTTTACAGCCTTTCTAGGGCAAGGTTGTAAAATCCCACCCAAGGCCAAAGGACATTTCCGTTCTGGGAATCGTTTCAGAATCAGGGAGGGCAAGGTTGTAGGGTTTTGGCCTTAGTGTGAGGAGGATTAGCGAGATAAATATGGCAGTATAGCTAGGTGGGATTGTTGTCAATGCAGACTCAATGGGTCGAGTGGCCTTCTGCGCTGTAAGGATTCTATAAATGTTTGTCGTGTTATTTTAGTGCAGAAGCCCTATTTCATTATCCTAAAGCTGGACAATAATCTGCTTAGTTGTCATCATTCCAATTAATCATTTATTTGTAGTTACAGTTGCTAACATGAGAGCACTTTTCTCAACTCTTTCGTTGGTCATGTTGCTATGGAATTGGAATTATTTCTCAGTGTCTTGCCTCACTACATTGCAGCTTGTTATCCCACATTTGAACAATCGTCTCAATCATTTAAAATTTGCCCCCAGTTTTATCACTCTTAGTTTCATTGGCAATGAGCAATATTGTAGACTTTTATTTATAACATTAAAGTGAAGCTTGTGGAATCCCATTTCGTAAACGCTCATTTAATTACCTGTGCAATGTGATCCCTGTGCCCTAACTGTGGAAAGCAGTAGCAAAGATAGTGCTAAAATTCTGGACAAACACAAGAATTCCAAATCCGAAACAATCGCAACAATTTGTATTGCAGGAGAAAAGGTGTTGATTGGTTTGGCTGAGGCGTTGCCATGGAGAAAGCAACAGCACTACAACTCCTTGAGTAATTCAAAAAAGGAGCCAGGCTTGGGCATATTCTCTTTATTGGCAGAAAACTTGATTCTTCTGTACCAATTTATGTGGCTCCAAGCAAGTGGAAATCAGCCACTGACCTTGACTGATTCTCTTTGAGTCTGTCTGTAACATTAGTTGAAAGTACCACTTCACAGTAGCAGCATCAAACAGTGAGTTTGAATGATATCCTGCCTTTTACAGAATTGAGCAAAATCATGCATATATTTCAGTGCCAATGTGACACCAGGCATGTAGACTGTCCATCCCAGCGAGTGGCTAATCAAACCAAACAGCATGTTCCTCTAACAGTTTGTAATAGGCAGAGTACAGACCGTACCCAAGCATAAATGGATTAATGTATGATTTACTATAAGTTACTTTGATTTTTTTTTTCTTAACCATGAAGTCCTTTGGTAAAACATCATTACTTTATCATTAAAATGATATGGAAAATATTGAAAATACTGTCCTTGTTTATTTTTCTTTTAATCTGGAAATATCAGCAGAATGGTTAGTACTGCTACGTCTCAGCACCAAGGACCCTGGTTCAATTCCAGCTTTGGATGCCTGTCTTTGTGGAGTTTGCAAAACACAACATCTACTGTTGGATGTGATTCTGCAATTGAACAGCACTTGCTGAATATAGTGGGTGGCACAGCGGATAGCACTGCTGCTTCACAGCGTCAGGAACACCGGTTCAATTCCAAAGTGGGCTAGTGTGTTTTTAGTCCTATACTCCAAGCTGAGCCCAAATCCAGCTGAAGATCTGGTGTACGTTCAATATTTTTGGTTATTAACTGGCTTTTTTAAAAATCCATTTAGAGAAATGGATTAGTCATCCTAATCCAGTTCATGTGAATCATAGGTTCTGAAGGTTAAATGGTAGTGACATCTGACTGCAGGGGAACAAATGCTGCAAGCTGCTTTGTCTATTTGCATGAAATAGCTGTATGGGTACAGAATCAGGAGTACTGACTGCACTTTTATTGGACTTTAAACTGTCGATGGTTTAAAATTACACGTTGCTGAAAATGTCAACATGAACAGTCGCTATTGACTTTGTTCTCCACCATCTTGTGCCCTGTGAGTGTTGAACCATGTGCTTGGACAAGCATTAGATGTGCTCAGCCTTGGAAACTCAGAAGAAGTAGCTTAGGAGGACAGCATGGGCACCAATGATTATAGCAAAAACAAAGACAAGTCAGAACACCTTGACTGCATGTAAAACATTGATGATTGCTTTAACTGCTTTTCCCTCCCGAGAGACAGAATGCCGAGCTATTCCATGACATTTAACTTGACATCTGACAAAATTCAGCTGTGTCGTAGCCAGGAATTAGGGATATATGGAAAAGTGCAGTTTATGTTGATGCCTTCTAATGGTGTACGTTTTGCATTGCAGTCCAGCAAACATCAGAGAACTTTTAAACGTTGCCAGAATGCTTAATTTTGAAATAATTCCATTGGTGCAGACCATTGGCCACATGGAGGTGAGTTTAGAAACAAAATCAAGCTGAAACACCATGTTGGGCTAAATCTCATGAAATCTACAATAAAAAAAGATGAACTTTACTGTAACTGGTGGATCCAGGTCTCCTGATCTTTGGATGGTCAGAGACTGGATGTACCCTGGAGGATGAACTGTGAGATCTCTTTGAAATCCCAATGCAGTGGCTCCATGGGAATTGCCTAGGAAGTTTCAACTTCCAGTGGGCAACTTCTCTGCACCTGGAACTCTCCAAGAAAGTCTCCAATTGTTGAATTAGAGTTGGACACTTTGGAGCGTTCTGATTTACTTACTTGTACAGCTAACCATGAAACGCTAGACAGATGGGCAGCGCATGACACAGTGGTTGGCATTGCTGCCTCACAGTGCCAGGGACCCGAGTTCAGTTCCAGCCTCAGGTCACTGTCTGGAGTTTTCAAGTTCTCCCCGCATCTGCATGATTGTGCTTGGTGCAGACTCAATGGGCCGAATGGTCTCCTTCTGCACGTAAGGATTCTATGAAAAAACCATCATCCCAGAATCAAGTCCCCCCCCCCCCCCCCCCCCCCCCCCCCCCCGTTCTCCTCTTCCTGCCCCTCTGATTCACCCTCCAACCTAAACCAACCCTCTGACTCTACTCCAAACCCTCTGACTCCCTCACCCCTGATTTGACCCAACCTCACCATCCTATCCACTATGCCATTTTTACCTAGCTGGCACCCTGCCACCCCACCCATGCTGTACTCTTACTTCATACACTCGTAAAAACACGCTGAAAAGCTATATAAACGTCCCAAAACTGCTCAGTGTGTTCATGAAAGAAGACTTACTAAAATACAGCAGCTAGTGCCAGAAAAATCTCCTGCAGCGTGAAGGAGATTTCCCAGACAGGTACACCATGCATTTCTGAAGAGGCTCCATTCCAAAATGCAGAGATTCACCTTAGTGTGGAGAAACAGGAATGGAGTGGCAGTCCACTAGCGATTGTTTCTGCTCAAAAGATTCAGCCCCTGATGTCTCGAAACAGAACACCTTAAAAACTGCAGTATTGACTTGAATACGTTTGCTTAGAATTTAGATAACATGACCTAAAACTGTGCACGATTTTGTCACAATTGCTAGTGTTTTAAATATTGTACAGTAGTGATCCCTATTAGTATGGGATTATTATACCCTCTATACTAAATCCTGATTGGCCATTATGTTTAGCATGGGGTTATTCCTCTTGTCAGCGTGGGATGCTTATCTCATTCAATACTGAGAAACCAGTGAGAGATTTCTGTGGAGCAGATCCAGAAGGTGTGGTCCCTTTGATAAGTTGCCCTGACTGATACTTTATTTTTGATCCTTGTTCCTACAGTTTGTGCTTAAACATAAAACCTTTTCTCATCTCCGTGAAGTGAAATACTTCCCTAACAGCCTCAATCCTCATAAAAAGGAGTCCATGGAACTAGTAAAATCCATGATTGACCAGATCATGGCATTGCATAAAGACTTGAAATGGCTGCACATTGGATCGGATGAGGTACTGCAAAAATTATTTGGAAACTTTGATGCGTACTTCGCAAAAAATATTGTTTGTTCTTGGAAGCCATTTGCTTAATCTTGTATAATGTTTTCATGTTGATTACTTTCCTCTTGTAAAATGAATTTTTTCCTTCTATATATTTAGGTGTATTACCTCGGTGAAGGTGAAGAATCCAAGAAATTGTTTGAGACAAGCCAAACAAGTGCAGATAGTCTGTTCCTGTCTCACGTGAAAGCTGTTGCAAGTTACGTCCTTACTACCTACCCAGACGTGAAACCAATCCTTTGGGATGACATGCTTCGGAACATCAGTGAAAAGAAACTTCAAGGTATAAAACTTTAATTTGGCTGTATTTGGAATATTGCGTACAGTACTGGTCACCACACTACCAGAAAGCTGTGGAAGCTTTGGAGAAAGAGCAGTAAAGGTTTACCAGGACGTTGCCTGGTCAGGAGGGTTTTAGGCACGCAGAAAGGTTAGATAAATTTGGATTGTTTTCACCAGAAAGATGGAGGTTGAGGGGCGACCTGATAGAAGTCTATAACATTATGAGAGGCATAGATTGGGTGGATAATCAAAGGCCTTTTCCCGGGGCGGAAAGATTAACCACAAGAGAGCACAGGTTCAAGGTGAGAGAAATAAAGTTTAGGAGAGACCATGCGAGGAAGGTTTTTCACACAGAGGCTGGTGGGTGCCTGGAACATACTGCCAGTGGTGGTGGAAGCAGGCACATTAGCAACATTCAAAGTGTATCTTGATATATACATGAATGGGAGGCAAACAGAGAGATAGAAACCACATATGGTCAATAAATAATGTCTAAATAAGAATTAGGAGTCAGTGCAGGCTGGGTGGCCGAAGGGCTGTTCCTGTGCAGAATTGTTCTTTTGTGTTATTATCTTGTCAGTGACTCTATTTGAACTAAAATTATGAAAGCGAAAGAAACACTTGGCTCTAAGTTCAGTTTTTAGCTGGCTGCTTTCCAGCACTCTGTGCATGTGGTGTAGCCAAACCAGAACAAAGAAATGCCAGAACCCTTCAAGATGCGCAGTGAGGTCAGTCAGCTCTGGCATCGATACCTTTTCCAGATTCTTCTCTTTGTTGGGCGTGTACTTACATACCAGAACTAACAGAAAATGGTTCAGGCTTGTCTGGCTGAGACGTAGAACAAAACTGCACCAGGTGCATCACAGAGTTGTACTCGCATTCTATACTGAGGGACACAGCCAATGGCAAATAAATAGTAAAGAGTCTGTTTTGGCCAACATGAGGGAGTCCAATGTCATAGTCCAGAATTTTGCCATATTGTCATCAGCATTGATAATGTGGTGGCAGAGTGGTTAGCACTGCTGCCTCACAGCGCCAGAAAATCAGTTCAGTTCCCAGCTTGGCTCACTGTCTGTGCAGAGTCTGCACGTTCTCCCCGTGTCTGCATGGGTTTCCTCCCACAGTCTGAAAGATTTGCTGGTTAGTTAGGTGCTTTGGCCGTCTAGATTCTCTCTGTGTACCGGAACAGGTGCTGGAGTGTGGTGACTGGGGGATTTTCATAGTAACTTCATTGCAGTGTTAAGGTAAGCCTACTTGTGATACTAATAAATAAACTTTATCTCTGGAAGTTGTTGATAGCCCTGCCATTACCAGCAATCTGTCATTTGAAGATGGAGTCAACAAGCATATGGCAGGTGTCATATCCAAGCTGAGGAAGAGATTGTCAAGCAACTTGAACAAGAACACCAAAGTGACAAACCTGTGCCCTGAGTGCACTATTCAACAGCAAAGAGACCTGCACAAATATATGCTACACAAGAAAAAGGTGAACAGTTTCCCCCTTTACTGTCTGGGATATATTCTCAACATCACTTGGTACATCAAGGTCACCAACTGGATCATGCTAATTCTTCAACATACACTCATTACTAAGAAATGATATCAGTAATGGCTCAATCATATTCAATTGAATGGATGATGGCCTAGTAACCAAGTATCTTCTATCTGGTAGACTAGCCGCTGGATCAGAATCAACTGAATGTATCTATCTATCTTTCATTCATTGAAGGGATGTGGCTCTGCTGGCTAGGCCAGCATCTATTAACCATTCCTCACTGCCCTTGAGCAGGTATTGGTGAACTGCCTTCTTGAACCATTGCAGTCCTTGTGATGTAGATACATCCATAGTGGTGTTAGGGAAGGAGTTTCAGGATTTTGACCTAGCAACAATAAAGGAAATGCAAAGTTAGGATGATGAGGGACCTGAGGGGAACTTCCAGGGAGTGATGTTATCTTGCATTTGCTGTTATTGTCCTTCTAGATGGTAGTCGTTGTGTGTTAAGAAGAGGCTGCCTAAGGAGCCTTTGTGAGATCCTGCAGTGCATCTTGTAGATGTAGATGGAGCATATTACTGCTATTGTATGTTGGTAGTGAAGGAAGTGAATGTTTATGGATGGGGTGCCCATCAAGTGGGCTGCTTTGTCCTGGAAGGTACCAAGCTTCTTGAACACTTTTGGAGTTGCACTCATCCAGGCAAGGAGAAAACTTACCTTCACACTCCTGAGTTGTGCTTTGTTAGATGGTGGATAGGATTTGGAGAGTTAGGATGTAGTTACTCACTGCATGTTTCCTAGCCTTTTGACCTGCTGTCAGAGCCACAGTATTTATATAACTGGTCCAGTTTCTGGTCAGTTATAATCCCAGAATGTTAAATAGAGGGGGTTTCAACAATGATATTCCCATTGAATGTCAAGGGACAATGGTTAGATTCAATCTTGTTGGTCGTTACCTGGCGGTTCTCTGGTGCCTGGATATTGTCCAGGTTTTGCTGCATTTGGACATGGAATGCCTTAGTATCTAAAGAGATGCAAAAAGTATTGAAAATTGAGCAAATGCTTCAGTGTTATCTTTTGTGTTGACGTACTCGGCTATCCCATCATTGAAGATGGGGATATTTGCTTCCCAGTGGGCTATTTAATTAATAACCACCACCAGTCATGGCTGGATGTGGCATGACTGCAGAGTTTAGATCTGATCCGTTGGCTGTGTAATTGTTTAGTTCTGTCACTTGCTGCTCATGCTGTTTGGCATGCAAGTTGTTCTGTGCTGCAGCCTCACCAGGTTGGCACCTGGTGTGCCTGGTGCTATGCCTGGCATGCTCAACTTGGAGGAGCACTGATTCATCAGTGGAAGCGTGTGGGAAGGGAGGATGGTACATGGTAATCAGCATGAGGTTTCCTGCCATGTTTGGCTTGACAACATGAGACTTCATGGGGGTCAGAGTTGATGTTCACAACTCTACAGCATTGTGCCTCTGCTGGTGGAACAGGACATACCTGGTAATAGTGGTGTCTGGGACATTGTAAGGTATGATTGCATGAGTATCAGACAATTGCTCTGAGTCAGCTATACCAACTTTGGTGCAAACCTCCAGATATTGGGACCTGACAGATTGCCGTGGTTTTCCAGTGACTAGGTCAATGCCTGGTTGTCCGCCCACTTTTCTTCCCCTGAGACTCCTTAACAGTTTGATGCAATGGAGTGGCTTGCCAGGCCATTTCAGAGAACAGTTAAGAGTCAACCACTTTGCAGTAGGTCCAAAGTCACACACAGGCCAGTAGCTTTCCTGACCCAAAGAACATTAGCGAACCAGCTCTATTGCAAGTGAGATATGAAAATACTAACTCAGATAACTGGAGACAATGATTCAGGACAGAACCTTTTAGTGACTGATTGTGTGGCATTGTAAGAGACAGCTGGTTGACAAGAGGGCCCAGAAAAGATACGAGCCAGCCAATTCTAACCCTCTCAGACAAGTCTGATTGCGTTGCACAAGCCTGTGGATGGGGCTTAATGCACCCAAAATCCTGCAGCTCTGATCGGCACTTCCAAACGCGTACGTGCAGAAAAAGAAATGATAAAATGTGATTCCCCTGCCAATCGCTCCCGGGCCAGAAAATGCCTCCCCCTGGCCCCCAACATTACTGATCCCCTTATCCCTTCATCCACCCGTCATCTAGACCGATCATGGCCCCCTTTCCCCCACCAATCTCAGGCAGAGTGGTAGCAGATACCCCTTTCCCCCTCATGGATCTCAGGCAGAGTGGCAGCGGACTCCTCCATCCCCTCCATCAGTCTCAGGCAAAGTGGTAGCGACACCCTCTTCCCCCTCATGGATCATAGGGAGAATGGCAGCGGACTTTTCTACGGTTTAAATTGGGTTAATTCAGAATTTGTAAACAACACTTTACGAAATTTCTATTTATAATATGGCATGCTGGTACACTGGTTAGTGCCAATGCCTCACAGTATTGGTTTGGTTCTAGCTTTAGATGCCTGTGTGGAGTTTGCATAGTTTGCCTGTGTCTGCGTGGGTTTCTTCCGACAGTCCAAACGTGCACAGATTCGGTAGATTTGCCATGCTAAATTGCCCATTGGTGTTTCCAAGATGTGTAGGTTAGATGGATTAGACGTGGTAGATGCATGGGGCTACATGGATGGAGCGAGTTGGGGGACATAGGCCTGGGTAAGATGCTCTGTCAGAGAGTAGCTGCAGATTCGATGGGCCAGATGACTTCCTCGTCACTGTGGGAATTCTATGTTCTGAGATACGTTTGTTCAGAGCCTGTTAAACAAGCAGGAAAATCTGTGTTTACTTTAACTTCATTTTAGGAAACTATTTTACATTTGTCTTTTAACGTAAATCTTATTGAAGCATTTTTTTCTTTTATTTCCCTTTAGAATCCATGCTGAGTCAATTTGTTCAACCAATGATCTGGGATTATAATTCCAGTATTGATACGCATAACATGAGTAAGTTCATTTGCTTTATTTTCAATCTCCATAAAGTGGTAAGAGCAATTTTAAAATTAACCAAGTATTTCTTGGCTTTTTGTGTCGAGCAACTAAACAGAGTGGCATACACTCTGCATTTTTGAAGATTGTTATATTTATTTGGGCAGAAGTAGTTCAAAATTTAGAAATTTGTATATTTGAATTTTAAATTTAAGTGAATTTGATTCTGTTTTATTATTGTCACATGTATTGGGATACAATGACAAATATTGACTGGAATCTTACCGCTCTGCCTGCCATGGGCATCAGAACAGGCAAGGGGCGGAGCATGGGAAGATCCATTGATTTTGAGCAGGATTCTACGGTTTGGGGACAAACGAGGCAATAAAATCTCACCCGTTGTTTCTTGCGCACTATACAAACAAAGCATACCGTTCATACAGTACATAGGGGAGTAGGAAAGGAGAAGGTGCAGAATGTAGTGTCACAATCATAGCTAGGACATAGAGAAAGATAATAAAGGGAAGGTCCATTCAAAAGTCTAACGGCAACAGGGAAGAAGCTGTTCTTGGGGTCGGTTGGTACGTGACCTCAAACTTTTGTATATTTTTCCTAGTGGAAGAGAGTGTGACCGAGGTGTATGATTATGCTGACTTTTTTTTTGAGGCAGCAATAAGTGTAGACAGAGTCAATGGATAAGAGGCTGGGCTACATTCACAACTCTCTGTAGTTTCCTACAGTCTTTCAGAGCAGGAGCCATACCAATTTGAGATGCATCTGGAACAGATACTTTCTGTGGTGCATCTGTAAAGGTTGGTGAGGGTAATGAGTGAATTATTAGCTATTCTGCCAATCAAAATGAGAATACAAAATATGGTAAAGATAAGCTTGGTAAATAGTATTTATAATTGAACAAAGTCAGGCATCAGGTAAGATAGGACATTCCTTTAGTATTATTTCTTGTGAGAATGTGTGTCATGACAATTTATCAAAACGGAGTTCATTTAGGATAGTTAGATTTATTTATATTTTTGAATACATTTTATTGTTCATTTGAACAAAAGCCTTCACAAAGATATTGCACACGGTTTTTGTACCAGGATTACAAACCATTTCTACAGCATATTCCAACAATCACTCTTCTCATAAGCAAAGTATAGCAGATGCTGGAATTAAAGTAGAAAATGCTGAATACATTTAGCAGCGTTTTTGGAGAGAAAAACAGAGTTAATGATATAGTCCCTTTTTATCCTATTTATCTGTTTTACTTTCTATTACAGAATGCTACTCCTTCACTTGCTCCCACCTCCATCTCTGTACTCGCTTAAAACTTGTTCCATCTTCAGCCTTTCCTTGTTCTGAAGAAAGGTCATCCATCTGAAATTGTTTTTTTTCTCTATAGATGTAGAAACATAGAAGATAGGAGCAGGAGGAGGCCATTTGAACCTACTCTGCCATTCACAATGATCATGGCTGATCATCCGACTCAATAGCCTAATCCTGCTCTTTCCCCATCACCTTTGACTCATTCGTCCCAAGTGCTATATCTAACTATTTCTTGAATACATGCAATGTTTTGGCATCAGCTACTTCCCGTGATAATGAATTCCAGAGGCTCACCACTCTTTTGGTGAAGAAATGTCTCCTCATCTCTTATCGTAAATGGCCTACCTCAGACTGTGACCCCTGGTTTTGGATTCCCCCACCATTGGGAACATCCTCCACATTGCAGGACCTGCTGAGTATTTCAAATATTTTCTGCTTTTACTTCTCTCACATGCTTTTTCACTGTTTGCTTCTAAAATAATTTCATGCTGCTTAATACGTTTTAACATTTTATGTATTTTAACATTGCATGGTTATTGAGAACTCATTGGAAGTGTGCGCCGGAAACTTCAGTCTTCGCCCGTGGCTGGGATTCTCTGGTGCCGCTGCAGTGAATGGAGTTTTGGCTGAGCACTAAATTCAGCTGGCAGCGGAGGTGTGGTAAACGAGATCAGAAATCCTGCCCGTGGTTTCGGTGGCACACCTACTAATGACAGTTAATTTGTAATTTAAAATGACAGTCGCTCAGAAATTGATGTCTTTCATACTTCTGTTAATAGGCCGAGAACAGCCTCTCCTCTGTTGATTCGCAGTAACATTGATATACAAAGATTTTGAAAAGTATATTTTCCATATGTGCTAAATGATGTGTCAATCTGATTCTGTTCGTTTAGTGCTGTTAATACAAAAGTACCAGCGCACTGGATTCTCCCATCTTTGGTTTGCAAGTGCTTTCAAAGGAGCCACGGGGGTGGCTCAGTCTGTAACACCCATTGCCTATCACTTAGCTAATCAGCTGCAATGGCTGAAGGTAGCGGAAGCTCTGCCAAGGAACTCCATCCAGTTACAAGGGATAGCACTCACTGGTTGGCAAAGGTACGCGAGGAAGGGGAAGCATTCAGAAATATACCGTTACTGCCATGTTTACACCACAGCCTTTCTGCATCTTTTATTGGTTCATTTGTTTTTTTTTATTTATTTATGGGACAAGGGCGTTGCTGGCTGGCCAGCGTTTATTGCCCATCCCAAGTTGCTCTTGAAAAAGTGGTGCTGAGCTGCCTTCTTGAATCGCTGCAATCCATGCGCAGTGGGATTGACCCACAATGCCATTAGAGAGGGAATTCCAGGATTTAGACCGAGCGACAGTGAAGGAACGGTCAATATATTTCCAGGTCAGAATGGCGAGCGGCTTAGAGGGGAACTTGCAGGTGGTGGGGTTCCCATGTATCTGCTGCCCTTGTTCTTTTTAGATGGAAGGGCTTGTAGGTTTAGAAGGTGCAATTAAAGAACTTTGGTGAATTGCTGCAGTGCATCTTGTAAATAATATACATTGCTGCTACTGAGCATTGGTGGTTGAGGGAGTGGATGTGGTGCTAATGAATTTAGTGTACCGTTGACCAATAATTATATCATTTAAATTGATTATGGCTTCCCAGATTATATTAGGGGACACAATGGGGGCATCTGTTCTTATTCCCCTTCCTGGGCAATCTCAGCTGTGGCCACTATTCCCAGTGACCTTTGCAGGGTCTGAAGAGCTGCCAAAGGCAGGATCCTGATCATGAAAGCTTCACTGGCAGGCAAGTCAGGGGCTGGATGGGATTTAACCTCCTTGGGCTTCCCAAGTATGGCCACAGTTGTGCTGCCACCAACTCTCCAACTGTGGATGGAGCGATTCAATTCAGCCCTAATTGTGCGCACAAACTGAAGACCAATAATCTAGGTAGTAATTATGTCAACGTTTTATTTGTTTGTTTTGTTTTGCAAGGTATGATCATTTCGCCGTTTTGTGTGAACTACTTCCTGTGGGGATTCCATCCTTGGCAGTCTGTTTGCAAACTCTGAAAAATGGTAAGGTATATTATGTTTGAAGTGCTTAAAGATGTTCTGGACTTCATTGAATTTCTGAGCTATGACATTGTGATGACCTTGGCATCTGATCTACAGTTGTCTTGGGCGTGAGTTGCTTACCAAAGACAGATTTTCAAATATGGGTCATTGGAAATGAGATGTGCTCCATCTGATTTAATTCCTTGACCTTGGTTTAGAAATAACTACTTGGATACACACCATTCTTGTAAAGCATTTTTCATGGGTAGCACAGTGGTTAGCAATGCTGCCTCACAGCAACAATCCCAGGTTCAATTCCGGCCTTGGGTCACTGTCTGTGCAGAATCTGCACGTTCTCCCGCGTTTGCGTGGGTTTCCTCCGGCTGCTGTGGTTTCTTCCCACAGTCTGAAAGATGTGCTTGTTAAATACATTAGCCATTCTGGATTCACCCTCAGTGTACCCAAACAGGCGCAGTGGAGTGCAGTGACTAGAGGATTTTTCACTGTAACTTCATTGCAGTGTTAATGTAAGCTTATTTGTGACACTGTTAAATAAACCTCAAAATCTTTGGGCTACACTTTCTGTGTTCTGGTCATGGGCTGTGGATCCTCTCTGCTGTATGTTCTTGACATTCAGTACACATTTAAATATGGAGTTATATGCAACACCAGTCTTACTAATCGCAAATGCCATTTCCTCTACGTGGCCACTTTACAAGTGAAAGTAATTCATACAGAAGTCATCACCGTAAACTAGGCATTTATAACTTAGCACTGGTAGGACTTCCTCACCTTCTCAAGGTTTAGGTGGATATGTATAGCAGCAGTGATGGTGGGAAGAATTTATCATGGGAAGAGAATGTGTTATTAAATTATATCTGAGCAACGATTTAAGTTCCACAACTTTTCCTTCCTATTAAGTTCTCACATTTCCCTTTGGCTATTTAGTATTGCCCACTTTCACAACAAATTGCAATCAACTACCAATGTTAAATGATATTTACTTTTTAATGAATAACTTCCATTTTAAACAATCTCTCTTCTTACCAGAATCCAGGTTTTCTCTTCCTAATGTGATAAATATGCATATATTCCAATTAAATCAGCTATTTTAACAGTGCTTCTTTAAGTTTGCTTCGACTTTGCTTGGGAAATCAAACTAAAGCAGATAACTAACATGTGCAGACACAAATCCAAAGCTACTGACGTGTTTTAATGCTCCCATTACTAAACTTCTTTAAAGTTTAAAGAAGAACAGAGAACTTTTCAGTAAAGTGCTAGAAATTATAAACGATGGTTGCAATTTGCCAGTGAACATAGATGAATGTTGTGTGCAGATGAATGTTACAGAAGCTATTTTCCAGTCCTGATGGGATTTAAAATGCAGACTATTTACAATGAGTGATGCTGAGCTTATCCCATGATTTCTAACCACTTATTTGGAATTTATCCACACTGTGGGAAGATGCCCCTAAATGTTTCTTTTTAAAATAACAATTAATTGATAATATTTGGAGTACAATTATTTGAACGAAAAATAAACTGTATTGCTCCAGTCTGAGTGCTGTTACAGAGTTTGAATATAAGCTAGTTGGGGGAAAAAGTGCAAGAACTGAAAACCCCTAACTGTCAGCATCCACACAGTTGATGATCAACCATTTTAATATCCAAACAAATAATATTTGTCATAGCATTCATAAGGGTGATCTTACCAGTTTGTTGGGTGGATGGTGAATGAGGGTGATGATTAGCTGGGGGAGGGTGCGATGTGCAGGTGAATGACAACCTCGCAATGCCTTATGTTCTCTTGAGAGTCGTGCAATGGGAGATCAGGGTGCATGTGCAGTAGTATCCTTTAGTAGTCAGCAGTCAGCTTCCCGGCATGAATAGACTCCATCCACTCCCCCTACTAGTGAGAATCATACCTGACTTTTTTTGTAAATGTTATAAGATTTGATTTTTTTTTCTCACACCAAAAATAATGGATTTGAAACTCTCCGTTTCCACGCTCCTTCAGCACTTGGAATATTTTTGATATCATGGTACGATGGGCAGCACTGTAGCAATGTGGTTACCACTGCTGCTTCACAGCTCCAGGGACCTGAGTTCGATTCCCGGCTTGGGTCACTGTCTGTGCGGAGTTGCACATTTTCCTCGTGTCTGTGTGGATTTCCTCTGGGTTTTCTGGTTTCCTCCCACAGTCCAAAGATGTGCAGGTTAGGTTGATAGGCTATGCTAGTATTGTCTTTAGTGTCCTGAGATGTGTAGTTTGAGGGATTAGTGGATAAATATGTACAGCCTGGGTGGGATTGTGTCAGTATGGACTCAATGGGTTGAATGGCCTCTTTCTATACTGCAGGGTTTCTGATTTCTATGATCACGCCGTATATCACATTCTCTCCTATCCAAAAGCAGGGTCATTTGATTTTTATGTACCATTTTAAAGTTTAAAATTCATGAAGTGTGAAAGGACTATAATATATAAGTATACTTATGAGCTTGAACCCCAAATGAAGTCCATGCAGAACTAGAACCAATTATGGACAAAATTAAAAATTCTCTGCTTTTGCTTTTGAGTGGATATATATGGAGGTTTTTTGATATAACCTAATTGTTCAACTAAAGTGAGCTTTAGGAGAATCCAATATTTGTGGAATAAAGGTAGACTCAAATTTCAAAGTTTTAGGACAAGAATTGTTGTTACTCCAGCTTTTAATAAATGACATTTTCCATGTTTCCAATTAGGTATGTTCTCTGAAAGGGAAGAGAACTTTGTGAAAAGCTGTCTTGGATTCAAAGCATTCAGGATTAACTCTCTAAGGTGAACTGGTGAATAGATTTTATTGGGATGTTATCTGCTTTCTTGCGTTTCAAATGCACAAAAAAACTGAAATGTTAAATTGTTAGAGGAAACTATGATTCATTGAAGATCTATCTGAATTTCTTCCACTTTGTGTTGCCAATTAATTCCAGAAGAGTTTGTTGTTGCTCTGGTCTGTTTGGATTTGTTTGTGTTCAGGCATCTGGTACAGGAATGACATGTAAGAAAATGCACGCAATGGCCTCTGTACTTTGCGAACAGAAGGAACATGCCCACAGCTTGCACCTTTTTCATTAAGCAAAAGCTTAGAGAGAACAGAGATTTCCTGGTTCACTCCTCAGGGAATTGCCTTGATCAGAGTTGACCTGCCCAGTTTTAATTTGAACAAGTCTGGGCAGTTAACTGTCCCATGCTACATTCCCCATGGCAATGCTTCCTCCAGTCAGCACTCTCTTATGCAGTATAAATTTCCCTTTACTGTTGATCACTTCTTACAAGCCGTGTTGATGAGTGCAAGGCAAAAAGCTTTGATGGCATGTCTCTTTTTTCAGCAAAACTCACGTTCAGAATTATCACGGAGGAAACTCACTCAGACACATGGAGAATGTGAAGACTGGGCCACTATCTGTGCACAATGGGAATCAAACCTGGTGTGAGGCAGCAGTGCTAACCATTATGCCACTGCGTCACCCACTAGGATTAAACCAGTAACTAGAGTGGCCTATACCCGGTGGTCAACCTAGCTGATTTCCCAGGTTAAAGTGGGCAAGGGGGTTGAAGGTTCCTCCTTAACGGGTTCCCCGGGATCGTCAGAGGCCCCTCCCACGAGGTGTACTATTCCTTGGCTGTCCTCCCCTCCCTCCATGGTCCTTTATGTACCTGCCTTAACCCCCAGGAATTTGCAAACAAGCACAGTGCTCCTCCAACGCTGAAACAGTACCAGCATGCCACCAGGAACCCTGCCACTGCTAGAGAGCTAACAGCCTCTGATGGGCTGACAGTTCTCTGTGATGGGGCGTCATGTGCCACCTCAAATTACTAATGGCCAGTTAGCCATTAAACATCTGCAGAACAGCTGTTCTGCCCACCCCTCACCACCCACCCCACACTGACCTTTTAGCCAGGGGCTGCAGGGATCATGAAACTCAGCCGAAAATATAAAGGACGTTTAATGCTGCAATTTACCAATGAACAAAGATACAATAGTAGCTTTCACTCCAATGAAGTTGATCGATTTCTTTAAGCATTTTTATAACTGACTGCCTCGCAATAACCGATTGAACATTAAACTGTCAAAATCTTTGGTAATTATCTTGCTACATCCTGTCAATAAAATGTAATGTTAAATAAAATCATAAAATGAGGACAAGTTTATTGGAACAAATTAGGACTTGGAAAAGATGAGATGAAAGTTAAAAGGTTAAATTAAGTGGAAGGTAATGTATTTCTTTTTCAGCAGTGAAGATGCTGGCAGTTTTCCAGGCAGTGATATATTCAACCATGTAACTCAGATAATCACCTTTCAGAAGTCTGTTGATAAACTCCTCGAAGAAAACATGTAAGAGCTGTACCTCTTTGATCGTTTTATTAAATTTCATACATGTTGGCAGTTAACACACTGACAGAAAAAGTGTAAAGTGTTCAATCATAGAATCCCGACAGTGCAGAAGAAGGTCATTCGGCCCATCGAGTCTGCACCAACCACAATCCCACCCAGGCCCATTCCCCATAAGTCCATGTATTTACCCAAACTAGTTCCCCTGACACTATGGGGCAATTTAACATGGCCAATCCACCTAACCCACACATCTTTGTCCCCAACCCAAACCAGGCTCCTGGCCCAGTGTTTGTGTGCTTACAAAAGATGGGGTCTGAAACCTGTTCTGATGCATTGCATCAGACTTGTGGCGGCAGGTATCAGGAAAACATTGCCATCAAGTTACCTTAAGAATGTCATTTTTTTTTAAAGAAAAGAAATATTGAAAGCTGCTTCCACAGTTTAGGTGCAGCATCGCTCCAAGAGCGATTATCACAGATCCTGCTTGCAAAGTTGTTCCCAAGGTCTCCTCTGACCGTACAATAGTGGAGGCTGGAGTCTGACCGATGACCCAACTGCTCAGCATTCAGTCATATAAGCTATATGAAATACAGCAGAACCGCAACATTTAATTACATGTATCCATCCACGTCTAGCATGTGCAAAATCTGGCCTATGTATTTGTGATGACGGTTTCTACTTATCCAAGTGATGTGTGACAGCAAAAAGATGCAACATATTTATGATGCTAAACTAAACATGTTAACACATAATGTGAAATTCCCCTTTCTACTGCTTCTATGAAAGCATGAACCTATTTAAAGCTCCTGTTACTTTGCTGAACAATGCAATGCCATCTCTGCAGACATGGTAGTATTTTCCAGTTGGCATTATTTTAACACAGAAATTTATCTACTTAAGGATATTAAGTAAACTACAGTGAGAAAGCTTGTTCTTTTATTTCTGCAGTTCTTTCCACTTCATTTCACAATTTGCTTTTGAAAACTTGATGTTACGATGATACTATGTTATGGTTATAGGCCTTATTGTTACATCCTAAATATGAATTGCAGAGCTACGATGGTTAGCACTGCTGTCTCTCGGCACCAGGGACCCATTTTCAATTCCAGCTTTATGCCAATGATAGGGAAATTATTGGAGAGGATTCTTTGAGGCAGGATTTATTCCCACCTGGAAGGACATGGAGGCTTTGGAGAGGATACAGAAAAAATTTACCAAGAGGACATTAGCTATGAGGAGAGGTTGGAGAAACTTGGTTTGTTCTCACTGGAACGACAGAGGTTGAGGAGCGACTTGATAGAAGTCTACAAGATTCTGAGCAGCACGTACAGAGTGGATAGTCAGAAGCTTTTTCTCAGAATGGAAGAGTCACTTACTAAGGGGCATACGTTTAAGGTCTGAGAGGCAAGGTTTAAAGGAGTTTTTTTTTTTTACACAGGTGATAGGTGCTGGGGGGAGTAGTGGAAGTAGATACAATAGTGAGTTTTAAGTGGCATCTAAACAAACACGAGTAGGATGAGAATAAAGGGATACGATCTTTGGAAGGGTAGAGTGTTTAAGTTCAGTTGGACAGCATGGTTGGTGTAGACTTTGAGGGCCAAAGGGCCTGTTCCTGTGCTGTAATTTTTTCTTTTTGGATGGGCTTCGATGAGACTTCTATCAGTGGGAGTGCATCTGAGCAGAACTGAAGGAATGCCACTTTATCTTTTGGATCAGACACTGAGCTGAGGCCTCCTGGGCCTGTTTAGATGAATGTAAAATCTCCTGAACTACTTGAAGACATAGTGGACCAGATCAGGTCTCCTGGTAACATTTAACCCTCACACCTTGCCTAATGCCGGCAACAGATTATCCTGTCGTTTAGCTCATTTCTACTTGTGGAAACCGCCTTGCCCAATGCAGCTACCACTACGGTCCACTTAACAATGATGATAACACATCAAAAATAGCTCATTGTCTATAAAACACTCTGAAGCCGCTTCACAATGTGAACAGTGTAAAATTGCAAGTTCTTTTGTTTTAGAAAATGTAATACTGCGGTGAAACTTAATAAAACATACACAATAACATTTCAATTTTCTCACTTCTTCCTAATTAGGTACATAAAAGGATGGTTCAGTAACTACCACAGAAAAAAGAAGTTTGTTCACCCAATTATACTTCGACATTTTGAAGGAGCGGTCAGAAGGTACGTTGGCACTATATTTGTATCATCTATGTGCAAAAATCTTAATGTTGACTATTTAGACTGGATCTAAAATGAATTGACTCTGATATTCAGACTTTTACAATGATGGAGTAATAATGGCTAACGACCCTCTTTCAGTGTCCATGTAAACTGGGAGCGTGCTGTGTTTGAGTTGAGTATGGCACTGGAAAAAATCTATTATCCAGATACTGTGGAAGAGTGGAAAGAAGAACATGTCAACTCAACCTTGACAAGGTTGCAACACTTTGTACAAGATATGGACGAAGCTTTGGCAGCAGGGGACTTAAAATAAAAATACAATTACATTAAGTATTTTTTAAGAACGTAATGCTGAAGTGTTTAATTTGAAAGCATGACCTTGCTAATTTATGATAGCTTCATTTAAGGTAAATCTAGCCACATGGTAATTAATGTGTGAGAGAGAGATTTAGCATGAATTAAGAGCGAGGCATTTAGTTCAGCAAGCCCAATCTATCGAAACATATTGGTCAAAATCTTCTGTGTTCGTGGCTGGTGCCACTAACAGTAGTTTTAGCTGGATGCTAAATTTTCCTTGTCACGGGTCCCACCACGGATGAGATTGGAGAATCCCATCCACTGTGTTCAGTTTACTCTGGCTATTTTATCTCCTGTGGTGGGAGTTTCTACGTAAGGTGAGAGGCTGGAGATACAGAGGTGTCCAGAGGGGCAATTTTTTCTACACAGAGAGTAGTGAGTGTCTAGAGTAAGCTGCGAGAGATAGTAGTAGAGGCATTTTATCTTTTAAAAAGCATTTACCCATCTTACCCGTGTAGCTTTTTATAATGGGATATGGGCCAAATGCAGGCAATTGGGACAAGCTTAAGGATTTTGGTTTTAAAAAAAAGGACAGCAAGGACAAGTTGGGCCAAAGGGCTTGTTTTCATGCTGTAAACCTCTGACTATAACTGTTAATACTACGATCACTGCCACTCCACAATTTGATTCTGATACAGCAGCATCTGCTCCCAGTATCACAGACTGTTTTGTGCATGGAGCAAATTGGTTGTCGCGAAGAATATTTTAAAAAAAAGCAGTAGTGGTCCATTTGGCCTTTCAAACGTGCTCCAGCATTCCGTAGCAAATGGTGGAGGCACAGCAGTTAGCACTGCTTTCTCACGGCACCAGGGACCCGGCTTCAATTCCCAGCTTGGGTCACTGTCTGTGTTGGTTTCCTCCAGGTATTCAAAACAAAATGTTAATGTTAAAATCCAAATGTGAATGAATAAATTGGTTGAATGCAACTTTTTGGATTAAATAGTTTCCTTATATTTCATGAGTGCCTCAACAATGAAATTCTGTTTCATCATCGCAAATCATTCTTGTCATCTGAAGGGTAACCATTTTCAACAGTACAAATTATTTTGCACAAGTACAGTAATTCAAATATTGATATATCTGAAAAGTTTGTATGTGTGAAAATGACAGATAAAAATCAAAGAAATTTTCTGGGATTTTAAACTTATAGCAGTAAGGAGGAGATATGCACTAGAAAGCATGTGGTGATAGTCAGGGATACGAAATATACACTTAACATTCATGGATCATTTATTCTTATACTGTCAAAAACCTAATTTATTATCCTGATGTATACTTTCAGTATTGTCCCATCTTCCAAGTCACTTCTGTGTGTTACAGGGTTTTTTTTTTTGAAGTTTATTTATTAGGATCACAAGTCAGCTTATCTTAACATTGCAATGAAGTTACTGTGAAAATCCCCTAGTCACCATGCTGTGGTGCCTGTTCAGGTACGCTGAGGGAAAACATAGGATGGGGGATGCACCTAAACAGCACATCTTTTGGACTGAGGGTGGGTGGGGAACCACCGCACCCAGAGGAAGTCCACACAGACAGTGACCGAAGCCAGGTCCTACTTTGCTGCCAATGCAGGTGTTCTGACAAGGCATTTTTCATTGTGAAAACAGCTGCTGGGAGGTACACAAGAAATGTTTTTCACTAGAATAAGACATCTGGACTCCTCAAGTCATACAGTTTTAGAACCTGGTATGCAAGGTGCTATCAGTATGTACCCACAGCTCCAACCTGTATTCCACCACAATGTATTTTTTTATTTGTTTGCTATTATGGGTGATGTTGCTGAGGCTGCAACCCAGTCACCCTAGAAAGTCAGTGCTCCTGATGGAACTATTTCAAACCACTGCAGTCCTTACAATTGCTGGTGTTGAATAGGCAATTCCAAGATTCTAAATTCTCAAATTGATTTCATGCAGTTTCTAAAACTGGAATCTTATCTAGGCTTGAAAACTGGTGTCATTAAACATAATTTGCTTTAAATGACAATTGTAATTGGCTTGTCATTTGAATTATATGCAGGCGAACAAGCCTCATTCTGAAGATTAATAGTGATGGATGCAGAGTAAAAGGTACAGATTAAGCTGTGCAACCACTATCCTACACTATATTAACCTACATGTGGTTTCTGTGATGTGGAAGTACCAGCGTTGGACCAGATTTATTTGAAATCGCAAGTTTCAGAGCACTGCTGCTTCCTCAGGTGAATGGAGCAGCGCTAAAAGTTTGTAATTCCAAATAAACCTGCTGGACTTTAATGTGGTGTTGAGACTTCTTACTGTACATCTAGATAACCTAATTATGTTGGATTGTTTTAAATGAACAATCACAAATTGGGAATCAAGATGAAATATAATATTTAGTCAGTTAATTGTGGGAAGCATGTAACTGGTCCCAAGAAGAGGGAGCAGAGAGGAAAACGAATGGGAAAAGGACTGGGAATTGTGCGTGGAGATGGATAAGCTGAACAGTGGGTTGGGAATGGGGACATAATATTGGCCATTGACAACACAAGCAGCTTCCATAAAATGGAAATTAGTGCCCTACACATTGATTTCAGTACATATTGACCAGAATTCTCTGGCCATTCACACCCTGCTGTCATTGTCAGATAACTTGGCACTCAACCAAAACTTCATTCACTGCACTGGGATCAAAGATTCCCAACTGTAGACAAAGGCAGAGAATCCAACCCATCATATACTGAAAATCAGTGCTATTTTACAGCAAAACACTTGGTAAATAGTGGTAGCAGCAAACAGAGTCAGTATGGATTTACAAAAGGGAACTCATGCTCAGTAAATCTACTGGAACACTTTAACGACATAACTAGATGAGAGGGAGCCAGTGGATGTAGTTTATCTGGCCTTTCAACAAAGTTCCACATGAGAGATTAGCATGTAAAATTAAAACACAGGATTGGGGGTAGTATATTGTGATGGATAATAAACCAATTGGCAGACAGAAAACAAAGTAGGAATAAATGGGTCATTTTCCAATGCAGGTAGTGACTAGCAGAGTGCTGCAGGGATTGATGCTAAGACCCCAGCAATTCATAATATAAATTAAATTTGGATGAGTGAACCAAAAAGCTTTGTTATGAGGAGAATGCAGAGATGTTCCAATATGATTTGGACAAGCTGAGTGAGTGGACAAATGCAGTATAATGTAGATAAATGTAAGGTTATCCACTTTGGTAGCAAAAATAGGAAGACAAATTATCTGAATGGCTATAAATTAAGAGAACATACAATAAAACCCAAATGTCCTTGCTGAAAGGTAAGCATGCAAGTGCCGCAGACGGTAAAGAAGGCAAATGATATGTTAGCCTTCATAGTGACAGGATTTAAGAACAGGAGCAGGGATGTCTTGCAATTATACTGGACCTAGGTGAGGCCATACCAAGAATAATGTGCATAGTTATGGTCACCTCATCTGAGGAAGGATATTCTTGTTACAGAGGGAGTGCCGATTAATTCCTGGAATGGCAGGGCTGATACATGAGGACAAATTGAGTCGGTTAGGATTATATTTCCTGATGTTTAGAAGATTGTATTTTTTGTGGGGGGGGGGGGGATCTCATAGAAACCTATAAAATTCAAGCAAGATTAGAGACAGTCAATACAAGAAGAACGTTCCAGATGGTGTGAGTGTCCAAAACCCAGGAATCACAATCTACAGATACAGGGTAAACTTTTTGGGACTGAGATGAATAGATATTTCTTCACCCAAGGAATGGTAAACCTATGAAATTGCTACCGCAGAAAGCAATTGAGGCCAAAACACATTTTCAATAAGGAGTTAAAGAGAGCACTTGAGGCAAAGGTGATCCTAGGATAAGGGGTGGGGAAGAGATGGGATCAAGCTGCTGAGTTGGGATAATCACTCATGTTCCTAATGAATGGTAGAGCAGGCTCAAAGTGCCAAACGGCCTATTTCTGCTTCTGTGTTTATATATTCTATACACTGAAACTAGATCTAACAAGCAGTCAAGCAACAATTAAAGATGCAACCTGCTTAACAGTTGAAATAGTTTTTTTCTTGCAAAGGAATGTACTTCAAATGGATAATACTTTTTATAAATTAACAATCTTTGCATTGGCTCTAAAATATTTATTTTTGTAAAGGCAGTTTTAATATTTTAAAAACGGCAGCTGTACAAATTACTTGGTCCAAATGAGAGTAGAAATATTTGAATGAAGCAATCTCTTTGGTTGCATTCTGACATAGACAAAGGATGTGAAGCATTTATACTTTTGCAGTGTTTTTAATTAAATGGGCCAGTCACATTTCACATTCAATTGAAATGCTGGGGTTTGGATTTTCAGCGTAATTTCCCAGCAGCCCTATGTACCCAGGTTCAGTTATCATTAGCATGTGAACAATTGAGTTTAGGAATCAGCTACTCCATTCCTCAATCCTGTTGACTCAAGGCTTTTATAACGTCAAAGCTAGTGACCCAGCCTCTTAACTGCCAAGTTCCTGCATGAACATAACTAGTATGTGTCAATTGCAAATCTGTAACTACCTATTTAAAAATCATAAATACTTTTCACATCCCTGCCAAAGGGATAGATTAGGCCATTACTGACCAAACACAAAACATTCAACAAGCCAGAGTTTTATTTTCCCCACTTTTTAAAAGGAAGTGGTAATAATTTACAGTACACTTGTTAAAAACTTACACAGAAGGTGGGTGTCACTGGCAAAGTCAGCATTTGTTGCCATCACAGATTGCCCTTCGATGTGGTGGTGAGCCATCTTTTTCAACTGCTGCAGTCCACATAGATACATCCAAAGTGCTGTTAGGAAGGAAATTCTTGTTTTTGGATCCAGTGACTGAAGGAGTGGTGATAACTTTCTAGTTTGGGATGGTGTGGGGTTTGGAGGGGAATCTACAGATGGTGGGTGTTCCCACATATCTTCTGCCCTCATCCTTCAAGAGATTACAGATTTGGATAGTCCAATGAAAGCTTGATGAATTGTTGTGTTGCACCTTATAGATGCAACACAACTGCACTAGTGGAGGGAATGCTGGTTTAATAATGTGGATGGGGTGGCAATCATTCGAGATAGTGCCAAACTTCTTGTGTAGGAGATGCACACATCCATGCAAGTATTCCATTACACTCCTAACTTGTGCCTGTGGACAGACTTTGGGGATGTGGGCTGTTATGCCTCAAGATTTCCAGCCTCCTCGATAGGCCAATCCCTAGAATCTCAATCTACCAGCATCACATTTCTATCCACTTTATAACATGGACATTCTTTACAGGATGTTTAGTATTGAACTGCTTTCAAATAGTCTTCTCACTCTGCTAGAGAGTAAACCAATAAAGGCAACTGGTGCACAAAATGTATTTAGCCAACCACCCTCATTCAGAAATACTGCAAACAATCTCAGCATCCAACTATTAGCTATTCCTCTTCTTGTACTTAAGTATACAGATCATTATTATTCCACTGTATTATTCACCTTAAAGGAAAACCATTTTTTATGAATATTCTTTTTACAAGAAACTTCTAAAGAGAAAACAAAATGAATTGAAACAGGGTGGCACCGTGGTTAACACTGCTGCCTCACAGCATCGGAGACGCGAGTTCAATTCTCGGCCTGGGTCACTGTCTGTGGAGTTTGCACATTCTCCAGGTGCTTCAGTTTCCTCCGTCAAAAAACGTGCATACTAGGTGGATTGGCCATGTTAAATTGCCCTTTATTGTCAGGGCAACTAGCTAGGGTAAATGCATAGGGTTTGGGATAGGGTCTGGATGGGATTGTGGTCGGTACTGACTTGTTGGGCCAAATGGCCTCCTTCTGCATTGCAGGATTCTATGAAATGGACTATAAACAAAATATGCAATTGTAAGAGTAACGTCACAACCAAAACAAGGTTCTCCGTTCAGTATTTCCTAAGTAACTAGTTATTATTACTTACAGCTTATAATTTTGATCAAATATACAATAAAAGTTGCCTTCCATCAAAGCAAGGTGTTCACGTTAGCAACACTGGAATGTGCAAGTTATAGTTATGCTATTTCTCCAGTAAAAGTGTTCACCATGCAATGTGCAACTTCACAGCTCGTTTTCCAGAACTGTTCAGATGTTAAAAAGCCCTGGATTTATTGGGGCTGTGTCCTGAATGTTCATGAAATGATTCTGGTTAATAATCCTCAGTTTTTTTCATTTTCACTGCTGGTGCCATCACTGCTGTCTGCAGACAATCCCAGCTTGTCATCAAGAGATGGTTCGTTCAGCTTTAGGAAGTTAATTACAAGATTTGCTACGGCATCAACATCACTGCAAAGAAAAAAAAGGGAAGAAAACACGAGACAAAAGTTAGAAATGCAGGTGTAGGCCCAAATCTTAAGTCAGTGCAGACCTTTGTCACTGATGCTGATCAGACTGAGAAGTACCCACTCACTGGAGAGAGATTTTTCTCTCCACGTTTCCAATGAAGGATACATCCGGGCTCCCTCACTCAGCATAGGTATCCACAGAGAGCAGCAGCAAAGGGAATCTGCGCAGAAGCCAACCCCCCTCTTCAAGGCACCAGATGCTATATTCTGATAAGTGTTCAAAGACTCCAAGCTTCCTCAGTATGTCAGTAAATGAAGGAGTTGGGCCAGGCAGGTAGATTGGTGTGTCATGAGGAAGCCAGAGTGAATGGTGTGGGCGGGGAAGGCAGGGAGTCAGTTCCATGTTCATCTAGGATATAGATTAGGCAGCAAGTGGTTAGCGTTGCTGTCTCAGTGCCAGAGACCCACATTCAATTGCAGCTTTGGGCAAATTTGTACATGCCCCTCAGGTCCGCATGGGTTTCTTCCAGATGCTCCGGTTTCCTCCCAAAGATGGGCCACACTAAATTGCTCCTTAGTGTCCAAAGATGTGAAATTAGGAGGATTGCAGGCCAAAATGCATGGAATTACAGGAATAGGGTGGGCCGAGATAAAATAGGTGCAGACTTAATGGACTGAATGGCCTCTTTCTGCACTGTAGAAACCTACAGCGCAGAAGGTCAGTCAGCCCATCAAATTTGCATCATCTACAATCCAACAACTCCATGCCTTTACCCTAACTAGTCCCCCATGACACAAGGGGCAATTCAGTCTAACATTTCCTGGGTAACTATTTAACTAAACAGTCCAAAATTTCCAATGCAATTCCCCACCAAGTCAGTGCATCAGGACTTCCGGGGTTCTAACACATCTTGGATCACGCTTCCAACAATCCAAAGACTGCATGATCTGTGTCCTAATATCAAAAAGTACACTGATTGGCAAGGCATATGAACTGAACCATTTTCCTCCTTTTCCCCCCAGCACTCCAAAAGAAAAAAAAATTATGTATCAGCTCAATATCAGACATGTTGCAGACAGACTCATGATGGGCATATCCCTCAGACTTGAATTTATATTTATCTGGTGATGTGGAAAATTGTTATCTCCAGTTTACTTTTACCTACACAGAAAGTACACTTCAAAATAATTCATTGTACGTGCTTTTGTTAAAAAGAATGTGCGTTCTTCCCTTTACTGGACCACCTAGTGTTCATTTTCCTCTTTTAAAATGATCTTTACAACAGTCATCTTTGCCTCTTGGTTTTATATTTTACCAAAGAGGAGGAGTTTGAGGCTTGCTCCTAAGTTTGTCAGGCAATCGTCATTGTTCATTTCTTTTAACACTTTACAGCGACATCCCTTCAAAAGATACAAGAGTACATTTCTACACTGATGACTTGAATTTTATAATGAGGAACAATGTGGCCCATGTATGCAACCAAACCAGGATGGTAAATAGAGTAAATTTTTCAGTTGACAGGGTTTATAAACCCTGAGATGTATTTGCCTTTGTGGACCACATGCAGCATAAATGTTCATCAATTGTACTGCTGGAGATAGTGGGGTACAAAACACAAAAATACAATTAAGCAGCAAGAACTTATCCAAAAGGTCAGATTTATTCTCATGTATAATTATAATACTGATATAACCAATTGCTTAAACAACAAAATAGTTGATTCGGCACCTCCACAAAGTAAGCATAAATTAAGAACATAAGAAACAGGAGTAGGCCATCTCGCCCTTCAAGCCTGTTCTGCCATTCAATAAGATCATGGCTGATCTGAAGTGGATCAATTCCACTTTCCCGCTTTCTCCCGATAACCCTTAATTCCCTTGTCTATCAGAAATCTATCTACCCGTGACTTAAATATATTCAGCGAGGTAGCCTCCACCACTTCAATGGGCAGAGAATTCCAGAGATTCACCACCCTTTGAATGAAGAAGTTCCTCCTCAACTCCGTTCTAAACTGCCCCTACCCCTCATTTTGAGACTGTGCCCTCTAGCTCTGTTTTCCTCGCTGTCTCGCTAAGCGGGAAGAACCTCGCTATCTCTTGGGTTAATACACATCAATTTTTTTTGTAAAGCACAAATGTGCCAAAGAGTTGAGTTACTTACCTCCGATTACTTAGCACTGCGCTTTGGGTCAGCGGGTGTGAAAAACCAGTTGCAAACCGCAGTACAACCAGGTAACCTTTCCCCAAATAGCGGACCTTCTCCTCCTCTACTGTAACAGCACGGATATGCTGAAGTTGTGTCACCACTAGAAACAGAACACAGTTCAGTGAAACTGAGCTAATAAAATATTGCATAAAATTGTACAAATTAATATCACATGCTACAAAACTAGAAAGTGCCACGATCTGTTTTTGGCATTGAGAGTCTGCACAGCGTTAGTGACAGAGAAAGAGAGCAGAAAGCTTTCCAGAAGGACAATGACTATCCTGCTCAGATTACTGTTCATACCACCTCACAAAATGGGACAAAAAGCAACTACATTTGGACAAACAAAATACCCAGTATGTCTCAAATTACCTTGGAAAGACAAAGTATCTCAAAATTTGAATTAAGGAAGCAGTTCCATGTTGCAACTACGCAAGTGATATTTTCTATTAATGGAATGCTGCCATCAGTCCAAAAAGGTGTTCTGCCCACCCACCCACACCTGTTTTCCTCCAGGTGCTCCAGTTTTCTCCCACTGTCTGAAAGGCATGCTGGTTAGGTGCACTGGCCATGATAAATTCACCCTGTGTACCCGAACAGGCGCTTGAGCATGGTGACTAGAGGATTTTCACAGTAAATTCATCACAGTGTTAACATAAGCTTGTGATGCAAATAAATAAATTTTAAACATTGAAATCCCATAGTGTACAAGGCTCAAATAAAAGTAAATGCCAGAATGTGAAACAAAAACAGAAAATGCTGGAAAAATCTCAGCAGGTCTAACAGCCTCTGTGGAGAGAAAATAGAACAAAAGTTTCATGTCAGGATGAGCAAGCAAGGAATAGATTCGGGTCCTCCCAGTCCATTCTGAGCATTGGCTTTGTAATTTTAAGAATGGAGTCAGAATTTAAAAAAGCGTCAACTTCAGTGCTAATGCGATAACAGATATATAGGCCAAGCGATTGGTTGAATTATTTATCAGCATGTTCAGTTGTCCATAATAATGCAGACTGCACTCACCAACCCAGGCTTGCCAAACCCAAAATAAAACATTTACACTAATGTGATTCTACAACTGGACAGCAGTCCCTGAATAATCCTGGGTGCTCCACTGGCTACACTAACAACCAATTTAAGATCAGTCAAGTTTGCAATGTGACTCATTCACAAAAGATTGATACACCACACAAAGGAACCATTCTCTGCGAGCGAAAGGAACATATTCAAGCCTTGCGCCTCTCCTCAATTACCAAGGAGCTTGGTGAACCTTTCGTCTTTCACCACAGCAATGCCTAGAACAGTCGACTTGCTAATCACACTTTTTTACTGTAGTATGAATTGAGATTCTTTGAATTTTGGGCATGCTTGCATTTATTCTGTCAAGTGCAAGACAAAAAACTTAAGCAATGTCCAAGTTCTGTATTACCAAGCAACTGCTTTACAGAATCCCTATAGTGTAGAAGGATGCCATTCAGCCCATCAAGTCTTCACCTATCACAATCCTACCCAGGCTCTCTTCCATAACCCCACATATTGACCCTGCTAATCCCCTTGACACTAGAGTTAATTTAGCATGCCCAATCAACCAAATCCACACATCTTTGGACTGCAGAAGGAAACTGGTGCAATCTCAGTAAAGTTTCACAACACCAATTTTAAATCCAACCAATTTATTTGATAGTAAATTCGCGAGCTTTCAACACTATGTGCCTTCGTCAGGCAATCTCAAGCAGACACAGGGAGAACGTGCAAACTCCATGCGGACAGTGAGCAATGATGGAATTAAACCCGGGTCCCTGATGCTATGAGGCAGCAGTGCTAACCACCACGCCACCCACTTTCATGTTGTAGTCATATTATTACTTTAGTGCAAAGGTGCAGTTTGAGAAGCTAACCCTGCCATTAAAGGCCAAATCTTTGTCTTAATGTTATACCTAACCCGAGATGAGTTTGAAAACATTAATTGGTTGATCAAAGGCAAACCATGTAAGGTTGCACTGAGAAGGAATTGACAAATCAGCAGAGGAGGAGGAATTAACATTGAATTCATGTTCAGGACAAAATGAATAGTTATTCACCCCACCTCAACACACTTTGTTGTAAGGTTTCTACCATCGCACTCAGAATTTGTCACCACGGCTCCGAAGTTAACCCTAATGTTTGGAAAAATAAAATTTTCATCTTACCTTGATCTTGACTATTTCTCCACATGGTCAATATCCTTGTATAAAGATTAAAATTTTTAAGAACTGCAACACCTTTATTCTTGTCAAAAATGACTTCCTGAAAGGCAAATGAAAAGAAATTAGCATTTAATGAAACAAACGACAAAAAATTTCACATTACAATATTACTTCCTACCTATGGATCAATGTTTAACATCGTGCAAACATTTAATCCTTATGGATTATTTGCTGTAATATTGGTTTCCCGTGTTCCAGAATTCCTAAAGCATCAGTGCTTTTCCATTTAAATTTTTGTCCATTGCCAATATTCAGGTAGCTTTTATCAATTCATTGCTAAATGTTAACTTGACAAACAAAACCTCAAAATGTAGGTTGGGAGTTGTCACTGGCAAACTTTACACAAGGAAACAGGTTCACAAAGATTTGAAAACACATCAAGATTTCTTATTCTGAGCCACTTCATAGGAACATTTATCTTGTTAAATATGGGTAACACGAGATTAAAATTGCAAAGCATACAAGATTCTGGAGGTAGGGATTAGATCTGACAACATGACCAAGATTATATCTCTCCAGTAGTAAATAATCTTGACACTTCTTGATTCAGTCCCAGGATGTGGAGGTTGCTGACAAGGCCAGCATTGACTGTCCTTCCCTGGATACAGAAATGATGAGCAACTTCTGAGCTCAGCTCACAAACCATTTTATTGGTTGGAGATTGAAATTACATATAGGCCAGAATGGAAAAAGAGAAGTTTCCTTCCCTGAACGAACTTAATGCATCACTTAAATTTTTTTTAGAATAACAATCCAAAGCATTTAACTTGAATCCAGTTTCTCAAGCTGGTGGCACAATGGTTAGCACTGCTGCCTCAGCACTAGGGACGCAGGTTCGATTCCTGGCTTGGGTCCATCTGGAGACTGCACGTTCTCCCCATGTCTGCATGGGTTTCCTCCTGGTGCTCTGTTTCCTCCCACAGTCCAAAAGACTGTGCTGGTTCAGTGTATTGGCCGTGTTAAATTCTCCCTCAGCGTAGTCAAACAGGCGCCAAGAGTGTGACGACTAGGGGATTTTCACAGTAACTTCATTGCAGTGTTAACGTAAGCCCATTTATGACACTAATAAATAAAGCTTGAACTTTTAATTCAAACTTTCATTCTTTGGATTTGTAACAGGTTCCAGATGACTAATCCAGTAATAATAGGCAATACACAATCAGACCCTGATTACGGAGACCTAATGGTTAAGACTTTCCAGTAAGCATTCAGAAAATGTCATCTGGAAGAGCTTGATTTATTTGAGCTCAGCAGTGGAGTGACTGCGAGGGGAACAGCTGTTGGTGAAGCCCGCAACGTGGGAGGGCAGGAACAAGTATGAGAAACATCGCAAAAGTTAAGAAGCAAGTTTGGCACCATTTTAGACTCCTTTGGTGGAGCATTTCTTTTTAAGTTTCAAAATGAACACTAGATACCTGGTCACATTATATATAATTCACAAGTAGCTCAGTAAATTATTTACAACTATGGATTCATATCGCTGTAATACCGAGTACTGAAGGCAAATTTTAAGTACCATCCTACCTCCCAGTCTTCCAAATTTTGTATAGCCACAAATAAGCAGCCCACCACGTAGAATAACTTCCATGCCCAACTGTCTGCAAACAAATACAGATACATTTTATTCAGTCTCTCATTTGCCTTGTACATAATGGAAACACTTCAGTCAAATACACAGTCACAACACCCTATCATTTGGCATAATTTCACAGTTTGGTATGCCAACTATTAGTTTGTAAAACCTCAAAAATCAGACACTTCTGTGTTTTACTCAGTAACACTCTTTGATGTGTGGTACAATTACAAACACATGCTCTCTCTCTCACCCTCTCAGAGCTACCTCACAGGACCAGGGACCCAGATTCGATTCCCAGCTTGGATCACTGTCTGTGTGGTGTCTGCATGTTTTCTCTATGGGTTTTCTTCAGGTGCTCCAATTTCCTCCCACAGCCCAAAAGGCTTGCTAGTTAGATGCATTAACCATGCCAAATTCTCCCTCAGTGTATCCGAACAGGCATTTTATTGTGGCAATTTTCACAGTAACTTCATTGCATTGTTAACGTAAGTCTACTTTTGACACCAATAAATGAGAACTAAATGATGTAGGCCAACATTCTTTGCAGAAGTCCTGGTCCCAGGGTTAAATTCATACCATTCTGTAACCATTTGGAGAGTCCAAGATTAGCCCAGAGAAATCAACCATCTATTTCAGTTTCCTACTTTCCCTCTATAGAAATTGTACAACTTCTGGTTTACAACTTCATTCAAAAAGCCTAACCAAGATAAGAAATTCAAAATTTCCTGTACTGCTGTGATCCTCAATAGATCAGTTGTTGTTGAATGATCCGATAGCTTCATTTGCACTTAGATATTTATACCCAAGCTAAAGCTTGCATATAAATTAAAGCTGCAATGCAAGATACAGCTATTATCTCATTTACTGCTGCATCTTTCTTTGTACCATTGTCAGTTTGTTCCACAACATAATGGAGAAAATTGCCATCTTTAGCACATTCATTTCAATGCCTTGGTTAGGTGGGTTAACCATGGTGAGTGCACAGGGTTATGGGGAAAAGGGCAAAAGGGAGGGCCTGGGTGAGAGATGCTTTTTCCAGAGAATTGACGTAGACTCAAATGGCCTCCTTCTGCACAGCAGGGATTCTATGAAAATGAAAATCTGGTGTGTTCTGCAACTCACTCAATTCGTTTTGCTGAATTGTGCCCCAGTGACAATGAAAGTTTGCCCCTTGTAATTCGAATTTAACTTGTAAAACAGGATGAATTTTTATAAAAATATCTAACAATCTTGACATTGAAAAGCAATTTAAATTTCATGTCAAACAAGTTTGTACATAGTTAATTTTGACAACTGTAATCTTCAAGCTATGCTGCCAAATGGTAACTGATTGTAAACTTAATGAACTAGATTTTTCACCCATTCATAGCTGGACAATCATTCCTTACCATCCCTCAAAATTCGAGCTAGAGGGAGAGACTAAAGTTCAAATTCTGCACTTCTCCAGCAGAGACCAACTGATTTATCTTATATGTAGTTTATCACTTATGATTAATTTGAATATCTAAACCTTAACTCAGGCACACCAGAAACTGAGGTACAATGAACATCAGAAAAGCAGGTCAGCCCGAGTGCATGTAAAAGAACCTTCCTGATGTTCCTCTATTTAATTTAGTCAAAGGAAATTCAAGTGGGTTTAGGCCACTAAATCTCAAAAAACCTTCAATATTACCTTCCTGAAATTTACACTTCCCAACATTTTGTTTTGTTCCTTCACCACTTGCAAATGAGTGATTTTAGCAAGCTACCAAAAGCTTCACATCTCTTCCTGCTTCATACTCTTCAATCATTTATATTTCTGAATTCTTGCTTCTTTCACTTAATCTCATGGCTTCACACTCAATACTCTGACTTAAACCAGGTTTATGATTGCTTTCTTTTTCCCACCTTTATTCTTTCATGCGATGTGGGCATTGCTGGCTGGGCCAGCACTTGTTGTCAATTCCCAACTGTCATTGAACTGAGTGGCTTGCTAGGCCATTTAGAGTCAACCACATTGATGTGGATCTGGAGTCACATGTAGGCTAGACCAGGTAAGGACGGCAGACTGTCTTCCCCAAAGACATTTGTGAATCAAATGGGAGTTTCTTTTAATGACAATCATCAACATTTTGTTCTTATTAAACTCTTAGTTCCAGATTTCTTGTTTCTATTGAATTCATATTTCACCATCTGCCATGGAAAGAAGGGTCTCCATGGCATGACCCTGGATTTCAGGATCCTATTGTCCAATGACATTGCCACTATCATCTCCCCATGAATAGATGAAAATACATATACTTTTTTTAAATTAGTAAAAAGTCCAAGAATCAGAAGGATATTAAACCATTATACTTTAATGTTTCTTACCTGTGCTGTAGTAAGCAGCAGTTAGACCAATAGAACCAATTCCTACAAAAGAAAAAAAATAATTTCACCATTAGTTTTGTTGTAAACTTCTAAAGTTTTGGTAGTGATGTCCTTTAGTAATTTACATTTAAAATTACCCACCAACTTTTCCTCCATACAATGCAACATTAAGTATAGTTGTTAAATGTTTTAGATCAAACTATCTCAAAAACACCGCTACATTCATAAGAAAACGTGATGCTTGCAGTGTACCAATATTAAGACAAATGTCACGTTAACTTTAAGATAAAAAGTTAGTTTTTAATTCATTCATAGTACGTAGGCAGCATTTGTTTCATCCTTAGTTGCCCTTAAGAAGGTAGTAGTGAACCCCCTTCTTGAATCACTGCAGATAGTTAAGGATGGAATGTTGATCAAGACATCCCAAAAACTCCCCTCCTCTTCTTTGAATAATCCCGTGGAATCCATAACATTAACCAGAACCACTAGAACAGTTAAATCAGATTGATTTAAATGCATTAGTCAAAAGACAGCACAAGGCAGAATTGACTTAGTACTTCACTGATATCTTGTTATGGGATGTGAACCTGCACTTTTAAAGAACCAGAAATGAATATGTTACCAACGAATTCAAGATGCTTTAATTATTATGGACTCACCAACCAACACGGACCAGGACCGAACACCTGGAGATCTTTTCAGATGAAGGATCGAATCTGTTCGTTCTTCTACAATCATGTATGCCATCTCCACAAAAAGCTATGGACTACACGTTCTTGTATGATGCTTGCAAATGGATCTGCAATTCAACAAACAGCAACCTAATGAACAATTGGAAAGGAAATGCAATTGCAAAGCATGTTACAGTTCTCAGGAATAACATTAGCCCATTAAAGTAATGCAGTTTGTATTGCATCTACAAGAGTGGTATCAGTTTCAGTAAACCATGAATCTAACAATTTTTAATATTATTCTGCACCTTCTGAAGACATCCCCATCAGTAAGCCCAGCTTTAAAATATCTTTTTAAAACATTGGAGGGAAAAGCGTTGTATAGCAGATAATACATAATATTTACCCAAAACAACATTTTAATTTTCAGCACAATTCATCTTCCACTACAGTGCACACTTTTTTTCAAATTCGTAGGACATCAGTGTTGCTGGCCGGCCAGCATTTATTGCCCATTCCTAGTTGCCAAGGGCAGTTGAGAGTCAACTACGTTGCTGTAGCTCTGAAGTCACATGTAGGGCAGGTTGGACAAGAATGGCAGATTTCCTTCTTTAAAGGATGTTGGTGAAACAGATGGATTTTTACGACAAACGACAATGGTTTCACGATCATCAGTAAATTCTTAATTCCAGATTTTTTTTAATTGAATTTAAGTTCACCATCTGCTGTGGTAGGATTTAAAGTAAGTCCCCAGATCATTAACTGAATTTCTGGATTTACAGTCTAGCGATAATACCACTAGGCCATCACCTCCCACTCAATTCTTCCATATTCATTGTCTACTATTTCCAGTGGTAGCATTTTGAAAGAAGTTACTGATATTACATTGGTGGATTAATTCCCCTTCTACAAAAACCCAGAACAATACATGCTAAGCGTAATATAATAAAATTTTAGTAGATGACATTAATCAAATTTATAGTAACACTCAGCTGTGTGCAGAAAGGGTGGTACTTTTCCCATACACTTGGATTCGCAGTCCAACTTTAAATAGGGATATATTATGTGTAAAGTTAGGCTCAAAGAGCAGCTAGAAGGTTATTTTTCATTTCTTTTCTGTTTTGCTAAGTATGAAGACATTTTAAATAAACATTCTGCATTTGGACATTAGTGCAACTTGTTGAACTGAGTGAACTCCCTTCTCCTCCCCATTGCAAATCCCCAGCCCCTTGTGGCAGACTTTACACTTTGAGAAAATCTTTTATTAATGATTTTGATTCTGCTCTGTTCCTCCATCAATGCCCCACCCAAGTAATGAAGTTGCATAAAATCAGATTCACCAACATTTTTGTTATTGTGTTGGCTTACTTTCTGACTGGAACATTAGCACTAATGGATCTCTTGGCAATTGCTCACCTATACCAGTTTTGATGAAAAGCAGTATGTTTCTCTTCCTGCAACTTCTCAGAAACTAATCTTCTGCGCCCCTCACATTGCATTTTGCAGTTTGTCTTTCTGTCTTGCTCTAGGAGTCCAACATACTCACCCTTATTGTCTTTATATTTCTGTCTCCAGCTTCCTTGATCTGATTTATTATTGTCACATGTATTAGTACACAGTGAAAAGTATTATTTCTTGCGCACTATGCAGGCAAAGCATACCATTCATACAGAAGGAAGCAGGAATGTGCAAAATATAGTGTTACAGTCACAGCTAGGGTGTAGAGAAAGATCAACTTAGTATGAGGTAGGTCCATTCAAAAGTCTGACTGCAGCAGAAAAGACGCTGTTCTTGAGTCAGTTGGTATGTGACTCAGACTTTCTTTTCTCCCCCCAAAAGGAAGATGGAAGAGAGAATTTCCAGGGTGTGTGGAGTCCTTATTTACACTGGCTGCTTTGCCAGGGCAGCGGGAAGTGTAGACAGTCAATGGATGGTAGCTTGATTTGTGCGATGGACTGCGCTACATTCATGACTTTTTGTAGTTCCTTGCGGTCTTGGGCAGAGCAGGAGCCATACCAAGCTGTGATACAATCAGAAAGGATGCTTACTAAGGACAGGCAACACCTGATGTCACAGAAGGTAGAGCCAAGGTCCAGGTCAAGGAGTTTGGGAAAGAACAGGCAGGAAAGTGAATGAATTAGCTCGCTGACAAGCATATTTCATTTTGTGATTTCCAATCTGCAATGGCAGGGTTTGTGAATGTTGCTGCAAAAAATCTTTTTTTAAGTCAACATATTTGCTTTGCTTGATACCACGCCTGGATAGTTTACAACTTTATTGATATTATACTTTAAATATAATAAGTCATCCCAAACTGCTTCACAGAGTATTATGGATCAAAATTTGATGCCAAGTCAAGTAAGGCAATAGTCAGGCAGTGGGCCAAAAGCTTGGTCAAAGGAGTTGTTTGTAGGAAGGCTCTTAAAGATGAAAAGCAAGGCAGATTAGTTTAGGGAGGGGATTGTAAAGTTCGGGCAGGGCCAATTAAAGGCACAGAAATCCATGGTAAAACAATTTAAAACAAAAATCAGGGATGCTCAAGAGGAACACATACCTCAGAAGATTAGGGCTAGAGCGGATTACAGACACAGGGAGGGACAAAGCAGGGATTTGAAAAATTGGAATGCTGCTTAATCAGGAACCATTGTGGATTAGTGAGCAAAGAGCAATGGGTGAACTCGGTAGCAGAAAGGATAAGGACAGCAGAGCTTTGGATGACCCTCAAGTTTATAGAGGGTTGAATTTGGGAGGCCGGCAAGGCATGTGTTAGAACAGTTAAGTTTAGAGATAACAAAAGGCATAAATGAGAATTTCAGCAACAATGGAACTGAGGCAGAGGCCAAACACAGTGATGTTGTGGAGCTGGTGTTAGACAGCCTTAGTGATGCCAAAGATGTGTGGTCGAATCCTCATCTCAAGGTCATGTATGACAACAAGATTGCGAGCAGTCTGCTTCAGCCTCAGGCACTTGCCAAGGAGAGGGATGAATAGAAAAGAGAAAGTTTGTTTGGGGACTGAAGACAACAGTTTCAGTCTTAATATTTAATGGAGAGAAATTTCTGCTCATAGGACAAGCAGTCTGATGACTCCACTGTTGCTAAGTTATGGGTGGTGGTGAAATGGAGCTGGGTGTCTTCAACATGCATGTAAAAACAAACATGCTGCTTTCAGATGATCTGACCTAGGGATAACATACCGATGAGAAATGGGAGAGGGAGGCACAGTTATCCTATCGGAGTGGGAAGAGAAGCCAATTCAGGTCACACATTCAATAGTTAAGAATGCAAACTAGGCGAGAGCAGTCCCACTCAGCTGGACGAGAGAGTGGTGAATTATGGGAGAAAGATGGCGTGGTCAGCTTTGTCAAAGGCTTGCAGACACATTGTGAAGGACAGGAGCAGTAGTGACCTTTGTCAGTCAGACAGGATGCTATTTGTGACTCTGGTAAGAGCCATTTTGGTATTCTGGCAAGTATCTGACTGAAGGGATTCAAAACACAGTTCTAAAAAAGATGGGCACAATATTAGGAGGTGACAATACGTTCTCAAGCTTTGAGAGAGGAAAGAGAGATTGCAAATCCAGCTGTAGTGTACAAGGACAGTGGGGTCAAAGGCTAATGTTGAGGAGTGGGGTGATGAAAGAAGATTTGAAGGCCTGAGGAATGGTACCCTAAGAGAGAGAATCATTAATATCAGTTGTGGGAATTAGAAAAGGAAGCTGGAAGATCAATAGCTTAATGGCAACGGGTCAAGGGAGCAACAGTCATGACTCACAAACAACCTGGACTTGGAGATTGCACAAGGAGGCATAACTAAGCAACTAGAGAATGATCCAAGTTTAAGATTAAGGTGGGGAGAGCTATAGGGAAATTTTAGCCTGGTGATCTAAGGGGTAAAAAGGGCAGTGGCAGAGGCAACTAATAGGATGGTTTCAATCTTAGTGGAAAATCAGTGTTTGGACAAAGATTTCTGTGAGCTTCTCGCAGCGAGAGTAATGGGGTGATTGAGAAGGTTAGGAGTTTTAAAATGATGATTTGCAGTAAAGATGTACTAGTCATGATAGAAAGTTTGTTACCAATTGAATCATTTTGAGGAGTTTTTTTTATTATGACAAAGAAATACAATGCAGGGTTTACGATCCAGGTTCACCAACCAGTTGTCCAGGGTGGCAAACTAGACACATTTTCTTCTAATCCTGCTTGCCATTTGTCATAGAATAACTATGCGATTTAGAATAATTCAAGTCTCCATTCAGAATAGGAGTTATACTTATAAGAACTAGGAGCAGAAGCTGGCCATTTGGCCCCCTCGAACCTGCTCCCCCATTCGATAAGATCACGGCTGATCTTTTTGTGGACTTAGCTCCACTTACCCACCTGCTCAGCATAATTCTTAACTGCTTTACTGTTCAAAAATTTATCTATTCTTGCCTGAAAAACATTCAATGAAGTAGCCTCAACTGCTTCACTGGACAGGGAATTCCACAGATTCGCAACCCTTTATGTGGCGAAGTTCCTCCTCAACTCAGTCCTAAATCTGCTCCTCCTTATTTTGAGGCTATGCCCCCTAGTTCTAGTGGAAACAACTTCCCTTCACAACAACTTCTTGTCTATTCCCTTCACAATATGTTTCTATAAAATCTTCCTTATTGTTCTGAATTCCAATGAAGATAGCCCCAGTCTACTCAGTCTCTCCTCAAAAGCAATCTCTCAACTCTGGAATCAACCTAATGAATCTCCTCTACACCCCCTCCAGTGCCAGTATATCCTCTCTCAAATAAGGAGACTCCTCTCTGCATTACTGAATCCATAGTACTGCACACCAAATGGAATATATGCTGCGCAATCTGGGACATGGGACTAATAATACAACTTTGAACAATCTATAAATGTATTCTGGACAAAAGCATTTTTGGCTGAAAAAGTGATAACACCTATGTGGCAGTCAATTTAGTTTTGCACGCATCTTTACTTCTTCAAACCAGCTCAAAAAAAAGAGTTGTGATTCATGCAAAACCAGATTTGGAAATCCTGTGTGACTCAATGTGATGACACAGTTCCATGCATGGTGTAGCATCAATAGAATTGTACTCTGGCAGCTGCTGCAATTCCTGTGAATGCAATGCACTGCTTCATTTGATCATGTCCTCAGGTTTAGGTTTACCTGGCACATTTATCTAACCAAAGTACCACTGATAAGCAAATCTATCAACAGCTTCTGATTTTATAAAAAAATTCGCAGTGCATCATTATGCTAGTTTTTCATCAGGACAAAGGAACAATTCAACAAGAGTATTAATAATACAAAGTGTGTAGTGTGCAAGTCTGAGCAGTTTAGTAACTGAATGTAGTTACTGTGAGCATTCCTGCATCGAAACCAAATGTTCAGTAGCACCTGTCAAAGATGGCCTTGAGCAGAAAGTAAACTTAACTTAAGATTTTGATTTGTTTAAAAACACTGAAGCCGAAAAGTCAATATTGGCTGTGCTTGGAGCCATATTCTTAACATGGTTATAGCTGTTCAGAAGAGACAATAAATGGCTTAAAGTGAAGGTGTTCACACCTATATTACAGTGAAGAAGGAAACATCATACCAATACTGTTCGGATTCATCGGCTAATATTGGTAACATTAATCTAGAGATTTGAACTATTTGCACACTATTCCAAACCACGAATGATAATAAAGTTCTATCTTTATCCCATCTTCATTCAGATGCTGCTCTTTTAAGATATTTTATGCAAGTGGGATTAAAGTCATAGGCATGTTAATGATTTTCAACTTTTAACCCTCCATCATATTCCACAACCATCTGACTGTCTGGCATTAAGTCAAACTTCTACAACCAAATACAGGGGAAAAAAATCAAAGCCATTTTACTTTGCACCAAGAATGCATACCCCTGCTATTCACTCCACTCATCTCAAGCATGACCAAGGCCCAGAATCAAGCTTCAAATCCCATGTTACATTTTTGAATCTTCCTACCCTTACTATTCTAGAGCATTCAGCTTTCCTATCTGTGGTAATCTTCCCAATAGCCCAGAAATACAAGCAAGCCAATATTCCAGTTAATATAATTTCAGTCACTGACTCCATAAGATTATCTCTGGTGAGAAACTGAAAAACGATCACACCAACAAACTCAGGTTAAATTTAAATTAAGCAAAATTATTTCATAAAGGACGAACAAGGTATGTAACCACACATCTAAACTACCTGCTTTAATGAAAATAATGAAGTCTAAAATCTAACATTAAACTATTACATTACAGAAGATGTAATGTAATGACTTTCTCTTCTCATGCTTCCCAAGCTTCAGAACCTCAGCTCTCTATTTTAACTTGTTCTGTAGATTCCAATCAACTTCAAATCACTTTTGTTCCAGTATCAGAGATTGGCTGCAATAGGGAGGAAGCTATTCCATTGTCAAGTCTATGCCAGCTCTTGGCAACAGCAAACAAATTACTCCCACTTCCCCACCATCATGCCGAGCTTTGCTATTTTTTTTTAAGCATTGATCTAACTCACTTGAGATATGAATTTACTTCCATCATCCTCTCAGGCAGCACATTCAAAATCATACTGTTTTTTTCTCATAATGCCTTTGGCTCTTTTGCCAAACTTAAATGTCACTTTTAGTTCTAGACCCTTTTGGCAAAAACAAGTTTCTCCCTCCCTCTACTCTACTGAAACCTCCCAGCAGTTTGAACACCTCTTTCATGTCTTTATTAAACTCTGCTTTTTCATTTAAATATTCCCAAAATTAGACTTAAATTTCCCATATTTTCAGAAAACTGCAACCATGTTTGTTTATTATACATTGTGAACAAATTAAAATTGACCCCTCACCCTTGTCTTTTTTATTTTGCATCAGCTTTATTTTGCCCAATGCAGTGGATGCAAAATCATGGGAGGAGAGCAACAGTGGTAACGTCACTAGGATAATAGCCTAAGGCAATCAGGTTCTGGGGGCATAGGTTCAAATCCCATTATAGCTACTGGTAGAATTTAAATTAATTAATAAATCTGGAATGTAAAGTTGGTCTCGGTAACAAGTTGGTAATGGCATTAAAGGTTTCCTGGTCCTGATGGAATGCATCCCAGGGTACTAAGAGAGATGGCGGGAGAAATTGCAAATACACTGTGGCAATTTACCAACATTCGTTGGACTTTGAGGTGGTTCCCGCAGATTGGAAAACAACGAATGTGATGCCACTGTTTAAAAAAACGTAGACAAAAGGCAGGCAAGTATGGGCCGGTTAGCCTAACTTCTAAAGTCAGGAAAACACATGAATCTATCATCAAGGAAAAAATAGTGAGTCATCAAGATATAAATTGCCCCATTAGTAAGATGCAGCATGGGTTCATGAAGGGCAGTTCATGTTTGATTAATTTGGCGGAGTTCTTTGAGAACATTACATGTGCAGTGGATAATGGAGAACCTGTGGATGTAGTGTATCTGGCCACATCAAAGACTGCTACACAAGATAAAGGTGCACAGTGTTACGGGTATGTATTAGCACGGACAGAGGATTGGTTAACTAACAGAAAACAAAGAGTAGGGCTAAATGAATGTTTTTCTGGTTGGCAATGACTAGTGGTGTGCCTCAGGGATCAGTGTTGGGACTGCAATTGCTTACAATTTACATAGATTATTTGGAGTTGGGGACCAAATGCAGTATGTCAAAATTTGCAGATGGCACGAAGATAGATAGTAGACAAAAGTATCCAAAGGACGCTGAAAGTCTGCAAAGGGCTATAGGTAATCTAAGCGAGTAGATGAGGGTCTGGAAGATGGAGTAAAATGTTGGTAAACTGAGGTCATCCATTTTGGTAGGAATAACAGCAAAATGAACTATTATTTAAATGGTAAAAAATTGCAGAATGTTGCTGTGCAAAAAGGTCTGGGTGTCCTTGTGCAGGAATCTCAAGAAGTTGATTTGCAGGTACAGCAGGTAATTAAGAAGGCAAGTGGAATTTTGTCTTTCGTTCCTAGAGAGATGGAGTTTAAAAACAGTGACAATATGCTGTACCTTTATAAGGTGCTGGTGAGGCCACACCTGGAGCACTGTACATTTTTGGTCTCCTTACTTGAGAAAGAATACACTGCACTGGAAGGGGTGCAGACAAGATTCACTAGGTTGATTCTGGAGTTGAGAGGGTTGGCTTATGAAGAGAGACTGGGGCTATACTGATTGGAATTCAGAAGAATGAGGGGAGATCTTATAGAAACATAAAATATTATGAAGGGAATAGATAAGATAGCAGGGAAATTGTTTCCACTGGCAGGTGAAACAGAACTAGAGGGCATTGCCTCAAAATAAGGAGGAACAGATTTAGGATTGAGTTGAGGAAGAGCTTCTTTACACAAAGAGTTTGTGAATCTGTGGAATTCCCTGCCTAGTGAAGCTGTTGAGGCAACCTCGCTGAATGTTTTAAGGTAAGGATAGATAAATTTTTGACTAGTAAAAGGAATTAAGGGTTATGGTGAGTGGGCAGGTAAGTGGAGCTGAGTCCATGAAAAAAAAATCAGCCATGATTTTACTGAATGGCGGAGCAGGCTCGAGGGACCAGATAGCCTAATGTTCTTTGTTCTATCACCATTACATAAGAACAAAGAATACTACAGCACAGGAAAAAGCCTAGCTTTATAAGCAGGCTCTTTTGTCAATTCCCCATTTCTACTCAGACGAAGGGTCATACTGACTTGAAACATTGGCTCTATTTTCTCTCCACAGATGCTGTCAGACCTGCTGAGATTTTCCAGCATTTTGAATTTGAAACAAAAACATCACCCACAGTATTTTTGCCTCCAACTTAATTTCTACTATTGCTTATTGTATTTACTCATGTGTAAAGTGCTTAGAGATGATTTATTATTTTGAAAGTGCTGTACAAAGGCAAGTCTGTGTTATTTTAATTGCATTATAACAGGAAAACACGCTATCCTCAACATCTATCAATTTTCCCCATGGACCATTAGCTCATACCTTATACTGTAATGCATTTAAGTGACAACTCATCTCACTGGTAACTCTATATTTTAATCATTTTGTTTCTCCCACCCCACATCAAAGCATTCTCACCTTAAATTGCAAATTTATAGCATTAATCACATTCTATATGCATGGAATATCAATAATATTTGAATTAATAATTGTTCTAAACATTAGAGGTTTCTGCTCAGTTCTTAATTCTTGCTTGGAGTGCACCAGACATACATTTTTAATGCCTTTTGCTCATCGTGTGGGTACTTATTCATCATAAAAAGGCTTTCATTATTTTCAGCAAGCAGCAATTGATGGCTCTGTCAAGATAATGGTCAAAAAAAAAAGCACTAATGGTGTCAATACTACCAGTAAACAATCAAATCCAGTAAAACCTGAGGCTGCCTGGAGGTCATTTACAGGACTCAGCCCATTTGATGAAAACGATTACTCAAAACTGGGTTCAAACAAGGAAAATAGTAACGTGTTACATGCTGGGGCATAGTTAATGATGACAATGTGTACTTTCATTTCCAGGTCACCAACCCGTGATCCCCTTGCTCCTGCTTGTGTGATCCCTAAACACTAGGTTTCTGAGATTTATTTATCTCATATTTGATTTTTGGCTGGTCTGGTCTAACTGAATTCTGTGGATTTGGTGATTTGGAAAGAGCTGTTACAACACCGTCACAGAAATCTGAAATCTAAACAGCGATTTGAAATATTTACAACTAGTGTGCGGATGAATGAAAGTTGTAACTCTTGATACTCCAACGGTTCATAATAAGACATTCCCTCAAAAGACATCCATTTAAGTGAAGAATCACTACCGTTTTTAATCGAATGCAGGAACCAAGTTAAATAGACTTTTACAATTCAACGATATACTTGCTGAATGGTAAGTTATCCGTTTCAATAGCCGTTTCGAATTGGAATATTAAACTACAGCTAAAATAGAATCCCAATCTTTGGAGATCAATTAGTGTTAAAAGAAAGAGGAACAAAAAGCCATACCGCTTACTCTTCGGCTCTTCCTCTTGAACGCGTTGAGTCACTATCCAGGCGTGTGAGTTTCTGAATGAGTTCTTCCTCTTCCCTCTTACACATCTTGGAGTCTCATTGGCTCAGTTCAAGATCAACCCCCTGCCAGCCTGTTGTCCAATGGGCTGGTGGCTACAACTTCGATTTTCCTTCAACACACCCTCCACCCCTCCCTCATACACAATACAACCCTTACCAAACTCATTCCCCATCAACCTTTCTCAAACTCCACCCTCCGCACATAACTCTTACAAATCTCCACCCCCGTACACAACAAAACTTACAAAATTCCACTCCCTTGCAGAACAAAATACTTCTAAAACCTAATTCCCACACCCAACCTCTTTTAAAACTCAACCCCCAAACACAGCACAATCTTTACAAAACTCATCCCCTATCAAACACAAGTTTCATAACTCCACATGACAATTAAACCCTTACAAATCTCATCCCACTCCAACAAAGTTCAACCCCCCTCCCAACATAAACTTTATTAAATTCTACTCTAGCCAATACAACGTTTATAAAACTACACCTCAAACACAAAAATCCTTTATAAAACGCAGAGCCCTTACAAAACGCCGGCCCCAAACGCAGAGCCCTTACAAAACGCCGGCCCCAAACGCAGAGCCCTTACAAAACGCCGGCCCCAAACGCAGAGCCCTTACAAAACGCCGGCCCCAAACGCAGAGCCCTTACAAAACGCCGGCCCCAAACGCAGAGCCCTACAAAACGCCGGCCCCAAACGCAGAGCCCTTACAAACGCCGGCCCCAAACGCAGAGCCCTTACAAAACGCCGGCCCCAAACGCAGAGCCCTTACAAAACGCCGGCCCCAAACGCAGAGCCCTTACAAAACGCCGCCCCAAACGCAGAGCCCTTACAAAACGCCGGCCCCAAAACGCACAGCCTTACAAAACGCCGCCCCCAAACGCACAGCCCTTACAAACCGCCGCCCCCAAACGCACAGCCCCTACAAAACGCCGCCCCCAAACGCACAGCCCTTACAAAACGCCGCCCCCAAACGCACAGCCCTTACAAAACGCCGCCCCCAAACGCACAGCCCTTACAAAACGCCGCCCCCAAACGCACAGCCCTTACAAAACGCCGCCCCCAAACGCACAGCCCTTACAAAACGCCGCCCCCAAACGCACAGCCCTTACAAAACGCCGCCCCCAAACGCACAGCCCCTACAAAACGCCGCCCCCAAACGCACAGCCCCTACAAAACGCCGCCCCCAAACGCACAGCCCTACAAAACCCGCCCCCAAACGCACAGCCCTTACAAACCCGCCCCCAAACGCACAGCCCTTACAAAACGCCGCCCCCAAACGCACAGCCCTTACAAAACGCCGCCCCCAAACGCACAGCCCTTACAAAACGCCGCCCCCAAACGCACAGCCCTTACAAAACGCCGCCCCCAAACGCACAGCCCTTACAAAACGCCGCCCCCAAACGCACAGCCCCTACAAAACGCCGCCCCCAAACGCACAGCCCCTTACAAAACGCCGCCCCCAAACGCACAGCCCTTACTAAACGCGCCGCCCCAAAACGCACAGCCTTACTAAACGCCGCCCCCAAACGCACAGCCCTTACTAAACGCCGCCCCCAAACGCACAGCCCTTACTAAACGCCGCCCCCAAACGCACAGCCCTTACTAAACGCCGCCCCCAAACGCACAGCCCTTACTAAACGCCGCCCCCAAACGCACAGCCCTTACTAAACGCCGCCCCCAAACGCACAGCCCTTACTAAACGCCGCCCCCAAACGCACAGCCCTTACTAAACGCCGCCCCCAAACGCACAGCCCTTACTAAACGCCGCCCCCAAACGCACAGCCCTTACTAAACGCCGCCCCCAAACGCACAGCCCTTACTAAACGCCGCCCCCAAACGCACAGCCCTTACTAAACGCCGCCCCCAAACGCACAGCCCTTACTAAACGCCCCCCCAAACGCACAGCCTTACTAAACGCCGCCCCCAAACGCACAGCCCTTACAAAACGCCGCCCCCAAACGCACAGCCCTTACAAAACGCCGCCCCAAACGCACAGCCCTACAAAACGCCGCCCCAAACGCACAGCCCCTACAAAACGCCGCCCCAAACGCACAGCCCCTACAAAGCCGCCCCCACGCACAGCCTTACAAAACGCCGCCCCCAAACGCACAGCCCTTACAAAACGCCGCCCCCAAACGCACAGCCCTTACAAAACGCCGCCCCCAAACGCACAGCCCTTACAAAACGCCGCCCCCAAACGCACAGCCCTTACAAAACACCGCCTCCAACCACAGAGCCCTTACAAAAGTCTGCCCCAAAACACAGAGCCCTTACAAAACTCCACCCCAAACAGAACCCTTACAAAAGACTGCCTCCAAACACAGTGTCCTTACAAAACTCCACCCCCAAACACATTCCTTACAAAACACCACATACAGCTCTGACAAAACTCCACTCCAAACACACAGCCCTTACAAAATTCCACCCAAACACACAGCCCTTACAAAACTCCACCCCCAAACACATATCTCTTACAAAACTCCACCCCAAACACATATTCCTTACAAAACACCACATACAGCTCTGACAAAACTCCACTCCAAACACACAGCCCTTACAAAACTCCACCCCAAACACATATTCCTTACAAAACTCCACCCCCCCACACACATATTCCTTACAAAACACCATATACAGCTCTGACAAAACTCCACTCCAAACACACAGCCCTTACAAAACTCTACCACAAACAAAATCCTTACAAATCTTTCCACCCCATCCCACGATTTTCATAAGAATCAAATTACGGTCGGTCTCCCATAATTAATAAGCAGGAAATAATGAATTAACAACAGGTTTGGAGTTTGGGTATCATATACAAGAAAAAACACCCGGCGGGCGTATCACTTTTCTGTAAAGTACGCTTTGAAACGAACAGCTCTAGGTCGATTTCATTTTCAATTTCAAGGGTTTTTTTTAAAAAAAAATGTAAAACAAGAGGAAGTGTTTTTATTTAGCTGTGGGAAGGGGTGGTGACATGGTGTGGGTAAGAGGCGGAAGCATTGTTACAGTGAGGGTAGCTGCCTCCTCCCTCTCTCTCCCAGCTGGAATGTGTGCGGCCAATACGTGCTGCTTGTCAGGTTCGCAATGTCGCTGTGTAGAGAGGAGGCGGCACCAATGTGAAGGACGGGGCGTCTTGCGGCAACCAAGCTGACTGACTGACTGACTCATAAGCGGAGCCTGTGACACTCGGGGAGGATCCACAAACCGAAAGGAAGGAAGGAAGGAATAACAGTTAACAAGAAAGAAGAGATGGCATTAACAGCAAATGCCGCTTTCTGACATGCCGGTACAATCTCTGGCTTTGACCTACAGAAGGCTGTCGGTGGGCATCAGCTGCTCACTCCGCTTAGGAAGTCAGCGAAAGAAAATTAAGGTGATTTATTTTTTTTTGTCAGTGCGGATCTAACTTGTCATCTTTTTTTTAAACTGTCGTTGCTCGGACTGCCTTTTGGGTTTTGTTCTTGAGGATGTGGTGGGTGAATGCTCTCCAGGGGAGGGGAGTGATGGATACAGGGGGGGGGGGGGGTATATTAAGCTGTAATCTTTTTTAGAGAAGTGAGCAGTGTCTCGTGGTGTTAAATATCTGGGGTTGTGTGAACTCTCCTCAACTTCAAAGCCGTCTCTTTGTATCCACAGCCTGGTGGCTAAAACAGTGAAGGCAGAACTCCCCGGACCAAACCCTCGCCGTGTAAGAGAAAGGAACAAGAGAGGGGACAGAAAAGGCCCCTTGCGTAGACATGAAGTGTGATAAATGCACTAAAAATGTAAGGAAAATCCCTTTGTCCTTGGCTTAGTTTCATTTTTCTTCCTCTTGTAACAATGGTTTCAGGGATTTTATTATTTCGTACATTATTATTTTTGACGAGCCGGATTCCGCACTGCATATTTCATTTTGTATTTGAATTTAGAAATGCACTAAAAAACAGAAGAATAATGAAAATGAAAGTCTGCTTAACGACACGAAGAGCGGCACCACCAGCGAAATAGATGAGGTGAGGCACTTAGAGAGAGGCTCATCTTGTTGTCTGTTGATAAATGATCTATTACTGATTGCACTTTATTTTTAAAACAGGAAAGTGAATTTCATAAACTAGCCAATGCCAAAATATTCCTCAGCGACTGCCTGGCCTGTGATAACTGCGTGACATCGACAGAAAGTAGGCAGATTGCCCAACAATGTCAAGAGGAGTTTTTCACTGTTCTCAACCTCAACCAGGTAAAATAGATTAGACAGCAAAAGCGTTTGACTTGGCCATTACTGTGGCGAGTTTAAAGGCGTGTTGGTGTCTAAAAGAAAAATCCACCAGTTTTTTTATGACGAGGCATTGATGTCATGAATTGCAAATCGCCACAGATTGCCGCACACTTAATCTTGTTGTCAGTCTCACCATGTGTTCCAAGCAATTGCTGGATTTGCATTGGGAGCGTAGTTTAAACCTGTCACGAAGTTATAGCTGGCATTGCAGGGCTTAAGGATCCTTTAAGACCAGATTTCAGTTCTTGCTGTGCCACTCCACCTTGGAGAACCAGAACAGTGCAGTCTGACTCCCATTGATGGTAAATTTTCTCAGGACGTTTTAAATTTGTCTTCCAAAAGTGCCCTTCCTGTCTCTTACTGTTTCTTCCAATCTCTTTTTATTTGATTTGAATGCCCCTATTTTCTACTGTTGGCCATTACGATTATCTCTCCTGGTCCTTGGATAAAGTGATAAAGTTGCATACTTCACCAAGATCCTAACTGTCCTCTTGCCCTTGTCATGCTATTATCCACTTACACTGTTTGGAGCAGAAGGTCAGGGAGAGTGGCAGGCTGGGGGCAGGGAGGGGTGGAATCCAGCTCATGGTGTTTAGCAGAGGTGCCATATTGCACTGAATTTTCAGCCGTAGTAATTTCAAAGTTGTGTCAACTAGGAATTGAGAGATGCACGCTTGGCTAACCATTGAAGTTCAGTGTTAGACAGAAGTTACCTCTTGTACGCTTTCTGCAGTAAGGCAGTAGTATAGCTCAAATCTTTTGAGTTCATGGTCCATCACAGAATGCCAACTTGAATTTTCAATGTATTTAGTGACTGTGCAACAAAATGTGTGATGTGCAGGTTTGCTCCTGGCATGTTTTATTTCCAATTTCAATGCTTGACCTTGGTATAATATATACAGACATGCACAAGTATATGTGCAACAGTCTGACACCATCTGTAGCATGTCCTCTGATAACCCAGTCTTCCTTCTAAGAACTGTTGGGGCAAAGGTGCTTGACTCATTGTAAATACATTCACACCTCTTATGCAGATTACCGTTCAAGTTCTTTCTCAAATGAGTTGTTCACATGGATTGTGAAATGTGTTTAAAGGCTAATGAGAGCAAAGTTGAAGATGATCTAGTTGTACCCATTAACGTGGGAGGTTCTTTGTATTATTTACTCAAACAGAAATGGAGGAAATTGATACATAAATCTTGAAAAGGTCAACCTCAAAGTTATGTAGAACATCAGCTGCATCAAAGTCTAAAATTGAATTTGAACTTTAATTTCAGCTGGGATTTTGTTTCTGCTGTTTGCTGGTTTACAGTTAATTTTCCAAATTAAATTTCTATCTAAATATCTGTAAATGTTTTATTGTAGTTGAATTTAAATCTCTTTTGAAGATTAAAGATTTTCCCAAGGGTTGGCACTTGTGGGCAAAGGTTGGGTCCATTGATTTAATTGACCTAAAACATTCATGAGACTTTGAACATTAGATGCAGTCTGTTATTTCACCTTCTTGGCCCCTGTCAAGTTGAGTAAATGGACCATCACACAAACCAGCTTCCCATCTACTGACTGTGTCTACACTTCCTGCTTCCTCGGCAAAGTAGCCAGGATAGCCAAGGAGCCTACGCACCCCAACATTCTCTCTTCAGGGAAAATGATACAAAACCTGAGGTCACGTATCAACCAACTGAGAAGTAGCTTTTTCCCCTGCAATATCAGACTTTTGAATGGACTTACCTTGCACTAACTTGATATTTCTTCACAAGTTTGTAACACTACATTCTGCGCTCTTTCATTTCCTTCTATATGAATGGTATGTTTTGTCTGTATAGCGCGCAAGAAACAATACTATCCACTATTAACTTTTCACTGTTAATACTTTTCACTGTTTTTTCTGTGCTTTCATGTGACAAATCAAAATGTATTCTTCAAGGCTTGATTTGTACAGATTTTACCCTGATCGTTAGAGAAGTGACAGTTGAAAGGCGCAATAAAATCATGTTGTTTAGAACTTGCTGAATCTTCACAAAATAAATGGGGTAGTTTTAGTTCCATGTCAAGTTGACTACTTTCTGCATGACTTATAACAAGCCTATTGATGTAATATTCTATTCTATACCTATACATTAATACCACAGAACATGTGCTCTGAGGTTTTTTGGGTGCAATGAGTCTGTTAATTTTTTTTTACTAGAATTTTGTTTTATCCTTTCATGGGATGTGCACCTTGTTGTCAAGGTCTGTATTTGTTGCCCCTCCCTAATTGCCTTTGAGCAGGTGGTGGTGGGTCTCCTTTTTTAGCGCATTCACAATATTGGGAGAGGAATTGTACAGTTTTGACCTGGCTCCAGTGATTCTGATCTAACTGAGTGTCCATGGATCTTATGTTCTTATCCTGTCCCAGTAGTATCCAGACCATTTGTATCTCCACCGATGTCCTGCAAAGATCATCTGACTCAAAAAGTTTTAGAAATGTAATTTTGACTTAAATTTTGCCAAATATCTCCTTCAGTCAATGTGAATTAATTCTACCAAATCTGTTACCCTGTTTCTTCCCAGACTGCTCATGCTACATGAGTGCAGTGCCACCCAAGTTTGAATTGCAATTACCCAATCCTATCCATTACTTTCACCTCCACGATATGCCCTGCCTTTTCTGCTGCTCCACCCACCCCCATTACTGAAATCTTTACTCATGCTTTTGCTGTAGACTCGACTTCTTCAGGGCTTTACAAAGCAATTCTCAATACGTTTGGAGCCTATGGGATACAATTACAGCAGGCCTTTAAGTATAAAGTGACTACTTATTGATTTAATGGGTTTGACTAATGGATATGTCCTTTCCTTTTTATGCAGAGATGTGATGTGTCCAAACACAAAGTGCTGGTCATTTCAATTTCCCCTCAGTCAGTGCCCTATTTTGCTGCAAAGCATTGTGTAAACATTACTGATGTAATCCAAAGACTTTCTGGATTCTTGAAAGGTCTTGGTGAGTAATATTTGTTTTTAATATTTAGCTCTAATTAGCTTAGATCAGATTGATTTGTGATACATAATCAAAATGCCCTAAAGTGTTCAATTGGAAAATGGAAATTATTGATTTTTTTTTTGAAGAACTTTTCTTGAGTAAATTCTTTCTTTTGTAAGAAAACGTGAGAAAAATAAAAGGCCACGATGTTGGAATCTGAGACAAAAATAGAAAATGCTGGAAAACCTCAGCAGGCCTGACAGCATCTGAGGAGACTCAAAACTTTGGCTGTATTCTTATTCCCCAGATGATATCAAACTTGCTGAGAATTTCCAGCATCTTCTGTTTTTATATCTGACATTGTTCTAATGTACTACTTCTGAACAGTTAGCACTTATCCTCTCTAAAGGTCTCACCATCAGCATTGCCAAGAAGGATTTTTTTTAACCCAATGCACTGCCTGTAGATCAAGGCAAATTGCAAGTTTAAACCAGTACACTGGAAAATTGTGCAGTGTTTAACATGCCGCTATTTGGTACCTATCCTGTATTTGAGCTTCTGAGCAGTTTTAAGGAGAAGTAGCTTTTCATTAGTACTCCAATCTCGCATTGAAAACAAATGTGCAGTTACATGCCTCTCTGCCTGAGGCTAATAGCTATTCCTTTGAACTAAACTTCCCACTCTGTTGTTCATCAGTTTGTGTGCAATCAGGATTTGAAAAAGTGAAGAGATTACAAATTTCCAAATGGAAAATCTAATTACCGTTGCATCAGATTCTAAGTAATTAGTTCTGTACTATAAAGTACTTCAACTGAAGTTGTTGAGGCTTTTCTGTGTGGAGTTTTCACATTTTCCCCCCTTCTTGTTTGCGTGGGTTTTCTCTGGGTGTTCCAATTTCCTCCCACAAGTCCCAAGATGCATAGATTAGATGAGTTAGCCATAGGAAACGTGTGGGATTGCGGGATGGAGTGCGGGAGAGGGCAAATCTAAGATATTCTGTCAGGGAATTGGTGCAGATTCAATAGGCCGAATGGTATAGAATCATAGAAGTTTACAGCATGGGGACAGGCTCTTCGGTCCAACTTGTCCATGCTGCCCTTTTTTAAACATCTAAACTAGTCCCAATTGCCCACATTTGGACCATAGCCCTCTATACCATTGTACTGGTGTAATTATCTAAATGCTTTTTAAAAGATAAAATTATGCCCGCCTCTACTACAACCTGTGGCAGCTTGTTCCAAACATTCACCACCATCTGTGTGAAAAAATTGTATCTCTCCTCTCTGATCTTAAACCTATACCCTCTAGTTTTAGACTCCCCTACAGTTGGGAAAAGATAGTGACTATTTACCTTGTCTATGCCCCTCATTATTTTATAGACCTCTATAAGGTCATACCTCAGCCTCCTATACTCCAGAGAAAAAAGTCTCAATCTATTCAGCCCCTCTTTATAACTCAATCCATCAAGTTCCGATAGCATCCTAGTAAATCTTTTCTGTATTCTTTCTAGTTTAATAATATTCTTTCTATAATAGGGTGACCAGAATTGCACACAGTATTCCAAGTGTGGCCTTACAACTGTCTTGTACAACTTCAAAAAGACGTCCCAACTCTTGTATTCAGTGTTCTGACCAATGAAACTAAATATGCCGAATGCCTTCTTCACCACTCTGTCCACCTGTGACTCCACTTTCAAGAAGCTACGAACATGCCCCCCCCAGGCCCCCAGATCTTTGTTCTGTAACTCTCCCCAACACCTTACCATTCACTGAGTAAGTCCTGTCCTGGTTCAGTCTACCAAAATGATTTACCTCACATTTGTCTAAATTAAATGCCATCTGCCATTCCTCAGCCCACTGGCTCAATTGATCAAGGTCGCATTGCAATTGGAGATAACCTTCCTCGCTATCCGCCATGCTACCAATCTTGGTGTCATCTACAAACTTACTAACTGTGCCCCCTGTATTCTCATCCAAATCATTAATATAAATGACAAATAATAGTGGGCCCGGCACTGATCCTGAGGCACACCTATGATCACAGGCCTCCGGTTTAAAAAACAACTCTCTGCAACCACCCTCTGGCTTCTGTCAAGAAGTCAATTTTGTATCCATTTAAATACTTCACCCTTGTTCCCATGAGATTTAACTTTATGCAACAACCTACTGTGCGGTACCTGTACTGCCCTCATCTATGTTCTTGGTTACCTCTTCAAATAAAACTCAATTAAGTTTGTGATTCATGACTTTCAACTTACAAAGCCATGCTGACTGTCCCTAATCAGTCCTTACATCTCGAAATACCTGTAGATCCTCTCTTAAAGTACCTTCGAACAACTTACCCACCACAGATATGAGGATAATTGGCCTGTAATTCCCCAGGCTTTTCCCTGCAGCCCTTTGTAAACAAAGGCACAGTATTTGCCGCTCTTCAATCTTCAGGCATCTCATCCATGACTAACAATGATTCAAATATCTCGGCTAGGGGACCCACAATTTCCTCCCACAACATCCCAGGATGTACTTCATCAGGTCCTGCAGATTTATCTACCTTGATGCACTTTAAGACTTCCAGCACCATCTCCTCTGTTAAACGCATGCTTCTCAAGACATCAGTATTTAATTCCCCAAGTTCCCTAACATTCATGTTTTTCTCAACATTAAATACTCAAGAGAAATATTCATTTAGGATCTTGTCCACCTCCTATAGATCCGCACGTAGATTACCTTGTTGATCCTTAAGAGGCTCTACTCTCTCCCTTGTGACTCTTTTACCTTTTACGTATTTGTAGGAGATTTTTGGATTCTCCTTTGCCTTATTTGCCAAAACAATTTTGTCCTCCTTTTGCCGTCCTGATTTCTCTCTCAACTCTACTCCAAAACCCCTTATACTCTGCAAAGGATTCACTTGATCCCAGCTGTCTATGCAAGTCATATGTCTCTTTCTTCTTCTTGACCAGGGACCCAATGTCCTGAGTCATCCAGGGTTCCTGACTTCTGTCAGCCTTGCTCTTCACTCTGAGGAATATATTTACCCTGAACTGTTTTGAAAGCGTGCCACTTACCAGATGTCCCTTTTCCTTCCCACAGACTCCCACAATTAACTTTTGAAAGTTCCTGACTGTATCATCAAAATTAGCCTTTAGAATATTAACTTTTGGGACAGACCTATCATTCTTCATAGCTATCTTAAAACTAATAAAATTATGGTCCCTGGTCCTAAAGTGATCCCTCACTAACACTTCTGTCACCTGTCCTTCCTTATTTCCCAAGAGGAGATCAAGTTTCGCCCTCTCTCTAGTCAGGCCATCCTCATACTAAATGAGAAAGTCTTCCTGAATACACTCAACAAATTTCTTTCCATCCAACCCTCTAATACTATGGCAGTCGCAGTCAATATTGGGAAAATTAAAATCTCTGACTATTGCCACTGTATTTTTCTTGGAGCTATCTGTAATCTCCTTACATATTTGCTCCTCAACTTCCTGCTGACCATTTGGGTGCCTATAGTACAACCCTATCAAAGTGATTTCCCCCTTCTTATGTTCTCAGTTCTACCCATATAGATTCAGTGGCTCGGATATATCTTTTCTCAGTGCAGCCATGATGCTTTCCCTAATCAAAAGTGCAACTTTTCCTCCTCTCTTACCTCCTGTTCTATCTTTCCTTTAACATCTGTTCTCTGGAACATTAAGCTGCCAGTTCTGTCCCTCACTTAGCCATGTTTCAGTAATTGCTATAATACCCCAATCCCAGGTACCCATCAATGTCCTGAGTTCATCTGTCTTGCCTGTCAGGCCTTTTGCATTGAAATAAATACAGTTTAATCTGGACTTCCTTTGCTCACTGTCTTGCTGCTGTCTGATCTTTCTGGCACGAGAATTACTGACACTGACTTTCCTGATTTAATGTGCTTTGTTTAACATCCGTACTGTCCTCAAATTTCTCCTCTATCTCCCTACTGCTTTGGATCCCACCCCCCTATCAAACTAGTTTAAACCCTCCCCAAGCAGATGTAGCAAATCTCCCCATCAGGATGTTAGTCCCCCTCTAGTTCAAATGTAACCTGTCCCTCTTGAACAGATCAGCCCTTATCCAGAAAAGACCCCAGTGATCCAAAAATCTAAATCCCTGCCCCCTTTGCCAGCTCTCAAGCCAGGCATTCATCTACCTAATCCTCCAATTCCTACTTTCACTAGCATGTGATATTGGTGGTAGTCCTGAAATTAACTACCTTCAAAGTCTTTCACATCAGCCTTCTGCCCAACTCTCTCTCTCCACATTTCAGGACCTCATCCCTTTTCCCACCTATGTTGTTGGTACCAATATGTACAAGACTCTTGCTGCTCACCCTACCCCTTAAGAATGTCCTGCAGTTGCTCAGAGACGTCCTTGACCCTGATACTAAGGAAGCAACACACCATTCTGGAGTCTCAATTGCAGCGATAGAAATGCCTGTCTGTATCTCTAACTAGCAAGTCTTCTATTATTACTGCTTGCTTGCTCTTTGCCTGACCCTTTCCCACAGCAGAACCAGCTGTGGTGTCACAGGCCTGGCCTCTGCTGGTATCTCCCCCTGACAGCATCCAAAATTATATACTTGTTTGAAAGGAGAATAGACACAGGAGACTCCTGCACTACCTGCCTGCCTTTCTTGGCAGTCATCATCTACCTGTCCGAACCTGTGGTGTGACAACGTCCCTGTAACTAGTGGCTACCTGGTATCTTCACTTTAGGGATTCTGTGCAGCGAGATAAATTGACCATTGCTCATAATTAATGTTATGCATTTTGTATTTCAGGAGTACATTATGTCTTTGATATGACGTTGGCAGCTGATTTCAGCCTTCTCGAGAGTCAGAAAGAATTTGTTCAGCGTTTTTACCAGAGAAGCCAAGACCAACAAGCTTTACCAATGTTTGCCTCCGCTTGCCCAGGTAATAATTTAAAAATTTAAATTACTTCATAATTTAAAAATGTATTGCTGAAGGAGCAGACACGTAATTACACTTAAAATTTTTGCTGCCACCAAATATCTCTCTGGTATATCAATGTGTTTGTCAGTAATTGTGTTTCATTCATAAATGTGAATGAACTATAAATTGTTTAGTTTTGCTCAATTAGTACAGTTTCTTTTCAAATATGTATTTTTGCATTTTATGACAGTACCATCCATCTATAAAACCATTTGAAACTCATGTAACATATCAAAGCAGAAAATTCGATTTAGGCTTGGTTTTACAGTAGGGCTGCAACATGTCCCACCCTGCGTTATCAGTACACAGTGGCTGCCTGGCCAAGAAGTGGTTAAGATAAGTGGACCCATAATATCAACTGCCACTAAGATGTATTAAATGTCATTCCTGTAGTGAGCTTTTTTCGTTTTACGCTGGTCACCAGTGTCATTTCTGAATATAAATATTTCCTTCTCTTCTGCCCATAATCTCCAACTTGTTACATTTGTCTTTTGTCTTCACAAAATGCAGGTCCAGAACATTGACTTCATGGTTGATGTAATGTGCTTGGGAACATTAAGAAAATGTTATTCATGCTCTTGAGGCTGGTCTGTCATTCAATGAGATCATGGTTGATCAGATTATGGCCTTAACTCCACTCTCCTGGCTGACCCCGTAATGTTTGACTCCCTTGTGAAGCCCACAATCTGTCCAACTCCGCCTTGAATACATTCAATGATCCAGCCCCTCTGCCCCGAGAAAGAAAATTCCAAGCGCTCATTTAGGATAGTGAATATCTTAAGATGAGCTGCCTTTTACTTTTATTGCAATGTTAATGTAAGCCTTATTTGTGACCAATAAATAAACTTTAACTTTTACTTTAAATTTTAAAATTGGATAGTACATCCTATAAGTTGATACCTTTTATCGTTAGTACCATGGGCAGCCTTTATGGCTCGTGAGAAAATGGTTAATGCTGTTTGATTTTGAGCTATATTGTTATTCATCATTGAGTTATATGCATACCATGATCAGATGACACAGAATCTATTCCTTGGGAAAATATTTGATTATCGAAGCGTATTCCCCAAATGAGAAACTTACAGCAAACAGGGAGGCTACTCAGTTCATCATGACAGTCTGTGAGCTCTTATCCATGGCAATCCAAAACTAATCCTAGTGTCCTGTTCTCTTCTCATCAACCTGTATTTTTCTCTGCTTCAAATGTGTAACCAACCTTCCCTCAGAAGTGCAATGGTCTCCCTTCAGTGACTTTCCTCGGGCAAACCTTTTTATAACTTTAACAACTCCCAGCATAAAGTCGTTTATTCAAACCCATTCCTTATGCCCGTTTATTGGTATTTTAAATTGAAAAGCTCCTTGTCACTGATTCTTTAAAATAGAAAAACAATCTTTTTCTTTTAAAAACTTCTCTTCACTTTAGAAAAATCACTTGAATCATCTTGAGTTTCTCTGCTCCAAAGAAGATAGATGTTTTTAAACATATAGACTCTATAATTCCATGATCCCTGGTGATATGCTAGTGACTCCATGCTTTACAATCACTATGGTATGAATGCCTGTCACAGTTTTCAAGATCAGTTGAAAGACTCAGTCTTGACATAAATTTAATTCTGCCTTTCAGTAAATACATGTCGATTTTGATCGGAAAAAACTTAGTTGTATTCCCTGTGTGATTTGACATTTATGTTGTAACCTGTTTGATAAATTTAAGAGGTCTTGTCTTAAACAGTATAAATGCTGGATTAAATAAGGAGTGCTACTGATCTCGTAGACAGAGTTAGATGTTTCTGTCCAAGGACCATTGCTTGAAGGAGAGGAAATCCCTCATTAAGTATTTCTGTTGTGTTCCTAAAAAATGTCATGCGAAATGAAAATCACTTTCCCAGAAGAAAATGTATATTAAATGTGCATTACTTTCTTGAACTGTGTCTTTTTTAAATTTAAAAACTTATTGGCTGGTTTGAACTTAGTGGTTAAAAAAATACTCTCTCTCACTCTTTTTTTCAAATTAACTGCTGCTCACCACCTCCCATCTCCAGCTCACAGTAGCTCCCATTCACTGCCTTTCCAGACTTGCTGCTCCACCTTGCTGTCTCTCCTGATTTGCCTCTTCACTCCCACTCACTGACTCCACACACTTCCCCTACCCTCCTCCACCGCCACCACACTCTAACCACCACTATTGCCTCTCACTGTAAGTCAGGGCTCAGGAGAGGGGTAACAAAAGAGAGGGAACAAGCGAGGGAAGGTTAATGAGCAATGGGTGTGATTCTTCTGAAGAAATTGAGCAAACTCGGTAATCATGTTAAAACGAAAATGGCAGCAAGTGCTATTAGGGAACATCGCTAATTTAGCAATCATGTTAAAGCAAAACTCATTATTAGAAAACACTTCAAACGGGGCACACCTTTATTGAAAAATAAATAATTTCCAATGGACTAAAGTTTTTAAATTGTGTAGAATAGTTTTCTGCCCTTCATGTAAAGTATTAAAAAAATTGAGAAGTCAATTCAGTAGTGTTGTTTTTAAATCAATACTTGTGAGAAGTTTGTTTCCTCTATCCTGCCCCCAATGATTCAGCAGAAATGATTATTGTATCTGTAGGACAATGATAGTTAATCATTCCAATTGCTCCTCTCTTTCTCTCTCTCTCTCTCTCTCTCTCTCAATTGACTGCAGCAAGTGTTTTGTTAAAAATTTGCTAAATGCTGCAATTGTAAAAGACCCACGTGGACAGATTTTCTTGGAAGTTTTTGAAATGACGAACAAGAAATAATTTTTATTCTTAACGCATTTTTAGATGAGAATAAAAACACCTGCATGCACCAAGAGTCTCCTACACAGAAGTAGGTGACAGGGATGGAGATTAAGTTATTTAACTGCCCAAAGAAAGTCAGTCATATACAGATCTGGTTAATGTTTTGGATGTCGTTCAGTGATGTTTCTGGATTCTGTGCAGATGTAACTTAGTCTTGGACAATCTTGGTCTTTTCCTCAAGTCAGCAGCTGTCTGGATGAGGGCAGTCTGCTGTTTTGGCTGGTCAGATCCAGACTGGGCACCCACTTGCAGAACAACTGGAGAGGGTCCACAAGTTGTTTTCTCATTGTGTTCCACTCATCTGTCACACTCTAACCCTGGAACAGAGATTGCTTTTCATTCTCATTAGTTTCTTATCACATCATCTCTATTGACCAGTGAGCCAGTTACTAAATATAGTCAGTAAGTTGGGGCACCCTCACTCCACATCCAGTGATTAGAATAAGTAGTCAGTGAGGTCCCTTGTCCAAAGTAAGTTGGACAACTCACTTCACACCCACCAAAATAAAAAGATTGGCTGCAATTTTACCATCTCGTCCATCACAGGAATTGGAGCAGGCAAGGGACGGATCGTGGAAAATTTTGTTAACCTCGGGTGAGATTTTATAGTTTCAGGATGTGGGGCTCTAAAATCCCATCCAATATGCCTACATGTTTGTGAGCATACAGGGGATGGGCCATTTAAACTTGTTCAAGATGACTGCCCTGGTGGGCTATTTCCAGATAGAATAACTCCTCACTGATTGCTTTTTAATTTGCATAGTCAAGTTATGCAAGTACTTGGCTATTTTAAGAACTGCTCTTCAGTTCACTTAAAATGCTGTTGTCATTTTTGAAGTGGAGATGCCAGCATTGGACTGAAGCAAATGTAGTGAGAAGTCTCACAAAACCAGGTTAAAGTTCAATAAGTTTATTTGTAGCTAAAGCCACTAGCTTTCGGAACACTGGCTGCCCCTTCATCGGGTGAGTGGAAGTTCTAATCACAAACCGGGCACATAAAGAAATAGACTCAATTTACAGAATAATGAGTTTGTGTCTTTTTGTGCCCTGTTTGTGATTAGAATTCCCACTCACCTGACAAAGGGGCAGCCAGCGCTCCGAAAACTAGTGGCTTTTGCTACCAATTAAACCCGTTGGACTTCAAACTTGTGTTGTGAGACTTCTTGCTGTCTGTTTTATCCAATGGGTTCAGCCAATCCAGTATTACAAGTCATTTGTGATTTTTTTTTTAAAAAAACATGGTTTTATAACAGTGTTAATCACCTTTAAAACCAGCCTCAATGGGCAGGATGTGTTACTTGTGTGCCTGATATCTGACCCCAAAATAATGCTCGTTTTGGAACACAATCACTACGGGGAAACTCTCAGAACAGTGGAATTATCTTCTTCACAGTATGTCTGATGAGGGCAAACATTCCTGCTAACTCATGGGAGTGACCAGCCAAGATAGAGAAGGTCAGTCAGTCTCAGGCCAGGGACTCATCAGTTGGTGGGAATGCTTGGGGTTTGGGAAAGCGCCCAATACATTGAGAGACTTTGTCAGGAACATGGAGATGTAAAGTTGAGATGTCGAGGCGAGTGCAGAAACCACTGAATCCTTCACGTAGCAGAGCCCTGTATGAGAGAGTCTGTAGATCGTACAGCCATGTCAGAACCACAGTGGAGGCAAGTCCATCCTCAATCTTAAGACTACCAAAGAGGAAGTGATTGAGGTCATGTTTATCTTGTACACGATGACTCTTAATATTGCATGCATTACAATTTTCAGTTCTGCTTTAAATATTCTGCGGAGTTCAGCATCATTGCTTACTTCCCGAAAGAGATCTAATAATCACATGGTGAGAAGTGTACCTCTGATTAATCATATATCCAAAAAGTATGCCAATTACATGTTTGTCGTCTGAACTGCATATCTTGCACTGTGGTTGGGTGGAGTCTACGTACTTTAGAGAGGTTAACCTGGTTTATTTCACAGAAGGAAGTGAATGTACTGAGTCACAGTGATAATCTAATCTCAGTAATTCAATTCCTCCTTGTGAGCAATAAACATATGTTACATTTCATATTAATGAGTCATTTTATTTTTCCTTAATTTTCTGATTCTGACTGGGTGAAGGCATGAGGTACGCACACTTTTTTTCCCCCAAGTGTTTAAGCCCATCAACAAGTGATACAGTTAGTAGCTGCAGTTCTGTTCTTGGAGCACTTTGTAATGTATAACATTGAATCTTAAAGAAGACAATACCAATGCGAGTTGCACTGGTTTTTGCCTTCTCCTAAAGGTGATATGGTGTTTAAATATCGGTATTGGTGGTTCATTGAAATCTAGTGGAGTATTAAGCAATCCCAACTATCAGCATTCTGAAAGAGACATAATGCACATTGAATACCTAGGAAGGGTGGCTGGTAGGGAAAGAGAGATGGGAATCAACACGCTGAATAATTCCAACCTAAAATCAATCCAATTAAACAAAGCAGGTTGTTTAACTACAGGGCAGTAATAATTGGCATGTGATGACACATCCATGTCAGTAGCTAGTTTAAGGGAATAGTCAAATGAGCAACCAAAGAGCCCTTCACTGTTATATCCCCAAATGTTGTGGTCATCACAGTTCCTGGAAAGTGGTACAGCAGACTGTTGCACTAATGATCTAAAAAGTGTAATCTGATCTCTTGCAGGCTGGATTCGTTATGCTGAAAAAGCCCTTGGAAGCCTTGTACTTCCCCACATCTGCACGGCTAAATCCCCCCAGCAGATCATGGGGTCTCTGATAAAGGACTATTTTGCCAAAAAGCAGGTAATAATGGTGTGATTGAATTGTTAGCCTTGATCACAGTTCCCTTTTTGTTTTGCTTCATTGTTTCATGGGATGTGAATGTCACTGCCAAGACCAGCATTCCCTAATTGCCCTTGAACTGATTGGCTTGCTATTCTGGAGGATAGTTGAGAGTCAGCCACATTGTGGATGGTTTGGAGTCACCAATAGACCAGACTGGTAAGGTCAGCAGATATTCTTAGTGAGCCAAATGATCTTTATAACAATAATTGTTACTGTCCATTGTTGAGGCTTCATATTCCAAATCCATTAATTTAGTTTAAATTCGACCATGGTGGGATTTGAACTGTTTCCCAGAGCAGTAGCTTGAGCCTTTGGAATGCTAGTTCAATGACATTGCCACAACATCACTATCACCCCGACCTTGATAGGACTTTGACTGTCAACGTGGATTTTGGATTCCTGTTGCTCAGGTTAACAACCTGCACTTCAGCAAAGCTTAAAAACTAAACAAATTGACTTCTGATATCTTGTATTTACTATTGGTGGAAACTTGTTGGCACAAAATACTGGTGTGTTGGTCAACGTGTCACTGAACATTACTTTCATTCAATGAATCATTTTCAGTGTGAGACGTGAAAAGTGCCTTACCATTCTTTCATGGAACTTACTCATTGCTGAGCATCTTCTGATAGCCAAAACAATTCCGAATAAGACTGATAGTTTTCTTCATTTGTGGCTAATGGCACTTTGCTCTCGCAAATGGCAATTTACCCCAGTCTTTTGGGGCTGCAGGACCTGCCCAAGGTCTGTGTGGAGTTTGCATATTCTCCCCATGTCTGCATGGGTTTTCTCCTACAATCCAAAGATGTGCTGGTTAGGTTAATTGGCCATGCTAAATTAACCCTCATTTCGGTGGGATTAGCAAGATAAGTGTGTATGGTTAGGGGATAGAATGGGTTTATTGTCGGTACAAGCTCAATGGGCCGAATGGACTCCTTTTTGTATTAAGGGATTCTATGAAGGTATTTTCCACAAGATGAATGATTTCATCTGAAGGATTCTGCTGAGAAAAGGCAAACGTTAGAACTGTAATGGTCATTTATTAGCAAAATTTAGAAAATGTCAGCATGTTGAACATGCAAATTGACCAATTGGCTTGTTATTTATTTCCCATAAGATCTAATCAGTATTCTGTAAACTGTGTGTGCCTTTTATATTCTCTGTTTGTGATCAGAACTCCCACTGACCTGACGAAGGGGCAAACCCTGAAAGCCAGTGGCATTTACTACCAAATATGCCTGTTGGAATTTAACCTGGTGTTGTGGACTTCTTATTATAGGGAAAAGGCCAAGGAGTGATACTCGAATTGCTGCCTCAGGGGCACTAGCACATTTGTGATGGTACAAATGGCTGACTACTGTGCTATAACCATTTATATGCTTCCATGTGAGGATTGCACTATTAAAATGCTGCAAGTTTCTTTAAGAATAATATTCCTTTTAATACAATCCTTCAATCAGAAAATGGGGTGGAAAATATCACAAATTATAAATGATGAAATATAAATTTTTAACTTGCAGCTCAGCCTATTGAGAAATAGTTCCATCTGTGTCCAGTAAATATCTAAGAACTATAAACATATTTCAGCATTGAGTATGTTAGCAGGTTGAGCACTGACTTGTTTTGGCATTTTTTGGCTCTTTTCTTTGCAGCAACTCTCCCCTGAGAAAATCTTCCATGTAGTTATAACGCCATGTTACGATAAAAAATTGGAGGCACTTGGAGAAGACTTTTACAGCACCGTAAACCAGATACAGGGTGTCGATTGTGTATTAACTTCAGGTAACATTACAACACCTTTTTGGAAGTTTGATTCAGAAAGTGTGTGACATAATAAGTAAGGGGGAAAAAAGAAGTGAGATGTAACGTGATTAGGTGAAGAATATGAAATGTTTAAATAATAGGGTTAAACGCAAAACATTCTCTCTCCACTGATGCTTTTGGATCTGCTAAATGTCTATCATTTTCCACTGTTTTGGATTTTCAGCGCCTACAATGTTTCGTTACTTTTAGATTTTTGAGAGAATCTGCTAATGATCTTTTCTAAATGATTCGGAACTGTGGAGTATCGGGAAAACCATGGTATAAAGTGTACAGAAATCACGAGAAGCTATTGGAGAGGTGCAAGAAGATGATTAAAAGCTAATTGACATTTTACCCTTAAAGAGAACTGGATGGAAGCCAAGTTTCAGAATACTGAGCACTGAAGTGTGGGGGGAGGGGGTGGAATTTTCCCACCCGCATTGAAATCATGCAAAGGCCCATTGACATTAGATGGGATTTTCAGACTTTGGGGCAAGCGTAACTGGAAAACCCCACCCTGCACATCAGAAATTATATAATGGGATGTAACTTATGGGCTTCCTAGGGTCTGATTTTTGGGGTATCCCAAAAATGCATTGAGAAATCCCTCTTGGAAGTTCCCAAGTATGGGACTGCAGCATCTCCTCTTTCTTGAGGGCAATTAGGATGGGCAAAAAACACTGACCTCACCAGTGACACCCTCATCCTGAGAAAGCTAACTTCCTCTGGATACTTATCTGGAGTTAGGAAGTATCTGAAAATGTGATTATAGATCGCAAACTTTGGATGATTTGGCCAGGGTTTTGCCCATAGTTACTCCCCTCAAAAAAAATAAATCAGAATCAAAACCTCTTCTAACTTCTGAGTAGCTAAACGCCCAAACTGACGCCATCCTACGCCAAAATTTCCTTGCATCATATAACCATGAAAGCATGATGGTGACAAAGTTTGGTGTGAGATTGATGAGAAGTTATTGGAAAGAGAATTTGAGGATTTAATATGTAACGCATGGTGCTGGCTTGTGCTGTGCAATTTTAAAATCCAAAATCATGAATAAACTTTGAGGAACGTTGGGAAACAATGAATGCAAAGCACTTGCTGTAAAAGAGTGACATATTGATTTGGAATTAAGGACACATTGGGTGATGCATGTCCGCGTGTGTCATAAAAGGCATGAAAACTTCAAATAGGGACTCAAGCCTTGGGCAACAGAAATTAAGTGGATAGTTATAGAGAATCAACAGCACCTTCAGTTGAAAGTTGGCTGTGGAGGCAGTTTAAAAGGCTTAGAAGTTTGGTAGGAGGTCAGAGCTGGAAGAAACTGGAGCCATCAGTAGAATTAATTAGTGTTTGCTCATAGCAACAGAAGAATGAACGAGTGCAGGGCATCCCTTTAATGAGTTTCAATGGGTAGATGTCCTCTCCTATAGTTATTGTAATGATTGATCAGAATCTTAGAAAACTTGCTACATAGAAGGATGCCATTTGATCCATTGTGCCTGCACAATAGATGAGTCATCTAGTCTAATTGCACTTTCCATCATTTGGCCATAACTCTGCAGGCCATGGCACTTCAGTTGCACATCCAAACAGCTTTTAATTTCTGCCTCTGCTACCCTTTTTCAGGTAGTGAGTTCCAGACCCCCTCAACCCCCGAGTCAAAAACAGTTTTTGTCATCTCCCCTTTAATCCTCTACCAATTGCTTTAAATTTACACCCCCAAGTCACTGACCTCTCTCTGCTAAAGTTAATTTGGCCCTTCCCATTCACTCTATCAATGTCCCTCACAATTTTCGTCTCAATTAAATCTCTCCTCCGCTTCCTCTGCTCCAGAGAGAACAACTTCAGCCTGTTCAATCTTTCCATGTGCCTGCTATTTTCTAGTCTTGGCAACATCGTCAGAAATCTCCTCTGCACCTTCTAGGTGCAATTACATCTTTTCTGTAATGCGTTGACTGGAATTACACAGTCAGTTTGTGGTCTAATTCACGTTTTGTATAGTTCCAGCATCTTATTTATGATGAAATAATGAAAGTATCCAGCTTCCTAACCAGCTTATCGTGTTGCTTTCAGGGATCTGTGGACATTTGCTTCAAGGCCCCTCATTTCCTCTAAACCTCTGTGTCCTCCCTTTTTAATTGTGTGATCCTTTGCCTTGTTTGATCTCCCCAGGTGCACCTGTCTCTGAGTTCCTGTCAAAATATAGTTACATTTATGATTAATTTATAGCCCTCAATTTTGAAATATAGAACAGAAATAAGGAAGTAAAATCTGCATGTGACTCTATCAGCAATTACATAACATGCTTGGGGTATTTAGTAAATTAATTGTGACAGAAAGGTGGCGTGCTGGAGAAGCAATGTAGCTTAGAGGAAACAAATACTGACACATTTGTATGCTGGTGCCAAAATGAAGTGTGAGAAATACAGGTTAGTTTTATTACACTTAGAAACAAAAGCTATTTTTTATTATCAGAGATAAAAATTACATGTTTTGTTGAGCTCCTTTTTTAGTGCAAGTATTTTATCCTTCTAAAATGTTTGGATTATTCTTGAAATGCATTCAATGTACCTTCTTATTGTTCCAGGTGAGATAATGCAGATAATGGAACAGAAAGGTCTTTTGTTGACAACGGTGGAACCAGCAGCCTTAGACAATATGTAAGGTCTCCACTTTTAACTTTATACATCTATAATGCTGTTCTTTCTAAAACAAAGAAACACGAGCTTCTTTATTTATTCACTTTTTTCCCATGTGTTATTTTTGGTGAAGATTTGAAGAAATAGATGAGGTGTGTATCGTGAGGCATGATGGGAGGGGCTCTGATGGCTTCCTTGAACACATTTTTAAGTATGCTGCTAAGGAGATCTTTGGCATTGAGGTCAGGGAGATCACCTACAGGACTCTCAGGTGCGTATGGATGGTTTACAAGCATGCTAAAATCATCAGTAGTAATTGTGTAAGGGCTGCTGCTCTTTCTACAAAAGTAACTGTTAACAGCTTGCATTTCAGCTGTTCTTTATGGTGTATCTGAGTGCAAGTCGCGCTGGGTGACATTGAGCTGTGCACTTCTATCCGATAGGATCAGAGTCAGCCTAGCCAAGCACGTTTCCTTCACAAACAAAAAGAGAAAATACTGAGAAACTTCAGCAGGTTTGACAGCATTTGTAGAGAGAATAGAGCCAACATTTCAAGTCAGGATGACACTTCAGCAGAGCTTTCCTTCTGGGCATCTTCTAATTGCCTACATTTCAGAGGTCAAAGACATGGCCTAAAGTTTAAGTACATCATGGTGATGGGCAAGTTTGCTTGCTGCCAATACCCAGAAAATGATGGTCCAGTGTGCCCATGTTTCTATATTTTGCACTGGCAGCAGTGAGGCATCTAGCTGCTAGCACGAATTTAGAACACTTTTTCCAATAAGTTTTCCTTGTAGGCCCTCGTTTTAAAAACAGCATGTAAATAAAGGGCATTATGAATATGCAGCTACGGATGTATTAAACAGAGACAAATGTATTTGAACATATTTTCATAAACTTCGGGTCAATTTACTCCAGTTTAATCTGGGCTATTCAGCCAGCTTTTGTGGAGCAGAGTGGGTCTTAAATGCTGAGAAGAGAGATATATTGCTAAAGCTTTGTGCTGTGCAAATTTGTAAATGAGCCAAAGGCAGCCACTTCTTGACTTGAAAAATGTCTGGCCCACCACAAATTACCCTGATACGGTAAAATTAAATAATTTAAGTTAACTTTTTCACACTGCTCTAAGCAACGGGGACGAAAATGGATCTGCCAGCAGCCGAGAAAGACATGGTGAATTACACAATTGAGCAACATGGTGTGAATTTCAATGTCAGCGTGATGCCAGATATGTAGGGAGCTTGTCTCAATGACTGATCAAATCAAACTGTTCCTTGGTTTTGAGCGTAGATTGTACTCTTATCGATCTATGCTTACAAAACCTAAAACAAACAAAGACTGTACTGTTCAATGTAATTTGGTGATTGGACAGCACTTGCTGAAAATCATTGAGTATGCTAATTAAAGATCAGTTCAGCCTATAAGTGATTCATTTAGACTTGCATGAAGCAACATGCATTGTACAGAGAGACTGTTCTCGGCAAAGAAAGGAATATATTCAAGTCTTATGCCTTTTATTAAATTACTTGGGAGCTTGGAGAAGCTTTGCTTCCTATAGTTTTTTCCACAGCAATGTGCCAGTCAGTCACCATCCTCTTCAGTGAGGTGGCACAGTAGTTAGCACTGCTGCCTCTCAGGGCCAGCGACCCGGCTTTGATTCCTGACTTGGGTCACTGTCTGCGTGGCTTTCCTCTGAGTGTTCCAGTTTCCTCCCACGGTCTTAAAGACATGTTAGTTAGCTGCGTTGACCCAAACAGGTGCTGGACTATGGTGACTAGGGGAATTTCACAGTAACTTTATTACAGTGTTAATGTAAGCCTTTAATAAACTTTAAGTTTAAACTGTTGTGATCGTTGGAAATTTGGCATTGCTGTGTATATCCTGACACATTCACAACACAAAAGCTTCAGTAACACGTCTCCATGATTCTTTTTCCCCACAATATTCAAGTTCTCTTACTCCCAAACAACTTTTTTTTTATTCTGCTCATTTTCCTGTTTAGGAATAAAGACTTTCAAGAAGTTACTTTGGAAAAAGATGGTGAGGTAGTTTTACGATTTGCAGCTACCTACGGATTCAGGAATATTCAAAATATGGTTTACAAACTGAAGAAAGGAAAATTTCCATATAACTTTGTTGAAGTTCTTGCATGTCCAGGAGGTAACACACTTCTACTTTTTTAAGCCATTCAACGTAATGTTTTAGTTGATGGTTTTCAACTTGTTTTTCTCACCTGGGTGATGATGTTAAATGCTGAGGAACAATTACAATCTACGCAGCTCAGTGGAATTTATCGATTGGGGAACATGCAGAGTAGGGGAGATGGGATGGGAAAGTTTGAATAAGACGATGAATAGAATAAATTGGAATCAGATGATAACACCTTTTCACTCACTCTGGATCATTTCGCCATAAATATTGCACCTCCTGGAATTATTTCTCCTATGCGCAAAACTTATTTTTTTAAAAAAACTATCCAGTATAAAAAGTTTAAAGAAGCAGAGTTTTTACGCAAAGAATAATCTGCCAGGATACTAACTGGACCAAAAAAGATGAAACAAGGAGATCATAGAATGACGAGCTAGTAACAGACAAACTACACAGTCTACACTGCTGTTGATTAATAAATTTTGTTTGAAAATCACATTTTAGCAGGTTAAGTTACACGTAGGTGGCTAAATACAGCTTTTTTTCCTAATTGCAGCAATGAACACTAGTAGTTTCCAAGTCTTATTTCCCAGTCTTTGACATGTCTGATTTCAGTAAGAAGTCTGACAACACGGTTTAAGTCCAACCAATTTATTTGTTAGTAAACTCACAAGCTTTCAGGGTTCGCCCCTTCGTCAGGTGAATCACATCATATCTGATTTCAGCCAGGGCAGTGATAGGGGTTTGCAATTTATCACTAATGTTTCCATTTTGAAGATGAGAAAATTGACCAAGGTCACTGTCCCTAATTGCTGTCCAATCATTCTTGCTGCATGAACATCAGTCAGGGTCAGGTTTGGCCATTAATCTTGCCAATGATTGGATGTCCTGCCAACATTGTGTCGAAGCTTGTGTGTAAAATAGACACTGGAATCATATGCCAATATCAGTATTTATAATTTATATATTTGGGTGACAGTTTGGCTGATTTTGATACCTTCAGACATGTAAAATTGCAGTTTGGATTTGAAGCCATTACAAAATTCTTTAGACTAATGACAATGCTACCAGGTCTGGGTTTTTAACTATTAACTTTTTTTTGTTTTACAAGGCCTCAATGTGAACAGGGTAAAGGAATGTATTGCTTCATATAGCAGCTGTTTGGGGGGCAATCAAGTGAATGCACTTTCCAATATTGCAAAGTGTGCTTTATTATATTCTGAGATGAAGTTCATTTTATTCTGTGTGGCACTTAATTTTAATGCAGTCTTTCCATCGTGGTCCTTTTTTGTATTTGTGTCTAATTCCAATCGACTTCAGCTTCCCATTGGTTTAATGTAATTTAAAATCCAAGCTTGTGCAACCTAATATACATTAAACAATGATAACATTCCACTTTAATCGCCATTGAAAGTTCTTGTATAATTAAGCCTGTAACAAAATTGAATTTAGAAGTGTCATCATATAAACAGTTATATTTGTGAGGACTTCAGATTATCCTCTGATAACCTTTTATACAATGATAAAAGGGCCATCAGGTTAATGTTAATCTGTAATTCAACACTAGTTTAATATTAAACAGCACCTGTGTGAAGTCAGCAAGTGAATCTGTTTGGCTGAATCAGAGTATTGATGAGAACGAATGGTATTAGTTATTTGAACCTAAACTAGTAAAAGCAATAAATAAATGTGCTTCCTGGTGGGTGTCACACCAACAACTCCATGCTGCCTGAAGGCCCAACATCAGCTCAATGTCACTGACCACATTTTCTCAAAGGTATACAGGTTAGGTTTGCAATGATTAACAGCTTGTTGCTGCTACTACTACATCTCCACTCAAATCAATAAAGGTAAACTTAAAGCATAGCCAGAGGCATGGCAATATTGTTCCTTTTTAAAAGCATGCTTTTCACAATATTAGTTTTACTCCGGTCGTAGAGGCAAAGTGAGTCATAGTTCACCATTCTCCTCAGTAGTTGTCATAGGTAATAGCTCAATTTGGGTTTTTGCTTCCAGCAATCCTATAGAGCAGAAATGTCAGGATAGTGAAGATGAATTATGTGGATTGAGGGAGGGATTCAAATTCCTGGAAGATTGGAATTGATTCTGGGGGAGGTGGGACCAATGCAAATTGGACAGTCTGCACGTGGGCAGGACTCGGCGAATGGTCTGGTAAGGCAAGAGAAATAAAACATGGGAATATACAAAACATTACTGGACAGATAGTTTGAGATGTATTTTCTTAACACGAAGAATGATTGATAAGGCAGATGAACTTAAAGCTTGGGTTACTATACGGAACTATAATGTTGTGGCAATTGTAGAAATTTGAATCAAAGTAGGGCAAGACTGGTAGTTTAGCATTCCAGGACTTGGATGCTTCAGCTGAGATGGAAAGGGTGACAAAAGTGGTGGGAGTGTTGCTTTAATGATTTGGGGAGAATGTCACAGCTATACAACGAGGGCACACCTCAGTGGGATCATGCAGGGAAGCCATATGGTCAGAACTCAGAAGCAGAAGCTGTGCAATCACGTTGTTGGGGTTGTGCTCTAGACCTCCCAACAGCCAGCGTGAAGTGGAGGCATTGATGGATTATGGAAAAATGTAAAAACAACAGGGTTGTTGTGATAGGTAATTTTAACTTCCCCAATATAACTGAAATTCTTTTTGTGCAGAAGAGATTTACCAGGATGTCGTCCAAATTGGAGGATATGGACTAAAGTTGAACAAACTTGGATTGTTTTCATTGGAGCTTTAGAGAATAATGAGGACTTGATAGCAATTTACAAGATTATGACAGGCTAGGATAAAGTGGACACTCAGTATTTTTTTTCAGGATCAAAGGTCATTTATTTGGGGGCATGGGGAGAAAGTATAAAAGAGATGCAAGGGGCATAGAGGGTAGTGAATGCCTGAAATAATTTGTCAAAGATACTGCTGGAAGCAGATTCCATAACATTCAAGATGCATCTAGATAGATATGTGAATATGCAGGGAATCGAGGGATATGGACCATATAGAGGCAAGAAAATATTAGATTAGAGGCATCTGTGTCAGCACAAACTTGGGAGGCCAATGGGCCTGCTTTTGTGCTGTACTGTGTTTGTTCTTTGTACAACTTGGTGTTGCATACTAATATCCTACATAATTCGCAATCAATAGTCCTTTTTGTTTTTATGCCTCTTGAATGTGAAACTTATTACCAGAATAATTTTCCTTTAGCATTAAGGAAAACTCCCTTTTCCTGCTTTCTCCAATCTAAAAGATGATTGGAGGAAGGGTTTTATTCACATTGATAGTAAAACATCAGTTGATTGATCCTTGCCTTGGGTAAATTAGTGAACCACAGTCTGCAAGAGATGAGTCAACATTTCACTAAATTGAGTGGTACAACCAGTGATGAATGTCATTGAAACAAATTAATTATGCCATTCAATTACGATTTAAAGAAAATGTGTCAATTTAGTTTACTTCCATCCCAGCTGAAGAAGCTTTCCTGCATTTATTTCCCATTTCCCTCTCTTTCCCCTCTCCTTTTCTTTTGCTACCTCTTCATTTTTGAATGCTGGTTTTAATATTGACACAGTGTCAATAAGTGAATAATTAGGTTCAAAAAATTGAACGTTTCTGTTCAGATGAATTAAGTAATTGAGTGGAGGTGGCAAGGTGGTCGGCATTCACAGCGCCGGGGATCCAGGCTTGATTCCTTACTTGGATCACTGTGGAGTCTTTACGCTTTCCTCTGTCCGTGTGGGTTTCCTCTCCGGAATCTCCAGTTTTCTTTCACAGTCTGAAAGTTGTGCTGGTTCAGTGGATTGGCCATGCTAAATTCTCCCTCAGTGTACCTGAACAGCTGCCGGACTGTGGCGACTAGGGGATTTTCACAGTGAATTCCTTGCAGTGTTAATGTAAGCGCGCTTGTGACACTAAATAAACTTAAGCTGTAGAAAATTGATTGACATTTCATGCATATGTTAGAAACCTATTTGGTGCTAGACTAACTTGATTATATCAAAATCATGCTTTGTGATTACTAAAATGAATTTATTCTTGGGTTGATTGAAAGGATGCCTGAATGGAAAAGGTCAAGCAATGACAGAAGACAGGAAAATGGATAAGGATTTACTACATCAAATGGAAGGAATGTACACCAGTCTGCCCGTCCAACTCCCAGAAGCCAACACACACGTGCAAATGCTTTATCAGGAGTGGTTGGAGGGAAGAAATTCCGCCAAAGTTCAAGAGGTTCTGCACAGAAAGTACCACACATTGACCGAGATGTCAAACAGCATAGACATCAAATGGTAGGCCATCCGATGCTGGACCACAACATTTTTGGAATCCCAATTCGGGATTCACAATTTCCCCAGGGAACATTGGTACTCTTTGTACGAAAAGGTGCAATTCAGACCACAAACCTTCAGCCACTGAGATATTAAAATGTAACATTTTGTCATTGCAAGGAATATAGACTTTGTCATTATCTAGTACTTTGTTCTTCGTGGATATCTATGAGGTATCCTTGAATTTGAAGCCACTTGTTGAATGTTTCCATTCTTTGCACTTGTTTCCAAATACATAAGGCCATAACTCTCAAACCCAGCTTTTTTTTCTGAGATGAGGAATGAAGTTTTTTCAGTGACGTTAAAAATCGTACTTTGAAGATCCTTCAGATACTGCTCATCTCTAGAACTCCTCTTTGTAGATTACACTATTATTTTAATGTTTTTATATATATATATATATGGTTTTGAGAGGAGCATTTTCTTTAGGACTGAATTGATGCTTAATCTTAAGTATGAAGGGAAATGGGCATGTAGAAAATTTGTTTGCCATCCATTGAAAACCTGTAGTTCTGTAACTCCTAGCTTTGTGTATATCTGTCCTGACACATAAGGAGTACTTCATGATTGAGAACGCACAAGGTTACTTCTGTTCAAATGTTAAGTCCATATTTTGTTTGATGCAGCTCTATTCTTTACATGTTACTGGAAATTTGAATAATTATGGCCCCATTTAAGATTTTAAAGCAAACTTCTTAACAGTTATGCTGTTCCTGTCCTTTTTCTACAATCTCAAATGTAAAGGTGCATGTCTGAAGTTTATCAATTACTATACTGGCAATAGTCTGCTGACTTAATTGAATGTAGCCGCATAATTCTACTATCAAACTCTTTGAAATGGTGCATACTCCAAATAGGGCTTTACATGCTAAACTAATGAATGCATTTATTGAAAATTAAATGGTAATGGTTCAAGCAAAGGGTACTTTGAGCACCTTTTTGAATCAATCTAGGAATTTCTACTGTACAATGAAGGAAGTTTCTCATTTAAAAGAAACAAGTTACCTTTTTTTGGCTTTCATCTTTTCAACTCAAACATTACATTTCCCTTCAGCAGTCTTTTTGAAACGTTTCTTATTTTCAAAACTGGTGCTCTTTCATGATCATCAAGGTAAACAAATCTTCAGATTAACAGATATTGTATAACTTCCCAATGAACTGAATGGTAACAATAAAATTTATATACAAGCAGATGGAAGAAAAATACTAGAAGAACGAATTTTTAATTTGACTTCACTCAATGAACTTTAACAAATCAAATCTCTTTTACTGAAATACACAGCTAATTCTGTCCAGGAACAGAACGTCTTCAATCTTTTGAAGAGTGTAATCTTTAATTTGAGTGAAATAATTTGCTTTGCCTTTGGTTAAAAATAAGTAATCTATCTGTCCACACACACACAGGAATAAATGTTGTAATTTATTGCATATATACTATTGTCATATTTCTATGAATTAACATTTGTTGACCTGATGTAATAACTCATTCTATCCTAATCAAAGCTTTGAAATTTACATTGGTGCTAATGTTAAGAAATTGAATCAGACACTTCAACATATCAGACACAGTTCCTGAAGTTAAATATTCCTATTGGAGCTGTAACCATATATATCCCATGTCAAATGTGATTGTGAAGACTGTAAGGTTCTTGGTAAACTCAACAGCAGTTTGTGCATGTGTTGCTATCCTGTAATAATAAAACATTTTGCTTTTTGTTCATTTGTAAATACTTAATGAGAAATAGCATTGTTTTAATATACCTGACAGGTTCATATAAAACACAAATTCATGTCAAATTAAATTGGTCTCCCTGCCTTTCTCATTAATGTTGTAGTGCGGTTTGCCAGTTCTTTGGAGGATAGGCTACACATCCGTGTGCCTGGTACGAAGTGCATCTGTTTTTACTCCTGAAAACCTGCTGATGTTTTCTTTCAGTTGATTTTTCAAGAGTACCTTTTTTTTTTAATTCATTCTTGGAATATGAGCATTGCTGGCTAGGACATATTTGCTGCCTGTCCCTAATGGTCAGTTAAGAGTTGACCACAATGCTGATTTTACCTGGCCTGGTATCACAAATTAGGCAGACCAGATAAGGACAGCAGATTTCCTTCTCTAAAGGACACTAGTAAACTAGACAGGTTTTCACAACAGTTGGCAATAGTTTTGTAGCTGTTAATAGTTTTTTTAATCCCAGATTCGAATTTCACTATATGCCATGGTCAGATTTGAGCCTGGATCCCTAGAACATTGAGGGTAATGTTTAGAATGCAAGTCCAGTGTCAATACAATGGATTAGATCCAGACTTTTTAACATTTGATGCATGTCCAATTCAAACATGATTTCTGGCAATCTCCTGTAAACATCTTTAGTTTGGAATGGTGGTGGGTTTACAGCATAAAACTTTAGTGTTAATATCCTCGGATATGTGGGTATACATTCACGTCTTCAGCCAAAAAGATGTATGACTTCATTGGACCTCTGCAGAACATCGTAAAATATACATGCCACTCTAATATCCAAACTAAATGAGATGCAACATTCAGGCATGAATACCACTAACTACCTAAACTACTATCCTAATGATAAACATGTCACCACATCAAAGACAAAATAGGCTGATACCTTCAGAAGAAGAAACCCATGTAGACACAGAGAGAATGTGCAAGCTCCACATCCACAGGTCCCTGGGACTATGAGGTAGCAGCAACATGAACCATCGTGCCACTCTGTCTCTTCTCTCGCCCTCCATCTTTCCCTTTGTTTGGGTATTATGGGGTGGGGATGAGCCTGGATAAGTTGCTACACTGGAGCGTTGGTGTAAATATGATGGATAGAATGGCCTCTTTCTGCAGAGATTCTATGAATGACCATCTTTCTGGTCAAAATTATGGAATGATTTTGTTCAGGAAGGCTCTTAAAATTGTACTAATTTTCTTCAGCATGCATCACAATGTAGGCATCTTTCAATAGTTTGTGTCCAAAAAAAATTCATTCTGAAATCGACTAGTGCATTTTTTTTACACGTTTAAGTGTTTTATTCAAACAACTAAATCTGGTTACTCTTAACTTCACGATACTCCGCTTCTCCAGCTTCCACCACAAACACGTTAAAAGAGCTATCCTCGATGGACAAGCTCTGCATTTACAAAGGATCTGCTCAGATGAGGAAGATCACAACAGACACTTCCAGATACTGAAAGATACCCTCGCAAGGGCAGGATACAGCACGCAACTCATCAATCGACAGTTCTGACAAGCCACAGTGAAAAATCATACGGACTTCCTCAGAAGGCAAACATGGGACACGATGGACAGAATACCATTTGTCATCCAGTACTTCTCCAGAGTGGAGAAATGATGACATCTTCTCAGGAGCCTTCTAACATGTCGTTGATAAACATCTCACCAAGGCCAGCCCCACACTCCCACTTGTCTTCAAACAACTGCACAACCTCGAACAGACCATTGTCCACAACAAACTGATAAGAAGTCTCATAGCACCAGGTTAAAGTCCAACAGGTTTATTTGGCAGGAAAATCCCCCAGCTTCTGGAGCACTGCTCCTTCGTCAAGTGACTGGGGGTTCTCTTCACAAACAGGGCATATAACAATAAACTCAATTTACAAAATAATGGTTGGAATGCAAGCCTTTATAGGTGATCAAGTTTTAAAGGTACAGACAATGTGAGTGAAAACAGTGTTAAGCACAGTTTAAAAAGATGAGTATAGTCTCTAGACAGGACGTTGTTTCCTGACTACAGACAATACATGTTACTTTAACCTATGCTTAAAGCTCTCTCCACTCACATTGTACCTTTAAACTTGATTGTCTGTAAAGACTTGCATTCCAACCATTATTTTGTAAATTGAGTTTCTGTTTTTATATGCTCTGTTTGTGAACAGAACTCCTACCTACCTGCCAAAGGAACATCACTCCAAAAGCTAGTGGATTTTCCAACCAAATAAACCTGTTGGACTTTTAGAAATCTCATAACACCAGGTTACTGTATATTACATAAGTCTAATGCTGGCATTTCCACATCACAACAAACTACCCAGCCTTCTGGAGAACAGTGACCACAACATGAGCCTGCCATAGCAACCTCTGCAAGATGTGCTGGATCATCGACACAAATGCCATCATCTCATCTAAGAACGCTATCCATCAGGTACACAGCACACGCTCTTGCAACTCATCCAATGTTGAGTCCCTGATATACTGCAGGAAAGGATGCCCCAAGGTATGGTACATTGGGGAGACCATGCAGATGCTATGACAACAGATGAATGAACACCGCTTGACAATCACCAGGCAAGACTGTTCCCTTCCTGTTGGGGAACATTTCAGTAGTCATAGGCATTCAGCCTCTGATCTTTGGGTAAGCATTCTCCAAGATGTCCTTCACGACACACGGCAGCGCAGATTTGGCTGAGCAGAAACTGACAGCCAAGTTCTTCTGCATGTATGTCACACTATCTATTACCCCCATGACTTGCCTGGGCTTGCAAAATCTCTAACTACCTAACTGTAGACCTTAGACATCTCTTTAACCTTTTAAAGAGGTGCTTAATCTTTTCTCTATTCACATTGTCTGTAACTTTAAGACTTAATTACCTGTGAAGACATGAATTCCAACCATTAAGTTGAAAATTGAGTTTGTGTCTTTATATGCCCTGTTTGTGAACAGAACTCCCACTTACCTGAGGAAGGAGCTGTGCTCCTAAAGCTCGTGGCTACCAAATAAACATGTTGGACTTTACCCTGATGTTATGAGACTTCTTACTATTAACTGGAGCAGGGGGGAACCCACAACAGGATCACAGAATCCCTACAGTACAGAAAAGTCCATTCAGCCCATCGAGTCTGCATTGATTCTGGCAGAGTTTTACCTCGGTTGTAACCCTACACCAGCACAGGAGTGCTTGAAATGCTTTACAACTGCATTCGCTTGAGCCAAAGAGCTAATACTCAGGAAGAAATTGAACATCCTGCCTGCAGAAGTATTTACTAAACTTAAGCCTTATTGGAAATAATAACACGCTTTTTCTATAGACATGCAAACATATATGTAGTGAGAGTTATACAAAAGCAACATAATGAGGTCCCACCGAGATTTGAACTCGGATCGCTGGATTCAGAGTCCAGAGTGCTAACCATTACACCATGGAACCGTCCCTTTAACGGAAACATCAATGTATCATTTCTTCATATTAGGATGGCCCTATTTAGTATGATTTAGCTATTTTATTGATGTAATTTATTTATATTATATATTTATGTATTTTGTGCATTATTGCCAGACAACTTCTGTCGTGGTTAGTCTAAGTAACCGACATATCTTGGAACTAAGATGCAATTTAACATAGCCAATCCATCTAACCTGCAAATCTTTGGACTCATAAACACATTTTCAAACGTTTTAACGAAACTACACCAGGAAAAGAATCTTAACTACATAGAGGAATACCTTTTAATGGAAAGAAAAATATAACAAGTGGTTTCAATTATGCGTTGATATATGACAGACTTAAGTCGGTTACTACATTCTAGATTCCGCACTGAATAGTAATCACAGCCCAAGGACGAAATGTCTCTACTAATGGTGTTCTACGGTATAATCGTTAGCACGATAGATTTGTGATTATGGAAATGGAATTGACTGGACACTTGGACTTTAATCCAATCTCCACAACTTTCAAGTGCACTTTGGCCACAAGTATCAAACTAAACCAAAAACAGAAAGCGCACTCCACTTTTGCACTAACAGAAAATGCTGGAAAATCGACTCTTGTTAAACCAACCTGACAGCACTTAACTCCAATTATGTGATCTATTATTGCTTTCACTTTATTTCGTGATACTCACGTCCCTTTAACCGTACATTTCAATGTAGTCCAAATCTATTATCAAAGTGAATAATGCTTTGTGGTATTGTATGGCATTTATTGTTGCAGTAGATTCAGTGCATCAACTTCTGGGCTGTGTTATGTGCCCGTCGAAATATTTATTGGTCGCGGCAAAGAAAAAGAACATCTCGTACCTATTTTTACATAGATATGTCATCTCTCTCACTGTTAAACTCCTTTACGTTTTCACGGTGTCCTGGCATAGGATTGCTTGAAATACTTTACAACTCGATTGAACCATAGATTTGATATCTGGGAAGAAATTACATATCATGCCTGCGAAAGTATTTATTAAATATACTTCTTGCGTTATTTATATGTAAAGTCGGAGTTGCACAAAAGCAACACAAGGTCCCACCGAGATTTGAACTCGGATCGCTGGATTCAGAGTCCAGAGTGCTAACCATTACACCATGGAACCCACAATTAGTCAACCCATTAATGCATCATTTCCTCAGGATGACACTATTTAGTGTGTGTACAACTTATTAAAACTTAATATTGCTGTTTTGTTGATCTAATTTTATTCATCAGGCATGTTATGCCAGACAATTTTTATCGTAATTAAAACTCACTATAAAAATTCCATTATAAGATTTGTGGATTAAAAATGGTAACTAATTCAATGACGAAACGTCAGAACATAATGAAGAGAACCCTTAGTTGCCTGACATGTGAATTAAACCATTCATTTTCGGTGTCACGCGTTTATTTCTTAAGAAATTAGTGAAAATCCTTTAAAAGAAATATTTCAATAACAGGCAGGGGATTTGATATGGCTCGCTGCAACTTCTGTTCGCGCTTTGATGGTTATCTTGAATTAATTGAATCAATTCAAACCCCATAGTCTGTGAACTATATTCACTGAATCATGCATTCCCCCATGCTGTAAATTTGTATTTCTTTGTAAGATAACCTAGCTCGCAAATAGTATAATCTGCAGAATATGCAGCAGACACAGCTACCAAACATTAAGCATCGGCTAGAAAAAATGGTTGCCTATTTATTGATAAATTGTAAAACAACTTTTATGAGTAGGGTATAAATTTCCTCTGTAATTCTTCATTCAGATATTGCAGCATCTGGCTGACTGTCCTCAGTGCGCATGTCAGCCCCAGGATCGCTCCCCCTCAGTGCGCATGTCATTTCCGCATCGTTTCCCCTCAGTGCGCATGTCATTCCCGGATCGCTCCCCCTCAGTGCGCAGGTCATTCCCAGATCGCTTCCCCTCAGTGCGCATGTCATTCCCGGATCGCTTCCCCTCAGTGCGCATGTCATTCCCGGATCGCTTCCCCTCAGTGCGCATGTCATTCCCGGATCGCTCCCCCTCAGTGCGCATGTCAGTGTCGGTCTCCTAGCGACGGCTTGTACACAGCCCAGTTGCTGTTGAGTTTCTTGGGTTGGAAGTGAGGGAAATCTCTCAAAGGCGACAAGTCATGGCCCAAGAGAACGGGGACTTCTCCCAGCTCCAGCTGGAATCCATTATTGGGTTTAATGGTAAGAGATGGGAGCTCAGGATCCATGGTGTCAGCTGTTTGCAGGGGGTCATGTCCCTGCATCTTTACTCTGAGGAGTACACATTCTTAAAAATGGGCTCATACATGGGTCTGGACTCACTTTTTAAAGATCCCTGCCAACAGTAAGTCTTTAAGCAGACGGTGCCAGCACTTTAAATAATTTAATTGCAGACTGATCGTTGGAGAAAAATAGAGTTAATGTTTCAAGTCCACATACTTTTTGTCCTTGCAGTTCTGATAAAGAGTGTGGACTCAAAACATCAACGTTGTTTCTCTCCTGACAGATGTGGGCAGACCTTATGAGTTTTTCCAGCATTCTCTGTTCTTGTTTCAGATTCTGGCGTCTGCAGTATTTTGGTTATTTCATTGCACTGTTGTTGCATATAAAGTTGAGGTCATTTCAAAACTCTGTTGTTCATGCACTAACTCATACCAGGTTCCATTCCCCTATCACCTCTGCACTTGCTGACCTACACTGGTTCACAATCAATTGTCCTTCCTTGTCCCAGACCCACAACTCTTCCAAACATCTACTCTTCTCCAACTGTAGCCTCTTGAGCATCCTCAATTTAAAACGTTCTACTATTGGCCACAACGCTGGTGAGTTAATTTCCATTACTCTCTGCCTGTGTAACTCTCTTCTTTAAGCTGTTCCCTTAAACTCATAATTTTAGTCAAGCTTTTGGCTACCCTGATCTGATATGACCTTGTGTGCTATGATGTGAAACTGTGTTTGACAAAGCTCCTGTGAAGTGCCTTGGGATATTTTACAACATAAAGTTGCAGTATATATGCCTGTTGTTGTGGTATCCTTCGTCAACAATGACAAAATGACAGGGTATACCCAGCAAAGGGGTGAAAACCTTGAGGACTGGAACAAGTGTCTGAGAAAAGTTATAGTGTTAGGCATTAACGGGTCTAAATGCTTTTCCCTGCATGGTCATTTGTCATTGAAGGATCACCCTGTGATGAAGCATGAATCTAATACTGTATTTGCTCATTGCTGTTTGCAATGATTTTTAATTAAGGTGCTATAAAATGAAATATTGATATTCTTCATTTTTGCTTCTGATCAGATCACTTTAAATCTTTTCTTGAGTGTTGTTATTTCCATAAAGCTCTTCATAGTTTATAACACCATTAATTTATTGAGAAATATTTAGCCTCAGCATTTTATAGCATTGCATATTCTGCATGCAGTGTTCTAGAGAAAAATGATACGTTAAATTGCAACATAACATCCATATATGCAAGTGGATAAGCCATTCCATAACAACCATTGAGAGCACAGCATATTGCAAAACGTAGCATTTTACTCAATTCTGGTGCAGTTTGAACTCAGATTGTTTTGCTGTGTTTACAGGGAAAGTACCCTTTGGTTTAACCGTGCATCCTGATGGTGAAAATATAATTTATCCTCTGGGATGTACAGCTGTCGTACAAAACCTGAAGACCAGCAATCAGGCTTTTCTAGAAAGCCATACCAACAATATCTCCTGTGTTGCGGTCAGTAACAGTGGGAAATATATTGCTACAGGACAGGTCACATACATGGGTTTCAAGGTAAGAAAAATGTATCATTTTACAGGTTTTGACTCAGGCTTGATTTGTTCTGGATTAGACCACAGCTGTGCTATAAGCTTCTCTTGGAATTCTCTGAAAGGCCCATCAAAGCACCCATTGCTTGCTGCTTATGAGCAGTAGCAACTGTTCACCTTTTTATCTGGTGTAAGCATTAGGCGATATTTTCCAGCCTCCTTTCATTTCCCACTCATTCCAATTGTAACTGTAGCCTTGGGCTTGATCAGTTATCATTGCCCATCTTTGCATTTAGTTGTGGACAAGGCATTCACAATAAAATTATGGATGATTACATTGACGACAACACCCTGCTCTTTCTAAAAGTCTCTGTGTAATTATACTCTCCATCATTTGCCCTGCTCAAACCACCCAGGGTGACAGCGTTTCCAATGCCACAAAACCCTACTTTACCTTCTCTATTCCTGCAGCACCTTCTCCATCTTTGATCACTTATTCACTTTGTTTCACCACTCATAGAATTCTCTACAGTGCAGAACGAAGTCATTCAGACCGTTGATTCTGCACCGACTCTTGGATGGCGCAGTGGCACAGTGGTTAGTACTGCTGCCTCACAGTTCCAGGGACCCGGGTTTGATTCCCACTTGGGTCACCATCTGTATGGAGTCTGCACATTCTTCCCATGTCTGCGAGTGGGTTTCCTCCGGGTGCTCTGGTTTCCTCCCACAGTATGAAAGACGTGCTAGTTAGGTGCATTAGCCATGCAAAACTTTTCCTCAGTGTATCTGAACAGGTGTTGGAATGTGGCGATTAGGGGATTTTCACAGTAACTTTATTGCAATGTTAATGGAAGCCTACGTGTGAGTAATATGATAAACTTAAACAGAGAATCCCATCCAGATCTTATCCCTGTAAGCCCATAAATTCACCCCACTAACCTACACATCTTGAGACACTAAGGGGCAAGTTTGAATGGCCAATCCACCTAACCTGCATATCTTTGTTATGTAGGAAAAAACCAGAGCACCCAGAGCAAATCTGGGGAGAACAGGCAAACTCCACACAGACAAACATTCAAGACTGGAATTGAACCCGGGTCTCTGGCACCATGAGGCAGCAGTGCTAATCACTGTGCCACAGAAAACACACTCATTTAAATTCCCATTTCCCAAACCTTAACTCTGTTTCTCACTGAGATTGCTTTTTCCTTCTCGTAGTTAACCTCTGCAGCATGAGACCCTTAGCCAGAGTAATTAAATCTTCATGTTAGTTATATTTGTTCACTCTACTCTGAATTTATTGACCTCCTGTTCTCCCTAAATTCCTCCCTGCACATTAACTCTCTACCCACCCTCTCAACATTGTAATCTTGCAGAGTTTATCTTAATCAATTGTCCCCTCCCCCTACCCCCACCTGTCACACAGATTATAGTAGGCCATGCATGTCCATTTTCTTATAACTCACATGGCTGTCTTGCTCTATCCTTGAAGTTGTGCCTTTTGCCATGCTGTCTTAGAGCTGAGATTGTCAATGCCTATACCTTTTTCCTTTGACCCATACTCCATGAAATAGGTCACCATTCTGGGCCCTGTTCTTGCCGATCTTAATTGTGAAAAGGAAAGTTCATGCCCCGTTCCTTTCAGAATTGTCATCATTATCTCTATCTTTAATATCCTTGCCAAACAATTTTTCATTGAATTAAATGACAGAACAGACTCTAGGGGCTGAATGTACTACTCAATTTCCATATAAAATCCATTCTCGGCCTTTCTGTCCTTATAAACCAGTGCTCCATCTCTAACCATTTGCTGTCTATAATTTTCTTAAACATGTAGCTTCTTCCCAATTGATCTTTCTGATAACTTCATATCTGAATCACTCCTAACTGCCATATCACAACAATGAAATAGCCCTAATGAAATTCAGCATGGCATCTTCTGAGATTGTGGCTATTGTGCTTTATCCCACATTTCCATCTCCAACTTCTAACGTTCTGTGTTCTATAACCATCGAAGCACACTGAGACGTGATTCTGGAAAACACATCATTGAAAGTTATTTCCAGTCAAATCATTGGTGGGGGCATGGAAACATGCTTATTACAGATGAATCAGATTGCGGAAACAATTCTCACCCAAAAGTTTCCTGGTTCAACACCCACTCCCAATCTGAGTGACTGTTGCACTCTTGGCAATACTGGGAAGAATTTTGCAACCCCATCCTTCCCCCCATAGCACATTTTTGTGAAGTGGAAATGGCCCACTGTTGGTCGGTGACGGGATCTTCCAACCACACCATTGTCAATGAAAGATTCCCACTGTTCATACCCTCTGCCAATGGAGAACCAGTGCTGGGTTGTTGTCATTGGCAGGGCCAGAAGATCCTGCTGGCAGGAACAGCTGGAAACTCCCACCCACCATTTTTTGGATAAGATATTAAACTAATGCCCAGGGAGGATGTAGAAGATGTCATGGTATTATTTCAGAAAAGAGCAGGAGGGTAAACCCTAATGCCCTGGCCAATATTTATCTCCCAATCAACATCACAAATATTGGATTATCAGTTCATTAACTCATTGCTGTTTATAGGAGTTTGCTGATGCAAATGCGTTTCTGACATCACAACAGTGACTGCACTTCAAAAAGTACTTTGTTAGCTGTCAATCACTTTGAAATATGAAAGGTACTATTGAAGTGCAAGTCTTTCTTTTTCAAGAAGATAACCAGATGACCAGAAACAGAAACACATGCAGTTTAATCTTTTTGTTTGATAACATGGAGTTAGATTATTATTCTCAGGCAAGAGTACCAGCAGTGATGATAAAAGCAATATTGTGACAAAATGTTTCCTAGAAATATTTGAAATCATTCTGCTATATTTACAACTCAACCAAAGCATTGACCATACATTATAAGCACAGAAAATGGATGAAATGTCACCTTAACACAGAAACAGCAACAGCTCTGAAAAGAGTTATTGTCCTGCAATGGCACAATATTGGCTTTAATTCACAAATAAACATGCATGAGTCTTTTTAAACCAACCCAGGAATTAGACGTAATTAATATTTCTATCAGAAATGCAATATATTGTATTTATTTTAAGGACAAATAACTTAAAGTGGGAATCTTTAATTTAACACTACTAGAATAATAGCAGTTATGATCTGAGTTTTTTTAAAAACAATAAACAGGAAAGTTTATTTTTGAATTCTCTCCAATAAGGATTTTGTGACCATTCAAAATGTTCATAAGAAAGAACAAGTGAAAGAAGCACTGTGCCAAATTTTTGCATTGTAATGATTAGCACTCAGTGTGATCAAGACTGAAAGCTGAGCATTTTATATCTTTGCAGGCTGACATCATCATCTATAATTATGTTGCGAAAGTAATTCATGCACACATGACTCTTCACCAAGCCAAAGTTGAAGCACTGGCATTTTCCCCAAATGATCTCTATTTGGTATCCCTCGGAGGTCAAGATGATGGAAGGTAAGGTAGATTAAGAACCTAACAAAAATGATATCAGTGGGGATAAGGGGAAAACTCTCCATTAACTGGAGTCATACCTAGTGCAAAGGAAAATGTTAATTTAAAATGCTGCAAATATTCAGCAGCTCTGGTCATATTTGTGGAGAGAGAAATAGTGTTAATATGGGACGCACAGTGGCACAGTAGTTAGTAGTACTGCTGCCTCACAGTGATGAATCTGTACCTGTAGAGCTGCTTTAACTCTTGCATAATCTGTTGTTGATAGTTGTATCTTGCTAGTTGTCCTAAACCTTGATCTTCGAGGTGACATATCTGCCTGTACTGGTTGGTATAGCTATACAATCTTAACTTCAGTAACCTGGGACCTGGACAGTTTCAGGCAACTGTCTGTGTGGAGTTTGCATGTTCTCCCTGTGTTTGGGTGGGTTTCCTCCAGGTGCTCTGGTTTCTTCCCACAGTCCAAAGATGTGCAGGTTAGATAGATTAGCCATGCTAAATTGCCCCTTACAGTCAGGGGGACAAGCAGGGTAAATACTGGGATTGTGGGGATAAGTTCTGAGTGGGATTGTTGTCAGTGCAGGTTCAATAGGCCAAATGGTCTCCTTCTGCACTGTTGGGATTCTATGATTCTATGATCTCAGATCAGGGACGTGACAGTAACCATCTACTAAGTAGTTCCGGCATTTTCTGTTTTTATTTCAATTCTCCAGCATCCAAAATTATTTGCTGTTACAAAGGAAGGTGATTGTGGCTACTGGAGGCCAATCATCTCAGCCTAAGCCAAACTTCTCAGGGACATGTCCTAGGCCCAACTATCTTCATCAGTTTCATCAATGAATACTATTTCTTGCAGTGGAAGAAGTTGTTTGTCTGTTGCATGTAGAAAGATATTTTTGTTAAATCACTGCATCACCAACAAAAAGTAAGATAGCGAAAGAGATATTACTGAAGTTAAGATTGTATAGCTATACCAGTCAGTACAGGCAGATATGTCACCTCGAAGATCAAGGTTTAGGACAACTAGCAAGATACAACTATCAACGACAGATTATGCAAGAGTTAAAGCAGCTCTACAGGTACAGATTCATCACTTTGATTTCCCTGAAGGATAACACCATCCATCCAAAGGAAGGCAAGGTGTTAATGTCAGCTCATAATAATGCTGCCAGATAAATAATGAAAAATGTTTCTAGGACTAAGCTTATAGACTCAATAATATGGATATCTAATTCTGTTAATTTATCAGATATTTCAAGAGTTCCTGTAACCTTGCTATTTATTTTAACGATTCTCTGATTAATAAACACTTAAAAACTTTGTTGTATAATCTTTTTTTCTGATAATACTAGTAAAGGTTAATTCTTGTGCACATCCTGATGGGGGGTTGGTAGTGTAAATGTTCATACAATCCAGACTGGTTGATGTGAAATAGTTTCATAAGTTATTGTTGACCATCATTAACTCCTAAGCATAAGCTAAGTCCCTGATAATTTCAATGACAAAGAAGATGAATGGGTTAAGATTCATCTAGTGCCCTTGATCAATATTTTTGTCAGAGTATTGATCCCACTGCAGTTCTAATACTATTCTATTTTGAACAGTGTGTGTGTGCATGTTGGTTGAGGGTTTAAAGCAAGTTTCAGCAGTGAAAGAACAATCACTGTTTCATCCTGTCCCCTATTTGCTGCTATTCATGCTGTTCAAAAGGATGACTTTTGATTTCTATCAGACTACACAATTATTATGGAACGCATTAATCTTTTTTGCTTTCTCACAATTACAGTGTTGTCATCTGGAATATTGCAACAAAGTCATCCATCTGTGGCAGCCCTGCTTGTGTTGCTACTGCAGGAAATGCAGAAACTGTAAAATTCGCCAACAATATGGATGACACCTTTATTACAGGAGGAACGTAAGTTGGAAAAGAAGATTGAGACTTGATTGGACTTAGTATCGAAATGGCTCAAGTTTATGCCTCTTTCTACATTGATCTTGCACTGAGCTTTACTGAGAATCTCTTTAGCGTATACCAAAACATAAAAAGCACCTTTTAAGCAAGTGGAAATCAAATTGAAGAACTCAGCACATAACATACACCATCCTCCTTAATTACATCACTTTATACTTTATTGATGTTATAAAAATTAAGGGATGGAGCCATCAAATTATCACTTATTCACGTTAAACAGAGTTTTTAAGAAATGATAGAAATATTGGTCTTTAATGTGTCAGATTCTGATGCCATAAACATTCAAATATCTAAATCATGATGCAGATCACAATAATGTAAAATAAAAGAGTGCAAAAAACATTGAAATAAAGTTCAGAAATAATCCAGAAATCTTAAAAAAATTGAGTTTAAATTTCTGCATCCTTGGTTTAAAATTCACTATTATTTATTTCACTAAAAATATATTTAGGTGCAAGTCACTTCAATGTAAATTTCCTAAGGTAAAAAAATTATATATCTCCACTCTTGTGCTGTAACTATACTGAAACATTCCAGGAAATTCCTGTTTAATATCCTGACTCATAGGATATACAGCTGAAACGTCATGGAACGAAGAAAATTGAATGAACTGATATTCTTTTTGTAGTGGTACACTACGTCTCTGGCTCTTAGATTTACCTAACAGAAAGATTCGTCCCACTGAATGCCAAACTGGAGCTTTGAAAAGAATGATCAACTGTATCGAAGTGAGTGTCACTTTTTATTGCTCAGTTCCTTTCAAGTATAGCTCTACTTCTGATACTGGTAATAACATCTTGAAGAAGAGTTATGGGTGGAATTCTCCGAAAAGAGCGACTGACTGTCATATTTGCGATAAAACAGGAGCATTCTGTGATGGTCTTGTGAGTGCATCTCACACTGCAATCATCCCACATTCAGTCACCACTTTGGAGAGTGATGAATTGTGCTAGTGCTGTGAGGGGGTTGGGGACAAACCAGTGAGCCCAGCTTCAGAATGCTTTGGCACCATTTTGCAAGGACACCCTGATCTCACGGTGCACTGCAAGACCTCCTCCCTCCCCCCACTATTCGTTGGCAGCACGTTCACCCACCCTCTTTTAACACTGGTTGCCAGCATCAGGGCTGTCTTGATGGGTCCTCCATTATGACCCCCAACATGTCCCCCAACAAAATCAAGACTCTCAACATGTCCCAGCCCATTAGAACCCTTGACATGATCCACTTCTTCATGATCATCCCTGCATAGCCCTGTCTGTCATAAAATATTACCAAATATCAGTCTTGCATAGTCCCACATTACAGTCCCCACTCATGCCCCAACTCTTGGCACTGCCTCTGGCTCACTGACAGGTGCCCAACTGGCACAGCTGGGGTGTCTGATGGGCACTGCCTGGGTGTCTGGTGGGGACTGCCAAGTGGGGACTACCCAAGGGCCACCACCCTACCATGCCCACAGCCACCCAGGAATTTTAATGATCTCTGGGCTCCCAATGTGACTATTGCACCAGGTGGGGACCAGTAGCAGTTCACGCCAGCATGACACCCTGCCGCAGAGATGGGAACATTCCAGGAGCAGGGACACTTGCATGCCAAACTCGCTAATGAGATTGAAATCCAGTTAATCTCGTACAAATCTGCCCTTTTTGGGCGCAACCCAGTTCACGCCATTAGAAAGAGGCCAAGATGATTGGAAATTGTTTGGCACCAGACTCAAAATCAATTTTTAGGCCCACGAGCTATTCTTCAGTATCATTGTGATCTGTGCCAGGCATGGCAAGATCGGAGAATTGTCCCCAATATCTACAACAGTTGAAGAATACTTAGGCTCAATAAGGCCATTTCTCATGATACATCAGTCACAAGTACCCATCTTCACGCTAGTGGGAAATATCGCTTCAAGTAACTTACAAAACTGATCTGTTCAGGCTGTTCCCTCAAAGTATTGTGCACCTCAGAATGAAATGTTCTGCTTCCACAAACAAACACAAGCATTATAATTCTTTAAACTAGCAACATCCATTATTATCAGACAGCCAGCAACATTTTGGAAGACCTTTCTTTCTTCTTTCATTTAATGGGAGACACAAGCACAGTTTTAATGAAGCGCTGTGAGGCAGCAGTGCTAACCACTTTGCCACTGTGCCACCCCAGTGTTAGAGCGTATTTTGTTGCAATCAAGTCCCCAATACTGTTCAGAAGAAAAGCGCTGTGAAATTAGCTTAGCCGCAAAGTATTTCCAAATGTCAGTCTTGTTATGGTTTTTAGCTAGTGACTCCCTGGAGTTTTGACTGCTTTTATTATAAATGTGCTGTTTGCAAAAATTAGTTGATCTCATTGTTTATTGTCGTCTCCATTAATAGGTAACAAAAGATGATAGCTTCTTCTACTGTGGAACAACTACTGGTGATATTTTGATGATCAGCATGAAAACTGGACTTCTTAACAATTATGGACCAGTAAAGAATAAATTTAGTTTGGTAAGCTAGGAACTTGAACAGTGGGTATAGTTATCGGGTACCAAGGCATCCAATGCAGATGGTATTGCATTGAATAAAGCAACAAGGAAAATAGGCAAGTAATTTGATAATATCTGGAATTAATGTCCAGAAGTGCCCTGTTTAGATGAATATTATATGTTCACTAGGTCTCACAAGGAGGTTCTGAGTCTTGTATGGTTGAACATTGTTGTTTGTTATCAATGAACAGCTAATGTAGAAATATGCCAAGCATAGGCCAAATGATGAGTTACTTCATGCTTGCTTCTACACAAGTCTCTATCCAGTCCACGACTGACTTCAATCTTAAATTATCATCCCCGGATGGTACAGTTTCCCAGTTCCACATTAATTCTTGCGATGCCAGATATCCTCATGTTCCACTATTTCAGTTAAATATTTACTTTTCAGTCTTGGTACTGGGGTAGTGGTTGCCACAGTGGGTGGTAGTGTCATATGGTTATTACAGCAGAGAAGGAGGCCATTTGGCTCTCTTTACAACTGTTCAGTCAGTCATATTTCCCATTTTATCATTGTTTTAACAAGATTTATGAGTTCAGATTGTTTGCGAAAACTCCCTAGTTGTAAATCAAATCAGTTTCTGCAAGACTTAACCATCTGGCAATAACGAATACTTTAAATGGTGAATTCAGAAGAAGAACACTTAAATGATGAATTTAGATTTAATGAACAAACCTGAACTAATAAGAGTAACCACACTCCTAAAACTGCTAGAAAGAGATTGCTATAAACTGTATACTACCCTAAATCTAAACAAAGAATTAAGAAAAAAGACAGTAGAAATTTTGAACACCTTGAACACATATTTTGAACTGTGAGTGAATGTTACATATAAATGCAATTTATTCAAATGAGTTCATGGTGTGACAGAGATTATTGATCAGTATTGATCAGCGTTCCAGCTTGCAGATTCATGTGAATTTGGCCAGTTAAAAGATGATCTGATTAAGGGTAGGTTAGTCTTAAGTGAGAGGAACCATTCAGTGAGAGTAATTCATAGAATCATAAAGTCCTACAGTACAGAAAAAGGCCTTTCAGCCCATTGTGTCTGTGCCTGCTATCTTCAGGGATCTTTGGACTTCAAAACCCCTCTGGTCCTCTGTATATCCTAGCATTCTGCCATTCATTGTGTATTCCCTTGTCTTGTTAGTCCTCTAAAAATACCATTACCTCACACTTTTCAGGGTTAAATTCCATTTACCAGTGTTCTGCCCATCTGACCAGCTTGTCGATATTGTTCTGTAATCCGAAGGCTTTCTCTCTCTCTCTATTTACCACACCACCAATTTTCATGCTCCCTGAAAACCTACTGATCTTATCTCCACCTTCATATCTAGATTGTTAATGTATACTCCAAACAGCAAGGAACCCAGCATCAATCCCTGCGGTACATCACTGAACACAGGCTTCCAGTCACAAAAACAACTTTTGACCATCTGTATCTGCCTCTTACCACTTTGCCAATCTTAGATCCAATTGCTAAATGGGCTCTTATCTTCCTATTCTGTCTCCCACATGGCACTTTGTCAAAAACCTTACTGAAGTCCACATAGACTACGTCAACTACACTGCCCTCATCTACTCACCTGGTCACTTCCTCAAAAAATTTCAATCAAATTTGTCAGACATGCTCTTTCCCTGACAAAGCCATACTAACTATCCCTCGGATCTTTTTCTAATTGTTTCTCTACCACAGATGTTAGACTCACTGACTGTAATTATCTGTTTTTTCTGTACTTCCTTTCTTGAACAATGGTACAACATTTGTTGTCCTCCAGCCCTCTGGCACCTCGCCTGTGGCTAGAGAAGAATTAAAAATCAGTGTCACGGTCCCTGCAATCTCCTCACTTGCCTCCCACCGCAGTCTCGGATATATCTCATCTGAGCCTGATGATTTATCCATGCAGGGTAAGTATTTTTTAACACAGATAGGCTCCATCAGACCCTGTGTCACCAGCATTATCTGGAGAGAAAAGCCAACTGTACAACCTCGGAGCTGACCACCAGTTTTCTCAACAGAATCAGCACTTACAAGGAAAAATCAAAAAATGTCACCTCTATGTTAAATGTATTACAGAACAACTGTTAATGCATGGGAACAGTGGGCATATAGCTGATAATGCGGATAACTCACTGTTACAGGATCATGCATGCAAATGGTTTGTATCCTTTGTTCGATATGGAAAAGAGGATGTTTGGGTTGTAAAATGTACTCAGTCTAATGTGACATTTGACTTGGTAACATGACTCTAGCATGAGGCAAGCTCTCTGCAGACTGCCACTTCTGAACAGTTCAATAAAGCCTCTCACTGAAAACTGATTAAGCACTGTTGTCCTTAAATCTGAAACAGACAGTATGGAGGAATCAAGAAAAAATAGGGGATAAGTTTTTAACAAATGTTATCCAGTTAATTGGAGTGATTTCAAATATTTTAAGAGCTTTGATTTTGTAATTTCCATGCTGTATGTTGATATTTATTGTACAACAATCATACTGAAACAACATAAGAATTTGAATGCTCTATCTCAAATGTCATTTACAGGGAATCAGTGCATTGGTAGAGCTAAAATCAGGGGACATTCTTGTTGGATCAGGAGATGGTGTTGTAGCTCTATGCAAAGCACCAAATTTCAAGCCACTCAAGTACGTTTGAATGTATTTAAATATTTCTTTATTAACCATATGTGCTAACAAATTACAACTTGTAATGGTTTAATGTTTCAGGGAGGAATTGCAAAATTGATAAAAAAAAATAGAGAATAGGGCAGCAGCATTTTATTATAAAAATGGCACAAGCAATGACTTCCTATCTGTTAATTTTAAAGATGTCCATAACATTTGATTGGCATTCTCCCTAGAGGTTAGCTTTGAGAACTCTTCTAACTTTAGTGTCAAATGTCTCCACTGTATTATAACCCTAACTATTAGTAAGCTGAATGCAAAGTTTTTGAAATAGTATCAAATCAGCCTCTCTGAAATATTTCGAATACTGTTCTATCGATATCATTGACATGATTGATTAGCTTGATGGAATAACCTCAATGAATTTTGGCCTAAATTTTGTAGTCAGCAGCAAAGCAACAGCATACACTGCTGACTTCGAAGAAAGCTGGCCACAATGATTGAATGATCTCTGGATTTCCCCTTTTGCAGCACCATTTTGAATTTGGTGCCACGTTGAGGGGATCTTCAGACATCCAACAACAGTGGTAATATCTGGCAGGGTGAGTTGCCAGATATGTTACCAGGGTGAGTTGTGTTGAAGTTATTTTCACAGATGGTCATGTTAGAAATCCTTGCTTATTTATTAGGTATTGGAGGAATCTGGAGATAGTTTTTCCTTAGCACAGGTTTATTCACAAAACCCCAGTTCCCTTTTTATTCTTTCCACGCAGGTGGAAACATGTTTTTATAAACACTTAAGAGCAATTTCTTAGCCTCTCCCCAATGAATAACAGCTGTTCTCACTTATAACTAAAGCACACACTTCATTGTGAACAGGTGAACCAGCAAGTAAAATGCACTGAATTTTTCACTTTTAAGTAAAACTTAACAAAGAGCAAAATAAATATTCAGGGCATACTTGTGGCATTAAGGTAGAAACTGGAGCTGCAAATAAAATTTTAGCATATATATCATTAATATATTTTATACTAGAGTATCAACAAATATAATCAGTTTTCAGGGCCAGTGAGGGTATTTAGCAGAAATTATAAGTTTTAATTGGCATTATAAGATCCAGTTATTTCTCATTCTAGAGTGTGACATTTTCATGGATTTTTATAGTGAGACAAATGAAAGTCTAAGTGCATTCTTTTTGCCAAGACGGGGCTGAGTGCACCTTCAACAGCATATCATACAGGGAATCATGGAACCATTAACAACTTTTGTATTTTTATGTTAACTGCACATATGTGGACACCAAAAACTGCTGTCAGTTTCAGAGGAGCAATGATAGTAAATGCTGACAGCTTTGGTGCCATCACTGCTGCAAAATCCAGCCCAATCAACACTGAAATAATAATCTTACCAACGCTAGTTTTCTGAACTGTCACCCTATATTTACAACATGATCAAAGTGCCACTCAGTGGCTACAGAGTAAAGGTCAGTCCCAAAGTCTTTTGACTGCTGACCTGAGTGGAGCCAGCTAGATTAACATAGAACATAAAAAATTACAGCGTAGTACAGGCCCTTTGGCCTTCAATGTTGTGCCAAGCTATGTCCAATCCCAAGATCAAGCTATCCCCTCCCTATAATTCTGGAGTGCTCCACATGCCTAAACAATAACTGCTGGAAAGTTCCTATAGAATATAGAACATTACAGTTTAAAACCCTCCACCATTCCTTCTGTATTTGGGCGAACCTCCTCTCTCACTAATAGGAGAGTTCTTATTCCACAAGGCCCAAAGGAGATCTATAGATGAATCCCCTTGGCCATCACAACATCCCTCCTCCCTCAATTCCGTTTCTTCCATAACACCCTTGCCACACAAGGATCTTTTTTGCTGCTTAGCAATTGGCTTGCTGTCAATTTGAGGCATGACGAGGTTGGGGGTGTGAAAGGATTGGAGATCTTCATTTCTGAAGGGAATGTTGTAAAACCACTGATGATGGTTCTTCCTGAGGTATTGCTTCAGGTGGAACTTTTCTGTTAAAAATCAGAATCTGTGTCCTCATCATCCGAAAGGACAGATATAGAATTAACCTCTAATCATTGCCCAGTGTTGGCAGTGATCACCCTCATGGCTGCTAATGAGGCCTGTGCTGGCACAGGCTCTCTATTCCTGAGATGGTCCAGGTGCTTCCTGACAATTTTGCTCTTCACTTTTACTTCGTAAGACATGGACCCTGTTTTTTACGTTATGATCCCAGGGACCCAAACGAAGACATCCCCAAAATTCCTCACGTGAACTGGGTCGCCGATTTTGAGTGCACTTTCTGTCCTTGCAGAATCATAGTTCTTCTTCTGTTCTCTATTTGGGACTCCAAGCTCCCTGGGAACAGTAAGCTTAATCTTGTCCGAAGCCTCTGTCCCATCAATAATTCCGCTGGGGAGATTCTTGTCATTGTGTGAGGAGTAGTCCTAATGTTGAATAAAAATCATACTCGTTTGGTTTCTGTGGACAATCCGGAGTGCTTCTTCATGCTGACCTTAAATGTCTGCACTGCCCTTTTAGCCAAAACATTCAATGACGGGTGATAGGGTGCTGCCCTAATATGTTTGATTCCATTGGAAAGCATGAAATTCTGAAACTCGATGCTTTTAAAGGCAGTACGATTGTCAGAGACCAGGACTTCAGGTGTCCCAAATGTGCAGAAACTTTGTCATTGTTTCTCAATGGGAATGCAACATATCTTCAACGATTTGGAGTGCACTTCAACCTAATTAAGAACATGGAACCCAAAAAAGACCTGACAACATGCACTTGCACCCAGGGCCGAGCAGACCCTCCCATGGATGTAAGGAGGCTAGAGAGGAGAGTTTCTGATTTTTTTGGCTTGACTCACACTGATTGACTATGTTGTTAATGCCTGCATCAAGGCCAGTCCACCATACATAGTCCTGGCTAGCATTTTCATCTGTGAAATCCCACAATGGCAATGGTGTAATTCCATAAGTATCAGATGTTGCCTTGGGCAAGAGACATCTATGCGAGAATTCCCAGGAGATGATGCCATCCACAATACTAAGCTCGTCTTTCTTCATCAAAGGGTATTTTATTTCATTTGAGGACTGTCTTCTGAAACCCCTCATGTGATATTATGGGAGGGATTTAACCTCACTTAAGCGAGACTGGAAAATCTCACTGGAGATCATTGGACATTTCTATTGTCCACTCCTCCCCTATTCTCATTCCATATCAGGGGGGGCGGTAGAATTCAGGAATATATGTTTAAATTTAGATAGGATTTGTTTCTTTGTGTCCAGGCCTTGATTAACCTTGCAGACACTGGCAAGTTGTCCAGAATATAGAGGATCGTCATAACCTCTTCCACAACTGCTCACAAAGCCAGACTTATAGGCAATGGCAGACAACTCATTGTATCAACGTTAGCTATCTGGGTCCTGGGGCAGTGCTCTAAAAGTTATTTATAAGCTGCCAGTAACAAGGCCCATTGCTTTATTCAGGGGAGGCCGTAGGAGATATTGCCTTGACTCCTTTAATAGTTTATGATCGGTTACTATGATGAAGCATCCACCATAGACTTTTTGATGGAATTTTTAAAGTTGAAGACAACTGTCAACCTCTGTTTCTCGATCTGGGAATATCTCCAGTGTCCGAGAGGATCCTGGATGTATACACAATAGGCTTCTCTGTTACATCTCTGCAGCAATATGCCAGTACCAGCCCAAACCCATGAGCAGAGGCATCAGGTGTCAAGATAGTATTCTTTTTGGAGTCAAATTGGGCCAATAAATTAGACGACAAAAGTTGCTGCTCAATGCTGTTGAACGCTTTCAACTATGACACCCTCAAGACCACCATTGGTGTTTCCTTAGGGTGTGCAAAGAGGCTAGTAAAGAAGCTAAGTTCAGAATAAACTTCCTGTAATAATTCACTAACCCCAAGAAGGATTTTAATTCCCTGGGATTCTTTGGAATTGGCACTTACTTTAGAGGCCCTCATCTTGTCCTCCATTGGATGAAGATCCTTGCCACTTTCAATAGGGTGACTATTTACTAACAACTCCACCATTTTGGGGGCAATGTTTATTGTGGAGGTGCGATTTTAATTGTGATGTCACTGTACCTGGTTGTGGGCACATCTGAAATGTTCAGTCTGGTACTGACCTTGGCCTTTTTTTTAAAGTTGCATGCATGCATGCATTTTCATTGTCCCTAATTCTTTGTCTCAGTTGTGATCTTCTGCAATAGTCCATCATCTGGCACCTACAATGCTTTCTAGGCATCTTACCAGACAGATTACCTTTCTTACCAATAAAGATGGTCTGGAAGAAAGCAAAAAAAATTTGTTTTATTCCTCGTTGTCAATATAATAATTTCACCGAGGCCAATCTTCCATCACCATTGCCTTTTATTTACAATGTAATGGGTGACTCAGCGACCAGAAAGTACAGGTCAGCCCCAAAGTCTTTTGACAGCCAGCCTGAGTGGAGCTAGCTGGTTTTAAACCCTCCCGTTATTCTTTCTCTCTTAGGCAAGCCTCCATTTGCCTAATAAGGAAGCTATTGTTCTACGAAACCAGTGGGGAGACCTATTGATGATCCCCCATGGCCATCGTAACAGATAGTAAAGAAATCAGATGAAATTATTTGTCATGCAATGTAAACAACATTCTGTCTATTTAATTCAGTACATTGTTATAATTTGTACATTTAACCAATTATTTTAAGATCACAATGGGAGAATCTTTGTTTTCATTCCAGAAAAGTGCTGGTAGATGGTGGTGTTACTTCAATCAGCCTTCGTGGTCAAGGACACCAGTTCTTTGTTGGCACCATCACTTCCCAGATATATCGATTTAACTTCACTGAATTCAAAGAGGAACTGATCACTACATGCCACTCTGATGCTGTTCTTGATATAGCATTTCCCTGGTAAGTTTGTGGAACTTGTGATATTTATGAATGTTTCGCCACTTTGTCATTTAGATACATTATGAAATAAAAATCATTATCAAAATACTTCATTTTCAAAATCTTACAGCAAACGCTACTTGAAACTAACGTAAGGTTTCATTCAGTTGCCAACAAACACATGAATTAGGAGTAGGAGCAAACCATTTGGCCCCTTGAGCCCACTCTGTCATTCAGTAAGATCATGGCTAATTTGATTGTAAACTCAACCCCACATTTCTGCCTACCCCCCCCCCCCCCCCCCCCCCCGCCGAAAACATTTTGTTCCCATGTTGATCAATAATCTATCTAGTTCTGCCTTAAAAGTATTCAGAGGTTCTGCTCTCTGTGTTACCGAGTTTCAAAGATATTTTTAAAGAATGAATTATTCTGGTGAAAGTAGAAATGTTGTAGCAGAGTTCCAGATCTCTAAGAAATGCAGGACTACAGACTAGGTTGGCAAATTTCCTCTGGAGGTGAAAATCATGTTTAAAAGGTGAACAACGTGATCCAGTTTTATCTGAATGGCATAGCACAAATACCAATCACATTTACTAGATCAGTTCATTTGTGTCAAAATTACAGATTGAAGTGTAGCTTAGAGCAAGCTTTTTATAAATTCCTTCATGGAATGTTTGTGTCACTAGCTCCAGCATTTTTATTGTCTGACCCTAATTGCCCTTGAGAAAACAGTGCTAAGCCACCTTCTTGAACTACTGCAGTCCGTGTGCTGTAGATACACTCACAGCTCTTCAGGGAGAGAGTTCCACGATTTTGACCTCACAGTAGTGAAGGAATAGTGATAGAGCTCTAGGGTATGATTTGGAAGGGATCTTACAGGTGACGGTGTTCCCATGCGCCTGCTGCCTTTACCCTTCTTGGTGGTAGAGTCATAGATTTGGAAGATGCTGTCAAAGGAGACTTGGTGAGTTGCTGTAGAGCTTCTTATAGATGGTACATACTCCTGCCATTGCATGTTGATGGCTAGGGGAATGTATATTGAAGGTGATGGACAGGGTGTCAGTTACGTGAGCTGCTTTGTCCTGGATTATGTCAAGTTTCTGAGTTGTTGGGGCTGCATTCAGCCGTGTGGGTGGAGAATATGCCGTCACATTTCTGACTTGAGCCTTGTAGATTGTGGACAGATTTCAGATTTCAACGTTGTCTACCTAATACGTTGCAAGAAAGGATGTCCCGAAGCATGGTACATTGGGGAGACTATGCAGACACTACGACAGCGGATGAACGAACATCGCTCCACAATCACCAGGCAAAACAGTTCCCTTCCTGTGGGCAAACACTTCAGCGGTCACGGGCATTCGGCCTCTGACCTTTGGGTAAATGTTCTTCAAGAAGGCCTTCGTGACACACGACAGTGCAGAGCCGCTGAGCAGAGACAGATAGCCAAGTTCCGCACACGTGAGGACGGCCTTAACAGGGATCTTGGCTTCATGTCACACTATCTGTAACCCCCATGACTTGCCTGGGTTAGCAAAAAACCTCACTTACTGTACTGTCTAGAGACAATACACATCTCTCTAACCTCAGTGCTCAGTGTTCCTTCCACTCACATTGTCAGCCACTTTAAGACTTGAATAGCAGGCTAGGTGTAAGGATTCGCATTCTGATCAGTAATCTGTAAACTGTCTGTGCTGATATGTGTGCTTTTGGAGACCAGAACACTTCATTCGCCTGACGAAGGCATAAACGCCGAAAACTAGCAGGTTTGCTATCAAATAAATCGGTTGGATTTAAAATTGGTGTTGCCAGACCTCTTACTGAGACAGATTTCAGAGTCAGGAAGTGAATTAGACTGCAGAATGTATGGTACTTTTGGAACAGTACAGTTGTTTGCATGTGTAATTTAAAGGAGTGAGATCAATAAAGAGGCACGTCACAGTGGCAACTTTTGAAAGCTTTCAGAAAGACACAACGGACATCTTAACCAATCAGTTAATTTTTCCAAATGTCAAGTGGCCATAATGGCAGGTGGGAGAGAAAAGTATCATGGGATGAATATTGGATGAGAGTTTCCTATCAGCTTATAAAACAGGTTGCAGTCATCGGCTCATGCTCTCAATGGAGGCACTCTTATCCCACCATGCCTTGTTGGAATTGCCTTTTGAATATATTAGAATATCATGAATACTTATTATCAAGGCAGCTTACTGGAGTCATATCCCCATGCTGAATCAACAGCTCACTCCTGCATCTAACTGGACCAGTCAGCAGCCATTTGTAAATGACGTGTACCTGGCGCCCTGCACTTCCCTCATGATTTTGAGATTTGTTTGCTTACCGTGTATTGTTCAACGCTCGCAGAACTTCAGATTCATTGCTGGTTTTGCTGGCAATACCACTTTGCTTCCAAGAATGGTTGCAGAGGCAAGGCTATATATACCTGACCAGCAGTAAGGTAGGGGTGGGTTATAATGTGCTGCAGGGCAAAGGCCCTGCAAGAGGTGAGGAGAGAAGAAGGCAAGGAAACAGAAGGGGCTGGAGGGCATGACACGACTAGTGGGAGGAGTGAAGACTGGGAAACATTGCAATTAAACACAACTGCTGAAGAAGACAGGAAAAGGGTACATTCAGGTATTGGCTGGGGTGGGGGAGGGGGTTGTAGTGGGGGAAGCATCCTCGGAGCCTGAATCAGGAGGAAATCTGTTACAGAAGGACATAGCAACTCGGGGTCCTAGGGAAGGCAGTGGCCTCGCTGGATTATTAATTCAGAAACTCAGCTCATGTTCTGGGGATGCAGGTTCGAATGCCCCCATGGCAGAAGTTGGGACTTGAATTCAATAAAAAATATCTGGAGCAAAGAATCTACTGATAATCATGAAACCATTGTCAATTGTCTACCTGTTCACTAATGTCCTTTAGGGAAGAAAATCTGCTGTCCTTATCCCATCTGGTCTATATGTGACTTCAAAGCCACAACTGACTCTCAACTGCCCTCCAAGGACAACTAGGGATGGGCAATAAATGCTGGCCAGCCAGCGACACCCATATCCTACAAATGAAAAAGAAAAATTGAATGGAATTTGAAAGATGTACGTTGGTGCTAGAATGGGAGGATTGCAGAGCGAAGATCTGTTTCAGCCTGCATTACTGAGCTTCCAAAGACAGTCCTTTCCCAGTCCAGCAGTGGAGGGATGTCAGTCCACTATCACTGGTGATCATCATAATGTGTGCAGAGTGTAATCATTACTTCGCACACAGTGGTCTGAGGATTTCTGGCTTAGTATTGAGCCGCAGATAGCACAGTCACAGTCAGAGGAAGCATCTGCAGGCAGTAGATTGGGAACAGATAGTGTAAGGATGGGCACTCTATGGCCTCATGTGAGGATTTCTATCTGTCATGATACAATAGGCCTCAAGATAGGGAGGAATAAATTCTACATGGGGCATAGGAATATCTGCCTGATATAACTCAGAGGTTAACAGAGATAGAAACAACCATAACCCCTGAGATCAAGGATTACACAGTAAGAAGTCTCACAATGCCAGGTTAAAGTCCAGCAGGTTTATTTGTAGCAAACACCACTAGCTTTTGGAACTGGCTGGAACTCCCACACACCTGATGAAGGAATAGCCAGTTTCAAAGTGTTTAGCATCAAATAAACATGTTGGACTTTAATCTGGTGTTGTGAGACTTTTTATAGATCACAATGAGCAGAATCTGAGCTGTACTCTCCAGATTGTTAAAACAAGCCTGCTCTATATCTAGGTTCCACCATGGTATGTGTCTCTGTGCTGATGTTGGTGAGTGCGGAGACAGATCCTTGACAAGTGAATCCTCAAAATCTTCATTTGGGATGCTCTTGGGGCTGGAGATTTGGGGCTGGTCCCTGGGACACTTGGCTGTGGTGCATGTAAAAGAAAGTGGAGATAATTAATGCATGGGCAACTGACGTAATATTGCAATCACAGACTGATTGTCTGAAGATCAGCTGGTGTAGGGTTCTCGGTAGGGTGTGCGCCACCAACATCAGCCATTTATATTAATAGTGGTGCTGCAGAACAAAATAATAAAACAATTGGCTCAAAGGCTAATAACAACCAAATGCCAGCAGATGGAGTACAAAAACAAGATTCAAAAATGTGGATTGGGAATGGCTTCTAAACGGCAACCCTCGATGCCTAACTAAATTGAGTCTTGATTGGAGTTGCCATGAACAAACGTTAAAGATGGAAGAAGATACAGGAGATATTAGCACAATGTTCCTGTATTTAAACATTAGAGTGAATTTCTCAACTGTGTCATAGAGGAACTGCCCCCACTTAACATACCAGAGATGCATAGAATGCAGAAATAAGGCAGGATGTTACATGTCTCTACTCTTTCTTCCTTATATTAATGCACATTGGCATTGTGGTGAGGAAAATCAGCCTTTCCATCAGGAAAGACTGTGAATTTAGGCAAGAGCAAGAAGCAGTATAATATCGTCTGTAATTTCAATTCCTTGTATTGTAATGCAGTTCATTACAGAATGCATTTGTAAAGAAAGTCTTTGTAATCTTCTGTATTATGACAGCAAATCTTTTTTAACAACTTGTAACTATGTACATATATACGCTAAAAAATACAGGCAAGGAACATATCTCCATGTGCAGATCTCAACATGTCTCTGCTCATTGCCACACTGACCCTTACTTAATCATGTGCCTTCTTAGACCACAGTGTGGGCAGTACTGTTCTCAGTCCCATGTTAACCCTGTATGTACCAGACTGTTATACTACACCTCCCCCCAAGTCTTTACTCTTTGGATATGGAATTACTCCAATTTACTTTCTTACATTGTTATAAGGCTTATGAATTTACCCTATTGCTACAAATTTAATGCAATTCCAACATTATTGCTAATACAGTATTAATATTAATAACATTCTCACTATTCCATCTCCCCACCCTTCAAGTCCTTGAAGTTAGAGATTCAAGCAGCCTGGAGATCTTATAATCCTTCCACATCTTGTTTGTGATTCTGTCAGAAGAGTGGTAGGCTCTGTTGGTTATGGTCCTTGCTGTTGGTCTGGAGGTTGGGCTGAGTGTTTTGGTATCCTCACCAATTGTATTCCAATTTGCGATGGAGAGAAACTATCTAGCAAGAAATTGGAGATGTCTCCTATTACATCTGACTGTGCCCTCTAAGGTGTGATTCTGTCAGAAGAGTGGTAGGCTCTGTCGGTTATGGTCCTTGCTGTTGGCTTGGAGGTTGGGCTGAGTGCTTGGGTAGCCTTACCAATTGTATTCCAATTTGCGATGGAGAGAAACTATCTAGCAAGAAAGTGGAGATGTCTCTTATTACGTCTGACTGTGCCCTCTAAGGTGCCAATGTAGTGTTACAGGGTGTAGAGAAAGATCAACTTAATGTGAGGTAGGTCCATTCAAAAGTCTGATGGCAGCAGGGAAGAAGCTCTTTTTGAGTTGGTTGGTACATGACCTCAGACTTTTATCTCTTTTTCCTGATGTAAGAAGTTGGAAAAGAGAATGTCTGAGGTGCGTGGGTCCTTAACTATGTTGAATTCATACAGAATGCAGGTACGTGCACATGCTGAGTTTGAAGATCAAATTTGTGAGGAGTTAAAACAAGAGGCTTTTTCTAGCTGGACTAAAGGGAATTCCGTCAAAAATTTTGCACTATATAGGATAAGATGGGAAAGAACAGAACCCTTGGGAGCTGTAAATACTTTGGATTGATTCTGGGAGAATTGGATGTATACTAAAGAGATAAGTAATGTAACAAAATTGAAGTTTTCAGATTTAAAGTAGGAGCATGTTCTGTTCGATAGTTTAAATACAAGTTGTCTGCGAAGTGAAAATAGTGTTTAGTTAATAGTATTTTGTTCCATTTGTCTCAGTAGAAGTTTTGAAATGTGAAATCTTGTTGTGTGGTATTCTTTCATCTCATAACTAAAAGTTCGGATTTTTGTTTAATAGTTCTTTGTCTCTTTGCAGATTGTAAATGTACAAAAAAGCCAAATGAATTATATAGGATATCTTGTTCAATTAATCATGATTTTTTGCAGCTAATAATGAAGGCAAACCTTAAAGGAATCTTCCTTATGTTACTTTCTCTTTGTTCCAAATATAGTGGAACCTCAGACCTGTTTGGAACATGCTCTAAGGCTGAAATAAGAATCTGGCATACCCCCACCAATAGAGAACTTCTGCGAATTGTTGTGCCAAATATGACTTGCAATGCCATTGAATTTATGCAAGATGGGAGAAGCATTATTAGTGGTAGGTACTGATATTTTTTTCAAGCCATTAGAATTTCATCCTCCTAAATTTGGTACATTTTGTCTTATTTTGAGTTATTTTTCCAATTTTAACTTTCCATAGCATGGAATGATGGGAAAATTCGTGCTTTTACACCAGAGACAGGCAAATTAATGTATGCAATCCATAGTGCTCATTCAGATGGTGTCACAGCAATTACTGCCACTAGCGACTGCAAGAAAATCATCAGTGGAGGTGGTGAAGGACAGGTATGTACAACATGTCACAGTCTAAGAATATATGTCTTTATGATTGAGTTGTGTTTGATGTATTGCTGCATAACACAATAGAAGTTTGCCATTATAGTTTACTGGGTTCCAATACGGAAGAACTATAAGATGATATTGAAATACAGCCAGCTGGCAGTTTTGATTAACTTCTTGAAACTGTTGTCTGCCTGTCCTCCATTTATGGCACAGAATAAGTAAGCAATATATATACATTCTTATAGCACGTTCATCTCTCATGCATATGTTAGCTCTCTGAAAGAGTTCTCCACTCTGTGGGTGACATGGTTGTACTGCAGTCTCACAGAACCAGGGATCCAAGTTCACTTCCCAGCTTGGGTCACTGCCTCTGCAGAGTCTGCTCATTCTCCCCGTGTCTACGTGGGTTTCCTCAGGATGCTTCAGTTCCCTCCCACAGTCTGAAAGATGAGCTGGTTAGGTGCATTGGTCATGCTAAATTCTCCCTGTGTGTACCTGAACATGCTGAAGTGTGATGACTAAGGAATTTTCACAGTAACTTCATTGCAGTGTTATTGTAAATCTACCTGTGATACTAATTAAAAAATAAATTTAAAACTTTTAAACAATCATTCCCTCTCCTGACCTCTTTCCCCATAGTCATGCTTTATTTTTTATTTTTCAAGTACTTGTTCTCTTCTAAAGTGAAATGAATTCAAGATCATAACAATTTGCTGTGTAAGGAAAAAAGTATTTTCCCTTTTGGTCCTTTTGTCAATTTTCTGCATCCTCTGGTGATTGACTGACCCTTTTATTAGTGGAAACAGTTTTGCCTTAATTACTTTATCAAAAGCATAGACCATTTTGAACAACTACCCATAACAACAGCCTTCCCTGCTCTACAGAGAGCAATCCCTCATTTAGAATGTATCTAATAGTTCATAAGGCATTGTGAGCCTTCAACAGGAGCAGAATTGTATGGCATCGCAGTCTGTAGCTTCATTCCTGACTGTACCATTACCATGAACTGCGGTTCAATGAGGAGTGTAGAACAGCATGACATGGCATACCTAAAAACGAGATGCCAACCTGGCAAAACTACAACACAGGATTATCATTGAATCCTACAGTGCAAAAGGAGGCCATTTGGCCTGTCAAGTCTGCATCAACCACAATCCCACCCAGGCCCTATCCCTGTAACCCCACGTATTTAGCCTGCTAATCCCCCTGATACTAAGGGGTAAGTTAGCATGGCAATCCATCCAAGCCATACATTTTTCAAGTGTGGGAGTAAACCGGAGCACCGGGAATAAACCTGCAGACACAGGGGGAACACAGATAGTGATCTAAGCCAGAAATTGAACCCAGTTCCCTGGTGCTATGATGCAGCAGTGTTAACCGCTGTGCTTCCGTGCCACTGCATGCTAAACAACAAAAACAGCATTCAGTAGACAGAGCGAGTGGTTTCACAACCAATAGATCAGTTCAAAGCTCTGCAATTATACCACATCCTACTGTTATTAGTGATGGACAATTAGACAATCAACAGGAGGAGACTCCACAAACATATCCATCCTCAATTATGGAGGAAAAAGTCAGGCAATAAACGTTGACCTTGTCAGTGAAGCTAATGTCACATGAACAAACTACATTTTCAAAATGCCATCTTAATCAAATGTTGTCTTGATGTCAAGAGTGGACGTGTTCATCTCAGCTCCCCGCTGGCATTCAGCCCCTTTGTCCATGCTTCAATCAAGATTATAATCAGGTCTGAAACCAAATTGGCCTGGTAGAATTCAAACTGAACATCAGTGAACAGGTTAATGGTGATTACGTGTCTCTGAACAGCACTGTCAACAGCACCTTTTATCACCAAAAGACAAAATGCTGGAAAATCTCAGCAGGTCTGGCAGCATCTGTAATGAGAGAAAAGAGCTGACGTTTCGGGTGTAGGTGACCCTCTGATCTTTTATCACATTGTTGACAATTGATGAGGCAGTAAACAACTGAATTGTATTTGTCCTACTCTTTGTGCATGTAGTGTCAAAGTGGGTTTTCCTTTTCAATTACTACTTTTAATTTGCCCTATCTGGTTACAGTACTTCACAGCTAATTTTAGATAGCTAAAATAATTAGAAGAGACTTTGAGCAGGATTTTCCATACCTTCTCATGGCATGATCTGCAGCTGCAGAGCCTACCTGCCATCAGTTGACAGTCAATGGCGGGATCTTTTGATCCACTGTCAATAGGGTTTCCCATTCTACACATCCCCCTACTGCCAGGAACTGGAAGATCCCACTGGCAAGAATGCCTGGATTATTCCAGCCTTTATTTTCTTACTTAGCTGCTGCTTACTTGTTGAACAACTGCTGGGTGAGACTTTCACCTTTTAGTTTAAGCCCATTCCAAATCAAAAGGAAATTATGTATGGCACTCATGTAAATTCTGAGCAGAGTTATCAGCAAGAGCATTGTCAGTGTCTGCATTGTCATACTGCAGCCCAGTTGTGCCAAAACAAGTTGTTGATTGTCCCACAAAGCCTATTTCCATCCAGTGTGGTCATTCTCTCCACACAGTTGCCCAGCAGAATTTATTGAAGGTAGTATTATATTTGCACACAACTTAAATTCTCCTTCCAAATTCAATTCTCTTCCCATATCTGCACACGAAGGCAGACTTTTGCTTGTTTCCATAATTAGTAATTCCTGAAACAGTTCGCTAGTCTGTTGCCAGGAGCTTATAGCTTGAGGGGTACCATGGCTGACCAGGAATCTCTCCTGCTGTTACAATGAGCCATTGGCATGTTGGAAGAATTTGCAGATTAATACTCAATCCGTTTGATTATATTTGTGGACATATAATAATAATGATATTATTATCATATTTCCATATGATAATCAGCTCCATACTGATTTTTGACATGGAGCAGATTACGGCAAAAAATGTAGTCTAGGAGATGAGCAGAAGCCACAGCATCCAACTGGCAACCTGTGAAACGGCCTCCGAGCAGCGCAGCGGGCTGGGATAATCACCTCCATAATCTTGGATAGACATGTTTTTTAACACCTCTAACCAGAAACTTGACAAATCTGTACAATCATATATTGGGACTTTGAAAATCCTGGCACAAAATAGTGCACTTTCCGTACCCTCACTGACTAACTCATGAGAAGCTACGATGTCTGTAAAATACATAATGATGCTGTGCATTAAGAGTTGCTCTGAGGAAGAAATCTGATATTAGAGTACACCATCGGTCTCTGCATGATAAATGAAAAGTTATAGAGAAGCACCAAGGAATTAAGGTGGGAAATGGAAGTTTTTGCGATATAGAACATACCCTGCCCAAACTGTGGTGGTACAAAAGAGGAGCATGTGCTTCACATTTAATGGGTGTTGCAACAATTGTGGCAAATGGAATCAATTTGCCAGCTGTTGTTGGTCCAAGTATGAGCAACTTGCCGCTACCACTAGCCACATTGCAACTGGCTGCTCCTCCAAAGTTTGGAACATGAACAATGAGCTGGAGGTCAATCACAGCAGCCAAAGCACTGAGCCTCTGGAAACATTCTACTGCAAGACTGGGGAAAGGTGACATTTCTGCTAAATTAAACATTGTTCACGGCAGTGCAAAACTTAAATTCAAAACTGATACTGGAGCAAAATTTAATAGTTGCTGAAATAGCTTCTGAGGAAAATGGATTGTCATGTCCATGCCACCCAAGAACCTTACAGACAGCAATAACAATTGTTGGCCAGGTGATAACACAATGCTCACTTTACAGCCTTTGTTGAATTTACACTCCATATTCTTCTGCATTCCAATTATGTAGATTCTGCCTCCCCCATCTCGAAATGATTAACCATTCTAATTACCCATTTTAAAACTATCTTTATATTTCTAATTTTAGGTGCGGATATGGGAAATTACACCAAAGACTCAGAAGCTTACTGCAGGCCTGAAGGAACACACATCAACTGTGTCCTGCATTAAAATGAAGAAAAATGACCTAGAATGTGTAACAGCAAGTTTTGATGGCACTTGTATTATCTGGGATTTAATGTAAGTTCTTGAAAATGAAACATCATTCTCAGACGTGTAAGACTCTATGAGCAATATGCACATTCAGTATTCCCAGTTCCTGGTCCTGCTCTCATTGGGTTTCTTTAAGTCACTACTTGTACAGTAATAGTAATTTTGAGGCTGCAAAAATATTGGGCAATATTTTTTGATTCCCATTACTTATAAACACAAAAACAATATAAATACTATCCCATTTTCAACTTGTCCCAGTTGGGTGTCCCTACTTCACAAAAACTTGACTCTAAACTTTGCAAACCTTTTTAGTAAAGTAACGACATAGTATCATGGACTGCATTAGGCTGAGAGTCTTGCATTCATTGAATGTTACTTTCTGGATACTACAATTTTGAGAGGCTCTCAGTTCACTTCAAATAAAAGGGTCTGAGATCTAAATTCAGAAGCACCAGAAAGCAATGCAGGATTCAACTGCGCTCATTGATTGTGAAACAGGCAGCACATCAGCATCATTCTGCCTGCTTACTTTAATGATTTTAGTGTCCAGCCATCACTAGCCTTGTTCGATGTATCAGCAGAAGGCCAATATAAGCGGATAGCACCATTTAAAACTTGCCTGCACTGCTTAAAACTGGCAGGCCACCTCCTCAAGTGTACTGTGGTTGGGTCTAGAGTCATGCTGGAAGTGACTTTGACCTGGGAGACATTGTTGAATGGCAGCTAGCTTTAAGGTTTTTTGGACACAGCACAGGAGACCTTAGAAAAGGAGACGAAAACGAGGAGAGAAGTCATTTGAGAGGAGGAGAGGAACTAAGAGGCCCTCCAGCCACATTCTCAGAACAGATTGGGAACATATAGTTGGAAGTCAAACCTCTGAAAGACCTGGCTATGTTACTGCAAGAAATTCAGTGACTGAGCATGAATGATCAAGAGTCAGTGGATATATCATCAGAAGCTTATCCTATCAAATGAAACACTAGCCTCAGTCACTGCTCAATTAATGACTGCATCTTTGCCCATCTCCATCAGTTACCTGTTACAATCTTTATCAACCATGGCTCTTATATGGTGTTCCACCACATTTTCTAACATTTTCACCCCATCAGCATAGCCTTTCAACTGGATGGGGTGAGGCAGAAGGGCATTTAAAATTATGGTCCAAGTAGTTGATCAGGGCCAAGAAGCAAAATTCACCACTGCATGGTTGGAAAATAGACTTAGTTCTATTTTAATTCTGATTTTGACACTGTGAAAGAGGGTAAATTTGAGTGAACTATGATCACACTTTAGGAGATTTATAGACTTTTGTAAATTTATACCTTAATATACATTTGAGGTTCAAAATTCAGTCAATCCTTGAACTCTCAAAGTAATTGTTAAAGCTTAGTTTGCTTCTCACACATCTTTTGAGAAGTTACGCTATCTTTTTTTCTGCAATAATTGAAAGAGTTAACATGCATGATGTTCCTGTGCATTGGGACAAAGGTCATCATGTATTCTGCATTTGTAATGTGCTTCCCAATCTTTAATAATTATTAAAGATCAGAAATAGCAGTAGCCTTTATTCATATACTTCAAAAACCACCCCAAGGTGTTTCATAGAAGTATGATGAGACAAAAATGGCTGCTTTAGCAGGGGGTGAGTAAAAGCTTTTTAAGGATAGGGGGTGGGATTTTCCCAAAACTGGAAAATCCCACCCAAGGCCAACAGGCCTTTCCATGGTCCGCCACTCATCTGCAATGATTCCTGTGGCAGGTGGAACAGGAAAATTTGCCCATGAGATTTGAGAATTAAAAGAAGAGGAGGTAGAAAGATGGAGGAGTGTAGGGAGAAAATTCCAAGTCATGGGATTTTCCAGCCATGCTCACCCCAAGACCAGACATTTCCACCTGAGATCAATAGACCTTTGCATGGTCCACCGAACTTTCCATCTCACCTACTACAATTCCTGTGGCGGGAGGGACAGGAAACTTCTGCCAACTGAGTCTAAATGACTGAAAGTAAAGCTGCCAGAAGTGGGGGTGAAAGAGAAGGGAAAGTGACCATTTCAGTGTTCACTTCAAAGGAGCAAGAAAAACTGCAGTTTAGATATAGAAGGCTTGGACAATTAAATGGGATAACAATGAAATGAATTTTATTTCCTTTCTTTGTAGAAAGGACTGTAGAAATATATCCAGAGACAATTAGATCTTGATGTTGAAATCAAAACCTCGGAGGGAGGTTTACCATTGGATGATGCTGTAATTCCATTTCAGGAGAGATGTGACAGTAAGACAAAGAGTGTCAATAGACTGAGATCAAAGTGATCAAAAATTGTTTTTAGCTATGCGTAAGAGAGAGATAGATGACAAATTTAAAAAAAACTTTGGAGTGGAAATTTTTCAAATTGCAAAATGTACCAGTTTCTATAGATTATTGACATTTGAAAGAACAAATTTCTATCTATATAGTGCTTTTCACATCAGCAAGGATATCCCAAAGTGTTTCACAGCCAATGAAGTACACTTAAAATGTACACACTGTTGCTGCATAGGCAAACCTGACAGTCGATTTGTTCACAAGCATATACCACAACAGCAAGTCATCAAGGCTGGAAATTTCTCATCCCACCCATCATGGGAATCATTGTGGGTGGAATAGAAAATTTGGCAGACTATTTAAAGGTCCATTGACCTTGGGTGGGAATTTCAGGTCTTGGGGTGTGGGGAGGTGGGGCGGGGGGGGGGGGGGGGGGGGGGGGGGGGGGTTGGTGGTAGGGTTGCAGACAATTCCCCCCAGGGTCACTTAATGTGTTTTTAATAATGTTGGTTGAAGAATGAAGGAGATCTCCTTGTTCTTTTTGAATGATTTTACATGCACTAGAGAGGGTAGACAGCCCTTGGTTTAATGTTTTATCTGAAAGGTGGCATTACTAATAGTGCACGACTCTCTCAATGCAGCTAGATTGTAACCAAGATTATGAACTGAGTCCTCTGGCGTCAGTTTTGATTCTGCACCATTATGATTCATAGTGAAGTGCTAGCAATGAACCAAGTTAGCATAAACGTCTGTGTTCTGTTTAAAAATAAAAATAACAAGTCTGATTTGTGAACATTCTGCTTTGCAAGACTCTTTCAACTTCATGGTACTGAATAACTTTCCTGTCAGGATGAAAAGACCTTTTTGAGTCATCTTTGCTGCTGAATCTAAGCTCTAGCATCTTGTCATAGAACCCACTCCATCCCACTTACCCCCAGAGAATTCCAACCTCTGCAACCATGTTTTCTCCCTTGGAATAACAATTATTTTATTTTTGCAGCAAATGCACCTGAGAAATTGTATTCACACTTACCCACCAGCAGATGGTGGTGTTGGCTTTTATAATATGAATTGTGAATCGTTTGGCATTCTGCATTTGTAGAAATCCAATGATTCTGATGGTAAACATATGTACCAGCGTGTAATGCAGAAGAAAAGCATTGCCTTATTCAAACTTTAGTCTAGAAGTCACTTCTAGATTTCACTTTCTACTTTGATTGGCATGCTGTATGACTCCCTGCCTATAAAGGCAAAATTGTACTAAAGAATTCCTGCTGATGATGATTATTTAGAGACTGAATATTAAAAAGCTTGCATGGAAGACATGTTCAAAATGTGCAGCACATGGCCAAATATTCAGAGCCTGTGCTTCATCACTCAAGTGTGGATTGTGGACTTGAACTGTTGACATTGTTCTAGTCAGAATTCGTAGGGTAAAAAAAGAAAGGTTGAAAGGGATAGGGTAAGTGGAGCTTTTTTATTATCTCTGATGAATCTTAAACCCAGCCTTATCTTTGGAAATTAGTGTATTTATTGTTAATCCCTAAATTAAATGTTGCTTATTTCCTACAGACGCTTTGCAAGAAATCAAATGATTTTGGCAAACACCCTTTTTAAATGTGTGTGCTACCACCCTGAGGAATATCAAATAATAACAAGTGGAAAAGATAGGAAGGTAAGATGATTTGTACATGGTGACATGCACCTTCTTCCTTTTCAGAAAATAATCCATTTTCCTCTTGAATGCCTCGATTGAGTGTGCCTTCACCACACTCTCATGTGATGTGTTCCAGATCTTAATCACTCAGTGTGTTGAAAGTTTCTCCTCATGTCTCCATTGCTTCCATTTTGCCTGTTACATGAAATTTCTGGCCTCTTGTTCTTAATCTTTCAACCAGTGTGAACAGTTTTTCCCAATTATCTCTGTCCAGACCCCTCATGTCTTGAATAAAATCTCTATCAAATCTCCACTCAGTCTTCTCTTCTTCACAGAAGCTCCCTCATTCCTGGGACTATTCTCGTGAATCTCTTCTGCACTCTAATGACTTCACATACTTGCTAAAGTACAATGTTTAGAACTGGATTCAGTACTCCACGAGGCCATACCAGTGTTTTAAAGCAGTTTAACATAACCTCCTTGCTCAGGTACTTTATAACCCTATTAATAAAGCCACAATATCCTTTATTAAATACCCTCATAACCTGCCATCTTCAGTGACTTATGCTTATATACATCCAGGTTCCTCTGCTCCTATACCCCTTTAGAAGTGACCCTTTTAAGTGATATTGTCTCTCCACGTTTTTCCAACCCAAATGAATCACTCCACACTTTACTGTATCAAATTTTATCTGCCTCCTATCTGTCCACCAACCTGTCCAAATCCTTTTGAAGTTCTACAGTATCCTCCTCACAGTTCACAATGCTTCCAAGTTTCATATCATCAGCAAATTTTGAAATTGTGCTCTATACCCCAAGGTTTTGTCAGTAATATATATTGGGAACATGCGCCTGAATTCTGAACACTGGGGGTTAGACTACAAACACTCCTCCAACTCTAAAACATCAATTAATCACTACTCTCCTTCTTATCACTCAGTTTATTTTGTATTCATGATGCTACTGTCCTTTTTCATTCCATGAGCTCCAACTTTGCCCACAAGTCTGTTGTGTGATGCATTATCAAATGATTTGATTTGATTTATTATTATCACATGTATTAACATACAATGAAAAGTATTGTTTCTTGCGCGCTATTATACAGACAAAACATACCGTTCATAACGAAGGAAACAAGAGAGTGCAGCTACAGTCATAGCTAGGGAAAAATCAACTTAACGCAAAGGTAAATCCATTCAAAAATTTGACAGCAGTAGGAAGGAAGCTGTTCTTGAGTTCTTTGGCATGTGACCTCAGGCTTTTGTATCGTTTTCCCAAAGGAAGAAGGTGGAAGAGAGAATATCCAGAGCGTGTGGTGTTCTTAATTATGCTGGTTGCTTTGTCAAGGCAGCAGGAAGTGTAGACAGAGACAATAGATGGGAGGCTGGTTTGCCTGATGGATTGGGCTACATTCACAACCTTTTGTACTTCCTTGTAGTCTTGGCCAGAGTAGGAGCCGTAGCTAGCTGTGATACAACCAGAAAGGATGCTTTCTATTGTCATCTGTAAAAGTTTGTGAGAGTTGTAGCTGCCATGTCAAATTTCCGTAGTCTTCTGAGAAAGTAGAGGCATTGGTGGGCTTTCTTAACTATAATGTTGGCACGAAGGGACTAGGACTGGTTGTTGGTGATTAGAACACATAAAACCTAAAACTCTCGACCCTTTCTGCTTCATCCCCGTTGATGTAGACAAGGGCATGTTCTCCTGAAGTCGATGACAACCTCCTTCATTTTGTTGACATTGAGAAAGAGATTATTGTTGCCATGCCAGTTCACCAGATTCTCTATCTCATTCCTATACTCTGTCTTGTCATTGTTTAGATCTGACCCACTATGGTGTGTCATCAGCAAATTTGAAATCGAATTGGAGGGGGATTTGGCCACCCAATCATTGGTGTATAAGTAGTATACTATAGGCTGAGAACACAGTTTTGTGGGGCATCGATGTTGAGGGTTATCATGGAGAAAGTATTGTTGCCTATCCTTACTGATTGTGGTCTGTGAGTTAGAAAGTTTAGGGTCCATTCGCAGAGGGAGGTGCGAAGTCCAGGCCATGGAGTTTGGAGATGAGTTTCATGGGAATAATAATGTTCAAGGCTGAGCTGTAGTCAATAAATAGGAGTCTGACAAAGGTGTTCCTCTGGAAGTCTGTGTGGAAATCCGTGTGCAGGTATCAACAGCATTATCTCATCAAAAAACTCCAGTAAGTTACAGAAACATGATTTGTCCTTAACAAATCTATGCAGGTTTTCCTTAAATTTGCCCGAGTGACGATTAATTGTTTCCTGCATTGTTGTTTTCCAAATCTTCCCCATGATGTAAATTAAACTGATTGTCTTGTAGCTGTTGGGATGATCTTTGTACCCTTTAACACTTGCAATTCTCTGATCAACTGGCATCACCTTTGGATCTAAGAAAGACTGGAAAATTATGGTCAGTGCCTCGGTGATTTCTGCTTTCTTCAGTATTGTTGGATGCATCTTATCTAATCTTGGTGCCTTTAAATACAGATAGCTTATTCAGTACCCCATCCTTACTAATTTCAAGTGTCTGAATTACCTCAAATTTCACTGTAATCTGGGCAACATCATTTTCCTTGGTAAAGAAAAATGCAAAGAATTCATTTAATACTTCAGCCATGACCCTTGCCTGTCTTTATTTGCCCCAGTCTTTTACTTTTGCAAATATCACATAATCCCATTAAAACTAGTGATCAAAATCACAACCTCTCTCTTCTGTTTTTACTGGATGAAGTTGCTGACTTAAACCATTGAAAAAAACCCGGATTCATTTTACATATATTGCATCGCATTGTATTATGATGTTAACTTGATAAAATGCTTGTTACATAATTGAACTAATTTGGAGGAGTTACTGAGCCTAAGAATGGTTGGAGTGAAGATAACTGAGTAACTCTTTCAAGACTGTTCCAATAAAGATCATCCTCACTGACTAATATAATGCATGTTGGAGCATCAGTATTATAACTTTGCCTTCATGTCTCTTCAAAGTAGTTTCCACCAGACAGCATAGGGTAACTGAATTTTATTTGAAGGAATGACACATGTTACAATTTCAACAATTAATTTACAATAACTGGTGATTTTAAGTAATCCCCAAAGCCTCCACACATTTAATTGTGTTCACTGAAACTTATGTTTTTAATAAGATGATTCCATTATTATGCCTGCCTTGTTCAAATTATCTGCTTCGCAGAAGGCTGTTGATATCCTGACATCTTGACATTACCTGTCTATAAATTTAAAATGGAAAGTAATTACAATTTGCTGGTACACTGGGAAATAATTTGAACATATTGCTTTGGTATAGCTCAAACCAAATTTTACCCTAACAATAAATGAAACATTTAGGTCCAAAATTTCCAAGAACATTCTAATATGACAATAGCATAAAAGCATAATTGCATAATTTTTGCACAAAACTGATTAATGCCGTTTATACAATAATATTCTGAAATATCTTGATCTTTTTATAATGCTTCTGAGATATGTCTACTAAACTTCTCAGCCACTCACTCATTAATATAGCTTTGCCCCAGTGCTTCCTCAAAATAATAGGCTGGTATAGATTAACACACAAAAATTGTGACATATGAGAAAGGTCTGTTATCGATTTTGATGTGATCCAGCGGTTTTAGCTTAGACCATTTGCATTTACCCAGTACATTCAGCCCATCGAATCTGCAGTGACTCTCTGCCAGTATATTTTACTCTGGCCCTGTTCCCCGCCCTATCCCTGCAATCCCATCATTTACCATAGATAATCCATCTAATCTACACATTTTTGAACATGGCCAATCCACCTAACTGGCACGTCTGAAATGTGGAATCACTCAAACCAGCCTCCATCCATTGACCCTGTCTTCATCATGCAAACCAGCCTCCCATCCATTGATTCTGTCTACACTTCCTGTTGCCTCAGCAAAGCAGACAGCATAATTAAGTACTCCACGAACCCCTGGACATTCTCTCTTCCATTTTCTTCCATCAGGAAAAAGATACAAAAGTTTGAGGTCAGATACCAGCTGACTCAAGAACAGCTTCCTCCCTGCTGTTTTTGAATGGGCTTACCTTGCATCAAGTTGATCTTTCCCTACACCCTGACTGTGACACTACATTCTGCACTCTCTCATTTCCTTCTCTATGAACGGTATATTTTGTCTGTATAGCGCATAAGAAACAATACTTTTCATAGTATGTTAATACACATGACAATAATAAATCAAATCATACCAAATCAAATAAAAATAGAAGAAAACCAGAGCACCAGGAGGAAAGCCACGCTTACAACATGCAAACTCCACACAGACAGTCACTTACGGCTGGAATTGAACATAAGTCCCTGGTGCTGCGAGGCAGCAGTGCTACTGTATCACTGTGCTGCTCAGGTTTTCCAGATATGAGAATCTTATCTAATAAAAGTCTATTAGCCTCAGTCTTCAAAATTTCAATTTGATCAACGATACAACTTTAAGGAAATGTGTTCTACAGTTCCACTATCCTCTGTGATGAAATATTCCATTTTAATCACTGTGTCTCCTGCCAATGAAAGATGACCACCAATACCCATCTGTGCAGGCACATTGGTCTACACATGTATAGAAAACTACTGATGGATTTTGTTCTTCTAAACTTGAGTTGTGTCAGGGGCTGTTTTAAAATTGTAAAACACCATTATAAATTGATGTAGCATGATCAATAAAGTTAGTGGAGAACTGCAGTCATACAGGTAAGAAATCAAAATATAAACCGGATCCCACAGAAACTACTTGTAGTATAGACTTAAGCTGTAAAACATCTCACAACATTGCACACTGAATACTGCAGAATTTTTTATTAGTCTGTGTTAGCTCTCCAGTTACCTGACATAATTTTCCTCAATAACAAAACATGCAAAAGGGCAAAATACAGAAAGAATAACCTATGACCCAAAACTGTTGGATAGCGTGAGCAGATGTGTAGAAGCTCAGGTTAATGGGTCAGAACTCTGAACCTTGTCTCGAGGCTAAATCCTAGATTCCTCACAAAAGATATCATAGCAGTTTATTTTCCTTTATTTCTGTCCTGGCTACTGCCTACTGCCTCACTCCCTATAACGTCACAGAGTAAACAGTAGAGTTGCACATGCACTGAGTTGGCAGTAAATATAGCCCATCAATCCTGAATGGCCAATTTTAGTTGGAGATTGCGTACCATTATTCTGCTTGGCCCACCAGAAGAAATAGTATAAAGACAGAGAAATGAAATGCCTTTATCATTTAAATGCTTCAATTCTTCCTTCAATCTTCATAGGAATGCAAGTCATGGTTATGCAATCTACCCTTATAATTTACACCTTGAAGCTTGGTATTACTCTTGATTCTATACTGTAGTATTGCCAAGGGCTCTAAATCCTTCCTGAAGTGCATTGCCTGCCTAACATAAATGCAGGAATAAAAATAGAAAGTGTTGGAAAACTCAACAAACTGGCAGCATCAACGACAAAAGAAACAAAGTTAACGTTGAATGTCCAAGATGACTGTTCATCAGAAACAACCAGACCTGCAGCGTTTTCCAGCACTTTTTGTTTTTGTTTCAGAACTTCAGCATCTGCAGTATCAAAACATAGAAACTAGAAGCGGGAGCAGGCCATTCGGCCCTTCGAGCTTGCTCCACTATTCGTTTTGATCATGGCTGATCGTCTAAATCAATATCCTGATCCTATTGCACCTATTTAAATGCACAACTCCTGGTGAGATCACAAACTTCTGTACAATTGAAAACTAGGGTGTGATCTTACCAGCTATTTACGCCATGTTCCCACTTCAGCAAGGTTGAAGAAATTGGCACCAGCCAAATCTCTGTTCACTGTAGCAGCTGGTTTGAACAGTGGCAATATTCTGGCCATAGTTTCTACTCCTTTGAGATACAGGTCAACATTCTGTTAAGCTATGTATGCACAATACAAATAAAAATGAAGTGATAATTTCATTATTTCATAAATGATGCAATTCATTTGCAATGCTCAGTGATCGTGGAAGCTATTAAGTGTACCGCTGAACATTCTTTGAGGCCACCCAGATGCACACAGATTGCAAAGCAGAGACAAGCAGTCAGAATAAACCTCCCTTCAAATCCTACTCGCCCTAAATTTATGTGCATCTCATTTGGCCAAGCCAGACTCACGAGGACATCCACCAATCAGTACTGTTGACCAAAGAACTGGATGCATTCTGGTACTCTTAAAAAGGCTCAACATGATATTTGAACCCACCAGCCCGTACAACACTACACAACTCTGCAGATACCAATGAGATAGCATTCCCAAATATAAAGCTTTCACTGGGCTGCCTTTCCTCCACAAAACAGTCAAACCTTTTGTTGCAGCCATAGAAAGAATACTCTTGAGATGTGAAATGTTGTATAATAGCAAGCTATGCAAGAAATCCTATCATGTGTCCCAGGGTTAATTTCCAAGGAGAGGCTCAAGTTTTGAGATGGAGGCTTCTGATGGAGGCTTTGAAGATCTGTGCCAATGAACAACTCCATCTAAACAGTGGTTTGATCAGATGTAATGGTTTCACATGCTCAAGCCTCCATGATATATCTAATTAAGGCAGGGCTAATTGCATGTTTGGAGCCTAGATAGCTTTGATTCCAAACACCAGCACATTTGGGGATTCAGCCAAAAATCTGCTGCTATCGACTGTGATACTGACTTATTACCAACACAAGTGACCAACCAGTTGTCGCTGAAGCAAATTAGGCAAAGGTGGAAATTACAAAGGAGTCACTTGAAGTTTCAAGGTTAACATTTTGAGTCCATATGACTTCTTTAGTGCTCAAACGTGCTGAGATTTTCCAGCATTTGTTTTTGTTTCATATTCCAGCATCTGCCATCTTTTGCTTTGATTGAAGTTTCAGACTTGGAGGTATCAAACTTTGTGGCTCGACTCATGCAACTTCACAGCAGTTTTTCTTTCATGATGTTTATTGATTTGTTAACCTGGTTAGTTCATTAAGGATTCGACACCATTGCTCCAGTGTTTGTTGGGTAATGCAAATAACATTCATTGGTCATGCCACTTTCCTCAAGGTTCCTCGGCTAGCTTGCCCTTCCTGCTGTCGGGATGTAGTCTCACCTGGTTTCTACATTTTCTGAGAGGGAGTGCAGGTGCTCTTCCTAAGAATGACAGGCCCATCTCCTGCATGACCTCTCTTGGCCGCTTAATTCTCTCTATGCTTTTGAGATAGTAGAATGACAGTTGAATGAAGGACTTTATTTTTTAACACAAGATGAAGAAGAAGCAGTCAGCTAAGTTGATTCAATTCCCAAACCTCACTCTCAGGAATAGTCTTCTCCCATCCTTTTGTATTCCTCTGTCCAGATTTTCTGGGGTCCCTTTTGGTTACATTGATATGATCTTACACAATGACTTTTATATTCTGGCACAGTCACTAGTTTCTCTGGAGTTGTCAGCCTAAGTTCCCATCGGCTAGATTTGCATGAATTCTGGTATACGGTCCTGTGACTTTGTAGATGATTTAACATTGTCAGTCAGGTCCGTCATCTAAAATTTAAAAAGGTCACTCCTTTGATGTTTTTATAAATGGATAGAAATACAGTTAAATAAATTAGTTTCAGTTACTTGCCATCTGTAATTGTATGACCTTCAAAATGTGGTTTCCAGATGATTGCTAGTTTGAAATTCAGATTTGGTTGATTTTTTTTATTTCTTTTACTTGGAATCCTGTTGTTAGAAGTAGCTTTAGAATGCCATTGATGGTCATGACTAAATACTATTGAACTGTTGTCTGTATTATTATTGCTAGCCTGGAGTTGTATTTAATAAGAATTCACACTAAAAAATTGTGCTGTGACCATATAAATCTTTGAAACAGATTCATTTAGTGCATCAAATTAAAACTATGTCAAACAGTTTGACATTGAGAAAAGCTTAAAATTTATATTCAACAACATCTTTCATTTACACGGCACCTTTAATATAGTAAAATGTCCCAAGATGCTTCACAAGAGTGTTTTTGAACAATAGTTGATGCTGAACCACATAAAATACTAGTTGATTATCAAAAACTTGCTCAAAGAGCTAGGTTTTAATGAATGTCTTAATGAAAGAAAGAGATAAAGAGAGACAAAAAGGGTAAGCAATAGTACTTAGACCCAGGCAGCTGCAAGGACAGTAGCCAAGGCTGGAGGAATAAAATCAGGGATTCGCACAAAGCCTGTTTCAGAAAGGATATGATATATCTTTTTCTCATTTATCCTTCAGATATGTTTTATCGCCCATCCCTTTGACAAGATAGTTGTAACCTTATGCTAGATGGTAGATCATTGATAAAGAAGCTAAAGATACTTGGATAACCACCCTGAAGAATTTTTGCAGCAATGTCCTAGGGCTGCGTTGACTTCAATTTTTGCTATGACTCCTTAATACAGCACTTAGTTAAATGTCTTTATGTCATTTTGTAGCGATTGGTACAACTGAGTGGCTTGCTAGGCATTTCAGAGAACAGTTGAGAGTCAACCACATTGCTATGGCTCTGGAGTCACATGTAGGCTAGACTAGATAAGAATGGCAGGTTAACAGAAAGTTAGATTTTTTTTCATTTGTTCATCAGGCAAATTTTGTTACCCATTGCTAATGGTATTTGACAAGATAGTTGTAAGCTTTGCTGGATGTTAGATCATTGATAAAGGAACTGAAGATGTTTGGAAAACTACCCTAAGATCTGTACTCCAGTATAATCTGCAACCGCATGGCTCAGCATATCCTTCCTCAACATTAGCTTCATGACAGGAGTTCAATCCTGGGGTTCAATAGAGGGTGCCAGAGGACATGTCAGGAGCAGCATCTGGCATACCTAAAATGAGGTGTCAACCTAGTGAAGTTACCAAATGGGACAACTTGCATGCCAAACAGCATAAACAGCAAATGATAGACAGAGCTAAGTGATCCCACAACCAATGGATCATATCCATGCTCTGTAGTCTTGCCACATTCCACAATGAATGGTGGTGGACAACTAAACAACTCACTGGAGGAGTAGGCTCCACAAATATCCCCATTCTCAGTGATGGAGGAGCCAAGCACATCAGGACAAAAGATAATGCTGAAGCATTTGCAGTAATCTTCAGCCAGAAGTCCCAAGAGGATAATCCATCTTGGCTTCCTCCAGTGGTCCCAAGCATCTCGGATGCCAGTCTCCAACCAATTCAATTCTCTTCACATGATATCAAGAAATGGTTGGAGACACTGGATACTGCAATGGCAATGGGCCCTTACAACATTCTGGCAATAATACTGATGACTTCTGCTTCAAAACTCACCGCTCTTCTAGCCAAGCTCTTCCAGCACAGTTACAACACCAGCATCTACCCAACAATGTGGAAAATTGCACAGGATATATCCTGTAAACAAAAAGCAAGAAAACTCCAACTCAGCCAATTACCGCCCCATCAGTCTACTTTCGATCATCGGTAAAGTGATGGAAGAGGTCATCAACAATGCTATCGAGCAGCATCTACTCAGCAATAATTTACCAGAGTCACTTGGCTCCTGACCTCATTACAGCCTTGGTCCAAACATGGACAAAAGAGCTGAATTTCAGAAGTAAGATTAGAGTGACAGCCATTACATTAAGGCCGCATTTGACTGAGTGCGATATCAAGGAGTCTCAACAAAACTGGAATCAATGGGTATCAAAGGGCAAACTCTTCATGGTTGGAGTCATACCTGGATATAGGAAGATGGTTGTAGTTGTGAGGTGTCAATCATCTCAGCTCCAGGTATCTCTGCAGGAGTCCCTCAGGGTAGTGTCCTCAGCCCAATCATCTTCAGCTGCTTATCAATGACCAATCATATCGTCAGACATGGGAATGTTCATTGATGACTGCACAATGTTCAGCATTATTTGGGACTCCTCAAATACTGATGCAGTCCATGTTCAAATACAGCATGGCCTGAACTATATCCAGGCTTGAGCTGAAAAGTAGCAAGTGGCATTTGCACCACACAAATGTCAGGCAATGGACATCATCAATAAGAGACATTCTAATCACTGCCTCTTGATATTCAGTGATATTACTATCACTAAATTTCCCCACTGTCAACATACTTGGGATTAGCATTGACCAGAAACTTAAATGGACTTGCCACATAAACACAGTGGCTATATTTACAATCTGCCTGATTGTGACTATATTATTTACAATCTACCTACTGTGACTCATCAAAATCAACTGCCATCTGGGGTCAGAACTAAACACAGCCTAGATGGAAAACTCTTTGCCTTCATGCTAAAACTAAATTGAGCACCATGGATATACATGGTCTATAGTTTGAGGATGATACTCTACACCAGATTTGCAAGCCACTCTTGATCTCTTTAAGAATGGGTGGCGTGGTAGCACAATGGTTAGCACTGCTGCTTCACAGTTCCAGGGACCTGAGTTCGATTCCTGGCTTGGGTCACTGTCTGTGTGGAATTTGCACATTTTCCTCGTGCCTGCATGGGTTTCCTCCGGGTACTCTGGTTTCCTCCCATAGTCCAATGACTGTGGGTTAGGTTGATTGGCCATGCTAAAAATTGCCCCTTAGATTGTGAGATGCATAGATTAGAGGGATTGGGGTAAATATATAAGGATATGGGGGTAATGCCTGGGTGGGATTGTGGTCAGTGCAGACTCGATGGACCAAGTGGCCTCCTTCTGCACTGTAGGTTTTCTATGAATTCGTGAGAGGGACGAAGGTCTTATGCTGTATATTTTTGATAAAATAAATATAGAAATCCTCATGGCTATTTCTAAAATTTTGAAAACTGAGGAAAAAAGCACAGTCCCATCTTCAAGAATCAGAGAATTCAAACAAGTCAATCCAGCGCAGCCAATATTACGTATAAGTATGGGACTGTCAGCCCTGCATTGGCATTCTCCTATACAAAGAGAATTGGTGTAGAAAATAGTGATGGGAGTTGAGTTCTGGTCAGTCAGATACAAGTTTGGAGATAATCTGGAAAGCAGATGCAGTGCTGACTTATAAGCAATGAAATAAACTTTATAAGAAGTATGAGTGGAATATTGGAGAGATAAAGTGATAAACAGTATAAAAAAGGATTATTTTAAATTACTTGGAACTAAAGCACAATAGTAGGCTCAGGGGCAATTGATTCAAACTAAGAAAAGGTTGGTGCCCTTATTTTCTGCTCTGGAGGGAAAGAAAGCATATGTCCATTAATTCTGCCATTAGTTCAGAAGAAGAAAGAACTTGAATTTAAACCCAACTCTACATTTGCTACCATGTCTGAGCTTTACTTATGCAGTTTTGTTACATTGCATCTCTACTCCGACCACTCTAGCTACTGAGTTTTATGATGATTAGCTAAGAGGGGGTCATTCCACTTCACATTATTAAACTGAGAACTGTTCCAAGGAGAACGGACAGAAAGACAGATTTTTAGTAAACAAAAATGCTGTTTTGTGGAAAACTGCCACTCTATATATGTGTGAGTAATTATTTACAATTTAAAGTAAAATAATGCTGAATTAATGGCTAGTTTATATATGCATGAAAGTATTTTTGTTCCAGTAGGAGAAGTACTACAATGCTGCTATTTATTTCAGATTGGTTATTGGGAAGTATATGATGGATCAGCTATCAGAGAACTGGATGGTTCCTTATCAGGTTCTGTTAATGGAATGGACATCACAGCAACTGGTGACTGCTTTGTTACTGGTAAGAAAAATCTCAAACCATGATTTGGCTGAAAATGATCATCTAAGAATAATTTACTATGGAGGTGATTTTGAGCCCACGCTCACCATCCATGTGAATGCCTGTGGTGGCTCAAAATATGGAAGTGGCAAATCTCGGTGGCAAGATCGCGATTTTGGATTTTCTTCACCCCTTGACAACATCATCAGGTTCACACCCATAATAAGCATGAACCTGCTTCACGTGGTCTGAATAAATTTTAATATCATTAATCTGCCTCCTCACCAAATATTGACCCCTGCTGTATATTGACATTGCGCTGACATGTTAATAAGTTGACATGTCACCAAGATTTGAATCTATCGTAGGGGTCTCCTTGGGGGGCATAAAGGCAAGCATAGTTCCCGGAGAGAGGAACATGGCCAGGCAGTGGTCATGGAATGTGCAAGGCTGTTGATGGCTGGTGTTGGGGGTTGGGGCTGGAGGAAGGAGCCAGTGATCGGAGGAAAAAGGAGTAGGTGCCAGTACTAACTGTTGTTGGGGTAGGGAGGGAGGGATGGTGTGGTCGAGCGCCAGCTCCAATTGGTAGCTGGGGGGTGGTGGTCAAGTGTCAGCCTCGCTTGGGAGTGGGTTGAGAGGAGCCCTGAGACTTCCGTGGTGGGCTGGGCTGGAGGAAGGTTTATTGCTGTTCTGATTGAGGCGCCGTTTAAAGATGGTGCTCAATCTCACTACAGCCAGATTTTGTCTGCGTGCTGAGGTCTCACCTCACCCCTCCCCCACAACTTCCCCGCATGATGGTATGAAACATGCCCCCTTGATTTTTTGAGGCAGAGTGTTTTAAACCTGGAGAGAGCACCAGCGTTCTTGCCAGAAACAACACGGCCATTTTTTGGTAAGATTTTTCCCCCTGTGTCTTGGGTTCATGGAATAACCTCAAAAAGCAGTTTTGAAGTGACCATACATTTCTAGATTGCTGCCTGTGAGACAAACTATGCCATTAGGGATATGTGTCAGTTGTTAACATAATGAACTGTTTTTCTTTGCTTTGTTTCTGCTATTAAGTAGCAGCAATGCTTAATGTATACAGAGATTGCAAAATAATCTATGCCATTGGTACATGATTTTTAAACTGAAGTGTGAACAATTGTGGAATAAGTTTTCAATGATCACATCTAAATAATTTCTCAACAGACTGGAAAGCAACAACATCAAAATACAATCCTACAGTACACTCTCTTTATAAATCAATAACAGGGAATGGATTCACCTTTGCACTGTAAACACAGATCTCAATAAAGACCTCATAAAAGTAAATTTCACATTGTTGGAAAAAAACTACTGATAACAAGGATGCACTTTAAGGTGTTAACCTAATCTCAGTGTTGAAGGCACCAAGATATATTCCACTGAAAAAGAAAATCTCCAAGAAAGATGCCCCCTCCGTAGCTAAAGTTAAATGTGGTATCAGATCGAAAAAAAGGTTTGTAATGCTGTGAAGACTAAGGCAAAATTGGAAATATTTTTAAAACTAGGAAAGGATGACTAAGAAGAGTATGAGAGAAAATTAGCAGGGAAAATAGAAAACAAATAGTAAAAGTATTTAAAAACAAAAAGAATAACTCCAGTGAGCATTGGTCTCTAAGAGGTTGAGAGTGAAGAATTTGTAATGGGAAACAAGGAAATGCAGAGACTTTAAATGAGTATTTTGTCTCTGTTTCACAGTAGAAGACACAAAATTTATCCCAAGAATAGCAGAAAATCAGAAAGCAAAAGGGAGTGAAAACTTGAAAATAATTATTATCATCAGAGAAAAATGTACTGAAAAACTAATGGGATTAAAGGCTGACAGCTCGCCTGTCTCTGATGGCCTGTTTCCTAGGTGATGGTGAATGCATTGGTAGTATATTTCCAAAATCCTCTTGATTCTGGGTTGGAAAACTGCAAATGTAACACCTCTACACAAGAAAGTTGGGAAACAGAAAGCAGGAATCCATAGGCCAATTGGCTCAATTCCTGTCATTGGGAAAATGCTGGAACCCATTACTAGGCATGTAGGAGCAGGACATTTAGAAATCATAACACAATTAGGCAGAATCAACATGTTTCTCTGAAAGGAAAATTGTGTTTGATAAATTTATTAAAATTCTTTGAGAATAAAATGCACAGAGTGGATAAAACAAAACTGGTACATGTTGGCCAGAATTCTCTGAGCTCATCTGCAGCTGGGATTCTCCAGTTCCGCTGCAGTGAATGTAGTTTTGGCGAAGCGCCAAATTCTGTGTTCTCACTGGCAGTGGTGTCGGGTTGAACAAAATTGGAGGATCCCAGCTGAAAAGTATTTGATTTCAAAAAGGTTGTCACACAAGAATTCATGGTGTTGTGGAGGATACAATACATTGTAGCATGGACAGAGGACTTGTTAGTTAACAGGAATTGGAGAGTTGAGATAAATAGGTCACTTTCAACTTGGCTAAATTAGTAGAATGCCACAGGAGTCAGTAGTGGAGCCTCAAATACTTACACTCTATCATAACAACGTGGATGAAGAAATGACTGAATTGTAGTCAAATTTGCTGACAATACAAAAATGCATAGGAAAGCAAGCTTTGAGGAGGATACAAAGAATCTGCAAAATGATAGAGATAGGTGGACAAAGTTTGGCAGATGGAGTATAATATGGGAAAATGCAAGGTTGTCCACTTTGGCAGAAAGAATTGGAAAAGAGAATATTTCTTAGTTGGAGAAATACTGCAGAATGCTATGGTACAGTATGATGTGGGTATCCTTGTACATTAATCATAAAAAGTTTGCATACAGATACAGTAAGTTGTTAGGAAGGCAAATGGAGTGCTGGCCTTTATTGCACGGGGGATGGAATATAATAGAAAAACACTATGATAACTGTCGAGGACATTGATAAGATCACACCTAGGTGTGATCTAGTGTGCACACTAGATCACACCTAGTGTGCAGCTTTGTTCTCCTTATTTAACAATATACTTAATTGGAACTGATTCAGAGAAGGTTCACTGATTCCTGGATGATGAAGATGTTGTCTTTTGAGGAAATATTGATGGGTTTGGGCCTATCTTCATTGGAGTTTAGAAGAATAGAAGTGATCTTACTGAAACTTGTAACATTCTGAGGTGGCTTGATAGGGTAAATGCTAAGAGGGTATTTCTCCTGCTGGGGAAATCTAGAACTAGGGAGTTTAAAATAAGATGTCTCCCATTTAAAATGGAGATGAGAAATAATTTGTACTCTCAAAGGGTTATTCATGTTTGGAATTCTCTTCCATAGAGAGCAGTGGAGGTTGGACCATTGAACTTATTCAAGGCTGAGTTAGATTTTTGCTAACAAGTGAGTCAATAGTGATTGGGGTCAGGCAGCAATAGGAGTTAAGCCCACAGCCAGATCAACCATGATCTTATTGTATGGTGAAGCAGGCTCGAAGGACCAAATGGCCTACTCCTGCTCCAATTTCTTGTATTTTTATTGTGTATAAATTATTTATTCTTCACTTAGATTGAGGATGACATCCTCTCTATTGATTTACTGTAATGTTTTAGATTTGCTTCAGCCTTTTTATTCCTTCTATCTTTTGTTTATTTTACTGAAAAGCTACTTAACGTCTTTACTGATCAAAATCTTTTTCATTCTATTGAATAAATTGCATTCTGGGCTGCTCTACAGCTGTTTATCGACCTGTGTGACATATATGTGATGTCAGTGTAAAAACTACTGTGTTATACCAGTGTCAGCAGCAGGAACTCATTTATAAGGGAATATAAGTTTCACATAGAAACTCAGTAAGCCGTGCTGATTTTAAACCTGTTAGGAAATTTATTTGAAGTGCCACACAGTCTCCTTTGTCAGGTGGAGTCTTTCACAGAAGAAGGTGTTGGATAGCTTCCTGAAAGGGTAGATGCTTTGTGTTCTTCAGTGCCTTTGTGCCGCCATACAGATGGTGCTCCCCCCAGCCCTGATCATGCCCTGCAGTTCCCTGGTCTTCTTCTATAAGATCTCCTCTTAGAGCTACTGCACAGTGCTACTGGAGTCTGTGCTCCTCCAGCACAGTGATTAGTAAGAGAGCCAGTTCCACTGACTTCATCCTGATATTGCACACAATCCTGCGCAGGTTGACAGAGAGAGAGGGAGTGGTTGGTGTCACAGCTACTGACAGTTATTACTTCCCCTGACCTATTGATCTTCCTGACCTATCGGCAGCCAGGACCAGAGCTTCGCCAGCAGCGATCACACACTCACAGTTCTGGTGCATTCCCATCTCCAGAACATGACTGTCCTGGCCTATGTCCTTACTCTTCAATTTGGATCTCTGCTCCCTCAACCCGAGTGGCCAAGGTTAACTGGATGGCTATGTTCACCTTGGCAGGGGTTGGTGGATCCTGACTAGCAGGTGTTGGGCTGCTGGCAGAGAAGTGACTCCATTGCTTCTTGATCCTGTGCCACCAAACTTTGAGCCCTAAACCCTGAGGATTCGTTCCAATCCTTCAATATGAGATTGTGGGAAACTGACATCAGTAAGGTTAATTTTTTTTGATCAATTAGTGCCCTGAGCATGAGTCTCATGAATGTCACCCATTCAGCTTATTAGGCTTGGCTCTATGACTCTCACACCCCACCCTCCTACTCCATATGCCCCACAGCCACCCCTGTCATGTCACAGATTGCATACTCATACAGCATTGAAAGTGGATTCCAGGACCACCAATACTAATGATGAATCTCACTCCGCTGGACAGCGTTATGCCCCTGCCCTCCCCTTTCACCTATCCCCTCTCCCTCCCCACTTCGGACGGTTTTGACATCGTTCCCCTACTCTGGGCACCTCTGAGCCACCTGGACGTCCTCCCCCATACCCCACTCTCCAGAGTTGGCCATGGATTCCCTGGTGCTCAGTGGACACAGTGGTGATCACCTCCTTCCTTCCTCCCGGAGATTAAGGCATCTGGTTCCCGTTTTGGAAAAGCAGTAGTAAATTGCGCTGATGAGACGTCACATCTTGTGAGTGGGAAAATTCAATAAGGGTCAAAGATGCAACGTTAACCAGGCTAAGAAGATGCTGATAGATTCAAATTCATGTTAATCAGGTTCATGACCTGCTTGGGGCAGTCTCCCAATAAATTGTAGTGAAACAAGTCTATCTCTCTCACTCTGTTTGACAATCTCTTTCTCTGTTTAAATCTGCCATCTTAAATCTGGCATCAAGTAGGTAAGCAACTAATCACATCAAAATATTTCAGTTATATTCCCAGGAATTTTATCGTCCCGCCTGCCTTGGGAACTGGAGCGGGCAAGGGGTGACACATAGAAAGGTCCATTGACCCTGGGTAGGATTTTATGGTTTGGGATGAGACCAGAAAATCCCATCCATTGTGTTAAAAGGAATTAATGTACAAGACATTTACACTTGACAGCTTTGCTTTTTAATGTATCCATTACATATCCTGCTGTGAGTTTCTCATTGTAGAACATCATTGCTTGTTTTGGAATACAGACAGATGTCCTGTACCCAGGTTTGTGCCTCCCTGCTATGATAGCTGTATAAGAACAGCCAAGATGACTCACTCCCACTGTCTATTTTTAGCCTCCTTCTTGTTTGAAAGCAGCTAACCTTTGCTTTGCAAGCTCCCTGAAACCCACCAAATATAGGTGCAATTTGTTTGTCAGATACACTATAATTTGGAACTCAACACCCTGCTTACTTCAGTGTATTTTCTAATCTAATTATTGTATTAATGGCCTTTTAGGTAAAGTGTATTAAGCACACCAGAAGGATCTACAATAGGTGCAACATGAATAAAATATCTATTGATGCTCCACAATATTCCTCTAAATTATATTCGTCTGAGCCTGTTAATATTCTAGTACTTTGTAAGTCATTACCACAGTATAATGAATGTCCACATATTATATCATGCTTGTACTGATTATTTACTTGAATCTTCATGGTTTTCTTTTCAAATCAGGAGGTGAGGATAAACTGATTAAATTCTGGGGGTACAACGAAGGTGAGGTTACACACATTGGAGTGGGTCACAGTGGAACAATCAACCGTATTAAGATCTCTCCCTCCATGAAACACATGATCAGTGTGAGTTCTGATGGAGCTATTCTGCGATGGAAATACCCTCATACAAACTAATTTGCAGCACACTTTTATTGGCACAAAAACAGTATTGCTTCAGAATTCCGTCTTTGACTTTTTTAAGTTTCAGTGATAGATTTTCTTATATTGGCTTGGATTTCAGAGAAGTAAACTTATGTTGATATCTTTCTCAAATACTCCCTTCCTTTTGGCATTAGTGTAAATTCAGCATCTTTTATTGTTAAAATAGAAATCAAATTATTTTGGGAGAAATCCTTTATTTCAGAGGTGTAAATGACTTGAAGTTTAAATACATTAAATATTTTGTGATTCTGTAAAAACTGAGCTAAATTAATGCATCCACTTTAATAACTTTTAACTGTATAAAATCAGTAAAAATTGATATCCATGCAGTTAATGCATTACCTTTTAATTTGCATCTTCCACATCTCTGTGTTTCAATGTACTGATAATATTGAATAATGCAAAGTTTTTAAATACACTGCAACTTATAGAAGAAATAAAAACATAAGTTGACAGCACCACACCTGGTATCTTTAAATAATATCAAAGTTTTTTTAACTAATTATAAACTTATGGCAAAATAATTCCTCTGCCCATTACATATAATAAAGCCTAACCCAGTTTTAAAGAATGGACTTTCTTACAATGCAGTAAGGAATGTACCCTTGCAAAGTTACTGCCTTCTTGCAATCTCCTTGGGGAATGGAGCAAAGACTTGAAGAAAATAGCTAATAAACTATTTTAATGAAGGATTAGGCTGTATTGATCTATGACCTATATATCTCAATTACCTACAACGATTCATTTTGTTATAATAGTTCAGCCACCTATCCTTGCCAAAGGGGATGGGCACATGATTCAGGATGGATGAGTTACAAAAATGGAATGAGACTGCAAATTATCAGCCCCAGGAAGAGCCACCCACATATCACCTCAACTTGGTGACCTTTAGTGCGTTATGACTTTGCCATGGTAAATGTTGGCATGTATTTGATCAATAAACACAACCCAGGACTCCAAAATCAGGTCCCAACATCATGATTGAAAGTTCTGAAAAAGTACCTTAACATTTACTCGCTTTACTGAACAAGTTAAATTTTACTTCTTAAGTGTGCTCACAGCTGACTTAGCTTATGGGGAACACACTTAGGCTTCTCATGTCGGTTTCACAAACCTTCAGGCGGTGCACAATTTATAACTAGATACTGCTGGAAGTTGCCTCTCTATCAAAGCCCAGCTGAACAAAATGCTGATAATGAATCCAGAAAACTTTGGGCTAATTGGGCTAATTAGTTATTATTGTTAATTAGTATTAATGATAATAACTAATATTATTATCATCATTTAAAAATATTTGTATTTACTTAATTTTGCATGATTTCTGAAATATGTTATAGGAATATTCAAACATGGAAATGCTCTTTTAGTTGCAATAAATGTACATCATTAACATTCTGGAGAAGAAATTTTAATCTGTCAGATTCGAGTTCAAATCACTTTTGGTCTGTCTGCCCATAAAGTGTTTCATGCTGTTTGCGTTATCATAAATTGTTTCAATTCCTTTACATATTTTGAGGAATATATGCTTTATTTAATGTCTGGTTTGAGATCCATATCTAACTTTGAAGAATATCTCAAATTCTTCACAGATAACTGTCGCTGCAAAAGAAAATAATAGAAGCTAATGTTTGTGTCATATTTTTATTTATTGAATTCCATCCAAAGGCATTGAAATATTTACTGAAAACAAATATGACTATTAATAAATTGTATTAAAGCAACGACAGTATTGTGAGATATTTAAATATTGGTTGTTAGATGTTTTGATTTGGTGGCCTTTTTTTTATATAGGAAACGTATCCTTGTCACAAGACAAGATACCACGCTACTTCAAGTACTGCTAAGATGGAAGTTAACTTAGCAATTTGGCAAAATTCCATGGTGTTTTAATGGAGTGACGAAATGGTTTAAGACCCATGACTAAACATGCCATTTCATAGATGGTTCCAGAACTTCCTTTGGATTCAGTGCAAAAGCAAAAGTTGTAAATAAAACATATTCATGTCATGGTCAGGAATATTTTAGTCACTTGCTTAAGATACATATATACAGTCGGATCTGTGGCTGAAATCGTTAGTAAGCAAACACTGGTAGGGCTTGTGATTCTATTGAAGAAACTTGCTTCTGGCCTGTAATGCCAATTACCGTTGCAATCCATTTCCAATGGGAATGTTTCAAATCGTTGGTTCAAGCAACTAATAACAAGACTCGTGCAATTTGGGAATATTGTCAGAGCTTGCGTGTTCCTTGGTAAAGTTCATATACACATAAATATTTTATAAAGAGCCCTGACGTTTGATTCAGGATAAAGTTCAGCAAAAATATGAGTGCAGACAACATGTAAATTGCAATTCAAGATAGGCAATTGACTTTATTTTTCAAATTCAGAATATAACCAAGTTTTATGCTACAGTGGGAAAATTAGATTGCAAACTGTTCTATTGTCTTTTGAGCAGTTCACACTGCAGATGTGAGCCCTTCACAATGAGAAACTATGATTTTGCAATTTGATTTACAATGGAACAGGTAATGGTAATACTTTTCTTTGACATTTTCCTTTAACAAAAACTGATGGCATACTGATGTTGAGATTTGGAGATCACATGTCGAGATTGATATCCAATATTTTATATTCAACTTCAAGTTTAGTAGAGAACACCTTAATCTGGTTGACATCTAAATAATTAATGGTTGTGTGTAACACATTCTTGGGTAAACTTTGTAAAGTGAACCTCATAGCATGTTTTGCCAAAACTGAGGACACATTAAACATTCAGATCAGCATATCGCATTCATGATACTTTCTACTTACAGTGATGAAAAATCATACTTCTCTTGACACTGATCAAACAGTATTGAAATCTGTCTCGGTTGTGAGAGACAGTTTAAACTTTATTTATTTGTGTTACAAATAGGCGTGCGTGAACACTGCAATGAAGTGACTATGAAAATCCCCTTGATACCAAACTCTAGTGTCTGCTCAGGTACACTAAGGGAGAATTTAGCATGGCCAATGCACCTAACCTTCTTTGGGAGGAAATGGGAGCACCAGGAGGAAACCCACACAGAAATGGGGAGAATGTGCAGACTCCGCACAGGCAGTGACTCAGGAATCGAACCTGGGTCCCTGGTGCTATGGGGCACCAATGCTAACCACTGTGCCACCATGCTGCCCTCATTCAGCTCTCTTCAACACTTGCCTGCATTTATTCAGAAATCGCAATGAATAGTTAATGGGATATCAGCATGATAAAAATTATGCATTTCAGTCTGACATTTAGCGTGGAATTGGCTGCTGCAATTCTGTCACGGTACATAATTGGTTGAAAACCAGCATTGTTCACAAAAGAATAATTATAACAGAGTTCATTACAACTTTTATAATACCGCACATCACTGAGTATAAATCAACCTGGTATATAGGACAGCCCCATTTTCCAATGCCAAACAGCACATTTGGGCCTTTGTACAATGCATAAATTGAACATCCATTTTTCATCAAGTTTGGGACTAGGGGAGGCAAATGGCATTCGTGGTATTAACGCTGGACTATTAGTCCAGAAAATCAACTAATATCTGGAGATCCGGGTTCAAATCCACCTCCCCCCACAGCAATTGGTGGAATTTGAATTCAATAAAAAATATCTGGAATTAAGAATCTACTGATGACCATGAAACCATTGTCAATTGTCAAAAAAGTACATCTGTTTCATTAATGCCCTTTGGGGAAGGAAATCCGTAAGTTCTTACATACAACATAGAACATAGAACACTACAGCACAAACAGGCCCTTCGGCCTACAAGTTGTGCTGAACACATCAAAACCTACCCAGCCATAGACCTATCTATAACCCCCAATCCCATTGGATCCCATATACTCATCCAGAAGTCTTTTAAAAGACCCCAGTGAGTTCGCCTCGACCACCACCGACGGCAGCCGATTCCATTCACTCACCACCCTCTGAGTGAAAAACTTTACATGATCTGACCTTCATGTGATTCCAGAGCCACAGCAATCTGGTTGACTCTAAACTGCCTTCCAAAGGCAACAAGGGATGGGCAATAAATATTGGCCAGCCAATGATGCCCATGCCCCACGAATGAATTTTAAAAAATGCTCACTTTAGGAGTCAGCTTCAATTTTTCAGCTCAGTTAAATTATACGCAATTTATCTCGTAGGAGAATCTAGAACTTGGTGCCACTCTTTAAATGGTGCCATTTCAGATAGATATGAGGGAAGCAAAAATTTTTTCAGAAGGTTGTGAGACTTTGGAATTCTCTTCCTCGAAAGCTGGTTGAGGCAGATTCTTCCAATGGGCGGGATTTTACAGCCTCACTTGGGCGAGATCATAAAATCCTGCCTGAGGCCAACAGAGATTTCTGTTTTGTGTACCTCGCCCGCCCCAATTGGTTTTTGGCTGATATCTTTAAGCAGAAGTAGATAGATTCTTAATAATCAAAGGGAAGAAAGGTTATTGGGATAGGCTGGAATGTGAATTTGAGGTTGAAATTAGATCGGCCATGATTTTATAGGATGGCAGCACAATCATAGAACATAGAACATTACAGCGCAGAACAGGCCTTTCGGCCTTCGATGTTGCGCCGACCAATTAAGAAAAAGCAATGATCCTCTAACCTAAACCATTCCCTTTTCATCCATAAACTTATCTACTAACCTCTTAAACGCCAGCAAACTTGGTGCATCTACAACTGCAGCAGGCAGGGCATTCCATACCCTTATCACCCTCTGAGTAAAGAACCTGCCTCTGACATCCGTCCTATAACTACCACCCCTTAATTTAAAGCTATGTCCCCTCGTGCTAGCTTTCTCCATCCTAGGAAAAAGGCTATCACTATCCAATCTGGAGGGGCCAAGTGAAGAGGATGGGGCAGCAGTGCCAAAGAGAAGATGAACAATCTTTTGAGCTCATCCAGGTTAAGTCAACCTCATGCCATCTTTTTCTGGATCCCATTGCACATCCCTCCCATCTCCACATTAATCTCTCACTCAGCCACTTCAGCATTTGCCAACACTTGTCAACAAGTTCTCCTCCCCCTCCCCAAATCATCATGTTTTCCCTTACTTGATGCTATGCTCTTCACACCCCAGCTGCCACTCAAGACCCATGCCTGCCACACCTCATTACCATCTTAAATGTCAACAATCTGGCCCAAACTCTCCCTGTATGTCATTGCAGGACAAAGACAACCACAGCAAGCGTGAGCAAGAGAAATCCAGAGCTGAGTACTCTTATGCAATTTGGGGAGAGAACACTCAAGCTGGTCAGAGAGGAGACAGAGAAAGAGTTCTGACCTCCAGCATTATTCTGTCAGAAGAGAATAACGTAGTTTTTTAGGCAAGTTAAAAAATGGAATCTTACCTCACGCTATGCAAGATGTAAAGCAAGATCTGTTTCCCACTAGCAGGGGAAGGGGGAGAGCCTAAGCTTGTTGAAAACCAGAAGACTGATGCAGGGGGCATCACCGTGATATGCAGATCTCTGTATTCTGTGAACCTAGATTTCTGTCTGTCATTGCCTCCCCCCACTACTGCTGGCCTCCACGGCTGACCCCATTCCCCCCAACTACTGCCGGCCTCTGTGGTCGATTCCGCCCCCTCCGCTGGATTGATGACCACCCCCACACCCAACACAGGCCATCCAATTTCTGCCCCCTGTCACATGGTCTCCCTCCCCACTCCACAGATGATCCCCACCCCTAGATTGATCTGCCCATTTAGGCTCCATCCCCTTCCAATTGACTCCACCCCTCAGGCCATACTCAATTGGCACTGCCTAATGCCTGGCATTGCCAGAGTGCTAGGCTGGCAGCACCAGGCTGGCACTATACAAGGGGTACCTCCTCCACCCTGACCTCCCAGAAGAGGCCACAATGGCTTCCAGTTCCACCCGTGAGTCCATCATGAAGTCCTGTTGATGCGGACCACACATGATCCTTGCTGGTGGAACCTTCACTGGCAAGGCTGCAGAGGCAAGTGAGCCTAGGCGATTACCTCCCGGGCTCACTTATAATATTTAAATTCTATTCTGAATAGAATTTCAATACTGAGATGGGCCTCGTGCCTTTTCAGGCACAAGGTTAATCTCGCCAGATATTCGGTGCCAGTAAGATCACGAGAGGCAAGAAATTGAGTGTGAATCCAGTTTCTTGGCTCTCTAGTGATCTTATTGGCTCACTCCACCCAACGGCCAGCAGACCAAAATGGTCAGATCATGGCCTAGGTATTGTTTAATTGAGAGCTAATGTGGATCAGCAAGTGTAAGGTGAGTTGAATTTAGTGTGAGTTAGAACACTAGCAGTGAAGTTTTGAATATGACCCAGTTTACAGAGATCAAAATTTGGATGGCTGATCTTGTGCTTTTAGTTGAGTTCATTAACAATGTGGCCTTTTCCTGTAAATCTGTTTGAGCCTATCTGCCTACAGGATGCAATGCATACAGGGATTAGAAACAACTCTGCTAAGACAAGTGAAGTGATGGTGTAGTGGTATTGTTACGGGACTAGTAATCCAGCAGACTCAGGGTATTGCTCTGGTGACCAGGACTCAAATCTCACTACGGAAGATGATGAAATGTAAATTTAATTAAATTAAAATTCGAATTTTGAAATCATTTCTGGAAAAATATACTTGGTTCACTGAAGTCCTTCAGTGAGAAGATCTGCCATCCTTATCTCTATGTGACTCCAGACGAAGAGCAAAGTGGTTGACTCTTAAATGGCCTGTGAACAAGGGCAATTAGGAATGAGCAATAATTGCAGGCCTGGCCAGTGATGTCCATATCTCATGAATGAATAAAAAAAACTTTAAGTCCAGCTCTAACGATAGAACTGGCCTTGGGTTTCATAGTCAGCCTTCTTAGCTAAAGTATATTTATTAGTTATAAGTAAGGCTTACATTAATACTGCAATGAAGTTACTGTGAAATTCCTCCAGTTGCCACACTCCAGGGTCTGTTTGGGTCAGTGCACCTAACCAGCCTGCCTTTCAAACTGTGGGAGGAAACTGGTGCACCAAGAGGAAACCTGCACAGACACAGGGAGAACATGTAAACTCTACACAGATAGTAAACCAAGCTGGGAATTGAACTCAGGTGCTAGCACTGTGAGGCAACAGTTCTAACCACCATGCCATCCCTATCCCTTTAAACTCATGAAAGCCTTTGTCTAGATGCAGAAAACAGAAATGTCTCCTAAATTAGGCACAGAATAGGTTGATGAAGAATTGAAAAATAGCATTCAAGACATCAGCTCTGAATCTGACTCCTTAAAATGTCATCAAGCGAACTAAATGGCGAAATGATCTCTGATTTGAACAGCTTCATTATGAGACAGGATAACATTAATGATAAAATAATATATTATGAGATTTGTAAAAGGAAGAGTAGGAAAATAATAAATAACAATATGGAAAACACAATTAGTGATTAACACAAATGTCTGGTTGAAGAAAATATGCACCATAGGGAACTGTGTGATGTAGTGAATTACCGTGCTGAGGCTTCCTGCTGAGGTAAATACTTTTTAAGTCTAGTCCTAGCCAATGGAACTAATGACCTTTAGGAAAGGAAATCTGCTCTCTTTAACCAGTCTAATCTATAAACTATATAGTCTATCACTGCAATGTGATAGACTCTTAACTGCCCTCTGAAATAGAAGGCAGTTATGGATGGGCATCAGTTATGGCTGGGTAATAAATGCTGAGTGATGTTGTAGTGGTATTGTCACTGGGCTAGTAATCCAGAAGACCCAGGGTAATACTCTGGGGACCTGGGTTCAAATCTCACCGTGGAAAATGGTGAAATTTAAATTCAATAAAAAAAAATTAAATTAAAAGACTAATTTTGAAACCATTTCTGTAAAAACATACCTGGTTCACTAGAGTTCTTCAGGCAAGGAGATTTGCCATCCTTATCTTCATGTGACTCCAGATCCACAGCAATGCCCATATCCTGTAAAATGTTTAAAGAAAAACAAATATAAAGCAGGAATCATAGGTCATCGAGTGTAAAGAAAATGAGACACAACTCTAAATCAGTTGTACTTCTTTTTTGTATTATTTTGTCTTGCGCTCTCCTCTTACGCAGGCCTTGAACCCTCATTGGGGCATGGTTCAGCAATTGCCAATTGTTTTCTCAGCCCTAGACAAGGGACAATTTTTCACAAGTGAACCTTGATAGAGGCGTTCAGCAGGACACATAACTGTTCAAGACATCCAAGCAGATCTTGATCACATTCTCATTCAGCATGAATGTGCACTGACTGTAAAAGTTTTATTTAAAATTAAGTTTTCTGAGAATGAATCGGGTTCCTAGTCCACAACATAACTTACAATCTCACTCGCAGAGATCAGGAGGAGGAAAGGCTGTTGCAGGCCTGGGGCCAGGTAGTGAGAGCATCACTCTGCATCTGCTGTGCTTGATTGAACATTGACTGATGCTGTCTTAAGCTGCTTAAAAGAGGGTGTTCTATTCCCCGCTGTCACCGCATGCCTCCCTGCTGAGCACAAGAGTAAATAAGTCATCCAAAGAGTATTTCTCATATTTTTAGAAGCTACCATTTCCTTGAAAAATGTTCCAGGACAGTTCCTATAAGGTTCCGCCTGGGGATAGATATTCTGTTGTACACACGAGTATAGCAAAATAATAGTTTTGTTTATAATTCAGTTGTCATCTTTGAGATGTAGGGTGCATTCCGCAAGCCTCGTTTTTCACTCAGCTGCTTGTTGGTTAGTTGGAAGGATTTGCATCTTGATGTGTGACTGATGAAAGCCTGTTGACTCCTAATCTGTCCTGCCCATGTTGATTGGCCTTCTGTACCTGTGCAGAATGTTCTATTTTTATTTCTTCCTGTTGATAACTATGCAATGACCTCTGCTGGAGGCGAGCATATGTGAAAGCTGAATGAGAACATTATCAAGATCGGCTTTGATGTCCTCCACAGTCATGTGTCCTGCTGAATGCCACTGTCAAGGATCACTTGTGAATAATTGTCCCTTGGCTAAGGCTGAGAAAGAAATTGGCAATTACAAAACCATGACAGTTCAAGGCCTGCATTAGAGGAAGTGCAAGATGAAATAATACAAAAAAGAAGTATAACTGATACAGAGTTGTATCTAATTTACTTTACACTGGATGGTCCTATGATTCCTGCTTTAAATTTCTTTCTCTTTAATCATTTTACAGGATATGGGTGTTGCTGGCTGGACCCACCAATTATTGCCCATCCCTAACTATTGTTGTCTTCAGCTGCTTAAGATGAGGCTGTTCTATTCCCCACTGTCACCACACACTTCTCTGATGAGTACAAGACATCCAAGGAATGCATTCTATTTCAGAGGGTAGTTAGGGATGGGCAATAAATGCTGCGTCCAGCCAGCAACACCCACATTGCTATAGGTCTGGAGTCACCTGTAGATCAGACCAGGTAAGGACAGAAGATTTCTTTCCCTAAAGGGCTTTAGTGAACCAGATGGATATTTATGACAATCATTTCATGGTGATCATTAGACTTTTAAATCCAGATTTTTACTAATTCAAATTCAACCATCCTCCAAGATGGTTTTGAACCAGGTCTCTGATGCGTCATCCTAAGTTTCTGGATTGTAGTCCAGCAACAATATGACTACTCCACTGCCTCCCTGAAAGACAGAGGTCTTAAAGACATAGATGTTGCTGTTATCCCAGTTGTATATCTTACTGTTCCTTTTGTGTGAATTTTAACCTTCATTTGAAGAAAGATTACAGCATCTAAAATTGAATAGTCAGCAAAATCCATGAAATCACTATATGAGCTGGCACTAGCAGAAATAATAAAGCTTTCCTTCCGTGGAAACACATTCAATGTTACATTCTTATTTTCGCTCTCACCTTAAACAACTAAATGCAAGCAGTATCTGAAATAAAGTTGCTGAGTTGACAGAAAAAAAGTGGTAAATGAGTATGACCTGGTCAGGATTACTGAAACATAGTTACAAGAGAATCAGGACTGGGAGTTCAGTGTCCAAGAATAGTCAGAATTTCAGAAGGACAGAAGACCAAGGAGTAGGAGATGAAGTTGATCTATTTGTTAAGGATTAATGAAGACAGTGTTTAGAAATAATATTGGCACAGGACACCCAAGTATTGAGTCAGTCTGGATAGAAATAAGAAGCAAGGAAAGAAAGGGGTAATTTACAGGCCCTGTAAATTGACTTTATGGTAAATCTACAGGCTCTTTAGAAGTAGGGAATAGCATAGGTCGGTGGCACGGTGATTAGCACTCTGCCTCACAGTGCCAAGACTGAGTTCAATTCCAACCTTGGGTCACTTCTTCTGTGGAGTTTGCACTTTCTCTCCACGGGTGGGTTTCTTCTGTGTGCTCCAGTTTCCTGCCACAGTCCAAAGATATGCAGATTAGGTTGATTGGTCATATTAAATTGACCCTAGTGTCAGGGGATTAGCAGAGTAAAAGTGTGGGGTTGGAAGAATAGGGCCTGGCTGGGATTGTGGTCAGTGCAGACTTGATGGACTGAATGGCCTCATTCTGCACTGTAGGGATTCTATGATTCTATTCTATAAACCAGGATCTGAGGAGGACTTGTGAAAAGTAATTATCGATATACATTTTGATTGGAGTAACTAACTTGGCAAGGATAATCTTCAGGAATGGTTCACAGAGTGTATGAGGGATTGTTCTTTAGAGATGTTCTGGAGCCAAGAAAATAGGCTACTTTAGATCTGATATTATTTAATATCAGATCTAAATTATTTAATATCAGATCTAAAGTAGCCTATTCTCTTGGCTCCAGAACATGCTGTAATTAAGAAGGATTGATTAATGGCCTTGTAGTTATGATCCAATTGGAAGGATTGATCACAACATGATAGAATTCCAAACTCAGGTTGGAAGCGAGAGGACAGAATCATATACTCGAATTTTAGTATGGAATAAAGATAATCATACAGGCCTAAGGAAAGAGTTGACCCAAGTGAACTGGACAAGAGTATTAAAGAGGAGGACGGTAGAAGAACAGTGGTGATTGTTTAGGGAGATATTAAAGACATCTTAACTGAATGGGAAAGGAATTGCAGAAGAGTGAAAAATCATCAATGGCTTAATAAGGAAATCAAGGATAACATAAGAGAAAAAAATGAGGGCATATAATCCTGGAAAAGTTAGTGGGAATGTGGAGGATTGGGAGAATTTCAAACGCCAACAGAAGATGACTAAATACAATATCAAAAATGTAAAAATAGACAATGAAAGGAAGCCAACTGAAAACATAAACACTGACACCAAAAGTTTCTATAACGATATAAAGAGAAGAAAATAGTGAAAGAAGATGTTGGCCTTTTAGAGGATGGGAATGCTGAGGTAATATTAGGATAAAAGCAAGATATTGCGGATGCTGCAATTTGAAACCAAAAGAAAAAATGCTGGAAAATCTTAGCTGGTCTGGCAGCATCTGGAAGGAGAGAAAAGGGCTAACATTTCGAGTCCAGAAATTACCCTTCATCAAAACCTTTTCTGTTTTGGTGTAGTAATGGGAAACTCAGCAATGGCAAAGGCAATAAACCAATAATTTGTCTCTGTCTTCACAGTGGAAAATAATAATTCAGTCCCAAAAACTGCACTAATACAGTGGAACTTGGTAAAATTTCTATAATCAGGGAGAAGGTACTCAGTAAACTGAAGGGTTTAAAAGTAGATAAGTCCCCAGGACCAGATGGCCTAGACTTTAGGGTGATAAAGGAAGTGACAGCAGAGATAATAGATGCATTAGTTAAAATCCAAAATTCCCTGGATTCTGGAAAGCTAACGGTAGATTGGAAACATGCTAATATAACACCCTATTTCAAGAAAGCTGAGAGGCAAAAAGTGAGAAACTATAGACCAGTCAGCTTGATCTCTGTGATGGGAAAACTGCTGGAGTCAACCATCGAGGAGGAGGTAATTGAGAATCTGGAAAAGCAAAAAATGATTCACCAGTGTCAGCACGGTTTTATGAAGGACAAGTCTTGTTTGATAAACTTGTGGGACTGCAGTAGATAAAGATAGATAACTGGAGAAGGACTGATTTATCTCAACCCTGTGCTTTCTATCGGTCAGCCAATCCTCAATCCAAGAGTTCTTTGAGGATGTATGCAGCAAGGTAGATAATAGAGACCCTGTGGATGTGACCTATCTGGACTTCTAGAAGGGATTTGATAAAGTGTCACACAAGAGACTGGGAATAGTGTAGTGGCTTGGATTGAGGATTTGTTGACTGATAGAATGCAGAGGGTTGGGATAAACAAGTCCTTCTCCAGTTGGCGATCTGTAACTAACTGGGATCCCGTAGGGTTCAGTTCTTGGACCACAACTATTTACAATCTATATCAAAGATTTATTAGCAGGGGACAGAGTGTAACATAATGAAATTTGCTGAAAATAGGTAGAAACGTAGACTATGAGGAGATAAAAGGTTTACAAATGGATATTCTCATCTGGCAGATGGAGTTTATTGTAGATAATTGTGAGGTTATCCATCTTGGCCAGAAAAATAAAAAAGCAAAATACTATTTAAATGGGAAGCAAATTCAAAAGGTGCCTGTGCAGAGGGATCTGGATGTCCTTGTGCATGAGTTTCAGGAAGTGGGTATGCAGGTGCAGAGTGTTATGGGGAAGGCAAATGGAATCTTGACATTTATTGCAAAGGGTCTGGAGTATAAAAGTAAAGAAGTGTTGTTACAATTGCGTAAGATATTGGTGAGACCACACTTGGGGTATTGTGTTGGTCACCTTCTTTGAGGAAGGATGTGGTGGCAGTAGAAGAGGTTCAGAAGAGGTTCACTAGATTGATTTCAGGTTTGAAGGGAATGTAGTATGAGGAGTGGTTCAGTAGCTTGGGTTTGTACTTGCTGGACTACAGAAGAAGATTTGATTGAGTATAGAAAGTACTCTGTGAGATTAATAAAGTAAATTTTAACCAAATATTCCCCCTTCTAGGACAAGAGATTATAGTTTGTAGAGTAAGAGGGATAAGAAGAAGTTACTTCTCACAAAGGGTTGTGAATCTATGGAAGTCACTGCCCAGAGTACATTGGATATAGAATCAATCAGTGAATTCAAGAAAGAGATAAATAAATATTTGATCAAATGCAGGATGACAGAATATGGGAAAAAGTGCAGTTAGGATGAGATGGAGATCTGCTATGATCATGTAGAATTGTGGAGCAGGCTCAAAGGGCTGAATTGCCTACCGGCACTCTTAATTCTTATTTCCTATGTTCCTATATGCCCTTTAGTTTTCAATCCCTTTTCCTGGGGAAAAAAACTACAGTTGGAACTTTACTGTCCTACCTACCATAGAAATCAGAGTGAGCGAGTGAGTGTGTGGCAGACAATGGGAAAGTCCACTGATCTCAAACGGGATTTTACAGTTTCAGAAATAGCGAGGCCGTAAACTTTACCCTATGTGCATTCATCCTATCCAAGCTCCTCATGATTTTATACACCTCCATAAAGTCACCCTTCGTTCTCCTGTGATCCAAGAAATAAAGTCCCAGCCTAGCCAACCTCTCCCTATAACCCAGGCCCACAAGTCTTCCTTGCAAGCCCCAAGGTCTTCTATCAGTATGTAAATAATAAAAGGTGTAAAAGAAAGAGTAGGACCAATTAGAGATATAAAAATAAATGGAGACTTCTTCATAGAGTTTGGAGAAATAATGGAGACATTAAACAAATACTTTGCATCTGTCTTTACAAAGGAAGAAGATGCTACCCAGGGCACAGTGAAAGAGATGGTGACAGGTACACGAGTAAACTTAACAATTGAAAAGGAGGAGGTATTAGAAAGGTTATCTTTATTTAAAATTGATGAATCACCAGGACCAGATGAGATGTATCTAAGTTTAAACTTTTCTAGGCTTACATTAATACTACTATGAAGTTGCTGTGGCTACTACGGGAACTGAGGGAAAAGTAATGAGAGAAGTGAGAGTAGAAATTGCAGAGATACCGGTGATAATCTCCCAGACTTCCTTAGACAGTAGGATGGTGTCAGAGTACTGCAGAATTGCTTATACTACATCCTTGTTCAAAAATGGGAGCAAGGATAAAGCCCAGCAGCTACAGAACAGTCAGTTTGACTTCAGTGGTAGGGAAACCTCTGGAAATTATGGTTCAGGACAAAAGATCATTCCACCCAGGCACAAATGCCTCCCTGTCCCTGTAAACTACCCATTTACCCTGGCTAAGCCACCTAACCCGCACATCATTGGACTGTGCGAGGAAACCAGAGCACACAGAGATGAGGGGAAGCATACAAATTCTATGCCGTCACCCAAGGCTGGAATTGAACCTTTGTTTCTAGTGCTGTGAGACAGCAGTGCTAACCACTGTGCCATCATGCCATCCCCAAAGCAAAAGATACATTTGAACAAAGAAGTTTGTAATGGAACAGTATCAAAGATAAACCTTCTTCTTTAACTTATGCAGAGGCATAAATTTTCAAAATCATAGAAACTTCTTCTGATTGTGTGGTACAAAATTTATCACCTGATTTTCATCTCTAAGCATGTGTTGCAAATTTGGCAAAAGCATTTATAGCCTGCTGTTTGACTTTAGCACGGAGAGGTAACAATCACCACAAGTATATTTATTTGAGCACATTCAGTGGTATTTTCCCACTGATGTATTTAACATGAGAATGGACTTTAACAAAGAGTTTCTGGGTTTCATTGCAGCATAATAGTCACAGTGGATCAGAGATTTCTATGCTCAGAAAACTTACATTCCAAAATAATTATAGTGATGGTAATTTTCTTCCTAAAGGGAATACATTTTTACTGGAAAGACAGGATCAGAGACCCCTATATCCAAAGAATTTCCATGTGGGTTAGTTCAAGCTAATGATTTGTCAATTCCAAGAGGAGCCTCCTTATAACTACTAGTCCCCCAACTCTCTCCACATCTGGTATCTAGTGGTGCACTGAGGCAGACTGTTTCCATGGCTAATCATTCTGGGAACAGATTGCCAGAGGTTGAAAGACATCACTCCACATCAGGAATCTCTTCCGCTTTTACTGCCAGCCATTGGGTCTTTGGAAGGATTTGCAAGTTGACACAGTCAAACTGTTTGACTGGCTTACAAACACACCTTGGCCATCAGCTTCTGCAGAGTCTGGCTCCAAAGCAGGAAAACTAGACCTGCACCACGAGATCTCCTGTAACCATTCTGTGGTACAATTTTGTAACTTTTTCCATCTTCATCTTTTCTAGGTCGTATCCACTTTTCTGTGCATTCATCATTCCAGTTATTTTCTTTCATGACTTAATTGTGATACTGTTGGTGACGCAATCTGAAAACCTAATGACAACTTCAAAGCATATATTCATGATCTTTAGCTCAATCTTATTCCCACCTCCCTTGACACTCAGATTTATCACACTCCTCATCCAAAATCTAGCATTGGGTTAACTGAAATTTCCTTCAATTAAATAATGAAAAGACTGAGGGTATTGTCTTCAGTCCCCATCATGAACTCCACTACTGAGATCATAAGACCTAAAGACATAGGAGCAGGGATAGGCCATTTGCCTCATCAAGTCTGCTGCGTCATTTAATGAGATCAGGAGCGATCTGATATAATCCTCAAATGAAGTTTTCCGTCTCTTCCCCTAACTCTTGATTCCCTAACTGATTAAAAATCTATCTATCACAGCCTCGAACATTGTTAACAATCCAGCCTCCACAGCTCTCTGTCGTAAAGAATTCCACAGATTCGCTACCCTCTGAGAGGAAGTTCCTCCTCATCTTTGTCTTAAATGGGTGACCCCTTACTCTGAGAATATATCTTCTGGTCATAGACATTCCCATAAGGGAAATAACAAAGAACAACAAAGAACAAAAACAGCATGGGAAACAGGCCTTTCGGCCCAACGAGCCTGCGCCGCCACCTTGATGCTCCACTTCTACACGCGATCCCTGTCCATGTTTATAGATCTATAGATTAAAAACCAAATTTGAGACAATTTAGGGAGAATTTGTTTTGCCAATTAGCCTAAGAGCACATCTTTGGGATGTGGGAGGAAACCGGAGCTCCCGGATAAAACCCATGCAAGCACAGGGAGAATGCGCAAACTCCCACAGACACAGGCCCAAATCCATGTATCTGCACAGCACAGCGATAGTCACTGCGCTGTCGTGTTGCCCATCAGATGGTCCAGGTCAAGCGTACACTAACGATGTGAAGCAGTAGGATACTCTCGAAAAAGATCCAAGAGCAGTCCTCTCACGACCCATCGCGTGTATGCCCCTCGTTAGACAGCAAGGTGGACCAAAGCACCTGTAGGATAAAACAAGTACATCAATATCATCATCTATTTACACACTTCCCAGGGACTCCAAGGCTCATGATCCCTATTTTAAATCAGTTTTCTATACCCCTCCATTCCCATTCTGTTCATGTGCCCATCTAAGTATTTCTTAAATAACTTCAGAGTACCTGCCTCCACCACTTTACTTGGCAGTGCATTCCATACCCCTCTCAGCATCTAACTAAAGCAGGCAGATCACAACAACACTATCCTATCTGGCACTGGAATGAGCTTCCCGCACCATTTCATCTCCATCACCAAGACTGTATACTGCCTGACTCCACCCTGCTCTGTTCATCCGCTGTTGAAATCCTTATCCAAGTCTTTGTTGTTTCACCTCAACTAATCCAACATTCTATTTACCAGTCTCCTATCTTGCATCCTATATACCTGAGCTCAGTCAAAACTCTACTTTTGTATCCTAACTCACACCTCCCTTGATCCATCACTCTTTTCCAGTCCTGCAATACAAGGTGCCAACCACTCTGAGAATTCAGGGAGAAGGTAAGCATGTAAGGTGAGTGGATGGGATGAGTCAGTTGAGAAGGTATGGAATAGGATGGGTCAGGGTAAATAGGATGGATCAATGAGAGTCAGAGGCTTGGGATAATAGTCAGGGTTGTAGGAGGTGTAATCAGAGGGTCTGGTAGTAGATTAGGACAGTCGGTAATATAACCTTGGAGTTAGAAGTGGTTTTAATCCTTCCAACTCTTTCTAGGTAACTGTTCTGCAAAGAGAGAACCAGGGTGGCACAGTGGTTAGCACTGCTGCCTCATAGCATCAGGGACCTGGGTTCAATTCCAGCCTCAGGTGACTGTCTATGTGAGTTGCCTCCAGATGCTCTGGTTTCCTCCCACAGTCCAAAGATATGCAGGTTAGGTGGATTGGCCGTGCTAAATTCTTCCTTAGTGTCCCAAGATGTGTAGGTTAGTGGGATTAGCGGGGTAAGTATTTGGGAGCAGGTCTGGATAGGGTTGACTCTTAGTGTCGGGAAGATTATGCGGGGATACAAGGATAGGGGCAGGGTGGTATAGTTGTCAGTACAGACTCAATGGGCTGAATGGTCTCTTTCTGCACTGTCGGGATTCTATGATTCTATGAACCAGCCAATGTCTTTGATTTACAATCTCTGAGTTTCGTTGCTTCACAGTGCAGGGCCATTGCCAATGCGAAATTGAAACTTTCCAATCAATTCCTGCACAGTCCATACATCAAGGCATCTAAAAGTCCCCCAGTGCATCCTGGGTATTACCATCATTCCTGGGGAATGAAGCTCTGGGCCTATGATTCACTGTAATCACTTTAGCAATGGTGAAGATTTGCAACATTCTGAAGTAATGACAGGGGCTTTTACATTGGACTTAGTGGCAACATCTCTGGCTGTGAGTTCACCATCTTCAGTGGACGCAAAGTTACTAGACGGAAGTGTGTTTAATTTCGATTATCATGCCGTAGAATAGACCTGCTTAAACTGGGCAGGCTGTAGGATACAAGAAGACAGATCTCAAGCCAAAAGCAGATGGCCAATGAGGGAACGTGATAGAAACTTAAGTTTCTGTAAGGCCTTCCATCTGACTTATTTCTGGTAATTAATTCTACTTGAGTTACCTCTGCTTCAGGAAGAATGGTACTCATATCTCACTTTGTGAATACTTGGAGGAAGTATTCATCCAGAACATTCATCTCTGTTTCAGATCCAGTTACCTCTTTTATAGCTGCCATCTCATTTCACACACTGTTCCTACTATTGGTGATGAAAGAAGCCTTACTTTTATGCTTTGTATCCTCCAGACACTTTATCCGGATCTTGCTATGTCCCATGGTCATACTTTTAGCATATTTCTGTGTTTTCCTTAATTCATCCACATTCACCCTTGCCTTTTCTTCTGAAGGGTTTTTGTAAGATTTGTTTTCTCTCCTTATTTCACTTTGAACTAATTTAATAATCCTTTGAGGTTCATGTTTATTGTTAGCTTTGCCTTATACAGGAAAGTTCATTATGTAACTTCACATGTCCGACAGGATCAACTTTCTTTACCTCACAGTGGCACAGTGATTAGCACTGCTGTCTCACAGCTCCAGGGATCTCTGTTCGATTCCCAGCTTCTGTCACAGTCTGTGCAGAGTTTGCTTGTTCTCCCTGTGTCTGCGTGTGTTTGCTCCGGTTGCTCCGATTTCCCCCACCCCCACTCCCCCCCAGTCCAAAGGATGTGCCAGTTCGGTGTATTAGCCATGCTAAATTCTCCCTCAGTGTATCCAAACAGGCGCCAAAGTGTGGTGATTAGGAGATTTTCACAGAACTTCATTATAGCGTTAATGTAAGCCTACCTGTGACATTAATTAAAATAAAACATTAGGAAAGAAAGACTTGGAGAAGGATGCATCATTTGTGCCTGAATAAGGAAGCTAAGGGCATTAACAAATTGAAAGAAACACTATACAGATCTGCAAAGAACAATGGTAGTCAAAAGATTGGATAGATTTTAAAAACCAGCAAAGAATGACGAAAAGAATTAAGAAGGAGAAAGTTGAGTAGAAAGTTGATCAAGTAGTCGGAATTTCTACAAATATTTAAAAGACGAAGAGTGACTAAAGCTAGTATTGGTCGCCTAGAGAGTGTGAATGCAGACAATTGATAATGGAAAGTAAGAAAATGGCAGAGGCTTTGAACAGGTATTTTGTATCTGCTTCACTGTAAAAGACTTGGAAAACTTTGCAAAGATACTTGAAAATCAAAAGCTGAAAGGGACAGAGAACCTAAATCAATTACCATCACTGAGGTTCTGACAGAAAATCAAAGTGGACTTGTTCACATTTTAAAACAGTGAGTGCCTGCTAGCAGTGGATTATTACTCGGAGCTTTTTTCAGTTTGTGCTGCTGAGAAAGGATAGTAAGAGCATCGTTGTAAGATATCATTTGGAATCAATTCTTGTTTCCAATGGTATACCTGAAGTGCTCATCTCAGGCAACGATCCACAATTCTCAGGCACTAAGTGTGGCAGGACTGGGAGTTTTGCCACACTGTGTCAAGTCCCTAGTATCCACAATCCCACAGAATGGTGGAAGGTACCATTCAGACCTTAAAACCCTCTTGAAGGAAGTGAAGGCCGGAACCCCTACCCGATGCTTCAAGAATATTCTAATAGATGGCATTGGATAAAGAAAAAAAGACAAAGCATGTAGTAGGTATAGAGCACTAAAAAGAGAGGAGACCCTTCATAGAATCCCCACAGTGCAGAAGGAGGCTACTTGGCCCATCAAGTCCCATCAAGAACCTCACATCCTCTGGTTCCACACATGGATTGCCCCTTTATTTCTAATTGGCCCACTTTTTCTCTGGTCATCCTCTTGCTCTTAATAAACTTAAAAAATGCTTTGGGGTTTTCCTTAATCTTATCTGCTAAATATATTTCAAGGTCCCTCTTTGCCTTCCTAATTTCTTTTTAAGCACCCCCTTACACTCTCTATACTCCTGAAGGGATGGCACGGTGGCACAGTGGTTAGCACTGCTGCATCACAGTGCCAGGGACCTGATTTCAATTCCAGCCTTGGGTAGCCATCTGTGTGGAGCTTGCACGTTCTCCCCATGTCTGCATGAGTTTCATCTGGATACTCCGGTTTCCTCTCACACTCCAAAGATGAGTGGGTTAGATTGATTGGCCATGGTAAATTGACTGTAGAATCAGGGGGATTAGTAGGATAAATACGTGGGGTTGTGGGAATGGGGCCTGGGTGGGATAGTGGTCTTAAATGAATATTTTTCATCTGTATTCATTAAGAGGAAAGATATTGTAGCTGGAGATTTCAGTTGATGCAGTGAAGTTCTAGAGCATATTAAAATTAATAAGAATGGGGTATTAGATAGTTTAGCAGGAGAAAAAGTGCATAAATCCCCAGGGCCTGATGAGATGTATCTCAGGTTGCTATGGAAGGCAACGGAGGAGATTGCAGGAGACCTGATGGAGATATTTAACTCTTCGCTGGCCACTGGTGTAGTGCCAGATGACTGGAGGATAGCTAATGTGGTAATTACAAGCTAATTCGTCTAACATCAGTGGTAGGGAAATTATTGAAAATAATTCTGAGGGTGAGGATTCATCAATATTTGAGAAGGGATTGATCAGGGATGTTAGCATGGATTTATTGGTGGGAAATTCTGTTTAACTAAGTTAATTGAGTTTTTTTGTAAAGGTAACTGAATATATTGAGTAGTGCAGCTGATGCAGTTTACATGGACTTCAGTGAGGTCTTTGACAAGCTCCACATGGGAGGCTGGTCCAAAAGGTTAGATCCCATTGGACCCAAGGCAAGTTGATAAATTGGACCTAAAATTAGCTTGTTAAAGAATGGAAGGGGTGATGATGGGAAGGTTGCTTTTGCCATTGGAAGCGTGTGACTAGCAGTGTAGCATAGGGATTGGTGCTGGGACCCTTGCTGTTTGTAATGTATATTAGCGACTTGGATGTGAATGTAGAAGGTATAAGTAGTATGTTTGCAGATATCACAAAAATTGGTGGTGTTGTTGATACTGAGGATGATAGGCTGCAGACTGGGATATACATCAGCTGGTAAGCTGGGCAGAGAAATGGAGATAGAATCCTGAGAAGTGTGAAGTAATGTGTTTTGGGAGGTCTAGTATGGGTAGGATATACACAGTGAATACTAGTTCCCTAGGGAACATTGAGAAATGAAGGGACCATAGAGTACAAGTCCATAAATTCCTGAAGGTGGCAGCAGAGGAATGTAGGTAGTGAAGAAGGCATATGGAATGCTTGGCTTCATTAGCTTGGGAAAGAATGTAAGAGCAGGGAGGTCTTGGTACAAGTTTATCTAACATTGGTTAGACCACAAATGGAATATTCTATGCAGTTCTGGTCACCACACTGTTGGAAGGACATGGTTGCACTGGTGATGGTGCAGAGGAGATTCACCAGGATGTTGCCTGAGGTGGAAAACTTCAGCTATGAAGAGTGACTGGATAGGTTGGATTGTTTTCCCAACCTATAGGTAGTGGAGGCTGAGAGGGGGAATCTGATAGAAGTATACAAAATTATGAAAGGTGTAGAAAGGATAGATCTTAAGATCTATTTTCCCCACAGCAGAGGTGACCAAGATCACAGAGCACAGGTTTAATGGGAGGAGTGAGTGGTTTAGAGGGGATCTGAGGAAAGAAAATTTCACTCAGACAGCAGTGGAAATATGGAATGCACTGCCTGAGGCGGTGATGGAAGCAGGTACTCTCGCAACATTTAAGAAGCGTCTGGATGAGCACATTAAACGGCAAGGCATGGACTAAGTGCTGGTAAATGGGACTAGTGTAGATTGTTACTTGATAGTTGGCATTGACATGGTGGGCCAAAAGGCCTGTTTTTGTTCTGTATGATTCTCTGATTAGGGAAAAAAATGTGGAAAACTATTTGATCTCATTGTTGTCAAATCCCCACGACATCCAATTCTGGGCATTTGTCAGCCTTTAGCTCTAATAAGTGACCTGCACCCTAGGTCTTAAAAGTGATTGTAGAGATAGTAGATGCATTGGTTTGAGCCTTTGAAAACTCCTTACTTTCTGGAAAAGTCCCAGTGAATTTGAAAAAAGTTGATGTAACATCAGGAAAGGAAAACCAGACAGCAAGAAACGAGAGGCCTGTTGGCCTAATATCTGTCACGGGGAAATTGTTAGAACTTATTAGTTAGGCCACATTTGGAATATTCCTTTGAGAGAGCAACACAGCACGGGAAACAGGCCCTTCGGCCCAACGAGCCCGCGCCGCCGTCATAACTATATAGTAACAATTCCATTATCCTATTCTAAATTTAGGTTATTCCTAATATGGAAGAATCTCACTATAGGGACAATTTGTTTCCCAATCAGCCTAAGAGCGAATTTTTGGGATGTGGGAGGAAACCGGAGAGCCCGGAGAAAACCCACGCAACCACGGGGAGAACGCGCAAACTCCCGCAGACACCGGCCCAATTCCAAGTGTCTGCACAGCTACAGCGATAGTCACTGAGCTGTCATGGTGCTCTTCAGATGGTCCACATAAAGCACTCATTTACGACATGAAGCACCAGGCAACCCATGAATCAACATCCAAGAACTGTCCTCGCACCACCTGCCGAATGCATGCTCCTTGTTGGTCAAGTATGGACCAAATTACCTGTGGGGGAAAAAAGCCACAGTTAAACAGTCCTACTATATCCCTCTATCTGCATACCGCTCATGTGGCTGTCCAAGAGACCCTTAAACAGCCCTAGCGTGCCTGCTCCCACCACCTTACTCGGCAGTGCATTCCACTTTTTATTTAATCTGGACAAAAGAGAGATGATGCATTTTAGAAGGTTGAATGTTGGAGAGAAGTATACAGTAAATGACAAAACCCTTAGAAGCATTAACGTACAGAAGGCGTACAGATCCACAGCTCTCTTAAAGTGACAACACAAGTGGATAAGATGGTGGAGAAGGCATATGGGATGCTTGCCTTCACCATTTGGGGCACTGAGTATAAAAATTGGCAAGTCATGTTGCAGCTGTAAAGAGCTTTAGTTAGCGTTATTAATTAACGAGTTACTTCGCCAATGGTGTACAACGTGAGAAAATGTGAATTGGTCCACCTTGGCTAGAAGAATAGAGATTCAGTAAATTATTTAAATGGAGAGAGATTGCAGAAGCTGATGGTGCAGAGGTATCTGTGTGTCTGGTACATGAATCATGATGGGTTATTTTGCAGGTACAGCAAGTGATGCAGAAAGCAAATGGAATGTAAATGCAAGAAAGATTCACTACAGCTGTATAGGGCATTTGGTGAGACTGCATCTGGAATAATATGTTCAGTAATGGTTTTCTTATCTAAAAAGAGATGTAATTGCACTAGAAGCAGAGAAAGTTCACTTGACTCATTCATGGGATGAGGTGCTTATCTGATGAAGAAAAATTGAACATGGTTGGGCCTATACCTATTAGAAGAGTGAGAGGTGATTACAGGGTGGGATTTTTCAGCCATGCTCACCACAAGGCTGGAAATTCCTGTTGGAGGTCAACGGAACTTTGCTCGGCCTGTCCCCACAAGCAGCGATTCCCATGGCAGGTGGGACGGGGAAGTTTCATCCATATATCCTGAGGAGACTTTGTAGGATGGATACTGGGAGGATGTTTTCATTCCCTTGCCATATCTTCATTGTCTTGCACATTCCTTTCTTTCAGAAAGCAATCCATTTCCCTTTTGACTATCTCGATTGAGTCTGCCTCCAGCACCCTTTCAGGAAGATTTCTCCAGTTTCTGACCACCCACCTCCCTGCTCCTCGTATCACTTTTACTCCTTTTGTCCATTATTCTGAAACTTGTTCTTGGTGCTGTCTTGAGTGGAAACAGTTTCTCACTCTTTACCCTATCCATAATCCTGAAAGCCTTAAATATCTCTGTCAAGTCTCCACCCCAGCCTTCTTCTGTCCAAGGAAAACAAACCCAGCCTCTCCGGTCTAAACTAATCACTACAGTTCTTTATTCTTGGAATCATTCTTAAGAATCTCCCTTATGCTCTCCCTAATACCTTCACATTCTAAGGTAAGATACATACAATAATCCAGGAAGGCGATGCTATCTTGGTATTTATCACTAGACTATTAATTTGCAAACTCAGCTAATGTTCTGCAGATTTGAATTCAAATTCCATCCTGATAGGTAGTGGAATTTAAATTCAATAATTTTTTAAAAATCTAGAATTGCAAATCTGGGATCCAAAGGGGTGCAAAGCTGGATGTTTACCATCAGTTTTGACTGCAGGATCTGCTGGAAAATGCTGATTCACAAACAGCACAAATGGACACATACACAGGCAATTTATCAATGCCTAACCTTGCATGCTTTTGCTACAAATAAAATGGTAAAATTTATACAGGTTTACTCTGGGTTAAAAAAGGGTAAACATTATTGGTCCCATTGTTCCCTAACCACCCGCTTGCCTTCCTATCAGTTTGTGCTTTCAATAAGTTATCATACACAGTACAGTCAAGCTGAAGAATGCAAGAGAAAGATAAATAGTGCCCCACTTAAGCAAGATTTGCTGTTTTATAATGGGGTAACGTAGTGGTGTCTCACTGTATACAGCTGTCTCACTGCATCAGGGATCTGGGTTCGATTCCCTGCTTGGGTCACTATCAGTATGGAGTTTGCATGTTCTCCTTGTGTCTGCGTGGATTTTCTTCCAAGTTTTCTGGTTTCCTCCCACTGTCTGAAAGACATGCTTGTTAGACGCGGTGTCGGAACAGATGCCAACGTTTGGTGACTAGGGAAATCTCACAGTAACTTCGTTGCAGTGTTAATGTAAGCCCTACTTGTGACTAATAAATTAACTTTAACTTATTGCGTGTTATTTTACACTTGTATCGTTTTCTAAATATTGATGAATTAGTTCATGGTAGGTTCTGCTGTTTTAATGGAGGCATTGGCACACTTATTCCAAATGGATTCATGGCTGATAAATATTGGAGAAAGAAACTTCCTAAGAATTAATCAATGATTGTAGCAACATATGTTAATTTTACGCAAAACACCTGTGATTCACAAGGGGATAAGAAACTGGGCAAGAATTGAAAGAGGTATGAGACATGGTCAAATACAAAGTGAATACTGTAGGTCCACAGGTTTGCATGCTACTATCCAAAGAGCCTAGCTTTAGGCATATGAGTGACATTGTTCCTATTTATGTTTCTCCACCTTACATGGCAGCAACAGCAACTGGTGCAATAAATAATTTAAAAGTTGCAAACAAAGTAACAGTGAAAACACAGCATGCCGCATCCTTCAAATGGTCCCAGGAGCAAAACTGTGATTAATATACATGCATATTGTCTTCTGGGAAGTTTGCGTGAAAAGCAAATGGAAGATGAGCCTAGATGATGCATTTCCCAGTGTAACTAACCTACTTTGTTTGCGTTGTGCTTCCAAAATCTTCCAGTGTTATTAACATAGATGACATGCCCTTTGCTTCATCAACTAAATCCGTAGCCACAGTGTGCAGAAAGCAATTACAAGAATGGAAAATTCCTGAAAACCGATGGTTTCCAGGGAGAGGGGAAAAAAAACCTTCAGGGGATTTCTCCTTTGCATGAACAAGTACATGTGGCATAGAGAAACTGTTCTCTCATTTTCTTTATTAATTTTATCTTCCATGAATGGAAGGGGTATTATTCCTAAGCAAAATGTCAAGTTTCTTGCTTGATTTTGATTTGATTTTATTATTGTTGCATGTATTAGTATTCAGTGAAAAGTATTGTTTCTTATGTGCTATACAAGCATATCATTCATAGAGAAGGAAATGAGAGATTGCAGAATGTAGTATCACAGTCATAGCCAAGGAGTGGAAAAAGATCAACTTAATGCTTTTTAGCACCTACACAGTTTTGAGGTATTTCTTGTCTTGAGCTTCTTGTTGGGTTTGGAGTGAGCCCCTAAAAATTGCCCAATTATCATTCAAATTAATTACCACAAATGGCCATCTTCCCTAACTCAAACCTTCTCATAATTGCTTCGTTGCTGCATTGCTATGATAATCCCTGTGGGATGGCGAGAGTTGTGAAGACTGCTTCATCTTGATATCCATTACATCTTGTGAAATATGTTCCAATTCCTCCTTGGGTCCTATCTAGTCGCCATTGAAATGAATCTGTTCACAGAATCACAGAATTGTTATAGCATGTAAGGAGGTTCGTCTGGCCCATCATGACTACACCAGCTCTCTAAATGAAGAATTTATTTTGTTTCATTTTCCTTCTTTCTCCCTCTGATCCTGCATATTCTTCCTTTGCAGCAATGTTTAAATGTTGCAACTGAAGGTGCTAGCATCAAACACTCAGGCAGCACATTCCTGACCTTAACCACTCACTGTTTTGCTTCTTTAATTAATTTATTTAAATTTCTGTCTTCTCAATCCTTTCACGAGTGGAAACAGTTTTCCTTATTTACTCTGCCTGACCCCTCATGATTTCTAACACCCATGAAATCTCATTTCAACATTCTTTTCTCCAATAAATACAGTTCTAACTTCTCCAGTCCATCTTTATTGTTGAAGCTCTCCTCCTTGGAACAAATCCCAAAAATCCTCTTTCCATGCTCTCCAATGCCTTCACATCCTTCATTAGGCATGGTGCCTGGAACTGGACAGAGCTGAGGCTACACTAAACTTCTATAGAAGTTCAATAAAGCCCATCAACGCCTCTATTCTTTTCAGAAGACTAAGGAAATTCAGTATGTTCACTTTAACTTTCACCAATTTTTACAGGTACACCATAAAAAGCATCCTTTCTGGATGAATCATGGCACAGTGCTTAGCATGGCTGTCTCACAGCCCCAGGGACCTGGGATTGATTCCTGGCTTGGGCTGTTGTCTGTACAGTGTGTACATTTTCCCCATATCTGTGTGGGTTTCCTCAGGGTGCTCCAGTCTCTTCTTAGTCTTTAGATGTGCTGGTTAGGTGCATTGGCCATGCTAAATTCTCCCTCAGTGCAACCCAACAGGTGTCAGAGTGTGGCAACTAGGGGATTTTCACAGAAACTTTATTGCAGTGTTGATGTAAACCTACTTGTAACTAATAAATAAATTTAAACATAACTTAAACTTAGCTCCTGCTCTGTCCAAGGCCACAAAAAAACTACAAAGGGTTGTGAACAGTCCTTTACACAAATCAGCCTACCAGCCATTGGCACTGTCTACATTTCTCACTGCCTTGGAAAAGCAGCTAGCATCATCAGGGACCTGACAAACTCTGGACATTCTCTCTTCTACCACCTTCTGTCAGGGCAAAGATACAAAAGTCTGAAGTCACATACCAATTGAGTCAAGAACAGCTTCTGCCCTGCTGTTCTCAGGATTTTGAATTCACCTACCTTACATTAAGCTGATCTTTCTCCACCTCTAGTTACGGCTGTAACATTATATTCTGCATCCTTTCCTTTTCTTCTCCCCTATGTACTCTTTGAGTGGTATGCTTTATCTGTGTAGCATACAAGAAATAATACTTTTCATATGTACCAATATATGTGACAATAAATCTAAGCAAAAACATGCTCTTGTAATTTATGTCCCTATTAATAAAGCCCTGGATACTGCTTGCTTTAATAACCACTCTCTCAACCTGACCTGCCACATTCTGTGACTTATGCACATACACACCCAAGTCTCTCCATTCCTACACACCTCTCTTAGAAATGGAGCGACAATAAAAAAAAAGGCTACATCCAATGAAAATGAATCTCCACACTTTAGTGTCTAGAAGTATTTTTATCTGCCTCCTATCCACCCACTCCACCAACTTGTCTATATTTTTTCAAAGTTCTACACTGTTCTCCTCACTTCACAGCGCTTCCAAGTTTCATACCATTCATCAAATTTGACATTGTGTCCTATACAGCAAATTCTACGTCATTCACGTATATCAGGAAAAGCAAGGGTCCCAATACAGATCCCTGGAGAACTCCAGGGTAGCACAGTGGTCAGCACTGCTGCTTCATAGCACCAGGGAGCTGGGTTCGATTCCTGGCTTGGGTAACTGTCGGTGTGGAGTTTGCATATTCTCCTCGTGTCTGTGGGTTTTCTCAGGGTGCTCCCGTTTCCTTCCACAGTCCAAAGATGTGCAAGTTAGGTTGATTGGCCATGCTAAACAAAAATTGCCCCGAGATGTGTAGGTTAGAAGGATTAGTGGGTAAAATATATGGGGATAGGGCCTGTGTGGAATTGTGGTCAGTGCAGACTCAATGGGCCAAATGGCCTCTTTCTGTGCTGTAGGGATTCTATGATCCATTATGCAAATTCCTCCCGCCTGTGAATTAACCATTACCCCCTGTTTCTTGTCACTCAGCCAATTCTGTGTCCATGATGTTACTGTCCTTTATTCCAGGAGCTATAACTTTGCAAGTCTGTTGTGCAACACTCTATCAAGTGCCTTTTGAGCACCTCATCAACAGCACTGACCCCATCAATCCTTTCTGTTATCTCTTCAACACTGCCCATGAACAAACATGTAACATTTGTACCTATCTTATGTTAAGCTGATCTTTCTCTACACCCTAGTTATAATTGTAATATTACATTCTACACCTTTTCCTTCCCAGAGACCCGGTTTCAATTCCAGCCTCAGATCACTGCCTGTGTGGAATTTGCACATTCTCCCTGTGTCTGTGTGGATTTTCTCCGAATGCATCAGTTTCCCCTCACACTCCAAATATGTGCAAGTTATATTGATTGGCCATGCTAAATTGACTCTTAGCATCAGCGAGATCAGCAGGGTGAATGTATATGGTTATGGGGATAGGCCCTGGGTGGGATTGTTGTCGGTGCAGACTCAATGAGCCAAGTGGTCTCCTTCTACCCTGTAGGGATTCTACGATTCCATAGAGGAATCCTTGCCTCTTATTGTCTTTAGGAAAGATGCTAATCAGAGAAGCTTCCTGTAAGAGTTCAGGCAAAATAGTGACCTTTTTGCCTTTTGCATGTATCTTTTGAAATAGAGTTTGTTCTACAGGGAAATTACTGTACAGAAATGCCTATCACCTCTGTTACATTGCCATATTATTCCAAAATGATTTATAAACAATATTAGTTTGCGTAGGCATATGTACAAAATGCCACATCACTTGCTATTACCAATGCAATAATGTATCATTCCACAGCATGTGGAAAGATCTGGATGAATATATTTGATGTCAATTCTGATATCTGTAACTAAAATTGTGATTACATCAGACTTCTGGGAAGCACAAGACACCAGACACATGATGGCAGCAGGTGTCTGTGTGTAAAACCCAAGCATTGTAAATGAAATTAATGCAGAATTAGACTGAGGAAAAATCAACCTGAATTAGTGCCAGAGAGACTGATCGCCCCCAAGAGAATCATGCAAAAACAAAATGGTCACCACAGCAATGAATGCACAGAACCAGGCCATTATGATGAGTGGGAAGGCTGATGGTGTCATGGAGGCATTTGAGAAGTCTAAACAAAAGTGCAGGTTGGTACTTGGTAATTTTCTAAACTGCATCACCGAAGAGACAAGATTCAGCTGCATCCTTCTCTTAACCGTTCTCAATAACTGAGAGACCACACTGTGGTTAGCACTGCTGCCTCGGACAGCCAAGAATCCTGATTCAATTCCAGTCTTGGTTCACTATGTGTGGAGTTTTCACATTCTCTCCCAGTTTCCTCCCAGAGTCCAAAGATGCCCCAAAGAATGATGCATGGAAACTGGTGTTGTAGGTTAAAGACATCCCTGAGACTGTTAGTGAGTCAAAATACAGTGGGTTTTATTTCAAAAGTTTTTGGGAGAAACCTAACAATGGTTTACCAGACTTCCCACGAAACACAAATACAAGTGGGTATTTATACATCATGAGACTTAGTATCGGTCCGACACAAACTCTTGATTCCAGTTAGGACTCAGGTCTTCCTACTTCTGTCATAATGCAACCCCCAGACTCAACCAGGACTCATAGTCCACCTGGTAACTGCAGTCACAATATAATCTTCGGCCTGATCATGACCCAGAATGCTTCCGGCAGCCTCAGCATCTCCTGCTTTGAAGTTACTTGGGCGCTGGTAGCTGTCCAGCAAGACTCATCCTGTATGCTGGTATAGCGATCTACCAGCTGCAGCTGTTTAACAATTCTCAGTTAGCACAAACAGGTAAGGTTTGCAACGTCTGCAAAATAACATTCACATTTGACTGTCTGTCTTTAAGGAAATAAAAGCTAAAGAATGAAAGACATGAACAAGTAAGGAAAACTTGAATAAATAATTCATATTGATGCCAGGAGCAGTATAAGCTTGAGGAGCTCAGCTGTGAGGAAGGGTTATGTTTGTGATACTTGTTAGGTACAAAATGCATTAAATTCATAAACCCTTTCCCTACTTCACTGGGCAGAATCATGCTGGGGACAGATGATGGAGCTGAGACATGGTAGATAGGAAGGACCCACATCAGTGGGAAAAGATGAAAACTGCCTGTTCTATGTCACTGAATCAAATGGTCCTGCTATCCCGGGGTTGAATAGTTTCAGAGAGTTGCAGCTGATCTTATGAGATGAAGGAGGCATCACTAAAGTTGAAGGTAGTATGTCTGTAGAAAAATATCTTCTGATCAGAAGAAAGGAAGAAGTGGTACAAATGTATTTCGAGTGATTTAATGAGATGGTTGCATGCTTTAAAGGTTTGGAGCATTATATTGACCCAGAGAAGGAGCCAGAAGTTTATTCTCCATGTAAATTGTCAAAAGAAGATTTTAAAAAGGAAAGCTTAAAATTGATTGCCAGACTCAGTCTACAGATGGAGTAAATTCTGTTGTGGTGAGAAAGAAGCCAAGTACACAGCTATGAATTTGACTTGATCAAAAAGTATAATTAAACCATAAACAGAACTTGCTACTCTATCCCAACACTGGAAGAGATTACACCCACACTGCAGCAGAGACAAAAGTTTCCAACAAGCCAGCACCAGATGTACTGACTGGAATGTGATACTTGACGAGAAATCTTTGCTGTTGATAACATTCAATAAACCCTTTGGATGCTACAAATTCCTGCATCTATCTTTGGCCTTATAGTGAGATGGGATGTGTTCCAGCACAAAGCAGACGAGACGCACACAAAGGATTCAAAGGAACAGTTGGTGTAACCGGTTATATTCAGCTTGTAAGTGACCCCATCATCCAACCCGTGAGCTATATGTAGCCTGGCAAAGAGGAAAGGATGTACATAAATAACTGAGTGAATGTAGGGAGTAAGTGTCTTTGTGCCAAATCTGGAACATAATTAACTGTGCTATTGCTCAAGGAAAGTGAATGTCTAGAATCAATAAGATGGTCAAAGTATTGATAAATATTTTGTTAAATTTATAACTGATGTGCCTTATGTTATGGTTACTGGAAGACCAAAAAGTTGGTGGAAATGGGTTAATGTCTTATATAATGGCTGAAGAACAAGGACTACCTATGCAAGGCAATCAAAACTTGCTAAGTCCGTCAATAGACAAGAGGATTACAAAGCCAGTAAAGGGCCAATTGGCCATGGTTGATGTTGTCTACTCACAATGTTAACAGACAACTAGCCAAGCAGTGAACCTCAAAAAATCACATTCACCCTATTCGGAGCCCATCACTGGAGCAGCATACAGTGTGGGACAGGAGAAATTGTGCTCCAAGGTAATAATTAGCTAGCTCAGGACAACGTAGACTCATCAGCTACTTAGAGAATTAATCACTCACTCCATTCCAATTCTCAGACAAACTGAAACAGTGTTTCCTACGTGGTCATGTGAGTATAAGTCTCAGTGTAAGAATTTGGAATGCTGAATAAATGAACTGTGTCCAAATAATAAGTTGGTAGTCCTGGGTTGTTGATTCCCTGAGTAAACCTCTGGACCAGAAGTAGGGAGTTTGCCATCAACAAGATGAAAAGGATCATAGTGTGAGCTTTGGAAAAAGGAACCAGCAAAACTGGGATGAAGCTAATGTGTTGTGTAAGTGCCAGAATGTCAGTTCTTCAAAATGATGGAAATACCTGATGAAATGAAGCCAGATCCCAAAAATATCACAGCAATGAGCACTACTGCCTTACAGCACTAGGGGTCCAGCCTTAGGTGACCATATGGAGTTTGCAGATTCTCCGTGTCTGTGTGGGTTTCCTTTGGGTGCTCCGGTTTTCTCCCATCGTCCAAAGATGTGCCAGTTAGATTGATTGATTGATTGACCGTGCTAAAATATTGCCCCTTAGTGTCAAGAGGATTAGCAGGGTAAATACATGGGGTTACAGGGATAAGACCTGTGTGAGATTTTTATCAGAGGAGACTCAATGGGCTGAATGGCCTCCTTCTGCATATAAGGATTCTATAATTCTATGAACTGGATGCTCCAAAAGAAAGGAAAGAGCTGAGGTTTCCTTGATTTGATCCAGTGCGTGAGTTCTTTCATAGCTCACATGTCAGAACATAGCAAAAACATACAAGTGCTGGTGAGAGAAGATGGGGGGGGTACCAGTTGTCAGTCTCATGAGAAGAGTTTCTGCAAATTCAGAGAGGTACAACGCAAGGACACAAGTCTGTCATCCTACAACAGAAAGAGCCCTGTCACTCTCCAAATGGAAGCTTCTACAAAAGGATTGGGAGAAGCCCGGTTACAAGACAGAAATCCATTGCATTCACATCCAAAACACTAATATGAGATGAGACTAGATCTACCAACGTAGAAAGAGAGCTTTCATCGGTCATATATAAATGTGAGCAATTCCATACATATCTCTGTGGGAAAAAGTTCATGGTGGAGAGTGGTCACCATCCACTGGATTTACTAGCTAGGTGCAGAATAAACATAATTGGTACCATGTAGAGAGAACATTCTCAGAAGATGCATGAAGGCCATATGGGAATGGGTAAGTGTAAGCTATGAGCCAGGTCAGCTGTGTATTGGATAGACCACTACAAAGATATTGAAAGAATCATACAGATATGCTGTTTATGCCAGATTACTTGGTTAAAAAGTGGAGATGACAGATACTGAAGTACTAACTGGACCATGACGTACTGTGGGAACCAACTTATTCACACATTGTCAAGAATGTCACCTCGGTTGCAGAATATTCTCTTTCATTAGAAAGTGAAATATTTGAGAGCTACAATAATCACCTCACTAGTATGCTGTTTGCTGAGCCAAGAATTCCTGAAAGAATAATCTCTGATGGAACCCAATTCACCTCTGAAGAATTTTTAAGGAATTTGCTAAACAGTATGGATTCAACACCATCACATTACCCAGGGGGCCACAGGCTTATAGAAAGACACGTCCAGACAGTCAAGAGAAGTCTCATGACATGCCAGAAGATGAAGGAAGACACTAATCTTGCCTTATTGTCATTCCGGACTACACCTCTCAATACTGTCATGAAATCTCCTACAGAGCTACTCAATGGCAGAAAGTACAAGGTAACTCAGCCATGCAAGATACTTCCTCTAAATAATCACATGGTTGTAACATAACAACACACTGGACAGGTAGAAGGAGGTCAATACTTCATCTTGTACTCTACCTGTCAAAGATCAAAATTGTGAAGCTGACATAAGCCTTGGTAATGATCACCTAATGCTTCAAGTTATTGCCGTAACAAGAAAATGTCCCCGATTAATAAAACTCTTAGGTGTTTCTATGGTAACACTTCCTGGTAATAATGACATTGAAAGGCCAGTCACATTTCACACATTTGGTGAGAGACTTATTTATTGAACAATATAACCTGTTTTAGAGATGTCTCAGCTGAACAAATAGCCCCACTTTGTACATATAAATGGGCCTACAATCCATCCAACTCTTTTTAATAACGATCTTACTCCTAATGTTTGACAATGTTGATAGCTCTGCCTTGAGTCTATGAGAAAGAAGAAAAAGGAACATGCCTGTTCTTGATATCTAATTAAATGATTCATGGCTCACTGGGATAAAACATTTTATACGTGGGCTTTTTGAATGAAATGCTGTTCAAACAGAAATGATTTGTTTCCAAATGTTTTGCTTTGTTGCACATAATTGTACAAATTCTAGAAGGAGCAACTGAATAGCGAAACATTTTATTTCTCTGTTTGAAGAGCACTTGAAGAACAGCCCATGTGCCAAACAGCTTAAAAGATACGGCAAGCCTATTGGAGATACTGCAAAGGAAAAGACGGACTCCCAGGAAGCAAATCAACGATAGGTCATCGATTGTAGGGATGGATCAAAATAACAAGGTAGGAGGAACACATTAAGCACTGATCTCGGATTTGGCAAAATCTAAAATATTTACAGAGCATCTGTCTTCCTATTATATCACTGGATGAGACTTCAAGAATGGTTATACAGAGGTGAATGTTTCCTGTGAACAAGGACACGTATTCAAATGCATTGTCCTAATGAGAGATATTGCTTTAAAACAGATAGCCGGAGACAGCCTGTGAGTAGAAATTTAATGTAGAACTCTCGCATGTGAATAATATCAGTGTGCTGGGAACAGCACTGATGGGGTATAATATTCTGTCCCTGTGGCAACGTGAATGAGGAACGCTGCACAGAGGCCATGCCTTCCATTTCACCAGATACACAGAATATCTACTTCTATTTAAATTCCAATCAGCAATTCAAAACATGCAGCAGAATAATAACAAAAGATAACAGAGATGCTGCTAATGCTCCCATTACAATGTTGAAGATTCTTGGACTTTTCAATTGCAGCTCTTCCTTCAAATCCAAATTCCCTGTTAGAATGCTTCATGTCAGAATGCTTTCCTGATAGGATATTAAATGCCTATAGCACATGTGATTTCTGCATAGTGTGTAAAAGAATAAAACTCCAAAGAGATAATGTGAGAGGAATTGCAATTACTCAGATGGGTATCAGTGCAATGTTAACTGCGGCACTGATACACTAAATCTCAATTAAAGTGATCTACGTTTTGGTAAGTTAATTTATCACCGGAGGAATCCGGTCCTGTAGGTATCAGCAGCCTCGGAGGTAAGAGGTTTGTTGTTAAGTAACTCTAGGAAATAATGTCGTATGCAAAGAGGCTTTGTTCTGCCTCAGTTGCTTCATTTCTTTGCATTTGAAATTATGTAGGGTTTTTGCTGAAAAAAAAATTAACACCATTTATCTTGGAGTAGCATACACCAATTACAAAAACATGCATATTACAACTGGATGTGATTGAAGATAAGTGTATGTACCTAGAAATGAAACATTTCCACAAAGCTAGCCATAGTGAATTGAACAAAACTTGGAAGAAACTGCTGGCTTTGAAATTATACTGTGTAATGTTATGGAGAAATAGTTCTGCACCTATACTTATCTGCCTAAATTTCTACATGTCATTTAATTAAGGTAATAAGTAGACACTTTGTTGAAATAGCAGAGGAATTTCAAAAGATCATGTTAAGCCTTTGCCTAATAAAACCCCACATAATAATTTCAAGATTGATGTGCTTGTATTGTGCTGACAATAAAATATGTCATGGATATTTTGAAAGACTGCCAGTAAATTAAAATGTATATTAAAACAGCTAATGTAAACACGGTTCAGCTCAAATCAATCATCCTGATTATTTATAATGAAAGCTACAATTTTAAGTTTCATTCATGGGATATGGGCATCACTGGCTGGGTCAGAATTTATCAATTCATGTCAGAATGCTTTGTTAAGCCATTTCAAAGTCAACCACATGGGTCTGGAGACCCACGTAGGCCAGGTCAGGCAAGGACAGCAGATTTCCTTCACTAAAGGGAACCTGATGGATTTTTGCATCAACAGTTTTGTGGTCGTCATTAAACTTTAAATCACAGATTTTTATCAAATTCCTATTTCACTACCTACCATGATGGGATTTGAAACCAAGTGTCCAAAACATTACCCTGGAATACCAGCCCAATGACAATACCAACATAGGGGACTGTCATTATTTGACAATATGCATGGAAGTAATTATTATAGAATCAATAAGAGTTGCCATCGTCCACATGTGTATAATTTATGCCAATTTTTTTAGCAGGATTTTGAGATTGGGCACGGGAAGAAGTCTCACAACACCAGGTTAAAGCCCAACAGATTTATTTGGCATCATGACTTTTCGGAGCACTGCAAAGAAACAGTGTTCCAAAAAGCTCATGAGTCCAGATAAACCTGCTTGACTGGAACCTGGTATTGTGAGACTTCTTATTGTGCTCACCCCAATCCAACGCCAGCATCTCCACATCTTGATTTTAGGACTGGTCATCCATTATTGAGCATCGATACAAAGGGAAGGATTGATTAGGAATCATAAGATCATACAATCTCTACAATGCAGAAGGAGGCCATTTGGCCCATCATGCTTGCAACTGACAACGATCCCACCCAGACCCTATCCCCGTAAACCCACCCTGCTAATCTCCCTGGCACTTTGGCCATGTTAAATTACCTCAATCAACCTAACCCACACATCTTTGAACTGTGAGAGAAAATCCATGCAGACACAGAGAGAACATGCAAATTCCATGTAGATAGTGACCCGAGGCCAGTATTGAACCCAGGTCTGTGGTGCTGTGAGGCAGCAGTGCTAACTGCTGTTAGCACCCACGTCTAATAATGCTAGCCTTCTGTAGTTTCTCTGCTGATTTATGTAAAATATTTTAAACAATAATCTGATTCTTTTTCAGTCTTCGCTTTAATGGCAACAAGCATAATCCCCGACTGGGATATAATGCTGGATGTTTCGTTATGCCAAGGCCCCCACATTCCCATTAGGTGCTTTAAGGTGTCACTTTCCTTGTGGTCACCACTGGGACTTTATCCAGTCCCCAACTATGAAGAGTAATGTCACTTGAGTTAAAAATAAGTCGTGAGGGTAGGGGAGGGCCTTGCCTGCAGTCCCTGGTGAGGAGGGTTGAGAATAATAGAGAAATGGTGGGCTGGTTGTAGTGGGAGGAGGATAGTAGATCAGGTATGGGTGGGGGGAGGGCAGTGTTGGAAGACCTTGGCTGATGTCTTTGCCGTAAGGAGGCTTACTGTCCCAGCCTGCCACTAGCGTAGGCAGTGAAAGCTGCTCCCCACACTGGACACTTGCTGAGTGTTTCTCCCACCACTGGTTAAATCCCAGCAGGATGGGGAATGAGGTCCTGAAGCAACTATTAATTGATAATGTTGTGTTGGGGGCAGGGGCCAGTGGGTGACAGACATTTCGTGGACTGCCAATCAGCTATGGAGGGTAGGGGAGGGGCGGGCAGTGGGCATGAATTCCAACCCCTACGATGGCAGCAAAATCACAAATGTCAGAGTAGATACAATTAGAATCCCGGAAGAGATACAAATTCCAATTCAGATTGAGCTGTTTGTCCTGGCATTCACCCAAGGATAGCCAAGGAAATGAGAACAGTGTTAAATGGACCCAATGCTTATATATTTAACAGCTCACTAGAATTAGGATTCATTCAATGAACCAATATCTAAAAAGAGCAACAAGTCAGAACCAGATTCCAGTTTAGTATTTTACAGCATTTTCTGTTTTTATTTTAGATCAGGAATAGGCCCATTTGTTTGATTTAAGTTAACTGCAAGTTGTTAGAACTGTTATTAGAGGAATTCTGATCAATCTGAACAGTGAAGGAGTCAGTCATCCAATCTGGAAATAAAGATCATGCCTTGCCAACCTGGTTGAATTTTTTTGAGGATATCATTAGGTTAGTGGACAGAGGTAACCCGGACGGCACTATATTCTTCGAATTTCAAAACATTTTGACAAGGTGGCACATAATAAGTTACTTCAGATGATGGTGTCACATAGAACTGGAGGCTCAATTCTAGGAGGTGTAAGGCAAAAGGTTGTTATTAATTATAGCAGTGTGGTGTAGAAATTCATTACTGGTGGGGAACAACATTAAGACAGTATTGTGGTTCTTCATCATCAACATTAATGGCATGGGTGAAAAACCTTTGTAAAATGTTGGGAGTACCAGCCGTAAGTTTACAGGTGACACAAAAGATTGTACTGGCATTTGAATTGTGCATGATAAAAGAGAGTGAGGTGACTGAAGATGAAAAATTGAGCAATGGGTTAGCTATAACAGTGGGATGTAATATGGAAATTTTCCTGAGGTTTGCACATTGGGCAGCACAGTAAATAGCACTGCTGCCTCAGGGACCCAAATGCAATTCCAGCCTTCGGTGGCTGTGTGGAGTTTGCACGTTCCCTCTGTGTCTGCGTGCATTTCCTCTGGTGCTCCAGTTTTCTCCCACAGTCCAAAGATGTGCAAATTAGGTGTATTGGCCATGCTAAATTGTCCCTTGGCGTCCCACGATGTGTAGGTTAGGGGGAATTAGACATGGCAAATACGGGGTTAGGGAAGGGGAGAGAACCTGGGTTGGATGCTTTGTTAGTGCAGAGTCAATGGGCTGAATGCACTGTAGAAATTCTATGATTTTTACAATTGTTTATAGATTCTTCCCAAGAAATATGTATGCAGGGTCTCCCAAGTGGGCAATACATTCAGAGAACATTGTTGAGGTCAGACAGTTTTTGTTGAACCAGCCTTTCATATTTACATCACTCTCTGACTGATATTCTTTCTTTGTGACCATGTCAGCAATGAAGATGGATGACTTCAGTTTACATTATATTTAACTCGTTCTGAATGATATTTTTCATTAATCGAATCATTTCGGATCAAGGTTCTATTTACTTTTTAGGGATGTAAACTACAACTTAGTTATTCTCCTTTTTCAAGAGAGGCTGAAGATTTAATTTATTAGCCAGACTCTTATTGTCCAATAGCATGTGGTTGACTCTTAAATGGCTCAACCAGCCACTCAGCCCAAAGACTGAGGCAATTAGGCGTGGGGTAGTAAATGTCCCACATGACATGTAAGAATTTTAAAAAATGTATAAAAATCATTCTTTTACACACCTTAGCTTTCATGCAAATGGAATAATTTTCATGTAACATGAAATCTAGTGCATAATTTATACTTTCTTATACAACCTGTGACACATGGGACTGGATTTTTAGAGGGCTGCAGGACTGGGACCTGAGATAGGTGTGATTTTGTTGCAGTTCATATAAGCCGCAAAAGCCCTCCAGCCCTCATCCCTCAAACCCATTCAGCCTCCAAACGCTCTCCTGTCCCTATCCTTGCTAACTCATGCCCTCCCACACCCTAAGGCCCTTCAGGTCCCCCATGCCAAGATATGGCACTTCGTTGCCCATTATACACTGCACAGAACCAATGATCCCTAAAAAAATTAAAGTTGATAGAAACTACAGCATGGTGATGGACGTTTCAGCCCAAGCTAATCCATGACGACTTCATAAGGTTCCACGAGTTGAAAAAAGTCATTTCACTTTGAAAAAAGACGTCAATCATCCAAATCCTTTACAGCATCAGGAACAAAAAACACATACCATGGGACCACTTAACCTTGTGTAAATAAACATTGTGCAATTGACCACAGAGGTCAGAGAGCCAGAGCTGTAAATCAATGTTTTCTTTTGGGTGCAGCTTTCCAACAAGCATAATAGATGTCGGGGCTCTCAGCCAAACCTCCTATCTTGCAACCGATTAATGGCCCATTAAGCCCCTTAAGGAACTTGTTAAGGACTTATACAATGTGTACGCTGAAAAAATACGTTTTGGTAAATATTTTTATCTTGCACTCATCAGGACATTGCAAGAATACTAATATATGAGATGAGGGTAATAATTGATTGGCAAACAGAATCTAATTGGTTAAAGCATTGCCATGAAGAATGCACCAGTTGATGATAATTGACAGTTAACTGATTGGTCAAAATATTACCCTGGGAATGAATGAGTGAATGGTTATCACTTATTTTGTTTGGCTGAAACAGATACAATTGCAGGAATTTTACCCACATGCCTGCCCTGGAATCAGGGCAGGCGATGTTTGCAGAGCAGAATTCTCTGTTGGCCTCAAGGGGATTTTATGAGGCCTCACCTGAGTGAGGTAAAATCTCAGCAAGTGTACCTATGTATTATTTCTGCCTGTAAAGTACAGAGCTATGTATTAATTTATGTACATTTCAGTCCCATCAAACTGCTGACACTCTGCTTACTTACATAGTATTTCTACATTGCAGAAGGAGGTCATTCAGACCATCAAGTCTGCACAGACTCTCCGACAGAGTATCTTGCCAGACATTCTCTTCCATCCTATCTCCTTAACTCTACGCATTTATCATTGCTAATCCCTCTAACCTGCACCTCTTGAGAGATGAAGGATCAATTTAGCATGGCCAATCCATCTAACCTGCAAAACTTTGGACCATAGGAGGAAACCAGAATACCGAGAGGAAACACATACAGACACGGAGAGATCATGCAAACTCCACATAGACAGTGACTTGAGGCTGGAATCAAATCTGGGTCCCTGACGCAATGAGGCAGTAGTGCTAACTACTGTGCCACTGTGCTGCCCTTTCTTTGGCAAGATGTAGAGATGCCAGCATCGGACTGGGGTAAACACAGTAGGAAGTCTGACAACACCAGGTTTAAGTCCAACCGATTTATTTGATAGTAAATTCACAAGCTTTCAAGGTGTTTTGATCTCTTCGTCAGAAGTGTTCTGGTCTCAAACAGCATATCTAACAGCACAGACTGTTTACAGATTACTGATTAGAATGTGAATCTTTACACCTAACCTGCTATTCGAGTCTTAAAGTGGCTAACAATGTGAGTGGATGGAGCACTGAGCACAGGTTAAAGAGATGTGTATTGTCTCCAGACAGCACAGTTAAGTGAGGTTTTTTGCTAAGGGAACTTGGCTTCATGTCACACTATCTGTAACCCCCATGACTTGCCTGGGTTAGCAAAAAACCCCACTTACTGTGCTGTCTGGAGACAATACATATCTCTCTAAATTGTGCTCTGTCCACTCACATAGTTAGCCACTTTAAGACTTGAATATCAGGTTAGGCGTAAAGATTCACATTCTAATCAGTAATCTGTAAACAGTCTGTGCTGTTATATGTACTGTTTGAGACCAGAACACCTCATTCACCTGATGAAGAGGTTGAAACACCTTGTAAGTCTGTGAGTTTACTATCAAATAAATCGGTTGGACTTAAACTTGGTGTTGTCAGACTTCCTACTTTCTTTGGCAAGACAGTGACAATCCCCAATTGGCTTTCACCTGTCATTGTCACTGGTGTCAGGTCAGCGGTTGCTGTCTCCTGGAGGCACTTGCTGTCAATAATTATGCTGCAGTCCAAATATGGCATTTGAAATTAAAAATGGCTGAGGTGAGGATTTGGGGGATCCAGAATTCGCCCAATGTCATCAGGTCCTTAATGCTGCTTTGAAAATACAATCTGTGATGCTGTGCTAACAGGCATAAAACTGGATGTGACTTTGACAGCATGATCAGCACACCAGGTTTTATGGTGTATAATCAAGCTGAGATAGATTGATTGGTCCCCACTTCCTGTACGAACGGCTGACAGTTTGTCGTATGTCTGTGGGTAGAAGCTCATTAATTGCTGTGCAGAGGCACATTTTCATTTACCTATACTAATGAACAAATGATTTCTAGTTTGCTGATGTTACATTTTCTTCTTTTTACAACATGATTTTTCTAATTTGGGTAAGTTTGGGTTTCGTACACTATCAAAAACGCACTCTTCCCAGTTTACATTATTTACCTCTTTACATTACATTATTTTACATTATTTATTCTCAGCCCTCTATTAATCACCTCTGTCCAGTTCTGTCAGCTGGCAAAAAGATACCCTTGGAGATATCCTTCCTCAAAATCTTGACATGTTTACCTGTTCCTGAATTTTTTTTTATTCTTTCAGGGAATGTTGGTGTTGCTGGCTGGGTCAGCATTTATTCCCATCCCTAACTACCCTAGCGAGTGCATTCAAGATTCAACCACATTGCTGTGAACCTGGAGTCACAGGTAGGCCAGACCAGATAAGGACAGCAGATTTCCTTCCCTAAAGGACTTTAGTGAACCAGATGGGTTTTTCTTTAGCACAATTGACAAGGGTTTCATAGTCATCATGAGACTTTTAATTCCCAATTTTAATTGGAATTAAATTTCTGGATATGAACGCTGAACCAGTGTTCGTTTAAATGGACTGATCTTGATTTTAGAACATGGCTCCAAGAAATGTAAATTCTCTTTTGTCTTTCAACCTATCAGCTTTAAAGGTAGAATTCCCCCCTCTCACCATCATGGGTTTATTGATGAACAGGGGCAGAGAATCCAGCAGAGATAGAAAGGCAGAAACCCACCAGTATAAAAATCCAATGGCTCTGTATCTTCACTGTCCGGTGGTGTGAATACCATTGACATTCATTTGCATCTCATCAAGACTCATTGAAGCAACTGCTTGCTAGAATCTCCCCAGTGGGAAATTAAGTCAACTTCAAACTCATTCATAAAAGAGTGGCATGCGCAAGTAACTTAGCTGCCATAATGCCATGCGGTTCCTGTAGTGCTGAATGCCACTCTACGTGGAAAACCCGGTTGTGCCCTCCAGTCTTTATGGACAGCATAGTGCTGTGGGACAGGTGCAATCTCCCCTTTCAGATCAGAGGTTGGCAAGTGCAGGGGTCTTCTGTTGCTAATGGTGTGATTATGGGGGAGTGTGGGTATAAATGGGGCTGTGGGGGTCGCCTCTGTATTTAACGGTGCACACAGTCTCCCGATGGTGTGGCTAGAGATCCACATGCAGCATAGGTGCCCTAAACACCAGCGTTGCTGAAGTGGGTGTGGGCAAACATAGAGGGAACTCTGAGTGTCTCCCCCTCCCATAGGAGTGTGCTGAGTGAAGGCCCCCCCCCGAGTGTCTTGCTGACACTTGTATTCCTTGAGGATGCCAGAGGGCCCTGTCCTCATTCCTGAGGGAGATGGGGAACCTGGAGAGATATCAAGGTGCCTTGTTCCTAAGTTATCTACATCCTGATTGTGCCCACGAGAGTAAGTCGCTATTGAGCGAGAGTTGAGCAAAAATACAGCAAGACTTGCTGGAGCAAGGTCACCCTTGCCATGGTGGGCTTGAGGCACTTGTCTGACAGGGTCCTAACGTCAGACAGAACGTGGACGGATTCCTCCATCATTCATTCTCGCCTGCTGTGTGACTCTCTAAGCTCAGCCCAATGTTCCGCTGCCGCTGCATCTCTGGTATTGAGTTGACAGCCACTGCCAGGGGCTCATCATCTGACTGGGACCAGCAGCCCTTTGAGTTCTGGAGACCTGGGCTGTCCCTGCCTCTGGCTGCTGCAGGGACATGTCAGTGAGAGGTTCTCCAGAAAGTGACTCAGAGGCTAATCTAGAGCTATCTCACATAGAGATCTGAGTCTCTGTGCTGATGGAGCGTGGGGCTAAGTGCTGTGATGGGTCTGCATGGGCTCCCTCACCCTCAGACATGCCTAGGGGGGTTCGGGCTGCTGCTTAGCTGCCTGATTGGCTGCAGTCTGCTGATGCTTAAAACAGAGAACAGGGAATTTTAGTTTTAATCTATTTCAGAATATGTTTGACTCATTTTGAATGTCACGAAGTGATGGAGCTGCAGTCAGTACTGCCTTGTTGGAAGAAGCTGATCTCTCCTTTCCAGCAGCAGCAATCTCTGTCCTCCCCAACAAGGTCTGCTGCAACCTCCTCGACTTTGGTCAATGTGAGTATCTCAGGTGTCCCTCCCCCAATCTGGGTTTGCTCCCCCTTGTTGTGCACCAGCTTGGGCTGCATGAAGGTTTAAGAAAGGCATGTAATCAGAGTGGGAGGGATTGGGTAAGATGCACGTCCCCTGCGTGTAGTGAGCTCTCTGCAGAAGTACCAGGGCATGGAGTGTGAACAATGCCAGAGATGAAATGGCGGTGATGTGAAACTGTCCGTGACAGAATGCTCATGGATGTGAGAGATCCATGCTGTTTGAGTACATGACACTCTGATGAGTGTTTGATATTGGAGAGTGCTAATTTACCCTGGCAGAGCAGAGGAGATCGTTCATCCCATTCCTGCACTGCGCTGGGCTCAGGGAGCAGTTGTCAGCTGCGCTGACCTCCTGGGCAACAGCTTTCCAGATCAGGGCAGTGAAGCTCGGGTGCTTCTGGAGCCATCCCTGGGGTCAGGCTTTTGTGCTTGGATTCCATGAATCAAGGCATCAAGCAAGGCATGATAGTGAAGTGCGATTGCTGCCAATTTCTTGAAGGAGGTGGCCTTTTGCTTATGGTTGGATGCTGTGTTGATCAGTCTCCTGATAATGGGTAGGCTGGAGTGGGTGACTGGCCTTTAGATATGGCAGTGGGACCTTTGACCCCACCAGATGGACAAAGCAGCTCCCAAACCACCAGGTGATTCGAAACGATATCTGCTCATGTGTAATTCATGAAGCTGAAAGCTCGGAATCGGGCGAGAGTTCGAGTCATTCCAGATGGTGAGTGTGGCACCATCACAACCACTCGCTCACTAGCCTCTGACAACAAAATGGAGGATTCTGCTCCAAGAACCAGGAATGATAAATTACAATGAATTGACATGTATATTTCAGTGGTGCAGGTCCAACAAATGTGAAACAGAGGTGCAGCCTATTCCCCTAAGAAAGGGAATCATTAAGTCTGTGGAATTCATCACCACAGGAAGCAATCAACATCAAAACAATGAATGTATTCAAGAGGTCGCTAGATGTAGCACTTGGGGATGAACGGAACAATCAGCTATGCTTGTGATGAATGGTAGAGCAGACTCAAAGGCTGAATGGCCTCCTCCTGCTCCAATCTTCTATGTTTCTGTGTTTAAAGGTCAATTTATTATTCCTGTTACCTCAACTAATAGCAATATCCCCAAACCCAAAATATGTGATTCAAACCGCAAAAAATTATTAGGCTCAAAATGAAAAGAAGAGAACTGTTTAGATTGAATTTGAAAACTGCAACATACATTATTGTAATTGTTATTGGAACAAACTCCTCCTTCATTTATGTTTTGAGGGTCAACATGCTTTAATACATTTGGAACTAATGCTTAAAATAGTAGACACTCAAGCTTCTGGTGATGAGGAATGAATGCCTGCAAGTAAGTGCTTGTACATGTAGTTTGATTTATGTTTTCTCTATTGCTCTATTGTAAAGGTGATGGGAAGAAAAAAAGGTTCAAAAACGTATATTTCCAAGCAGAAAACCAAACTGTGTGTGTATGTGTGTGTGTGTGGGGGGAGGGGGAGGGGGTGGTAGGAGAAATAGGGTGGGAGGAGTAAATGGAAGCTCTTTCAACCCTGACTTGGAAACAGTGAACCGAAAGATGTACAGCGAGCTTAATATTGGAGGGGAATGTGTAAATACTACCTGGCAGGTCACACTAAGGATCATTATTTGACTCTGCATTCCAAGATGGTTGTTGACACTAACTTTTAGAGATTGTTCTGCACTGGATGCATATCAAAGCCATTAGGGATTGGCAAAAAGTGCTTAGCTAACCAAGAAAGAAGGGAAAAAGATATTGGTCTTAATAAAATGTTTGCTGTCTGACAGAAGTGCATGGATTGATGTATCAGTCAGGAATGTAATGGCTTCCTGCTTTGAGTGGATTTCTGTCCTTATAATTGAATTAGGCCCAGTTATTAAAGCTCATTTGAGTTCATATTGAGAAATGTATTGGCATTCCGAGTTGGAAAATTTCCGCAATAAAAAGTAGGTCTATTTTTCAGAGACCTAGAATAATAATTTATGTAGCTTTGCTGTATAGTAGCTAAACAGTAGAAAATAAATGAATGTCATCAAATATATTATGATTTGTGATCCTTCTCATTGCTATGTTGTTTTCACCAATTTCATCTTGTATGCAGCCTAACATTGGATGAGATTCATGTTTTGTAGCATTCTTTGAAGTAACGATATTTCTCCCACTGAACACTTTATGCTGAGGTTGAAGCCTCAGTTATTTAGCAAATCAAATAGAAGCCATAGCATAGGTTCAAGGCTAGAGGTGAATAAAATTCCTTTGTTGTTTGACCTCCTCTAACCCTTCCATCCAAACCTATACCCATTGTTTAATTCATACAGGAGATGCTGGTTTCTTTTGTGTTAAATATCAAACTCAATTTAATTACTTTATTTTTCACTTTTGTTAGATTTGTTTTAAAATGTGCTTGTATCAAATAGTTTTGAATGTTTCAAATTAATTTATTAGTGTCACAAGTAAGCTTACATTCACTTGGCAACAAAGTTACAATGAAAATCCCCAGTCACCATACTCCGGTGCTATTCGGGTACACCGAGAGAGAAGTTGGCATGGCTAATGCTCGTAACCAGCTCGTCTTTCAGACTGTGGGAGGAAACCGGATCACCTGGAAAAAACCCATGCAGACATGGGGAGAACATGCAGACTTCACATAGACAGTAACCAAGGCAGGAGTTGAACCCAGGTCCCTGGCATTCTGAGGCAGCAGTGGTAACTGCTGCACCACCGGAAGGATCAGACTATAAGAATATACAAAATATGAAACTATTCAGCCACTGAACCTGCTCCACCATTCAACGTGACTATTCTGATCTTCTGCCTCAACTTCATCTTCCTGCCTGCTTTCCATATCCTTTGATTCCCAGAGAGATCTAAAACCCATTTATCCCAAACTTGAATATACTCAATAGTAGATTAGTCATTTACAAACCCCTAGAGTAAAGAATTCCAGCCTGTAAAAATCAATGAAGAAATGTAGCCTCATCTCAGTCCTAAATGATTGTTCTCATAAACTGAATGTACGCCTTTATGTTCTTCATTCCCTAGCCAAGGGAAGCAACCTCTCAGTCTCTATCCTTTCAAGCTCCTTCAGAATCTTGGATGTTTCAATGAGATCAACTCTCATTCTACTTAATTTCAGTGAGTAAATGCCCATTTTACCCAGCTGATCATCATAGACCAACCCTTTCTTCCCAGGAACAAATTTAGTGAACCTTTTCTGTACTGCTGTACTGTTTCCAAGGTAAGTAAACACTTGCATAATACTCCAGGTGTAGTCTTACCAAAGCCTTATGTAATGGTGGCAAGACTTCCTTGATCTTGTATTCCAGTCTCTGTTGCCTTATGGCACCAGGAGTCCAGGTTCGATTCCACCCTAGAGTGACTGTCTGTGTGGTGTTTGCATGTTGTCCCCATATTTGTGTGGGCTTCCTCCAGGTGCTCCAGTTTCCTCCCACGTCCAATGATGCACAAGTTAGGTGGAACGGACGTTCTAAAATTGTCCCTTAGTGGTAGGAGGACGAGTGGGATAAACATGTGGGTTAGGGGGATAGAGTCTGGGTGGGATTATTGTTGGTGCAGGTTTGATGGGCCGAATGGCTTCCTTCTGCACTGTAGGGATTTTATGATTCTTTGATTTAATAAACCACAATATCTTTTCTCTGAGGATCTTAATTAATTTAAGTTCCTCACTTTACCAGTTCTTTGTATACCATCTGTTTCGAAATTATAAATTCTATTCTAATTTAAGTGAGTGAGCAAAGATCTGGCAAATGGAGTATTGTGTGAGCAAATGTGAAACTGTTCATTTTGGCAGGAAGAATTTTAAGAATCAGATTGTCTAAATGGTGAGAGATTGCAGATCTCTGAGATTCTGAGGAACATAGGTATCCTGCTTTATCAATCACCAAAGGGCTAGTCTGCAGGTACAAATGTCAGAGCACAGTTGATGTTAAACACCAGAAACTTGAAACACTGGCCTTCAATTTTTTGCAATTTAGAATAATGTGAGGAAATGTGAAAATCAGAGAAAGACATTCCAGATGTCTTTGTGATGATTTTGAATAAAATAAATGCTTACAAAACAATTAAATAAACCAGAAAGTCAACGAAAAATACATTTAACTCACTAAAGGGCTATACACAGTATTATTAAATTTACATAGTTCCAATCCCTTTATTTTCCAAACATCAGAACTAACACTAGTTAAGCAGCATCTTGTAGAGTTTTAAAAATTATAGGCAAAAATCTAGTAATAGTTACCATACCAGACACTTGTATCTTTTAGCATTGCTTCAGATGTAAGGCAGAACAAATGATTGTCAAGCAGGCTTTTCCATAGATACAGTTTTCTGGTAATTTAAACAGCTTTTCGTGCCATGGGCTGAGGTTGCAAAACATCTAACTTTTCAGATAGAAACTGTCTCTGATATACCATTTTCTCTTTTGACCTTCTCTTATCAGAGCTAACCTCCTTAGAAGTCATGCTTTATTATTTTATTTCATGAGTCAGCCTTTTAGAATGTAATTGTAAAATTCACAGTTTGTCTCTTCCTTTGAACCTCTAACATCTTACTCAAACCCTCAATGTTCTATTCTTCATTGTTACCATCTTGCCTTCAGCAAAAATCTGTTTATGGGATTGCTAGGTTCATCAACATGTCAAAACCACTAGTTCCCTTAACGTGGCCAAAACAGCCCTGCTACTACACAGCTTCCACTTTTAAATAGTTACTAAAAAACATAATGCCTGCAGTACACTTTCTAAATTACTGAATTTCCTTGATTTTTATGTTGTTATAATTTTTTGACACAATTATTAATTAGGAAAGCTAATAGAATGTTATAGTTTATTGCAAGGGAAATTGATTACAAAGGTAGAGAGGTGATGGTTCAGTTATACGGAGTGTTTGGTGTGACCACACCTGGAGTACTGTGTACAGTATTAGTCTCCTTATTTAAGGAAATATGTAAGTGCATCAGAAGCAGTTCAGGGAAGGTTTACTAGATTAATACCAGGAATGGGCAGGTTCTCTTTTGAGGAAAAGTTGAAGAAGGCTTGTTTCCATTGAAGAAGAGTAAGAGTTGACTTGGTTGAAACTTAAGATTTGTTTAAGATGGAGATAAGAAATTTCTTCTCTCAGAAGGTTATGAATCTCTGGAACTCTCTTTCTCTAAAAGGCAGTGGAATATGAGTCTTTGAATATTTTTAAGATAAAGTTTGATAGATTCTTGATTAACAAGTAGGTGAAAATTTATGGGGGTAGACAGGAAGATGGAGTTGAGGTTACAGCCAAATGACTCACAGTTTTATGGGCTGAGTGATCTATTTCTGCTCCTATTTCATGTTCATTTGTATATCTTCTTCTGTGAAGACAGGTGCAAAATACATATCCACTGTCTCTGTCAGTTCCTCATACCTCCCGATTCATTCCTTATTCTCCTATCTCTGCCTCTAGGGAAACAACATTTACTTTAGCTGTCCTTCTTCCTACGTTCTTGTAAAAACTCTTGCAACCTATTTTTTTTAATCCCTGACTAGCTTATTTTCATTTTATTATTTCTTATTTTATCACCTTTCTTGGTGTCTTTTGGGAGAGTTTTCGAAAACAGCAGTCCTGAAATGAAATACTGACAGTAACAATGTGATAAGCCTCTTTTTTACTTTAGCATTATCCTTAATTTCTATCTAGAACATGTCACAAACAGTGAAGGTAAAAGTTGTTCATCCTCCTTTTGTGATACCTGCAAGATGTTCATGTTCCATACATTCTGGGAACTTTATGGAAGGATAAAATCATAGATGTGTTTGTCCTCTGGAAGGCAATGTTCTCAAGTATTTTAGCACTCGTCAAGCAGGGGAGACTCCGCAGCTTCAGACAGCCTTGCAGGATTCAAGGAGGTCACGTACCTAAGCATTGCATGGCATGGAGTCAGGTGACTAATACAATGTCAAAGCTTTGCTTCACAGATGCCTGCAAGTGTGACATGAAGGACATAAACATTGATTCTTGCACCTGGGAGACACTAGCTGGCTGCATGAAAAAATAGCAGCATCACCTTGGACTGGCATACACCACCATGACAGTAAATGACTATTTCAGATGGCAACAGACGCCAACACCAAATATGACAAACTTAACATGTGGCAGTTTCTCACCAGATGAGGAGTGGGTGAAGGTGAAAAAGTCTGAAAATGTTTTGTGATAATATTCACATTATAGTGGAAAATGGCAAATTCACTGCAGGGCAGTGGTGGGCATCCCACAGCCCAGGGGCCACATGTAATCCATTTGGGTTTTGGGGTTGGTCTGTCAGACATTTTGTTCACCATCGCCCACACGTAGGGTTGGCACATTCTGTGGATTTCCATCCATGTAATATTTTTCCCAGCAGTATAACTTAAGTGATACACACGTAAAGCTAGGAGCAAGTGAAATGAGGTGCATGCTCTTTGCTCACAACATTGACTGTGAGAGACATGCATCCGAAATGTAAATATTTCTTTTGCTTTAGCATTATTCTTTTAATATAAAAATGAGTAAGCATTTTCTATAACTCTATATAATGAAATATTTGGCATGTATTAAATGTATTTAATCTTATTCATGGAGTGAACAAGCCTGATTTCAATCTTGCGGCCCTTTGAGATGAAGGAGCCCACTCACGAGCGGAGGTTGCCCATTGCTGCTGTAGAGTGAGGTTTGGAAAGTTATAGCACTCTTTATGAGAATGCAAATGCTTTGGGACTGCTTCAAATGGATGAAATTATGAGACTTCAGTTTCCCTTTGTTTGCTATCAAGACTGGATGAATGCATTTGTATGAAATGGTGAAGTGACCACTACATTTAATTCAGTTAGTACGCGTAATACCGGATGAAGTAAATGTTAACACCAGAACATGATCTCGAAAACTGCTTCATAAATCTATGTCAAACCCAGTTTTACAAACACTGCTGTGACTGACTGGATTGATGCCTCTCAGTAGATCCAGGTACAAAGGGAGTGACCCAAATCCATCATCGCACTCAAGAACAACTTGCATTTTTGCATTTAATGTAGAAAAACAGTGTTCACGGAAGGATAATCAGACAACAATTGACAATAATGCAAAGCAAGAAATCTTCAGGCAGTTGCCTAAATACTCGATCAGAGGTAGGTTTCCAGGAGGATCATAAACAAAGAGAGAGGTGGTGATACAAAGATGGAGTGAGGCTGACCTATTGAAAATACATATTAACTACAGGCTTGGTTATCAAGAAGTCATCATCTTCCAAAAGGAGATACAATCTCAGGCAGGCATGTGTAAGTATTAGGCCAGAGATTTTTATCTTGACAATGTAAATGTGATGTATTGTATATTGTAAAAGATAAATACTAACATACACACAAATCATTAACAAAAAGAAAAATGGTTCCCTATCAAATCATCTGAGAGTACATTTTGTCTGGTTTGTGAGTAAAGCTATTATTGGTTTATAACCATATTTGGTGGTTAAAGACTATTTAGGAGGTCTTGTGGAGTAGTGGGTAGTGTTCCTCCCTCTGAGTAAGAAGCTCTGAATTCAAATCCCACTTCGCCAAGGAAGGTGCATTCATATAAAAACAGAAAATGCTGGCTGGAAAATCTCACCAAATCTCACAGCATCAGTGGAGAGAGAATAGAGCTAATGTTTCGAGTCTGGATGACCGTTTGTCAGAGCTGTTAGATCTGTTCTCTCTCCACAGGTGCTATCAGACCTGCTGAGATTTTCCAGCATTTTTTATTTTTGTCTCACATTCCAGCATCTATAATATTTTGCTTTTATCAAGATGCATTTATAACTTGGCCGAGCACTTTGATTATCAATTTGCAAAACCTTCTAACATGCACCAATGGCAAGACATGGTTGGCTATGTGGTTGGGAAGGAAATTGGAGCCTTAACATCATTGTTCGTAACTCTGGACCAGTATGTATGATTCCAGCAGAGCGGCTGGCTGCACAAGTGAGGATCAGAGTGGTGCCAACTGCACAAGGTTTAATCTCCATTGCAGCTGGGAATTTTGGAAGCTGCCCTCTTATCTTGCCTATAGTGGAGATTGTGAATTATGAATCTGATCAAATATTTTGCCAGTGACTTCAGATCAAAATAGAAATTTGCAAAGTCATGGGAAATATTCAGATTTGACCATGTTGCAGGCAAGGATAATTGGGTGGTCTACTCAAAATGCTGGTAGCTAACCACTTCATGACTACTGCATTTGCTGGTGATTTGTTCAGTTGTCTACTGTAAACTGGTATCTTTGAACCGACAAACTTTGAACATGACTGAAAATAAATTTGGACAGATCAGGAATTGTGCAGTTGGACTCAATTTTGGACTCCAAGACAAACACCCTCGTTGCCTGGCTGGCATGTTGACTTTCCAGTTGCCTCATATATGAAGAAATGTCATTGCAACCTTATAAAGTATCAGCAATGGGTGAGGGCAGGCTGTATTCTTTAGCTTGGCAGCCAATGTGAACACATACATTGGGCCATGGAACACTGCCATTGCAGTAGTTCATCTCCAGTTCAGTGGCTCTGTCTTCAGAGTGGGCTGATACCCTTATCTAAATCATGCTGGTTAGGTGCATTGACCCAAACAAGTGTGGAGTGTGGTGACCAGAGGAATTTCAAGTAACTTCATTGCAGTGTTAATGTAAACCTTGTGACTAATAAATAAAAATTTTTAAAAATCCGCTCTCTTATGTTCTGTGTCTGAGGAAAGTGTCCGCCCTGTCTTCTGCCTCCCCAATAATACCCAACCAACAGGCCTCCCCTCACACCAAGAAACTAAGGAAGGGGATAGTGGGAAATCTGACACATACCACTCCGCCTGTAACTGCTAGTGGTCTTCAAAATCGCAGGTCTGTTGCACAGATGTCCCGGTTGACAAGCTACTCAGACAATAACTGCTGTTACAAAGACAGAGAATGCTGGAAAATCTCAGCAGGTCTGACAACATCTGTGGAGAGAGAAGAGAGCCAATGTTTTGAGTCTAGATGGCCCTTTGTCAGAGCTGTTATTCTGGCAGTGTTCAAAGCAGCGAATCAGCAATAGAGGGAGATGGAGGTCAGACAAACATTTCAAAAGGTGGAATGCCATCATTCAAAAGTTGAAATTCTGCTAAAAGTTGGAAATTTCTAATCCCTGCGTCCTTCAGGTGGTGGGGCGGCCGGGGCTGGACACGGTGTTCTGGATGAGGTCTGGCCAACATTTTGTACAGCTGCAGCATTGGAGGCCAACTTTTGTGCTCTGTACCCCTTCCTATAAAGGCTAGCATATAAAACGTTGGTTAGACCTCATTTGGAATGTTGCGTCCAGTTCTGGTCGCCTTACTACCGGAAGGATGTGGAGGCTCTGGAGAGAGTGCAGAGGAGGTTTACCAGGATGCTGCCTGGTATGGAAGGTCCGAGTTATGATGAGAGGTTAGGCAAATTGGGACTGTTTTCCTTAGAAAGACATAGACTTAGAGGAGATCTAATAGACATGTACAAGATTATGAGGGATATAGATAGAGTAAACAGGGCTAAGCTTTTTCCGAGGATGGACTCGAATAGCACGAGGGCTCACGGGTGAGGGGGGTAAGGTATAATTTGGGTGCTAGAGAGAGTTTTTTCAAAAGAGGGTGGTGGGGGTATGGAATGCGCTGCCAAGTAAAGGGGTGGAGGCAGGTACTCTGGAGTTATTTAAGAAATTCTTAGATGGGCACATGAACAGAATGGGAATGGAGGGGTATAGAAAACTGATTTAAAATAGGGATCATGAGCCTTGGGAGTCCCTGGGAAGTGTGTAAATAGATGATGATATTGATGTACTTGTTTTTATCCTACAGGTGCTTTGGTCCACCTTGTTGTCTAACAAGGGGCATACACGCGATGGGTCGTGAGAGGGCTGCTCTTGGATTTTTTTTCGAGAGTATCCTAGTGCTTCACGTCGTTAGTGTACGCTTGACCTGGACCATTTGATGGGCAACACGACAGCTCAGTGACTATCGCTGTGCTGTGCAGATACATGGATTTGGGCCTGTGTCTGTGGGAGTTTGCGCATTCTCCCCGTGCTTGCGTGGGTTTTCTCCGGGTAATCCGGTTTCCTCCCACATCTCAAAGACGTGCTCTCAGGCTAATTGGCAAAACAAATTCTCCCTAAATTGTCTCAAATTTGGTTTTTAATCCATTAATCTATAAACATAGACAGGGATCACGGGTAGAGGTGGGAACATCAGGGTGGCGGCACAGGTTCGTTGGGCAGAAGGGCCTGTTTCCCGTGCTGTTTTGTTCTTTGTTCTTTGTTTGTTCTGTTCCCATGAGCAAAACCACACACCCTACAGATTTGATGGTTGCATGTCCATCATCTTACAAGGGTTTGATTTGATTTATTATTGTCACATGTATTAGTATACAGTGAAAAATATTGTTTCTTGCACAAGATACACACAAAACATACCATTAACAGAGAAGAAAAGGAGAGGGTGCAGAATGTATTGTTACAGTCTTAACTAGAGTGTAGAGAAAGATCAAATTAATATGTGGTAGTTCATTCAAAAGTCTGCTTGCAGCAAGGAAGATGTTCTTGAGACGGTTGGTGTGTGTCCTCAGAATTTTGTATCTTTTTGCCGATGGAAGAGGGGGAAGTGAGTATGTCTGGGTTGCGTGGGGTCCTTGATTATGATGGAAGGATATTGATGACAATCTTCAAGTTGTCTGGTAAGCCACAGATGGAGCTCATTCACTGAGTTTTTGTTTCTATGGGTACATATTTTTCTCAAACATTTTGGATCATTGCTTTAAATGTTTCCCACTGTTTATTTACCAGAATACCTTTTAATCTATCAACTGTAGCCCAGTCATACTGGCGTAACTGGTTTCATTTGAGTTTAAGCATCTCATTTGGGACTGGAGTATGTTGCTCTCTAATTTAAATTGGAATTCAATTATGTTGTGATGTTATCTATCAGATGTCATCTACCGCTCTTGCCTAGTCTGTGTACAAGTTCTTCAAGTACCTCATGAACAAACATCACTGTGAAAGAAGATCAACTTACTGAAGCTCAATGAGCCAGCACCGATGCCATAGAAACTTATTCGGACTGCATTACTCGTATCATTCCATTGTTCCTTTTACTTAGAGAATTAGCAGTCGAGTTGATCCAAGCTGCACTTTTCAATTGAGTAAAATTATCTCCATGTCTCTTAAGAACATAATTTGATTTGCTTTTATTATTGTCACATGCATTGGAATACAGTATTGTTTCTTGTGCGCTATACAGACAACATACCGTTCATAGAATACATAGGGGAGAAGGAAAGGATAAGGCGGAGAACATAGTGTTACAGTTACAGATTGAGTGCAGAGAAAGAGCAGAGATGAGAGGTCTATTCACAGTTTGATGGCAGCAGGGAAGAAGCTGTTCTTGAGTTGGTTGGTACATGTTTTCAGACTTGTGTATCTTTTTTTCCTGATGGAAGAAGGTGGAAAAGGGAATGTCCGGGATGTCAAACTAAAGTTTGTGCATTTATTGTAACATCTAAAATGACAGGGAAGGTGAAGTCGCCATAGTCCCAGATGATCATAGTCTGTTTTCAATGTTGAGGAGAAGGAATAGCTGACTGGAGCTGATTTAACGTGACGATCATCACATCCCAGGTGAAGGTAGTGTTGAGAAGTGAGGCCGTCATGAATAATCTCAGCTGGTGTGGGAATTGAACCCGCGCTGTTGATGTTGTATCACAAAGACTTGGACGAGCAAAACACACAGGTGTCGCTGACACAAATGCAAGGCACATTTAAAGGCAAAAGGATTGTGAAATGAAGTTAATCCTCCCTCATTACAAATCCAAATCTAAAGCTGTTCATGGAATCCCTAAAGTGCAAGGCCAGTCGGCCCATCAAGCCTGTACTGACAACAATCCCCTATTTAACCCCACGTATTTACCTGCTAATCCCCCGACACTAAAGGACAATTTATCGATCCACCTAACCCTTTGGAGTTTTAGGGTCATAGAATCCCTACAGTACAGAAGGAGGCCATTTGGCCCATCGAGTCTGCACCCACCCCAATCCCACCCAGGCTCTCTTCCTGTAACCCCACATATTTACCCTGCAAATCCGCTTGTCACCAGGGTCAATTTAGCACGGTCAATTCACCTAACTCGCATATCTTCGGAGTGTGGGACGAAACTGGAGCACCCGGAGGAAACCCACAGCAAACATGGGAAGAAACTCCACACAGACAATGACCCCCAGATCAGAATTGAATGGGAGTCCCTGGCACTGTGAGGCAACACTGTACCACCCCCAATCCTAAATTCTTGGTCTATACCTGTTTTATGCAATAAAAGTTTGCTAATAATGTCAGGTTGAACTTAAAGACAGCCATCCCTGAAGGAAGCAGAACTCCATGAATACTTCTGGGTGTCATCCTGGTAGTGCTTTTAAAAAAGAGATTGAACATTGTGTGTAGTGTATAGATAGTGAGTGTTAATGCTGTTATGAATGAAAGGTTTTAGTAGCACAGCCATGGTACGCGCTGCAGTTGAGTGTTGCAATTGTGACAATGGAACCTGTTAGATAGCGTTCGCATGGGTTCTTTGTACCGCCTGCAACTCCTGAACTGGCGCCAGCCCGGCTCCCCACCGCTGGGGGGGGAATAAAGATTTCAGTCTCGAAAAAAAGACAAGCTGATGTTAAAAAGGCGGAATTCCGCTAATCCGCCCCACCAACTGGACATCAGGGGATTTCTGGACAGTACAAAGGATGCATCTGAGTTTCTTTGCGGGGGGGGGTGGTGGCGGGAAGAGGAATTCATAAGTTTTATCGGAGAAATCCCAGCAAGAGAAAGGTCACGGGACAGTTTTGGTTCGGCAGGAGAATTTCAAGTCAGCAGAGAAGGTGGAATATTAAGCAAATCCCCTTGTTGCCTTCTGTTCAAATTTACAACTGGAAGCTTGCCTGAGTGTTAGGGAGAGGGGAGGAGAATGGAAACAACACGTCTCTGAGTGGCAGTCTTGTCTGTGTGTGTGCTGTGGCCGGCAGTATTTCCCGTGTTAAAGCAAGGCTCCAGTAGTGGAGTGGGTATGTGGGGCGGAGCAGCACACACACACTCACTCCTCCAGCAAACCAGCTCCACTACGCTCACTCATTCAGATGCTGCTTTAGCCACAACATGGAGTAAGGTAACAACACACCTTGTTTCACACTCTGAGAAGGAGGAACTGGACTGAAAAGCAGGCATTCCCGGGCGCTGTTTGTGGATGTGATTTCCTGGTTGATATTGGACAGAAATGGATACAGTGTGAGAAGTGGATGGGACCCAGAGGGGTGCTTCAGGTGCTGGAGTCTCAGTGACTTTGGAGGGGGGCGGGAGGGATTATGGAGAGCTCTACCGGGGACAAGGTGGGCAAGACCAGCCTGAAGACCAAGCTGAACAAGGGCAAGAGGAGGAAATCCTTCTCCGGCAAACTCTTCAGGAGGAGGTCTCTGAGGTCGGTCGGCAGCTTCGTGCGAGGGGTCTTCAAAACTTTATTCACTTTGGCACCTTTCGGAGAGGTGGGCTCCGAGGGGGGGGGAGGAGGAGGAGATGCTGGAGCTGGAGGAGAGGGAGAAGAGCAAGAGGAGGAGGAGGAGGAGGAGGAAGACGATGGAGGCTTCAGGGACGGAGCTGTCACCCTGGCCACATGCTGCGAGGCGCCGGGCAGCCAGGAGCAGGAGCAGCCCCCGGAGAGGAGTGTGTCCCTGGGCAGGGGCTCCGGCAGGGAGCTCCGCCTGTCCGGGGGCTCGGCCGGGGAGAAGACCCCCGGTGTGCTGGGCTTGAAGAACCACGGCAACACCTGCTTCATGAACGCCGTAGTGCAGTGCCTGAGCAACACCGAGCTCTTCGCCGAGTACCTGGGCTTGGAGCAGTACCGCTCCGAGCTGCAGCAGCTCCGGGCCAACGGCACCCTCCGCAGCCGGGAGCCACCGTCCCACTGCCGGCCTGAGGTCACCGAGCAACTGGCAGCCCTGGTGCGGGCTCTCTGGACGCTGGACTATACACCGCAGCTCTCTGTCCAGTTCAAGGTAGGTTCCCCAACATCTATCCCTCCCCACCCCTTGCAGGTAACCTACTCACTTCCAAACAACAAAACAGGATTCGTCCAAACTGCTCGTAAATTCAGAATAAAACACTCCTTTTAAAACAGGATAGACACAGGGAAGTAACAACCTCTCTAATAACCCCCAATCTCTCTCTCTCTCTCCCCAAAACCGTAACCTGCTCACTTACAAAACCGAACAGGATTTGTCCAACTACTGGGTGAATTTAGTGTAAAATATCTCTAAGGTATGTCCCTCAAACCTCGACCTCTTGCCCTCCCTCCTCCCCAGGTAATCTGCTCATACACCGCCCCCCCCCCGCCTCAACATTCACTTAGATTAAACGAACAGGATTTGTCCAACTGCTGGTGAATTTCAGTGTAAAATACTCTCCTTTTAAACAGGATGGACACAGGGAAGTATCACAACCTTTGTAATGGGGGGGAGCGGGTGAGGTGGGAGTGGTGGCATGGTGTCTCACAGCACCTGGGAGCCAAGTTTGATTTCTAGCTTGGGTCACTGTGCAGAGTGTGCACATTCTCCCTATGTATGTGTGGGTTTCCTCTCTGCTCCTGTTTCCTCCCACAGTCCGAAAGATGTGCTGGTTAGGCGGATTGGCCATGCTAAATTCTCCCTCATTGTACCCGAACAGGTGCTAGAATGTGGCGACTAGGGGATTTTCACAGTAATTTCATTGCAATGTTAATGTAAGCCTATTTGTGGTACTAATAAATAGTGCCTCAAACTTAAACTTAAGAGTTTGAGAGTGTTTTAGTTCATGTCCCCATTATTAAAACAATCCCTAGTCTCTCAGTTAGGGGCAGGTGGGGTCACAGAAGCTTGTTTTTGACCGAAGCAATTGCCAAAAACCTCAAGGAAATACCTGGATCTGAGGTGTATCTGTGACACATTTTTTACCCAGGAATCTGCTGAACCTGAGAGTTTGCCATTGGCTGAATGTGGAAGTTTGGCTATTGCCAAGGATTTAGTCTGTTGCTGTGAACCCTGAACAACACTTCAGGGGCACTGTTTCATGTCTGACATTATTTCCTGGCTAATAAATGTCTTTGGTTCATTTTTAAATGCTGCAAAATTATTTTTATTCACCAAAATTGTCGCAAGTGTCAGTGCCCAATCTAATTTTTAAAATAATCTTTTATTGTCTTTCCAGAAATTCAAGATAACATCCATGCCACTGTCTTTGTGCAAGTTTTTTTTTAGGTTGCTGCTCGATAGTGCAATAAAGTTCCTACAGTGCAGTGGGAGACCATTTAGCCCAATGAGTCTGCACTGATTCTCTGGCAGAGCATCTTATCCGGGTTCTTCCATCTGCCTTATCCCATGGCCCACTCTACACAGTCTCGGATACTAAGAAACAATTTAGCATGTCCACTCCACTTAACCTGCACAATTTTGGGGTGCATGAGGAAACTGGAGCACCCCCAGAAAGCATAAGGGGAGTAAGTACCAACCCCACGCAGCCATCAAAAACCAGAATTGAACACAGGTCCTTGCCACTGTGAGGCAACACTGCTAACCACTGTGCAAGTTTGAAACATTGCCTTGTTTTTTTTGCCTCTGGTAGTTACAAGTTGAACTGCTCCTGTTTTAACAGGTAATTTGCAAAAGAAATATAAAGAACTGAAAGAAGTGGAGAAATGGTTTTGAGGAAAATATTCCTGTGAAATCACGGATCCTGAGAGGATATCAAGAATTGCTAAAGGGTTGTTGATTGTACCCTGGATTTAATGGTGTCAGTTATCAATCCCTGCATTACTCACAGACCTTGGTGGAGTTGTTAGACTGCTAGTACTTGTCTCAGAGCAGTTCCTGTAACAGTTCTCCCCAGTGACACCAAATCCCTGCATGTAGATGTTCACATTCACAGAGATCCACTCACCAGCTCCTAGTTAAACTTTAATATTCCGAGAGTGCCAGTACTTTCTAATGTTAAAAATGAAGTTTAATGGATTTCACTAGAAACTTTCAGACTTGCCTTTTGGACTGGGCTCCAGTTACAAGCAGTGTGAAACTGCATGGTAGATGAGGTCTAGAACCTCTTGGCCAAGGTAAATTATACACACATAACTTTTGAAACTGAATTAACAGTTGATTGTTTTTTGCATTCGCTATAAGATTTTTGTTTCCTGCCTCGTTTTGTTAATTGAATTGCAAACCTTTACAGCAAGAAAAAAATCACACGTGAATTTCTAGACTTGATTACATCACACAAAATGACTACCTGGTGTAAAGCTGAGTGGATTGTTTTAAGAGCAACAAAGTTTGTTATTAAATTTGCGTCAGTTTTCTCATGAAAATGTACAATTATTTCTGTGTCCTAGCCACTCCCAACTTTAATGATCATATACCTGTTGCTCTTAACTTGTTCCAAAGCCCTTTCACAGTAACTTAATTGCAGTGTTAATGTAAGCCAACTTGTGACACAAATAAATAAACTTAAAAACTTAAACATTGATGAAATTGATGGATTTCTGGAGACAATTGCTTCACAATAAATGCTTTGAAAGATGCTCTTTTTTTTAAAAGGTTAATCAGACAGCGTTATACAAGGCCTTTCGCGTAACATCTTGAATTGGTTCGCAAGCATCTTGAGCGTGGTGATTAATATGGAGACAAACATGGTCGAGATTCTGGGTGAAATATTAATTTGAAACCCATTCAGTCGCGTAGAGTTGAAATCAGGTTCTTTCTGATTACAGTATTCACAAAAGGCCATTGGATGTGTGGTTAGTCCATCTTTGACTTGCTGAAACAGGACAGAAAATAAGGGAAACACTGCATGAATTTTGTTTTGGTTTTCCTTTTTCACTTTTCTCATTCATTACTTCAATCCTTCACACCTCTCTCATTTGTTATTAACTTTTCCTCTTCTCTATGATTCTGTCTTTATTGAAAAGCTGTTCATCTCTAACATTCTCCAGTTCTGATGAAATCCCAACTTTGATTCACTTTCCACAATTGCCGCCTCACCTGCCTGCATATTTTCAGCATTTTCTGTTTATTTCAGCAACATTCGCAGTATTTTCTTAGAATTATAGAATCCCAACAGTGTAGAAGGAGGCCATTTGGCCTATTGAGCCTGCATTGACCACGATTCCACCTAGGCCCTCACTCTGTTGCCCTACATATTTAACCTGTTAATCTCCCTGACACTAAGGGGCAATTTAGCATGGCTAATCAACCTAATCTCCCACATCTTTGGACTGTGGGAGGAAACCGGACCACCCAGAAGAAGCTCGCGGAGAATATGTGGAGTTTGCACAGATAGTAACCCAAGGCCGGAATCAAACCTGGGTTTCTGGTACTGTGCTAACCACTGTGCCATCGTGCCACTCCTGACGCCAGATATCATTTTGCTTTATTGGTTAACACACTTTTTCTTTGGCCTGTGTCGTGGAATCCTTGACATCTATTTGTGCTGTCAGCGCATGCATATTGGCACTTAATTTTATCACCTCATCTGAAGATCAGATTAGAACTCTGCACTGATTCTGCTACCAATTTATATTAGCGCCAAAACAAATTCTGCAAACTGATGAGCAGAATCAGCTGCATTTTGAGTTGCTCTCAACAATTTCGATTTTAATATAGCTCCAATTACACAGTCATACATAGGGAAATTCGCCCTTCAAAAAGCATTTGGTCACAGCAGCTGCCAAATTTGATTTCTGTCACTGAAGATACTACGATTACTTGTTTTAAAAACGTTTTTAGTCCAAAACCCATGGGTTGACTTTTGCACAGATAATTTAAAGTTTAGTTATTAGTGCACAAGTAGGCTTACATTAACACTGCAATGAAGTTACTGTGAAAATCCCCCAGTCACTACATTCTGGCACCTATTCGGATATATTGAGGAAGAATTTAGCACGACCAGTGCACCTACAAAACACGTCTTTTGGACTGCAGGAGGAAACTCACGCAGACGCAGGGACTCTGTGTGGACTCTGCACAGACAGTGACCCAAGCTACGAATTGAATCCAGGTCTTGAAAGCTGTGAGGCAGCAGTGCTAACCACTGTGCCACCGTGCTGTCCCAATGGTAATATTTTCAGGGGTTAACATTCTTTGATTTGGACCCAAGTGAAATCCAAAAATGACCTAACTCGATGGAATAATGTAAAAACCAATAACACTGAAGAAATCATATCAATTATCTTACACTTATTTTGTAATATTGTCATCTATGCTTCATCTGTATTAATTATTTATTGATTTTATAACATTACAAGCTATATACATTCTGCACCCTATCCCTTTCCTTTTCTCCTATGTACTTCATGGGTGGTAAGTTTTGCCTGTATGGCGGAAGAAGTACTGCTTTTCACTGTATCCCTGTACGTGTGAAAATAGGTCAAATACAGTCATTAATATTTTGATATTTAAAATTAAATAATGAACCTCTCCAGGATTATACCTTGACCCTAACATTTTTGAGCTTTGACCCCTGAAGAACTCGCATCATCTTTGGCATTAAATATTATCTTTTTTTAAGCTAAAAGTCATGGGGTTAACTTTTATATGAGTACATACAGCATTAGAATAAAAGACACACTGAATATAAAGCTGTATTTATTTATTCGAATACACGTAATATCTTAGTGTTACGTCAGTCACAGTAACACACTGGTTAGCATAGCTGCCTCACAGACTAGGGAGCCGGGTTCAGTTTCTGCTTCAGGTGACTGTGTGCGGAGTTTGTACATTGTCTCCATGACTACCTGTGTTTCCTCTGGATGGTACAATTTCATAGAATCCTACAATGCAGAAGGACGTCACTTGGCCCATCGAATCTGCACCGGTCGTAATCCCACCTAGGCCCCATCCCCAGCACCCCATGCATTTGCTCTAGCTAGTCCCCCGACACTCAGAGCAATTTAGCATAGCCTGTCCACCTAACCCACACATCTTTGGGAGGAAACTGGACCATCTGGAGGAAACCGACACAGACGTGGGGAGAACGTGCAAACATTACCCAGACAGTGAGCCAAGCTGGGAATTGCACTCTGGTCCCTGGCACTGAGACACAGCAGTGTGTCACCGTGCTGCCCATTTCCGCCCACAGTTCAAAGATGTGCTGATTAGGTGGATTGGCCATGCTAAATGGACCTTTAGTGTCAGGGGCACTGGCAGATAAATATGTGCAGGCTCAATGAGCTGAATGTCCTCTGCACTGTAAGGATTTTATGATTCTGTGACAGTCATAATTATGTTATTACTGGTGTTACTTCATGTTCAGCATTGAGAGTGCAGTGCAGATAACTCGTCCATCCCTTACACTGAGTAGAAACCTAGAACTCAGCAAAGTGCAAGTGTTCCAACATCCCTTTGGTTTTAAAAAAAAGCTACTCAACAGATAAGACACAGTTGTTGGAGCTCCTTCATCAGTGTAATTTACATACTGACAGAACTGTATTTCCAAAGCTTCCTGTCTTTATTTCACATAATACTGTTTCACTTTCACTTCCACTGGGAGATTATGATACTGGGGCAATTTATCCCATGTATATTATTCCTGCAGCGCACGCGACTTACAGGCTACCTGCTGACTAATTGCAAGAGTTTTAACGACTGTGACTTTTCACCTTTTGAAACACTCTGACTGTCTTGTTTTAATAAAGAATATTTGTTTTATTTCAGAACATAGTAGCAAAATATGGGTCGCAATTTCGTGGGAATTCTCAGCATGACGCACTCGAGTTCCTTCTGTGGTTACTCAACAGAGTTCATGAAGACCTCAATTGTTCGCCCAACAAAAAATCAAAGCCTTCCATTAAGGTGAGTTAACACAGTTGACTTGATTCATTTATTACCCAGGTCTCCACTTACAAGCTACACAGACTGTATTATTTAGAAGGACACAATGGACAATCATAGTAGTCGGAAAGAGATCGAACTGATAATGTTAAAAATATTCCCCAAAAAATAGATTTAATAAGTGCGTACAGACCAGATCTTCTGGACAATTTGTTGCCCTTGCAACATTAATATTTATTCACTTCGTAAAGAAGCTTTAAACAAAATACGCAAAGTAATTTACTGTTTGCTGAGTATTGATAATCGCAGGACTATAATAAATCCATTCAAAAATTTATGCAGTTAACTTTATACAAGGTATTCAGTCGGAAGAGTGTATTGGGGGCAGTTTTTTCATCCCACCTGCCACAGGAATCATAGCGGGCAGGGGACGGATCATGCTGAAGTATGTTGACCTCGGATGAGATGCTCCAGTTTTGAGGCATAGCTGGAAAATCCTGCCCATTGTGTGTATTACAGATGAAAGATATAGTGGCTATGAATGAATATTCTTTTGTTATAATGATGAACACAGAGCCTGTTGCCTGAGTTCATGACTTCTGTTGGACTCAACAATTGAAAAAAACGCATTACATGCTGCTGTGATGGTTTTTCCAAGTATTTAATAGAGTGGAGTCCAATGCATTGTTTGTCATGAATTAGCTGTATTAATGACAAAAGAGGCTTTCATCTGTAATCCCTCATTTTAGAGAAAAAAAACCATACAGTTGTTGGATTGAAAATTTCTTCTGAACATTGTTAAATTTCTGCAGGCTTCTTTTCACAAATTCTTCAAAGACTGAAAATAATCTCTTACTGTTGTCACGGATAGCAATTAAGTATTTTATTCATAATTTTTCATAACTCCCACATTAATGAGCTGTGAAATTAGTCTAGATGTCACCGCAACGTTGAGCACGGTGTGGTGGCACCATTCGTGTAAGCAACGAACCATGGAAAATGCCAAATGGGCTCGTGCACCGTTCTCCAACAAGCCTACCTGAGCTTAGTTTCAAATTACACTTGGCAAGTAGTTCACTCGTTTGTGAAAAGTGCTTTCTTGCTATCTAAAAAGAAAGGCAGATAATCACCTTCTTGGTACAATATTTACCCAATATTGTTTCAACTGGAGCCATGAAATTAAGTGAATACTTTAAGATCTGTGATTCACAAAATGGGGCTCTTTGGTTTCCCTGAAAATGGAAAAAGAATCACACAGTTGAGATCCAGAGTTTTCCTCGCTGTTCGTAGTGTGTTTGTTCATTAGAATATATTTGTGGGTAATTGCTGGCCTGCGATGGGTTTCTCAGCAAAATGATTGAATGTTTACTGATTGCTCTGAATGGTCTCAAAAGTCAGGAAGCGAGAAAGCATGGCTGCTGTGGGGAAATAGCAGGGATGGCAGCTTTACCTGGGAAGCGTTCGATGATCTCTGCCTTGGATTAGTTGGACCTTGCATTATTTCACAGGTTTATGTGAATCCTGTAAGGACGATCAGTAATTATTGATGAGATCTTATTCGCCATTTGTAGTGAACATTGAGCATGAATATTGCTGGTGAGCTGGTATATTTCAAAATGCTCTTGTATGAAGCAGTCCTGCTTTTTGATCACTTCTTGGTTTACTAATTAATTTCAGAAGGTTTTATAATTATTAATTCTTGTATTTTGGCTGTATAATTTGATTTTAAAAAGTTGAGTTGAATCATGAGGCATAGCAGCTGCAGTTGTCAAATATACAAAGTGTGCGTGCTGTTTATGCAAGAACTGTTTTCCATTTCTAGCTGTGGGTGTACCTTCTTTGGTTGTTTTTACTCCATTTATCTGTTGGGTTGGGACAGTTGTGATCCCTGTTCATTAATGCCAATTTTCTGCTTTAGAATTCATTCCAAGGTTAAAGAAAACTGTTATTTGCATGCTGTGAAGATGAGCATTGCACCTCCGAACCGCCTGCTTTCCGACAAATTGCTATTTTAGTAATTATATTGTGACACTTTTCAAATTGTTTTGGCTGGGTAGCAATTTTTACAACTATAAGTGAAATGGTTTGAGATATTTTGCAAACTGGCTTACCAAGCCACATCATCTGACTCTTGTATCCTGTAGAGAAAGTACTCACTTTGCATGTAGAGCCACGTTTGCAAGATTTGATAGCAAAATTAGTCATTCAGCCAGTTTTACAAAGTTTTTTTAAACCAGGAAACAAGACTATGAAAGCACCCAAAGATGTGTAGGTTGGGTGGATTGGCCATGGTAAATTGACCCTTCGTGGAGGGGGTGAAGGGGGATTAGCAGGATAAATACGTGGGGTTACAGGGAGAGGCTCTGGGTGGGATTGTGATCGGTGCAAACTCAATGGGCCAAATGGTGGCCTCCTGCACTGTAGGGGTTTGGTCCAAATACCTGCCGCTCACGAGAGTGAAGAAGCTTGAGTCATGGGATGGAGTCCTGTACCACATCTTCCAGGGTATACCTGGTCTCTGAGTATCCAGAAGATCGAGGCCAATGCCTCATTTGGATACGGGGGGAACGGTTGTTTTTTAAAGCTATTGTCTATGAAGGAATCATAATCTGCACGTTGAAGAAGATTGATTGTAGATAATGTAAATGTTGAAAAAGCTGCAAGTGAAAGGTTTTTAATCCTAATAAATCCAGGTTGGTGTATTGGCATTATGTCCGTGGTAAATTCAAACAGACAACTCTCCATTCACAGTTTTGGTCTCTGGAGATGAAAATGCTTCCTCTAAGGGATGTTGAGAATTGAATGCATTATTCAAACTCCATTTCCTGTTTTGTTTAATGCCTTGGTTTCAGCACAGCTGAATGTTAATGTAAATTATGAAAGCACCCGAAGATGTGTAGGTTGGGTGGATTGGCCATGGTAAATTGACCCTTCGTGGAGGGGGTGAAGGGGGATTAGCAGGATAAATACGTGGGGTTACAGGGAGAGGCTCTGGGTGGGATTGTGATCGGTGCAAACTCAATGGGCCAAATGGTGGCCTCCTGCACTGTAGGGGTTTGGTCCAAATACCTGCCGCTCACGAGAGTGAAGAAGCTTGAGTCATGGGATGGAGGATGAAATTTAATATGGGCAAATGTAAATAGCATGGATTGGAGGTGAAAATAGTAAGCAGATGTACTGCATGAAGAGCGTGGAACTGAATAAGACTGAGGAACATTACTCATGGGACAAAATTGTGATCAAGCTGTATTCTGCTCAGAACAACCCTTGAGTAATTCTGGTTACTGAGATAGAAGGGAGACAGTCAAGCTTTGGAGTCAAGCTGACCCCAAGAACGGACAGTGAGCAAAGATTGGTGAGACCCTGGTTTTGTGCCCTTGAGAGGAGGCAACTGTAGAAGTTCACTTCAGCTTAAACTGTAAAAGAAGGGTCAGTAAACAGTATTAAAAGTGGTAAAAGGTAACTTTTTCTATCAGGAAGTGGTTCTTTACACAGCAGGGCATATTATGACCTAGTGTGAAATGGGTAATAGCAAAGTGGCAGCCTGATAATTCTCTTGTTTTACTTGCATGGGAAGTAGCCTACTAATTACAATTCTTTACATATAAAATGTCAAAATCTGTCCCTATATAAGAATACATTAGATGCGTTGGCTGTGCTAAATTGCGACTAGTGTCCAGCTATGTGTAGATTAGGTGGTAAATGTGCAGGGTCACAGGCATAGAGTGGGAAGATGGATCTGGGTAAGATACTCTTTCAGAGAGTTGGTGCAGACTCGAGAGGCCCTGTAGGGATTCTGTGGAATAAATTTCCTGAGAGAACAGTGGAGGCGAAAGCCCTGGAATCATTTAAGATTTGATCGGACGTTGGAATGGACGTGAGCGCAGCGTCATTTTTAATCAGTAAACTCGGAAGAGAGCTCAATGGTCACTTCCACCCAGAATTAATTTGTAACTTTGAGATTTCATTGCAGTTGATGCACCATGACCAGCCAGGAGGACATTAGTTTTGTAAGGTGACTGGTTTTATTGGTATAGTTTCGCCTTCCTCTGCACTGTTCTATTCTTCACAGAACCTCATTTCCTCCACTTCCAACACCTCCCTCCCATTGTCTGGGAGCCAAAATGGTGACCTAATAGGAAACAATGTTCCCTCAACTGTCTAGACTGTAAATTAAAAGTCCTCCTGTTTTGTATCTTGAACCGAACGCTTTGCAATAAGAGCTACCAGGCAATCTTGAACAATTAAAAACAAACGTCCATATTAGAATCACGTTAGTTGAAAAGTTGAACATGGTACAAACAAATTGTTTTGTATCAACTGATGTTGCGTGTGTTTAATTGAAGCATAGCTTTTATAAAACAGTTTTACAGTTTATATTAAAATGATGCTTTGAAAAGATATTTTCTGGTGTAACTTTTGGTGAGTTGGAAGTCAACGGTGGCACAGTAGCGCAGTGGTTAGCTCCAGGGACCTGAGTTCAATTCCCGGCTTGAGTCACTGCCTTTCTGGAGTTTGCACAGTCTCCCCGTGTCTGCTTGGGTTTTCTCCAGATGCTCCGGTTTCCTCCCACGGTCCAAAAGATGTGTGGATTACGTTGATTGGCAATGCTAAAATTGCCCTTAGTGTCCGGAGATGCGTAAGTTAGAAGGATTAGTGGGTAAATATGTAGGGATGTGGGGGTAGGGCCTGGATGCGATTGTGGTTGGGCCAAATGGCCTCCTTCTGCACTATAGGTTTCTATTCTATTCTATGTTAGTGAATCACCCGCTCAGTGATTCAAAGTTTCTTCTCCAGATTTTTTGTAGAGTTAGCTGCTATCTGCCTGTGTTTGATTTGATTTATTATTGTCACATGTATTAGCATACAGTGAAGAGTATTATTTCTTGCACACTATACAGACAAACACTCATAGAGAAGGAAAGAAGAGTGTGCAGAGTGCAGTGTTACAGTCATAGCTAGGGTTGGAGAGAAAGATCAACTTAATGCGAGGTAGGCCCATTCAAATATCTGATGGCAGCAGGGAATCACCCGGGGTTTGGGGATCCAAAGTTTCTTCTCCAGACTTTCTTGTAGAGTTAGCTGCGATCTGCCTGTTCTTATAAACTGTTCTTGAGTCGGTTGGTACATGATCTCAGACTTCTGTGTTGCAATGTGTGGGGTCCATGATTATGCTGGCTGCTTTTCTGAGGCAATGGAAAGTGTAGATGGGGTCAATGGATGGGACTTTGTCTAAGATCAAATGGCAAATTAAGCCCAAGGTGGGCTGTGATGCCTTATCTTGTCAGAGGGGATCATGTTTCCCCCTTTTAGGGGACTCTGAAGTGGATTCGGTTTGAATTTGGTTTTTGGAGCGAAGAGTGAATTTGGATCTGCCCAGTTCATTCTGAGCATTGGCTTTGTAACTTGAAGAATGGAGTAAAAACGGCTCAAACTTGAGACGAAATTAGAGATCTTTTTGGAGGACTCAGGGATCAAGTGAATTGAAATGCCTATCAGAAATTCAAACTAATTCCCATGGGATTTCTATGGAGTCCTGTATCACCATCTTCCGGGGTATATCTGGTCTCTGACTATCCAGAAGATTGAGGCCAATGCCTCATTTAGATACGGGGGGAACGGTTGTTTTTTAAAGCTATCGTCTATGAAGGAATCGTAGTCTGCACGTTGAAGAAGATTGATTGTAGATAATGTAAATGTTGAAAAAGCTGCAACTGAAAGATTTGTAATCCTAATAAATCCAGATTGGTGTATTGGCATTATGTCCGTGGTAAATTCAAATAGACAACTTTCCATTCACAGTTTTGGTATCTGGAGATGAAAATGCTTCCTCTAAGGGATGTTGAGAATTGAATGCGTTATTCAAACTCCATTTCCTGTTATGTTTAATGCCTTGGTTACAGCACAGCTTTTGTAGAGTTTGGGAAGGAACATGCTTTCCACCTATTCTCCTGATCCCCATGCAGTATGCTTCAGGAATCTCCCAACTGAATGATTGAGAAATCCATGCAACGTGTTTGCCTGATACAACATGCATAGCTTCAACTGAAGATCCTCCTTTTAGAGTTTGATCAGTTAAGTACTGAGTGAAGAGGCTTCCTATAGCCATTCTTGAATAATGTCCGTTGGTAACCCATGTCTTACTCAAAGAAATACTTTGTTAGAATGCTCTGGGCAGAATTTAATGAGAAGAGCGTGATTCCGTTGGAGGACGAACTGGGAATGACGGCCACCTCCACTCATCCCTTGGGAACTACAATGCGATTGCAATGGGAAGTTCTCTTTGGGGACAAGGGCTACCCACAAAGGACATGGCTAATGTTGCCCACGTGATGACTTCAGGCTCCTGCAGGGAGGGAGTACAATAAGGCTCGTGCTGCAACCTGGACATGGGTGCAGCACACCACAGGCATCCTAAAAATGAGGTTCCGGTGCCCGGACAGGTCTGGTGGAGCACTCCAATACACCCCACAGAGACTGCCCTGTATCATTGTGGTTTGCTGCATGCTACACGATCTGGTAATGCAAAGGGAGGGTATTGGATACATGAGGATCCATCACTGACCAGCAAAATGAACAGTGTGAAGAGGTTCGACAAAGATATATCAGCACCTGGAGGAAACCCACACAAACACGGAGAGAATGGCAGACTCTGTACGGCTACTGCCTAAATTAAGAATTGAATCCGGGTCCTTGGTGCTGTGAAGCAGCAGTGCTAACCACTGTGCGCATGTCAGAGGCATGGGGAGATGGACATACATGCTGTGACCCTATAGCTGCAGTGCAGTCACTTCCACCCTCCCTCTGCCTCCTATCTTCCATGCCCTTCCTAACACCTCCTTGCTCCTTCCCCCAATTGACCCGTGGCCTGCAGTCCTTGCCTGGCCACCACCACCCTCATTCTTAGAACCCTTGGTTTCCCCTCTCCTTCTGAGACAAAACCTCACCTCAATCACAAGGATTGGACAACCTCACCTGGTCAGCATTTGATTTGCTTTATTATTATTCAGTGGATTGGGATTCAGTGAAAGGTATTGTTTCTTGTCTCCCAAGGAAACAAAACATACCGTTCATAGAGTGCAGAGGAGCGAAGGAAAGGCGAGGGTGCAGGTTCAGAATGTTCCCCGTAAACTGCTGTGAAACAGGAACAATAGTTTTCCGAGCGATCCTGGCTTAACCTTGGAGATGAAACTGAATTTGGGGAAGTTTTCTTTTAACGAATATTGGTGGAATGTAGATGGATGGTAAATGGGGTTTCAGCGGGCAGTGTGATGGCCTGTGTGCTGCTAATGCACCCTTTTCCCAACGGAATTTCTCAAACTCAGCCCGGTGTCTCCCAGTTTCCGTCTAAATCCCACCGTTTCCCACTCCGACAGGCCCTCAATACGGGCTGTATAATAAATGCTGTGATTCTCATTTTCTTACAGCACTGATTTCCATGGGTTGTTTGTAGAGCTTATCTGAGGAAAAATTACATTCCGGCAGCCGGCTAATCTTCCAAAGGAGAGTTGTAGGAAAAAACAGACAAAGCAAAAGGCGGATTTGAGATAATTTTTCTCTCTCTCCCCCTCCCTCAGCCCACCTTATTTACTTGATTCTATCTTTGTTATCTGTCCCCTTGCCTACGAGGATAAGATAAACCCGGGAGTGCGGGCTCTGCTTGAAATTAGTTTCTGTTTTAAAGTTGACTCGTCATACTTTCATCGAGGAACGAGAAGTTGACTCGCCGGTCGGCTGGCTTGGTCTCTCAGTGCTTGTCTGTTCAAATAAAAACGTTGATTTAATTTGTGTGCTCCTGACAGAAAGGGATGATCTCAGCCAGCTGAGCTCATTCTTTCAACATCCAGCATTTAATGCTTGGCAACTGACTTCAATAGTTGGCTGGTGGAAATGGATTGTATCCTCTTTCCAGATAATGCCTTCATGCACTGGCTCTGATGCACTTCCACCCAACACAAAATGCTTTGGTAATCACCCTATAATGGCCTGTTGCTGAATTTATTGAGAATCAGACAAACGTATGAACAAGGAACTTGTGTAAGGCCATTCAACCCCTCAAGCCCGTCCTGTCGTTTAATAAGATTGTGGCTGATCTGATGGTAAACCTTACATTTACATCCTGCCTACCCCCCAATAATCTACCACCCCCTTGCTTACCAAGAATCTGTCCACCCCTGCCATCAAAATATGCACTCTCTGCTTCTACCACCTCCTCAGGAAGAGACTGTTAAATGCTGTGAAGCATCTGAAAGAGAAAAGATAGCTTCATCTTTATTTTAAATGAGTGACACCTTCTCTCGATCTCTCTCTCTCTCTCTCCCTCCCCCCTCTCCTTTCTCTCTCCTTCCCCGCCAACATCCCGCCCGCCCCATTCTCTCTCCTCTCCACATCCTGTCAGGAATCCTCAGGATCTTAAAAGTTTGAATCAAGTTGCCTCTTACACTTCTAAACTCCAGATAAAAGTCTAATCTACCCAATGTTTCCTCATAAGGCAGCACGCCCATTCCAGCTTTTAGTTCCGTAAACCTTCTCTAAACTGCACGCAACACATTTACAGCCTTCCTTGAATAAGGAGACCGATACTGTACTCCAAATCACTAGTGCTCTGTATGACAGAAAAAGTTAAAGTTTATTTATTAGTCACAAGTAAGCTCACATTAACACTGCAGTGAAGTTACTATGAAAATTCTCTGGTCACTACACCCTTGTTCGGACGCACTGAGGGAGGATTTAGCATGGCCAATGCGCCCAGCCATTTTTGGACTGTGGAAGGAACTCTGGAGCATCTGGAGGAAACCCTCACAGACTCGCAAACCTGTAAATTCCACACGGACAGTCACTCAATGGGGAATCGAACCCAGATCTCTGGAGCTGTGCAGCGGCAGTGCTAGTCACCATACTGCCCCGAGCATATCCTTTGTACTTTTGTATTCAGTTCCACTTGCTATATTTGATATTCTATTAGCTTTCCTAATTATTTGCTGTACCTGTATAATAATCTTTTATGATTCATGAACTAAGACATCTTGGTACCTCTGCAATCTCTAACCATTCAGATAATAGCCTTCTTTCTTCTTCCTGCGAAAATGGGCAATTTCCTGTTTTCCCACGTTACCCTCCATTTGCCAGATCTTTGTCTGCTCGTTTAGAATCTGTACAGTGCTGAAGAGGCCATTCAGCCCATCATGTCTTCACTGACTCTCTGATCCAGGGCCCTCTCCTGTGCCCTATCCCTGTAATCCCAATGCACTTACTGTGGATAATCGCATCCAATCTTCACATCTTGTAACATTAAAGTACAATTCAACATAGCCAATGTAATTAACATGCACATCTTTATGATAGAGGAAGAAACCATAGCACCTGAAGGAAACCCATGCAGACATGGGGAGAATGTGCAAATGCACAATCAGCCAAGGTGGAAATTGAACTCTGGTCCCTGGAACCATGAAGCTAGCCATTGTGCCACCTTGCCATCCGTTGAAAGGGGATGCACAGGCATCTCAGTGTGAAGGCAATTCTTCATTAGATCATGAGTTGCTTTGAATAAGCGATCAGATATTGGAATGAGCTAAAAAGCACAAAATGAATTTGTTATAATTTGAAAAGTAAAATGCAGTCATATGAAATTCAGAAACTTCATAAATAATACAAGACGTCAGTACATTATCGTCCAAGTTACATTTACAAATTAACAATTTAAATGAGATGTATGTTTGCTTCAAATAATTTTAAATTAATTGATTTTACATTTGTTTGAGACTTACCTAAGATTGTGACAGATTTGGCCCATTGAAACATGTATATTTCCCCACACGGCTGTCAGTTAGAAAATGTTCCTAACCAAGAAACATTTGGTGTTATGACTAACTTATAAGATACTCAGTGACGTCAACGTTGTGCTGTATAGCAGAGTAACAAAGCTCACCATTGAGAACTCCATGGATACTTAGTTCAACAAAAAGGCTGGAGTAAATGCATTTCACCCTATTGTCAATGCATTTTTAATTTTGCCTGTCTCTGTGGAAACCCATTGCAGGAATGTATAGTTTTTTTAACATTCAAAATTCATTGAAGTATTTTTAGCCATTCAATGCAGCAAATGTAGCCGCCATCATTCATGTAGGAAGCTTGTCCCTCCTGAGAAAAGTATTTTGATGAAGTTTACCTTTTGAAATCCAAAATGTGCATGTTACCAAGGCTACCAGCTTTTTGTTTGTAGATAGGCAGAGCATTTCTTAATTTAAATTAGTTTTCTCTTGTGCCTTCAGTTCCAATTTAAGTCAAAGACCCAGCAGTGGGAAAATATTTCTGAACACAAATGCAAATGAAAACTACTATTTGAAATATTATGTGACCATTTTGAAGTGCATGTTGTGGATACGTTTCAACTTTTCAAAAAAAACATGCTTCCACAGAATCGCAAAATTGTTGCAGTACAGACAAATTGTTACGGCCATTCAGCCCATTGGGTCTCCGCTGCCTCCCCAAATGAGCCTTAGTGCCTCCCCACCCCTCCCCACTGTTTCCCTGTAATCCCTCACGTTCCTACTTTTATATCATAGAATCCCTACACCCGCACCTACAAGAATCCTCTATCTCAGTAAACCCCACATGTTTACCCTCATAATCCCCCCTGATACTAAGGGGCAATTTAGTATGGCCATTCAGCCCAACCTGCAGACCTTTGGACTGTGGGAGGAAATCGGAGCATCTGGAGGAAACTCCACACGGTCCTCCAAGGCTGGATTTGAACCTGGGTCTCTGGAGCTGGGAGGTGGCAGTGTCACCCAACATTGATGCACAGTATTGTCAGTTTTGAGTAAGGGTTTATGATCATTCACATTGTCGCAGTCTCACTGCCCGATGAATAATGTCCACGCTTAAAAACTGCTTCACCTCTAATACCATATCTTCGGCATGATGCAGTTAAACATTGAGTAGAAATGAAAAGTTAATATACTCACACACACACAATCGTACAGAACTATCAGTCATTGATGGAAAATCTTCCTCGGGGCTGCTGCAATTGAAAGATTTCTCCTTATTCTGTCACAATAACTTGTGTCCAAATATTAATCAGTAATTCCCTCCCTCCCCAAAACAAGTTTTTTGTTCTAAAATATCTTGTTTAGTTATACAGTACTATTTATTCCAGGTTTGTTACTCAATATGATCTTGCATAGGTAGGTTGATTTTGGTGCACGGGTAATGAAGGACTCAAGACTGGTTTCTGACACTTAACTAATTGCTGCTTCAGTGTCTAATAGATAGCTGTATAATGGTGACTATACAGGTGAGGTAATGCTGCTAATTTAATAGCCAGGGGACATCACAGGCAGCAATCCAGGAATAAATATGACTGTGCCAAGTTGAGTGACTTGCTCTGGTTTCCTTCCATTGTCTAAAGGTGGACAGATTAGATGGATTGGTCATGGGAAATTGCTCCTTAGTGTGCAATGGTATGTGGGTCAGGGAGATTAGCAGAGGAAATGTGAGGGTGCAGGGATAGAGTGCAGGGTAGGCCTAGGTTACAAACTCTTCCAGAGAGTTGGCACAGACTCAATGGGCCAAATGGCCACCTTTTGCACTGTAGGGATTCTGTGATGCCGCACACCAAACCTGGTTTCTTTACTGAGACCAGTTTGCAGAAAATTCTTAGACGCCAGGCATAACGTTCATAATGCCAAGCATCATGCGAGGACAAGAACAGGCCATGAACGGTAGCTGAATTTTAAACCCTCTTCTTGGGCACCAAGTACATTTCATTTCAACATTGTGCAATTTATTCAAATCAGTGTGCATCCTCCAAATCCCAATGCCATGTTGACGACATAATCTGTTTTTGATGCTTAGGGTTTAGGGATAAGTGTTTCCCAGGATGCTGGGAGATATCAGTGGTTCTTCAGATAGTCTGGTCAGTGGGAACCTTTCCATCTAGCTGAAAGAATCACAGAATCATACAGTATAGGAAGAGGCCATTTGGCCCATTGACTCTGCGCCAGCTCACTTGAAGATTGTGGCAACTTCCACTCCCCTGCTGCTTGCCTGCGTCCCTGAGATGTTATTTCTTTTCTAATCCTGTTGCATTTTGAAAACTATCACTGAATTTATAGGGCTGTGTCCCAAATCTTAACCAGTTCTTGCATGACAAAGGTTTTCCTGACATGGTTTCTGGTTCTTTTGTTGCTCATCATAAATCAGTGCCCTCTGATTACTGCCCAGCCCTTAGAATGCACAAAGTTTTTAAAGTTTATTTATTATTGTCAAAAGTAGGCTTACATTAACACTGCAATGAAGTTACTGTGAAAATCCCCTAGTTGTCACACTCCAGTGCCTGTTCGGGTATACTGAGGGAGAATTTAGCATGGCCCATCCACCTATCCAGCACATCTTTGGACCACGGGAGGAAACTGGAGCACCCTGAGGAAACCCACTCAGACACAGGGAGAAAGTGTAGAATGTGCACAGACAGTGAGACAGCAGTGCTAATCATTGTGTCACTGTGCTATTTTCATCTAAACTGTTCATGATTTCGAACACCTCAATGAAACCTCCTCTTCCCCTTCTCTGCTGTAAGCTGCGCAAAAGCATCTATAGTTTATTCACTGAACTGTGATCCCTCATCCCTAGAAACATTCATCTTGGAGACTCTTGTGTGCCATCTTGCAAGCTGGGGCCAAACCAGTGTTTCATATCGATTTAGCATGATTTTCTGGCTTTTATACTGCATACTGATGCTGATAAAGTCAGGATCCCCCCCAGAGTGGAAATGGGTCTCTAGGGCAGCGCAAGATGCTTGATGTTGGATTGACTATCAGGAACTGCATTTAGCAGGAGGCTCATCCGTTGCTGACTGCCTTAAACAACTGTCTGGGACAAATTTTGACTTGCGTGTGCTTTGAAAATACAAGGTTTATTTGGTAGCAAAAGCCACTAGCTTTCGGAGCACTGCCCCTTTGTCAGGTAAGTGGGACTTCTGTGAACTCACAGAACTCCCACTTTACTGACAAAGGAGCAGTGCTCCCAAAGCTTGTGGCTTTTGCTACCAGATAAGTCTATTGGACTTTAACCTGATGTTGTGAGACTTCTTATTGTGTTTACCTCAGTCCAATGCTGGCATCTCCACATCGTGCTTTGAAAATGGCAGGACAAGTTAACTAAAATAATTAATAATACTTGTGCATGAACTACTCTGGGTCTACTCTGTCCTTGCACCCCTTTTAATATTGCACTATTTAGCCTTTATCATCTCACTCCATTCTTCCCTCCAAAATATACGGCCTGCATTTTCCTCCATGGAGTTTAACCTGCAGTATGTCCCACCATTCTACTAGCCTGTCTGTGTCCTGTGACAGTCGGGGCGTCTGTCTAACACCTCTTCTGAGAGATGGCGTCTCTGATATTGCAGCAGTCTCTCAGTGCAGCTCGATTCCGTGAAGCGGAGTGTGAATTTACAGCTGCTGAATCAAATACAAGTGTGCCACAATGGAATAAAAGCTGAGACTCCCAATAGGAGGGAAGTCATCCCAAGAAATCATGCTTGAAGCTGGCTCTGTGGTCACGGTTACTGGGATTTTGTCTTTTGGAGGTTAGAATCCCTACAGTAACGAAGGAGACTGCACTGACTCACCCAGGCCCTATCCCCATAACCCCACATTTACCCTGACACTAGGAGGCAATTCATCCTGGCCAATCCACCTGATCGCACATCTTTGGATTATGGGAGGAAACCGGAGGACCTGGAGGGAACCCATGCAGGCATGAGGAGAATGTGCAAACTCCATACAGACAATCACCCAGGGCTGGAATCGAACTCAGGTCCCTGCACTAAGAGGCAGCAGTGCTAACCAGTATGCCACGATTGGATGCTGTATCTTGAGTGGAAAACCTGGATAAACTGTGTAAGCAGGGCTCCTGTCAGTTTATCCTCAAGGATTATACTCGTCAGTCGGAAAAACTCTTGTGGGAGTTGCTGATGGATGGTCCTAACAGCTGCAATTTGTACCTGCATCAGGGATTAGGATGTTTATGGAGAATAGATGCTGGCAATACAACTGGGCACTTATGAGCTGTGTGAAAAGTTTATTTTCTGTAAGTTACTTGCTCTTGATTCTTCTGTGGAATAATTGATTTTGTAAAATAATGTTTCATATGTATAGATACAACTTCTTTCATCCCTCATTGTCACTTCCACTTGATTTGTGATTAGCGCAGCTTTTTTTCTTAGAACCCTAGAATCCCTATAGGGCAGAAGAAGGCCATTTGACCCATTGAGTCTGCACTGACCACAATCCCACCCATTTCCTAAAGCTTTAACCCCATGCATTTACCCTAGCTAGACCCCCTGATGCTAAGGGGCAATTTTAGCATGGCCAAACCACCTGACCCACATATCTTTGGACTGTGGGAGGAAACCGGATCATCCAGAGGAAACCCACACAGACATGGGGAGAATGTGCAAACTCCATACTGACAGTGACCCAAAGCGGGAATTGAACCCGGGTTCCTGGTGCTGTGAAGCAGCAGTGTTTGCAACTGTGTCGTCCATAAGGCATTTACTTTTGCCATTTGATGTTGTGCTTGTTAACGGAAAGGATTGCAGCAGTGGGATTTGGAACACTCATTCCCACTCCTGGGTCAGGTACAACATGCTGGAACGTAAGCTAATTCTCCCTTGTTTTTCTACAGCATCATGTCTTGAGGTTAACCCACTCTCCCACCTTCACCCCCGCCCCCCCCCACCACTCACCTCAGTATTCCATCAGTGTGTTTTGTTTTCAGTTTCCTGCACCAGCCATAGACCTGTTTGATGTCCATTTGTATTTTTTTTAGATTAGGGATGAAATTATTCTGATATCTCTCCTTGATCGGACCAAAGCGATTCTGCAGCCCATTAGTCGTTGCAGGGAATAGGAGAATGTGCAGCTTGCATTATTTATGCTGTCAGTTGTAAATCAGAATGTACTAGAAATTGGATGTGTTCCAGCTTACAAACAGGGCTTTGGAGAACGTCTATTAGTTTTGTAATGAATGCAGAGACACACCCATTGGGAGCTGAGTTCACATTGCCCAACCTTACTTTACATTGAACCCTTACAACCGGCAATAAAATGTGACTATTTGTTCTTTTAAATTTGAGGTTTCACACTGGGTCAGAGACACAAAAGAAGTACAAGAAGCTAATGCATCACACCACTTGATCCCCCTCAATTTAGGATTTTAAGCAGTATTTAAATAACAAAAAAGAAAGCAGATTACCATTTGTCACAATGCATCTTTCCATAGTTTAAGAGTTTAGGGTTTGTATTTCTTGTTTAGTATGTAGGATTGCATTTTTTAAAAAAAACTCAATCTCTTTTACACAAACAAAGCTTGATGCCTTACACGAACATAGCAATTAGGAATAGGCCACTCAGCCCCTTGAGACTGTTCCGCTACTCAACAAGATCATGGCTGATCTCATTGTAACCTTTACCCCATATTCTTATCTACCTCCGATAAACCGTGCACACCACCCGCATCCCACCCCCCCCCCCCCCACCTTGTTAATCAAAAATCTATTTATCTCTGCCTTAAAAATGTTCAAAGATTCTGCTTCCACTGCTTTTTGAGGCAGAGAACTCTAGACACTCCATGACACTCTGAGAAGAACAGTTTCCTCATCACTGTTTTAAATGAGCGGCTCCTTATTTTTAAACAGTGACCTGTAGTTCTTGACAAGAGGAATTATCATTTTGACACATTCTGAGAGGGTATTTGACAGGGTCGATGGTACGGGAGTGTTTCTTTCTTTGTCATTTAAAGCATTCACTGTTCATGTATGTTTATACAAAGTGCACTTATATTCCAAAATGTATTGTACATGTTAATATTACAACTGTTATGCAAGTGTCACACTTTAAACTGTCATGTGTTGCAAAATTGGCTTAACTCACATCCCTGTAAAAAGAAACAAGTGACAACTATAGAAGGCAAGCTTAACAATCATTTAAGGCAAGCGTTTAAAAACATTAAAAAAAAGCATTTAGCCTCCTGCTATTCCCTCCTGACCTGCAGTCAGGAATTTAGAAACAACTATGCGCAGCAACAGGGATTGGCCTTTCACAGTAAGATGTTCCTATTTACGGTTTGTTTATTAGTGTCACAAGAAGGCTTATATTAACAATGCAGCGAAGTTACTGTGAAAATCCTCTAATCACCACGTTCCGGCACCTGTTCAGATACACAGGGAAAATTTTTGCATGGCCCACACACCTAACCAGCACGCCTTTCGGAATGTAGGAGATAACTAGAGCACCCAGAGGAAACCCACGCAGACACAAGGAGAATGTGCAGACTCTGCACAGTTAGTGACTCAAGCTGGGAATCAAACCTGGGTCTCTAGTGCTGTGAGGCAACAGTGCTAACCTCTGTGCCGCCACATCGCCCATACAGTGATTAGACTTTTGTGGAAGAGACACCTCACTCTTTAGCAGCTACTCTGTAGTAAGATGTGGTAGAATACTCCTGTCACTTTAAAACCGTACTTTTTTTCATGACCAATGGACAGGAGATCTGCACGTGTGAGAAAATTGATACCATGATAATCGAACGTAACTTTAAGGAAAGAAGGAATTGGAGCGAAACTCAATTCTATCACGTGACTATTGATCTGTACCTTTGGATCTGATATAAGGTGAAGGCTGGATTGGAGATTTAATTGTAGATATTTTGAAATCTCGAACATACAAACTTGAAGTTGGTCTAACTTTAAGATAAATTTTATAATTAATGCTTCTGGTGTGTGCTTCCCGTAAAATAAATGGAATTCTTTTCATTTGAAGTGTATGACGGAGGAAGCGTGTAGCATTACCCCAAAATTAAAACCAAATAATGCAGAAGAAGTAATAAATCAGAAAGTAGTCAGGTGATACCAAGCTTTTGTATCTGCAAACCTCCAGATAATTAGAATGGCTGATTTTAATCTTGCTATTAATTCCCTCCGATCTCTTTGGGCTTGTTATGGGACTCTGTGATTTCAAACAATGTTTAAATGTTTTTTAAAACTCCAGTTCTGTTGGCCTCCGTGATGGGCTTCACATTTATAATTCCTTTCTTATTTCCCCTGCGCTTTGGGCTTGTTTGGGGGTTTTTATCTTTGTGTAACTGGTGGCTGTGCCGAATGGAAAGTGGAGCAGATCGAATGGCTTGTGTTGAATTTTCCATAACTAAACCCTGAAACATCAGGTCTTGACCTGAATGTTTGAGTAACGGCATATTTATTACAGTGACATTCCTCAATAGTTATGAGCAAATTCCAGGCAGCTTTGAAAAGCTCTGTTATGGAGTAATGATCGGGTCACAGCGGTTTCAGTCAGATACGAACACTTTGCCATTTTTTTGGTACTGTTCAGTGCACACTTTTGCTCTTTTTCTAATAACACTGATTTTTCTTTTAGGTTATTATCTTGTAGTGTATACACTAGCACATCAGATTTTAACTCCTCATCCTCATGGCAGTCTGGGAACTGGGATTCACTTTTCTTCATATCTTTTTTTCTGCACAAAGTATTTACAGCATGGAACTAAGCCATTCAGTCCGACAGGTCGATACCAATGTTAATGCTGCACCTGAACCTCCACCCACCACTCTGCAATCTTTTTGAATTGACTTCTTCTCATGTATTGCTCCTCATGTTTGTCTCCTTGGTCAGAACTGAGACACTGGGAGGAATTATCCCATTTCGCCCACCACGCGAATCGCAATGGACGGGGGCGGACAATGAAAAGATCTGTTGACCTCTGGTGGGAATTTCTGACGTTGGGGTAAGCGTGGCCTGAAAATCCCACCTGTTGCCTGTGAATATGATGGAGGCAGACTCAGTTGAGGCATTCGAATGACCGTCAGATGGTTATTTGAATCCTTTAAAACTGAAATGAGGGGGAATTTCTTCAGCCAGAGGGTGGTGAATCTGTGGATCAGGTTGTGAAGGTCTGATCACTGAGTATTTTTTAAGATGGAGATAGATTCTTGATCATTAAAGGGATCAAGAGTTATGGGGCAAAGCTGGAGAATGGGAATGAGAATCACATCAGCCATGATTGAATGGCGGAGCAGACCCAATGGGTGGAATAGCTTAGTTTTGTTCTTATGTCATATGGTCTTATGAATAGAATGGAAACAGTGTGCTGGGGCATAGAGGAATGGTTCTCACCCATAATGCTCATTTGGACAGCCAGTGCAGATGTAATGGGCCAAATGGCCTCTTGCACTGTAACAATTTTTGCGGTTCTATATTGTCACCTCTCAGAACCTGCCACGATAAAGAATCGGTGGCAGGCTCCCTTTTTCATGGTGACTGTATCAGTTTCTGGATAATAGCTCTCAAAATGATCTCACTGGTGTTTCTGGGTTTGCAATCTTCAACTCTTCTACTTTCAATTAGGGCCACGGATTTATTGATGCTTGAATAAGTTAATTTTTATTACATTGAAATGTTCCAGGATTCTGATAATTGTTTTGGGCATTGTATTGTGTGTTCAGTTTGTTTTGTGATTTTTATGGGAAAATAATGACTTTGAGTGTAGGGCAAACAATGACGGCAATTTACTTTTGGCATTTTGGACATTTTAAAAAAATACTTGACTGCATTTCCTGTTTAAAACTATTAAAGAAAATATCGATAAGAAATCTGTCTTCTCTTCATATAAATTGAATATGGAAAGTGTGAGATGGGGAGGAACGAAATTGATTAGAGGGGAAAAAGTTGACCATCGCTCCTCTTACTGTACATTACTGTTCAAACATAAACTCTCTCCGGTATAGTTTTTTCCTCTTTCTCACTCCTGCAACATAATTACTAATGCAACCCTTTGGATGTTGTACTGACATTTAACAAAAACATTCACATACTTACAAAGCCAGAACAATGAAGTGGGCTGTGGTTATGTTTATAATTAAAAGGGTTGCAGGTTGCCTTAAGAGTTGATCTCATAATTTAAAAAAAAAATTGTGGGACAAGGGCATCGTTAATTGGCCAGCATTTATTAACCATTCCTACTTGCCTGAGGGCAGTCAAAAGTCAATCACATTGATATGGTTCTGGAGTCAAATGTAGGCCAGACCAGGTAAGAATAGTGGATTTTTTTCCCTAAAGGGTATAAATCAACCAACTATTTTTCTGACGATTGACCATGGTTTCATTATCACCAACAGATTCCAGGGATCTTTTCTCTTGAATTCAAATTCCACCATCTACTGTGGAGGGATTTGAAACCGGGTCCCTGAAACAACAGCTGAGTTTCTGGATTAATAGTCTAGCAACAAAACTACTAGGCCATTGCTTTCCCTAATTGATGATGATGTCATTAGGGCCTGGGACTTCGTGTGAACAGAGGAAGCAATCATATATCTCCTTAATCAAACTAATTGAAGCATCAGTGATTCTGAATCAGGCAGTGCTTTTTCTATTCATTTTTATGTGATGTGGGTGTCACTGGCTGGATCAGCATTTATTACCCATCCCTATCTACCTTCCATTTCAGCAGGTATTTGAGAATCAAACACTGATTCTCAAATGCCTGCTGACAGTCTGGTGTGACATGTAGGCCAGACTGGATAAGAAGGCGGATTTCCTTCCCGAACAAAAGACATCAGTGAACCAGATGGGTTTTTGCAACAGTCAACAATGGTTTTGTGGTCTTCGTTAGACTTTTACTTCCACGACCATCTTCTGTGGTGGGATTCGAATCCAGGTCCCTGGATCTTGTCGAGGTATCTGGATTATGAGTCCAATGACAATACCATTACACCACTATCTCCCCTTGGTGTCAAAATGGAACACTTAATTCAAAGCCGAATCATAAAGAGGAAGCAATACAGTGAGGTACAGGAAAATGGGTTTAAAAGAGAAATAAGAGCCAAGAAGTAAGTTTGAAACATTGAATTAGCTTTTAAATCTCCAACAATAATTGAACGTGTAATATACAGACTACAAAATAGTAGAAGGGATGCGTAGAAACAAATGTGAAAATAAATTGCAGAGAGGTGTAGGAATTTTAGAGTAATTCTAATGGGGGACTTCAATTGTCCAAATATAGACTGGGTAGGAATATTGAAGACAGAGAGCAGGGGCAAATGTTTAAGATAATTTTGTGCTACAGTTTATTTCTGGCTCAATGAGAGGCATGCACTGTTAGACCTGGATCTGGGAAATGAGTTGGCCCAAATGGATCAGATATCTGTGGGAGAACAAATGGAGAATAGTGTCATAAGATTGAAGTTGGCCGTGGAAAAGGGAATGAACGGTTCAGAGCTGGGATAATTAATTAGGGAAAAATCAACTTTGATGGGATCAGACATCATCTCAGCCGAGTGAGTTGGAATGAAGTTCTGGGAGAGAAGATCGTGACTGAACCATAGGTCACCTTTAGTGAAATAGCATTGCAGGCAATGTCAATTTACATTCCCCTGAAGGGGAAAGATGGAACAAATAAATCCAGAGTCATGTAAGACAGAGGTGAAGATGAAAAGGAAGAAGTGTATGTATGACATTTCAGGTAGAAAGTACGATGAAGAATCAGGCTGAGTACAGAAAGACCAGAGAGGAAAGTGAAAAGCAAGCAAGGAAGGAACATGAACAAAGATTGGCAGCTAACAGAAAAGGGAATTCCAACGTCTTCCATAACATATAAATAATAAGAAAGAAAAGGGCTAAGTTGGAATAAATTGTACATGGATGCAGGGGAAATAGCGCGGGTATTAAACAAATACTTTGCATGTGTCTTTACAAAGAAAGAAAATGCTACCCAGGCCGAAATGAGAAGAGAGGTAATTGGTACATCTGGAATTTCACAGTTGAGGAGGGGGAGGTGTTAGAAAGGTTATCTTTACTTAAAATTGATAAGATACCAGGACTGCATGAGATGCATCCATTGGTACTGAGGGAAGTGAGTGGAAATTGCAGAGGCATTGATGATAATCTTCAGTCTTCCTTAGACACAGAGGACTGAAAAATTGCAAATGTTTAAAATGGACTGCAAGGATAAAGCCAGCAATTAAAGAGCAGTGGTAGGGTGACTTGAGTGGTAGGGAAACCTATGGACACTATAGTAAGGTAAGAGTGAAAGTTAATGAGGGCAACGCTGTTTATGTGATGTGTATGGATTTTCAAAACGCATTTGATACAGTGTCACACAACATACGGGTGAGCAACATTCTAACTCATGGAATAAAAGGCAAAGGCTGAATCACAGGAGACAAAGATCAGTGATAAATGTTGCTTTTCAAATTGGATGAACGTTTGTAGTGGCGTTCCCCAGGGGTTAGTGTTAGGACCCTTGTATTTCCTGATATATTTGTGACCTAAACTGTGGTATTCGGGCATAATATCAAATTTTACAGATGGTACAAAGATTGAAAACGGTGTCAGCTGTAATAAGGATAATCTTGACCATCAAAAGGACATGGACTTGTTGGTGGATTGGGCAGACAAGTGGTAGACCAAATTCGGTACAGATAAGTGTGATGTGATTCATGTTAGCAAGAAGAGTATGGTGAGATAACATAAAACAAAGGGAAAAGGTTTAAAGCTGATGCAGGAACAGAAGGATCTTGGTGTGTATGTACATAAATCATTGAAGGTCTGGAAAAGAGGGCTGAATGGAGATTTGATCAAGGTACTCAATATTCTGAGGAGTAAGTACAGGATAAACACTCTGAAATTGTTCTCAGTTGAGAACATCAAATAGTAAAGAGCATGGATGTAAAATAACAGGCAAAAGGAATAAGTGATTTGAGAAAGACTTTACACTCAGAGGGTAGTTGGTGTATGGAACTGATTTCCTGAGATTGTGGCGGACGCTGTTTCAATTGAGGTATTCAAAAAGGAATTGGATTTCAAATCCCTACAGTGCAGTAGGAGGCCATTCAGCTCATTAAGCCTAGACCAACTGATGTCAATTCCACCAAGCACTATCCCTGTAACCTCATGTATTTACCCAGCTAGACCTCTGATGCTAAGGGGCAATTTTAGCATGAGCCAATTCAGCTAACCTGCAGGAGGAAATCCATGCAGATACTGGGAAAACATGTAACCTCTGCACAAACACTGAAGAGGCCAGAATTGAACCCTGGTCCCTGTGAGGCAGCAGTGCTAACTACTACATCACCATGTCACCCTTTCCAATAAGAGAGAATGCGTAAGGTTACGGGAATAAATCAGGGGAGTGGGATGAAGCAGAATGCTCGTTGAGAGAGTAAATGCAGTTTTGTTGGACATTTTGACTTCCTTCTGCATTGATCTGTGATTCATTTATAAATAATTTTCAATGCTAGAGAAGTTGTTTGAAAGTAATTCTGCATCAGGCTATTAAAAATTCACTCTCACTGAAATGGATGAACCCTCAACTTTTCTGGTTTGTTCAGTGGTGCAGCAATTTTGCATCCTTCATGTGTTCCCATGGTAAGTTTCTGGATGTGATAGCAATATAACAAAGCTTCTGGAGAAGCAGGACAATCCAGACAGCAACCTACTGTATTCCATGCTTAACTGCGCTTGTGAGGTTTTTATTAATTGGCTCAGTTAAATATCATCAGAGCAGTTAGAGAAGGACAACACCTGTTAGCCTTTCCAGCGATGCCCATTTCTCTTGAATGAAATAAAGATTTTAATTCTGACTGCCTTTCTCTGTGAGTGCACAATATTAGCTATGGCAAAATTATCTCAAATGTGCAATCCCGAAGAAACCTAAAGCAAAGCACCCACAGCATCATACTGGGAGAGTATGATGCTTGTGGCCTAATAATTTTTATATGAGCTCCAAAATGTTAACTCCTACTGTGATGAATTAGGGAAACACAAATGCACAGTTTAGAGAAAAATATTATTTGTTATCACAAAAACCACAAGCTCGATCTTTATGAAGCTCGGGGCTAAATTAGTTAACTGTTTTAAGTTTGATTAAATTTGCACATGCAAATGATTCTTTTAAAAAAAACCTTGCCTTGAGAACATGGAAAGGTATATGTACAAGAATCATATTCCTACAGTGCAGGAACAGGCCATTGACTTAATCTGCACCTAAGACCCATTCCCGTAACCCCATGTATTTATCCTGCTAATTACCATAACAGTAAGGGACAATTTAACATGGCCAGTCAACCTAACCTTTGGAGTGTGGGAGAAAACCAAAGCATTTGGAGGAAACCCATGCAGACACTGAGGGAACATACTAACTCTACGCAGACAGTGATCCGAAGCCAGAATCGAACCTAGGTCCATGACGCTGTGAAGCAGCAGTGCTAACCACTGTGCCGCACTACCACAAAGCAGTGACTGATGTTTAAGAAGAGGCTTATTGTAATATATTACTGAAACAACTTGGTTTATTAAAATGCTCAGCTTAAAGTTCATTCTGGTCTACTTAAAATAATACAGTTTCAATATATTTGTAGTGGTGGCATGTTAATCCTTTCACAAGAATCTAGAAGCCAAGTGGCCCAAGCCTGCCATATAATAGAATTCAGCAATCTGAATAAGAGCAATGCTGGCTGGGTTAAATCTTCTTGTCTATGTCAGGTAGCAATGCAAGACCAAAGGGAATGTAGAACAGTGCCTTATCCAATGGGAGAAAACAAAATACTAAGTTTCCAAAGCATATTGATAACACTTTGAAAGTAAAAGTTTTTTTTTGTCATCATTGAAGTAACAACTTTGCAGACGTACAGCAGTAATAAGAAGTGGGTTGTTCTGCACATCTGGCACAAACTATTTTATCACTTTGTTCTTTATTTTGCAAAGGCCATTGTGCTAACATTCATACAAAGATGAAGCCCTTACAAGGATACAATTAAAATGTAGTTTTTAACTGCTGGAAGTGAAGTTGAGGAGAAATAAAATTATTTTAGTGTTGATGTTACACTGAACAGATTTGATGGGGGCACATAGTTGCATTTTGACAGTTAGGTTGAAAGGGAGTCCATCCAAGTTGCTGCCAAACTAAGGTGATGAAAGAAAGACGTTGCATTCAGCCAGGAGCTTTCATGTCCTCTGGATCACTCGAAGCATCTTTCAGGCAAAGAAATTCTTTTGATGTGCGGTTATTGTTGTTATGTAGAAAGACCGGCAGTTACTTTGTGCTGGGGTCTCACAGACAGCAGTGAGAGAAATGACCAATGATTTAGTGATGCTTCTGAGGAATAAACGTAGGCCAGGAAAACCTGCTCTTTGTTAAATTATGCCTTGGGATCCTTTATTTTCACCTGAACTGACTGACCAGTGAGACCTTGGATCAGGGTCTGATGTGAAAAGCAGGGACATCGATAGTGCAGCATTCCCTCAGACGCAGTGAATCGAGTCAGCTTGAAAGTTATAATGTTGTTGAAACTTGTGTGATCTGGTACTTTCTAGCTGCTTTCATATTTTCTTGTGTTGACAAACACTGCTTCCTAACAGCACTAACAAGCGTCAGGTTTCTAGGGTGCTTGTAGTTATCCCCCAATCTTGTATCCCATCCCGATCCTTATTCTGCCCCACTCCTCCTTGTGTTCAACCTGCCCTGTGTTTATTCTCCCTTTGGCTCAGCCAGGCCATTTATTTAGCTACCAGTAGAAGGGAATCATTAAACATCAGATTAGAACAGGGTAAGAGGAGATTTATTTGAGATTTTCAAAATTCTGATAGTTTTCGCTGAAGTGAACAGGAAGGAGCTGTTTTCACTGGCAGGTGGGACAAAGTGTAAGTTTACTGGCAAAAGAACCAACAAAGTGCTGAGGGAATTTTTTTAATGTGCAAACTTATTGTGAGTTGGAATGCACTGCCTATTACTGTGGTGGCAGCAGATTCAATAATAATTTTTGCAGGGTGGCACGGTAGCACAGTGGTTAACACTGCTGCCTCACAATGACAGAGACTCTGCTTCAATTCTGGCCTTGGTTGACGTTCTGTGGAGTTTGCATGTTCTTCTTGTGTCTGGGTGTATTTCCTAAGGAGCTTCAGTTTCATGGAATCATTGAGGTTTACAGCATGGAAACAGGCCCTTCGGCCTAACTTGTCCATGTTGCCTTTTTCTTTCTAAACCCTAAGCTAATCCCAGTTGCCTGCATTTGGCCCATATCCCTCTATACCCACTGTACCCATGTAACTATCGAAATGTTTTTTAAAAGACAAAATTGTACCTGTCTCTAGTACTACCTCTGACAGCTTGTTCTAGATACTCACCACCCTCTGTGGGAAAAAAATTGCCCCTCTGGACATTATTGTATCTCTCCCTTCTCATCTTAAACCATGCCCTGTAGTTTTAGACTCCCCGCATTTGGGAAAAGATATTGATTCTCCAGCTGATCTGTGGCTGTTATTATTTTATATTCTTCTATAAGATCACCCCTCAGCCTCCTACACACCGGAGGAAAAAGTCCCAGTCTATCCACCCTCTCCTTATAACTCAATCCATCAAGTCCTGGTAGCATCCTAGTAAATCTTTTCTGCACTCATTTTAGTTTAATAATATCCTTTTCTACAATAGGGTGACCAGAACTCCTCCCACAAGTCCGGGTTAGGTGGATTGGCCATGCTAAATCATCCCTTAGTGTCAGAGGGATTAGAAGAGTAAATTTCCAGCATTCAATAATTCTAAATCTGGAGCCTTTCCATTGAAGAGTTAATACTTTGAGAACATACAGTAACTTTAAATTTATCCAGTTAATCTGATGGTATAAAGTGCAATAGGCCTGTCATATGATGGAATTAGACCATTACCATACGTGGTCTCAACACGATGACCTGTATAGCACTGTCAATGGAATATTGAGGCAGTTACTGTTTTAATACATGTTATCTATTAGGTCTGACGTTATCTGTAGAGAGAGAACAGGGCTAACGTTTCGAGTCTGGGTGACTCTGTTGGCTCTATTCTCTCACCATCAGATGCCATCAGACCTGCTGAGATTTTCCAACATTTTCTGTTTTTGTTTCAGATTCCAGCCCCCTGCAGTAATTTGCTTTTAACTATTAGGTCATCGGGCATAAGGAATTGCACATTAAATTTGGGGAGGGAGACACAGCGGGGAAATGCACCCAACATTGAAAATACCAGGGAGAACATTAGCCTCCCTATCTTGGTAAGGTTCAATCACATTTATATCCTTAGCAGGAATGGACCAATAATGAGAGGCACCATTCTCTGTGTGATCCACTTCATTGCCTGATCTTTGGTGACTTCACCAGTTTAATGAGAATGTGGGGAGTTAGGGATTTTTAATGTAAAATAAATACTTTGTGAGGGGATAGTATAAATTCCTGGTAAAGTTTGAAGGACCTGTTTTCCTGTTAACTTCAGTTGCAGATGCACTGGAGATACTTGATGGACAAAATCCATGAACTCACAACGCCAATTTGCAAAACTAGGGAAGTTCCTCCACTGATGGCCTGCTGCTTTTCGAGGCATAAGCTGACATTGTGCAAGTGTTTTCTTTTCGTTTATTTTGTCTTTCCTCCTTATTCTTCTCTGCGACCCGTAGTGTTGGCCTTGAAAGAAACATGACTGTTGTAAATTGAAAATCGACAATTGATTTTTCTATTTCTGTGCACTTAAAGGAAAATTTCTTATGAACTATTCGCTTGAGTGAACTCTGACAGAATCATTCTTTTCAAAGGCTGTTGATATTCAGCCATGAATCTTGCAAATTGTTAGAAGGAATGCATCTACTTTTGCTCTTCTGTGAGCATTGGCCAGCTAGCTCACTGCTATTTAAAGCAGTAATTAGAGTAGTAGGGGTACTGGGTTAAGCCCGTTTTCCTAAGGTTCCATTAAGTTTGACGCTGTTCTAATTATACTGCAGCCAGAACCAGCCTTTTGTTTGGTAAGGAGTATGGTCGTGGGCTTAATGAGGCTGTCAGATTGCTTCAGTAGACAAGTGTCGCAAACTTTGCTGACGTATTCTCATAATGTCTGTTAGTATTTCTGCTTGAAAGGTGCTGGCTGGGGAAGTGACTCAGATGTGTGGAACTCTGGAGGAACAAGATGAGAGTCTGCAGCAAATGAAAGATAAAATGCAGATTGTACGTCGTTTATTAACATTCAACATCAGATGTTGAGATGAGATGTGGTGTAGTGCACCAGTAAATACTGAATTGCCGTCTTTGCTGCGGTGGTTTGATCATTTCCTGGAATTATATCCCATTAGCAAGTTTCTTCCTTAATGATTGTTTCATTATTTCATAAAGTGACAGTATGGAGGACATTTATCTTGATTCAGGATTTGTTTCTTGAGGTTTGAACACCCAACCTGTAGGCAGAATTCCCCCATTTTGAGATTAAGTGCAATGGTGGACAGCTCTGGGAGTGCTTACCCTGCCAGTCAGCACAATGGAATTCCCTCGTTAGATTTAACACTTGGTAACTTATTAATTAAGCACCATTGACTTTCCCGCCAACTCTCCTGGCAGACCACCCACCCTCGGCTGATGGGTTTGAAGATGTGATGCGGAGATGCCGGTGTTGGACCGGGGTAAACACAATAAGATGTCTGACAACACTAGGTTAAGTGCAACCCATTTATTTGATAGTAAACTCACAAGCTTTCGGGGTTTTTCCCTTCGTCAGGTGAATGGAAAGTTCTGGCCTCAGACAGAGCATATAACAGCAAACAGTTTACAGATTACTGATTTAGAATGTGAGTCTTTACACCTAATCTGCTATTCAAGTTGGCCTCTTTAAGACTTAGAATCCTTACAGTACAGCAGGAGGCCATTCGGCCCAATGAGCCTGCACCGACAATAAATCTACCCTATCCCTGTAACCCCACACGTTAATCATGTTAATCTCCCCAAAACAAGGCTCAATGTAGCATAGCCAATCAACCTAACCCACACGTCTTTTGGGCTGTGGGAGAAAAACAGAGTACTTGGAGGAAACCCTCGCAGATACTGGGAGGCCATGCAGACTCTGCACAGTCACCAAAGGCCAGAATTGAGCTCGGGTCCGTGGTGCTGAAAGGCAGCAGTGCTACCCATTGTGTCACCAAACAGATGTTTTTTGACATTGTATGTTGACTTCCACAGACTCCCTTCTCCCCCATGCCCTGAGTGGTTGAGGGATGGACACTGTCATTAGAGCAAAGTTCTAAGAGTATTCTGTGCGTTCCATGTGGGATTCAGTGAGTACTTTGTCTTATTCTGATTACAACCTCCTTGGGGCACAGGGTCTGGAAGCAAGCTGCCCAGATTTTCTATTTGTAACATATTTCTGGTTCCAATTACAATTAATTTATAGTTTTCATCATTGACTCTGGCACAGTTGGCTCCAGGCACGGTGAAGCCTAATTGTTTGTGACTGCTATTGACCAAAGGAGTTTAGTGAAGGAAGAGGAAACTGCAGGTTTAATTGTTGCATTTCTTGGAGCTATTGCCTGGAAATGTATACCGTACACACGCAAGGCAAACTCCAGTGTCACCCCTGGGACACTTCGACATTGATATTCTACTTGTGCAATACGCATGGCTGGAGGAGTAACTTAGCATGCATTTTTTAAAAATCTTTCTTCCCCAATTTAAACTGGTATTTGCAATCAGAAAACAAACAGTTGCCTAGGTAACAGCTAGCAGAAATCATCCCAAGGTTTTGGATAGTGCAAATCATATTTTGTCATTTTGCAGCCCCTGTACCCCTCAGCTTTCCTTTTGCCTTTTACTCTCTCTCTCTCTCTATTTCTCTTTATCCTTTTCCACACTGTTCTGCACTAACTATGTTCACTGGGATTCAATCGCACCTGCTCTGGGTGGCCCTCCTCCCTTGCAAGTAAAATATATAAATATTTACATAGTGACTTATCTCCATAAGCACTTTGTGTTGTGAATTATAATCAAGAATAAACAGTAGTTAAATTTCTCATGCTTTTAAATTCGCCTTGGTGTTAGGTTATGCTTTGTTTTGGGTTTCTGTGATCTGAAGAATGGTGGAAGTTCTACATTAGGCTTTTTTATCATCCTAAGTAACCTTCTCTGATGCTGCAGTCACTTGAGTTATAGGTTGAGTCGTGTGTTTGCATCTGAATGATGTATTTACTTATCTGTACATTTTAATGTAGTAAGAGTTCCCAAAGTGTTAAAGGCATTTGTTATGAATAAAAATATTTTGGCATTTTTGACAGATGGAGAAATCTGGGGAGTTGAACACAAGTTTGATGGGAGGTAGAGTTTTAAGAGCATCCCCCCAAACGTGAGGGAAAAAGTTTCAGAGAGGGAATTCTAGAACTTAGGACCATGTCAACTAAAAAACATGACTGCCATTTTTGGTGCAGCTAAAAGCAGGAATGTGCAGGAGGCTAGAGTTGAAGGATTTGGAACGCTCCGGGTTTAGAGGAGCAACACCAATGGGGAGGGACGTGGAGGAATTGGAAACCCAGGATGAAGGTTTTAAAATTGAGGTGTTGTCTCAGATGGGAAACCAGTGAAGGCCACTAAGCCAAGGGTAATGGGCAAATGAGTTTTGGAGTGACTTGATACTGACGGGAGAATTTTGAGTAAGAAATTTATATGGGATGGAAGATGAGAGACCATTGGAATAGTCAAACCTTGAGGTAACAAACACCTGAAAGAGGGTTTGAGCAGCTTGTGGACTTTCAGAAGGTGACATTATGAAGTTGGCAGTCAGCAGATTTGGTGGTGATACAAATTTGTTGCAGGAAACTCAATTCTAGTTCAAGCATGACAGGTAGAAGGTGGAGAAGCTGGAGTTGGACTGGGGTGAAAGTCCAACAGGCTTATTTAAAATCACAAGCTTTTGGAGCACTGCTCCTTCATCAGGTGAGTTATGAAGCTTGACAGATTGCAGAAAGTTGATTAAAAGATTAATTGTAAAGAAAACATTTCAGAAAAACACAAATTGTAATATTTTTCATTTGGTAGTGGTGTCGTATTTTTAAAGTGCCGGGATATGAGAATGATAACTAACAGACAGAGTGACAGCGTGAATCTGAACTGTAGGTTCATTATGGTAGTGAGCCTAGAGATACTTCAAACAGATGTTTACCTAGGGTATTTTAATAAGAATGACAGTAAGAGGGATGGCGTGGTGGCACAGTGGTTAACACTGCTGCTTCACAAAATGCACCCAGTTAACCGATTACCACCTTTTGCTTAGTGCAGAATGACCTGGTTAATCAGCATTTTTCAACTTTCTCTTCCCCTTTTTGATCACCTTTTTTTCTTTTTCTCTTTTGTTTCTGTGTTCAGAGAGGAGAGAATGCAAAATCTGCTAGAACACTCTGGCAAAGCAGTCGATAGAAAGTATGCAAGGGTCATTTAATTCTGTCCCGCAAAGTTATGTTTATTTAACTGTATTTAAGACATGCCATTACTTGGTGCCTTTGTACTCTCTGCCCCTGACAACTGGGATTGAACTTGTCACACAAAAACCCCACGTTTCATAGAATCATGGAAAATAGAAGCAGGAGTAAGCCCTTTGAGCCCGTCCGGCTATTCGTTATGATCATTGCCGATCATCAAATTTGTAAAGATGTGCTGTATTTCTTTGTCTGCTACCTTTAATAAAGTGCACGTGAAGTGGTGGGGGCTTCTTTATTTTCTGTCATGCTTTAGGAGTGACTTGAGTGAGATGTCTCATAAATAAACCATTTCTGTCAGATGTGATGGTGTTCCAGTTGTATCATGAGTTCGGCCTCATCAATGGGGAGTAGTGACCACCACCTTCTGTCCCAGAGAACGAGATTGATGGAGCGAAAATTCATGACTTCATGAAAGGGGACTCAGAAGAAGGCATTGGGGGATTTGCTGCATCCACAATGAAATTTATGCAAAATGTCTGTTTCTGGGTCTCTCAATTTTTATTTTTATTTGATTTATTATTGTCACACATATTGCATACAGTGAAAAGTATCGATTCTTGCGCACTATACAGACAAAGCATACCATTCATAGAGAAAAGGAGAGGGTGCAGAATGTAGTGCTACAGTCATAGTTAGGTTGTAGAGAAAGATCAACTTAATGCAAAGTCCATTCAACGAAGGCAGGGAAGAAGCTATTCTTGAGTCGGTTGGTATGTGACCTTAGGCTTTTGTAACTTTTTCCTATGGAAGAAGGTGGAAAAGAGTATGTCTAAAGTACGTGGGGTGCTTGGTTATGCTGGCTGCTTTTCTGAGGCAGTGGGAAGTGTAGACAGAGTCTATGGATGGGAAGGCGTGTTTGAGTGCTGGAGGGGGCTTCGCTCACGATCCTTGATAGTTTCTTGGGCAGAACAGGAGCCATACCAAACTGAAACAACCAGAAAGACTGGTGCATCTGTAAAAGTTGGTGAGAGCTGTAGCTGACATGTTAAATTTCTTAGTCTTATGAGAAAATGGAGGCATTGGTGGGCTTTCTTAACTTTGGCGTCAGCTTGATGAGGGCATTCCAGATTAAAGGAGAACTGAAAGCAAATATACAAATGCGGCAGAATATTTATCATTTTGTGTCAATTTAAACAGCTGTTATCCTGTTGAGAAGTACAGACTCTAACAATGTATAAAAGCCAAAACTTAGAATTGGATTTCAACACTGATTCATAATTAACATTTCATTCTAAGTTTTTAATACAAAAACCAAGACTCATTTTTCAGCCACCTGCTAACAAATTTGAGATCTGTTGAAATACTTTGAAATTAAATATCATGAGATTTTGGTCCATCTTTCAGTCTTAAAAATTCACCAGAAGCAGTCATTTTCCTCCAATTAAATCAACAGGAAGAATCAGGAAATTATGCTTATTTTCTTAAATTAATGACAGCTATTGGTTATAAAGGAAGTGAGGGGTATTTAGCTTATCTTTCCGACAAAGGAGATGCTGCAAGCTGAGTTTTGCAATTGTTTGTACAGTGAAATGAAATTATTTTAGAAGCTAGACATTTCTTTTTAAGGTGAAGTATTTATTCACTTACAGTTGATTACATTATATTGTGCAAGATTTTTAATAAGTGGATTTGTGTGAAATCTGGACCTGTTTACATGCTGAAGTACTTTGTAATTAGAAATACCATGAGCAGAATATATCATCTGTACTGAATGACACAGATACAACATTGAAATCTTGAGACTCATAGAATCATAGAAACCCTACAGTGCAGAAAGAGGCCATTTGGCCCGTCAAGTCTGCGCTGACCACAATCCCACCAGGCCCTACCCTCATATTTACTTGTTAATCCCTCAGGACACTAAGGAGCAATTTTAGCATGACTAATCAACGTAACTCGCACATCTTTGGACTGAGAAAGGAAACGGGAGGAAACCCATGCAGACATGAGGAGAATGTGCAAACTCCACACAGACAGTGACCACAGCTGGGAATCAAACTCAGGTTCCTGGAGCTGTGAAGCAGCAGTGCCACCCATTCTGAAAAGATTTGTCATGGGCCTTTGCGAAATTGAATACTTTTGAATAACCTTGAATTCTTCAGATAGATGGATGTGTCTTGTGATGGGACATATGCTTTTGTAAAGCATGCATTTTTTTTGTGTGATGCCCCCTTTAAGACTGGGGACAGTGGATTGGGGAACATCCATTGCTGCTGTTGAAGTGTTGCCAGAGTCCACGAGACTGCTTGCTTGTTTAAAGGGATCAAAGAAGGGAGTCTCCGAGAATTTGGGGAAATATTCTGAAATATTAGTTTCCTTGATGATGATGGCATTAGTGTTCCAAGGAATATCATGTGGCCAGAGGTTGCCTTAAGGATGAACCACCATGAAGGGAAGGATAAATAGAAAGCTCATCATTGTGTGTTTAGGTCAGCTTGTGTTTGTGTTTTTATCTTTGCAGCTCGAATCACTCCAAGGAAACAAGTAAGCGGAAATGAGCAAAATTCTCTTCAGATGGAAAAGATCTTGAAACGGGTCTTTGAGAATGGAGCAAAGACCGTGTTGTGATTTCTATCACACATTTGGAAAGAGAGAACACATCTGAGGACAGGAAGGGAAAGGGGTTGTGGATTGGGCAAGACCCACTGTTGCTGTTGAAGTGTTGTCAGAGTTCACAAGACTGTTTGCTTGTTTTAAAGGGGTCAAAGAAAGGAGTCTCCAAAAATTGGGTGTCATCAGGACTGCTGGGACTTGAGTGCAAAAGGGTTTCCAGACGTGTGTGACTCGAGGTCTGCAGACTAGAACACTGCATTTGCCTGACGAAGGCCATAGAGTCGAAAGCTCACAAATTTACTATCAAATAAATTGGTTGGATTTAAAATTGGTATTGTAAAACTTTACTGAGTTTATCCCAGTCCAATGCCGGCATCTCTACATCATGCTTATCTTTATATAGAGCTCTTCTGGAGCTTACATTTAAGGACTCAGCTTTTCCTTTGCTGATTTCTGGCTTCCTTCAACGTTTTATTGCCAGTCTTAGTGAACAGTCAGACGAAGGAACAGAAGCTAAATACATCAACCAGTAGATTTGGAATGTGAAAAAGCCTTTTTTAAATGGTGTCTTAGAGGAAGAAATCAAAATAATTTACTTTCAGCCGGGGAGGGATGTCTTATTCCTCGACCACGTGCCACCCAAGAAGCCCATGTCCATTCCCTCCTCCACCTGCTGTAAGGATCCATTGCTTTCCCCAGTGTGTTCCCTTGGAGCTCTGCTGGTTTTCCACCTTACCCATTCGGCTGTGCAGCGTGGGACTGCTGATTTAAGATTTCAGTTTTTCCACTTGACTCTTCTGTTTTTCCGCCTCCTTTTGTCGGGGAAAAATTTACAAAAGTCTAAGGTCACGTACCAACCGACTCAGAAGAACAGCTTCTTCCCTGCTGCCATCAGACTTTTAAACTGACCTACCAAATATTAAGTCTTTCTCTACAGCCTGCTATGGTTAAAACATGACATTTTGCACCCTCTACTTCCCTTCTCTGTGAATGGTATGCTCTGTCTATCTAGCATGCAAGAAACAATACTTTTGACTGTATACTAATACATGTGACAATAAATCAAATCAAAGTGATGCTGCACCTTTTGAACAAAGATCAGTCTATCACAGTAACAGGCTCCTTTGACCCTCTGAGTCAAATGATGCCTGTCTAAATTAAAACCGTATGCAATTAGAGTCCATATCCATTTTCACCTTATTCATGTATTTGAGTAGATGACCTTAAATGCCGCTATTGTACCCATTCCCACAATCTCCCCAGGCACCACATTTCCGAGATTACCACCCTCTATATAAAAAAAAAACTTGTCTCGCACACCTCCTCTAAACTTTTCCCCCACACACCTTAAACCTATGTCCCATAGCACTTGACTTTACTACCCTAGGAAAGAGCATCTGACTGTTCACTCTGTCCATGCCACTCATAATCTCAAACCTCTCTCAGGTTGATTTCGTGTAACTTCTTTTGAACAACTCTACAATGGATATCATTGCAAGCAAAATACTACTGAAAATGAATGTTCAATCCAAAGCAAATGGGAACAAGTTGAACATCAGAAATTGGGTAAAAACTTTTAAAATTAAAGTTTATTTTATTAGTCATAAGTAAGGCTTACGTTAACACTACAATGAAGTTACTGTGAAAATCCCCTAATTGCCACAGTCCGGCGCCTATTCAGGTCAATGCAGCTAACCAGCACATCTTTCAGACTATCTAACAATGATATTGGAATCATTCCCAGATATGTCTAATAGAGTTTTTGTTTGATTTGAATTTTATTTGGGAGGTAGAATATTCCCTTTTTGTGTGAGGGTGACGCTGTATGTGGTCAGCATTCTCCATGTTTCATACTGGATGGTGCTGAGTGAAGATGACTGACTGACTGTGAAGTATTTGCTGCAAGGCCATTCAGAAATAATGAGCAGGATCCGTATTAACTGAGAAATCATTATTATGCTCATTAGGTGCTGATAACTCTGAAATATTGATAACAGCTTGCATTTATATAGTTCTTTTGGTGTGTTAAAAATGTTCTTTTTATTCTCATTGTTAAACTTCTACAAGATAAAGTAGTGCCTTTAATGGGATCTTGTTAATCACTGTCTATGGACCATAATTATTATGGTAAGGTTTTCTTGATGTGGAAATGATGCAATTCAGCACAATTTATCACAATCCGTAAGGATTGTGTTCAACATCAGACCAGCCACCTTCAGCAGCAAGGTTTTCAGATCCAGCTTTCTGTCACCATTTTGAAGTGAGAAGTTTATTTATTACTGTCACAAGTTTACATTAACAGTGCAGTGAAGTTACTGTGAAAAGCCCCTAGTCGTCACACTCCAGCACCTGTTCGGGTACACTGAGGAGTAATTTTAGCATGGTCACTGATCCTCACCAGCACATCTTTCGGACTGTAGGAGGAAACCGGAGCACGCGGGAGAAACCCATGCAGACATGGGGAGAACGTGCAAACTCCACACAGCCAATAATCCAAAGCTGGAATTGAACCCGGGATCCTGGTGCTGTGAGGCAGCATTGCTAACCACCATGGTGCACCATTTTTGTGAGGAGTTGTGGGAGTGGTGTGGTTGGGAAGAGGGATTTTATTAATTATGTTGGTCAGAATGAGGAGCATACAGGTTGTGGAAAGGTGGGGAGTGGAATTCTTCCATTTTGGGACTGTTGCAGGAATTTGGAGTATTTTGTACTTCAGACACTGGGTGGATGGGGGAATCCACACCAAAGTTTTTGGTGCCCCCTGCATTAATTAAGCATCCGGGTGCTTAGTACCAATTGCTGTAGTGAGGCAGGCCTGATGGTGCATAGTCTGATGTCCTATCTGGGCACCATATCGAAACATCACTTCTTCAATAGACAGATGGACTTTCTGAGAAAGAAGATTGTTCCCTGAGATGATTCCGAGACTGGAGGATGGACTCCCTCCAGGATACCTAATCTGGAAGGCCCACCTGCAGATGCAGCATCCCCTGACCCACTGCCGTGAAGCTTCTTGTTCTGGCCGTTGTGAACTGCAGAGGCAGCCCCAGGCATTGTTCCGATGAGTCCCAACATCCACATGTAGCATTGTTTGAAATGTGCCTTGTATCAACATGTTTTTGTTCTGGCAATGCCAGAAAGTCTCGCTGTAAATTCGCATTGGCATGAAAGCAATTTCTGTGCTTCCCACCCCAGCCCCCCAAGTCCACCGCCAGGAAGGATTTGGGAGAATTCAACTCTGCATTTTGCAAATGTTTTGCTGGGGAAAGTTTCCAATGTGTCCAAGTCAACAGTTGTATTATTTTTTGGTGGGAAGTGAAGAGGTGGAGATAATGGGAGAGATCCTTTGGTCTTCCTGCTACGTGTTTCCCATTACTATGTGAATGGGAATTCCTGGTGGGAAACCCGCAGGCGTGGCGAAAGCTGCAGGACTGGAGAATTCGTCGGCACGAATGGCCCATATTCTTGAACTGCGGCCTCCCGGACAAAGATTGTGTCTGTATTTGGTAGCACGTGGAGCTTGGGTGGCAGACGGCCACTACCTTTTTAAAATTTTGGAGAGGTCTATTACTCTGCCATCAGGAGTTAGAAGTAGACTTTACCACTGCAAATAGAAAACAACAGTTGTGACCCAGACTGGAAAGAAACCCGAATTGCACATTGACAGAGTTGAAAATTGGATGCTGAAGTTGACTATATTGATGGCAATATGTGCAGAAAAGAACATGTTTAAAACAAAGGAAATAAAACAAAGACTGACTTCTCTATGTTGCCAGTGTGTCTCGCTCTCTCCCCCATCATCTCCTCCTAAGCCCACATTCAGTAACTTGAATGAGTGCAACTGACAGCTGAACAAAGCTGAGTGAGTCAGCTTGTTTGGAGCACTTAATTATTCTTCTTCTTTGCTGATTATTTCCTTTTTACAGCTGCACATTTATTCCAGCTTTGAATAGTTTGAATTTTATAGTTGCATCTTCATTACCCAATTACAATGGAATGCCCAAAGTAACACTTGCAATTTTTGTTTGGAATGATTTCTCACTTTTTAAAATAGGTTTTAACCGTTTATAAGCAGAGTCAGATTTCACTGTCCAAGGTACCTTTGCAAAGTTTTTTAAAGTCCTGCAATTTTATTGATGGTGGGCTTTTTTGGTCTTTGGCTACGCAGTACAAGACTCGATGTGAGCAGCTGAAAAGTACCTGTATGTGTCTGCGATGTACCTACTCCACCTTCAGTTATCAATGATCTATAACCTGTAATTATTTAATAAATTCCTCTGCCTCATGAGAACTCGCAGTCTCCTGAACACCTTCCCATGCCCCCTCTCAAGTGTAGGGCGGCACAGTGGTTAGTTGTTGATGTATGAAAGAAATTTCTGTGTATTTTAGAAATTAGGTTGCAGTGTGGCAGGGTTATGCAGTGATTAGCACTGTTGCCCAGCAGCGCCAGCGTGGCTGGTTTGATTCCCAGCTTGGGGTCTGTGCGGAGTTTGCTCGTTCTCCCCGTGACTACATGGGTTTCCTCCGGATGCTTCTGTTTGTTTACACAACCCGAAAGAGGTACTGGTTAGGTGCGTTGGCCATGCTAAATTCTCCCTTCCTTTACCGGAACAAGTGTCGTAATGTGGCAACTAGAGGATTTTCACGGTAACTTCATTGCACATTAGTCTAAGCCTACTTGTGACACCAGTAAATAGACTAAAAAAAAACTTGAATTTAAATTTTGAATTCCCTTTGTTCATTTTGTTCAATGCTGTGCCTCCCCCCGCCCCTCCCCTGTTGCTTCTCAGAAGGCTTTACCACATTAAAAGTTCTATGTAAGTGCAAGCTGTTGTTGGCATGGTCACCATCCAGCAGTTCAAATGTCTCAAAATGCAAATCCATATCTGTTCAAGCTGTTAAATCCCAAATTACTTTGTGTGATCTGGTTGCTCTCCAGAGACCTGATCTGTTGCTCTTTCAAATTCCTGAACCTGCTGTCGTTCAATAAAAACAAATCCATATTGCATCTTAGTTTGGCCTGGGTTTTTTTTATGCTGATCTGGATTCAGGGCGGGTTTAACGTCTTCCCGCCAATCTATTTAATCCTCCTGAAACTTTTACAATATTGTACGTTTGAATTTGAAGGCCGACTCGAGGCTCATTCCCAGTTAAGAGGAGGAAAATGTTCTCTCTTCTGGGCTTCCTACCGAATAAACTGACTGCTATACTCTGCATGAGATCATCCAAAAATTGATCCAGCCGTTTTACCTCCAGCTTTATTTCTTCCTTGGCGTTGAGTCCAACTCGTATATTTTAGTTCCTTCCTGGACATTTTGTATATAATCAAGAATAGCTGGGCAAGGCATAAGTAGATTTGATCCTACCCATATCCTCCCATCTGGTATGCCTGGAGCACTGTTTTCTTTTGGTTAAGTAGCTATAGCAACAATTTATAATGAAAACATCACTAAAAATCAAATCACAAGTTTGCAATCCTGATAAAGTATGTGATTCATATTGCTAAGCCAGGGTAAAGCTCACAATCTTGAGATGCTACTGTATAACAGACTTGCTACTTAATCTCCACAGCGATGGGTACAGACTCATCTGAGGTGGCACAGTGGTTAGCACTGCAGCCTCATGGTGTCAGGTTCCAGTCCATAACTCATCGGGTCAGTCAGTGACATTGGGGTTAATGAAAATGGTGGAACAGTAATTAGAACTGCTGTCTCACAGCCCCAGCGACCCGGGTCTGATTCTGCTCTTGGATGACTGCGTGAAGTTTGTACGTTCTCCCTGTGTCTGCTTGGGTTTCCTCCGGGTACTCTGGTTTCTTCCCACGCTCCAAAGATGTGCAGGTTAGGTGGATCGACCATCTAAATTGACTGTGCTAAATTGCCCCTGAATGTCCCAAGATCTGTAGGTTAGATGGAGTAGCTGTGGGAAATGTGTGGGGCTATAGGGATAGGCAGGGGCAGAGGGTCTGGGTGACAGAGAGTAGGTGCAGACCTGATGGGCTCAATGGTCTCTTCTGCGCTGTACAGATTCTATGATACTCTATTCTTTAATGAAAAGAGAAACAAGCCTTCAGGAGAGAAATAGTTAAGCTCGTGTGACAGGTGCAGCTCTTGACCATCTCCAGAAAGCACTTAAGGTCTGTATAAATCGGAGCTAGGGATTAGCTTGGGCAGATGAGTGTAATCCGTGTTTCAGAAATGTTCACATGAGCCTGAGAGGCAGAAATGCCAACGTTTCAGCAAGAGCTATTTGTAATGCAGAATAGGCCGGAATAGTAACAAGTTTTTATTAATTTCTGAGTTGGGGGGAGAAAACACATGTATTATGTAAGAAAAATGGCAAGCACAGCTGCATTCATAAATATGTAGGTTTGTAAATATTCAGGATGCGTGGATCACTCCTGGGTATTATTATTGGCATGCATTAATGTTGCTTTTGGAAAAAAAAATGTATTTTATGGAGGATTAAAAGATCAAAGCTTGCAATGTTTCAAAAAAATCTGTGGAGATTTTTGAATCCAATGACAAGTTACATCAAAAATAAATCATTTTGTTTTTATTTGTGAAGGGATCTCTGTTACATAATCAGATTGAAATGTGCAGGTGATGTTAGCCCACACAGCCTGGCACCAGAAGATGGCCTGCATATGTTTAGACCAGGTGGTGATGGCCACACTGCATAGTGCCAGCTCCACTAAGTCTTTATGTCCTGCCGTGAGGCTGCTATCTAGCACATTCATCTTTCCTCCCTTGTTTTGCAGCCTTTGCCAACTGAATCTTGCCTCCATTGGGCATATCTGGATCACATGGTGCATTCCCAATCAGAGTCTGATTTTTTTTAAAATCCCTCAAAACCGATGCCTTGTCTGCCCTATGCTTGTACTAAGTACAAACAGCTGAAAGTTCTGTGTAGGATCCGGGTATAATTGGGTTAATGCCTATAAAGGGCACAGATGCTGCTCTAGGTATTTCACTCTTAATTACAACAAGTTTGCTGTTTTTAATCTGAGTTTTTTTTTAATGGTAGGTTGACATCGGCAGGTTGGCACAGTGGTTAGCACTGCTGCCTCACAGCATCGGGGAGCTTGGTTCAATTCTGGCCTTGGGTGACTGTGCAAACTCCACACAGACATTCTCCCTGTGTCTGCGTGGGTTTCCTCCGGGCGCACTGGTTTCCTCCCAGAGTCCAAACATGTGTGGGTTAGGTTGATTTGCCGTAACAACTTAACCCTAGTGTTAGGGGGATTGGCAGGGCGGGTATGTGGGGTTTATGGGAATGGTACCTGGGTAGAAATGCGTAGGCTTGATGGGCCAAATGGTCTTCTGCATTGTAGGGATCCTAGAAAAGGTGCGACATCTGTAAAATGCTGTCGGTAAAAATTGTTAAAAGAGAAAATTAAAGAAAAAATATGAAGTGATGAATTCTACCAGGATTGTTCTGAGAACCAGCCAATTTAATTCCCCCTCCCCACCCAAAGTTCTGTGTAATATACTGTCTCCTCAACCATTGTTATTTTAAATTGTGTGCGTATGACTGCGTGTGTGTAAAAGAGCAGACTGTGGTCAAGTGGTATCACCGCTGACCATTAATTCAGAAAGTCAGCTAACGTTCTGGAGACCTGGATTCGAATCCTGCCACAGCAGATGGTGGAATTTGAATTCGATATATGAAAAAAATGAAATTAAGAAGCTGCTGATGACCATGAAACCATTGCTGATTATTGGAAGATGTCCTTTGGGGAAGGAAATCTGTTATCGTACATGTGACTCCAGAGCCACAGCAATGTGGTTATCTCTCAACTACTGTCATCGGGCAACTAAGGATGGGCAATAAATGCCCATCTCCCATGAATTTATTAAAAATAATCTTTAATTTTCACTCTATGGACTTTGCTGTTGTGGAAGTGAAATGTAATTCTTATTGATGGCTGGTAAACCTATGAGTCAATGAAAGTTTTAGTTTCTGCCCAAAATAGAATGCTGGATTACAATTCAAAGTTAATTGTTGCCAGGCAAGTCTTCCAAGATTGAATTACTGATCTGGAAACTTAAGATCTCATTGGATGATGGGCGGAAGAAGACATGTGGAGGTGGAGCTACAGTCCTTGGTTAGACAATTAAGTGCCCCGCTAAATGCCTTTGCGAATTCTCTCACTAACTTTGCACGGGAGGTTTGGTCTCCTGTAGAGAGGCATGTTACATTGAGAAGGACTGCCCAGTCACAATGAGTAGACGATTTGTCTGGTCTCATTTCTAATTTGTGTTTATTGAAATATTTCTCATTTGCATGTCCACCTAATAAGCCTTTAAATTGTTGATGTATTCTGTGTATTTTAGAAATTAGGTTCCAGGGTGGCAGGATGCTTGCTCACAGCGCTAGGGATCTGGATTCAGTTTCTGGCTTGGGTCACCACCTGTGTGGAATCTGCATGTTCTCTCCATGTCTGTGTGGGTTTCCTCCGGGTGCTCCGGTTTCCTCCCCCAGTCCAAAAGATGTGCTTGGTAGGGTGCATTGACTATACTAAAATTTCCCCTCAGTGTACCTGGACAGGTGCTGGTGTGGCAAGTAGGGGATTTTCACAGTAATTTTATTGCAGTGTTAATGTAAACCTGCTTGTGACACTAATAAATCGATTATCATAGGAGATTTATCATTTTGAAAGCAGTTTGCTCTGGGAGCGCCACAGGGTTTGTCTCTCCTGTTTTGAGAAACTGGAATGATTTCACTGTTGAATATTCTTTATCTGTACATCTGGAAAACAAACACCTCAAAAAAACCAAATACTTTTTTTTGAACAACCCTGGCGAGAGTCAATGTGAATCTCGCTGACCTTTCGTGTGGAAAGTCTGTGACTTGACCAGACATGGAACTTGCTGACCAGACATGACCTTTCACAAGGGGCGTCCCGAGCAGACATGGACCTCATCCATAGAACCTGACCTTTAGAATGGCAAGTCGAGTTGTTTGCCTGCACTGTTTACAGTCACATTCTCTCACCTTATTTTGCAATTTGTGGTTGTGTTACCTGTGGTTTTGGGGTTCTGTTTGGTTATGTTGGTGAACAGAGAAACAACCTTGTAATTGCTGTTTATAGCTTACCTTGGTTTAGGCTATTGTGCTGTAAGTAGGCCGAAGCCTATCTTATGGTCGCTGCGTCACATTTGAAAACTAAAAGCATTTGAATGCTGAAAGAATCAGGTTTCGGATAAAGGACACTCAACGTCTGGAGGGATACAAGTGTTAATGGAGTGGCTGCCAAGCTGTCTACATCCTCATCCCTGTTCCTCCACTCAAGAAGTTTTTCCTGGGACATGGGCATCTCTGGCTCAGCCAACATTTATTGCCCATCACTAATTGCTCTTGAAAAGGTGTAGGGGAGCTCCAACGAAGTGATGATGAGGCCACGGACAGAGCCTGGCCATCTGAAGAGGAAGATGACGAGGAGCAGAAGGAAGGCTATGTACGTTCAGGCCATTCCGAAACAGGGCGATGAGCCAGCCAATGGCAGAGCAGCAGGGAGGCACGGACCTGCTTCCAGGGCTGACACAATGCTGGAAGGATCATTGCCAGATGGGCCCTTGTTCAGGATAGACTGGAAGACCTAATGAAAATCTTAACCACTGCCATCTGACAGTCCCTACTGACATACCTCCATCTATAGATTCTTGTACCTTGATGCTGCTGTTTGTCAAAGGACTGCTCATCCGTCACAAGACGGCGAATGAGCATCAATGAGTTTGATTTGGTCACATTCAAACTGCAGCTACCTTCTCCATCATAAATTATCATGTTCCAAACACACAACAATAATCTCTCTCAGCCTGTCAACGACCATCACCAAGCAATCTCTACACCACCCGTACTCCCGATTTACCACAGGCAATCTCCATGGACATCTAATCCACTGAGTGTAAGGGCCTGCCTATCCTCTTCTTTCCTTAGTGTGGCCTATCTCCGTGGCGCTCTTAGCTTTTTTGGTTTCAAACCACAGGATGAATCTATGTTATCCTCCTATACAGTAGATATTGGGTGAGATTTTCTACGCTGCCTTTGATGCGCTTTGTGGCGGCAGAAGTTGCGCGCCAGATGCCGCTGCTGTCAGTGAGGTTTCCCCTTCCCTCACTTTGCCACTGGAAAATCTGCGGCGGGGATTTAGTGCCAATGGGACCAGAAAATCTTGCCAGCGAGAATAGCCACAAAACTGACCATTTTTCTTCAATGAATCTGTGCATCACAGAGTGTATTCATATCTGTCATGAGCTGCTTATACATTTCTTTGCTTCAGCATTGAACCTTATCTACTGCATGCAGATGTGACCTTTCGCTTGGACCTCTGTCTCTCTGAGTCATCTTACCAGATTGTAATAGGTGACTGACTAAAGCTTTTGCAGCATTGGATCCACACTATCTCGTGGCACTTATCACTTACTCCTTGGTAGCAGCAGACAGCTCACGAAGGCCAGCCGGCTATATGATCTCTCATCTGCTTTGGGCATCCTCTGCTGACACCTGCCAGGAATTCTCCTGTCTCTGCTCACCTAACCTGGAGGCGCAAACCTGGCCCTTTGTTTCGAGTTTGGGATGAGGAACAGAAACATTATTGTGCAGATTGACTTGGGCCATGTACTGATATTCTTGCATTTATTTACCCCCCCCCTCCCCCCCCCCCCCCCCCCCCCCCCCCCCCCCACCTCAAATGACTACTTCGCTGTTGCTTCAATAAACATGCAGATTCTTCTCCAACAAAATCAGGGCATAGTTCAGAATAACTGAGTACCTGCTACTTGAAGTTGCATGCTTTGAAGATCCTCCTCAATCCTTCACACTCAGAATCATGTCTTCTGTTATCAGGAGAGCCAGAACACACTGAGAATGAAGGAAGAGGAGTTGAGTGGGTGCCGACTTGTAGCCTGGGGGAGAGGGAGCACTTTGCCGTGAATCATTCGTAGGCCAGCTTAGCTTTGTATCTCTTTCTTGTATTCTATTGCTCGGCAATGTTTTACCCTTTTATATACTGTTTGTTTGCCCCAGATTATAGTGTGACAGTATCCATGAGCTGGATCCCAGCATTTAAACTCATAATCCGGCATTCATCCCAGTTGGAAAAATACATTCCCAGTACTTTGTGGTTCTACAGTCTGCCACAGGGAATAAAAGCCAGATCCAGTAATGTAAATGCCAAAAGTGGTTCACAAATGTCAGTGTCTGAATCTGACCTATAAAAATGAATTGAGAAGAAAGATACAAAACAGAGAACCTGATGGAATTGCTTGAGCCGGCTCTGCTTCTGGTTGGGATTTGTTTCTTTCGCAGAGATGGGTATAGGAATGTGTGAATGAGTCTGGAGTGTTTGCGTACATCTACCTGATTTCCCGCAGTTGCGAGGTGCGGCTTCCGTTAGCAATCAGAACTGAGAATGTTAATTGTTTGTCTGGCTAGATTTTTACAAACCTGTGTGACAGACACAAGGGATTGTGTATTATATAGTTTGAGCATGCAGGCTATTAAATGAAATTCTAACGAGACCACTGTCTTCTGCCAGTGATTCCTTAGGTGAAATTAGTGATTCTGCATGTTGGGCTGTCTGCTTATGACCTTAGGGCAACTTTGAACTCTGGCAAACAAGTTATGATTCTTTTCAAAAAGACAGGTGCTAGATTTTGGCAATTCCCACAAAGTGTCAAAAACTGGTAGAAGTGAGCTAATTACTTTTGATTATAGTCCCACTAATGGGTGATGCTATCAAAGTTTTTTTTTAATAAAAGTTTGTCTGGTGTCCATCAACTCTCTTGAAATCTGATTTGATTGATAGGTGTAGTACCCAAGGCCTTCTAATAGTAATATTTCATGTAGCCTATGTTCAGTTTGGGAGTTGTATTCAATTATTTAGTTTCATGTCACGGACGTAGGCTAGAAAACCATGCTGTTTACAGTTAACCAAAGTTGAATAAATCTTCATTAAACGGCTCTACAGTCTCCAAATTACTCGCTCTGGTCAACTTGAGCAGATTGCAGTTTATTCAAAAGTAAAAAAACAATGCATTGGTATTTGTTCTTGCTTCTTTATAATTTTGCAGCTTGAAACAAATTCAAACGAGCAGGTTTAGCCTGTGCTGCATAAATTGCCGACTGCACTTTTATCCCGTACTTCATTAGCATCAAATCTGGTGTGCGTTACGCAGTAGTGGTTCTTTAATCTTGTGGTCTTTCATCCCAATGCTTTTTTATCTGCACAAGCCCAGATTTCGATTTGCTGGTTTGTTCATGCAGACTTGTTGAAAAGTAGTCTGAATTGTGATGTTTAATTCATCTATTGTGTTATTAGCAACAAAAAAAACTAGAGGAATAGTCAAAACAAGTACAAAGAGCTGAATCCCAAGATTTGCAGGTTAGGTTGATTGACCGTGCTAAATTATCCCTTCGTGTCTGAGATGTGGAGTAATTACGTGAGGTTACAAGGATAAGCCTTGCTCGGTTACTCTGTCGGTACAGACTCAATAGACTGAATGGTCTTCTCTATCATCCTGTACGATTTCAAAGGGCTGACGAGGTTCTCACAGTCAGCGGGAGGGGTGGGACCTATACACACGAGCCCTTTCGGAGAGCGGCTCAGGGAATGAATCTGACTCCCGCCGATAACAACATCGAACATCAGCCTCCCCGCGGCCCCGCCACAGCCTCCCGGTCCCTCCCAACCCGGCTAGGTAGTATCCCAGTACTACCCGCTGCATGGTCGAACGGTCGGCGACTAAACTGACTACCTCACCAGGCTTACCTGTGTGGGGAGGGTGACTAGACTCCCAGTAGGATAAAAAACAAGACCTACAAAGGGAGGATGAACCCTTTCTTGGGGTGAACGGCCATCTAGTACACACGTGATGTGAAACGCGAGAAGGGCATTCCTTGCATAGTAGCATGGTTTTGGCCATTCACTGCAACTGATCCTCTACCAGCTGTCCTGGTCCCACCTTGCCGCTGGATCGAAGAGGGGATGTCGAGAGGGTGAGTCTGGACTTGTGCAACTCCTTACCCACCTAAATCTACTCACGCACACGCTGTATCCTTCAGAGGAGTGGGGGCTCCTCAACAATTTAAAGTCCTGCAGCGACAGACAAGTGCCAAAGCGGCAGGCTTGACCGGCTGGAAGCCATAGGCACGATTCTGCATGCAGGCGGCAGGAGGAGAGTGGTTGAATGCGGGTTACAGAGCAGAAACCCCGTGAGGCAGCACCCCCTGTGTCTGAGCAGCCCTATTCAGGGAGGCACTGCTCACCCTATGCCAAGGGAAGGGCCTAGAAAAGGTGGCCTAAACAAAGCCCGCTCATAAGAACCTGGCTAGCCTACTGCGGGTAGTCCATTTCTCTGCGGTAAAAATGAAAAGAAAATTTATGACAGTAGTTTCCTGGAACATACGAACTCTCCTGGATAACACAAATTCAGATCGCCCGGAGAGACGAACTGCACTTATTGCTCGCGTGCTAAAGGAATATAACAGAGATCGCAGCACTTCAAGAATCACGATTAGCTGGAGAAGGCGCGATGCGCGAAGAGGAAGGAGGATACACTTTCTTCTGGTCTGGAAAGGCCGAAGGAGAACGAAGTGAATCCGGTGTGTGCTTAGCCATCAAAAACTGCCTTGCGGCAAAACTACCAACATTGCCTGTTGCTATCAATGAACGAATGCAGACCCTGCGAATACCACTGGGAGGAAAGCGACACCTTACCATAACTAATGCCTACGCACCAACCATGACAAACGTCAACGAAATCAAAGAGGCCTTCTACAGTGAGCTAAAATCCACCATAAAAAATGTGGCTTTTTCTGATAAACTCCTTATACTAGGCGACTTTAACGCCCGAGTTGGCAGGGAATCACATATATGGCCTGACGTTATTGGCCGCCAAGGTACTGGCAATAGCAACAGTAACGGCCTACTACTTCTCACATTATGCACGGAATTCAAACTCTGCATAACCAACACGCTGTTCAGGCTGCCAGACAAGTTAAAATGCACATGGATGCATCCGAGATCTAAGAAATGGCACCTCATAGACTATGTCATTACTCGTCAACGAGACATCTCTGACGTTCGCATCACCAGAGTTAAGCGCGGAGCTGAGTGCTCGACAGACCATCAAATGGTTTGGGCAAAGTTAAGCCTAGCAGTCAAACCGCCATGCAGATTAAATTCTGCCAAGCCACCAAGAAAGCTGAACATTTCCAAACTGAAAAGTCATGAGCATGTGACCGCTTTGAGGTCATCTATGGATACTGCTGTACGCTCACTGGCCAACAATCCACCAATCAGCATACCAGAGCACTGGAACGCATTCAAAAAAATAGTCTACAAAACAGCTTACGACATCCTGGGTAAAACGAAACGAAGACACCAAGACTGGTTTGATGAAAATGACGATGCTGTACAAAAGTTATTGCAGAACAAGAGAGCAGCTCATCAAGCTTTACTAAGTCATCCAGAATCAGCAGGCATAAGACATGCATATATGGATGCGAAATCAGTCTTACAGAGGCAACTCAGAGCTATGAGGGATGAATGGTGGCAGAAAAAGGCCGATGAATTGCAAGGCTTCACTAACCGCAATGATTCGAGAAGCTTCTATGAAGCAATCAAAATTGTATATGGCCCAAAAAAACAAGCCACCTCTCAGCTGCGGAGCAAAGACGGCGTAACCATCCTTACAAATAAGGAGGAGCATATGGAAAGATGGCAGGAGCACTTTAAAGAATTATTAAGTAGATCAGGGACCATCGCCGATGAAGCCCTTGATAGGGTACATTCTCAACCCTGCATACTCGAGCTGGACGCTCCACCTACCCGTGATGAACTGGTCAAAGCCATCAAAGAACAAAAACCCATCAAAGAACAAAAACCCAACAAAGCAGCTGGACCTGATGGCATCGCAGCCGAAATATACCAACACAGAGGAAATATACTAACATCGTGCCTGCACGACCTCTTCACTAAGCTATGGGCAACTGCCGAAATACCACAAGACTTCAAGGACGCAACGATCATGGCCATCTACAAAAACAAAGGAGACAAAAAGGACTGCAATAATTATCGTGGCATCTCTCTCCTCTCAACTGCAGGAAAATGCCTTTCAAGGATTATCCTCCGACGTTTAGTCTCCCATCTTAGTGAAAAAGTTCTACCCGAAAGCCAGTGTGGTTTCAGAGCAGGTCGCAGCACAATCGACGTGGTATTCTCATTACGACTGCTTCAAGAGAAATGTGTTGAACAGCGAAAAAATCTTGTTACATTTATCGACCTTACGAAAGCGTTCGACATTGTGGACAGAAAAGGCTTATGGAAACTCCTACAGAAACTTGGTTGCCCTCCACGTTTATGTAAAATTATACGCCAGTTTCATGAAGGCATGGAGGGTCGCATCCACATATGTGGTGAGCTCTCCAACCCATTCCCAATCAGAAACGACGTTAAACAGGGATGTGTTTTAGCTCCTGTCCTCTTCGGATTATTCTATGCTGCTGTTATCCAAGATGCCAGATTAGAGTCATCAGATTCAGGTGTCTTCTTACAAACCAGGATTGATGGTGGTCTTCTCAATCTCACCAGACTGAAGGCGAGAACAAAAGTAAGGGACCTAGTGGTACGAGAGCTTCAGTTTGCTGATGACTGTGCCCTAGTAGCCCATACTCTCGAAGATCTCCAAGCGATCACCAACTGCTTTGCCAGTGCAGCTAAAAACTTCGGATTAACAACTAATCTTAAAAAGACCGAGGTTCTGCACCAGCCAGTTCCTGGATCAAATCGTGAAGAACGATCTGTGCTCATCGATAACACAAGTCTTAATTCAGTAACCAACTTCTGTTACCTGGGCAGCATGATAATATCCTCCGCCTCTTTGGACATGGAGATTGAATCGCGAATAAATAAAGCTTGCTTTGCCTTTGGACAGCTAAAAAGTCATGTCTGGTCACAGAACATCAAGATGGCCACAAAGTGCAAAGTGTACAGAGCCGTAGTCATGTCTGCACTGCTCTACGGTTGTGAGACATGGCGTCCATACCAAAGACATTTTCGACAGCTGGACCAACTTCAACAACGACATTTACGGTCTCTGATGAGAATTACATGGAAAGATAAAATAACTAATACTGAAGTTCTCTCCCGAGCTAAAATGCCAGCTGTCTCAACCCTGGTGATGTCTGCCCAATTGCGCTGGGCAGGACACGTAGTCAGAATGCAGGATGGAAGACTGCCCAAGGACATCATGTACGGCCAACTGTCTAGTGGCACCTGCAAACAAGGAGGTCAGCGGCTGCGATACAAAGACACTCTGAAAAGGAGCCTCAAAAAAGCTAACATCGACCCATCAACATGGGAAGAAAAGGCCCTAGACCGTGCACAGTGGCGGACCATCACAAGAAAGAGCGTCGACGATATAGGAAAGAAGAACAGAGGAGCAGCACTAGAACGACATAGGAAACACCACAGTGAAACTCCCGCTCCAACACTCAGCAGATCTCGCCTGCCAAGTATGCGGAAAGCAGTGCCTGTCAAGGATCGGTTTATACAGCCACAGCAGAACACACACATCAAACCCCCAAAACAGAACTATCAGAAAATAAACGAAATGAAGGAAACCATCATCATCCCTTGGGATGGATAGCGATAGATACACACGAGCAAGATTGGAATTCAGGGATCTGGGTGCCATTTTCAAAAAATACCCCAATCTCAAAGTTATATCAGAACCCTCCCATCCCCACGTGTGATCGTGTATGAATGAAGCAGTGGTATGATGGGAAAAATGTCAAGTAATTAGTATAAAGGAGAGCTGACCAAGCTATTCCAAATTGCCAGACTCCTGTACAACTGATTCTAAATAACCTAAGACATAACGAACAGCAGAGAAGGTCAAGTCAACAATGACTCTACGTAACTTAGGGCTGGATGAATGAAGCGAGTTAAGGTTAGAAATGACAAAGTCATCGGCCTTCTGTTCTACCAAAAGGACAAGATAATGATGATATTGATGAAACAGGGGTCTCGGAGGTCACCAGATGCTATACAATTGATGTATTACTGCTTGTATTACTAATTGAACGTGTACACTGATGAGAAAAAGGTATAACTATGGAATTGATTCTTGTAGCTGGTGCAGTCTTGGGATAGAATCAGCAGTTTGTAGGGATTGCTGTCTGTCTCCAAGATTCTGCCATATACTGCATGCAGTTTTGTGATAATAGACGCTAGTTGTTTTTGCAAAGCAAACTTTGTTTAAGTTTTGCTACCACAGCTCGGAAAACAAGAAATTCTCCACCACAACACACGGATATCAGGAACATCTCTCATTGCCCCCTCCACGTGGATATCGTAAAGTCCCCACCTCCTCCATAAACATCAGGCACCCTGATGGGGAATATCTCCAACAGAACGGCACCCCCCGCACTCCAACCAAAGATTGGATCACTGCTGCTACACCACATGAGCATCAAGGGGACCCAATGCCCTTTCTGCTGGCATTGGGGCACCTCACCCTCTTGCAGTCTCCAGTTCCCCACATCCCAAAACACACCCCACGCACATTTTCAGTGGTGTTTGTGAGATATATTTGTAAAAATAGATAGCTATGGTTTAGTTAGATTGTAGCGTGTTACTAGTGGTCTAATGAAAGTTTAAGGTAAGTAAGAAACTTATTCAAATCTTTTAAAGCGTAATTATCAATTTCTTTGTAACTCATTAAATGTTTCTGGAGCCTCCCTCAGGGACTGACACAGTGGAAACTCCCAAAGGTGATTCATTCACTCTGGTGGGTGAGGTCAGTTTTGTGGGTGGGGATTGCTTCTGTCACAGTGTTTTCAAAAGCTCACGGGAAGTCTGGTTGCGTGGAACGCAATTTGTGCATGAGATTCCACAAACTGTTGCAGTTGGTTGTGCTGCTATCGTGAGCAGGGGGATCAGAGAGGAAGAGGAATTGCAACAGGAAAACCAGTTCTTTTGAGAAAATATTCATTATATAAAAAGTATGTTAAATTCCACCCTCCAGCTTCAAGCAGAAACATTACCTTTATTCTTTCCACACTGTGGTGATTCTATGGATAAGAGTTAGCTGGGAGCAGATTGCCAAGGTGCTGTGAATTGGAGGGTTAAGTTCATGTAGTTAATCAATACCATACAAAGCTGGAGGAACGCCCAGTCTTTGACTGCACTTTAACTGTTTGCTAACGAAAGTAGATGCCAGTTTTATGAAGGTCAAAGGTGAGCATTCATCGTGTATCTTTTTAAATAGTAGGAAAATGCTCAGGTGAATTGCAGTGTTGTGTTACAGAACAATTATATACCATGGATATATATCAGTCAGTAAAGCATATATTTTTGCTTACCTGATATTTAAAATCTCTGTGTCAGTTGTTTATTGAATGCACCTTTTCTCTCAATTTTAAGGTTTTCTTTGGCGTCAAAACAGTCCAGGTGCTCATGTTGACACGGTGTGTAACAATAGTAATTGCATGTTAATTGAATATTATTGTACAGGGTCTTGGGGTGACAGTGCTGGTATATTCAGGAGGTTGGCTGATGAATTTCAATCTCATCTCGTGCACTGTCTGCTTCATGGCCAGGATAGCAAATAAAATTAGCAACTCTGTTCCTGAGTTGTAAATAACTTCCTCTACATCTGTCTACATTACAGAATGAAATATAGAACTGATCTTCATGTAGTATTTATACATTAAACTAGTCGTGGTTTGACCATTTTCTCTGTAACGTCACTTTATGTTAGATGACAATTTATAGTTTGGAATTATCATGGAAGCAATGGTCTAATGGGATTATTGCTAGATTATTAATCCAGAAACTCAGCTCATGTTCTGGGTTCAAATGTTGCCACAGCAGGTGGTGGAATTTGAATTCAATAAAAGGATATCTGAGTTAAGAATCTACTGACGACTATGAAATCATTGTTGATTGTCAGGAAAATCCATGTAGTTCACTAATTTCCTTTAAGGAAGGAAATCTACTGTCCCTACCTGGCCTGGTCTACTTGAGACTCCAGAGCCTTAGTAATGTGGTTGACTCTTAACTGCCTATTGAAATGGCCTAGAAAGCCCTTCGGTTCTAGGGCAGTTAGGGATGGACAATGAATACTGGCCCAGCCAGTGCTGCTTACATCCCATGAATGAACTTAAAAAAAACTATAAATTATTTTGCCTAACTCATGATTTGGAGAATTTTCAATCAGTCAATACAAGAGTTTGTCTTATTCTTTGAATTCTCATTTAAAAATACTTTTCTTTATTAAGAAGAGGCTCTCAATAAACTATTTTTTGGCCCATACATTATACACTTGATAGGAAAAACAAGCATTTTAATTTATTTGCCGGCAGTCTTCCTATGCACAATCATGTTTAGTGTTCAGTTTTACTTGATAAAATGACGTGTCATCGATGTTAATGGCTTTGGAACTGTTCATCAACACAAAGGAAACAGGTAGGTCAAAGCTACTGGGAAATACTTAAAATGAATTATGTTTTCTATTTCTCTCTGTTTCCAGGGCATGAGGTATATATTAATCATAGCCTTGCTGATGGGCTATCTGAATGATATGGTTTGTTTGTATTGTCTTGTCTTGGGGTGGCACAGTAGCCCAGTGGTTAGCACTGCTGCTTCACAATTCCAGAGACCTGGGGTTCAATTCCTGGCTTGGGTCACTATCTGTGTGGAGTTTGCACATTCTCTTCATGTCTGTGTGGGTTTCCTTCGAGTGCTCCGGTTTCCCCTCTCAGTCCAAAGATGTGTGGGTTAGGTTGATTGGCCGTGCTAAAAATTACCCCTTAGAGTACAGAGATGTGTAGGTTAGAGGGATTAGTGGGTAAATATGTAGGGATATGGGGGTAGCGCCTGGGTGAGATTGTGGTCAGCGCAGACTCGATGGGACGAATGGCCTCCTTCTGCACTGTAGGATTTTTAAGATTTCTAATGGTTGTTGGGTTTTTTACCAAGTCAAAGTGATGTGCAACTTGGAGAGAAACTTGAAAGTGGTGATATCCCCATGTGTTGATCTCCTTGTTCTTTGAGATGGTAGAGGTTTGGGAGCTGGTGACAAAAAACCGTGGCAAGTTGTTGCAGTGCATCTTGTCGATGCTGCTCACTGTTGCCACAATACACTGCTGGTGGAGGGATTGATGCTTAAGGTATCAGTCAAGGAGGAAGCTTTGCCTGTATTGTGTTGAGCTGTTCTCATCCAAGTAAGTGGCAAATATTGCATTGCATTCCATATTCGCCATAAAATATGTTGTTGTAGCCATGGTTTTCATAGCACTGGTCCAGTTAGGTTTTTGGTCAATGGATGTTGATGGTGAGGGATTCAGCAATGGTAATTATATGTCAAGGGGGAACTGTTTAGACTTTTTCTTTTTAGAGATGGGCATTGCTTGAGTGGTGTGAATGGTACTTGCCACTTCTAAGCCAAAGCCTAAACAATTTGCAGGCCTAACTGTTTAGGGATATGGGTGTGCTTCATTACCTGAGGATTGCAAATACAATCATTAGTGAACATTCCCAGTTTTGATCTGATGCTAGAGTGGGAGAGGCCATTGTTGAAGTAGCTGAATTACGGTTGAGTAAAGGAGATTTCCCTGAGGAACTCATGCACTGATGTCCTTGGACTGGGAGGACTGGACTCCAACAAACACAACCATCTTCCTTTGTGCTAAGTATGCCTCCAGCCACTGATCATCCTGATTTCTCACTGACTTCAGTTTTACTGAGGCTTCTTGATGTGACACTGGGCCGTGATTGTCAAAGGCAGTTCATTCATCTTTGGCACTTGGGTCTTTTGTCGTATTTGACAGAGGCTGCACTGAGTTCTGGAACCAAGTGGTCCCGTCAGAACCCAAACCGTACAAGCTAGTAGTGAGAAGCGTAACTGGACAATCCTGTTCACAATACCTTCCATCAATTTACTGGTGATGGAGTGTAGGCTGATCAGGTGGTAATTGTTGGACCAGATCTGCCTGTCTTTTTCAGGACAGGACCTGTCTGGGCAGTTTTCCACCTGGTTGGATAGACACCAATGTTGCAGGTGTGCTGGAAAAGCCTGTCTCAGGGTGTGGCTATCCTTTCAATACAAAGTCATCAATGTCAAAGTGGAGGTGTTGTCAGGACCCGTGACCTTTCCCATTTCCAGGGTAATAAGCCATTTCCTGATGTCACGTAGAGTGAATTGAAAATTGGCTGAAAACTGGCATCTGTAAAGTAGGATCATCAAGAGAAAGTCGAACAGGGTCATTCATTTGTTGATCCTGGCTGAAGATGGTTGCAAAAATGCTTTTGTTTTTGATGCACCATCAACAAGGGTGGCAGTATGAATGGAATTTCCACCTCCAGATGGTTACTCAATTCACGACTGGATGCACAGGACTGCAGAAGTTTGATCTGGTCGGTTGCTTAGCTGTGTCTAGACGGTGCTGTTTCTGCTGTCTAATAGTCATGTGGTCCTGTGGTTTCACCAGCTAAGCGTTTAACCTTTAGGCCTGGTTAGTACTATCCCTGTATGCTCTCTTGCACTATTCTATTTTTAACAGATGGGATTCTTGAATTTTGTTCCGATGTTTTGAGATTGGATCCTGAAATCCATCAGTTTATTATTGTGCCTGCTCAGAACTGATGGTTTCTGGTAAATGATTAGAACAAATCCTACTTTTGTTATGAATGTATCAGTAAATTGTGTTGTTACTTTATTTTTTTTTAAACGACCAAATCTATGAACTTTCTATGTCCTGTTCATACAGAAGGTGATGGCCTAGTGGTATTATTACTAGATTATTAATCCAGAAACTCATCCTGGGGACCTGGTTTCGAATCCTGTCATGACTGTTGGTGGAATTTGAATTCAATAAAAAAAAATCTGGAATTAAGAACATACTGATGACTATGAAACCATTGTCGGAAAATCCCATTTTGTTTACTTAATTGTCCTTTAAAGGAGCAAATCTGCCATCTTTACCTGGGCTGGCCTACATGTGATCCCATAACCACAGCAATGTGTGATTGACTCTCAACCATTCTTGGGCAACTAGGAAAGAGCAATAAATGTTGGCCAACCAACGATACCCATGTTCCACAAATGAATTATAAAAAAAATTATCCAATTCACTTTCACTTTTTCACTTCATTCTTTACAATTACTTTTATATTTAAAAGAAAGACCAGGTCTGATACAGAAACATTAATGTATATATTTGTCATTTATGTGCAGTGAAGTGAGTTTGACATCCTTTCTCCTGGGATGGGATGGGGCCACTTTAACTGAAGATCTGACCAAGTGCTCACACAGTTCATTACAAGATCAGCTTAGCATAACGTGTTGACAGAGTGTACTGTGGAACAAAACTGTGACCTCTTCTTCTTGAATTGAATGTTCATTTGCACCACTGGGTTATTTTGAAATCATTCTGTTACTGACGTTTTTTGGCACAGTCCCTCCTGTTCTTGTTTATACCAGTTTGTCTCTATGTCTCAAATCTCCAGACAAACAGTCTGTGGAGCTGGGGGTGCTCAGCTTCTGGGCAGAGCTAATGAATCACTTCAGACATTTCAAAACTGATGGTGGAACATCTGACCAGTGTTTTTGTTCTTTATAAGAAGTTGTTGTAAATAAACCCATCGCTGCCACAATGCTGTAGTGAAACACACGTAGAATTATCAAATGGTGAGGGTATAGAAAGAGGCCAATTCAGGTTCACTGAGTCTGAGTCAGCTCTTACAGTTCAGATAGTCTGACTCCCCTGCCCTTTAACTTCCACCTTGTAGTTTTCCCTTCTCAAAATAATTATCTAATTACTTTTTGAAAGTCACAAGTCAGAATTCTCCGGTCTCGTATGTCCAACCACCACTGCCAGCGGGGAAGGAGAATGTGGTGCTTGGCCTAAACTCCAGTCACTACAGCGGGACAGAAGAATCCCAGCCCTGGGCGAAGTTGCAGAATTCTGGCCACAATTGAATTTGCTTCCACCGTGCACTGAGTGCATTCCAGATCCGAACCACTGGCTGCATTTGAAATAATGCCACCATTGGTTCTTTTACTTAATACCATAAATATGTCTCCTCTGGTTTTTCATGCCCAAAGTAAAGGGAACAGGTTCATTCCAACTACCCCAAAACCTCTCATGATTTTGAACGTTTTTATCGTGTCTTCTCCCAATCTTCTCTCCGCGAAGGAGAACAACCCCAACTTTCTAATCTGCCCTTTTTACTGAAGTTTCTGGTCACTGCAACCACTTTTATCAATATTTTCTGTACTCTGTTTAAAGCATTCGCATCATCTCTTCGTGATGTGAAGATGCTAGTGTTGGAATGGGGTAAGCACAGTAAATTATCCCACAACACCAGGTTAAAGTCCAACCAGGTTTATTTGGTAGCACGAGCTTTTGGAGCACTGCCCCTTCATCAGGTGAGTCACAGGGTGAAGGGGCAGTGCCCTCAAAGTTTATGTCATCAAATAAACATGTTGGATTTTAACCTGATGTTGTGAGACTTCTTACTGATCATGTATTCAGTGCGGTGCCCAGAATTACTCTCAGTAATCCAGTCACAGATAAGCCAGACGTTTATTGAAGTTTACTCTTTGGCTTTTGGACTCCGTGCTGGGATTTGTAAAGCCTGACATCCCATCTGCTTTATGATCTGCATTCTCGACTTGCCATAGCACCTTCAATGCTGTATGCACATTCAAGCTTAAAGTTTATTGGTTTATTATTGTCATATGTTAGGCTTACATTAATACTGAAATGAAAATCCCCAGTCGTCACACTTTGGCGCCTGTTCGGGTACACTGAGGGAGAATTTAGTGTGGCCAGTGCCCCTAACCAGCACGACTTTCAGACTGTCTGAGATAACCATACGGAACCCATGCAGACATGGAGAGAATGTGCAGACTGCACACAGACAGTGACCCGAGCTGGGAATCGAATCCAGATCCCTGGCTTTGTGAGGCAGCAGTGCTAACCACTGTGCCACCGTGTTGCCCATAAATACCCCGTGCCCGGTTTGGTGTGGAGAGGGCGGGAGGTTTGTGTTGGAAAACTTCTGAGATGGCAGTGGAGGCAGGCAAATGGTAAAGCTGCCAGCTAGCACACCACCTTTTTATTTGGGGTATTGGCCCACTGGTGGTGATGAATTTTAGGCCATTAAGCTCCCTCCCTTACAGTGTATCCTGCATAACCACACATCTATGATCTAGTGAGCAGGCATCCAGAACCTTGTAACAGCAATGAAGAGGATTTGAAATGGGCATGAGCAAATATCAAACTTCTAATAATCAGAGTTATCACTCAAATGTACTTAATCCTGAGTATTCCAGGAGCGGGTTGCTGTTTTCTTTCTTGAAGTGTAAGTTGCACATCGTTTTGCTTGAGATTGAACGCATGAAAGCATTCAAATAGAATCATAGAATTCTTACAGTGCAGAAGGTGACCATTTAGCCCATTGAGTCTGCACTGACTCTGACAGATTACCATTACCAGCCCTTTTCCCCTACCATGTAACTCCACACAGTTATCGTGACTAATTCATCCAATCTACACCTCTTTAGATACCTAAGGGGCAATTTATTTGTTTACATTTGCTGGATTGCTCTTTGTCATGAGGGTTTGAAAGAGCTGTGCTTGGCATTATTGATGAATAAACACCAGCTTTGGATTATTATTGCATCAACAGCTTATAGATTTTTGCAGATTCATGGATGCTAACTTCCAAGGGTGCCCCTGAAGTTAATGATATATGTTACAAAACATTTGGCCAGTTCAACCATGCGTTACATAACAAGTTATCTCTGCAGCAATTGCTTTCAGCACCCAGTCTTCAATAATTTAATGTCCTGTCTCGCTGATTAGCAAGATCACACGGAAAATGGTAACTGTTTGAAAGAAAGTGTTAGTTCTTCGATATTTCTGTACATTAGCAATTTCTTAGAAGCTGCGGTAGTGTCAAAGAGGTGGAAGTACAATTCCCTATATAATGACCGGACATGCCAGTTTCTTGCAATATGAACTGTTGCATAACAAGACCATTTTTGTCAGTGATTCCCCTTTATGTACTGCACCACTCTCAGTTTTCAAGTTCATTTAATATCTTTGAAGAATAGACAAATGTGAGTTAAAGTCAGTTCAGAGTATTTTATGGTTTATATGTATTTAAGAAATTATACTTCAAAAAATCGATAGTGAATGCAATGTTTGACTGCAATAGGTCCATTATTTTGCTAGTTACTAGAGTGAGATGGATACACATTGACCTCCAGAAAGGCTGCGGGAAAAATAAATCTTTAGTCTTATTAGTCTCACTTTGCTGGCCCTTTGAAAGTCATTAAAATTGAAGAGTATTCCCAGAACAGGTGGAGAAATCTTTCCGGGGTTTTTTTTCCTTCGTTTTTTTTGTTCCTTCACAGAACTTTAAACATGTCTTGCAGTATTTTATCTCAACATCAAAACGATTCTACGGCTCTTCTGTGTGTGCTTCAACCTACCTATTCAAGATGCAGACTGCAGCTACTTGGAATTTATTTTGACAGAAAATATAAAAGCCAAACAGGTTCCAACCCAATACAGGTTGCATTGGCGAGAGGTTTTGTCTCTGCAAGGTTGGACACAGGCTTGTCCGAACAATACCTTTTCATGCCTTGGTTATGTGTGGCTGCTCCATCAAAAACTCTGCTCTTATTCACTATATTGTGCAGCTCAGCATTTTGAATCACAAGTCTAGCACTGGATTTCACTGGCTGAATTGCTGAACTGAGTGTCTATCTGTTGTCTCCGTGTTCTATGAATACAGATTCGCTTGAAAGAAGGGATGGCCTCATTGTGAGACCATATCTGGAGTATTGTTGTCCAGTTTTGGCCTCCTTTATTTGAGGAAGAATGTGGTGGTGTTAGAGGCAGTTCAGTGGAGGTTCCCCAGATTGATTCCGGCGATGAAAGTGTTGATGACTGATGGAGAGATTAAACAGTTTGGGCTTATAATCACTGCAGTTTCGAAGGATGAGAGGGAATCTGATCGAGGTTTATAAAATTTTAAAAGGGATTGATAAAGTAAATGTAGACCAAATGTTTCCTCTTATCGGACAATCTAGAACAAGAGATCTTAGGCATAGTTTGTGAGGCGGTTGATTTAAATCTGAGATGAGGAGGAACTACTTCTCACAGAGGCTGGTGAATTTGTGGAACGTGCTACCCCACAGCATGGTGGAGTCTGAATTGTTAAATGCTTTCAAGAGGGAGATAAATATATTTCTAATTTAAGGAAAAATGGGGATGCGGGTAACAGTTAGGGAGATGGATATGAGACCAGGGAGAAATCAGCCAAGATCTGATTGAGCCTACTCCGCCGCTCAAAGGGCTGAATTTGCCTACTTCTGCTCCAAATTCCTATGTTTCCATGTTCCCATGTTCCTACATTCCTACTTATAACAAAAAAGATTAGAGGAATTCCGAGAGGAATTCTGAACAACACCCAGCCTGGCAGGCCAAGTGTTGAGAAAGCCATGATAGGAAGAAGTGAATGATAATGAAGGGAACTGGAAACCTATCATTAGGGCATTAAGAGTTTTTATTGTAATTCTTTTCACCCATTTTAACCAGATCCCAGCCATTCAACTGTTAATCAACATGAAAAGGAACTAAAGATGACAAGTGACAGTTATTGTGACAAAGGAACATTTCCTTGGCCCAGATTTTATTCCGTAAACCAGAGTTTAAATGTGACTCCGCTCACCTCCTAATAATGATTGATGGCAAAGTGGGATAGAAATTTATTTTGGATGATTGTACAGAAGAACTGATTTTTAATTGGCAACCGTGTTGCCCACTGAATTAAAAACAAATTACTGCAGATGCAGGAATTTGAAACCACAAGTGAAAATGCTGGAAAATCTGAGCAGGTCTGGCAGCATCTGTAAGGAGAGAAGAAAGCTGAAGTGTTGAGTCCAGATGACTCTTTGTCAAAGATTTTCCAGCATTTTCTCTTTCCGTTTCGCACGCTCTCTGATTTCCCTGTTCCGTACGTGGAAATGAAAATTGGGTGGAGTTTAAAACAAGCTTCTGGTAGATTATCATAAATTTCAGGCCATTGCCCAATTTCTCCCTCTGTCAAAGGTCACCTTAACCACTCTCAGACTCAGACTCCCAGACTCGTACCACTAAATAAGCTTCCATAATAGACAAAGGGAAAAAGTACTTTAATTTCCAAGTGAGGAAGGAACAGTCAGATGGGTGCAAAGTCAGGTTGTGGGATTGCTTGGGTGAGGGTGAAGTTGGGGAGGGGGAAGGAAGTTGACGGATGGGTTTGCATAGGGGATACAAATTGATAATTTTAATCATACATACAACATGGTTAATGGGCAGGATGTGACCAGTGCAAGGATCTGTGTCGGTCAGCTAGTTTATTATCTACTTGGTTGATGAACGCAAAGGGTTAAGTTCTGGGACAAGATTGCACAAACAAAGATTATGGCCAAGATTTAAAAGACACCATGGGAATTGTAGTGGGTGGGACAGAAACTTTGGCTGGCTATTTATTGATCTGTTGACCGTGGGCAGGTACTTTCTGTGTGGCATGTGTGGCCAGAAAATTCCGCGGTATATTTCCTGGAATTTAGAAAGTGGTGGGGGTGAGTTTCATTGACATTTTCAGGGTGTTAAGGGAAACCAATAGGTTAGTAGAAAATGTATTTCTGCTAGCTGACAAATCAATGACTAAGGCCAAAGCTTAAAGTTTGAACCAAACACTTTGCAACAGAAAAAGTGGTAGAAGTTTGGATCTCTCTGGCACAACAGCAGGTAATGCTAGATGGGATGTGTAGACTTAGGGGAGGCAGTGGCCTCTTGGTATTGTCACTGGACTAGTAATCCTGGCTTCGAATAACACCATGGCAGATGGTGAAATATAAATCCAATAAAAATCTGGAATTAAAAGACTCACGTTGACTATGAAACCATTGTAGATTGTTGTTTAAAAACGCATCTGATTCACTAATATCCTTGAGGCTCGGAAATCTGCTGTCCTTACCTGATGTGTGACTCTAGATCTACAGCGACTTGGTTGATGCTTAAATGGCCACCCATTTCAAGGGCAATTAGAAATGGGTAATAAATGTTGACCCAGCCAATGATGCCCACAATCTAAGAATGAGGAAGTAAAAGAGTAAATTTTGTACCTGAAATTGATAGATTTTTGTTAACAGACGATATCAAGGGATATATAAGAAAGGCAGGAAATAGGCCACAGATTTCTCTGAATGGTTGAATAGGCTTGAGGTGGGTATGTGGTTATAAAAACCAGGTGTGCAGTAGTTCTCATTGCCTTTTTGAATTATCAGTGAACAATTCATCTCACGATTTTCATTTTATTCAGAAATGTTCCCTGCCCATCGATGAAGAGTTTGTTCCAGGTTAGTGTCCTTTTATAATTTCAAAATCGGCAGAAATATGACTTTGTAATGCCTGCCCTAAATTATTTACTGCACCTGAACATCTGATTAGAGGTTTCTTTGGCTATGGCAAGCCCTTTAACTTTATAACTGAAGGAACAAGTTTACAAGTCTATCATTGGAGCAGCATATTTTCTTACAAATAATTACCTTGTTGCTAAATGTTGTCTAACCTTATGCTGAGATACAGTCTCAGGCTGATCATATTGACATCAATTAAGCCTTTTTACGCTAATGTTAAAAGAATTATGCTGATCTGAACATTTATCAGATGGGCCTCTTAAATCTTCATCTAATCCTGTGAAGAAGAAAAATGGACCATTAAGTTGGAATAAATGCGGTGATGGATATGAAGTGCTCTTGAATGAGCTTCTGATGAGTTGTGTAGATTTTTTAATGGCCCCTCTTTGTGAGCTCCCCGTGGCAGTAAAACAGGAATGCGTGGAATGCAATGCACCGCAATTTCCTGGAAATAATCAGGTCAGCACTTTGTGATGAGGAAGAGATGAAGCGGAGTTACTCATCCCCACTTGGATGTTAGCCTCGCATAAACACCACCTTGCCATTTAACTCGCTGAGTTTCGGGAAATTGGTGCATTTGAGATGCTAAAATAAATACATCTTGCCGCAGAAAGTCAATGCTTGTACTGAGAGATGCATGGACCCTTGTAATGGTTCCTGCATAATCTGTGAGCATCTGAAATTTGAGATTCGTTAAAGTTAGTTTATTATTATCACAAGTAGGCTTACATTAACACTGCAATGAAGTTATTGTGAAAATTCCCTAGTTGCCACATTCTGTTCGGATACACTGAGGAAGAAGTTAGCATGGCCAATGCACTTATCCGTTGGCCATGAGAGACCAATTGTTTTGTAGAATCATAGAATCCATACGGTGCCAAAAGAGTCCATTCAGCCCAACAAGTCTGCACTGAGAACAATCCCACCCAGGCTGTATCCCCATGACCCCATGTATTTACCCTGCTAATCCTCCTGACACTAAGGGACGTTTTACCATGGCCATTCAACCTAACCTGCACATCTTTAGAGTGTGGGAGGAAACCAAAGCACCTGGAGGAAACTCTTGAGAATGTGCAAACTCCACATTGTTACCTGAGACCAGAATTGCACCCGGGTACCTGGAGCTGTGAGACAGCAGTGCTAACCCCTGTGCCACTGTGCACTCTTTTGTAGCTGCATGGAATTCCTGGCTTCTGATATTAAGGAGAGGATGTGTTCTGAAGAGCAGAAAAAACGATTGGAGATGATTTTTCTTTTTCAAAAGTACTTTTTTTTGTCACGTAAAAGATCTATATTCGATATAAAGGGGCAGGGCAGTATGTACCCGGGAGTTTCATTGCAGCTGTCCTGGGATTGGGTTGGACCAAATGAAATGTCCATGTCTCAAAAAGGGGCCCAGTGCCTGCTTCCCCTTCTGATTTTCAGCTTTTTGTTTGCCTCTTGAGGACAACTCCGTCTTCACGTTCCCTCTAGATTGCTGTCCTGCCTCAGCAGCTCCTACCTGTCTTGGTCTTCCAGGGCTGAGAGCCGAGGGAATGTCACCCACCACTTTTAATTTTGCAGAGCTAGAGGCACATTATTTTGAGGCTGCCCCCAGTGAAATTATTGTGCCAGTCATGCTGCTGCCTCATGTAACTTGGAATCCTGTCTCTGGATCAAAATCTAGCAGCTCCCATCCTAACAGCACTGTGGATGGACTTGTACCCTGGGACTGCAGTGTTTCAAGAGGGCAGCTCACCAAGGGCAATTTGGGAAGGGCAATAAATGCTGAGGGGGGTGGGTGGGTGGGTTTGCAGTGGATTGCACACCTGCTACTGAGCCAGAGACTCCAAGTTCGAGTCTCACCTCAGGATTTGTTGGCCAAGGAAGGTACATTTATACCTCCATGTAACAGGTTTGAGTATCAACCTGCAAATCCTTCCAAATACACCAATGGCTGATGGTTTTTTTAAAATTCAGTCGTGGGACGTGGGCATCGCTGGCTGGCCAGCATTTATTGCCCATCAGGTAAGGACAGCAGATTTCCGAGCCTCAAGGATATTAGTGAATCAGATGCGTTTTTAAACAACAATCTACAATGGTTTCATAGTCAACGTGAGTCTTTTAATTCCAGATTTTTATTGGATTTATATTTCACCATCTGCCATGGTGTTATTCGAAGCCAGGATTACTAGTCCAGTGACAATACCAAGAGGCCACTGCCTCCCCTAAGTCTACACATCCCATCTAGCATTACCTGCTGTCGTGCCAGAGAGATCCAAACTTCTACCACTTTTTCTGTTGCAAAGTGTTTGGTTCAAACTTTAAGCTTGAGAAGGTGGTGTTGAGTGGGAGAGACTCTTGGTCAGCCAAGTTTGGTATGTCGTGGTGGCCTTCACAATAAGCCCCTGATGACAGACTAGCGACCTGTTTCAGGAATGACTGACTATGGAGCAGACTAAAGTCTGTCTCAGTGTGCCACTAGGTGCGGGAAGAGAATTGAAATTGAAATAATTGCTGACCCAGCCAGCAATGCCCACATCCCAAGAATGAACATTTTAAAAAATGGTTATGATGTCAGGATCTTGAAACTTAAAATAAAATTCAGCTGAGGATGTTTACACGTTCAATCGACACTAAAACGATTCCACCTCCAGGGAGTTCTTGTGATGTCTATTGAAGCAGAAATATCCATTTCCCATAGGGATGAGACTGCATGTACAGAAACATTTGTTCATAAATATATTGTAGCGCCTGAAACAAAATCTCCATTTAGAAACGACATGGATATTTATTTCAAAAGAACTTTTAACGTCACAATGGTTGTGCAATATAACTAGGAATAGGTTGGCGGATAATCGCTGTTAATATATTTTCTGGTGTTCTTTGCTACTAATCCAGTGTATCCTCCTGAAGTATGTTACAATGTTGTACTTCCTGAAGTATGTTACGTTGTTAGGAACTCATGGAACAAGATGTGTCCCTCCTTTCTCCCTCAAAACTGTTATAAACAGTTGGTGACCAAGATTAATTCTGTCATTATGATTTACAATTGCAAGTATTTTACTACCATTTTATAATAGCCTTTTTTTCATCAGAATGGAATCAGTTGACCCTTGCTAATAATATTGAGTGGGCTATTATTTCTCCTAAATGATAAATCAGACAGAGTCTGATTTGTGTTTTTATTACATGTGATTCTAGTTAGGCCTTGCAGTTCTGGTTACCGCACTACTAGAAGACGTGGATGTTTTGGAGAGGGTGCAAGAAAGATTTATCAGGATATACCTGTTCTGGAGGGTTTTAGGGATGAGGAGAGGTTGGATATATTCTGTTTGGTTTCACTGTAAAAGTGGAGGATGAGAGGCGACCTGATAGAAGTCTACAAAATTATGAGAGGCATAGATAGGGTGGATAGTCCGAGGCTTTTTCACAGGGTGGAAAGATCAACAATAAAAGGGCACAGGTTTAAGGTGAGAGTGGGTGAGTTTAGGGGTGATGTGCAGGGAATGTTTTTCACATAGAAGATGGTGGGTGCACTGTGAAATGGTAGAAGCAGGCAAGGTGTAACTTGATAGACACATGAACGGGAGGAGAACAGAGACATAGCATGTATTGGTGCAGGCTTGGTAGGCCGAAGGGCCTGTTCCAGTGCTGTAATTTTCTTTGTTCTCTGTAAATATTGCAGCTATTTTAAGAATCAGATTTTACAATCCTGTCCAACTTTCTGTGAAAGCTGAAAGCTGTGGTCTTGGTTATGATGTCTGGTCTTTGTGCCTCGTGTGTACACTTCAGAAAGACCTGCACACCTGCTAGGCTAATGTACTGCGGTTTCAGAATGGTGGTGGAGAATTTAAAGATTGGCAGAGTTTTTTTTCTACACTGTCAGCTGAAGAGAAGCAAAGGCATCACAGAGAATAAAGGGAAGATTAAAAATCACACCCAACACTGTTGATTTGAGTAAATTGTAAATCGATTGTGGAAAACCTGAAAGCACATTGCAGTGACTTGTCTCCCTTTCTCTCCCTCCAGAAAATGTTTTGGGGTATTAAAATTGAACCTTTTTGATCCTCATCAGCTGCCAACTGGAGTGGTTGATCTAAGAAAATCAGGCTGTAGGTGTTGACAGCTTGAAATCCACTTCATAAGCCACCTGGGTATGAACATCCTCTTGTCTCTGTGGTGCAGTGGGGGGAGAGAATCATTTGCTGGAAGTAATGATACCAAATGATGAAACCAATTCAAATATCCGCTGGAGGCCCAGAAAGAGACAGATTTGTAAAGTCAGGAAAAACATTTCAGAAAAGAATCTGAATATTTAACCTAACGAATGGGATTAGATCCAATGCACATACTATTTGTAAATTTCACGTTGGATGAATGAATGCATGTCCCTGCTGTAGTTTGGTGCATTGCACCCTGCCCTTTGAGACTCCCAGGGGACGGTTTTAAGTCCCAGTCCAGATGCCTTGAGCAGTCAAACTGAGCTGTCACTCCAATGCAGCACTGAAGGAATGCTGCACTGTAGGAAGGTAAGTGCTGGAGTTGTTGGGTGGAAAGTTAAATGGAGACTGTGTCCTTTGTAAGATGTGCATGAAAGATCCCATGATACACTTGAAGAACAGGGGCATTGTCCTTTGTGTTTTGATATTTATTCTTCAATCAACATCGGTGGGACAGCATGCTGGCACAGTGGTTAGCAATGCCAGAGACCCGGGTTCGATTCCTGGCTTGGGTCACAGTCTGTGTGGAGTTTGCACATTCTCCCTGTGTCTCCTTGGGTTTCTTGTGGGTGCTCAGGTTTCCTCCCACAGTCCAAAGATGTGCGAGTTAGTTGGATTGGCAATGCTAAATTGCCCCTTAGTGTCAGGGGGAGTAGCTAGGTTAAATGCATAGGGTTACGAGGATAGGACCTGGATGGGATTGTAGTCGGTGCAGACTCGATGGGCTGAATGGATTGTAGGATTTTATGAACATCACAAAAACATCATTTGTCTGCTATCACAGTGCTATTGGTGGAAGTTAGTGATGTGAAAAAAAGGTCTGACGTATTTCCTACATGACAATAATAATTATGCTTCAAAATGCCCATCATTGGTTGTGAGCACTTTGATATTTTGAGATCGTGAAAGGCACTATATAAATGTAAGACCTTTGTTTCAAAGATTTATAAAATGCAATATGATGATTTGAAAACCATGAATAGTTTTTTTGTGATTAATGTTTTGCTTCCTCTATCACATCTTTTGGTGCTGCTGGGGCAACTACAACTTGGATTTGTTCTGATTTCCCTTTTCCTTTGTGGGAAGGAGTTAAGTGGAGTGGAGAGTTAACATTGTCCCACTCTGATGTGATTGGGTTACAAACTCAGACTGAGACCTCACACTGTCTGTCTTTATAAAATATATATGGATATGTTCATTGCAATTCAAAAATTTTAGAACTGAACAAAGACTTTTAAAATGTTTGAACCTGTCTGTCTGTGAGCCCCGAATAAAAGAAACCACTTGGCAGTTTCAGCAAAACTCTCACCTCGTTATTTCTGAGGAACCGCTAACAACCCCTTGTGGACTGTGTAGTTGAACTTCAAAGAGCCATCTGTATTTAATAACCCAGGCTGGTCAGAAAGAGATGAATCATCTGCGAAGATAATGGTTCCACAACCTTTTTAGTTCCGAATGCCTGAGATATTTACCAATCTTTGCTATCTAGACAATGGATATACATCCTACTGGCAAAGATTGTGGAGAGGAACAGCGTTCACAAAAGTTTGTGGCTTGTGGGTTTACTATCAAATAAACTGGTTGGACTTGAACCTGATGTTGTGAAACTTCTTACACAGCTCAGGTACTGAGACCACGGGCCAACTGGCCCAGGTTGAGCACCTTGTAATGATAATTGAAATAACTAGCCTATTTGGACTGCTCCAGTTGGTTAGCTGTTGAGCCGATTCCAATGTTAACCATTTAGCCTGGTCAAATTTGCTTCCATTGAACACCAGCTACACTTGGTGAGTATGTGAAAGAAAAAAGAAGGAATGCTTTGACTATGGTGATATTTGTCAGAGGCGGTTCAGGGTTTTAAGGGGTGTTTGCAGGAGGTTAATGTTGGAGTGAGGTCTTGGTGATCATCAGAGCCAGGGGTGGTGATTTGTTCAGTTGCAGGAGACGTGGCTGCCTCAATATAAGAGTGATTGGGATGTTTGAGGGGTGTTGGGCAAAGGGTCGGGGGGGTAGTTCTTGAGACCATCATTGTGAAGGAAGAGGTTATGAATTAAAACTTTTACTTATCTTGTTGTGCCACAAGATGATGCTGCACTTACTTGCAGTCCTGCTTGAATCACTAACACTCATTCTGTAGTGTCTCAGGATCAGTCTCTCATAGTCTGTACTCGACAACATGGTGCCAAGGACGTCGTTAAGACAAACGTTCGAACGACGATCCCTTAAAATATGGCATGGGTCACACTGCAGTTACATACTTAAAACATACAAACGGTCTTGAAAATGAATCCATCCACTTCATTCACATCAATCCACTAATGTGTAAAAACTGACTTATGTCCCGATACGGATTACTAGTGAAATGTAACTTTGCTGGACTGGACTGTAAATTTCATATGTTCTTGTGATGCATTAAAACCACAAAACACATGAAGCAATCAAACAAACGGCACAGAAAACAAAAAAAAAGTGCATCAGTGTTAAATTGCAGAAGTTAATCAGAATACAGAACTCAAGCATTATTTATTTTCATGTTGAAATGATTTGCTGGATTTTTAAAATCTCTTTCAATGTCTTGAATTTCCTTGGATTTTATTTATTTTCTTCAACTCTTCCTTGAAAGCCAGAGCCCTGGGTCTGGGTGGTGGCAGGCAAAATAAGTGAGAGGAAAAGTTAGTGTGGGACTTCCAAAACAAGCAGCTGGCCTCCAGCCGAGAGAAATGGCTCCCTCTCTGTGCTGACTCACCTAACGAAGGGGAAAAACCCCAAAAGCTCGTGGCATTTGCTAACAAATAAACCTGTTGGACTTTAACCTTGTGTTGTGAAACTTCTTACTGTGTTTTTCCCAGTCCAACGCCAGCATCTCCACATCCTAATTACAATAAAACAGTCTTCATTTCAGTTTGGCCTATCCCCAGATGCTAACGACCACAGACATGCCAAATAATGAATTTGTCCTCTGGCTGTGTACAGAGAAATGATATATGTACGATGGCGTGTGAACACTTCGGTAAGCAATGGTAATTGACAGTCTAAAGACTCGTATAGACGCAAACTTGGTGAAACACTCGTTCTTCCTGGAACATGTTAATTGTCATTCCTGTCACTTCATTGGTAACAATCCTTCAGAACATGAACGATGTAATTTGATCAATTTGTTCATCTATTCTACTGAAAACTTGAATTAGATCATTCCCTTTTTGTTTCCTATTTGTCAAAGAAAAGAAGCCCATTTTTCTTTAACCTTCTCATTTGACAGCTGGGATCATCTTTGCTTGGCTGTAAGTCCTCATTAATCCCAATGATTAGGTGACCAGGACAGCATAATGTCATAATCCCTGTATAAACCAATAGCTTTTAAAAAGAAATTTAACTTCCAGTTAATAGCTGGAAGGATGTGACAAGATTTTGTGTTTTAAGGCTTTTACTGCATCAAAAACTCAAAGCACTATAGAACGAAATCTATCTTTGTAGGCAATGTATACTTTAATCTTCAAAACAGAACAATTCTCAGCAGGTTTGACAGTACCTGTGGAGAGAGAAGAGAGTCACTGTTTTGAATTTCAAATCTCTGTTTTGAGTCTGAGATTTTCCAGCATTTTCAGTTTTTGTTTCAGATTCTAGCATCCTCAGTAATTTGCTTCATATTATTGAAAAGAACAATTCCTTTATTAGTTTAACGTGCCCACTTCACTTCACTTCACAGATATACTTTATTCAGTCCTTTATGTGGACATTCAATTCTCACTGAGCCACTCCAAAGTTATTATCAGATCCTGAGGGTTTGCTTCTGTTCTTTTCCTTTCTCAGCCTGAGAACCTTGAACCTCAGAACTGCTTTTTACTTGATGCTTTTTCTCCTATAGTTTCTATCTCTAGCCAAATTTGCAGTCTCATTTCAGCTCACAAATTTAGTTGTTCCAAATAAGTGCAAGCTCGCAGCAGCATTCCTGCATGGTGAATCATTGATACCGTTGGCTTTAAGCTTTCAACTAACTTGCCCGAAAATTTTAGAAACCCTTTTCCCCTGTGGCAGAGTGAATTATCTGAGTCTCATATTTAGGTAGACCTGCTAATTAGCTATCCTTGAGACCCATACTGTCTCTATCTTGGAAGTAAATGGATAGTTTAAAGCATTAAAGGGTAACTATTTACAATTCAACGTTTTCTTGGGATATCAGAGACTGATATTCACTGTTAGCATGTCCGCTGTTGACCAAGCATAAACTTTGAAGGCAGCATGGTGGCACAATTTTTAGCACTGCTACCTCACAGTGTCAGGGTTCCAGGTTCGATTCCCGGCTTGGATTATTGTCTGTTGTGTTTGCATGTTCTCTCTCTTTCGTCCAGATGCTCCGGTTTACTCCTATTGCTCAAAGACATGTGGGTTAGGTTGATTGGTCATGTTCAATTGCTCCTGAATGCAGGAAGATTAGGGTAAAATACATGGGGTTATGGGGATAAGGGCTGGCCGGGGTTGTTGCCGGCGCCGGCTGGGCGGGCCAAATGACCTGTTGCTGCACGATAGGGGTTCTGTGATAAACACCTTGCAACTTCTCCCTGAAAAAACAAACTGGGCCCCCTTTAATCTCCAACCATTAAACCCGGCAGATTTACTGTCAGGCAGACTTCAGAACAGGTCACATGACCCCTTTTACTTTGCCTGAAATTAAAGGCAATGCCAAAACACAGCTATTTTCTAAACCCCTTTATAATTGTAACAACTAAGATGAGAAGTGCAGCAGAGAGGGCATTATTATTGAAGCAGTCAGAATATCAGCAGATGTGTTTCCATTCAGTTGTGATATGTAAATGGAATTCAGGGTTATAATTGTTAACATTTGTTGTAGAATGGTTTTGACTTGCATTTGGTGATTTATTTTGCCCTCTGGTTCAGTTTTATAGCTTTTTTTATTCATTTCTGTGCGGGGAGCTGTAGTCATCAAGTCAAAGTGACCATTTTCAAAGAATTTGCCTTTGAAGATCTCTGAATTATTTCACCGTTAGAATTGCAAATAGAAGAAAGGTCAGATTGTCCTTTTTTCAATTCTCCAAAAATGGTAGAACTATTCATTAACCAGTCAATGCATCTCATTGCTGATTAGCACCTACTCACGGCGATCATTTTATATGTATAAGCTCAGGATAGTGGACATCTATGAGCATCTGATTGCTTCCTGTGGTCATCTCCAATAGTTCAAATGGGGTGAATTCATTTTGAAGCCCAATGTTTGCCTTGTAGCAATTTTGGCATTCAGGGGATATTTTCTTCATGTTGATAGCATGTATTTGATTGATGTCGCCACTTGTTCTGACATCTATTGAATAAGGAGACCATAGTGAAAATAAGCAGAGCGACCAAACCACTTTTACATGCCTCAGAAGGAAATAAGTGGCTATAAACATGATTTATTTATGCTAGAATCTCTGTAGTGCGGAAAGAGGCCATTCAGACCATTGAGTCTGCACTGATTACAGGCACTATTCCCATAACCCCATGCATTTACTCTAGTCAGTTCCCCTGACACTAAGGGATAATTTAGCATGCCAAGCCACCTAACCAGCATATCTTTGGACCGTAGGGGGAAGTCAGAGCATCTGGAGGGAATCTATGCAGACAACGGAGAATGTGCATACTCTCCGCTGATAGTGTTCCAAGCTGGGAATTGAACTCAGGTCCTTGGTGCTATGAGACAGTAGTGCTACCCACTGTGCTGCCCAGTTATTATAAGAACTTCCAATGTCAAGACTGCCCTGTAAAGTCTACTTGGGACTATTTTGAGCTTGCATATTAGTGGCCATTGAGAATAGGAGCAGTTCAGCATTCAGATGTTCAGGATAGTGCAGAAACAATAGGATATCATTCACGTTGGGAGTAATTCTGTGAGAAGTCACAGAATGGGATTTGCTGGCCCCCACCCACTGCAGGGCTTGTAAATGGCAGGATGGAAAATTTGACAGATCAGCAAAAAAAAACCCTTTGATTACTGGGCAGGAATTTTCAGTCTCGTGACAAAGTGGGACCAGAAAATTGTGCCCATGGTCTTGCAGAAACTTTATGGACTTAGGATAATTTTTCTGAATGAAACATCTGGCAGGATGCCGGCATTTGAGGATTTGTCATCTATATTGGTACTGAAGGGTATTTTCTGTTGCAGTTAACTAGTTTTGTGCAGCTATTACTGTTGGTACTTCAAATAGCAGAATATTTGGGGGAATGGAAAATACTATCTTTCCTGACTATTCATTGAAGGGAATCTGTTGATGTATTCGCAAATTAGTTGCATCAAAATTCATTCCATCTTTGAAATGATAAGACTTACGCACTTTGTCAAACACTAAAAATGTCTGTTAGAACACAGCTATCAAAAGCAACTAATTGACAGACACACAGCAGCTTTCTTTAACATAGTTTGAATTTTTTTCTTAAAAACAGAAGAATGGATTGAAAGCAAGTGAAAATTCTTTGCTAGCAATGAGCATGAGGAATGAAGGGCAATTTTACCAAAGAAGAAAAGATCTCTGGGCTCTTACCACCACTCCTTAGAATCATAGAATACCAGTAATGTAGAAGGAGGCTATTTAGTTTATTGAACCTGCACCGACAACTACCCCATCCTGAATTTAAACCTGTGACCCCGTGTATTTATCCTACTCATCCCTCCAACACTAAGAGGCAATTTACCATGACCAGCCAACCTAACCCACATATCTTTGGAGTATGGGAAGGCAACTGGAGCACCCAGAGGAAACACACGCAGACATGGGGAAAATGCAAACTCCACACAGTCACCCAAGGGTGGAATTAAGTCCGGATCCCTAGCGCTGAGAGGCAGAAGTGCTAACCACTCTGCCACCATGGAGATGTGACCACAGATTGGAGAAGTTGGTGACTGGGGGAGAGGAGCAGAGGATTTAGGAGCTGAGAGATTGCCTGGTCACAATGAGTGTGATGGAATGGTTACGAGAATGGGGAAGCACATGGAGTTGGGAATAGAAAGGGAGCGGCTGAGATTTTCAGCCACTTCTCTCCCACAATCTTGAACCTAAGTGCAATTTACAGCTGTCTGACGTTTCTTGCTCTGTCACAGTAGACTGCACTCTGCCACTCACTACCTCCTGCCTGAAAGAAAAGAAAAGGCATTATTATGGGAGAAGAAAGCAGAAGTGAAAGAACTCCGTGCAAGAGGACTGACAGAGAAGCTACAGCAACTTAAAGATAACACGGGCTGTTGAACAAGTGACCTTGTTCTCCATCTTGATGAGTGCAGTGCATGATCGAATCATTGATATCAAGTATAAAGCATCTGGAATTTCTAAAATTTCACCCACTTTGCAGCTGACACAATGTTTACAATGAAATGGTATCTGCTAAAGCAGCAAAACAAGCCTTTGTCTTGTATCACTTACATCCACTCACATTAGGGCAGCTCAGTGGTTAGACTGTTGCCTCATAGCACCAGAGACCCTGGTTCGATTCCCGGCTTGGGTCACTGCCTGTGTGGAGTTTGCACATTCTCCCCTGTGTCTGTGTGGGTTTCCTTCAGGTGCTCCGATTTCCTCCCACATGTCGAAAGACATGCTGGTTAGATGCATTGGCCGTGCTAATTTCTCCCTCAATGTACCCGAACGGATGTCGGAGCGTAGGGGAGTTTCACAGTAACTTCATTGCAGTGTTAATGTAAGCTTACTTGTGACTAATTAAGAAATAAACTTCAATTATCATTTTCAATTGGGACGTTTGGAACAAAATATTTAACTGCTGTTCGCAAATGACAGTAAACTTCAATCATTTAGACCAGTGAGTTTTCAGCATTAGTTACCAGGCTTGAATTTCCAAGTCTGCAGCTTATCTGTCTGAGTGAAGTTAGTTGCCAGTGCGTGGCACAGTGTAGCAGCTAAGAGTATTTGGGGTAAAATTGTATTCATTTTCTGCTTCAGAAACCCTGGAAACAAGCTGGGCATTCTAATTATACAGGACTGAATTGGAAATTTTGTTTCTTTCTATTCATGTTGTTTGTGGTGTCTGGTAAGTCGAGGGTTACTGACCCAGAACCTGCTGCCTGAATATAGCGTTCGTTTTGAAGCAGACAGTGGTACCAATAGGACATCAGACACTGAATTCTTTGTGTTCAGCTTATTGAGAATGATGGTGAAGAATGAACTGCTCGGCGAAGCAGCTCCCAAGGAGTGGCAAGCACAGTGACACAAATGCAAACTTTACTTTTCTGTAATTCTGACAGGTGTTGTAATCCCAGCGGTAATCAAAGTTAATGATGACGCCTTTGTAATTGCAGGTTTCATTACGCTAATTGTAATTTGCAGCAGGTAGTAATAAAAACGTTTCAGAAGTGTATAAAGTTATACCAGTTGCAGAGAAAATACAACTAAGTAGTGTGTTTACTAAATTGGAGAGAAGCTATTTGGTTCTGAGAAAATTTCTGCTGTTTCTCCACATAGCATTGCTATTAAATGTTTTTATAGGAAGAAGTCTCACAACAGCAGGTTAAAGTCCAATAAGTTTAGTTGGTATCACGAGCTTTCAGAGCGCAGCTTCTTCATCAGGTGAGTCACTTGGACTTTAATCTGGTGTTGTGAGACTTCTCACTGTGCCCACCCCAATCCAATGCCAACATCTCCACATCACAAATGCTCTTCTAGTCAGATCTTGCCCATGAACTTGGTTCTCAAAAGCAAACGGGAACAAGAGAGCTTGTGCACGCACTCCTGGGTTTCAGTAATGGATGATGATTTACATCACTTCACCTCTGTCCTTGCAGGAACTTTGCCACAGCGTGCTTTATGTGGAAGATTAAAAAAATGTATCCTGATTTTTAAACTCTTCTGCCAAGGGAACACTGCTTCGTGATTTGAAAGACAGCTAGACACAAGATAATAACTAAGGGCCTGCAGTGGCAACTCCTTAAGTAGGGGCACCATGCGAAGACAGCAGATTGGCTGCAATCCAATTATCATAATCTACGTTTTATGTTCTACGCTTAGTCAATAGATTTTGCTCTGCCCTTGGGAACACATGGCAGGGGAGTCGCTGCACAGATTTTCAGATCAACCCCCCCGCCTTGATTCTTTTCAGAATCAAGTTTATGCCTGCTGTATTGATCCAGGATAGGGCAGCTTGGTGGCACAGTGGTTAACACTGCTGCCTCACAGCACCAGGCATCTGGGTTTGATTCCGGCCTTGGTCACTGTCTGTGCAGAGCCTGCACATTCTTCTCCTGTCTGTATGGGTTTCCTCTGGGAGTTCTGGTTTCCTCCCACAGTCCAAAGATGTGAAGGTTAGGTAGATTGGCCAAGTTAAATTGCTCCTTAGTGTCAGGGGGACGAGCTAGGGTAAATGCAGGGGGAAATGGGGAAAGTGCCTGATTGGGATTATGGTCGGTGCAGACTCAATGGGCTGAATGGCCTCCTTCTACGTTTTAGGATTCTACAATTCTAGGTGTGTGCAGGTTAATGCCTGCTGGAATAAACTAGGATGTAGTTGCTGGATTGTCCCAGTATGTGTCTGCAGTTTTTGCTGAGGCACAGGGGGATTTTGATACATTTCCTGATATACTCAATCAAAAATTGATGCTGCTTGCTCCAAAATAATGTCTTTCCTACTGTAATCAACCACCATGTCCACCAAAACCAGTGTGGGTAAAAGTCCTGGAGGAGGTGGAGAGGGGGGAACATGAAAGTCTGAAAAGATAAAACATTGACCCTGTCTGGAAGTTGGGGAAAAACAGGCAGCCAAATATCTCCTGGAAATTCACAATTAACAGAGAGGCTGGATAGACTGAGACATTTTTCTCTGGAGCGCAGGAGGCTGAGGGGTGATCTTATGGAGATCTATAAAATAATGAGGGGCACAGACCAACTAGATAGTCAATATCTTTTCTCAAAAGATAGGAGGGCAAATGTTTACGGTGAGAGGGGAAAGATACAACAGCGCTCAGAGAGAATTTTTCTCTTAGAATGAGTGGTCTGGGACAAGCTGTCAGAGGCAGTAGTAGACGCAGATACAATTTTGTCTTTTAGAAAGTATTTAAACAGTTACGTGGGTAAGATGGGTATTGAGGGCAATTGGCACTAGCATAGAGATTAATAAAAAGGGCATCTTGGATAAGTTGGGCAGAAGGGCCTGTTATAAACCTCTATGACTTCATAACTTTCAACAAATGCAGACCATAAACTGAGGAAAAAGATCAGAATAGATTATAATACACTACAATGCGGAATTACACTACAATTACGGAACCCCCAGGGGCCATAATCAAGTCATCCTATCCTCCAATGATTAAAATCCTGAGATTTCTGTTGGAAAATGGGATTCTCTATTTCTGCACAATAAATCTGCTTATCATCAGAATACAAGAGCAGAGATGTACTTTGGAGAGTATATAAGTCTCCAGTCAGACCTTATTTGGAGTATTGTGAGCAGCTTTGAGCCTTGTACCTAAGGAAGGATGTGCTGACCTTGGGAAGAGTCCAGAGGAGGTTCACAAGAATGATCCCTGGAATGAAGAGCTTGTTGTATGAGGAAAGGTTGAGAACTGTGGTCTGCACTCGTTGGAGTTCAGAAGGATAAGGGAAGATCTTATTGAAACTTACAGAATACTGCGAGGCCTGGATAGAGTGAACCTGGAAAGGATGTTTCCACTAGTAGGAAAAACTCGAACCAGAGGGCACAACTTCAGGCTAAAGGGACGATCCTTTAAAACAGAGATGAAGAGAAATTTCTTCAGCGGGTGATTGGTGAATCTGTAGAACTCTTTTCCGCAGAAATCTGTGGAGGTCAGCTCATTGAGTGCCTTATAGACAGAGATAGATAGATTCTTGATTAATCAGGAATCAGGGGTCATGGGGAAAAGGCAGGAGAATGGGGATGAGAAAAATATCAGCCGTGATTGAATGACGGAGTAGGCTCGAGGGGCCGAGTGACCTAATTTTGCTCCTATGTCTTATGGTCAGATGTTTTCTCCATCTAGGAGGTGAGTGCATGTATTTGACGAATTGTTGTTACTGATTACACGATTTACTGTGCCAATAACTCCAATAATTAGAGTGGGTATTTTACTAGCTAGGCTACAAGAACATGCCATTCGATCATTAAGTTCACAGAATAAAAATGTAGACCGGGGGATTTCATGGAGTCAGCCTTGAGGCTGTTCTGGTCTAAATTCACAACTGAGCCTTTGAAAAATGCATCGAATGAGAAGCTACCATTCTTCCTTCTCGAAATCAATGATTAATTTCCAAGTGAATTCTTGGCAGTGAAGGAAGGGCAGTATTTAATAAACAACTTGTTGACAGCACTGTGCTCAGTTAAGAAACTACAGCATTGTGAACAGAGTGCTGTACTCATTGAGTCAACACAGATTTTAACTTCTGTAATTTGCACCTTGATTTAAACTTCCTCCTTTGCAGCATTGAAATCAAGTCCTCTCAGGGCGGAATTCTCCCATTTGGAGACGGTGTCATGGCAGGGATGGGGATGAATGCTTCCTGATTCGGAGGCTGTGGGGGAGGAGGACATGCCAAATTTTCCAGCTCCAACATGACTAATTATGGACTGTTTCACGCCATATTAAGTGGCGGGGCAGGCCTGGATGGAGCAGAATCTGCCTTTGCTCTGGGAACCTTATTGAAATGGCGGTCGACATTGTGATCTGCTATTGGAGAGAGAAGTGGACCTTCTGAGGACAAAGGTAGATCTCCAGTAACATTGAGGCTGGAAAACAGACCATCTCCAGAGTACCTTATCTGGAAGGTCCATCCGGAAGGCGGTTGCCCCCAACCCACTGCAGTGATGTTTCAGGGTTGCAGGCGACCTCCATTTTGAATTGTGGAGGTGGTATTGGAGAGAATCTGGTGAGAACTGGGGGTTGGGCTGCCTTCTGCATATGTTAAAGGGATGCAAATCAGGTACATGTGGGTTCTGGTGAATTTTGTGGTCTTCTCGGTACTTCCATTTCCTCTCTCAGTTTGAAAGACATGTTGGTTAGGTGCATTGGTCATGCTGAATTTTCCCTGTGTACCTGAGCAAGCGCTGGAGTGTGGTAGTTAGGGGATTTTCAGTTCATTGTTAATGTAAGCCTACTTGTGGCATTAATAAATCAACTGTCAACTAGTTAATGACTAATACTGCTGCTCTCCGGGAGAACTGTGAGCTGGGATATCTGATAAGAAATTCTAAACCTGTGTCTTAAAGCAAATTTGATTGCTCAAGATTAGTAACGATGAACAAAGCAGGGTAATTTAGGTGGCTGAGAGTAGACTTTCACTGGGCTGTGGAATGCATATGGATGTAGTCAGAAATATCTGTATGGATATGTGGTTAAATGTCAGCTCTTAACGACTAACACTTTATTATAGCACAAGATACAACACAAACTCAGCACTTCTGCATTAAAATATATCAAAAGAATATTGCTGTAAAAGACTTATGCCAGGATTTTCCAGTCCCCCCTCAGTGGATCTGGTGAATCAGCCAAAGTCCACCAGTGGGTTAAATCCTGTGGGTGGGTGGGTGGGACTGGAAGATTTGCCCTTGCACTTATACAACACCTTTAACAATTGCAGGATATCTCTAAACACCTGATGGCCAATGCAATACTTTTGAAGTGTAGATGGGTAGCACAGTGATTAGTACTGCTGTCTCTCAGCGCCAGGGACCAGGATTCAACTCCCGGCTTGGATCGCTGCCTGCATGTTCCCTTGTGATTGCGTGACTTTCTTCTGGGTGCTCTGGTTTCCTCCCATACTCTGAAAGATGTCTGGTTAGCTGAATTGACCGGAACAGTGCCAGAACATGGTGACTAGGAGAATTTCACAGTAACTTCATTGCACTGTTAATGGAGACCTTACTTGTGACTTATAAATAAACTTTTATTTTCACTGTTGTCGTTTAGAAAGTATTGAGGCTAATTTGTATCCAGGAAGCGCTCTCAAACTACAATCAGAAAATATAAATATGTTAATTGAAGGATGAAGGTTGGCCAGGATACTGGGAACAAGTCTTTATCTATTGTTTACAAAATATTGGTGTGGGATTTTCTGTGTCTGATTGAGCAGGCAAGCCTTGGTTTATATTTCATTTGAAAGACTCCCCTAAGCCTCTTTGTCAGCACCTCCCAAACCCATGACCTCTGCCGCCTACAAGGAGAAGATCGACAGTCATATGTCGCCATCTGCAATTGCCAGTTCCCTTCCAAGCTGGATACTGTTCTGTCTTGGAATGATAGCTATCCCTCCACTGCCAAAAAGCCTGGAACCTCCTTCCTAATAGCACTGTAGGCATAGCCAAACACCTTAGAGTGCAGCAATTCAAGAAGGCAGCTCATGACCATCTATTCAGGAGTATGGGGGAAATGCTGGCCTCGCCTTCGAGGTTATATCCCATGGAAAGCATTTGCACTGGCTACAATGTAGCTATATAGAATGCTGCAGATTCACATTTCAGAAGTACCTCAGCCATTTATTTCGTAACCTGGGGCTTTCATATCAAATATTTGTAATGATTGGACAAAGTATTTTCTACTGCCCCATGATCTTTGCCTTTTAAGAAGCAAATTTTGAGTATGTGACCAAGCACTTAAAAACAGTGTTCTGTGATTATTACATCTCAGCGCAGTCCATGTTGACTGTAGTATAAAGCATGTGCCTGGCTTCAAAGCCTGACTCTCAGTTGTTGTAGTGCAACCATGGGCTAAGCTTTCACTTTGACCTGAAAACCCTGTAGCCATGGGTATTGTGTGGAACACCTCAATTCCAGCTACCTGTATTGGTTCCATCTTCTTCAATACTTTATCTAACAGAAAACCTTTGATCTCCAACTTAAAAATTCATCTTGATCCATCATCCGCAGCCTTTTGGGAGAGGAGTTCTAGATTTCCTCTGCCTTTTGATATTTCCTGCTTTCACCTGAATGGCTTACATCTGATTTTAAGATGAGACCCCTTGTTTTATCTATCTCATAATCAAATCCCTCTATCATTTTGAATGAATGGTGATGAAGTGGAGGTGGTTGAGAGCTTCAAGGTTTTTATGCTCAGATCATCATCAACCTGTCCTGGTCTTTTCACACTGATGCCATAGTTGAGAAAGTCTACCAATGCTTCCATTTTCTCAGAAAGCTAAGGAAATTTGGCATGTCCACGACAAATCTCATCAAGTTTTTACAGATGTACCAGAGAAACATCCAGATAGCATGCTATTATAGCTTAATGTGGCTCCTGCTGTGAGCAAGACTGCAAGAAATTACAAAGGGTTATGAATGTAGCCTAGCCCATCGCACAAACCAGCCTCCTATCCGTTGACTTTGTCTACACTTCCCACTGCCTCGGAAAACAGCTGCATAATCAAGAATTCCACGCATCCCGGACATACTGTCTTCCGTGGGGAAAAAAGGTACAAAAATCTGAAAAACTTGTACCCAACCAACTCAAAAACAGCTTCTTCCCTGCTTTCGTTAGACTTTTGAATAGTCCTCTCGTATATTAAGCTGATCTTTGTCTTCAACCTACCTGTAACTGCAACACCATATCTGCACCTTCTCCCCTATGTACTCTATGCATGGTATGTCTTGTCTGTATGGCATGCAAGATTCAATACTTTTAACTGTATCTCAATATATGTGACAATAAATCAAATCAAAATACCTTTGTGAAATTTCTTGTAGACCACTCAATTTGAGAGAATATGTTCACACTGTCATTCTAAGTTTGTGGTTTGGAGAGTGACTCTAAGGGTGGTGTTTCTCATGCATCTTCAATCCTTATCCTTCAAAGTGGCGGAGGTTTTGAAGGTGCTGTCGAAGGCACGTTGCTGCAGTGCGTCTTGAAAATGGTACACATTGCTGCCACTGTGTGTTGGTGATAGAATGAGTGAATATTTGAGGCCCTGGGCGGGGTTGTTTTGTCCTGAATGGGATTAACCTTCTTGAGTGTTGTTGGAGCTGCGCTCATTGAAGCAACTGAAAAGTTTTCTATTCTACTCCTGACTTGTGCCTTGTAGATAGTGGATAGGCTTTGAGAAGGTGAGTTACTCATTGCAGGATTCCTAGAGTTTGACTTGCTCTAATAGCCACAGTATTAATATGGCTGAGTGTAGCTCAGTTTGTGGCCATTAGTAACCCTGCAGGAAGTTGATAATGGGGAACGGTAATATGATTGAGTGTCAAGTGGATGGTCATTTGGGAGGCATTTAATTAGATCAGAGGCTGGCAAGAGAGGACCCCTCCAATCTTCACCCCGATCAAGTCCAAGGCAGGAAGGCCAAAGGAGGCCTTTAAGTAGGTGGCACATCTAGTAAATGGACATTTGATCCATCTTGCTGATGAAACTTAATGGGTTCTCATATTTCTGCTCTTGTTTAATGATCCATGGAAACTGGTCAATTTGGCATAATTTTTTTGATAGTCTCAGAAAAATCTTTGTCTTTCTGTCACAACATGAGACATTTTCCTTCCATAAAGTGGCTACAGTGAAGTGAACTCGTTGTTAGTTTTGAAACACTTAAGTCCAAATACAGGCAGTGTTATTTTGGTAACCGTTCTGACTATGTTTGGGGATCCATTCAACTCTATGCTTCTCAATTGGCCAGTGTTTAGATGGTGTATCTGGTCTTGCACACATCTTCAGCACAGATTCCTCCTCCCTACGTTCGTCCATCAATTTTTCATCAACACTGAATTGCCTTTCTGCAGTACAGTTGTTTGAAGAGATCATGAACAGTACAACCTTTAGCTTGAAACCAGCTTTTTACTTATTTTGTTTTGCTTGAGGACTCTTTGCTATTTATCGCTTGCCACACGGTGTGCATTTTATTTTATGCACTGTGTTGGGACTGACCCCCAGCTGAGGTTCCCAGATTTGCTACCTTGGATGAGGTCCTTTTAATTTGCTCCCATTTCTTTCATTTAGATCATGACACAATTAATTGAAAAAACACTCCTTTCCTATGGGTGCCTTTTCCCAGTACAAATGTATTAGAAGAAGCCAAATTATCAGGCTTCTTTGAGCTAAAGAAATAGAGAGTTTATTAGCTACTAAATGTGTGAGAAAGGACAAAACACACATGTATTCCCACAGATTAGAAATGATTTCAAAAGTAAGTTTATATTAAAAAAAATACTTCTTGACTTGTCAATGAATAAACGATGGTGGAATGTTGTGTCCATCTTAAATTCGTGATTCCATTAGTGCTGACTTCAGCAGTTGAATAGTTAGTTTTGAGATTTTAATTTGTCTGAGAAGTTGCCCTGTTTCCTTTTCAGCTGTGTCTTTTGCAGATTTGGCTTCCTTCAGCAATCAGGAAGAGACAAAGACTTGTCTTTTTCTTACTATAGAGCAGGGATGTCTTCAGTGTCTTTCCTCCTGTGTCACATACTGACATACCCTGCACTAGGTGAAACTGACCAAGTTTTGCAGCTGGTTTTTATCCCGATCTTTGTGTATGCCAAGAATGCAAAAATCCATAAACTGGTCTGGGATTTGGCTTACAGGATATCTTTTCGTGCTGGGATGAGAATCAGTTCCCATTGTTTCCACAGAAGATGACAGTTAACTTCTGAATGGCTTTGTTGTTGTTTATATGTCCTTGTCTGGAAAAGGGCAAAGTTCCTGGTCTCTCAGCCATTTCAGCCTTTTTATAAACCACAGATTTTATTTAAAGTTCAATGTGTCCACACAGAATATGGGGAATTTCTCCATTAGCATGTTTTACAAAGATGATATGTGGGAGTTTAAGATAAGTTTTTTTTTATAATCTTACTTTTGGACTCATTTCTAATCTGTGGAAATTTATATGGGCTTCATCCTTTTTCACACATTTAATAGCTAATAAACTCCTATTTATTTAACTCAAAGTCTAGTAAATTGGCTGCTTTTAAAACATGAATACATTTGGACTGGCAAAAGGTATCCACAAAGGAAAGAGTGTTTTTTAATTTAATCCTGTTGAGGATTGAATTACAAGAAAGCATGTCTTTAACTCCCAGGCATCATCTCAGGAAGACTGCGTGGCCTTCTTGGGTCAAATACTGACTTACTGTATGAGCTTAGTCAGACATGCATGTTTGGGTGAAAAATTGAGGATAACATCTAAAGAGAGTATAGCATTTTATAGCTGAAGTGGGGGAATCAACTTGTATGCTGAGTATATCCAAAATATGATTACTGACACCGAAAAATTGGGTCACCTTATATTGCGGGTCAACCTATGTACTACGATCCACAGTATTTTCCTTTGTCGCTTTCTGCTCCCATCTGCACAGGTTATTTCCTAACTCATTTACAATCTTGGACATACAGCTCAGTGTACCTTTAACCAAACTGTGTCACAACGTTCTCCCTAATTCCCCACCCTTTTTTTTGGAACCTTATCAAATGCCATCCAGAATTCCATTTGAACAGCATCGATAAACGTTCCCTTCCTCACTATTAATGACTGCGTCAAAAAATTCTACTTGATGAGATACACGTGCTTTACAAATCCATCCTGCCTGTCTCTGATCAGCTCGTATTTATTCTCATGTACAGTCACTGTCCCCCAATGATAGATTTGGTATCATTCCCACAACTGACAGCTCTTGAGTCTCCTGGATTCTCTTTCCTCTTCATTTAAATAATGCAGTGACATTTACAATATTCCAATCTAAAAGCATAATTTCCACTTTAGAGAGTGTTGAACATTTATGACTGATCTGTCTCTAATTTCCTCACCTATTTATTTTAATACAGGAAATAGAAACCATCAGGTATCTTTTCTCAAATTGTATTTGATCTAATACATTTCTGTTGTCTTTTTAGATTACCTTGTAACCACCATTTTGCCCTTTTCTTCCACAGCACTGATGGATAGGAACTAGTCATTTAATCCATTTTCTTCATGAATGGCAAGTTGTCAGATTTAGCTGTGAGCTGTGTGGTAACTGTCTTTCATATCTGAACCCTTAAAGTACCTGAAGTAAAACCGAAAATGCTGGATTTGCTATATTGACTTTGGGCTTGCAGCATCCCCAGCGTTTTGCCTTTAACTTTAACATTCATTTATGAAACAGGATCTAAGTTAAAACCTTTAGTGTCACAAATAGGCTTACGTTAACACTGCAATGAAGTTACTGTGAAAATCCCCTAGTTGTCCACTGTTTGGGTACGCTGAGGGAAAGCTTAGCATGGCCATTGCATCTGACCAGTGTGTCTTTCAGATTGTGGGAGGAAACCGGAGCACCCGGAGGAAATTCAGCAGACACTGGGAGAGCATGCAGACTTTGCCCAGACAGAGACCCAAACTGGGAACTGAACCCAGATTCCTGGTGTGGAGAGGCAGCAGTAGTAACCACTGTACCATGTGCTGCCCAAAGATCTTGATGCTCACTTTCCTCATGACCTCTCCTGGTCTTCTATAAATGCAAAGACACAAGAGGATAGAACTGAACATGTCCATTGTGTTGTCGTCTGCGGAGTATTGCACCCATTAAAGGGGCAGCAAATGTCTACACTCGGGACACACACTCCCAATGATACAGTGAGGTCTGAAAACATTTTACTTTGTTCAAACTGTTGGACAGCTTTATGATGAGCTATTTTTCTTTGTTCTGTATTGTCAATGGCTCCTTTTCTGTTTGTGCAAGATAAAGAGGTGTCAGGTACTTACTGTTTCTGTTATTGATACTTGATGGGCGGCACAGTGGTTAGCACTGCTGCTTCACAATGTCAGGGACCCAGCTTTGATTCCCAGCTTGGGTCTCTGTCTGTTATGGAGTCTGAACACTGTTCCTGTGTTTGCATGGGTTTCCTCCGGGTGCTCCAGTTTCCTCCCACAGTCTGAAAGATGTGCTGGTTAGACGCATTGACCTGAACAAGCATCAGACTCTGACGACTAGGATAATTTCACAGTAACTTCAGTGTAGTATTAGTGTAAGTCTTACTTGTGACTAATAAATAAACTTTAAACTGGATGATTTATAGGTTTATAAGTCTGTAGCAATTGTAGTTTTTTTTACAAAGGAAGTTATAAATGGGTATTTTAGGCCATTATTAATATAGGATTGCTTGATTCTGGATTAATAAATATGAAGTGTTCTATTGGCATGGAAGGTATGAGAGGCCAGTAGGGATGAAGGTGGGGGCATGAGTTGGCACTGATGTAGGATGGAGAGTGGAAGAGGATGTGAGGGGTGAAAGCAAGACTGCTTCAAAGAAAACAATTGGATCACATTGGGCAGGTTTGGTAGTGAGAGTAGAAAATATTGTGACAGCAGCCACATTGTGTTATATGTTGATGTAATGCGTGATACAATTGTCCTCACTCCTTGTCAATCCCTGATCCTTCCTGATTGGGAAGTGTTGGGAACATCACTAGCATTTATTCATGTATCATTATCAGGCCCCAAAGTCTGAATCATTTCCCCATCCCGTCAGCAAATCCATCCATAATGGCATAAACGTCACTGATCTCACAAGGTATGCATCTGGTAAATGACCTTTCCGAAGGAGTTCAGGCAAGCCCATGGCTTGAGGGATGGAGCAGAGAGCCATGCCTGGGCACTGCCCCCAGGTATTGTTCCTGAAATGAGTGGCAGCCATGCCAGCGATACGTCATGGGATTTGTCCCTTGATGCTTGTTTTCCCAACTCTTGTACAATACAGCGGACAAAGCAGCTGTTCCTGTTGGCAGTTTCTACCCACTATAGGCAAGATTTTCCCAGATATGAGCAAAATCCCAGAGAGCCAGGGCCTGCCTCTTCCCCAGTAGATCTTGGCACTAGGCCACCTGTGGCCATCTCCAATCTGCTTCTGGGAGTGGGAAGGAGGTAGGCCTGACTTCTTCTGCACCACTCGAAGCAATTGTATCTGACAGGCCACCTCCTGCTGAGGCGTGTCTGCTGAGTCAAGAAATCTCCAGACTCCAATCAATTCGCAACAAGAACAAGCAACAGCTAGACCATGGTAAATTGCCCCCTTGGTATCAGGGGATTAGCAGGGGTAAATACTCGGGGTTATAGGGATAAGGACTGAGTGGGATTGTGGTTGGTGCTGAATGGCTGCCTCCTACACTGTAGGGATTCTATAATTCTATGAAAGAATCAAATGCTCACTTAGCAAGCTCAACCAAATGAATTTCAGTAAATTAATAGTGACAATATAATTGAGTGTGAATGTAAAATAAACAGAGCTTCAGAACACCCACTGAGATTCAATGCAACTCGTTTTTTTTTCACAATTCTTTCATTTTGGACTTGATTATCTAAATATAGCTTGGTGTATGCTGGGCTTCATTATCAGAAGTTGTCACCGAAATATTTGGAGAAAAGATAACCTTTAAAATGTGAAGCTGTGGAAAATGCGATGTTTTCCATAACAATAACAGCAACTCTTGAGTATTCAGCCAGTGACATTTATCATATAGTCCACTCCATTCACTGGCAGTCACAATGGACCACTGCGGTGCTGATGACATTAGAATTGTTTCCTTCAAGCCATGAATATTTTGCTTGCCAGACGGTAACTGCTTTCATCTGCTCTTCGGTGGTTTTGTAAATATAAATGGGAAACCAGACTCTATACCGTGAGATTCCAGGGAACTCGCTTTTTTTTTGGTCTGATATTTGAAAATGGTCTTCCTTGCTTTCAAATCCCTTTAGTTCCTCACTCCTCCCTCATCTCTGTGTCCTCCTTCATCCCTACAGCTCTTTCACAGCTCTGGACATGTCCACTTCCTATACTCTTGTGAATCTTTGATTTTTTTTCAATTTTCCTCCATATGTGGCTCAGCTGTCTGGGGGGCCCTAAACTCTTAACCTCTCCACTGCTCTATCTGTTTCCATCCCTCTCTTCCTCTCTCTGTGTGGGATTTCAGTTTCCTTGAGTTTTTTTGAGGTAGACAAAAGGCGGGAACTACAGGCCAGTTAGCTTAATGTCTGTAGTTGGGAAAATGCTGGAATCCATTGTTAAGGAAGAACTGGCAGGAAACCTGGAATGAATAATTCAATCAAGCAGACGCACCATGGATTCATGAAAGGAAGGTCATGTTTAACAAATTTACTGGATTTTTATAAAGATGTAACAAGTGCAGTTGACAGAGGAGAACCAGTGGATGTGATGTTTTTAGATTTTCAGAAAGCATTCGATAAGGTTGCTGCATAAGATTAAGGTACACGGAGTTGGGGATAAAGTGTTAGCTTGGATTGAGGATTGGCTATCTAACAAGAAGCAGAGAGTTGAAATAAATGGGTGCTTTTCTGGTTAGCAGTTGATGAATCATAGAAATGCTACAGTGCAGAAAAAGGCCCTTTGGCCCATCGAATTTGTACCTACCTAGATCCCACCCAGGCCTACCCCCATATCCCAACATATTTTACCTGCTAATCCCTCTAACCTAAACATCCTTGTACCCTAAGGGGCGATTTTAGCATGGCCAATCAACCTAACCCGCTCATCTTTGGACTGTGGGAGGAAACTGGAGCACCCAGAGGAAACCCATGCAAACACGAGGAGAATGTGCAAACTCCATACAGACAGTGACCTGAGCCGGAAATGGAACCCAAGACCCTGGAGCTGTGAAGCAGCAGTGCTACCGTGGTGCCCTACTAATGGAGTACTGCAGGGATCGGTGCTGGGGCCTCAATTGTTTACCATATGTATAGACGATCTGGAGGAGGGGACCGAGTGTAAGGTAACAAAGATTGCAGATGACACAAAGATAAGTGGGAAAGTGAATTGTGTGGAAGATGTGGGAAGTCTACAGAGAGATTTGGATAGGTTAAATGAGTGGGCAAGGATAAGTGTGAGGTTATCCACTTTGAAAGGAATAATAGTAAAATGGGCCATTATTTAAATGGTGAAAAATTACAACATACTATTGCACAGAGAGACCTGGGGGTCCTTGTGCATGAATCACAAAAACTCAGTTTGCACATGCAGCAGGTGATCAGGAAGGTAAATGGAATGTTGGCCTTTATCGCGAGAAGGATGGAGTATAAAAGCAGGGAGGCCTTGCTGCAATTGTACAAGGTACTAGTGAGGCCACAATTAGATTACTGTGTGCAATTTTGGTCCCCTTATTTGCGAAAGGATATGTTGGCCTTGGAGGGAATGCAGAGAAGGTTCACCAGGTTGATTCTGGAGATGAGGGGGTTAGCTTATGATGAGAGACGGAGTAGACTGGGCCTGTACTCATTGGAGTTTAGAAGGCTGAAGGGAGATCTTTATAGAGGCATATATAAGATAATGAAGGGGCTAGACAGGGTAGAAGCAGAGAGATCATTTCCACTTAGGAAGGAAACAGGAACTAGAGGGCACAGCCTCAAAATAAGGGGGGGGGGAAGGTGGTCAGTTTAGAACAGAGTTGAGAAGGAACTTCTTCTCCCAGAGGGTCGTGAATTTTTGGAATTCTCTGCTCATTGAAGCAGTGGAGGCTACTTTGTTAAATGTGTTTAAGTCACAAGTAGGTCGATTTCTGATCAATAAGGGAATTAAGGGTTTTGGGGAGCAGATGGGTAAGTGGAATTGATCCACTATCAGATCAGTCATGAGCTTATTGAATGGCGGGGCAGGCTGGAGGGGCTAGATGGGCTACCCCTGCTCCTATTTCTAATGTTCCTCCCACAGTTGAGAGATGTGCGGGTTAAATGAATTGGCCATGTTAAATTGTCTCTTAGGATCCCAAGATGTAAAGGTTAGGGAGTAAATAAGTGGGGTTCAGGGATTGGACCTAGTTAAGATGCTCTGTCGATAAGTGCACAGTGGATGGGCCGAATGGCCTTTTCTGCAGTGCAGGGAATCAATGATTCTCAGAAAAATGAAATATCTTGTTGCAGAATCACCATTCAAAGGATAGTTAATGTTTATGTAATAAGTGGAAGTGGGAAAACTCAAAATAATGGCTGAGCCCACCCTGAGTTTCTTGGTGGAGGGAGGACAAGTGGGGCAGAGTCAGTAAGGGTTTAAATTATTCATGTGGTTTCCCAATGGAAAGCCCAAGAAATCTGATCGCATTGAAACATACAAGATCCTCAGGGGGCCTTGACAGGGTAGAAGAATGCTTCCTTTTATGGAGGAGACTTGGGAGACACAATTTAAAAACAAGAGCTTTCTCAACTAAGACAGAGATGAAGAGACATTTTTTTTTCTGAATGCCGTGTGTCTGTGGAATGCTGCACCCCGGAGAGCAGTAGAGGCAGGGCCATTGAATGCTTTTGAGGCAGAGGTAGATAAATTCTCGATTAATGAGGGAGTTAAGGGATATAGGGTATAGGTGGGATAGTGGAACTGAGGTCACAGTCAGATCCCCCATGATCTTACTGGGGGAGGAGCTGATTGACCTCCTAATTCATACGTAAGCGGCACACCTTGGCTTGGACTCTGAGAAGTGTAGGAACTATTCAAAGCCATTATATAAAAAATAAATTGTTATTGTGTATCAAGACAAGGCAATTGTGGGGTCTTTGCCCTCAATGCTGTATATATAAGGCCCTTTTCACATGGTAGTTCCAGTGTGGGTGAGCAATATCTAACAGGAGAGGAATGAAAGATCTGAGTAACACATGTAGATTTAGCCAAACTCAGTGCACGTACTGTATCAGAGTAATTTAATGTCACAGTCTAGCTTGCTTAGCGTTCCACTACCATGGTGCAGTGGGAGGCTATTATCTTTTATACTTATCAGTATCTTTGGATGTGCAAATTCCAGGCTTGAATAGTTAGCGGTTCTGCATAATTGAAAAGTGCTTTTTCACTGTAAAGAAGGCTTGTCTGGGTTCTAGCAGGCATTACTCACAAAGGGATGTATTAGGTTATCACAGCACTAATTCCAAAATCCTGTTGGATACACATCCTTGTTTGAGCTTCTCCCGGGTGTCTGAAAAGTCAGACAATGGGGATGTCTGCAATGTGCTGGGATGGCTGCCTCTAGATTCTCTGATAGTGGCCGAAACACTTTGTGATGAGCTTTGTGGATTTGTTCAGCCCACTGGAGAGGGAGAACCCACAAAGAAAGGAATATCCTGTTGACTGATGACCTCTGTGAACAAGGCCAACACATTGGAGACAGATCGTATTAGCACACTACAAAAGCAATTAATAACTTCTCTTCTTTTGAGACAAAAGTGTCTAATGCTGCTGTTTTTGCCAATGCGATGCTGTGCACTTTGGATGAGTGCAGAGAGCAAGATGTTTTGAAATTTTTTTTTCAAAATGGAAGTACGGTCTACAAGCCGGCAGGAATGAACGTTGTCTGCAACATAATTAACAACATGCTGCCTCTGAGTTTTTAAAATATCTTGCTGCTTTTAGAAATTAATCCTTGCTGATTTAGACAGTTTACGAGGTTGCCAATTTGTTCTAGTGTGCACTGTGTAGCATCGTCTCTCATTTTTGCTGTTAATGTTCAGTAGATATAAGCACTAATCTGAACCATGCATCATCTTCTCAATATAGTTGGGGTGGTGAGCGTGGGATGGGGTGTGTTGGTGGGGGGTGGTGGTTTCTCCAGCCCTGAATATGCAGGTTCAAAGCCCATTATGATTGGAGACTCTCGCTTGTGATTTGCATGGGGAAGAACTCATTTTGAGATTCTTCACGCCCCTGGTGGATGATGTAATTTGGTTGATGTCCAACGTGGGTGTGATCCAGATATTTAAATCTTCATTTAATGATGCTCCTGGAATTCGCCCACCTACCAGTGCAATCTGAAGCTTGAGAGAATTGCTAGTGGCCTCTGCAAATGGGAGACCAAGACATGATGATCACTGGTGGTGGCCCAGAGGCCATTGGAGCCTCCGCCCCCCTCCTCCAAGTGGTCGATGGCATGGCTTACTGCCCCCTGGCAAGTCCAGGTTAGTAGTGCCATGGAATAGGGCCTGAAGGAGGCTAAGCCTATGGGAGGCCATTTAGTCATCCCATTGCGGAGTCCTACTCATGAGGGAGAGCCGCTGATAGGGAAGGGAAGGGGAATCTTGAGATCATTTTGAGATCAGAGCACCCTTTAAAAATAAGGCCCCAATTCGCGCTGCAAGTCTCCCCTTTCCAAAAAAATATGAGAGTGGGAGAGGATTGTAATTGCGATCGAGCTGACCAACCCTGTGGGAATGGTACCACATTCCCATGTAGTCATTTTGTTCTGGAGAATTGTGCCCATCACATTTCCAGCCTGAGGCAGTGCCCATTCTATTTTAATATAATTCACAAGAACAGCAGTTCTTTTAAAAAGTACAATGCAGCTGCTTGATTTCCTAACCTACGTGTGTGCATCCTAATGGCTTCACTATTCCACACTCTGGGAACTTTACAGATACAGTTTTTACGATAATAATGGAAATATAGCAGTGCTTTGGAATCATGCAGCACAGATGGAAGCTATTTGGTCAAAACCAGCTCTAAGGAAGAGGCATCCAATTAGTCTTACTCCCTGGCTCTTTCCTTGTCTTTTTCACTTCAAGTATTTATCCAGTTTTCTTTTGAATGTTGCTCATAAATACACTGCAACCACTCCCTCAGGCAGTGCAATTCAGATCACATCAACTCAACTGTGCTCAAAGGAAAATGTTTCCTTTGGTCATTCACTGACCTTCTGTCCCTGGAAACAATTCTTCTTTATTTATCCACTGAAACCTTCATCATTTTTAACTCCTCTGTTGCAAACATCTCTTAACCGATCTCTACCCTGAGGAGAATAAGCCCAGCTTCCCAGTCTATCCACATAACTGAAGTTCCTTCATCTTAGGTCTCATTCCAGCAAATGGGGTGGCACGGTAGCACAATTATTAGCACTGCTGCCTCACGGTATCAGAGATCCAGGTTCACTTCCAGTCTAGGGTCAGTATCTATATGAAGTTTGCACTTTCTCCCTGTGTCTGCGTTGATTTCCTCCGGGTGCTCCAGTTTCCTCCCACAGTCTAAAGATGTCTGGGTTAGGTTGATTGGCCATGCTAAATTGACCCTGTTGTCTGGAGATTAGCAAAGTAAGTACTTGGAGTTACAGGAATAGGATCTAGATGGGATTCTGGTTGTTGCAGGCTCAATAGGCCAAATAACCTCCTGCATTGTAGGGATTCTATAAATCTCCTCTAAGACCTTGACATCCGATCCTAGATCGGAACACAATATTCTAGACAAGGCCGACTCAGTGATTTCAAAAGATTCAGCATCATTTCTTCGCCTTGGTATTTTCTCTCCGTTAATAAAGCCACAGATTCCACCTGCCTTTCAACCACCTTCTCAACTGAGCCTGCCAGCTTCAAAGATTTGTGTGCACACTCGAAGCTCTGAGTTCCTGTATGCGCTTCTTTTAAAATTGTGTCAATTAGTTCATGTTGCCTCTCATTTTCCTCCTGCCAAAATGTATCACTTGTCATTTCTGTGTTTAATTTCATCTGCCATCTGTCTGCCCGTTTCACCCTTGCTGTGTCTTTCCAAAGCCTGTTATTATCCTCCTCGTTGTTTATGACATTTCCAAGTCTTTCTTATCATCTGCAAACATTGGAATTGTATCTTGTTTACCCAGCTCCAGATATTTCATATATATCAAAAAGAACAGAGGTCTTAATTGACCCCCTTCTTCTGGGCAATAGCGCTGTGCTGTGAACCACCTGAAAATGTGATTTAAATTACTCACTGTGGGTCGTTCCATAAGGGTTTCACTAATAGTTAATCCAAAAGGATACAGGCAAGAGGTGGTGACATTGTCACTGGATTAGTAATCCTGAGATGAGGATGATTCTCTGGGGATCTGGGTTCGAATTTCACCACGGCATAATGGTGAAATATAAATTCAATAAAAATCCAGAATTAAAAGCTCTTGAAACCGTATTGTCGACTATTTATAAAAACCTATCTCGTTCACTAATATGAGCTTTTGGAAAGGAAATCTGTCGTTCTTGCCTGGCGTGGCCTGCATGGAAGTTCAGATCGTCAATAATGTGGCTGAATCTTAAATGCCCTCAGAAGGACAAGGTAAGCACTCATGTGAAGGACAATTAGGGATGGGCAATAAATACTTTCTCAGCCAATGAGACTCAGATCCCATGAGCAAAAAATAATTGGGTAACTATTTAAAAAACGCACACTTCCCCACTCAATCCACCACACCCCTGATCTCCACCTGCACAGGACTCTTTCCTTAGACCCAACTCTCCTCCCTGACTGAACTCTCCGACATAGCTGGACCACCCCTGACCAACATAAGAACGTAAGGACTAGGAGCAGGAGTAGACCATCTGATCCCTCGAGCCTGCTTCGCCATTCGATAGGATCCTGGCTGATCTTTTTGTGGACACAGTTCTACTTACCTGCCTGTTCACCATAGCTCTTAATTCCTTCACTCTTCAAAACATTTATCTATCTTGCCTTAAAAATATTCAATGAGGTAGCCTTCACTGGGCAGGGAATTCTACAGATTCACATCCCTTTGTGCGAAGAAGTTCCTCCTCAACTCAGTCCTAAATCAGCTTTCCTTCATTTTGAGGCTATGCCCCTAGTTCTAATTTCACCCGCCAGTGAAAATAACTTCCCTGCTTCTATCTTATCTATTCTCTTCATAATCTTGTATGTTTCTATAAGATCTCCCCTCATTCTTCTGAATTCCAATGAGTATAGCTCCAGTCTACTCAGCCTCTCCTTATAAGCCAACCCTCTCAACTCTGGAATCAATTTAGTGAATCTCCTCTGCACTTCCTTCCGTGCCAGTATACCCTTCCTAAAGTAAGGAGTCCAAAATTGTCCACGATTCTCCAGGTATAGTCTCACCAGCATCTTGTACGGCTGCAACATGGCCATGCTGTTTTTAAACTCCATCCTTCTAGCAATAAAGCATAAAATTTCATTTGTCGTCTTAATTTCCTGCTGCACCTGCAAACCAACTCCTTATGATTCTTGCACAAAGACACCCAGGTCCCTCTGCACAGCAGCATGCTGCAATTTTTTACCATTTAAATAATAGTCCATTTTGCTGACCTGACTATACACCTCAAAATTGCCTGTCTATCCACTCACTCACCCTGACCTCTGACCTTTGCACCTCCTGCCAAAGTTTGACCTCCCGATTCTACCCCCGACTTCCAATTCCTTCTCCTCCTCCAAAATCCTATCTCCTTACCGTAGATACTTACCACCTCAGATATCTACTACCTTCCTGGGTTGTCAATTTCGCTGAGCCCTTTAAACTTACTGCATTACAGCAGCTTCAGCTGATCCTCTGCATTTGAGGCTGGGCTTTGGAGACAGCTCCTAGATCGCACCCAACCTGAGTGGAAAAGTCAGGTGAGTAAAGTACGAAAAAAATCTTGCTCAGATAAATGAACACTGAATGGCAATCTGGCACTCATTGCAACTCCCAGAAAGTTACAACCCTGCATCACACTGAAAAGAAACCTTGTCCAGCCAAGCTAAGATGGAGCTCGCTCCTTCCTTCAACCATTAGAAATAGATGGAAGGGAAATTTCCTAATTGATTTGATTTATTATTGCCATTTGTATTGGGGTACTGTGAAAAGTACTATTTCTTGTGTACTATAAAACCAAAGAATGCTGTTCATAGAGGAGAAAGGAGAGGATGTAGAATATGGGGTTGCAGTTACAGGTCAGGTGAAGAGAAAGACCTGCTTTATATATGATAGGACCATTCAAAGTACTGATGGCAGCAGGGAAGAAGCTGTTCTTGAGTCAGTTCGTCTGTAATCTCAGCCTTTTGTATCTTTTTCCTCATGGAAGAAGGTGGAAGAGAGTATGTCTTGAGTGCATGGGGTCTTTGATTATGCTGCTGCTTTTCCGAGGTAGTGGGAAACGTAGACAGTGCCAGTGGATAGGAAAATGGTTTGACTGGGCTTCATTCATAATCTTTTGTAGTTTCTTGCTGTCTTGGTCAGAGCAGGAGCCATAGCAAGCTGTGATAAATCGGAAAAAGATGCTTTCTATGGTGCATCCGTAAAAATTGGTAAGAGTTGTTGCAAACATGCCAAATTTCCTTAGTGTCCTGAGAAAGTAGTGTAAATGATGAGAGCACTTTTAGAGTCTCCGATCCATTTGAACTATTTTGTTTTTAGTATATTTTTAGTATAACAGTAACTTCAAAAAAAAATTCGTTGAACATAAAGTGCTTTGGGACATGTTGAGATAGTGGAGTTATTATATAAATGCAAACTCATTCATTCTTATGCCCTCCTGACATGTTGCCATCTATTGAAGTTTTTTTTCTCTCCTGAGTTGTATTTTTATTAGGACTAGTAATAGCTGAATATTGTTGACCAACTCACTGAAAATTAACTGCATTTGAAATCCCAGCCAGATTGCAGAATGGGAAAAAAGTATAAATATAGAAACTCATATTTATGAGACATCTAAAACAAAAGGCTCTGGTGGTTAACACACAGACCTTCGATTAGAAATGAGGATTCGTTTTGCAAGTCTCCCAACTGCAGTGTGCCACACTTGAAATGGGACAAAACTGAACAGAAATATACCCACCTGAATGATTGAATCAACCATTGTATTATCAGCCCCGGCAATGAACCTCCACTAGCAGAATGTCATTCTGAATCACTAGCAGATTTGGGCCATCTTCTTTAAAAATATTTGACACCAAGTTGTACATAGGGAATCGTCTTTCTGTGCTATGTGTGCTGGGTTGCCATTCGCTAAGAAAGTTTCCATGGACTAAATGCCCTGGGGTACCACTTCACGCAGCACTCTCACCGCTTCACCGCTGATACAGCTCATCAAGATGTTTTAGAGTTTGTTTGTTAGTGTCACAAGTAGGCTTACATTAACACTGCAATGAAGTTACTACGAAAGTCCCCTAGTCGCCACGCTCCGGCGCCAGTTCAGATACACTGAGGGAGAATTTAGCATATGGCCAATGCACCTAACAAGCATGTCATTTCTTGGATTGAGAAAAAGCCACGAGAGACCAGAGAATCTTGCTTCAGGTTTGTGGTGAGCTTTATGTAACAGGAGATCAAAACGTAACCCGTATCTATGACTCAAAAGATGTGCGGGTTAGATTGATTGACCATGTTAAGCTGTCCCTTAGTGTCAGGGGGACTAGCAGAGTAAATACAAGGATGAAAGTAAGTGAAAAATCAAGTTGGCTGGGATTGGAGTCGATGTGTTGGAATTCCTTGCTGTTGCCCAGAGTGGTTGCAAACAAACAGTCAGAGAAAAAAAAATGACAAAAAAAAATGATGAGATGTTGGAAACAAAATCCTATCAGAAGAAAAGACTATGAGTCGACCTTGGGCCAATGTTATTCCATTGTTCCAGCTGCAGAGGGACTGCCAGTCACAAATCAGTCTCTACAGATAACAGACCATGTCCAGCGGCAGAGACTCTGGTGCAGTCCACCATCACTCAAGGCAGATAAATGCCAATAAATATCTTTCTTCCTGTCCTGCAGCCTCCAGCTCTCCCTGCAGAGTTCATCATGACTGTGTAATGAGGATCAATCTGGGAAATCTGTTTTTGCTACTTTTATTTTCACCATGTGGCACGGTAGCACCGTAGTTAGCACTACTGCTTCTCAACGTCAGGGACCCGGATACAATTCCGGCGTTGAGTGACTGTGTCGAGTTTGTGCATTCTCCGTATGTCTGCGTGTGTTTCCGCCGGATGCTCCGGTTTCCCTCCGCAGTCTGAAGGTATGAAGGTTAGCTTGACTGGCGATGCTAAATTATCCTTTCTTGTCAGGGGGATTTGCAGAATAAATATGTGGAGCTATGGAGATTGGGTCCCACCCAGGCCCAATGAGCAGAATGGCCTCCTCCTGCACTGTAAGGATTCTACGATTCTTTTTCCCTATCTTCTCTTGTCTTGCAGGGTTTCTGTGCTGTTGTTTTGTCTCCACCACCTCCTCTCCTCCCAACCCTTTTTATACTGAGACATTGTTGGATGGTGAGAAATCTCTAGTCAGTCTAAAGCTGCAACAGCAATTCGAGCTGGTTCCTTCCCATTACTTTCCCCAAAGCTCTGCAAATATTCATTTAATTGTCCAACTCCCTCTTAAATTGTGATTGAATTCTATCTCCATCACTCACTGCATGCATTCCAGATCTGAACTGCTCTCAGTGTACAAATTGCAAGAAAATATTTGAAGTGTTTGTTGATTAAGCACCATGACAGATGGACTATTTGATTCTCTTGGATGGGCGGGGGGGGGTATTGAGGATGGGATTGCAATGAGTGACTTTTTATCTACCGTTTAAATTGAGCCATGTAGACAGCTCCTTGTCTATACAAAACAAAGAAGGTAAATGCAGGGAAGATGTTCCCGATGGTGGGTGTATCCAGGACCAGCGGTCAGAGTCTGAGAAGTCAGGATAGACTATTTAGGGTGGAGATGAGGAGACATTTCTTCACCCAACTAGTAATGAGCCTGTGGAATTCATTACCACAGGAATTTGTTGATACGTTGCATGTATTCAACAGCGTATAGCACTTGGGATGAGTGGGATCAATGTTTATGTGGCGAAAGCAGGATTAGGCTATTGAGTTGGATGATCAGGCATGATCATAATAAATGGCGGAGCAGGCTCGAAGGGCCAAATGGCCTCCTCCTATCTTTTATGTTTAAACAACATTGGATGTTTTCCTGAAGTCTCTCGTCTATCAGTGATCTTCAGTGTGAATGCATTTGAAAGCTTGTCCTTTAACAATGTCCATCTCTTTTCAGCCTTCCAATGGCGGGGGTGAAAACTCAGCAGGAAGTCACCAAAGCACACAACAGGCCGGAATTCAGAGTTTTGTGCAAGAACTCTTTCAGGCACAGTACAGGTAATGATGATGAACAGCCTTTGACAATATGGCATTAATTTAGTCTTCAACCGTGCTGGGAATGGAGAAAGAACAACTTGAAAATTTTTATTCTGTCCTTTTGTACGACAGTGAGCAACATGTCACTTGGAATTTGGAAATAAGGAGGGTGTTTTCTTTCTCTCTCTCTCTCTCTCTCTGCTATGCCACTGGGTTGCTGTCGTTGAAATCACTTTGAAGGGTCTTTACAATAAGTGAATACTAACATTTTAAATGATAAAATCTGGAGATGCAGAATCCTGGGAACCTTTGTATAATGGGGACAACTCGCCAGTTCAGAAGGTTTCCCAGAATCTTGTATCTCCAGGACAGTATTGAGATTGGTTTGAAGTCGCGGCTCTCTGTTTCTCAGGGAGCTGCTCTGTTGCACTCTCCATTCACGACGTTACTGGGGTGGTTAATTAGGGGATGTTTCCAGACACGTCTTAGCGCGGCCGTGATTTTATTCAATAGAATGGGCCTGCACTTTGAACATTCCGTCCCTTTTGAGTGCCAATTCCGATTAGCAGTCACTCGCTGAGGGACAAAACACGCTCAGATTGTTTAGCAGGGAAAGAGGGTACCGGGAACTGTGCTTCAGTGAATGTCGGCTAAATTGTTGATGCGAGTTGCAAAGAAAAGTTCTCCAGTCAGCAAAAGAAAATAAAGAGCTGAGTAAAATTTCACATTTATTGGGTATAAATGAAGGCCACCTTTCTTTGTTAGTTAAAACAATCAGAAACACACAGGAAATGAGGAAATAACACCCTTCGATATCCTCCCCCCACTCCTCCAGCCCAAGAGATCAGAATGTATTGCTCACAATATCCACCGAAGGCTTTTATTTAGGGAGATTACAACTGTGTTTTAGCGTGAATTCGGAAATGCGACCCAGTGAATTCTAGGCCATTTAATTTAAATTTATGCAAAAGAAATAGTTTGCCCACAGCTGTTCCTGTTGATATAGTTGGCAAATGAGACAAAATGGAACCTGTAGGTCAACATTTGTCTCGGGGGGAGCAGTTTTTGAAAGGAGAGGCAGCAATGGTGTGACGAGTTTATAGATGTTCTGGGTTTGTTTAACACACACACAGTCTATAAGCGTTCCTTTACTCGAGCCTGGGTAATTAACTGCTCTGGTAAATCGGGGAGTTTACTCAGATAGGAAGTGGTGCATTGGTTTCAGAGAAAGGTTCCATCCTAGCTTGTGCTTTAACACATTTATTGGAGCAAATACCTTTTGATAACGAAGACTTGTATCATATTGGTAACCGTATCAGAATGCACTGCTGGAAGGTAGCGTGGGGTGTTTTATTGTGCTCTATAAATGAAAGTTGTTGTTTGATCAATACCTGAGCAATTTCATACATTTGAGGAGTTTATTGTAAGCTGATTTTTATTTAGTCCACTTCTTGCAAAAGTCTCTATCCTCTTTCACTTAAGTTGCTTTTATGGGAAACTGAAATCCTGTTTATGTGTGAACCATGTTTCTCTTAGTGTTTTAGTGACATGATTGTGGCAATCATGGATGAGGTTAAACGTCAAGTCAGAGGAGTAATTTTCTTCGTGAGAGCTCCCTGTGTCATGATGCACACCATAACTGAGCAGTGATGCTGGATGTGCCAAATGTCATTGTATTATTTAGTAATGTGAGACAGAGAGGCAAGGTTCCTGTCCACATGTTTGGGGTCAATAGATTACTTGGATGTAGAACTGCAGCATCATTACAGTGCAAAGGAAGGCCTTTCGGCCAACTGAGTCTGCACCAAAACTGAGATACCCCTCCCCACCCTATCCTGCACCCCTGCCCATCTACTATAGCTAATCCACCTAACCTACAGAGTGGTAAATACAGGGGAGTTCAAAAGGGAGAAGCATGTGAAAGTTGCCCCATTTTTGGACCATTTGAAATGAATGGCTGGTATTATATAGTCTTCCACATGATGAATTTGGAGTTTGGGGTGGCATTTCATTGGATGGGAAGGTGATCCTCACTCAATTAAGTCAGTGTTGGGAAAATCCATTGCATTTTCCCTGGCTTGAGCCAACTGAGGCTCGTAAGGAGCAAATATTTTCCATAAGGGCCCTCTCCTCACCACTGCTGGTATTAATCCAGTGGAGGCCCTGAGGGCAGGCTAAGAGTGAGCTTTACTGCAGATCTGGAAAGTTTGAAGCTGCCACAGGGCATTTGGAAAGATTGACTTGCCAAATTATATATACAGTCAACAGTTTAATGTTTCCAAGGAGTAGTAAACTTTTTAACATCAATGACTGTGGCTTTTTAACATCAAGAGTAAGCTTTCATAGGTCATCATGCGCAAGTACTGCGATGTGTCTGTGGACTGTGTGTATATAAGAGTGTTTATCATGTATTGATCATGAATTGTCGCTGGGATAGATTATGTTGTGTCTTGTGATTAAATCTGTATTGTGCAATGAAAAACAATTAACAGGTGTATTGCATGACAGGGAATTTGTGGTCTCTTACTTGAGTCCTTCATTCCACTGCACTCAGTGTCTGGTTGAGGGATCTGGCATTGGGAAGCAGAGGAGTGCACTGAGTGCCAATCCCACCTCCACTCTCCCAGCACTCCACCCCCATGCTCCCCAAATCCCATGCTGCCAACCCACCTTCACCGCATCCCATTATTTATCTCTTTCTTGGATTGGTCCACAATGCTGGATCTCCTTTTGAGTGTTGTTCCAGCAGCCGCCACCAGATCCCCAGTGGCGCCGCTGAGCAAAAGAACTGCCAGCCTCTGATTGGTTGGCAGCTCTGTGACTGGGAGCTCCTGCACTTGGTGTGCCGAATCTGTAAAAGGCTCTTTGGTGATCTGTTAAATACCCGATTGGCTTGTAATGTAGTGGGCCTTGCAAGGATGAGGCTGTGCTGGTCACTCACTGACTGCCCAGCTGATGGCCGGGACCCATTGCAAAATGCACTGGAATCTTTAATTGGCGTGTATCCTTTTCCCATTAAATTTCTGCCTTCATTGTACCAGTTGCAATAGGAAAATCCATCGAAGAAAATTGGTCTTATAGTGGACGCAGTAACAGAGTGGCTGAATCAGTCATTGAACACTTGAGTTTCTGTGAACATCCAGCCCTTTGCTTATATGTTCTGAAAGCATAGTTCATTTAAAATTAGACGCTTGAGATTTCTTTAGTATTCTATAAAACTAACCTTTCAATATAAATTAAAATAAGGTTTTTGTAGGTCAGTGATTCATGCATGTAAGGCAGCATTTTACCATTGAGATCAACACAATGGCCTCAATTTTCCTGCCAAACTAATGCAGGGATAACGGGTTTCTTGTGCAGAAACAATGCAGCAACTTCATGCAACGAGGGCTGCCTGAGGCCTGCTGGTCCACCATTAGCTTTGTGAAAATATCCCAATGGTGTCTGGCTCAGAGTTGAATGCGGTGAAGTTATTATATTTGTGCTACATGTAGCAATGAAACTCTTCAGAGAAAGTGAAGTGTTGTCCATGCCACTCTAAGCAGCCCATTGAACAATGTAAATACTGTGAAGCAACCTCTCTGACACTGAAAATTAACTATTACAGATGTGGAGTGTCCTTTCTCCAGGTTTTTATGATTGTTGGAGATTTTAAATATGTAAAATATGAAATTATGACCTCCTCTCTGTCTAAATCCTATTCCTCTTTTCTCTTTCTCTACTTGATTTACCCACTCAAATTTACACTTTAGTAATCCTTCCACCTCGTGGGTTAAGGAAATACTTAGTTGCTTACCCTGTTTAAACAGATCTCTGATGCACCATTTTCCTCACTGTGACATTATCAGCTTGCACCTCCAACAACTGTCTATGCAAAAGATGTAAAATTTAAATGTTTGAGGGCAACATTAACTGCTGTGCGATGCCCAGTGACATTACAGTTTGGCCTGAGCCATTTTCTTTTCACTGTTTGATCCCTCTTTCTCTGCCAACTGTTCCCAACAGATCCCTGAAGTGGTTCCACCAGTTGAGTTCTCAGGGCATCTACAAGAATGCAGAAGGAAGATTCAACTGACTTGCTCTTTGTAAATGTTAAAATTATTCTATTTCTGTCATAAGGAACAAAGTGGCATTTCCATATCCTGCCGTATTATGTGCGCAGAGGCCCTGGCAAGATCAGGAAGTTGAGAATGTGGAAAATCATTTGCACCAGTTTGTCACAGTAGAAACAGTGCAGAAGGAAGCCATTCGGCCCATCAAGCTGATAACATTTGCACCCAGGCCTTATGCCTCACTTTTACCCTGCTAGTCACCCTGACACAAAGAGGCAATTTATCATGGCCAGTCAGCCACATTGCACATCTTTGGAGTTTGGGAGGAAACTGGAATGCCCTGAAGAAACCTACGCAGACATGGAGAAAATGCACAAACTCTATGCAGAACATTCAAACTCTACAAAGGCAGTGACCAAGGCCAGAATTGAACCCGAGTCCCTGGCGCTGTACGGCAGCTGTGCTAGCCACTGTGCCACCATGCTGCCCCATAGAAGTCAAGTCGTTGTTGCAACTGTATTAATGACATTGGGGTAGGAACGATTGGAGCTTTATGGCTGAGCAGTTTTAAACCATAGAGTAGGACAGATAGGTTGATCAAGTCAGAAAGAGGGGTGCCTTCCCTTCTCATTGTTGCACAATTGCCTACAGATCAAGTCAATATGGAAACAATTAAAGGCTCCCAGCGTTTCCTTTCTACAGCAATGCCCATTGGAAATATTATCAATAGGTTGGTTTCCTCATGTTCTGATGACACCTAATTCTACCTCTCCCCTATCGCATTTCATTCTGCAACTTTCTCAAGTTGCTTGTCTAAGATCATTGAAGATAATGAGGGCTAATAGCTTCCAGATGCCACTTAATAAAAAAAATTGAAAAAGCTGTCCTTCCTGGAATGAGATATTCTCTCTTAACCTGGGTGGGGTGGCCGATTAAAGACTATAATAGCTCCCTTGGCTCAATACAAGTTCTTTTCATTTAAGTTACCTTATTTTAAAAAATGAACTGAGAAATAACACAACAAAAGTCACACTGAAGACACAATCTATAGAAAACATTCTTTTTAAAAAGCAGTCGTTTCTATCTGATGATTTAAGTTTCCACAATTTATATGCTTACGTAAACTCTTGATTTGAAATATGCACCGGAATTCTCCGGCTGTTTTTGCTGGTGGGATTCTCTGGCCCTGCCAGCAGTGCACCCCTTCCCATGGGTTTCCCACTGGCGTGCGTTGATGTCAGTGAGAATTCCCATCAATAGTGGTAGGATCAGAGAATCCTGCCACTAGCAAACAGCACGTCACCTCCCGCTGACGGGGAACAGGAGACTGGAAGGCCAGAGAATCTCGCCCCACGGTTTAAAATTAGAAAACGGGTATTTTCAGATTTCAGATCAGTCAGATTTAAAATTCCATGCAAAATACAGCAATCCTCAACCTGTGAAGGAAGCCAACTATTTGGTTTATCAAAACAACTCACTCTTAGCAAGGTGTAAACCCCACTGGAGAAGGTGAAATCAATCATTAGTTTTATTAACTCAGGTTCTGCAGTCCTGTTTTACAGGAAAAAAGAATTGTGGTTATCCAAAATTAAAAATTCCAATCTTCTGAAGGTAAAATATTGGCTGACAGCACACTGTGTAAACCTGAAATGAATCAAACAGAAAGGTAATCATTGATCCTGTTTCTGGCCCCCTTCCTTCCGTCACTTCATTTATCAATAAATTTCTCAAGTAATTAATAACTTGAGCAGGTCAAACTATTCACCTGAAACCAGCTCTGAAGACTGTTTTTAGGAACTGGATCCTAACAAAGATTGAGAGGATTATACAAAAACAAAAGACTCTATTCATAAATGAACGACTTACAAAACCTGCTTTTCCTGATTGGATGATATAATTGCAGTAATCCAAAAATGTGTAGGTTAGGTGGATTGGCCACAGTAAATTGAGAGAATGTTAGAATCTCACAGTGTAGAAGGAGGCCATTCAGCCCATCAAGTTCACACTGACCGCAATCCCACCCATGCCATATCCTCATAACCCCATTCATTTACCCTAACTAGACCCCCCCCAACACGAAGGGGCAATTTAGCATGGCCAATCCACCTAACCGCACATCTTTGGAGTTTATGAGGAAGCTGGAGCATCTGGAGGAATCCCATACAGACACACAAAGAATGTACAGATTCTACACAGACAGTGACTCAAGCCAGGAGTTGAACCTGGGTCCCTGGCATGAGACAGCAGCGTGAGCTACTGTGCCACTGTGCTGCCCAAATTGCTCCTTACTGTCAGGAGGATTAGCAGGGTAAATATATGGGGTTAGCGCTTGGATGGGATTGCTGTCAGTGTAAGCTTGATGGGCCGAATGACCTTTTTCTGCACTGTAGGGATTCTATGAATCCACTGTTGAGCAGCAGTTGCACCTACGGACATGAATCATTCTGAGATTTGTTTATAATCTGTGTCCTATTACTTGACATATTGATGACTCCCTTGAAGTGGCGAGAACTCAAAATAAAAAGAGAGCGCATGCTGAGTCCCCAGCAAGTGCAAACGTTCTTACTGAACTTGATGGGCACACAAGTGGTGACTGGAATTCTAATTCCAGTCTGCAACACTTTTCTTTCAGACCTCCAGAGGGATTAATAAAGTCTGATTATAAGTACAAGTCTTTGGGATCTGATAAACTAAATTTCATATTTTCAGTTTAATTACTTTGCCCTTCTGTTTCAGTTTGCACAGCCTAAAATTCTAATTCGCCAGTTAATTTTTAAATAAATTAAGAGTGATTTCTAACAAAAAAGCCGTGGAACAGTAAAAGGTCGTTGTCCCAAACGTCGCTCACACCTAGCTTTTTTCCCACAACATCCGTTAATCCTGCTGCAAGACACACATTTCTCTCACTTATAATATCCATTCCAGTAAATTATTCCTCAACTCTTAGCTACTTTGGGATGAAAACATTCCATCTAACTCCTAGCTTTCTGATTAAAAAGTTTTCCTACATATTATAGCAAGCGCTGTGACATTATTCACGGATGGTACAGTGGTTAGCACTGCTGCCTCAAAGTGCCAGGGGCCTAGTTTTGATCCTGGCCTTGGGTGATTATGTGGGGTTTGCATGTTCTCCCCATGTGTGTGTGAATTTCCTCTGGGTGCTCCGGTTCCCTCCCATGCTCCAAAGATGTGCAGGTTAGGTGAATTGGCCATGCTAAATTGCCCCTTAGTGTCAGGGGAATTAGTAGGGATTGTTGTTGGTGCAGGCTTGATGGGCTGAATGGCCTCTCCCTGCACTGTAGGGATTTTATGATCTGGTATATGGGGGGCTTTTCGAACTTTTCTGTTTGATACACCTATAAACATTGAAATACTGCTTAGGATCTCCTGATTTAATTCAAAGACTATCAGGAACCTCAAGAAAAAGTGAAGAAAACATTTTAGTGTAGTGCAGAAGAATCTGGAAATCTTAATGATAAGCAGAGGCTTATCAATCCATGTGAATCCCATAATTTCTCTCCTGGAATCCCCTTTATGGTTTCAGGCATTTGGGTGTTGCTGGTGGACCAGCATTAGTTCCCCATCCCAAATTGCCCTTGAGAAGGTGGTGGTGAGCCATCGTCTTGGGTTATTGCAGTTCCATGTGATGTAGATGCATTCACAATGCTGTTAGGGAGGGAGTTTGATCCAACAACAGTGAAGGAACAGTGGTGTATTTGAAAGTCAGGATGCTGTGAGGGGCAGGATATTTAGGGGGGATGTGAGAAGGGGTGGTGATGGTCTGGAATGCTCTTTCTGGGAAAATGGTAGAGATGGGTTCCCTCACATCCTTTAAAAAGTATCTGAATGAGCACTTGGCACGGTGTAACGTTCAGGGCTGTGGGAGATGGGATTCGGTGGGAGTCCAAGTGTTTATAATGTGTTGGTGCAGACTCGATGGGCCTCATCTTGTAGATGATACGGGATGCTGTCATTAAGTGTTGGTGATGGAGGGAGTGAATGTTTAAGGTGGTGAGTGCGTGCCACTCAAGCGGACTGCTTTGTCCTGAATGGTGTTGAACTCTTGAATATTGTTGGAACTGCACTCGTTCAGGCAAGTCGGGAAGAAGACAGAATACTGGTGAGAAATGAAAGGGGATAATACGAATTTCTCTCTTTTGACACAACTGGATGATGGCAACTAAAAAACACACATTGCATCTGCAGGACCCGATAATTGCAGATTTGATCAACAAAGTGTTTTAAAAAAAACCTGTGAACTAGCGGTAGACCATTAGTGGTTACTCATTACTCAATGACTTATTGACTCTGTCTGCTTTTTTTTCGCCCTGTCCTTGGCCCTTCACTGAGGCTTCTCTCTCTTTTGAGATGGGAATGGAGTGGGGGAAGAGAAAAGCTAACAATCTCTGCAAAGCATTGTGATTGCACGCACCATATGGAAACCATTCCCTTTGAAGATAGCTTAACCCATGTAGTCAAAGTGATAAAAATGAATTGGAAATTGTACTGGGAACCAGATAATGAAAGAGTGTAGTATTTCCATTTGGCAGACCAAGTGTCAGTAATGCTAACCTAATGAAATGCAGACTTGTTTGTTCAAGATAACCTTTTTGAGGCTTTGCTTCTTTCTATCAGATTAGTTTATCAATATTGAAGGTTATATCTTTGTTGTGCACTCAGTTTACTTCACCCATGAGGATAATCAGAGTGCTGTGGTTGAGTAATCTGAAGACTTGTGCATTTAGAGGTTGGTGGAACCTCTGTGGAAAGATAAATCTTTCCATTAGTCACATTTGATGAATCAGGTAGTCTTACATTGGGTTACAGTTAGAACCAACCAGTTGAAAAGTGAGATCAGAACTTAAAAAGAGGCTTCTATTTAGTGCATGAAATCCCTACAGAAGGAAGCCATTTGGCCCATTGAGTCTGCACCAACTCTCCAACAGAGCATCTTAACCAGACCCTATCTCCGTAACCCCACACACTAGCCAATTCACCTAACCTGTGCATCTTGAACCAGAGCGCACTCAGAGGAAACCTATGCAGATGTGGGAAGAACCCCAAAGTCACTCAAGGCAGGAATTGAACCCCGTGTGGCACCAATGCTAAACATTGTGGTACTGTGTCATTCTTAAAATCAAGATCTCCCTATACCTGCTGTCATCTCTTCCCCCTCACTGTACACACAATTCCAGAGGGGCCGTGCAACATTTAATTGCTATAAAAATGTGCAATTGTCAGGCCTTGTAATAGTTATCTTTATCCTGTCTCGGTATATCATATTCATGTTTCACTATTATCCTCCTCCAATTTCCACCAGTTTTGTCAGTGTGGGAATTTGTTGATCCTCCTACTCCAGTCTGATCCCACAAAGATAAAAGGATAAAAATATAGCAGCTATTTTTGCATGCCTTTTGGTGGACCTTTTCTTACCTTTGTCAGGACTGATGCCTTAGTTACTCACTCTCCTACAGATCATGGGTATGGTGCCAGTAGTGTATATTTCTAACTCAGAATCACAACTTAGGGCACTGATTTGTATATTATGAACTCACGTTCTGGCCACAAGTCTGGATTCTATCCATGATGATGGTAGTTGAATCACTGGTGAACCTGGTTGGTAAGCGATCAAAACCATTGTCAAGTTACTACTTTCTCGTTTATATTTGGCAGAAGCTTTGAAAGCCGGACTCTCTGTAATTTAAGGTGCTTTTACATTTGATGTCTCACAGTGGTGGAAGTGCAGCTTTGTGTCCTTGGTCACTCTTTGTAAAATTACCTGCCTTGTCCTCACCACGCACTCGGTAGTTTCCAACGCTTGAATTATAGAAGTGTCAAATAGATAGCTAGTGAAATTTCTTTTTCCAAAGGTAGGGGAGTCTAAAACTAGATGGCTAAAACTATATTTGTGAGAGGGGAGAGATACAAAAAATGCCCAGAGGGGCAATTCTTTCACACACACGGTGGTGAGGTCTGGAATAAGCTGCCAGAAGCATTAATAGAGACGGGTACAATTCTGTCTTTTAAAAAGCATTTAGATTGTTGCATGGATACGATGGGTATAGAGAGATATGAGCCTAATGTGGGCAATTAGGAATAGTTTAGGGGTTAATTAAAAAGGGCAGCATGGGCAAGTTGGGCTGAAGGGTCTGTTTCTATGTTGTAAACCCCTGATTGTGACTCTAAATATAAATATGTCTTGAGTTGCAAGTTGCAGTATCCACAATCATATTTTTGAAGTCTGTCAAAAAAGTAAATTGAAAGCTACCCTTTTCAAGTAATTTGATCAATCAAATACCTTGGCCGTGTTTGAATGGCATTGTGTGGTTCCCACTACAGCACATGTTACGGAATCAAACCAGCATTACCACGTTATGTTGTGGATTACTTTTGGGTCCCTTTTATTCCACTTCATATTGACAGACATCATATTCATTGAATTGATCTTGTGACTGCCTGAAGGGTATCCAGGATAAGGTGCACACATCCCTGAGCGTTGTCATGTTGTAATTCTGAAGGAGCAAATTGATCTGCAATTCTTCCGAAACCTGAGTACGTCCGTTTATTGTCGAAGAAGAAAAGTTGGACTTTGTAGAAATGATTCATTGTGTAAATCATGCACTCAAAATACGTGAATGTGGTAGGTGTAAATATACCCCTGATATGTACTTCCCTGAGGCAAGTAGGTGAATCCACCCTGTAAGGATCCTTTCGTAACCATACAACAGAACCACAGCGCAGAAGGAGGCCATTTGTCTCATAGAATTTGCACCAAGATCATCTTATGCAGGCCCTATCCTAGTACCTCCATAACTCTGTGGATCTACCATGGCTAATCCACATAATCTACACATCTTTGACACCAAGGGGAATTTAGCATGGCCAATCAACCTAACCTGCACATCTTTGGATACATGCTTCATTTTGCAGATCTTCAGAAATGTGAGACTTGAAGATATTAAGGAAGGAAGCGAGATCTGTGATTCAATCCCTCGTGCATTGAATTATTTGAAATTAATTGAAGCAGCAGTAGAGGCCCTATGGTGTCTGGGCTTGAGGCAGAAGTCATGCAGATTTGTTGTTAGTGGCACTATTCAGTGAGCCTGCTGAGATTGTGTGTGTGTGGGGAAACCGGGGAGGTCACATGGCTGATGAGTTTGCTTGCTTTGCTTTTGAATCTGTTTCTTCTCTTTTTAGAAATAAAGTTCTATTTATCACTTAGCCAGAGGCAATCACAATATTATTCCATTCTTCTATATGTGAGGAGACCAAGATTACATGCTGTATTTTTTAAAGATCAAATATATTTATTTATAGGGAAAGCGAGATTGTTCATTGCTCTCAAAATCTTTGTCTGTGCCTCCAAACCAAAGGGGCTGCACGCAGCCAGACATATGGACACAGACAGACTGACAGGATTAGAGATACTTGCACCTTGTTACCTCTGAAGTGGCACTTGTGACCTTCTGTGGGCTACACAGACTAAGTTCAAAGAGGGCAATACAACTGCCATCTGCATTTGTTAGCGCAGACTGGCCAACAGGAGTCTGTCTGCTCATCTGCTACGATATCGGATGCTGCGACTCACCTTTCATTTTTTTAATCGTTGGGACATTTAACAATCTTGGGGACCCAGACAAGGGTTGTCCTTTTTTCAAAGTATGACATCAGTGTTGCTTTAAGAGATTTTTTAACAATCATGAAAAATCATGAACAATCATGATTTTTTAACAATCATAAGCAGCTCTTACAGTCAGTGCTACTCAGCTCACAACCTTAAACCAAAAAAGGCTATGCGCCAGTCAGATGTTTTTGTAGCTTTAATAAAAGTAAACTACTGCAGATGCTAGAATTTGAAACCAAAAGAGAAAATGCTGGAAAATGTTGGCAGGTCTGGCAGCATCTGTAAGGAGAGAAAAGCTGATGTTTCATGTCCAGACTTTGACAAAGCAAAGCAAGGAATGCTGATCGATTTGAACACCTGGCCCCATCTACACTGCTTCAACCAAAAATTCTGCGCCATCACCTACGAGGTAGATATGCTGAGATGAATCAATCTGATCATGTAAAGTCATTATATAGAAAAGTGCATTAGCCCTCATCAGTTTTCAGTTCACGGACCTCTATGAAGGAATACCTCATTGGACTTGATTTTGGACTCGAGCCATATTTTATTCTCTGTGCTCTATGCACCTTAAACCTTTCATTTCTCTATCCTCCTCTTACTGTGTGGGGGGATTTTTTCCGTCCTGCTGACTACAGGAATTGGAGCGGGTGAGCCTTACAAGGGTCTGTTGACCTCAGGCAGGATTTCCCGGTTTTAGGGCAAGCACAGCAGGAAAATTCCACCCTATGAATGCAAAGAAGGCAATGTTGTCGTCCCCCTCCTGCATTATGAGTGTGTGAAAATGAACTAGCCCCTTGAGTTCATCATATCTCAAGTTTGCTGTGGGGTTACTGATAAAAAACTGGATCACACTAAATCTGAGACGTTGGGAAATACGTCACACTTACAAAGAGGGAAGCAAATCAAAAACTCCTCTCCGTTTATGGATGGGAGGTGCAAGAATAAATTTGTGCTGTTTAAATGAAATCCCTTTTGCCTGTAACACAAAAAGGTGGGGATGTCAATAGTAGGTTTTGAGTCTTGATTGCTGAATGAATGAGGAATGGAATGTATGTTTGTATGGTGATGGGGAGATACACACATTGCAATCAGGCTATGGGTTGGATGCTGAGGTTCTTCACTCCATCTTCTAGCACCAGGGAGTATGGAAAGCTAGATTGAAATCTACACCACTATATAAAATAATAACATTTTTGAAAATAAACATAAATTTTCATATTCATGTGCAAATTGTAACTTCACAATCTCTGGATGTTTTGTTCTGTTTGAGCTTTTTTTGTTTTTGATTTTATTAAATATTGATTCTCCCAAACCAGTGTTAGGAACTCTATTGATATTAAATGTGAGGGTATCTCATAATCTACAAAGGTAACATGGAACATTGATTCTTGGTGGTGTATATTTTCAATCTGGCAAACTGAGAAAAGATATGCAAGACAGTAAAGCCTTGTTGTGATTAATTAATAAAGAATATTTATTAACTTAAAAGAAAACACATGATAAAAACTGTAATACACTACAACATTACTCTTAACAACAATAATGGTTATACGTACACTGCATTTAATGAATTTGCCTTTGTTCCAACTAGCTACATTTCCTGAACTTTGAGAAACACCCTTTTTCCCAAACAACACCCAGGATTCTGTAACTCTGAACTAAATCCAGCAGATAGTTACCACCCACACATTATTTTCTAGGTTTTGGAAAGCGATCTTCAGTTCAGCGGTGAAATAGTCTCCTCAATTGAGTTTTGTTTTAAATAATTGCCCTTTTGGCAACAATATGTTTCCGAGAGAGCCTGCTTTCTACAGTTGGGTGTGGCTCCTTCTCTACCCTTTTCCCCAATTATTGTGCTATGAATATATTGTTTTTGTCCCTTTGATATTATCCATCTTTGGTTACCCACCAAGGTATTTCCTTATCTCTCCATGTTGAAGTCACCTCTTCAATACACCATTGTTTTTCATTAGTCACTTCGGCAAACACTTATTTTCCTACTGCTACACTAATTTGCATATCAAAAGCAACCTTTTGGACAACTGTACTAACCAATTCCCCTTTTATCCCATTTTGTTATTGTATTTTATCCTAATTTCATTTTAATCTTGATTGTCCTCAATTCTTAATAGCAGTTCCATTTGAGAATCTGAACATCTGCCCTCTATTTTTAACGTGGGCATGTAGACGGCAGTTAATGTTCCCATGGACCATCCAACCTATGTCACATAAAAGGATGAATGATCATGTGGAGAGGTGCATTAGCTTGGGGGAAAGAAAACCATTGAAATGTGAAGTATGTGTGAATGAAACCATTTGTTCTCTGCTAGTTAACTTGGTGCTCCAGAATTAATTTGTGTGTATTTTTGTTGCACAAGGGAGACCCTTTGGAAGTCAGTATCTACTTCAAGCACAAGTACTAAGGGGAAAGAAACTTGAAGTTAGGAGAACAAAACCAAAGAATTCTGGAGAGTGCTAATTGCTTGCAATTAATTATCAAAAGCAGATGTGAGACGCATTCTCAACGAGTTACCCTGTGTCCGTTAGTTAAGAGTCTTCATTTTGCAAATGTAGAATAGGGATTTACTTATAATAAATTAACATCTTATTTAAAGATGATAAGTTAAAAGGTTTAATATATATGTTACATGCATTTACAATCATTAGCACTTGTGCTATTTTATCTATCTAAGGAAGACAATTCAACTCTGTAGTGTCTATGACTTTAACACGTGGATTTCTTCACCGTTTATATAGAGCAGCACAAGGGCAATATCAGTCCATGTCCACTTCCCAGACAGAGATTTTGCTGCCAGGGATTTGGTGGATCCCTGACAATATATACCATGCTGAAACATGGAGATGGAGCTTCATTAGGGGAGATGTGAAGTTTGCTTGTAAGAATGGAAAAGCCAAATTTTTTTTGAAAGCATGAAACTTCCAAGTGTCAATGTTCAAAGAGACTTGAATAGGCTCATAAGAAGAGCACAGAAAGCTAGCATATGGCTACAGTGATATTTAGAAGGCAAATGGCACTTCAACTTTATTGCTAGGGGTCTGGGATGAAAGAATGAGAATGTCTTGCTTCAACTCTATAGGCCTTTGGTGAGACTATACTTGGAGTAAGTACAGTGCTCAATTTTAGTTTCCTTATCTAAGGAAGTTTTGGAAGCAGTACAGAGATGGTTGACTAGATTGGTTCCTGGGCTACAGCATTGTCCTGCAAATGGCTGAGTAAATTGGGCATATATTCTCTGGAGTTTAAAAAAATCAGAGGCGACCTCATTGCAACATACAGGATTGTGAAGAGAATTGACAGGATATATACCAAGAGTATGTTTCTGCTGGCTAAGAGAATTTGGAACATGGTGGAGCACAGATCAGGAGCTAATTTTTTTAGGACTGAGATGAGGGGAAATGTGTTCGTTTAAAGGGTTGTGAATCTTCGTAATGGTCAATCTTGGAAGGTTGTGGATACTCCATCATTTAATATGTTTAGGTTGACGTAGACTAAAATTTTTGAACTCCCAATGAATTGATGTATGTTGGAGAACTTCTCTGCCTGCCAGTGAGTGGTGAGTGACTATTGTTTCAAGGGGTTAATTGTAGTTGTGGTGAGGCACCTCATTGTCATCAAATTGGCTTGGCAGTGCAAAGACAGTTGTCAGTGTCATGTACGCCCCCCCCCCCCCCCCCCCCCTGTTACCCCAGTGCTGTGCAGTTATTTGAGCAGGTGCTGAGATGTTCTGCTTTTATCCCAGCCACTGGGAATTCTCATCTACTGCACCCTGAGACAAAGATGAGGATTGAGATTATTTGTGACAGAGCTGGTGTTTGATATCTCTGAACCTGCCAGCTGTCAGGATTGGAGGTGCCATTTCCAATGGCTTTCTGCAGTGTGTTTGGTAGTCCACTTGGTTTTGGAGTACTGTGGGCTACCTTCCACTGATTGCCAACCAAGTCATCCAGTAGCATAGCTATACATGTTTACACTTGTCTACACTTCCCACTACCTCAGAAAAACAACCAGCATAATCAAGGACCTCACGCACTACGGACATTCTCTCTTCCACTTTCTTCCATTGGGAAAGAAAACAAAAGTCTGAGGACACATACCAACTGTCTAAAAATCAGTTTCTTCCCTGCTGCCATCAGACTTTTAGATGGATCTACCTTGCATTAAGCTGATCTTTGCCTATGCCCTAGCTATGACTGTAACACCACGTTCTGCACTCTCTCCTCTCATATTTGGTGTGCTTTGTCTGTATAGCAATGAGAAACAATAGTTTGCACTGAATACTAATACGTGTGACAATAATAAATCAAATCAAAATCAAATATGACTACAACTGGAAAATAAATGTACTGACTGCCAGAAAACCAAGAAGGTAGATGTTACAAACTGTATGAGAGCTCGTTTTGTGATCTTGCTTCCAGCCTGCTCTGGGAGGCTGACTGAGGACCATTCATAAATTCTCACTTATGTAGCATGTGCAAAGCCATCAAATTAATACACGCTTCCATCACTACTTCAAGTGTAACATTACGGCATCAGTAACTGAAAATGGAGGGGCATGCTAAATGCAAAATATCGGTGATAGCTTCACAAAAGCATTGCTGCCTCACAGTGCCTGGAACCTGGGTTTGATTCTGCACGTTCTCTGTGTTTTCATGGGTTTTCTCCGAGTGCTCCGGTTTCCCCCCACAGTCGGAAAGACGTGCTGGTTAGGTGTATTGGTTGTGCTAAATTCTCCCTCAGTGTACCGGTACAGGTGCAGGAGTGTGGCATCTAGGGGATTTTCATAGTAACTTCATTGCAATGTTAATATAAGCCTATTCGTGACACTAATAATAAACTTTAATACATGGAGCAAATTGCAGCCAAAAGTACCACTTTTTGTTTGACAATTTCCTGTCCCATTTCGGTCATTTATATTTGGAAACGGCAGGGACTTTTTTTGCAAACATGCTTGCCTTAAAGGGCACACATGCTGATTATATGCCTGTGAATGATATTTATGATGTGAGAGGGGAAGTTCTATTTAAAGACCAAACAATACCAATCCATTAGTCTGGCTCAATTATTCAGAAATCCAATTATTTGGATTGAGAGTTGCAAACTTTTTTGTGCATCTTTTGTGGTGGTGTTGAGAGAGAATTTTAAAAATTAATGCATGGTGCTGAGAATTGACCAAACCTCAAAGCAGGCATGAAGGGAGTAATGTTCCTGACAGTAGTGCAGGATGCAGAAAGGCCAGGAATTTTAAGTTGTATTAGTAGATTAACACCCACCTGCTCTTTGTTTTAGTGATAATATGTAGGCAGGTATTCTTCTCATTGTATCAAGCCCCTCTCATCATATTAACAATCTATATGTTTTGCCTACAATGAAATATTGCAATTTACAAGTGACAATCTTGTGTTAGTTCAGTCCACCTTAGAGACTGTACATGCTTAGGAACTGTGATCAGATCCAGTACAGAAGGAACATTCATTGTTATGCCCCCCAGAACCCAATACTATCCAATTGGTAAACTGCATTGGCAGCCAACCTCTGAGAAGTGGGGAACTAAACTCTTTTCAAGGGGCCCCACTGAATGTGTGGCCGTTCTAAATTCCCAAATTTTGTTATCATCTTTTTAAGGATCTTTTTAAGTCGGTGTGTGTGTTTAGCAGGAACCAAGGTGAGGTGTGCAGGATCCTTGCCCAATGTGTAAAGCTTGTCAATCCAGAGTTTCAGTTTGGACTGATACATTCTCATGATCCACTTGCCAGTAGTGTGACCCCTTTGGTTCAGCTGAAATCAGTGATTTTAAAATGAGGTGGCTCAGCGTTCTGGTGTACAAGTTTGGTCGTAGGATATTTGGACCATTGCCCATTTCACGGAGTAAAGGTTTCACTCAGCTATCCTTCTGTTATGATGGCCACAGGGGATTATTGATGGAGCTCCCTCTGCGCTTTGTAGAGTGGAAGCTTCCTTATTGAGTGAATGGTGCTTCGTCCAATGAGAAGTTGTCATCGGGGGTTGTAAAATCTGCAGCTGAGCCCATACCAGCAATGTTGGTCCTAAGGCATGGATTGTCTAGCTGAAAACTGCAGGCATGGCCTTCCTTCTTGGTGCACAATAAAAGGCATTGGGACACTGGTATTTGGCTGAAACACCGCCCTTTCTTATCTATTAAATTCCTGAAATGATATTTCAATGAACCGATGGATTGTTGCATGGTAAGCTGTGGGGAACACCAGGAGTGGTGAATTGGCCAAGGTACTGACTGAAACATTATGAAATTCAGTGAAGTGATGGACAAGTGAGATTGGAACGTTATAATATCAATCTGCTTTTAATTGTCCCATTTTAACAGGATGAGTTTGCTGGAAGGAAGAGAAGGTAGCTAATTCTATAGAATTCCTCTTACAATCAGGATTATTACCTGAGCTTCTTAGTAACTTGGTAGAAGTGTACAAAATTATGAGGGGAAGAGATAGAATGGACAGGATAAAATCGTCTACCTTAGTGGAGAATTCTAGGACCAGGGGACATTGATTCAAGATAAGTGCAGTAGGTGCAGAGGGGAAATGAGGAAGAACTTATTTTAATGGAAGGCTTGTGAGCTTCTGGAATTCACTGCCTGAGTTGGTGTGGAGGCAGAGATCCTAAACTCTTTTTAAAAGTACCAGGATGTGTACCTTAAGTGCTGTAAGCACTGCTGCTTCACAGCACCGGGGTCCCGGGTTTGATTCCTGGTATTGGGTCACTAACTGTGTGGAGTCCACATGTTCTCCCTGTGTCTGCGTGGGTTTCTTCCGGGTGCTCCGGTCTTTTCCCAGAGTCCAAAAGACATGCTGTGTTGGTGAAAGCACAATGCTGTGGATGTTGGAATCTGAAACAAAAACACAAAATGCTGGGAAATCTCTTATCCTGAAGGAGAATTTAGCATGGCCTAAGCAGCACAAAGACAGAAAATGCTGGAAAATGTCAGGTGCAGGAAGATGGGATTAGAAAGGCCACTGGGGTGTCTTTGGGATGGACAAGATGGACCAAATGGCCTCCTCCTGTGCTGTCACTTTTCTACAGTTCAGTGGTAATTAGTAACTCTCTAACTTGTTGATGCGATCTTATTATCGGATCATTAGCTATAAAGAAAAACACTTTCTCCTTGCTGCTGATGGTGACATTTTTGCAGTGGGCTAGACAGGTGCAGCGAGTGTTAGAGTTTGTGAAGTTCACTTGGTAATAAACTAGAAAGGTCTCTGAGCTCTGAATGTTTGCAGTTTGTGGCTCAGCCAATTTATCTATGTTGTCAATCATGCAAGCAAACCTTCGAAGGAAGCGGATGAGAAACTTCGTGAAATTTGGTCATGGATGCGAAACTAATATCACTGCATCTCAAAAGTGTTAAACTAACATCCAACTATTTGCTGTCCTTTATAATGTTTATAATGAAAGGATTCTTTGGGGTATTAATAAGGAATAATGTGTGCTTGCCTAATTCCCTGAGCTCCTGTGTGTTTTTCCAGAACTCCAGAGCCTGAATCCTGTTTTTGGAATTTATGGATTTTGTATAAAGAGAGAGTGGTGGTAAAGTGACCCCTCTTGTGGTGATACCGAACTGAATGGGTTTGTCAGAGACACTGGTCTGGAAACTAGTCTGGGGGCATTGAGTTTTGCTGCAGTATGATGCCATGATGAAATTGTGCATAGCTGGTGTACCAGGAGATATGATGCTGAGCCTAACCTTTGTGTCTGTAATTTAAAAAAAAAACAGTGCTGGAAAAGCTCAGCAGATCTGACAGCATCTGTGGAGACAGAAATGTGTGTATGATTGGAGCTGCTGGTTTGTCCAGCACGTTAGGCAGCACCAGGGTCCCGCGTTTGATTCCCGGTTTGGATCACTGTCTGTGTGGAGTCCACATGTTCTCCCCGTGTCTGCGTGTGTTTTCTCCGGGTGCTCTGGTTTTTTTTCCCAGAGTCCAAAAATTATGCTGTGTCAGTGAAACCAAAACGGTGTGCGTGTTGGAATCTGAAACAAAAACACAAAATGCTGGGAAATCTCTGACACTGAAGGAGAATTTAGCACGGCCAACTGCATCTAAGCAGCACAAAAACAGAAAATGCTGGAAAATGTCAACAGATTCTGACTGCATCTGTGGAGAGAGAATAGACCCAATATTTCAAGTCTGGATAACCCTTCGTTAGAGCGAATTGAAACATTAGCTCTATCCTCTCTCCACAGACGCAGTCAGACCTGCTGAGATTTTCCAGCATTTTCTGTTTTTGTTCTGCTTAGGTGCATTGGCCATGCTTAGCTCTTCCTCAGTGTACCTGAACAGGTATTAGGGTGTGGCAACTAGGGGATCTTCATAGTGACTGCATTGCAGTGTTAATGTGAACCTGTATGTCTGCAGAAATAAACTTGAAAATTTCTGTTTTTATTTCCAGCATCTGCAGTATTTTGCTTTTAACTTGGTGTCAGTAACCTTGTTCCTTAATATTGTTGTGTTCAGTGCATTTCTCAGAGTATAATTGTGGGGTATGATTGTTGCTGAGTACTGTTGGGGTAATTGGGTAGAGGAAACCCTCGCAGACATGGGGAGAACATGTGGACTCTGCATAGACAGTGACCCAATGGGCTTTGTGTCCTGGACATGGGATAGCTGAGGACTGGCTTTATTTTGCCATGGTTACCTGCGTTGTTATCTGGCTTACTTACACTTGATTTCTGAATAAAATTAACCATCAAGACATGCATTTATGCAGCACCCTTAATGTAGTTAAACATTCCAAAATGTTTTAGAAGAGTGTTATCAAATAGCATTCGATACTGAATCACACAGAGATACTCGACATGTTAAAGAAGGGGTGATAAATGTAGGACGGATGTTAGAGGTAGGTTCTTTACTCAGAGGGTAGTAAGGGTGTGGAATTCCCTGCCTACAGCAGTTGTGGACTCGCCAACATTAAGGGCATTCAAATGGTCAGTGGATAGGCATATGGGTAATATTGGAATAGTTTAGGTTAGGGAGTCATTAAATTGGTTCCACTGGTCAGTGCAACATTGAGGGCCAAAGAGCCTGTACTGTGCTGTAATGTTTTATATTCTATGTTCTATGAAGATTCATAAAGCAACTGAAAAATGGAAGGAGAGGCAGCGAGGTTGAGATGGGGATTTTTTTTATTGTTTCATGCTATGTGGGGCATCATTGGCAAAGCCAGCATTTATTCCCCATCCCTAATTGCCCTTGAACTGAGTAGTTTGCTTGGCTGCATCACAAGGCAGTTATCAGAGGGCAGCACAGTGGCTAGCACCGCTGCCTCACAGCGCCAGGAACCCGGATTCGATTCCTGGCTTGGGTCACTGCCTGCGTGGAGTTTGCACGTGTTCCCCGTGTCTGTGTGGGTTTTCTTTTGGGTTTTCTCCCACAGTCCAGAGATGTGCAGGTTGGGGTGAATTGGTTATGCTAAACTACCTCTAAGTATCAGGGGTAGTAGTTAGAGCAAATGCATGGGGTTATGGGGATAGGGCCTGGGTGGGATCATGGTTGGTGCAGATAAATGGCCCAATTGACCTCCTCCTGCATGGTAGGGATCTTTGATCTAAAAGTTACATTATTGAGAGTCTAGAGTCACATGAAGGCCAGATCAGGTAAGAATATCAGATTTTCTTCCCTAAAGGATGCCATCGGATGGGTTTTTAGTGCAATCGATGATAATTTCATGGTCATCTTTACTGAGGCTAATTTTATACTCTATAATATTAACTGAATTCAAATTCCACTAGCTGCTGCAGTGGGATTTGAACAAGTGACCCCAGTCTGGGTTTCTGGATTACTAGCATTACCACAGTTTGGGAGCTGAACAGGACACATTTCAGCAAGTATTTTGTTCAGCATTGATAATGAGAAACTGCCATGTAGCTGTAAATACAAAGAATGCCGGTATAAATCAAACGATTGTGCACACCAAAAGGGAGAGGTATGTGTTAGAATAAAGGGCTCCAAACCCACAAATACTTGCAGTATTGTTCCTGCTACACTGCCTGTGAGTGCAACTTTAGTGAATTTATCTGTACTCTTCCAGTTAAATACAAGGTAAAAAACTGCCTTTAATTATTTTTGGAGGATAGCCTGGGGAACACTGGACAGGAGCATTCACACACAAATAATGCACTTAATGTCTTGGAAAAAAACAGAATGAGTGCTACGTCTGTTTACAGATTATTAGTAAGTCTGCAGGGAATAAAATAATTTTATTCTGTGTGTACTGTATGGAAGCCGAACAGTGAGGGAATGTTATGGGCTTTCATTGTCAAAGTTTGTCCGGTTTATCATGGAAATGATGGAACCTTCCGTGACTGATTCCTGATCCTTTTAAATGGCTGTAAGGTAAGGAGGATGAGTTTCTGAACTGGGCCATCCCAATGGAGCTCCACGTATAAAAGGATCAGAGTGATAAGACTCTAACATTGGACAATGTTGGAATCTACCCTGTCCAACCACAGGATAGATTCAGAAAGATCCAGTTCTAAGAGACATTGTTTGAGGATAAGGGGTAAGTATTTCAGAACTGAGGTGAAGAGAAATTTCTTCCCCCACCAGGGAGTGGTGAACATGTATAATTCAGTATCACAGAAAACAATTGAAGCCAAAACACTATGTGATTTCGAGAAGAAATTAGATCTTGCTTTTGGGGCTAAAGAGATATGGAGTGAAGCAGGAGGAGGAGAGTCAGAATATTGAACTTGATGATCAGCCATGATCAAAATGAATGGCAGGGTTGGCTCAAAGAGACCTACTCCTGCTTCTAGTTTCTATATTTCTCTTAGCTGGAGGATGGGATTAATGAATTTACCTGGAATTTTCCTTGGCATTCCTGATATTTACCTCTACACTCCCATTAATGTTGCCCAACACACAATTCAATGGACAAAATCAGTTTTGTTGATGTTCTCAGAAAGGAAATTGTGACTTGTCCAAAGTTTTTGCTTGTGTTACTGATGGGAAAGATGTTGCCCCTTTCCCATAAAGTGTTAACCTTGGCTCAGTGGTAGCATGCTTCCGTCAGAATCAGATGATTGTGGATTGAAGCTGAGCTCCAGGAATTTGTAATTTAGAATCATAGAAACCCTCCAGTGCAGAAAATGCCATTCAGCCCATCAAGTCTCCACTGACTTTCTGAAAGAACACCTTACCCAGGCCCTCTCTCCAGCCCAATCCACATAACCACACATATTCCCCAGAGCTAATCCAGTTAGCCTACATATCTTGGGCTACTGAAGGGCAACTTAGCATGGAAAATCTGCTTAACCTTCAAATCTTTGGACTGGGACATCTGTGAAGTATTGTGAATGCTCCACTCTGAGATGGGCACTTTAGGTGAGATCTTTAGTTAAAGCCCCTTTTCCCATCACAAATGGCTGTAGAAGACTGAAAAGCAGATGAGTTTTCCTGATACTTTGGCCAAAAAAAAGATTGTCAGTCCATTGATTGCTGTTTATGCAAATTTGATGTGTACAATTGACTGTTGTTATTCCCTAAATCATAACTGATGAAAGACACTTTAGCTATTCCTTATTGTTATGCAAGCTTTGAGCTGGGCGTCAGGGTGGCACAGTGGTTAGCACTGCTGCCTCTCAGCGCCTGGGACCCGGGTTCGATTCTTGGCTTGGATCACTGTCTGTGTGGAGCTTGCACATGTTCCCCATTATCTGTGTGGGTTTCCTCCTGCAGTAAAGATGTGCAGGTTAGGTGGATTGGCCAGACTAAATTCTCTTTGAGTGTACCCAACAGGCACTAGAGTTGGATTTTCACAGTAACTTCGTTGTAGCGTGGATGTAAACCTTACTTGTGACTAATAAATAAACTTACTTAGTAGTGTTGGCATCATAAAGGTGCTATATAGAGACTTCCTTCTTGGTTGTTAAAAACAAATTGGTCTACGGATCAAGATCCTGATATTCCACTCCTCACCAAAAAAATGTTTTTGTATGACTTCATAGTGTGTATATTGCACAAGGAGCTTTCTGGTAGGTATCAAGGGTGCAGTATTCATACCTAAGTAATTGGTGTTGATTTATTTGGGTTGAGGCGATTTTGTCAATCATTATAAATGCAGGACTGTAAGATGCACGTTTATTTTAAAGAAAAGTATATTCTTTTATTGGGTGTAACAATGATTGCATTGTTTTTGTTGGCTTGAGAACACATACGTATGTGCAGTTGCTTGAGGAACCAATACAATTTTTAATATCACAGTTCAGTGCGTACTCAGGAGAGAATTTAACTTCACCCAAATGAAAACGCCGACAATCTAATTACACATCATTTGATAATACATTTTTCAAGTGGCACATATAAACTTGTGATATACTTAGCTTCATATTCATTGTGTAGTATTGCAATAGGTTTAGAATTGTGGCCATTGCTCCAGTGTCTGAACAAGTTCAGATCTGTTCTTGTTATTTTGTGTCTCTTTTTAATAAAGAACTTGCAGGAGTTCTGTAAGTCTGTCATGTCCCTTAGACTCTCCATCAGCTCCAATTGTTGCAATATTACGTTCAAATATTCTGGTGGCATAGTGGTCAGCACTGTTAAGTCTTTCAGTTGCAGTCCAGTAAAAGATGATGTAAATCCAACTTTTTCACAAAGTCACTTTATTCTCTTTTACAACTCCGCATGCACACATCCAAAACCCAGTGCCACCCATAACCCCTTTATGTATTCTGGTGGGCACTGTTAAACAATTAATATACAAATTAGCTGTAAAGTGGAAGATTGCAGTTAATCCATTCATAACAAGCACTGCTACCTCAGTGCTAGGGACCTGGTTAAGATTCCGGCCTTGGGGAACTGTCTGTGTGGAGTTTGCATGTTATCCCCATGTCTGCGTGGTTTTCCTCCCACAGTCCAAAGATGTGCAGTTTGTCCCTTAGTGTCCAGAGATGTGTAAATTATGTGGATTAGCCATGGTAAATGCATGGGGTTATGGACATCAGGCTGGGGGGATGGGGAGGTGTGAGTGAGTGGTATGTAGGGGGCAGTGGTATTGGTTAAGATGTTCTGCTGGAAGGTCCTTGTAGACTGAATGTGCCAATTGGCTCCTTCTGCACTGTAAAGTTCATTTATTTGTATCACAAGTAGGCTCACATCAACATTGCAATGAAGTTACAACGAAAATCTCCTTGTAGGGATTCTATGCAGCGGCGGACTTGCAATGAAACACACAATGCAGAGGTACTCTTACTGACCGGTATCTGTGAGGGCATAGCTAAGGCAATGCAGAGCGACATCAGGCTCTGGTCAAGCTTCCTTAGAGAGGGAAAATACACTGAGGTGACTGTGCTCAGGATAAGCCTTTCTCCACACTGATGAATGAAAATTGTGGTTTCGTTGCTTACCCTTTCTGATTGTGGTCTGTGGGTTAGGAAGTCTGGGATCCAGTTACGGAAGGGGGAGCCGAGCTCCAGGACACGGAGTTTCGAGATGAGTCTCATAGTAGTAATAGTGTTGAAGGCTGAGTTGTAGTCTATGAACAGGAGTTCTGTTGTTGCACAGAAAAACGGCAATGCAAGATTAACAGAATTAATTTCTTTTCACTTTGACCTTCGTAGTTATCAAATTGTCAATACCAGTTTATCACGTTCCTATACATCAGGCAGCTCTGCAGGCATTCCGCTGAGAATTGGGTCTCCTCATTCCAGTCTGATAGTTCCACTGGTGTAGCTGATGAGATAGTGAATGTTGGACACTATCCCTAAGTTGTTTCCTGGCTGCCTGAGTTGCCTATTACACATAAGCCAGAGATGTGTAAATTAGGTGGAGCCTGTCCTTAAGGATGAAGGTGCTGACTGGGCAGGAGCAGTTGAATGCTTTGACCATATTCCAGGGATGTCCTTTCCCTTCACACTCTTTCTGGGTGTGCTGGCCTGTCAGATTCAGGTACGGTGCCAGCATCTCTGTCTCTGTCTCTCTTTCTCACTCGCTCTCTCCCTCTCTCTCTCGCTCTCTCTCCCTCTCTCTTTCTCTCTCTCTGTCTCTGTCTGTCTCTCTCTCTTTCTCTCGCTCTTTCTTTCTCTCTCTCATTGAATCTTCATTCTGGAGCTAGTTCCAGCTAGTCACTTCGTAATTGCTAATCTCACTCAAACAAAGAACTCTGCTCTCAAAGAGGGGCCCTCTGTAGAATCCCCAGCTTTCTTTCATTCCTCTTTCTCGATGACTTTACAAACTTGAATGCTCTAAACAGTGTTAATGCCTTAAGTTCTGCTGTTGAATTTGAGATTGAGAGTGAGGTATTCAATTGGTGTTGCTATGAGGGAGATGGAAAGGTTAACTGTGTGCATGTGCGCGAGTGACTCTGAGAGGAATAAGTGTAAACTCAGTAAAGTTTTACAACACCAATTTTAAATCCAACCAATTTATTTGATAGTAAATCCGCGAGCTTTCGACGTTCGTCGAAAGCTCGCGGATTTACTATCAAATAAATTGGTTGGATTTAAAATTGGTGTTGTAAAACTTTACTGAGTTTACCCCAGTCCAACGCTGGCATCTCTACATCAGGAATAAGTGTAACAAGTATGTGAGTAAGGGAGAGCGATTCAGAGTATTGTGTCTATGTGAGGGAAAGTTTGTGTGTGTGTATGGGAGATATTTAGAGCATGAGTGACAGACTGCACAAAAGTACAAGTGAAATGCAAACATTTTTGGGTGGAGGGGGTGTGACTTCATGGGGGGCATATATTAGTGTGAGTGCAGGGCCCCAGACAATGCAAGTCTGCCGCTGATTCTATGGTTCCATTTTATCATTGGTTACAATGTATTTCCTTTTCTGGCGTTCTGAACCCATATTGTATCTGATTCAGTCAGGGAACTGCACGGGAGCAGTTAAATTACTCTGGCTCCAACTTCTTCCTGCTTTTATTTGACTGGATTAGATTAGAACTTCACCGTGGGGGCAAATATCCATCTATGATCCAGTGAAACAATCTGCTGGTAAAAAGCTTTGACAAAGGGTCATCTGGACTCGCAACATCAGCTCTTTTCTCTCCTTACAGCTGCTGCCAGACCTGCTGAGATTTTCCAGCATTTTCTCTTTTGGTCACTGGTACAGGGCACTGCTTTTATAGCAGAATGTCAGCGTTCAGAGATTTAGTGTAATTCATTCAAAATGATTTGTGGAAAGCCTGGAAAAACGGAGGTATTGTTCTGAACAAATTTAAAGCTGTACTAGTGGAAATAATGGACAGGAGATGAGTCATTTCCTGAGCTTATTGCTACTGTGTGCTAAGCTTCACAAGTGCACATTTTGGGAGCCAAGCAACCCAGTAGAGCTGTTAAACAGGTCGTTCCAGTTTGTGTCATGGGAGTAAAAACATAACAGTTGGCAGAAAGTCAGAATTGTAAAAACAAAATTGGAAAGTTTCCTGTAATAGAGCGGGAGTAGCAATTTACATTTCTATAGTACCATTCTGTAACGCTAAATTTCCAGTTACCTGTCAGAGAGACACGTCAGGAAAGAAAATTCAAAAAAAGTATGATGAAAGAGGTAGGTTATAAGAATTTTTTATTCATGCGTGGGACATGGCTGGACCAGCATTTATTGCCCATCCCAAATTTCCCTTGGAACACAGTTGAGAGTCAGTCACATTGCTGCGCATCTGGAGTCACGTGTAGGCCAAACCAAGTCTGAGGTTTATTTATTAGTGTCACATGTAGGTTTACATGAACACTGCAATGCAGTTACTGTAAAAATCCCCTAGCTGCCACATTCCGACACATGTTTGGATACACAGAGAGAATTTAGCGTGGCCAATACACCAAACCAGCATTTTTTTTGGACGGTGGGAGGAAACCAGAGCCCCTGGAGGAAACCCTCGTAGACATGGGGAGGACACGCAGACTCTGCACAGACACTAGATAAAAGCAAAATACTGCAGATACAAAAAAAATGGAAAATACTGGAAAATTTCACAGGTCTGACAGTATTTGTGGAATCATAAAATCCTACTGTGCAGAAGGAGGCCATTTAGCCCATTTGAGTCTGCACTGACCCACCCTGGTCCCATTCCCTTAATGTAGAGATGCCGGCGTTGGACTGGGGTAAACTCAGTAAAGTTTTGCAACACCAATTTAAAATCCAACCAATTTATTTGATAGTAAATCCCTTAACCCGTGCATTTACCCTAGCTAATGCCCCTGATACTAAGGGGCAATTTAGCACAGCCAATCCATTTAACTTGCACATCTTCCACATATCAGAGCTGTGAAGAAGCATCATCCAGGCTTGAATCATTGGCTCTATTCTCTCTCTTCACAGATGCTGCCAGACCCGCTGAGATTTTCCAGCATTTTCTGTTTTTGTTGTAATGAAGTCACCCATGATTACTGTGTGTTACCCAGACTACACATTTCTCCGATAAAAGCAAAATACAGTGGAAATCTGAAATAAAGGTAGAAAATGCTGGCTACACTCAGCTGGTCTGGAGAGAGGAGCAGATTAAATTTAGAGTCCATGGGGGTGATTCTCCCAAAAAAATTCTAATCTCAAAAAAAATTCAAAGTGCCAAATTTGCATAAAAACTGGAGTAACTCCTGCCAATCTCTTTTTAATGTGATTTTCAGAATAAATCTCCCACATTAAGTGCTACAGAATGCCCTAGTGAGATTCAGACTGAAAGTCAAGAGGCAGAGCCTATTCCCACTGGAGAGACTGACAATGTAGTGCTGACTGGGTCACTGTGCATGTGTCGATCTGTCATAACGGAGATCAGCGCAGGCACAGTGGCATTGCCAATTTCCTGATCGCTGACCAGCCTTGTGACCCTCTGATTCCTGCACCCCCCCACCCACCCCAACCGGATGGCCAGCCTTGATCAACCACTTCCCTCCCTCTGCCCCTCACTCACTGATCCCTCTTCAGAGTGGCAGCGGGACCCCTAACTCCCTTGGCACTGTCAGATACCCCCATGATCAGTGCCAAGGTACCTCTTGGGCAATGCCAGTTTTCACCTTGCGCAGTGCCAGGGCCCAGGCTGGCACTACCCAGGGGGCCCCCCAATCTCTTGGGGGAGGTCTCTGTGGCTTACCTCCAGAGCTCGCTGGGGAGCCGTTGTAAACCCTGCTGGAGTGAATCTCTCCTGATGGGGGAGGAAACCCGGCAGGCCCGGAGACTTCTATCCTGGGCTTGTTTATGATATTTAAATTCAAATTTAAGTATGGAAATCAGCTGATATGGAGAATGGAGCTGGAGATGCGTGAAGGCTGCTAAACAGCCTCTGCTGATGCCTCCTGCTTGTTGTGCTGATAGAGCAGTGCAGCGGGCTGGGAGAAACCGCTTTTTCATACGACTATTCTGTAGAACTGAAGAGGGAGAGAATTGTAATCAATAATTAATTTAGTGGGTGGGAGAGGGTAGATATGGGCAGAACAGTGAGTCAGAGATAGACCTAAGCTGAAAAGACATTGACCAAAGATGATGTGGATACAAGAGAAAGGGAATGTTAATGATGGTATTTAGAACTAAACGAGTGCAAATGGCAGCATAAAGTAAGGTAGCAGAATGTGTTATCTATGAATGAATATACTGCTTGCTTTTCTAATCTCCTAATTAACACCATGCCCCATACTAGTACTACTGTTTGGTGGCCTATAAAAAACTCATAGCGATATTTGCCCTGTCCAAAGAGGTTCCAAATTTTATTCTTCCCATTTGGGACCCTCCCTTACTAATGTACTGATCCCAGGTTTGAGAAGTCATGAAGAAAGTAGAAAGTCTGCTGATGAGTCAAGAACATAATTATCATTTTTTTCCCCCATACCTTCAAGTGTCATGAGGAGGGGCAGTATTGGAGTGAAGATTTATTTTTAATGCAGTGACCTGAGATTCGGATCTGTCCTGCAAAAGTAGATCAATTTTTACATTGACCAGCATCGTGTGATGATTCACATGCATTGCAGTATTTCTCCAATTGGGAGAGTAAATATATATTAAGTATATATGGGAAAGTGATATATACTAAAATGTTTTTTCAAAAAATGCTCCCTGCTGTCATATTTTTGTAGTTTGATTTAATTGGACAAGTCAATTTGGCGTTTTTTTAAACTGTTTTAGAAAATATGATTTGGACCTGCCGCCCCTCCAATGTATGGCAGCCACTCTGTTTGAAATAGAAATTAATATCTGCCCTGTTCTATTACATTCCAAATATTTATATGTAAATTGAATGCAATAAGTTGTGCAAGGGAAATGGATCAAAACCATGTATTTCAATGAGTGAAGAGTGACAGGACCTTTAGAAAATATAGGGTACATGCCTTCCATTGCACTTTTTATATTTTTTTATTCCTTGAAGTTTACAAAGCTCAGAGTGGACCAGGCAAACCCAAATCTATTCTGTGCTTCCTCCAAAGATCAATTTCAAATTGAATTCAACATTTGCGTAAGAGAGACAAACAAGATCCAAGCAGACAAGGGGGGTGAGATGCACCATATCACCCACCCGTGGGATGGTTTGGTGACACAGTGATCAGCTGCCTCACAGTGCCAGGAACTTGGGTTCAATTCTAGCCATTGTCTGTGGGGATTTGTATGTTCTCCCTGTGTGGGTTTCCTTCGGCGCTCCGGTTTCCTCCCACATTCAGAGATGTGCTGGTTAGGTTGATCAGCTAAGCTAAATTGCCCCTTAGCATCAGCGGGATTAAGCAGGATAAATACATGGAGTTACAGGGATAGGGCCTGGGTAGGATTGTTGTCAGTATAGGCTTGATGGGCTGAATGGCCTGCTTCCGCATAATAAGAATTCTATATTGCAATGTTTTCATTCCCTCTTCATTTTTCATGAATGTATTCCCTTGCGAAGATCCCTTGTTGGCCTCCAATTAAGAAGCCGGCGATGGACTCTGCATTCCGATTGACATTAATTGATGGGCATGAGTAATATGACAAAAAGATTCCGCTTTTTCACCGTTGATTTTATACAAGTTGACTGTAAAATCTCACATGGAGAAGATCTGACTGCACCCTCGACATGTAGCTCTTTGATTTATCTGTTCCATCAAATTCTTCAGAACGTGAGTGTCGTTCCAGTGGCTCGTCGAACTGACTTTTCAATGATGTACATCTGTTACCTCTGGGAAATAAGTTTAATTGTCCACAATAAGATGCAGAAATGGAAATCACTTAATTATTGCTGAAAAGGGACACATGCCGCGGATGTTTTTTGAATTGCACTCATCAGCAAGAGCCCCAAATTTCAATTAATCACAATAAGGGAAAAGGGAATAAATTAATTGGCAAAAAAAATGCAAATTACTGCAGAAATTGGAATCTGTAACAAAAAGAGAAGATGCTGGAAAATCTCAGCTGGTCCGGCAGTATTTGTAAAGAAAGAAAAGAGCTGACATTCTGAGTCCAGATGACCTTTTGTCAAGGCTAAAAGACATAGAAAGTGGGAGGTATTTATACTGCAGAGTTAGGGAATGAAAGATGAGTCATATTAATTGACAGGTTCTGGTTTTTTTTATTTGTTCATGGGATGTATGTGACAATGGCTGGCCAGTATTTGTTACCCAGCCCGAGTTGCCCGAGGGCAGTTGAGAGTCAACCATACTGCTTGGATTCTGGAGTCACATGTAGGCCAGACCAGGTAAGGACAGTAGATTTTGTTCCCTAAAGGACATCAGATTGGCTGAGGCATTGTCACGGAGAAAGTAATGGGGAGCCTCAGGACCACCCCCCACCCCAGCTCCTGGATAATACAGAAAAGCACAAAGTTCCTTTTACTTAGAGAAAATGAGTCCCTACTTATCAATGTGTGTCACTTCTGGCAAGTGTACGTGAGCATGTAATGAGCTTGACTGATTATCTTAAATTGGTTGTTGATGTAGCTATTAGCGTACTTGGGATTGTTCAACAAGTGCTGCCCAATCACGGAATCCAGTTTAACAGCATATGTTTTGTTATAAGTTGCTTAGCTCAAGGTGCTAAGCAGTGTAGGGATCCTTCTGAGATCATAGCCTGAATTTCCAGGAAAACCAGAAGTTCCCACTGAAGCTCAATGGACCTTTGGTCCGCCGAGTTTTTTCTGTCTTGCTCACTATGATTCCCACAGAGGGCAAGATAGCAAATTTTTGGCCCATGTGTATGAAGCCAAAAGTGTTGCTTTCAGAAATCTAAGAACAAAGGACAAAACAGCACAGGAAACAGGCCCTTTGGCCCAACGAGCCCGTGCTGCCACCTTGGTCTTTTCACTTCTACTCGTGATCCCTGTCTTTGTTTCTAGATCTATGCGTCGAAACCAAATTTGAGGCAATTTAGGGAGAATTTGTACTGCCAATCAGTCTAAGAGCACATCTTTGTGATGTGGGAGGAAACCGGAGCACCCGGAGAAGACCCATGCAAGCACAGGAAGAATGCGCAAACTCCCACAGACACAGTCCCAAATCCATGTATCTGCACAGCACAGTGATAGTCACTGAGCTGTCGCGTTGCCCATCAACTGGTCCAGATCAAGCGTACACTAATGACGTGAAGCACTAGGATACATTCGCAAAAAAATCTAAGAGCAGCCCTCTCACGACCCATCGCGTGTATGCCCCTTGTTAGACAACAAGGCGGACCAAAGTACCTGCAGGATAAGACAAATACATCAATATCATCGACAATCTAGGTATTTCTACAATGCTAAAAATCGGATGCTGATCGACCCAGTTACTCTGTGTCCATTCTGTTTTGGATTCCACTACCAGGGATGATGAATTTCAGTGTTTTATCACCGAAAAACATAGACATGCTCTTGACAGGAGATGAAATCGAAGAAGTTTACAGCACAGGAGGTCACTGGGATCATTGGACCTTTTGCAGCACTTTACTAGAACAATATAAAATTAATCTGACAGCCTTGTTCTGTTCCCATAGCTTATATATCATCCACTGCTTCAAAACTTCCATGTTGTGTGTTTGCACACCAGGCTTTTCAATAAAGAATCAAAATTACATTTTGAATTCCACATAGGTGAGAAATACCAAAGCATTAGGATTTGGAATTCATTTTATATTTCTCACCAAGGTGGGGGAATTTTTTTTTTGCACGGTGGAATACTAAGGCAGTGTTGGGAGAAAGGCTTTTTAAAATCTCCTGCCCGAGTTTTACTTTGTTTAATTATTTTACACACACATATGTTCACCGATGCGCTCTTACATTTATACGTTAGGCTAAAACCTCATTTAAAAATATGAAACTTCTCTTATAAGCAGTTGTTACAGTTTACTTCCATTAAAAAGAACTCAGTTAACAAAATAGGAATTACTTGATGTGAAAATATAATGGCACGGTCAAAGACAAAAAGATAAAACCAAGGGTTGTCTATCAGTTACATTCATTTTTGAAACTTGCATTAATCTCTAATTGCCTGCAGTTTTTATCCATGAGCCATAGGTATATATTTTAAATTTTAAACTTTATTTATTAGTGTCACAAGTAGGCTTGCATTAACATTGCAGTGAAATTACTCCGAAAATTCCCTAGTCATCACACTCTGGTGCCTGTCCGGGTACACTGAGGGAGAATTTAGCATGGCCAATGCATCTAACCAGCACATCTTTCGGATTGAGAGAGGAAACCGGATACCTGGAGGAATCGCATGCAGACTGCGCACAGACAAATACATAAAGAAGCATAGTTATGGATTGCATGGTATCCTGAATTCCGAGGATGTCATCTATCTCCTTTTCGGTCAAGTGCTGTTTGGTTCCAGTTGTGATGTGGTGAGGACAAAGAACCTTTGCACTTTATGTAAAGCAAATGCAAAAGAAAACTTTGATAGTGTGCCATGAATATTTATTGATGCATGAGAGTCTTATGATGTTGTTGCATTGTACACATGTAAGAAGCTTCCATAGATATTGCCAATGTTTTCCCAGAAGGGAAAAATGGTAAAATCTGGAAATTGAAAAAGAATTTGGATTATATTCCTAAGAATCCCTACAGTGCAGAAGGAGGTCATTCAGCCTATTGAGTTTGCACTGATGTTCTGAAAGAGAATCTTACCCAGGAATACCTTCCATCCTATCTCTGTAACCCCACGCATTAATCCCCCAAATGTACACAGCTTGGAACGGTGTTGGGTAATTTAACATGGCCAATCCACCTAACCTGCACATCTTTGAAGTGAGAGAGGAAACCGGAGCACCTGGAGGGAACGCATGCAGATGTGGGGAAAACAATCTCCACACAGACAGTCAGCCAAGGCTGGAATCGAGCGTCAGTCGCTGCCATTATGAGGCAGCAGTGCCTAGCTACTCTGCCGCCTCAAAACATACATATTGGTCATCTAATCTGAGGTCTGAATATCCATGGAACTGTAGAAACAGCTCAGAAAGAGCTCATTCACCCTGGGAAGTCTGTACCCACTCTCCAAAAGAGTATCCCACCCAGGCCCTCCCTGAAAGACCCACACATTTACCATGGGCAGACATTTACAGGGCAAAAAGTCAGTGCTTATAGGGGACTCCCTAGTGAGGGGGGTGGACAGGCGTTTTTGTGGACGCAGATGGGAGTCGTGGATGGTGGTATGTCTCCCTGGAGCTGGGATTCGGGATGTCTCTGGACGCGTCCCAGACATCCTGAAAGGGGAGGGTGAGGAACTGGAAGTTGTAGTACATATAGGTACTACTGACATAGGCAGGAAGAGGGAAGTGGACATGAAAAGGGATTATAGGGAACTGGGTAGGCAGCTGAGAAAGAGGAAAGCGAAGGTAGTAATCTCAGGATTGCTGCCTGCGCCTCGGGAGAGTGAGAGCAGGAATAGTATGAGGTGGAGGTTGAATACGTGGCTGAGGGACTGGAGCAGGGGGCAGGGATTCCGGTTCCTGGATCATTGGGACCTCTTTAGGGGCGGGTGTGACCTGTACAGCAAAGACGGGTGGCACCTGAATCCCAGGGGGACTAATATCTTGGCGGGAAGACTGGCTAGGGCTACTGGGGGGACTTTAAACTAGAAAGGTTAGGGGGAGGGAATAGTGATGTGGAGACTGGGAGCAAGGAAGTTAGCTCCCAGGTAGGGAAGGACTCTAGGCAGGATGAGAGGCAGGTTAGACGAGTGGGGGAGAAGGGAAATGTCCAGTCTGAGGGACTGAGCTGTGTCTATTTTAATGCCAGGAGTGTAGTAAATAAGGTGGATGAACTTAGGGCATGGATTGCTGCTTGGGATTGTGATGTGATGGCCATTACAGAGACTTGGATGTCTCAGGGACAGGACTGGGTACTACAGGTCCCGGGATTCAGATCCTTCAGGAAGGACAGGGAGGGAGGCAAAAGAGGTGGTGGAGTGGCACTGTTGATCAGGGACAGTGTCATGGCTGCAGAGAAGGTGGATACCGAGGAGGGAATGTCTACGGAGTCTCTGTGGGTGGAAGTTAGGAATAGCAAAGGGTCGGTGACGTTGCTGGGTGTATTCTATAGGCTGCCCAATAGTGACAGGGAAGTTGAGGTGCAGATAGGGGAACAGATACTGGAGAGATGTAGAAATAACAGAGTTGTTGTGATGGGAGACTTCAATTTCCCAAACATCGACTGGAATATCCCAAGGGTAAGGGGTTTGGATGGGGAGGAGTTTGTTAGGTGTGTTCAGGAGGGTTTCCTGACACAGCACGTGGACAAGCCTACGAGAGGAGAGGCTGTGCTGGACCTGGTACTAGCTAATGAACCAGGACAGGTGATGGATCTCTCGGTAGGAGAGCATCTTGGGGATGGAGATCATGATTCTATCTCCTTCACCCTTGCATTGGAAAAGGATAGGATCAGGCAGGCTAGGAAGGTGTTTGTCTGGAATAAGGGGAAATATGAAGACATCAGGCAGATGTTGGGGCGAATAAACTGGAAGGAGGTGTTCTTGGGGAAAAGCATAGAAGGAAGGTGGCAGATATTCAAGGAATGCTTGTCTGGAGCTTTGCACGACAACGTTCCGGTGAGACAAGGAGGTTTTGGTAGGACGCGGGAACCGTGGTGCACGAAGGCTGTGGTGAACATAGTCAGGAAGAAAAGAAAGGTGTATAAAAGGTTCAAAGAGCTAGGAGATGTTGGGGATCTAGAGAAGTATAAGGCTTATAGAAGAGAGCTTAAAAAGGAAATTAGGAGAGCCAGAAGGGGTCATGAGAAGGCCTTGGCTGGTAGGATTAAGGAGAATCCCAAGGCCTTCTACAAATATGTGAAAAGTAAAAGGATGAGAAGAGAAGGGATAGGACCTATAAAAGGTGAAGGGGGAAAAGTCTGTATGGAACCGGAAGAAATGGCAGAGGTGCTTAATGAGTACTTTGCCTCAGTATTCACGGTGGAAAGTGATCTGGGAGGATGCACTACAAGTTTGCGGCAGACTGAAAAGATTGAGTATGTAGATATTAAGGAAGCGGATGTGTTAGAACTTTTAAATGCTATCAAGATAGACAAGTCTCCGGGACCAGATGGGATGTACCCCAGGTTATTGTGGGAGGTGAGGGATGTCATTGCAGAGCCCCTGGTGATGATCTTTGCGTCGTCGATGGAGACGGGAGAGGTTCCGGAGGATTGCGGATGTGGTCCCTATTTTCAAGAAAGGGAACAGGGATAGCCCTGGAAATTACCGACCGGTGAGTCTGACCTCAGTGGTTGGTAAGCTGATGGAGAGGCTTCTGAGGGACAAGATTTACGAGCATTTGGAGAAGTTTAGGTTAATTAGAAATAGTCAGCATGGTTTTGTAAAAGGCAGGTCGTGCCTTACAAGCTTAATTGAGTTCTTTGAAAATGTGACTGAACACGTTGACGAAGGAAGAGCAGTGGACGTGGTGTACATGGACTTCAGCAAGGCATTTGACAAGGTCCCACATGCAAGACTTCTTGAGAAGGTGAGAGGCCATGGGATCCAAGGGGCTTTGGCCTTGTGGATCCAGAACTGGCTTGCCTGCAGAAGGCAGAGGGTGGTTGTGGATGGCTCTTTTTCTGCATGGAGGTCGGTCACCAGTGGAGTGCCCCAGGGATCTGTTCTAGGACCCTTGCTGTTTGTCATTTTCATAAATGACCTGGATGAGGAAGTGGAGGGATGGGTGAGTAAGTTCGCCGATGACACGAAGGTCAGTGGTGTTGTGGATGGGCTGGAGGGATGTCAGAAGTTGCAGCATGACATCGACAGGATGCAAGACTGGGCGGAGAAGTGGCAGATGGACTTCAACGCGGATAAATGTGTTGTGGTCCATTTTGGCAGATCCAACGGGATGAATGAGTACACTATCAAAGGTAGGAGTCTTAGCTGTGTGGAAGAGCAGAGGGATCTTGGGGTCCGGGTCCATAAGACTCTCAAATCGGCCTCCCAGGTGGAGGATGTGGTTAAGAAAGCTTACGGTGTACTTGCCTTCATTCATCGAGGGATTGAGTTCAGGAGTCAGGAGGTAATGCTGCAGCTTTATAGGACCCTTGTCAGACCACACTTGGAGTACTGTGCGCAGTTCTGGTCGCATCACTATAGGAAGGACATGGAAGCTATTGAAAGGGTGCAGAGGAGATTTACAAGGATGTTGCCTGGATTGGGAGGCATGCCTTATGAAGACAGTTGAGGGAGCTGGGACTGTTCTCCCTGGAGAGACGAAGGTTGAGAGGCGACCTGATAGAGGTTTACAAGATGTTGAGAGGAATAGATAGGGTGGACTCTCAGAGACTATTTCCCCAGGCTGAAATGGTCGCGATGAGAGGGCACAGATTTAAGGTGCAGGGAAGCAAGTACAGAGGGGATGCTAGGGGAAAGTTTTTCACTCAGAGGGTGGTGAGTGAATGGAATCGGCTGCCTTCGATGGTGGTCGAGGCGAACTCGCTGGGGTCTTTTAAAAGACTTCTGGATGAGTATATGGGATCCAATGGGATTGGGGGTTATAGATAGGTCTATGGCTGCGTAGATTTTGATGTGTTCGGCACAACTTGTGGGCCGAAGGGCCTGTTTGTGCTGTAGTGCTCTATGTTCTATGGCTAATCCATCTGACCTAGACATCTTTGGACACCAAGGAGTAATTTAGCATGGCCAATCCACTTCATCTGCACACCTTTGGAGTGTGGGAGGAAACCGGAGTACTTGGATGGGCGGGGGGGGGGGGGGGGGGGGAGACTCTCGCAGATATAGGGAGAATGTGCAAACTCTATGTAGGCAGTCACCCAACGCTGGAATTGAAAGTGGGTCCCTGGCATTGTGAGATAACAGTGCTGACCACTGTGTCACCGAGACCTTTATTGGTAACCTAGTAACAAGAAATGGTTTTGCTATTTATAATAGGAAGAGATGAAACTTGCCTTGGATTAAAAGTTTAAAATGCATAGTGAAGAATGCACCTTTATGACTTCCACCTGATCATGTTTGTGCCAAAGAAAAAATATCATTCAAAAGATCTTTCCCAAGGCTGATTATCCAGCAGAATGAATTGATTGTAAGCTGTTACACCATTCTTTCCAACATGATGCTCTGAATTTTCTATTTAGTGCTTTTTTTTAACAAAATCCATTTGGTGTATTTCATTCAAAAGAAACATCACCACAGCTTTGGCTAATTGACGTTATGACCCCTGTAAGATGAAGTACCACAGGTTTAGTACTTGATTAGATAGCATCTCGAGCAGTATTTAAACGCCTGTTTGCATTAAAATAGTTCCAGGCGTCCAGTCATGATCCGAATTCTCAGTGCATGAAAGAAGACATGCACATTTATGTGGTGCTTTATCATTTCCCTCATTGTCCCAAAGTGCTTCATTTATAATAAATTAGTTTTAAGTGCAATGACTACAATAAAACACAAGAAAGGCTTGCATTTAAGTCACACCTTTTGTGACAGTAGGAAGTTTTGAAGCGTTTAATGGCCAATTGAGTACTTCTGAATTGTGGTTCTCACTCTAATTTGGAGAAAATGCTGAGTGGAGAAGCCATTTTGCACTTTGCAAGATCCCGGAGACAGATAAAATTTGGTCGGCGAAACATGTTTGCCATAAAGCTTCATTCCCTGCTCTGCTTTAAATAGTTCCATGAGCTCACTAAAGTCTGAATGAGCATTTCATGATTTATTTTTAATTCATTCATGGACATGGACGTTGCATTTGTTGCCCACCCAGAGTTTCCCAAGGGCAGTTGAGAGTCAACCACACTGCTATTTAATTACTGATTAATTTGAAGCGTAGTGTTATTGAGTAAGCAGCATGTTATAGGGTGTTGGATGTTTTCTGGTTGGTCGTCGTGAAGTCTTTGTGGTCTTAATGTATATTTATTAATTGTAAGAACTATGTATATATACACAGTAAAGGGTTCAAGCTAAGAGTTATCTTGATGCTTGCCATGTCCAAAGATTTATCCATCACTAGACTGACACTGAGATGCAGGTGATTGTTCTCTTTCATCACCATGTGGCCGATATTGTACTTAGTCCTACGTTATAGGTATATGTGCCTATTATGTGGCAGACCCGTATACTGCACAGCATTTCCTCAGTGCTGAACTAGAATAGTAAGAAGTCTCACAACACAGGTTAAAGTCAAAACGAATGGTCTTGAGACCAGGAGAATTACTTGTATAACTCTAGTTGAATGCACTTTATTTAGTTTACTTTATTAGTGTCACAAATAGGTTTCTATTGATATTGCAATGAAGTTATTGTGAAAATCCCTTAGTTGCCAGACTCTGGCCTCTGTTTGGGGACACTGAGGGAGAATTTAGTATGGCTAATGCACTTAACCTGCACGTATTTTGGGCTATGGAAGAAACTGGAGCAGCTGGAGGAAACTCACTCGGTCGCAGGGAGAATGTGCAGACTCTGTACAGACAGTGACCCAAGCTGGGGCTTGAACCCGGCTCCCTGGCACTGTACTAACCACTGTGCCACCATGTTGCCCATGCAAAGGCAAACTTGCCAAATGCTTAAGCATTCTCTTAGATTAAAGTAATTGGAATAACAGGATGCCACTAATGAAAACTGTAAGCCCGAAATAAGTTGCATTGGATCATTTCGGCATCTTATAAATTAATTTTTGAATTTTTCCTTTTGTTACAGAGAAGTGCATGCTGTCACACGCACTTTCCAGAACTAAGGGGATGCAGAGCTGTGGGTCTTTGTGGCTACACTCATATCACAGAGCATTCTGCTGGCTTGCATAGGGCTATGTGCAACCCCCATTGTAACCCTGATCATCTGGTCACTATCACTTTCTGACCAATCGTGTGCTACAACTCCAGCCCAAGTGACATTCGATTAGTTGCTTTTTCAACAGTTGTTCTTTGGCACTTTTTGGTGGTGGGACTTGAGTAAGAGAAAGAAGTTAGATTGGATCCACGACCTTTTTAGCATTGCAGTGCTATTTAATGAGTTTTACATGCCATCATTCTATGTTTTAAATGAAGATTGTTGTTCACATGCCCCTATCTGAAGCAGGGATTTAAGATATCGCTCTATGCAATAGTTTTGTTCTGCTATTATCTCCTATTGGAGATTTGCCTGTCGAACTGGGTGTTGCATGTTGTTTTTCATCCAACTTGCCTTTGGCTTGCCCATGGAGATCAGATGGTTTTGAGGTGAGGTGGGAAGTGCATATATTGTAATGCACAAAGTGTCACAATTACATGGGACATGTATGAGTTAGGATTTTGTACTGTCTCATTACCCTTTTGTGGCTTCAAGAAGGAAAAAGTTAGTTTGAGTTGTTCCGCTTTGGCTGAAATGTTTTCGCCGTTCCTGCTGAACAGGATTTTCTGGCCCAGTCGGCAGTGATGCCCTGCTGTCTTAGCCCTGGGATGCAGGGTGTGAATAATGTGAAACCCCATTGACAGCAGTGGGACCAGAAGGGACCTCACTGCCAGCCAATAATGGCTGCCCTGCCAACAAGGGGGTAAAGGATGGGGGGTGGAGGGAATTGGGTTAGTGTTTGAGGGTAGGGATTGGGTTGGTGTTTGGGGGGGACAGGCAGGTACTCTTACTCTTGTTAACCATTTCTTATTTGAAACCACGTTGAATGTTTTCTGGAAGCCCATATAAGTAACATCCATAGACACACTCTTACCTGCCACATTTCTTAACTTTGCCAAAATATCAACCCAGGTTCATTAAATGTGATTGGCCTTCCAATTCATGCCGGCTCGCTCTGATCAACCCACATTTAGCCAAATGCTCAGAGGAATTGTTTTGCCGACTAGTTGACAAAGCCGTGTCAACCCATTTCACTCTTACTGGCATGTACAATCGTTGTGATACAATTTTTGGAGGTGTCAGCTTGCTTTTAATATGCGCGAGCGATGTGAAGCAACAACTATTCACTTCGTCTCAAAATTGTTATTGAGTAGTTTCAGTTTGTGCTTTGTTATTTTGAAAGCATTTTGCTTGCATTGCATTTTGATGACTTTAAGTTGACAGTCTGGCTTTCATTTTAACTGAATTCTTGTGCAAATGCAGGTAATATTCAATAGATATATGATGTAGATATATATGTCAGTACTACATTACATATAGCTATAGGTGATACTATATATGTATGTAATACACTACATACATTTTGTCTGTATATTTACTTAATTTAAATTTGGATTGGATATCTTTATTGTGCTTTGGATTTCTAAGTGGATTTTTCACACAAATATATTTGGCACAGTTTGACAGGATCATCACCAGCTCTTCTCCCAGTGGGTTGGTGCTGTGTCAACAGCTTTTTAAAATCAGTAATTACTTTTACAGGTACCAGCAATCCTTACATCCTCAGAGACACAATATTTTGAAAGGCTGTATGCTTTTGCAGGAGTATTTTTGTGAATTTTAAGATGGTGTTGGAAGATGCAGTTGTTCAACTCTAATAAAGCAGCTTGGAGAAGCCATAGAGCATTTTGAATGTGCTTTATCCCCTGGTTTATTTTTAGATTTGAAATTGTGTTACCAAAAGCTGCAGCATGCAGTAAGGAGAAACTGCGGGTGGTGGGCTGGGGGGAGACAGTAAAACACACAACTGTCGATAAATGTTGTTCGTCCATCGTCATCGATGAGGACCTCAACACCTTTAGTCATTTTGAGGCTGGTTGCGGTACGTCAGAAGATGACTGATCAGGCCAATTTGGGCACAAATGTCCTGGCAGATATTGGACAGAGTTATGTAGATACTGTAGTTGTTGCGCTGGTGGCTCTGGACTTGCGCAGCTCATGCTTAAGTTGTGCTTCAGCAATACACCTTGCTTCGTGAGCTTGACGGCCTTTGTGGATGAGGCAATGTAGGGCAGCTTTGCACCAGCATTTCCAAGGTGGTCGTGTCAACGTCAGACGACTTCAGGGAGGCCTTGAGTGCGTCTTTGAAACATTTCTTCTGCCCTCCAGCAGAAAGTTCCCCAAAAAGGAGCTGCTTGGGTATGTGCTTGTCTGACGAAAGGATGACATGATCTGCCCAGAGGAGGGTCTGCGCTCTCATTAGCAGTGTGTGGACTGATGGTAGACTTGCTCTAGAGAGAACTTCAGTGTCTGGTACTTTGTCTTGCCAACGGATGCATAATTTGCGAAGACAAGTCATGTGGAAATGATTGAGGTGTCTTGCATGCCTTTGACACACAGTCCATGTTTCACAGGCAAGTGAGTACCGTGGTGCTGTAGACATTCAGTTTTGTCACTGGGCTGATTCCTCAGTGTCCCCATGCAGTGGAGCACAGTCCACTGAAAGTAGAACTTGCCTGACAATAAATAAAATGATATAGGCAACTGATGAAATAGCAGTGGCAAATGCAAGTTCCTAACATTTAATAGTTGCATAGATTAAACAAATCAACATAACTGTAAAAGACCACACAATTTAATGATATAGTTGTGCTTGAAAGCTTAGTATTGATGCAAGCTGTTTTGGCTTCATGTTGATGTAAAGATTGTGATTGAAGTGAAATGCCTTGACCCAGTTAATTGGCAGGCGAGAGCCAATGATCAGACAAGGGATGAGGTTTGCCCGTTGCACTGGGGGTGTGCTGACGTCTACGACCCTAGTTTGCCTAAGCCTGGCTAGACTAATGGATTGGCATGGCCGATGAGGTTAGACCAAGGCAATTTTTCAAAGCAGTCTTGGCCTTTTGGCTAAGATGAAGCGTTAGATCAAACCTGGGATGGGATACAATGCTTATTCTGTCAGCAAAGAAGTTGCTTGATCCAGCTGAAGATGGGATGAAATGCCTCATCTTGTCATTGGATCTTGTTTGTCTGTCGAGCGAGGACCATCATTGGACATCATTTCCGTTGGCTTTTTTGATTAGAATTAAAGCATCGCAAGATTTAAAATAAAACTAACTTTTAATGTTCAGTGAGGGTCTGATGAAGAAGTTTCACTTGTTCCTCCCACAGGTATTTGCAGGTTGGTTGATGTTGAAGAATAAGCAGATTCTATCCCTAATCCAGAGTTGCATTGTTAACATCTGTCAGCCTTTTCCCTCAGAGGAGGGGAGCTTGCCAGCTGTGTCAAACCTAACAGGTGAGAAGTTGTAAAAATCAACTATTCCTCAATCAAACCTTTGAAAAAAAAGCTTCTATCTGCAAATCTAACTCGAGGCTTTTGGAAATGGTAAACATTGAACTTATCTTTGAGGGAATATATATCTTGTAGGAAAACGTTATCCTCCAGCATTTGGGAGAAGCAAATCACTGTGCCACTGAAAAACCCAAGATTTGGGAAGGTTAGGTGGACTGTCTCAAAAACTGACCAATCTAGAGGGATGTAAAGTGGAAGGATTTGTGTTGCCAAGCTCGCCAATCAAGCAGAATGCAATGTGCCTTTGTCCACGTGGGGATTAATGAGTCTTCCTTCCATGAAAAGATGCATAGACATTGCAGAAGGAGGCCTTTTAGCAATTGAGTCTTCATTGACTGTCTGACAGAGTATCTTATCCAGCCCCCTCCCCTGCCCTATCCCTGTAACCTTACCCATTTTCCATAGCTAATCCATTCAACCTGCACGTCTCTAATGGACAATTTAACATGGTCAGTCCACCCAACCCACACATCTTCGGACTGTCTTAGGGAGGGAATTGGAGCATCCGGATTAAACTCTCACAGATGCGGGGAGAACGTATAAAATCCACACAGAAATTCACCCAAGGCTGGAATTGAACCCCAGGCCCCTGACACTGTAGGGGAGCAATGTTTGCCACTGTACAGCCCTACCAAATGAAATAAAACTGAAGAGATTAAATTTGGAAATCAGTGTAGGCTACTGACAAAGGCAACTGATTGGTCCTTTGTTTTGCGGCTGCCGTGTGAGTTGTCGAATTTCTGACCCATCTCCTGCTGAGGGAAGCAACAACTTGAAAGGAGGAGGGGCGGATTCTCCCAAAAAAAATTCTAAATGCCGAATTTGTGTGAAAACTGGAGTAACTCCTGCAAGTTTGTTTTTTAGCGTGATCTTCAGAATGAAACTCCCATGGTCTGAGCATTGCAGAGTGCACTAGCAAGATTCACGATGAAAATCAGTGGGCAGGGTCTTTCCAGCTGGAGAGGCCAGCAGCATAGCACTGAGTGGATCACTACACAGGCAGTGATCTGTCAGCACTGGGATCAGCATGTGCGCAGTGCCGCCCCCCCCCCCCCCCCCCCCCCCCAATTGTTGACCAGCCCCACGACCTTGCATTGCTGCCCCTTCAACCTGTCCTCCCCACCATGCTGCTCCTCGTCCCCACCCCCCTGACATCTAGGTGACAAGTTCTAATCACTCGTTACCCATGGTTCTTTTGCAGAGTGGCAGTGAGAACCCCTCCCCCAGTCCTGCCCCCTTGGCCCTGCCTGATGCTGGTGGGCAGTGCCAAGGTGCCCCTTTGCTCCTTGGATGGTGCCAAGGGGTCAGGCTTGTACTCCCCAGGGGCATCCCCCTCACCAATCGCCCCCCACCATCCCCCACACCCGACCATCTGGGCAGACCTCAGTGGCCTCTCCAGCGGAGTCAGCCGCTTCATCCCTGTGGGGATGGGAGTAAACCCTGCTGGAGTCTAGCACTCCTGATGGCAGCGGCGGAGTGGAAGGGGGAGACACCAGCAGGCCCAGAGACTTCAGTCCGGAGTCTGCAAATGAAACTTAAATCAGAATTTAAACTTTCAGCCCAGAGCTGATTACTCCAAAAAACCTGGAGGCATGATGCCCAGTGGGAAGCCTGTTAAATGGCCTCCACTGATATCTTCACTATTCACTGCCAGAGCAATGCAGTGGGCTGGAGAATCACCCCCAGAAAGTAGAATAGGGAACAGGAGTTTCCCTTTTATACAGTCAGTGTTACAAAGCAGAGAAGGAATGGGGATGGCAGGTCCTTAGAACTCAGGTGGGTGCAGGGGAGGAGGAGGAGGCAGTTGCCATGGTTTCCTAAAGTATAGTTTTTGCCCTCAAATATCAAAATCATAAGTCAGTCCAGTAATACAAAAATCCGAAGCCACAGTAACCTTTGATAGAATCATAGGTTCCCAACGAGTCTGCACTGACTGTCCCAAGAGAATTGTACCCAGAACCTATCCCCATAACCTTACATATTTACCTGCTAATTCCCTTAATTTATACAACTCAGGACATGAAGGGACAATTTGCCATGGCCCATCAATTTTATCTGCACATCTTTGGACTGTGGGAGGAAACTGGAGCAGCCAGAGGAAACCCACGCAGATATGGGGAGAACTTGCAAACTCCATCCAACTCTGGAATTAAACTCAAGTCCCTGGCACTGTGAGGCAACAGTGCTAATAACTGTACCACCAAGCTGCTATCTGCTGGAGTACATTCAGGCCTATGATTCTTATCAAGCCAGAAGCCAATGATTTGGATACACTTAGCTGTTGTAGTTCTGGGATTTTGTCTCAGAATTTTGTAGTGCTTTGCTTTCATATCTTCACCTATAAGACATTGGGATTGGTAATATTTAGTTCATCACCTATGTCTGTGTAGTAGTTATGTTCAAATTCTTCCCATATGTTTATAAATACTGTTGGCAGACTAGATGTACGTAATTCTGAAAGTGCTGTTGTTAAGATCTACTTAAAGCAATGCCTTTTTGATTAGGATCAGAATAGTTGGAGACAGTCCAATAAGTCAGAGACTTTATAATTAGTAACCGCAGTGATTAGTGGAATTACTGTTCTACAGTTGGGACAGAAGTAGGTGCTATGTTAGGTGACATTTTCATTTTAATAGCTTAAAATTATTTTTTGGAGTACGAGCAAGTACAGTTTTAATTAGCAGGATAGAGTCGTTTAATTAAATACAAAATTTTAAGTTCCCACTTAATTGCTCAACTTTGATCTTTGTGCAATGCCATTGGAGATATCCCTGTTTAAGAATGGCGTACAGCCCAATAGCATTACATTTATAGTGGCTATTTTAAGTGGAGATGCCGGCATTGGACTGGGATAAACACAGTAAGAAATCTGACAACACCAGGTTAAGTCCAACCAATTTATTTGATAGTAAACTCACAAGCTTTCGGGGTTTCTCCCGTCGTCAATGGAGAGTTCTGGCCTCAGCCAGAGCATATGCGAGATTACAGATTTACAGAGTTGCATTCTAATCAGTAATCTGTAAACTGTCTATGCTGTTATATGCTCTGTTTGAGGCCAGAACTCTCCATTCACCTGACCAAGGGAGAAACCCTGAAAGCTTGTGAGTTTACTATCAAATAAATCGTTTGGACTTAAATCTGGTGTTGTCAGATTTCTTACGGCTATTTTGAATACAGGCTTTTTTCTCACTTACGCAGGTCAAGTTCAGCAAATTATTCAACAATAGCAGTTTGTATTTACCAAGTGTCATTGGGGAGGGCTATTGTTGCTATTCTATGATCCAGGGTAACACTCTGGAAGGCCTAGGTTTTGAATCCCACCATGACTGATGGCATAATTTGAATTCATTAAAAATCTGGTGATGAAACCATTGTCATAAAGACCCATCTTGTTCATGATGGCATATGCGTGACTCCTGACACACAACGATGTGATTAACTCTTAAAACGGCTGAGGAATGGGCAATAGATGCTAGCCAAGCCAGTGACGTCTGCACCCCGTGAATAAAAAAATGTAAAGCACGCCAAACTGTTTCAAGAGCGTTATCCAGCAAACCTTCACCGCAAGTCACGTATATAAACAGATGACCAAAAGTCCAAATTTTAAGACGCTTCTTCAGGAGAGAAAAGAGGTAAAGAGGAGTTTTGTACTGAGGTAACTGAAGGTTGTTAATGGTGGAACAAAAAAAATTGGCAGTTCAGAAACACTAAGGAAAGGCGGAAGATGAATTTTCTGGATGATGGTATCTACTGTGATTCATCTCGTTGGGGATTATGTTGTAAAAACATGTACACACTATCAATACAGAGGTAATAACTGAGAATAATGATAAGGTAGCAAGTGTCCCCACTCTATTAAAACCTCGAGCTATTGCACCATTCACTGCTCTAACACAATCTTTCCCAGATCCTATGAAGCTCTTTTCCTTTCTGCTAAATCCTTGAGGATATAACTAATTCAGTCTTGAGTATTTGAGGCAAATTGTGCAAAATGTTGTTACTTTTATAGATCTTACATTCCAATAACTGTGCAGTTTCAAGATTTAGTTAGTTTATCGGGGCTTGATTCTTAACTTCCGACTCCTTTCACGAGTGATTTTATTTCCTAGCAAAAATTTCAATGGAATAAGGTACCTATCCACTCTTGCCCTGATCACAATTTTCCTATATGACAATATGGGCAGCAGAGTGGTTGGCACTGCTGCCTCAGTGCTAGGGACCCAGGTTCAATTCTGGTCTTGGGTCACTGTCTATCTGAATTTGTATGTTCTCCTGGTGTCTGTGGGTGTTGCAGTTTCCTCCCATGTTTCAAAGGTGTGCAGATTAGGTGGATTACCTATGGTAAATAGCTCTTTAATGTCCAAAGATATGTAGGTTAAGGGGGGAGTGGGGTTAACAGGGTAAATGTGTGGAATTACAGGGATAGGGCCTGGGTGTTCACTCAATGAACCAAATGGCCTCCTTCTGCACTGTCTGGATCCTATGTCGATCAAAGTTTCTTGCTTTCCCTTTTTAAAAAGTTGAACTTGGGACAAAACAGCATCTAAAAGTGAGGTAGCCAACCCTCAATTTAGGAAGGCTTTAAATTGCATTTCATTGATCCTTCTAACTCGGATTATGGGAGGCTCAAGGTTTCCATTGTTAAATCCAGTTTTTATTGACAGGCAGATAGACTAAGAGACCAAGGTGGCCTTTCAAGTCTGCTGATGGCCTGTAGACAGAACAGCTTTTGCACCAGGGATGGATAGCTTATAAGCACAAGGCTTCCAGAATACAAATTTTAAAAATATCAATATAAAAGCCTTTTATTCTCAGCCTTGCAATGGATAGATTCAGTTTCCAAACTTGTGTAAACTGTTGCTTAATTAATCCTTAAGTGAGTCCAGTACAAAATTTCCCTTGTGTCCACATTCTGCATTACTGCCTTTGCCCTTTATACCTGCTTACTGCCTTATAAAGTATTTCATTTGTGTCCTGAGAGCACTATAATCTACCTCTTTTCAGCATGCAGAAAATGATATTCAGAAGATCAAAGCTTGGAAATGTATGTTCATTATGGCAATGGCTATTCATGCTGCAGTAAGAATCTTCCAGTAGCAAGCAATAATAAACAAAAAATAAATCACAAAGTAACCCAAAGTAAAGGTTTAATGAAGTCCCTTCATTACAGAACCGTTCTGGACCACAAATACTCCTCTCCAATCTCCATCTGCTTCCTATTTCTGCTGGACCAGCTAATCAGTTGACCACAGCATGTTGTCAGAGGTTACATTACAACAATAGCTGCTCCTGTATTGCTTCCTCAGTTTATGGCTCTGCTTCTCCTGCTGAAGTTTCTATTCAGTTTAAGTTGCTCAACAATGGTGTTGCGTTGTGTTTATAGTCTGACAATGTTTATAGCATGCCTTTATTGAAACAAAATGCCCCATGGTGCATGTTCCAATACGTCTGCCTCCACCGCACTTGCAGGCAGTGTGTTCCAGATCTGAGTCACTTGCTGATTAAAAGTGCTTGTCCTCACTTTGCCGACTGTGGGTGTGGGATGAGTAACTGAAAACTTTGGGCAGGATTTTCCGGCCTTTCTCGCTAGTCTGGTTCTTGTCCGGCTGAAGGTGACTGACTGCATCCTCAGCAGCAGATGGGCGAGTTAGACAAAGTGCCAGATAATGCGCTGGGACCAGCAGATTGCGTTAGTGGCTAATAAGATGGGGAGTGGGCCATTCAGCCCTTTGAGCCTGCTTCTCCATTTAATAATATAATGGCTGGTCTAGCACTCAGTCCGTTTTCCTGCCTTATCTCCACAATCCTTAATTCCCCGACTGATTGAAAAGCTATAGATCTCAGCATTGGAATAGATTGCCACAGCTTCCTGGGGTAAAGATTCACCATTCCTTTAGAGAATAAGTTTTTCCTCAAGTCAATTTGAAATGAACACCCCTGCACTCAGCAGTTGAGTTAGCTCAGTTGGTTGAACAGCTGATTTGTGATGCAAAGCAATGCCAGCAGCGTGGGTTCAATTCCCATACCAGCTGAGGTTATTCATGAAGGTCCCACCTTCTCAGTCTTGCTCCCTGCGTGAGGTGTGGTGATCCTTAGATCAAATCGCCACTATCAGCTCTCCTCCTCGAAGGAGAGAGCAGACTATAGTCATCTGGGACTATGGCACCTTTACTTTGGGGTGGCATGGTAGTACAATGGTAGCACTGTTATCTTACAGCACCATGGGCCAAGGTTCATTTCCAGGATGACTATCCATGAGAAGTTTGCACATTCTCCATGTGTCTGTGCGGGTTTCCTCCCATAGTCCAGAGATGTGCCGGTTAAGTGATTGGTCATGCTAAATTGTCTGTTGGTGTTCCTAGGTGTGTAGGTTAGGAAGATTAGCAAGGTAAATATGAAGGGCTGCTCTGTCAAAGGATCTGAAGGAGCTGAATAGCCTCCTTCTGCACTTAATGATACTCTGCGACTGTATCCTCTGGCCCTATCCTCTCCCATAAGTGAAAACATCTTTTCTTCATGATGTTTAAGAATATTTACACCAGTGAGTGTCTTTTTGTCTTTTGACTAATTTTTCTGATATATGTGTCAAATGAAATCCTGGTGTGATCACGCTGGATTATTTGGATAAGATTCCTGATTTTCCTATAGACTTTTAAATTACTTGGTAAGAATTTCATGGAGTCAAACAGGAAATTCTCCTTGCTCTAAAAGACAAGAAACATAAACGAAAGAGTAAGATTGAATTTCAAACTTGGCAGGAAGGATATTGTTCACTCTATTTTTACTTATTAAGTTACTATTTGTAGCGTGGTGTATTCGGAGAGATTCACTTTACTGACAATAGCCTATTATTACAATTGGCTTGGCAACAAGAAATACATGACCTCAGCTTTAAACTTGCTTCATTTGAACCTAATGCCCAATCAATTTATTGAACTATACCCACAAAACCCTCATTGTTTGATTTTTTTTTTCCCAATTCTTTTCTTGCAGATTTCAAATTAAAACCAATGCTTCCATTTTTCCAGGTACTGGTAAAGTATTTGCGCTTGTCATTTACACCTGCTCTAGACCCATCTTTTGGGCAGGATCCTCCTGTCCTTCCCGTTGATGGGATCTTCCAGTCCCACCGAAGTCAACCCCGGCTACAGGCCAGGAATGTAAATCAACCTCGCTGGGGGATTCCGTTGCCAACCAATGGTGAACCGCTTCCGCCATGGGAAAGCCCACTGAAGATATCCATCCTTTGTTTTTTCATTAGATCTATTACTGTCTGCTTCTGCCTTTCACCGTCATCCTTCATCATGAGCAGCAAGATGGTACAGTGGTTAGCTCTGCTGTCTCACAATACTGGGAGTCCCACATTTGATTCCTGGTTTGGCTCATTGTCTGCATGTTTTCCCTGCATCTGCATATGTTTCCTCCGGGTGCTCCAGTTTCTTCCCACAGTCCGAAAGACTGGTTAGGTGCATTTGCCATGCTAAATTCTCTCTCAGTGCACCCCAACAGGTGCTGGAGTCTGGGGACTGGGGGATTTTTAACAGTAAATTCATTGCACTGTTATTATAAGCCTACTTTTGACAGTAGTGAACAACTAAATTTTAAATTTTAAACTTTCCTCCCTCTGCCCCAGCTTGCCTTTTCCCCGCCTCTATATTTGATTAAAACCCATTATATCTACAAAATCTTCCTGTTCTGATGGCAGGTTAGGAAGCTGAAATGTTGATCTTTCTCCCTCCAGAGATGTTGCCAGTTCTGAGTATTTCCAGCATTATATTTTGCATTAATATTTCATTTTTCTAACATATTATTATTTTATAACTCATGCATCCTCAGACTTTTGCCTTTACCTTCATTTCTCACTAGTCCTCTTGTGTAACCTTAAACAGAATCATCAATTTCATAGAATCATAAAATCCTGACAGTGCAGGGAGAGGCCATTCGACCCATCAGGTCTGCACTGACTCTGAACGTCTTAATCAAGGCTCTCTCCATTGCCCTATCCCCATAACACTGCATATTTACCATGGCAATTCCACCTAATTTAGACATCTTTGGACATTAAGGGGCAATTTAGCATGGCCAGTCCATAAATCCTGTACATCTTTGGACTGTGGGAGGAAACTCAAGTACTTGAAGGAAACCCAAGCAGACACGGAAAATGTGCAAACTCTACACAGTCACTTGAGACTGGTACTGAACTTGGCTCACTGGCACTATGAGGCAGCAGTGCTAAGCACTATTTAACCATGCTGCCCTTATTATGGGGTGTATTCTGTTTCTTTTCACTTTGTTTACCCCCCCTTCTCCCTACCAAATGTGATGTCATGTGATGTGCTGTGACACTCATTCAAAATGAGACCCAATTGATGGTTCTTTCACTCCAAGTGAGAAAAGTGGCACATCAGTGCTCCAGAATATTTTATCCTCTGAGGGTTGAAGATAAAACTCTGATCAAGCCGCTTTATACCTTTCAACATCCACACTCCTCCTTTGCATCTAGCAGTGTCTCATTCATAGCCCAGATGAATGGCTTTTGTCTTCGAACATAAGATGAGTCAAAGTTAATTTTTGATGTCTTCCCTCCAGCATCTGAACTTGCCCTTGATAAAATCCAGCTACGTTTTTATCTCTGCTCTCTCATCTGACACATTATTTCAGATAATTAATGCTCTTTCGGTCAATTCCATCCTAGTCCCTTTACTCAATTCATGCTCTGTCGTTCTCCTGTGGGTTAATTTGCAAAAGTATTCTCGGCTTGCTTTATAGAAAGAAAAGGACAATTTTTATCTATGTTTATATGCTGCCTTTCACAACATCAGGATGCCTGGAAAAAAGCAAATTACTGCCGATGCTGGAATTTGAAACCAAAAGAGAAAATGCTGGAAAATCTCAGTGGGTCTGGCGGCCTCATTAAGGAGAGAAAAGAGCTGACGTTTCGAGTCCAGATGACCCTTTGTCAAAACTGGATAAAGGATTATCTGAAGTTGGAAGATCAGCTCTTTTCTCTCCTCACAGATGCTCCCAGGCCTGCTGAGATTTTCCAGCATTTTCTCTTTTGGTTTTAGAATGCCTGGAAGTGCTTTACAACCAGATGAAGTATTTTTGAAGGGTTATTGTTATATAGTTGGAAATGTGACAACAATGCCACTCAACCAGCAGTGAAATGAATAATCAGTTTATCTATTTCAAGTGTTGGTTTTGGCTAGATTTGCAGAATGAGCAGAAGTAACCTGCTGTTCTGCGAGATCTGAGAGAACAGTTTAATTTCTCATCTGAAGGATGGCACTTCTTGCACTCTGCGGGAGTGCGGCACTGTAAGAGAGAAATCGCACTATTTTTTCCAAGTGGATTCACAGAACGAAAACTAAAGCAAAAAGACTGTGACTTTTGTCAAAGTGTGGCTCTCCACACTCATTGGCACATCCAGTATTGGTCATCAATTTCACTCAACTTTCGCTTGTGGCTGCAAGTAGATGTTATGAGACCAACATAAGTTACAATAGTCTAGAAGATCGGTCAGTACCAATTTGGGAAATACCCAGGGCTCGACAAGACACAGAAGGCATCCTAATCACCCATTGCAATCGAATTTATCTCCAAGCATTGAGACTTCTCTTGCCATTGGAGCAACATCAGTCAGGATAAAAGACTGAAGCTGATAATGCACAGCTCTCCCTCACTATATTCCAATTCTAGTGCAAGTCATGGTCATCAATGTTCTACCAACTATCATCCACTATCTCTCTGTCACAAGTCCTGTGGAGAATGGATGAGCGATGTAGCAGCAGGTATGGACTCACTAGGATTCACTTTGCTGTCACGAACCATCTCATCATTAAGTTGACATGTGTTCCCTGGTAATGATTGCCTGCACTCCCTGCAGGCAAGCAACTCTGCTTAGTTTGTATGCCCTACTGTGACCAACTCTGATGAAGGTGAGGATAAATTCTGGAATGATCTTTCTTCCTTGATTGCTACTGCTAAAATCAAACAAGCTGATCCTTGATGAACTGAACATGAGTTGGTGCAGATTGCCAAACATGGGAAATGGTCAGTGGGGTGGGGGGGAGTGTGAAATCAGTTTTTCTTTCTTCTTTCCTGGAATGTGGGCATCATTCACTGGCCAGCATTTGTAGCCTGTCCCTGATTATCCTTGAACTTAGTGACTTGGCAGGCTACCTTAGTGGGTGATTATGCAGGAATCACATTGCTGTGGACTTGAAGCAAGTAGGCCACAGACTGAGTAAGGATTGTAGATTCTCTTTCTTAAAGCACATTAGTGAACCAGATGGTTTTTTTTAAAAGCAACAATCAACGATTACTGAGACCAGGGCTGGCTTCTTGTTCCGGATTTACATTCCACCAGCTGCCATTTGAACCCATGTTCTCGGAGCCTGATCCTCTGGATTACTAGCCCAGTGAGATTACCATCATGCCACCACAGCAGTGATGTTCACTACTGAAGACTCGTGCTATGTTTGTGTTCTTAATCAACACCGCAGTTCTCCACCTCTTTAACTGCAAAAAGGCATTTTGGCTGAGTCTCCAGTCTCTGTCTTGACATCTCATTGATTGTGTCTGGGGAATTTTCACAGTAACTTAACTGCAATGTTAACATAAGCCTACATTTGACAGTCATAAATAAAATAAATCGCCAGACAAAGGGACAAATAGGATGTGCATGTACCGAAAGCTATGCATGACTCTAACTGCTGGACTATCAATGCCTTATCATTTTAAAGCGAAATAGCAAGACCTATCCTTGTGGGTATGCTTAGGAAATGAAGCAGCTCAATGTCTTAAGCTCCAGCAGGTAGTCATGAAGGAATTTCTCTCTGAGAAACTTGGGAGTTGCCTGTATACAGTGAAAATGGACTCTGAGTCACTGGGGATGATTGGACAAACATCAGCAATGTAGTTTACACCTCTGCCCTAGAGATGCTTGTAGGAAGCATCAAGATTTGTTCAGTGAAAACAATCCAGTAACTGCTGAGGATTTAGCTTAATAACAAGTCATCACTATTGAAGTGCAGGTTTGTCTAATGCGAGCTCAGAGTCTTTACTGAGTCTAAAAACAGGTGAGGTTCAGGCGCATGCAGACCATAAAGACTGGAAGCAGTTTTATGATGTTCTGAAATCTATCTATGGGCTGTAGAACACTTGTTTATCATTAATCCTTGATGCCAAAAGATTAATATTGCTCACAGAAAAAGCCTGAATTCCAGAAAGATGGGCAGAACGTCATAACCATATCACCATTCGCCTTCATCTCTTGAAGAAGCAATCAACAGACTGCTTACTGCAGGTTACCATCAATTGCTCTCCATGATCCCTTACTGGCTGTTAGAAATGGCAAATGTAATCAAACTTCTATCTAATGGCAAAGCTCCCGGAGTGAATGCTGTCCTAGGTGACATATGCAAATCCAGAGCTCACTGCTTGGTTAAGAAACTCATTGAATTCTTTCAGTCTATGTGGGGACAAGGAATCATGCCACTAGAATAGAGAGATGACTCCATCGTCCACATGTGCAAATGGAAAGGAACTCCCCAATCTTGCGACAATGCTAGCGTCATCTCACCCCTCTCGTATGTGTCAGTATCCCTCTGAACTACTTTGCACAAGATCTAGACTAGGAGCAGGATCTGCTGCCAGAGAGTCAGTGTGGATCAGAGAATTCCAGGGTAAGGTTTTTGCAGCTCGATAGCTCCACAAGCAATGCCAAGCATAGAACATGGATCTCTTTACACCATGAATCTTGACCTGAGCAAGATCTTGGTGACGATCAGGATGAAGACCTTTGAAAGGTAAAAGAGAAAGTCAGCACGATGGGTTTAATTATTCCATGATGGTATGTTAACGGGTGTCCTGAATGCTGTGGCCTTCTGATCCATATCCAGTCACTAATAACATTGGAGGAGGATTTTCTGACGTATTAAAAGTTTGAAGCCTAGCTTTCCTACTGAAATATTGTATAGTCAATGTAGCTTTTAGTTTGTTACAGTAAGTCTTAAAATATGAAACCTTATCATCTTCTCTCATTCCCTCGACGTTTGAACTTCTTTTTTTTAAAAGTTATTGGTCCCTATGGGATCATAATAGTGTCATAACTTAGAAAAACCCAGGCTTTTGAAATTACAATGTGGGGTAATTGCATTTGAGCTTTTAATGTTAGTCTAAATGCTAACCTGGTTAACGTAAGTGAGATAACATTGCTGTTAAAATAGCAAAGAATGCAGTTTCAGACAAACGCGTTAAACATACTGTTACTTCACAGTGTAATTTCAGGGGCAAAATTACTGGCTGTCACTTTGCTATGTATTTGTGGAACTAAATCCTACTTGAATGTACATTGAAAGCCAATGAAATCTCCATTCGTGACATGAGCTGACTGCTTGTCTTGTTCAACAAGGCTCCTTATGCCTCTGGTATTTGAAATAATCCCAGATGTCTGACCTCTATATTTTTGTGGCCCATGGTAATAGTTAGCCAGTAAAACTTTGCTTTCCCTTGTAATTATATTTTCAGCTTTTCCTGACTTCAGCCTTGCATCCGAGAGTGACAATCCATCTTTTCCGACAGGTGTCCTCCCTAATTGCCAGGTAGTGGCTGACAAACTTTCTCCCATTACACTTTCACTGAGGAATGAATTTCAGATGTTAAGAGAAACAAAAACTGCAGTTTTCAGACAGGCCTAGATAGTTGAACGGCAATTGATAGTCAAACTCTGTCTTCGTATCTAAATACCCGTGGAGTGCTTTACATTGTGTGGGCTGTATAGAACATAGAACATTACAGCGCAGAACAGGCCCTTCAGCCTTCGATGTTGCGCCGACCAATTATGAAAAAAGCAATGACCCTCCAAACTAAACCATTCCCTTCTCTTCCATAAACTTATCAACTAACCTCTTAAACGCCACCAAACTTGGCGCATCATATTAGTATATGCTAATTAATACTAAGTACATTCATTTGAATAAAATAAAGGCATCAGTTGACCAGCTGAACGTGTCACGTATTTTCAAAGAAGAATCCAGAAGGTCCTTTTCCTTTAGATGGAGCAACAAATAGCATTTTGTACTTCAATGAATTTTGGTTAAATTCCAGAATGTTTGTGGAGGAACCATCACCAGGTCATCAAATCGATTAGGAAGAAAAATAAAGATTTTTTTTGAGCAAATGTGCAGTCTCTGCACAGACAGTGACCCAAGTCCAAGATGTGCAGGTTAGGTTGAGTGGCCGTGCTAAATTAACCTGAGTGTCAAGGGCATCAGCAGGATAAATATCTGAGATTACGGAAATAGGGCCTTGATAGGATTGTGGGTCAATGCAAACTTGATGGGCTGAATGGCATCTATCTGCAGTGTAGGAATTCTATGGATGGAAACAAATCCTGGGACCCTGGTTCTATGAGGCAGCAGTGCTAACTATTATGCTGAAATGTTAACTGTATTTTTTTTCTTCACAGATGCTACCTGACCCATTGAGTTTATTGAGCATTTTCTGTTTTGATTTTGAATTTCCAGTCTCCATAGTATCTTATTATGTATCGTACATAGAAGAGAACCTGTTCAGTTGGATCCTTACAATCATCCATTTTCATTCCAGAAATATTCTGGGGTTTTCACCTAAAATTCTAGGTTCAACAATAATGTGATCAATCACCTCTGTGTGCTTTTTAAAAAAAATTGTACTGCTGAGTTGTTTTGACCATGGTGATACCTCAGCTTCCAACAATCAATTTGTTCCAGAAAAAGCTGTCAGTGAGTTGAATCGTTGCATATGTGAGCTGGCAATTCTCCAGACTGGTTCTCTGCTGGGGCAAGCAAAGCACAAGCTTCAGTCCACAATTCTTTTTAACATTTCTTGTTAGTTTAGCTTTGACATGGGTTGGACTTTTAAATGAGTGTAATATGGTGGTTAAACTTGCTTGTTGAGTTGAACTTTTAGATTAGGATTAGATAACAAACTGCACAAGTTCAAGGAAGCAAGGTGTGAGTTATAACAGTTCAGATGTATTGATCTGGAACAGCAGTTACTAAATTGATGGACACAGCAGGGTATATTTAACACCCAAGTTATAACTCTAATCTGCAGAGTTTTGGCTCAGAGCAAGTGTCAGATCAAGGTGGGATGCAATGCCTTATCGAGTCATCTTCAATCTTTTTTCGTCCTCTTGTGGGTCCATGAATTGGATTCAGTTGGAATTTGAATTTGTTTTCTGGAGCAAGCAAGGAATGGATTTGATCTGTAATAACTTTCATATTTTATTCTTAAAAAAAAGAGTTAATATAAGTTATGTCATAAAATGTCAAGGATTGCAAAGGCAGTGAAGTTCTAAAATAATCCATTTCGCAGTTTCATACATTTGGTGTAAATTTGCCTCTTGATATGGCTTCTGTGATCCAGACAACACCTGTGGGAGAGATGAGCATTAAGATGTTGACGATGGGTCAGCATTCTCACTGCTGAGTCAGAAGGTTGTTTCTAAGACTTGAATTCCAGCACAGCGCTGAGGGAGTGCTACATTGTCAGAGATACTATCTTTCTTGATCAGAGGCTAAACCCCAGGCTGCAGCTGTTCCCTCAGATGGATATAAATGATCCCATGATACTGTTTTGAAGAAAAGTAGGAGAGTCAGCTTGGTGTCCTGGCCATTATTCACCCCTTAATCAACATCACAGAAGCAAACTTTTACATCGTCGTATGAGGGAGCGGACTGTGTGCAAATTGACCATCATATTTCCTGCATCAAAGCGACTTTGGGGGCATGGGGGAGGTGAAATTTTCCCTTTCTACCCACCAGAGACTACTGGGGTGGGGGGAGTGGGGTGGTGAGTTTGGAAGTATGCAAAAACCCTTTGACCTCTGTTGGATTTTTCAGTTTTGGGGTGAGCGTGGCTGAAAAATCCCGTCCTACATTTCAAAATGTACTTCATTAGCTGCAAAGAGCTTTGAGACATTAGTTGTGAACTGTGCTATATAAATGCAAATTTTTCTTTTGCCTTTACAGCGATGATGTGGGATGGAGAAAGCAGGAGGTAATAAATAATTAAATAAGGAATTTCCTTTGACTCCCTTCTGGAACTTAGCTGGTGAGGGTGAGCCCTTAGTGATGAATTCATGTTCTCATCCACCCTTCCAACAATGTTATAGTGGCTAAGTAAGCCTGTTCAGACAAAATTGGATCTTAAGCAAATGTATAATGCACAACACAGTGAATATTTGTTCATTGAACTTGAGGAAAATTAAAGTATTGTATCATACATTAAGAATTTTGGTACAGGATTTATTTTATATTTCTTGGCAAAATAGTTTCCAGAATGTTGCCTGATCCATGTTATTCAATTCACTGTATTGTTCTGTAGTAAATTGTTAAACTCTCAAAAGTCATGCAGTGTGTTTTGAAGAAAGAAAGAATCGGAGGAGGCTATTTGGCCCATCAAGTCTGCACTGACCACAATCCCACCCTGGCCCTTTCCCCATAACTCACTGCATTTACCTGAGCTAGCTCCCTGACACTGAGGGGCAATGTATTGTATTTAGTGTGTGGGATTTTTCATGTTTTATTCCAGTCACAAAGATATTCTCTGAACAAATGATTCAATAAAGAGGAGTGAACACAGCGGTGTCGATGGAGACTTGTGCTGTTTATTAATTTGGACAGAATGAAAGATAAAATACTTAGGGGAATGCTCTCATGCTGCTGAAACATCCCAAAATGACTTGTTCCATGAGCAACAAATGGGGCGAATAATCATTGAAGTGTGTTTTATGATGGTGGTTGAAATGCTGTTTGAGACAGCAAATAAAACTCACTGTCTTTTGAAGAATGAAAGAATTGCTAATGTCCACCTGCATGGTCAGGTAGGATTCTAGTTTAACATCTCACCCAAAGGACAAGACATCCAACAGTGAAGCACTTGATCTGTACTGCAGTCGAATATTGTAAGAGAGTGAATGTGAGTTCTGATATAAATTTCAATAATTACAAATCAGAAATCTAAGTGGAGCCGACCGTATCCGATGTGTTCCAGAATAAAATTATACTTTGTTTAGCATTTCAAACAAGACAGTGACAAATGGCTGCTTGGAAAGTACGGGTCTTTGCTAGCATCCGGAAGTTGTGCTTAAATAAAGCCCACAACACACAGATCTATTTTTAGACATTTACTTTAACACTTCTGTTTTGGCAGATTTACTAAACCTTTTTGATCTCACTGAAAGATGGGTTAATCTTCCAGAATGTCACATCTATGCTATCTATCTGTCTTGGCAGTTAAATACGTTTGTCAAGAGAGGGTTTTACACGCCATGCACATTAACAATTGCAGCTTTGTAAGAAGGAACCAAACATGTTTACTGCTGCAATGTTATTTCTTTCCAATTTCCTTCATTTTGACCTTTTGATGAGATATAGTTCCACAGATGCCAATCACTCTTTAGTATCTTGTTCATATTCCTGCACTTATCTTATTGATGGGTATTGGCTATTTAAACCATGGGTACGCTACAGTTAGTCTTGATCCCATCATAGACTAGTACGTCATAGAGGGCTATTTGACCTCATTGAGTTTACATCTGTTGTTTTGAAGAGCAGTCCAATTAGCCTGTTTCCTTTACTCTTTCCCAGTACTCCAGTAGAATTTTCTTCAAGTGTTTATTTAATTCATCTTTTGAGAAGAGCTAATGAACTGTTGCTATCACCCTATCGAGCAATACATTATCAATCCTAACCACTGTCTGTGCAAACAAAGGTTTTCCTCACATGATCTCTGGTTCTGGTGCCACTTGCCTATCTATACTCAATGTCTACACCAGCATTGTATTGAGTCTGGTTGGATCTGGCTGTGGGGGAATTGGAGGACTTACCTGTGGGCATCCTATGAGGAGGTAGTGAAGGGTTGGGATGGACCTTGCGTTATTAATTGAGGGGGTCGGATGGAGTGGGAGGAGTACCCTGGTGGGTCACGTGGTGTTAGAGGGCGGGTCGGGTCTTGTGAGGGTTCAGTCTGGGAAGTTTATCTCTTCCAATATTTTCTAGGTAACTATTGGTGTAACCCTGCCAGAACCATCTGAAGTTTATGATTTCAATCACATTTTCAGATGGTTGACAGCGCAGGGCAATTATTCAGTGGAAGTTTGCATATCTGGGCAGTTATCCCATTAAACTTTCTTGACAAGTTCCAAGAGGGGTTCATTTCTTTCGCGCATCTTTGGGGTACCCTCCAATATGACACCCAACATAAGATATGAGAAGTTGTAGATTTGATGGAAAGCTGGTCTATTTTTGTATTCTAGTTAGACAGCTGTTCGAATTAGTAAGATTGCTTGGTTTATTCTTAGCTGCTCGTCAATAATGTGTGTTGAGAACGGGTGACGATGCACATTAAGTAACAATACATGAAGCCTTAGATTTGACCTACATTTCCAGTTATTTCTTGGAGAGTATTTATATCACAAGACTTGCCAAAAGAGCCTTGCTTCGCCGTATTCATGCTTTCCTCAGCTTTCTGTACAGAAATTAAAAGTCCATTTGAATAAAGAAGTGGAGATATGCTATTACTTTTTGGATAAGAGCAACCAATCTGATAGTATCTCTTCAAACCCACTTAGATTTTACACTCAATTTCATATTCTTGTCAGGGTACCTATTTCTGGTATAGTAGCTGCAATTAGGTTAAGGATGTCCTGAATATGAGGCACTACATGCAATTGCTTGGTTTGGTAGCACATTATAAAACCCATTTCAGTAAATTATAAGTCACTGTTATTTCTCTCTGACAAAGCCTGGTGCAGACACTTGGAATTGGGCCGGTGTCTGCGGGAGTTTGCGAGTTCTCCCCGTTGTTGCGTGGGTTTTCTCCGGGCACTCCGGTTTCCTCCCACAACCCAAAAATTCGCTCTTAGGCTGATTGGGAAACAAATTGTCCCTATAGTGAGAGTCTTCCATATTAGGAATAACCTAAATTTAGAATAGGATAATGGAATTGCTACTATATAGTTATGACGGCGGCGCGGGCTCGTTGGGCCAAAGGGCCTGTTTCCCGTGCTGTGTTGCTCTAAAAAAAAATAGGACTTGGTCTGTTATAAGAAATTGATTTTGTGTTTATTGGTGCTCAAAATTTGGTTGATATGAGAGACTGTGATGATACTGTGCCTTTAAGAAATGTATTGTGTTTTTTTGAAAGGGGTATGTTTAAAAGTCAGCTCTGTTTTATGCAGTGTCAATTTAGCTGGGCAGCAGGCAGCTCACACATTGAAAATGTAGGATAATGACTGATTTTAGCTAGGGATGTATTTGTTTAAACAGAGTTAATTTAATGTATTTGTGTTTACTTAAATTTTACTGTGGTGATTTTAATCAGGTTGATTGACAGATGTGTTAATGGATTGAGCTAAACTTGCAGGAGAGACAATAGTTTCTTACCTTGCTCCTATTCTCTACCCCCCTTGCTCCCATCTCACTCTCCCCTCCGCCCTACCTCGTCCCTCTTATCCCCTCCCCTTTCCTTCTCCCTCTCTCCCGTCCTCCCTCAACTCTCTTCCTCCCCTCCTCCTCCCCAGCCTCTTCTCCTTCCCCACCCTCTCACCCCTCCATGTTTCCAGCCCTTCCTCCCTCCCCCTACTTCTCCCTCCTCATTCTCTCTGCCTCCTCCTCCTTCCATCCTCTCCCTCCCTCCTCCCTCTCCTACTCCTCTGCCCTCATCCCTCTGCTTCCCTCTCTCCCTCCCACTCTCCCTGTCTCCTTCCTGTTCTCTCTCGCTCCCTCTCTTCCTCCCCCCCCGCTCCCCCTCTTCCCCTCCCGCTCCCTCTCTTCTCTTCCCCCCAGCTCCCTCTCTTCTTTCCCCCCCCCGCTTCCTCTCTTCTCTCCCCCCCACCCCCCCGCTCCCTCTCTTCTCTTCCCCCACCCCCCCCCCGCCCCTCCTGTCTCCCCAGAAATGTTCTGAGATCTTTAGAAATGGCAATCTGATTACAAGCATGGAAGTCTGTAAGAGGCATGTTGATTGAATTGGAACTCTTAGGGATAGATTAGCAGCTGTGATCAAGAATTGTATCTTGTCCAAAGATGTGTGGTTTAGGTTGATTGGACGTGGTAAATTGCCTCTTACTATCTGGGGATTAGTACTGTAAATATGTGGTGTTAGGGGATGGGACCTGTGTGGGATTGTTGTCGGTGCAGACATGATGGGCCAAATGACTTCCTTCCACACTGTTGATTCTATGATTCTGTGTTTAAGCATTGTTCAAATATTAAATGTTAAGCTAATTCGTTTGTTATGGTTAAACTGTATTGTTAAATAAGACTTGTTTTGATGAGGGCTTCCCAGTTTGTCAATAAAATCATGACTGGAAGGAAACATCACATCTTAACATAAATGCCAAAAATATCAGGTAGTTGCGATTTAGCCTAATTTCCCACTGTAACTTGGTTTCTGATCTCATACCCTCACGAAATAAACTGAAGGAAAATCTAACGTAGCTTGTTTATTTGTCTGTGTAGCTTGACATTCATTTTGTTATAATTCAATAACTGTCTTGCTTCAGAAAAGGGACTCAGTACACATAAAAGACAGAATAAGTGTATATCGTCTTTCAGCATCTTCAACTAGATCAGCTATGGTGATGCAGTATCACATCAAAGCCTAACACTTCTCCTAAACTGCATGAGGTGTGTTATAACTCATCTGTATCCTCTGACAATGAGAAGTGAAAGTCGTACCAAATCAGCCTTTTTTATCTGGAAGTGGTAACGTTGGATACTTGAAAAGACAGTTAACATGCTCCCGAAGAGAAATAGACCAGACCTGAATTGCAAAACCAAAGTCTGACAATGTTGGTTTAATCTCATAAACCCATTAGCATTTTAGATGAAATGAGGAACAGACTTGCTTGATGGAACGTATTTGGGACTACCAGATGGCAGTATCTTTGGTAAGGAGGCTACCTGTCATTGAGCAAAGTATATTAGATTGTTTAAAAAAAAGCTTTTTAATAATGCAATTCTGCACTATTGATGCTAAGTGAAAATAAAAAAGTACGTGTTAAATGCAGGTATTTTGGTGATACTTAATATATGTTAGAAATGAATACGAATTTCCTGCTGATCTCAGAGAAATTTTGTGAGTAATAGGAAATGTCCTCATAACATCCTTGACATGTTTGATAGCAATTAACCTCTATTTGACCTCAGGATATTGTAATGTACAGCAATAAGACCTTTAGTCCTTTAATAGTCAGGTGAGATTACATACAGTTTCCTTTTCAACTGAATAATGGCAAATTGAGATTGGAATTTAGTCTAAATGGGGTGTGTTCTGAACGAATGGGACCAGCCATATCTTAGACTTGTACTAACTGACAGATTCTTTTTAATGGATTTTTGCACGGCAAGTTTCTGTCATCCAATTATTAGAAAACTTTTGATACTCTCTGTCGGGCATCTGGGAGCTGGATGAACAGGACAACTTGCTGTGCACTTCCTTAACCAACCAGGCTGAAAAACCATTTGTGGTACTGATTCATTGGAAACAGAAGTCTGATAGAAGAGTGAAGTCGATGTCAAGTCAGATGCTGAAAGTGAAATCGAGAGGGAAAGAAACATTGAATTAAGTGAGATTAGAAAAAACTATAAGTATGTTTTTTTAAAAAAAAGCTGCAAAAGTAATTAAATTAAAATCTGAAAGTAGGAGATTCCAAATTTGAAAAGTTAATTTTCAGTGCGAGAAAAGTTGCTTGGCAATTAATAATAATTTCTGCACAGTTAAAAGGTTATCAAAATTGAATTTAAAAAAAAAAGCCCTAATTTTCACTGGTGATTTTATTGTATATTTGTGAGGTATATACAGTAATTTCATAGTTACTTAACAACTGAATCTGACAGAGAGACGTTGGTTTGGGAGGCTTTTGGAGGAATGTTATACTTCAGATAACAATTTCTTGATTCTTGCATTGAACTGGGCAATGGTTAGAGGTTGATATCTGATTTCCCTATAGAAAATGGTGAAGGCAATTCGATTTAACTGGCCAATTTAACGTGTCAGTCTTGCTGCTGATGATCACGTTGATGAGTTCCTCTACTTTTGCATTTGCGATTACAATAAGGACGAACGGGAATCTGAGATGGTATGGTGACTATTTTCTTCGCGATTCTGCAAATATAGAACATAGAACATTACAGCGCAGTACAGGCCCTTCGGCCGTCGATGTTGCGCCGGCCAGTGGACCTTCTAACCTAAACTATTCCAATATCATCCATATGCCTATCCACCGACCATTTGAATGCCCCCAAAGTAGGCGAGTCCACAACTGCTGCAGGCAGGGCATTCCAGCCCTCACCACCCTCTGTGTAAAGAACCTGCCTCTGACATCCGTCCTATAACTACCACCTCTTAATTTAAAGTTATGTCCCTCGTGTTGGTCATCACCATCCGAGGAAAAAGGCTCTCACTATCCACCCTATCCAGTCCTTTGATCATCTTATACGCCTCAATTAGGTCACCGCGTAACCTTCTCTCTAATGAAAATAACCTCAGGTCCCTCAGCCTTTCCTCATAAGGCCTTCCCACCATACCAGGCAACATCCTGGTAAACCTTCTCTGCACCCTTTCCAATGCTTCCACATCTTTCTTATAATGCAGCGACCAGAACTGTACGCAATACTCCAAGTGCGGCCGCACCAGAGTTTTGTACAGTTGTAACATAACCTCACGGCTCCTAAATTCAATCCCTCTACCAATAAAAGCTAACACACCGTACGCCTTCTTAACAACTTTATCAACCTGGGTGCCAACTTTCAAAGAGCTATGTACTTGTACCCCAAGATCCCTCTGCTCGACAGTCTGCTATTAAGGGTCCTTCCATTAGCCCTATATTTCACATGCCTGTTATTCCTACCAAAGTGAATCACCTCACACTTATCCGTATTGAATTCCAGTTGCCACCTCACGGCCCAGCTCTGCAACCTATCTATGTCCCTCTGCAAACTGTAACATCCATCCTCGCTGTCTACAACTCCCCCCACTTTGGTATCATCAGCAAATTTACTAATCCAACCCTCTACACCCTCATCTAGGTCATTTATAAAAATGACAAACAGCAGTGGCCCTAAAACAGATCCTTGAGGTACACCACTTGTAACTGCACTCCAGGTTGAATATTTCCATCAACCACCACCCTCTGTCTTCTATCAGCTAGCCAATTCCTAATCCAAACTGCTAAATCACCTTCAATCCCATGCATCTGCACTTTCTGCAGTAGCTACCATGGGGAACCTTATCAAACGCTTTGCTAAAATCCATATACACTACATCAACTGCCTTACCCTTATCTACCTCTTTGGTCACCTCCTCAAAAAACTCAATAAGGTTTGTGAGGCACGACCTACCCTTCACAAAGCCGTGCTGACTATCCCTAATCAATTTATTCCTCTCTAGATGCTTATAAATCCTATCCCTTATAATTCTTTCCAAGACCTTGCCCACAACAGAAGTCAGGCTCACCGGTCTATAATTTCCAGGATGGTCCCCTACTCCCCTTTTTGAACAAAGGGACAACATTTGCCATCCTCCAGTCTTCCGGCACTATACCTGTAGCCAACGACGACATGAAGATCAAAGCCAAAGGATCTGCAATCTCCTCTCTAGCCTCCCAGAGAATCCTAGGGTAAATCCCATCTGGCCCAGGGGACTTATCAATTTTCATACCCTCAAGATTCGCTAACACCTCCTCTTTATGAACCTGAATCCTACCCAGTCTACAACCTGGTATCGCAGTATTCTCTCTGACAACATTGTCTTTCTCCTGCGTGAATACTGACGAAAAATACTCATTCAGTGTCTCTCCTATCTCCTCAGGTTCCACGCACAACTTCCCACTGCTATCTCTGACTGGCCCTAATCTTGCCCTAACCAATCTTTTATTATTTATATACCTGTAAAAAGCTTTAGGATTCTCCTCAATCCTATCCGCCAAAAGTCTTCTCGTGTCCTCTTCCAGCTCTTCTCAACTCCATCTTTAGCTCCTTCCTGGCTAATTTATAGCTCTCTATTGCCCTAACTGAGCCTTCACTTCTCATCATTATATAAGCCTCCTTCTTCCTCTTCACCAGAGATTCAACTTCCCTAGTACACCATGGTTCCCTCACTCGACCACTTCCTCCCTGCCTGGCAGGTACATATTCATTAAGGACATGCAGAAGCTGTTCCTTAAATATGCTCCACATTTCAGATGTCCCCAGCCCCTGCAATTTCCTGCTCCACCCTATGCATCCTAAATCTCTCCTAATAGCCTCATAATTACCTTTCCCCCAGCTATAACTACTGTTATTCGGTATGTGCCCATCCCTTTCCATCACTAAGGTAAACGTAACCGAATTGTGGTCACTATCACCAAAGTGCTCACCCACCTCCAAGTCTAACACCTGGTCTGGTTCATTACCCAGTACCAAATCCAATATAGCCTCACCTCTTGTTGGCCTATCTACATACTGAGTCATGAAACCTTCCTGCACACATTGAACAAAAACTGACCCCTCTAACGTACTTGAACTATAGCTTTTCCAATCGATATTAGAAAAGTTAAAGTCCCCCATTACAACTACCCTGTTACTTTCACACCTATCCAGGATCAACTTTGCAATCCCTTCCTCTACTTCTCTGGAACTTTTTGGAGGCCTATAAAAAACTCCCAACAGTGTGACCTCTCCTTTCTTGTTTCTAATCTCAGCCCACACTACCTCAGCAGACAAGTCCACATCAAATGTCTTTTCTGCCACCGTAATGCTGTCCTTAACTAACAATGCCACTCCTCCCCCTCTTCTACCACCACCTCTGCTCTGACTGAAACATCTGAACCCCGAAACCTGCAGCAACCATTCCTGCCCCTGCTCTATCCACGTCTCTGAAATGCATCAGCTGCTTCGAAAATTTAAGGTTTAAAATAATAGTTGCGATTCTCCCATCGTGACCCACAACTTTTCTGGCAGGTCAAGGTGGGAGATGCATGTCGCTGGCCTTGTACTGGGATTTGCACATGCACATCTCTGAGTCAGTGGTGGTGAGGGGTCCCACTGCCACTCTGCAGATAGGATCGGTCTGGGATGGAGGGAGGGCAGTGGTTGGAGCTGGCTTCTGGGTGGTGAGGGGTTGGAGGGGATAGTGGGGGCGGCCCTTAGGTCTGACCTCTGGGGGTGGAGGGGATCTCCACCTGCTGGGGCAGGGGGGTGTGAGGGGGGAGGCGGGAGGAGAGGTGTTGGGCTGCACATTGGAATCCAAAGTGTGGGGCTGGTCCAAAGTCTCCCCCTATTGCTACTTGGTGAAATCAACTTAGTTGCTTCTGTGACAACCACATCGTGAATTAGGTTGGCTTATTGGACCTGTTTGCTAACCTTGAGCTGGCTTTTATTCAATTGTTTAAATAAGTAAATAAAAATAAGATATTTATCTAATAAACCTATTTCAGTGAGGCCCCCAGTGTTCATAATTTGAGGTCTTAAGTGACAACTATGGAATTGATGGTGTTTCCTGTAGGGGACTGTGAAGATAAATGACTTGGAGCATCATAAGTGATGTGCTGAGTTTATAACCTCCTGCCTTGTGCAAATTAAGCATCTCAATCATGCAGGTATATCGGTAATAGCGAAGGTTTCAAGAAAATTCTTGGCATCTATGTGGCATGAAACATGGGCCCAGATGTTGCAGTAGTCATGCTGATGAAACCTCTGGCGTTCAGTGTCATTACTCCACTGAAGTTGACAGCAACTTCACACGTACGCAGAATAATGAGGAAAACCAGAACTTACTGGGAGTAATTCTGTGCTCTTCACTAGGTTGCACTGTTGAGATTCCCTTCAGTGAAGTCCCAAAGCTGTCAGTGAATTAACAAAGCTTATATTTTTACACTGGTAGTCTTGAGGCTAAAAATCCCTCCAAGTTACATTTTGTTGAATGAGGTGTGACTGGGTTTTTTAGTATACTAACCTCATTGGCCCTGGAGTGCTAATTTTACGTTTATGGAATGTCAGATCTCTCCATTACGATAAAATCCCATATCTTTATAGTTTTTTTTTTAGATGTTTGTTTGGTATTTCAGCTTCCAACTTAATCAGTCATAATCATTTATGCCACCATTTGAAAATTTAAATTGAATGTGAAGGATTTTATGTACTTTTAATGGCTCATTTTATGGGAGAACACTTCAATGTGATTTGCTGCTCTCTGTCATCTCTGCTGGATAATTGAAGATCCCCTTGACTTGGTGCCACATTTAAACTGCCGTCAGGAAAGGGAAAATCTCCACTGTAAAAATCGCTAGATCTCTGTGGGCAGCATTCTTTGCACATCGCCCCTTCGTTGCTGATTACAAAATCCAGCTCATTATATAACTCTTCTATCATTACTTATGCATAAATAATCCACCCACTTCAGTTGAGAAGCAGCAGTGCAGAGATTGTGTCAGCATCACTGGCTGACCAGCATTTATAGCTCATTCCTTGATGCCCTTGGAGTGCAGTTGAGAATCAACCACACTGCTGCAGCTCTGGAGTCACATGTAGGCCAGACCAGGTAAGAGCAGCAGATTTCCTTCCTGAAAGGACATTAGTGAACCAGATAGGTTTTTCGGACAATCGGCAGTGGTTTCATGGTAGATTCTTAATTTCCAGATTTTCCACCATCTGCTGTGGTGGAATTTAACCCACCAGACATTTCGGCAGTGCCACTTGGGCACCGGCAATGTGCCAGGGGCAGTGTCAAAGGGATGGGACCTGAATGAGAGTTACAAAGTGGAGGGAGGGGAATGTATGCATGGGGTTTATGCAGGGGTAGATCATTTTGGTGTTGATGATGCGGGGGAGGGGAATAAGTCTTGGGGTCAGGTAGGAGATTCATTGAGAGGGCTCTGATGCCAGCAACCTGTGTCAGGGAGGGGATGGAGGAACATGTTGTTGATAAGGGGGGAATATTCTTGATGTCACTGGTGTGAGGGGGTTTCCAGTTGCATTGTGAGAATGGGGGGCCTTTACGAAACTGCTCTGAAGGTAAGCTGACAGGTGTGTTTAGACTCAAAGTGCGCACCTTGCCTACGCCTCTTCTGTTCCAGCACAAAATTCCCTTCAAAAAATGACTGAATATGCAAGGATTGCAGTTTGAAGTGTGAATGACTGAGCAACTGGCACATATCACTCCACTATTCTCACCATAATGACACGGGGTGCTTGTTTCTCCAGCCGTTCATGCCAGCGAGGTCCAGCCGAATGGAGATTGGGTTGAGCATCAAATTCTCCACCCTCCCCAGCAGCAGCTGTAATGGCTAAAACAGCCGGAGAATTCCGGCCTTCATCTTTTTGTTGGGAGAATTCTGCCCACTTAACGCGCTTTCCGCTGCCTTTCAGCTTTTAAATGATCACCAAGCTTTTTCTTTGCAATTGAGCAGTTGATGGATTTCAGAAAGCAATTTGCAGCTTATTAAATCTATTTTAGTGGAGGATCTGCTAATGAATGGAACATAAATGAAGAGGCAGGCTGAGCTCCAAACAATAATTAAACACCCTGAGAATCCCAGGACGCTGTCTGCGAGCTAATGACGTGGATGGAGTCAGAGAGACTTGGTTTTGAAAATGCTACACCTTCAGGGGAAATAAAACCGTTTGACAATCTAGCCTACCACATGTCCAGATTTCAATTTCAATTAATGAAATTCAATGAATGAATGAACACTACAATTGATTAATTATTAAACTGCATTAAGTTAAATCGAGCATTTCAATGACTCGGTAAACCTGCTGTTCTCTGCAATGTCTGTCACGTAGTGTACTATTGATCAATCTCAATGAAGGAATGAGGGCTGCAATTGATGCTCTTTAACCATGTTGGGCATTCACACATTGTTTGCTATTCTGTGGAGTGTCTAGTACTCAGTCAGTTATTGATCCGCCACATTAAATTTCAATAAACTAACGTGTTGGGGCATTCATTCTCCTGCTATTATGCTGTTTTACATCGCGTCTTTCCCAGAAAGAAAGCAAGTGTGCCACGGAGGAGATGCTGGTGAATGTTGAGTGCGTTCGGAAGGGGGAGAGAGAGAGAGAGAGACAGTTCACGGTTTACCCTGACCTCTTAACATCTGGGCTGACTTCATCAAATTAGGGCAGAATGAAGGCAAAAACTGCAGCCCAGGGAGTCCAAACCTGGAGCCTGGTGTAAACACAGTCAACAAGAGACAGCAGGTGAAAGTTCACAAGGAGTCACCCATGTTCTGATGAGCAAGGCATTAGAATCTCAATCCTGTCAAGAGGTTTGTGGGCTCCAGAAATAGGAGAAATATTTATTTTCACATAGAGACTGAATTGCATAAAGTAAATTTATTTATTAGTCACAAGTAGGATTATATTAACACTATAATGAAGTTAGTGTGAAAATTCCCTAATTGCCTGTTTGGGTACACTGAGGGAAAATTTAGCATGGCCAATGCACCTAACCAGCACATCTTTGGATTGTGGAGGAAACTGGAGCACCCGGAGGAAACTACACAAATACGTGTAGAATGTGCAAACTACACGTAGTCAGTGGCCCAAACCGGGAATTGAACCCGACTCCCTGGCACTGTGAGACAACAGTGCTAACCACTGTGCCACAACATCTCTTCTTTGTTGTCCCTGCAGATTGGTACTGACAGCATCTCCACTGTTTAGAAACATGTTACATTGAGAGAATAATAAACAAAGGTCTTTGCGAATAAGGCAGGTCCATAAGATTTGGACTGCTGTTTGTATAACGTCAATGTAGATGAATTGGGTCAAATAGCCTGCTTCTGTACTGTGAATTCTGTGTGTTCTGGTGCCTGTCTATCTGTGCTGCTAGCATAGAGAGTTGACATTGAAGATAATCATCTTCAGTGCCAACTTTTGAAGGGGATGGAACGAGTTGATAGTCTTTCCAAAGCAGCTTATGTGGAAAGAAAGGATACAGGTTTGTAACAAAGTGTGTGGGTTAATGGTAACGTACATTGCAGGGAACCAGCAGGAAATCCAAGTTGGGGAGTTGAACAGAACAAAAACGGAACTCATCTCCTTTACTATGACTGTTCTGGGTCACAGACGTTATGGGTTAAAAACGGGTCTGCACCAATACCTGCTGCTCCAGGCAAGGTACGCAGGACGCAAATGTGCCTCTGCCAACTCATTTCCGGTTCAGCCAAATGTCTGTCTTGTTGCTAAATGCCTTTGTGCTCAATGGGGAGCCAGGCAGCATGTACAGAGCCTGTGGCGCTATTGTTATTTTTTATTCTTAAAGCCAGTCTGCCCTCCTTAAAAGGAAGTTGCACTGAATTACTCGTGGCAACTGAATACCAAGGCTGTATTCTAATCAAAGGAAATAGAAAGCAGGGCAGAGAAAAGACTCTGGAGTTATAGATGTGTCATCTGGAGTATCAGTGGTGGAGGAAGGGAGAAGTCACAGTTCCTCAGAGAGCCAGGAGAACTTGAAGATAATCCTCAGGAGGAACTGGGTAGCCGGTAGCAGGAGATATCAGTGATCAGTGCTTATACTTGAGGATGATGCAGCAGTGAGACAAACAGTCTGTGCCCTCACGTGGGTGATCAAGTGAATGCATCTTCAAATGACATGGAAAATAGGGGCAGGAGTAGGCACTCAGCCCTTCAAGCCTGCACTATCATTCGGTATAGCTGATCATGCACTTTCAGTATCCCACTCCTGCTTTCTCTCCATGCTGTGTGATCTCTTTAGCCACGAGGGCCATGACCAGCTCCGCTTGAACATATCGAATGGACTGGCCCCAACAGCTTTCTGTGGTAAAGAATTCCATAGATTCACAACTTTATGTTAAGAAGTTCTTACTTATCTCCGACCTGAATGTCTTACTCTTAGACTGTGACCTCTAGTTCTGCACTTCCCCAACATTGGGAACATTCTTTCTGCATCTAGCCTGTCCAGTCCCATCAGGATTTTGTATGTTTCAATGAGGTCTCCTTTTCATTCTTCTAAATTCCAGTGAATACAAGTCCAGTTGACCCGGTCTCTCTTCATATGTGAGTCCTGCCTTTTCAGAAATCAATCTGGTGCTCCTTCAATAGCAAGAGTATTTTCCTCAGACTAGGAGACCAAAACTGCATGCAATACTCAAGGTGCAATCTCATCAAAGTGCTGCATAACTGTGATATGGAGATACTGGGGTGGGCACAGTTGATGTCCAACAGGTTTATTTGGAATCATGAGCTTTCGGAGGGCAGCTCCTTCATCAGGTGAGAGGAGGTAGGATCACAAACTTGGCATCTATAGGCAAAGACACAAGTGCAAGATAATTCCAGATTGGAATATCAGGAATGGTTGGAATGTGAGTCTTTACAGGTAATCAAGACTTCACTAGTACAAACAATGAAAGTGGAAAGAGGGATCACAGGTTAAAGAGGGGTGAATTGTCTCAAGCCAGTACAGTTAGTAGGATTTTGCAAACCCAGGCAGTATGGTGTGGGTTACATATAGTGTGACATGAACCCACAATCCCAGTTGAGGCCATCCTCATGTGCACGAAACTTGGTATCAGTTTCTACTTGATGATTTTGTGTTGTCATACATCCCAAGTCTCACATCAAGACATGTCACACTACATAACACTACAGGTAACATGTAAACATATGACACCTCACTCATCATTGCCTTCCATTCTGAAAAAGGCCCATTTATTCTCTCTCTGCTTCTTGTCTGCCAGCTAGTTCTTTATCCACGTCAATACATTACCCTCAATACCATTAACTTGAATTTTGCTCCCTAGTCTCTTGTGTGGAACCTTGTCAATAACCTTTTGAAAGTCCAGATACACAACAGCCACTGGTTCAACCATGTCACTCTACTGGTCACATCCTCAAAAAATTCCAGATTTGTCAAGCACGATTTTCCTTTAGTGAATCTATGCTGACTTAGACCAATTCTGTTACTGCTTTCCAAATGCTCAGTTAATACATAATAATTGATCCAGCATTTTCCCACCACAGATGTCAGGGTAACCGATCTATAATTTCCTTACTGATCCCCTACTCACCACTCCTCCAATCTCTCATGTTATTCGATGCTTCAGAACCACCATCACTCATTCAGCGTTTGTCTCACGCGCAGAGGACTTGCAAATGACATTTAGATACTTCACATTGTCTTCTTACACCTACAAATAATGTCATCCTCTCTCTCTGTCACACACTCGTGCACAGCCCTCGCTTTGCCTTCACATAGCTTCAACTATTCAGTTGAGGCAGGTACCTCACTCAATGGCAGTGTGGCACAATGATTGACATCTTTCCCTCTCTTGGAGGATGTGGTGGCACACTATAAAGGAAGCAGAGAAATTGAGTGTCAAGGTTAATTTCATCTCTCGATTCCTATAGAGGAGATGGTTTGCTGCAAGATGTAGCCAGCTGCAATGATGCCTATGGCTTCTGGTACCAGTGTGAGCGATGAGGATGATATAGTTCTGTTGAATGCTCCTTTTCCGATCGCAGCACACCCTCGTCCTGCACTCTTACGTGATGAGGAAGTTCCAAAAGCACTTGGCACCATCCAGGATAAAACATCCCGCCTGATTGGCTCTCCATCCGCAAATATTCACTCCCTCCACTGCCAATGCAGAGTGGCAGCAGTACTTACTGTCTCCAAGATGCACTGCAGGAACTCACCAAGTCTTCTTAGGTGGCACTTTCCAAACCTACAACCGCTATCACCTAGAAGGACAAAAGCAGCAGATATTTGGGAATACCCCTCCATAGTAGTTGTGATGTAGAGATGCCAGTGTTGGACTGGGATAAACACAGTAAGAAGTCTGACAACACCAGGTTTAAATCCAACCGATTTATTTGATGGTAAACTCACAAGCTTTTGAGGCTCTGCTCTTCGTCAGGTGAATGAAGACCAGAACACCTTATTCACCTGACGAAGAGCAGAGCCTCAAACTTGTGAGTTTACTATCAAATAAATCAGTTGGATTTAAATCTGGTGTTGTCAGACTTCTTACTGAGTTCCCTCCAAGCCACTCACCATCCTGACCTAGAAATATATTGCTGTCCCTTCTCCGTTGCTGGGTCAAAATCCAACAACTCCCTCTCCAACAGCAGTGTGGATGTACCTACACCATGTGGATTGCAACGTAGCTCACCATCACCTTTTCAAGGGCAGTAAGTGTCTGGGCTGAGAGTGTGACACCCACATCCCAAGAATGAATTGAAAAAATCTTGAGTATTTCAAGAGACTTTGCATTGATGGAGGCTCTTTAAAAAAAAATCACCATATCTGCAGATTTCTTGCCTGGCCTTTTTCAGTGATGCAACTTGACGCTTGATCTGGTGAGTGATAGGAAGATTTGTCCAATTGATCTGTGTGCTCTGAATCAGAGCCCCACACCTTCCAATGTGGCTGAGTGGCATCTCAATCGGACCAGTGCGAGAGCCTCTGGCACATTGCAGGAAAGGCCTGCATGAGGATCCTTCTCGAGGTGGACTGCAATGTGAACCTTGCTGGAAGTAGCTGGTAGTGCAGCATCTTTCTGAGCAGCCATTCCCTACCTCGGGATGTCAGCTAAACAGCACCATTTGTTATAGTGATGGCAGCAAATGTGATGATATGGCAACTGCTTTGTGTTTTTTATTTTTGCTGTTACAAAACCTTTCCTTTACCATCAGTCAGCTTCCTATCAGCCTCTGAGGAAAATGAGCAGCACAAACTGTGATACAATGACTAGCTACTTGCAAAAATATTTTTACAAATAGAAGTATCACTCAAAGTTCCGAGCTTAGTTTTTTTTTCTCTCTACCTATTTTAGCTTACTCCCTCTTATCATGCTTCCTTATTTATCAGAGGTACTGATTGAATAGACTCATAGAATCCATACAGTGCAGAAGGAAAGCAGTTAGCTCATCAAGTCTGTACCAAAACAGTCCCATCCAGACCCTATCCCCGTAGCCCCATGTATTTATCCTGCTAAACCCCCTAACACCAAGAAGCAATTTAGCATGGCCATTTGACCAAACCTGCCGATCTTTTGGGCTGCGGGAGGAAACTGGAGCGCCTGGAGGAAACCCACACGGACATGTGCAAACTCCACAGAGACGGTGACCCCAGGCCAGAATTGACCCTGGGTCCCTGCCGTTGTAAAGCCACAGTGCTAACCACTGTGCCACCGTATTGCTAGTTTTGGATCTCTCTATAATCCTCCTCAATGCTGTTCCATGTCTGGAAATGAAGGAGTTTCTTACAGTGCACAACAGATGATATCACATGAAAGGCAGCTCAAGCATCTGTCCCAGAAGTAATATTTTGGACAATGTCTTTTTTGGAAGAGATTGATTTATTGATAGTAACATTTCTCAGTTCATACGTTGGAAGGTGCTGTCCTTGGAATACTGATTGCACTACTATGTGCTTGAGCACCTTTGAATACTGATAATATTTTGACTTGCAAGGTTAATTGCCTTTCACCAATGGAGTGTACTGTTCGCGAGAATTGTCTGATAAATAGAGAGACGATGCATCGCTGTTTTTAACACATTTGAAGTTTGAGATTTAAATCTTCAAGGTCTGAACATTTTTCAGCTGTACAGGAAGCATTATCAATATTTTTCTTACAACTGCTACAACTTTAATAACCATTAATAATCCTCACAGTGACTGTATCAGTATGTTTCTGCATCCACCCCGTCCACCACCATCCTGCCAGTGATAAATCTTCCTCAAAGTTGATGCTATTAATTTAGTATCCTCTTCAGCTTGTGGTGTTGTCATTGTGTGGAAGGAAGTGATGATCAATAGCCGTCAGGATACTTCGCAGTAAAAAGTAGTCAGAATGAAAATAACTGGACAATGAACTCCGAGGGGAAGGATAGATTGAGCATGAGGTGAGAGAATAACTGGTATTACAGAAGATAAAAAAGAACAAAAACCAATCCATTGCTAAAGATGAAATACATGGTATAATATGGTTGTTATGCAGGGATAGAGCGTACAGGCACTGACACTTCTGTACAAACTGGGACTTGAGGATGTATTGATGGTCACTGGTTAAGGATGTGCTGTGTAAAATCTGGGCTCACTGTCCTTCAGAAATCTGGCTAACTGCCTTGAATAAATCTACAAACATATGAATTCAGAGCAGGTGTTGTCCATTCAGCCCTTCAATAAAATCTTGCCTGATCTAATTTTAACCTCAAATTTATCTTCTTGTCGACCCCACTAACCTTTCACCTTCAGCTCACAACAATCTATCCACCTCCCCCTTAAAGATATTTAAAGACTCTGCCTTTTGAGGAAGAAAATTCCAAAAACTCTTGACTTTCGGAGAAAAGATTCTCCTAATTCTGGTCTTAAATGGGCAAGTCATTTTTTTAAACAGTAATTCCGAGTTCCAAATTCTCCCACAAGAGGAAACATTTTTTGCACATTCATCTGTCAAGTCCTCTCAGGATCTTATCTGGTTTAATCAAATTACCTCTTACTGTTAAACTCCCAATGAATACAAGCTTGGCCTCTCCAACCTTTTCCTCACAAGACAACATGTCCCCTCCAGGTATTAATCTAGTAAACCTTCCTTGTAAATGCTTTGGAAGCATTTATATCCTTCATTAAGTAAGGAGACCAGTAGTATACACAACTCTCCAGATGTGCTGTCACCAAGCCCTGTATAACTGAAAACTCCCTACTCTTGTACCCAATTCCCCTTGTAATAAATGTGAAAATTTTGATTCCTGAGAATAGTAAAATACATTACTTTAAATTATAACATTAAATTTGCCAATTATTTGCATACAAACCTTTCTACTAATACTTTCAAAATCATGAACCCTACAATGCAGAAAGAGGCCCTTTGGCCCATTGAGTCTACACCGAACACAACCCCACCAATCCCCATATCCCTATAAATTATACCCACTAATCCCTCTAACCTATGCATCCCTGGCCACTAAGGGGTAATTTCTTAGCATGGCCAATTAACCTAACCTGCACATTTTTGGACTTTTGGAGGAATCCCACACAGACACGATGAGAATGTGCAAACTCAACACAGACAATGACCCGAGCCAGGAATCGAACTCAGGTCGCTGGAGCTGTGAAGCAGCAGTGCTAATCACTATGCTACCATGCTGCCCAAATTCATAATTTGCTCATCTCAGAGCTACGCAGTCTCTCACCATTTAGATGGCTTGCTTATTTATTTATTTGTCTTGTGTGACAATACTGTGCCTTTAAGAAATATACTTGAGTCATGTTTCTTTGCAGGATTTTTTTTAGCAGGTAGTTTTAAGTATTGGTGTTGTTTTGTCTGGACTTGGTCAGCCTCAGTTACTACAACAGCATAATTATTCCAAATTGCCAGAATGTTTGTTTTAATCTGGAGTGATGCTGTTCTGTCATTTCAGTATTTACCTCTGGGGTTTGGCAGAGTAGGGTTTAGGTAGTTTGATAGTGAAATCATGTAACTGAATGGAGTTAGGTTTACATAGAGAAATCAAGCTCAGTTTGCTGTTTGGAATCTTTAGAGAGAGACTACTTTTTCTGTATCTCTTTTTCTCTATCTCTTTTTCTCTCTGGATTTTGAGACTAGGATCTGCTGGGAAAGAAGTTTCTTTCTCTGCGATTCTACTGTTCTGGGAGTGGACATTTCTCTGGAGGTCCCAGAGGACTGGAGGATAGTCAATGCTGGTCCCACTATTTAAGAAGGGTAACAAGGCTAATCCGGATAATTATAGGCTAGTGAGCTTTACGTCAGTAATAGTGAGCTTGTTGGAGAAGATTCTTAGGAAAAGGATCTATACGCATTTGGAACTGAATGATCTTGAGTTTTCTGACGAGGTGACAAAAACAATTGACAAGGGAAGGGCTGTGAATGTTTGTCTACATTTGGCAAGATCCCTCATGGCAGGCTGATCAGATCAAAAGATTAAATCTCATGGGATCTGGAGTAAACTAGCTAGATGGATTCGGAACTGGCTTGGCTATAAAAGACAGAGTAGCGATGGAAGAGTGTTTCTTTGAATGGAGGGCTGCAATTACTGGTGTTCTGTAAGGATCAGTGCTGGGATCTCTGCTGTTTGTAATATATATAAATGACTTGGAAGAAAATGATTAGCAAGTTTGCAGATGATACTAAGATTGGTGCAATTGTGGATAGTGATGAAGATTGTCAGAGAATCCAGTAGGATATAGATAGGCTGGAAAATTTGGAGGAGAAATGGCAGGTGGAATTTAGTCTGGACAGATGTGAGTAGATCTAATTCAGGTGGAAGCTACAAAATAAATGACAGAAGTATCAGGAACATAGACACATAGAGAGATCTGGGAGTACAGGTCCACAGATCCTTCGAAGTGGCAGCACAGGTGGAAAAGATGGTGAAGAAAGTATATGGCATGCTTGCTTTCATTAGATAGAGCATTGGGTCTAGTAGTTGGCAAATTATTCTACAGTTGTATAAAACACTGGTTAGGCCACATTTGGAATACTGTGCCCAATTCTGATCGCCACACTACCAAAAGGACATAGAGGCTTTGGAGAGAGTTCAGAAAAGGTTTACCAGGATGTTTTCTGGTATGGAGGGTATTAGATATGAGGAGAGATTGAATAAACCGGGATTGTTCTCCCTGGAAAGATTTGGGGGGGGGGGGGGAACGACCTGATAGAAGTTTATAAAATTATGAGAAAGATAGATAGGGTGAACAGTTGGAAGCTTTTTCCCAGAGCAGAAATGACAATTACAAGGAGCGTCATTTAAAGATAAGGAGGGTAAGGTTCTGTGGAGATGTGCAGGAAAGGTTTTATTTACACACGTGGTGCTTGGGGCCTGAAATGTATTGGCAAATGAGATGGTTGAGGCAGTTACATTAGCCACGTTTAAGACTTTTATCTTGATAGGCATATGAAAAAACTGGGAATAGAGGGATATAAGCAATTGGTCTAGGCAGGACAGTGTGATTGGCGCAGACTTGGAAGGCCAGAAGGCTTGTTCCTGTTCCAATTCTGGAGATTGCTGAATGAGAGTCAGAAGCCAGATGTCCTTTTGTATCTGGCTGGAGGTGTTAAAAGGCTGGAAACCTAGCACCTATGTAAGCATATCTGTTTTTTGCTGATTTTGAACAGAACTTTATGTCTGCGAGAATTCTGCTTCTATTGGAACAATAGAGATAGCTAGCTGTTAAGAATTATACCTTGTCCAAAATAAGTTATGCCAACCCTTTATGGTATATTTTAACGGTGTTCTTAAGTAAATTTTATTTTAATAAAAGCTTCCTAATGGGTCAATTGGATAATACCTGCTTATCCTAATGCCAAAATCAAAGATGTTGGGATCTAGGCTAACTTCGTAAGATATCTTGGAGTTTTGAGTTTGATCCCTATTACTTGGTAGAATGGACAATCTTATATTTTCCCACTTTATGTTCTGGTTGCCAGATTTTCCTATAGGTGCGCTTAGATGGCTGTTGATGGCTGGAGTCTGTCGTTGGCACTGATTTTCCAGAAAAGCACCTTTAGACCATCGTACATGGGAAAGGATGCTCCACAATTCCATGTTTGTCCTCTCTCCTCCTCCTTATCGCAGCACAAGCCTACATTGTTTATTTTATTGGATGCTCTCACAGTGATTTAATATTGCAGGAAGCCAACAGTGACCCCACAATCCCAAGTTATTCCAATCGTGGTCTTCATTTGGACAGGAAATAGCGACGCTATTGGCCCAGTACCCTGAATTGGCATTAGGCACTTGCTTGGAAATGACACTGAGCGCTATTTTTCTGATGATAAGCATTCCATTAGCTAAAAAAAAAGCAGGATAGAAATTGCACGGACAAAGATTGAGAAGACCTGATCAGTGAACCAGTAGAACATCAGTTATAGTGACTGGAACATTTGCAGCTGTACAGTCACGGCATTCAACTTTATGAACACTGTAATTTCACAAAGTGATACATTATTTGACAGACACCGGTATTTGATGTCACCATTTATGTTGATGCACTTTAATTATTCAGCTTTGAGCATGAAGTAATGATAATTTTCTCCACTAAACGTCTTGACTATTTTAAAATATCAATTGAAATTTGTGTAATGTAACCTTAAAATAGGTTTTAAATTGAATGTTTATAATTCATTATGTTTGTGGCGATGATTGCAAAAAACAGAAATTAAAGCTTATTGCAGTGAAATTGCTTTCCACAATCCTATTTTCTATCATTATCTGCCCGCTAATGAATTTCCACCATTGAGAATCTTTTTCACTGTGTAGCTTTGCACTGTAATACAGCATAATGGAACCAGTTTCAAACCTTGTAATTTGGTGAATTTGAATTTAACATAAAAACATATTATACGGTTTTCAAACTCAAAATAGTGCCATGTTTTTATTTTCAGTTGGAAACCAGAATTTTTTTGATATCAAATTTCGTAACTGACATTAAAAACTTAGTTGCTTAGAAGCACACAACAAAGTTTAGCTTCAGATATCTGCTGGCAACTGACATGTTTGTGCATTCTTACGTTGCAACCTCCAGTTATCTTGCAAAGTGCTATATAAATGCAGATCAATCTATCTTTCATATGTTGTCATCATCTACAGTTGACCTGCTGACCATGTGCTGGTGACGATACAATCAAATGCAAATAATAGCAAAACATTGCAGAAGCTAGAAATCTGCAGTAAGAAAATGCTGGTCACAGAGATTGGAAACATTAACTCTGTTTCTCTCTTCACGGATGCTGCCAGATCTGCTGGGATTTTCCAGCATTTTCTACTTTTAGTTCAGGCAAATGCAAAGTTGTTGCTAGATGTTAGCTGCAGGGTCTCTTGATTCCATATTATTTGTATTTATCTATTAGTGTCACAAGTAGACTTCCATTAATACTGCAGTGAAGTTACTGTGAAAATTTTCTAGTCACCACACTCACTTGCCTATCTGGGTACAATGAGGGAGAATTTAGCATGGCCAATGCATCTAACCAAAAAATTTAGAATTGTAGAATCCCTACAGTACAGAAGGAGGCCGGGTCTGCCCTGACAGCAATCCCACCAAGCCCCTATCCCGCAACGCCATGTATTTATCCTGTTAAGGCAACTTAATATGACCAATCATCTCAACCTGTGCACTTGTATCTGTAGAATATCTGAAAGAATATTATTTTTACTTTTATTTTGTTTATTAGCGCCACAAGCGGGCTTACATTAACACTGCAATGAAGTTGCTGTGAAAATCCCCGCGTTGCCACACTCTGTTCGGGTACACTGAGGGAGAATTTAGCGTGGCCATTGCATCTAACCAGCTCGCCTTTCGGACGGTGGGAGGAAACCAGAGCACCCTGAGGAAACCCACACAAACACAGGGAGAATGTGCAAACACCGCACAGAAATGACCCAAGTCAGGAATTGAACTTGGGTCCCTGATGCTGTGAAGTATCCATGCTATGTTAGTATTTGATCTATAAAAATGTGCTGCGCTGGAGTAGCATGTTAACATACTTGTGCCTTATTGCAGAGCAAGCACCGATTGCTTTTGTTCTCTTTATATTTTCTCTCTTTCTACACCCCTGTCTCACTCTTATTTTTAGAAGCAGTGTACTTAGTTCTGACCAAAGAATCCAGTTGCAGTGAATCTGCCAATTGCTCTTGTTTGCAGCCTGATGCATGACTTCACTTTGACTCATCACAACTCTTTCTCAGTTTCTATTATTAAGTCTGTGTTTGATTTTTGGCTTTTGTTACAGTCGAATTCACATACTAGAGACAAATATGTTAGTTCTGGGCTTTGTAATTACTTCCTTCTTTATGCAGTGTCTTGTTTAGAATACCACAATGAAATAATGTTATGCCGGTAGAGATTATGTGAATTACTTTGTGTGAATCCGATTTGCTGAGCTACTTTAGAATGGTCTCTGAGAGGCACACATCATTAGTGGTAACGTGTCTTAATGTACAATTATAAAGTTGCTGGATATCTGATGCTGTCCAAAAAACTGATTTGTTTGGGTGGTTCAGTAGCACCAGATTCTGATAGAACCTATACAGTACAAAAAGAGGCCATGCTGCCATCGAGTCTGCACCAGATCTGTTGACTCCCAGAAAAGGGGACACGAGTACCAAGTAACTCAGTTACTTTCCTAATTTTCAGAGCACTTGTTCACAAAAGATTTCAGACAGGTCATGATTTCATTTCCTATCTTGATTACAACTCCATTTTGAGGACACATTTGAATTAAGTCTAAAGTTATTCCCCACGAAAGGAAATAAATGGAACCAGCAAAATGTGCCTGAACTGATCTTGTATACATCGCAATGGAAATTTACAAACACATGAACATACAATTAGGAGCAGGACTAGGCTACCTGGGCCCTCGACTCCGCGCCGCCATTCAATACGATCATGGCCGACCTAATTTTGACATTAATTTCATATTCCTGCCTCCTCCCGCCGATTAATTTTCACCCTCTTGCTTATTAAGAATCTATCTACCTCTGCCTATTCAAAGACTCTGCCTCAACCATTTTTTGAGGAAGGGAATTGCATAGACTCACAACCACCCAAGAGAAATGTTTTCCTCATCCCTGTTTTAAATGGGCGAGCCCTTATTTTTAAATAGTGACCCATACGTTCAGATGTTCCCACAAGAAGAAACATCCTCTTTACATCCACCCTGCCAAATCTTCGTGAGATCTTAGGTAGTTCAATCAAGAACATAAGAACTAAGAGCAGGAGTAGGCCATCTGGCCCCTTGAACCTGCTCCGCCATTCAATAAGGTCATGGCTGATCTTTCTGTGAATCCAGCTCCACTTTGCCGCCCATTGACCATAACCCTTAATTCCTTTACGGTTCACAAATTTATCTATCCTTGCCTTAAAAACATTCAATGCGGTAGCCTCAAGTGCTTCACTGGGCAGGGAATTCCACAGATAAAAGCGGCTCTTTCTGTTCTAAACCCCAATAGATACAAGCCTAGCCTGTCAAACCTTTCCTCATGGCGTAACCTGCCACTCCAGGTATTAATCTAATAAACCTTCTCTGAACTGCTTCCAAAACATTTGCATCTTTCCTTGAATAAGGGCACCAATTCTCTGGCCATTCACACCCTGTTGCCAGTGAGGTGAAGAGCTTGGCACTCAGCCAAATCTTCAGTCAGACCAGAGAATCCTGCTGAAATGACCAGCTGGAAAATCCCACCCAAGGAAACCAGCACTGCACAGAGTACGCTAGTTATGGTCTCATCAATGCCCTGTATAAACTGAAACACAAGTCCTTACTCTAGTATTCAATTCCCTTTGTGATAAATGTCAAGATTCTATTAGCTTTACTGGTTATTTGCTGCACCTCCATACCAACCTTTGCCGATTTCTGCATTAGAGGCACCCAGGTCCCTCTCTGTCTCCGAGCTCTGCAAAGCTCCAAACTTTAATGTTACTAATGCGTGTATTACTGACTTTTACTGGGATTTGACCTTTTGAACTGCTTTTGTTGCAGGTCATCACATAAAACAACAGGGACAAGGGGTTTACAGACCCACTTGTGGAGAAAAGAAACCAAAAGTTATTTTTTACTTCAAAAAGAAACTAAAATAATGAAGAGTTTTGGTCATGAAGATGAAATCAGATGATTAATGTGATAATCAAATCAAAATACTGCAATTGCTGGGAGTCTGAAATGAAAGCAGAAAACCCAGCACTTTGTGTTATTAAGCATTAAGTTATTAAGCAGTGCCAAGCTCTTCACCTCACTGGCAACAGGGTGTGAATGGCCAGAGAATTGGTGCCCTTATTCAAGGAAAGATGCAAATGTTTTGGAAGCAGTTCAGAGAAGGTTTATTAGATTAATACCTGGAGTGGCAGGTTACGCCATGAGGAAAGGTTTGACAGGCTAGGCTTGTATCTATTGGGGTTTAGAACAGAAAGAGCCGCTTTTATCTGTGGAATTCCCTGCCCAGTGAAGCACTTGAGGCTACCGCATTGAATGTTTTTAAGGCAAGGATAGATAAATTTGTGAACCGTAAAGGAATTAAGGGTTATGGTCAATGGGCGGCTAAGTGGAGCTGGGTTCACAGAAAGATCAGCCATGACCTTATTGAATGGCGGAGCAGGTTCAAGGAGCTTGGCCAGCTCTGATAGCGGGTGGCTAAACTGATTAGCTGGAGTACTGTGTGCAGTTCTGATCATCACATTATAGAAAAGATGTGAATGCACTGAAGGAGATGCAGAGGAGGCTTATCAGGATGCTGCCTGGAATGGAGCATTTAAGTTCTAAAGAGAGGATAGATAGGATTGGGTTATTCCTCTGGAGCAGAGAAGACTGCGAGGTAGAACATAGAACATAGAACATTACAGCGCAGAACAGGCCCTTTGGCCTTCGATGTTGTGCCGACCAATTTGGAACAAGCAGTGACCCTCTAACCTAAACCATTTCTCTTTCATCCATAAACTTATCTACTAACCTCTTAAACGCCACCAAACTTGGCGCATCTACAACTGAGGCAGGCAAGGCATTCCATACCCTTACCACCCTCTGGGTAAAGAACCTACCTCTGACATCTGTCCTGAAACCACCACCCCTTAATTTAAAGCTATGTCCCCTCGTGCTAGCTTTCTCCATCCTAGGAAAAAGGCTATCACTGTCCACCCTATCTAAACCTCTAATCATCTTATATGTTTCAATAAGGTAACCTGATTGAGGTGCTACAGATTATGAGGGGCATTGACAGGTGGATAGGGAGCAGCTGTTCACCTTAGTTGAAGGATCAGCCACTAGGGAACACAAGTCAAAAGTGAGAGGTGGAAAGTTTAGGGGGATTTGAGGAACATTTCTTTTCCCAAAGAGTGGTGACGGTCTGGAATGTACTGTCTGGTAGGGTGGTGGAGGCGGAACGCCTCACATCCTTTAAAAACTATCTGGATGATTACTTGGCACGGCATAACATTCAAAGTTATGGACAAAGTGCTGGCAAATGGGATTAGGTGGGCAGGTTAGGGACTTTAATGCACCGATGCAAACATGATGGGCCAAAAGACCTCTCGTACACTGTAGATTCCGTGATTGTGTGTTTGTTGTGCCGAAGTCGTCACCCCTTGAACTTGGGGTAAAGATGAGGATCGTACTGAGAGAAGACTAAGGGGACAGATGAGAGATTAAATAAGGCAGCTGCGAAACGAAAACATGCAAGTGAGTGCAAAGAGACATAGCTGCTTCCATCTCTAACATCAACATAGTTTGTGCCATCAGAATTAGTGCCACCACCTTATTTCCATTTTGGCAACAGACTGCTGAAGTAAATAAAACCAGAAAAGGTAGGGTGGGATTTTCCGCCCTCCTCCTGCTAGCTTTATTGCCGAGTCCCATCGAAGGAATGACCCTTCCAGACTCTCAATGTTTCCCTCTTCATGGATGCTGTCAGACTTGCTGAGATTTTTCTTCATTTTCTGTTTTGTTTCAGTCTTCAGCATATGCAGTATTTTGCTATTGCTGAAATAAATGTGCTGTCAGTGTTGTTGAGTTGACAATAATGCTGTTATCAGAGATATATCATTTCTGATTGTTTGCAACCTGAAGTTTTATTAACTGTTTCTGTTTCTCTTTGCCAGGTCATCTTTAACTTGTCCTCACTGCCTTAAGCAAAGCAACACATTCGATCCCTTCCTGTGCATCTCCTTGCCCATCCCCCTGCGCCAGACCAGGTATGTGCAGTGACATCATTCACAAATGTGTGTGTGAAGTGGTGGAGAGAAGCAAAGCCTATGTCATTTCTGCATGTTTATATTTAGCAATAGCGCACTGTTTTTTTTCACATTGACCTTTCTTTGTTCTACTCATAATCTGCATAAGCACCCCATGTTCATTATTGTTGGCAAGATGTTCAAAAGTACAAAAGGTTGCAATTGCTATTACTGCAAATGGTTGCATGACAACGGAGCTATTAATGCATTGCAACCTACTTAATCTTACATTGCAGGACTCATTTCATAGTATGGACTAACTAACAAGCATTCTATATTCGTAATTTTATCACCTGATTAATTAAAATAATCAGTTACTTACAGGTTGAGATCTGCAATTTTACTGGTGGATTTATCCTGTGACCCGGACAGAAAATAATTTGCATATATATAGAGCAATTCACACCCCTTGAAGACCCTATTGTACTCAATGAGCAACTCATTTGTACACAGCAACATTTACAATAGTTTTGTTATTTCATGGGATTTTGGCCCTCAACCCAAGTAACTTGCTAGACCACTTTCTTCCCTGGTCCCTCCACGCTGACGCTACAGTTAAGAAATTGCCTCTACTTTGTCAAGGGACTAAGGAAATTTGGCATATCTGCTATCAGTTTTTACAAATGCACCTTAGAAAGCATCCTTTCTGATGTATCACAGCTTGGTACGTCTCCTGCTCTGACCAAGACTGCAAAGAGCTACAAAGGGCTATAAACGTAATCCAGTACATCATGCAAACCGTACATTGACTCTGTCTACACTTCCCGCTGTCTTGGAAAAGCAGTCAGCATAACCAAGGACCCCACGCATGCAGAAATACTCTCTTCCACCTTCTTCCATTGGGAAAAGGATATAAAAATCTAATCTAACCTGCACATCTTTTGGACTGTGGGAGGAAACTGAAGCACCTGGGGAAAACCCACGCCAATACGGGGAGAATATGCAAACTCCACACAGACAGTGACCCAAGCTGGGAATCGAACTTAGGCCCCTGGTACTGAAAAAGAGCACTGCTAATCACTGTACCACCATGTCGCCCCACTATGATCATGGCTGATCTGTGCTGGTCTCAACTCCCTTTTTTGGGCTCTTTCCCCTATCCTTTGATCTATCAAATATTTATCCACCTCCATTTCAAATACTTCTATTGATCCACCCCCACTACTTGTTGGGGCAGAGAATTCCAAAGATTCATCACTCTCTGTGAGAAGAAATTTCATAGAACATAGAACAATACAGCACAAACAGGCCCTTCAGCCCACAAGTTGTGCCGATTACATCTACCAATCCACAGACCTATCTATAACCCCCTATTCTATTCTTTTCCATATACTCATCCAGAAGTCTCTTAAAAGACCCCAGTGAGTTTGCCTCAACAATCTCTGACGGCAGTCGGTTCCATTCACTCACCACCCTCTGAGTGAAAAACCTACCCCTGACATCTCCTTTGTATTTGCTTCCCTGCACCTTAAATCTGTGTCCTCTCGTAGTGACCATTTCAGCTCGGGGAAATAGTCTCTGAGAGTCCACCTATCTATTCCTCTCAACATTTTATAAACCTCTATCAGGTCGCCTCTCAACCTACGTCTCTCCAGTGAGAAGAGTCCCAGCTACCTCAACCTATCTTCATAAGGCCTGCCTCCCAATCCAGGCAGCATCCTTGTAAATCTCCTCTGAACTCTCTCAATAGCCGCTACATCCTTCCTATAATGAGGCGACCAGAACTGCACACAATACTCCAACTGGGGTCTGACAAGAATCTTATTGAGCTGCATCATTACCTCCTGACTCCTAAACTCTACTCCTCGATTAATGAAGGCCAGTACACCGTACGCCTTCTTGACCACTTCCTCCACCTGCGAGGCCGATTTAAGAGTCTTATGGACCCGGACCTGAAATCCTTCTGCTCTACAACACAGCTAAGACTCCTACCCCTTATATTGTACTCCTCCATCTCATTATTCCTGCCAAAATGCACAATACACATATCCATCTGCCACTTTTCCACCCAGTCTTGCATCCTGTCTATGTCCCGCTGCAACTTTTGGCATCCCTCCAGACCATCCACAACACCACTGATCTTTGTATCGTTGGCGAACTTGCTAACCCATTCCTCCACTTCCTCATCCAGGTCATTTATGAAAATGACAAACAGCAGGGGTCCCAGAACAGATCCCTGGGGCACTCCACTGGTTACCAACCTCCATGCAGAACAAGACCCGTCCACAACCACTCTCTGCCTTCTGCCGGCAAGCCAGTTCTGGATCCACGAGGCCAAAGCCCCTTGGATCCCATGCCCTCTCTCCTTCTCCAGAAGCCTTGCATGTGGGACCTTATCAAATGCCTTACTAAAGTCCATGTACACTACGTCCACCGCCCTTCCTTCGTCAATGTGTTCAGTCACATTTTCGAAGAACTCAACTAGGCTCGTAAGGCATGACCTGCCCTTGACAAAACCATGCTGACTATTTATAATCAGTCCAAACTTCTCCAAATGTTCATATATCTTATCCCTCAGAAGCCTCTCCATCAGTTTACTAACCACTGAAGTCAAACTCACTGGTCGGTAATTTCCTGGACTATCCCTGTTCCCTTTCTTAAAGATAGGAACCACATCCGCAATCCTCCAATCCTCCAGAACCTCTCCCGTTTCCATGGACGACACAAAGATCATCGCCAGGGGCTCTGCAACCACTTCCCTCACCTCCCACAATAACCTGGGGTACATCCCATCCGGTCCCGGCGACTTGTCTATCTTGGTAGAATTTAACAGGTCTAACACATCCTCTTTCCTAACATCCACATACTCAATCTTTTCCGTATGCCACAAACCTGCAGTGCAATCTCCCAGTTCACTTTCCACCGTGAATACCGAGGCAAAGTACTCGTTAAGCACCTCTGCCATTTCTTCCGGATTCACACAGACTTTTCCCCCTTCACCTTTTATAGGCCCTATCCCTTCTCTTCTCATCCTTTTACTTTTCACATATTTGTAGAAGGCCTTGGGATTCTCTTTAATCTTACCTGCCAAGGCCTTCTCATGACCCCTTCTGGCTCTCCTAATTTCCTTTTTAAGTTCCCTTCTACACACCTTATACTCCTCTGGATCCCTAACATCCCCGCGCTCTCTGAACCTTTTATATACCATTTTTTTCTTTCTAACTAGAAAAATTTCTGCACATCTCGGTTTTAAATGACTGGCCCTTTACTTTTATCTTGTAGTTTTGTCCCCTTGTTTGAGATTCTCCCAAAAGTGAAAACATCTCACCTCAGGACCTTTTACATAAGGTCACCCCCTCACTCTTCTACAATCAAACGAATACAGACCAAGATTATTTAGCCTCTCTCGATAGGACAACCCTCTCATCCAGGTATTAGCCTGGTGAATCTGCTTTGGGCTGCCACCAATGTTACAATATCCTTTTTTAGATAAGAGGACCAAAACAGTACACAGTATTCCAGGTGAAGCCTCGCCAACACCCTGCACAATTGTAGCAAAACCTCACTATACCCCCCTATTTTTACACTCGCTTGCGATAAAGGCCAAAGGACACTGTGAGAACTCTCCACCCTTCAATAAGAGTGCAATGGCAGCTTTCACATGCACAGAAAGAGAGGATCTCATCAGAAAGACAGCGTCTACAACAATGCAGACCTCCCTCATGATCATTAATCTAGATTATATGCCCAAGGCAGACAATGACTTCAAATTAGTTTAAACTCCTAACCCCTGACCTATGGTGCTGCTCAGTCAAGCTGGCATAGAACAGGACTTTGACCAGAGAACTGCACAGCTAACAACATTGCTGGCATGTTTTAGAAAATGTTGGTGACCTTTGCTGCACGTGGCAGCATTTATATTTGCAGCTGATGATCTTTCTGCCTGTAAAAATACCAATGCAAAGCAGTTGTTCTGATTGGCCTCCTAAGCCTTGCTTCATTCATATTATAGCATCTACTTGCTAAAAGTGCTCCTTGAATAAAATATAGATTCAATCAATGTGATGCCGCCTTTGGTGAGGACCATAGTTCAGGCTTACAAAGCCCAAGATTGCCAGGTAACTAGTCAGGGCTGTGATTCAGCCCTTTTCAGGCTAAGTACTCCAGCTACTATGAAAGTAGGAGTGAATCACGTTGCAGTGTCTGCGAGGGGGAATTCACCCATCTGATGTTTACAAATTAATACATCCCATGATTCACGCCAGCCAGCCCAGCTGTTCAGAATTGGGCGCCATTGTTAAAGATCTGCATGTTCATCTACAGGTCCACCTCCACCCAAAACAGAAGTGGTCCCTCCCTGCTTACCAGGGCAGCACCACTGACCTCTCATCAAAGAGGAACATCTTTCCCCAGCAGTCAAATAATAGGTCACCCCCTCCATCCCGCACCATGCACGCGTGGTGACCTGACTCCACTCCTACCCCCTACCTAAGGCCCTTCTCCCCCCACTTCTGACCTCATCTCCCTTAGAGCCCACTCAGCCCCTCCACTCTCAGGCCCTCCCCTCAGATGCCCCTCAGCTCCTCATTCCACATCAGGCACCCCCTCAAGCCCACCTTCAGGCTGCATATCTCGGCAGTGCCAGAAGTGCGTTGTTTCCTTGCTGGTCATTACCAATACAAAGGCTGCCCAGTGTATTTTCCACTGGAGAGGTGGGTGAATGGTGTGAGGGGTGGTGAATGAGCCACCCAGCCCACTAATTGTGTTACATAGTGGGCCAGCATGGTGGGTGAATCCAGTTTGCCCCTCCCCCTCCAATATTTCTCGTTATGAGATGAATTCTCATTGAATGCACCATCTGCATGACTTTTGATTTGATTTATTACTGTCACACGTATTAATATACAGTGAAAAGTAGTGTTCTTTGCCTGCAATGCAGAGCATACCGTTCATAGAGAAGGAAACGCGAGAGTGCAAAATGTAGTGTTACAGTCATAGCTAGAGTGTAGAAAAAGAACAACTTAATGCAAGGTAGGTCAATTCAGAAGTCTGACGGCAGCAGGGAAGAAACTGTTCTTGAGTCAGTTGGTACGTGACCTCAAACTTCTAAATCTTTTTCCCGGAGGAGGAAGATGGAAGAGAGAATATCTTGGGTGTGTGGGGTTCTTAATTATGCTGGCTGCTTTGCTGAGGCAGTGGGAAGTGTGGACAGAGTTAATGGATGGGAGGCTGGTTTGCGTGATGGATTGGGCTACATTCATGATTTTTTGTAGTTTCATGCAGTCTTGGCCAGAGCAGGAGCCATACCAAGCTGTGATATAACCCAGAAAGAATGCTTTCTATGGTGCATCTGTAAAAGTGAGAGTTGTAGCTGCCATGCCAAATTTCCTTAGTCTTCTGAGAAAGTAGAGGAGTTGGTGAGCTTTCTTAACTATAGTGTCAGATGGGTGGACCAGGACAGGGTTGTTGGTGATCTGGACATCTAAAAACCCTTTTCACTTTGGCCATGTTGATGTAGGCAGGGACATGTTCCTCTTTACACTTTCTGAAGTTGATGACAATCTCCTTCGTTTTGTTGATATTGAGGGAAAGATTGTTGTTGCTGCGTCAATTCACCAAATTCTCTATCTCGTTCCTGTGTTCCGTCTTGTCGTTGTTTGAGATCTGACATGCTACAGTGGTGTCGTCAGCAAACTTGTAAATTGAATTGGTGGGAAATTTGGCCACATGGTCGTAGGTGTATTAGGAGTATATTAGGGGGCTGAGAACACAGCCTTGTGGACCATTGGTGTTGAGAGTGATCGTGGAGGTGTTGTCTACATAAGACTAGAAAGAAACATTAACTTTTGACACATATGAACCAGTTTGAAGCATAAACATAGATAACAGTGGAGCTCCATTTCCGCTGGGTTAAGGGCAGTGATGTTCCTATGAGGAATTCTGAAAGTTTACTTGGTCAGTCCAGTGACTATTCAGACAGGATTCTCTGATGAGAAGGTTCACCTGTCTTGATTCTCCCCCCAGAGGTGTGAGGTTGATTTTGCTACAATTGGACAAAGCTGCATGTGCACTCCAGAGTGCTGCTTCTCTTTGGCTGTGGGTAGTCTCAGGTTCCCAGGATAGTTTAATTCCTCTCATGGCATGGTGAATAGCACTTAGTCAACAGGGTTCCCTCTAGATATATTTTGGCCACATTTCTCCAGCAGATCATGCTGACAGAATCTTTTGGTCCTGCTGATCGCGTACCCCAGCTGTGGTTTTCAGGGTGGCGTGGGTTAAAGTCATGGAAAATCCCATTGACAGCAGTGGGGGCCAGAATTAATGGCTGGCTGCATCGAACCATGAGAAACATGTAGTCAGGAGGCCAGGAAACTCCCTCTCCACTCTCCACTCTCCGCATTGAGGCCAACTATAAGGTGTATTTCTCACTGATCCCTCTTGTAAAGTGAATGGAATGTCAAGTGTTTGTGACTGAAGTTGTTGCTTTTGCCCAGTGGAGGTTTGGTGCTCTCAATCACTGTAATAGAAAGTTTGGATTGCTGGCTTCATGTGGCCTGTGATCTCAATTTCTGTTCTTCCCAGATGTTATGCATTTTCTGTCCTGATATTGTCACCTCAGTAATCTTCCTCTCAGGGTGACAACTTGCTTGCTCTAGTTTCATTGTAGCAAGTGCTTGAAACTCTGATTAGGTCCCGAGATGGAGCAAGTCTTAAGCCATGCTGGAAAGCCAAGTCTTAAATTATATTTTTGTAAATGCATTTATTTCTAGAGATTATGTCGACTTCTTTCTTCCTGCTATAACATGTCTTTGAAGTCAAGTATGTTTCAAGCTCACTTACTGTGTTGGTGGTACTCAGGATTTACATAATTATTTGTTTCTAGCATGGTGAAATGTTAGATACTCAGTCTCTAAGCAATGTATTACCACATTCATTGTGAAATGTATTAATATATTAAACAAGTTACCCTGGAATTGTCAGGCACTGTAAAAGCCCCTAGCTTACCCAAAGCCTCAACTTAACATCAGTGTCAAGCGGCTTAAAGGAGTGGATAAGGGGAAAAAGGACGTGCCTGTCAGACAACTGAGAGTTCAAAAAAAATGGCGAGTGAAGTCAAGAAAATCCTGTAGATTTTTTTGTTGATGCAGGCATCCCTGGCTATTAGTGCTTTCTGATCATGTTTTTGGTTTAGCCGGGTTTGTAAATTAGAGAAATTTGCCAAATAGCATTGCCTCAAACATTTTTTTAACTGCACTTGCTACACATGGAGAAGTGGAAACTCAGTGGCACAGTGCTTAGCACTGCTGCCTCACAGTGCCAGGGACTCGGGTTCGATTCCTGGGCAACAGTCTTTGTGGAGTTTGCATATTCTCCCCGTGTTCTGCACAGGTTTCCTCCACAGGTTCCAGTTTCCTCCCACAGTCTGAGATGCCTATTCAGAGAGGCAGTGCAGACTTACTGGGCTGAATGGCCTCCTTCTGCACTCTAGAGGTTCTGTGTTCAGCCTTTTTTCAAAAACAGAATGCTGATATACTCATTCTTGATCCTTGCTCACTGCTTCCCTCCCGGACCCACGCGCTCGCTGCTTGTCTCCCCGACCCACGTGTTCCCCACGTCCCTCCCCAATCCACCTACTTGCTGCATCCTGCTTTGATCCTCCTACTTCCCTCCGGATCCCCTCACCCCCCACCCCCACTCCATCCCAACCTCCCCCCCCCCCACCACTTCCATCCCGAATCCCCCTCCCACTTCCTGTATTCCTCATGCTTCTCTCCCTGAATCTTCCGCTTGTTAGCATCTAATAGGTTCTGTTGAGAAGTGTTAAATACCCAGCAGTTTAAGGAATATGGTGAAGAAACATTGGGTATTGGCTAGTTAAGCATACTTGGGTGTGTATATAAAGAGTCAGCCACACTGTTGCAATTGTGTTTCAGTGGAGAAGTAAGACGAACAGTAAGCAATCTCTACCAAGCATCCTAGTTTCAACATCTTGTTCATAGCTAGCTTGGTCAAAAAGGATTGGAGAGAAATATTATCACTGAGCTCTAGAACAGAGGAAAATATTGTCTCACTAGTAAGGCTACAACTTTTATATGATCTTATGATTCAGCAACCTTAAATGCGTTGATTCATCATTATATATGGTGGATAACGTACAGAAAGTGAAGATGAAGAACTGTACTGTGAAGGCTAATGTGAAATTCTTGCCTTAAATTATAACTGTAAGGAATGTTCTGTTTTCAGCTCAATTCAAACCCTGTGTAGAAGAATTGAGATCATTCAAAAACAATTTCAGTAGATGCTGTATGGATTCACCTTTGGCTGAATATTGAACAAGATACAAGCTATCTTGGGGGAAGATGGAGCTGGCCTTTCCAGAGCGCCAGCGCAAAAAGGCGACATTAATTTTTGTCTGCAAGCGGCAATAATTAGTTCTAAATGCGAAGTAATTAAGTGTGGTAATGAAATGGATGCAATCACTGAAAAAATGGAGAAAAGTGACAAGTCTTGACCTATCAGACATGCATTCTGTGGGCTATGCTGTACCCAACAAATTGGGTTTTTCCAAGGTTAGCGTGACAGCCCGGACTGAATTTTAAAAATGAATTTCAGGTTCAATATAATTAGGTAAAAGAATTGATACAGTTTAAAATTTTGCTGCAAGAATCTGCAGACGTGAAAATGAAAAGGAATTCACCGTATGCAAATTGACAACGCAGTTGGAGCATGAGTTTTAAGCATTCTGGGATATTTGCGTTACAATAATCATCTCGAATAATTGCAACACTTGAATGTGATTGTCCCAAGCCTAATTTCTGTCTCGTAAACTTAGTTTTAGCTGGTCTTTTGGAAATAAATGATAATTTGCGATATTGAATTCCTCCAAGCGTATGACATTCCCGTGTTAATTAAAGTGTCAACATGCAAAATATCAACAGAAATTGTCTGCATGAAAAGGGGAAAAGCAAGTATTCCACCAGACATGTTGTTCTAACCATTGTGCAGGAATATTTAGATTTGGGAATTCAGTGTTCCTTTTGCTATGTTACTGGTTGCAGAAACTTTAGTCCCATGGCTCTGCACTCTCCACCTCTTTCTGGGGAAATGTCCTCAAGGCATTGCTTAACAATTGCGCCTTTGACCTCTTTCCCAGTTTTTGTTCTACTTCTATTCAAGCTTTCCCTCCCTCAACCCTTCATAAAGAGCATAAGGTCATTTATATTGTGCAACATACTGGAGGAATGTAAATATCTCCTCAAAAATAACCTTTTCTTCATGATTTTTAACATGATATCAATTTCACATCAAGTATGCATTATTTTTTCTATAATTCTACACTTATGTGACACATTAACTTCAAATAATTTTAAACATAAAACACGTATTGAATATACTTTATTATGCATTTTGAAGAACTTTGGAATTCAAACTTTTCGTCATCTATTTTTCAATCAAAAGGAACATTTTGCTGAATCAAATGATACAAGTTTGGTTTGAGTTTGAAATTTTTCTCAAATTTTTCTGAATGGATGCTATCACTCTTATGGGGCAAATTTTCCATCCTGCCCGCCATGGGAATTGTAGTGGATGGGGCGGATCATGGAAAGTTCCATTGACATCGGGCAGGATTCTCTGGTTTCAGGGCGAGCAAGGCTGGAAAATCCCACCCAGCATCATATGGATATTGCTGAGAGTTGGAAACGATATCCTTGGTGACCAAGGAATGCTGCATCTACGCATCTTTCTGGATTACACAATTGTTACGATGACCATGAAGGCTACAGGAAATCATCAGTAGTCCTACCCTTGGATGGGGCAGAATTTGTTCAGGGGTGTCCGAGATTGCTTCTTGAAGCAATATGTAGATAGTCCAACTCGGGAGGGGGCTAAGTTAGACCTGATTCTGGGAAATGAGCCCGGACAGGTGATTGATGTCTCACTAGGGGACCGTTTTGGGAACAATGATTACAATACAATAAGTTTTAAGATACTTGTAGAAAAGGATAGAAGCAGTCCCAGACTAAAAGTACTAAACGGGGGAAAGGCTAACTACGACAGTATTAGACAGGAGATAGGATGTGGACTGGGGGCAGCTGTTGGAAGGTAAATCTACATCCGACATGTGGGAGTCTTTTAAAAGTCAGTTATTAAGAATTCAGGACAAGTATGTCCATGTAAAAATTAAGGATAAAGATGGCAAGATTCAGAACTCTGGATGATGAGAGAGAATGTGAGCTGAGGGAAAAAGGAGGAGGAGGCATACATAAATTTCAGAAAATTGAAAACGGATAACATTCTGGAAGAATACAAAGATAGCAGGAAAGAATTTAAACTGTGCATTAGGAGGGCAAAAAAGGGCCATGAAGTGTTCTTGGCAGATTTAAAAAGGACTTTGAGACTTTTTATGTGCATATTAGGCGGAAGAGGGTAACGAAGGAAAGAGTAGATCCGCTCAAGGACAGTGGAGGGGATTTGTGTGTGGAACCAGATGAGATGGGTGAGGTCCTTAAAGAATACTTCCCATCAGTATTCACAAAGGAGAGGGACGTGGTGGACAGTGAATGTAGAAAGGAGGATGTTGGCTTTCTAGGATATGTTGAGATAAAAAGGGAGGAGGTATTGAAAAATGTTAAGGTGGACAAGTCTATTTCACTGCAGGTTAATTGTCATGTTTCTGAGTAAGTTCTTTGAGTAGTATTGTGATGTTCTGTGATCAACCCCTGTGTGATCAGATGTGTGAAGTGATGATTCGACTGCAAGTGTGGGCTGGTGAGATATCTCCCCAGAATTACATCACTCCTGAGTTACTGCTTCATTCGTTCAGTGACTTTATTTTCCAAGATTAAATGTCAAATTGATAGTAAAAAATGAGTATGTTATGATACTTTACCAACAAGTAAAGCAGTTGACAAAGTTTAGGAAAGAAATTATAAATTTTGCAATTCTGAACCTGCACGATAAAATCAGTCTCCGTGACTAAGGTCTTATTTCGCTGTCCAAATATCTTCCTATGGTTCTGTGCAGATCTTTGTCAGATAATGCTTTTATGAAGAGTCTTGAAAATCTGCTATTTACATGCATCTCGTTATTGCCGAGCACAGGGTGCAATCAGGATATTTCAGGAAAAGGGTTGCTGTCTGTTTACCAACTCCGTAGCAGAACATGGTAGTCCTGGCACTCGAGCAGAGCGCGCAGTGAGCAAAGACACGTCTGCGGGATTGTGAGATGAGCTGTTTTCTCTGGATAATCTGTGCTCACGCACACGGTGGGTAGGATTGCACTCACAATCCTTGTCATCACAGGAATCCCCCCACAGTATGCTTGTTTCTGGAACAGCCTGATGTACAAATGGTGGCTGTGTAGTCACTGTGTTTGGCATCCAGCCAATGTGTACCGGCCCACAAAGCAGAGGAAGTGGATGTGCAGCAGCAGGATTTAACTGCCTGGGGCTGTTTTTGAGAACTACTTCAAGCATGGCTCATTTGTGTCATTATGACGGCACTAAGTCTTTGCTCAACTTTGCAGGCATTTCAGTTCCATCTTCATTGTGGTCGAGCAAAACGTTTTCACATATTCCCAGCAACTTCAAGTTGAAGCAGCAATGTTTCCGAGTGCCACATTTTTATGGACAATTACCTCTAACCTTCGAGCTGAGAAAATGCAGTGAGGCTGATTGTGGTCCTAGCAATCTAATTAGCTGCATTCCTCGAGTCTGTCTTCATAGCTTTGCAAATTTCTTCTTTTTGGGGATATACCCAGTTCCTTTGTGAAAATTACTACGAAACCAGCTTCTACCATCTTTTCAGGCAGTACGCTCCAGATCACAACTCCCTACCTCATATGAAAAGAAATTCTTCCAGTTTCTTACCATTAAAAGCTCCTTCAAGTGCATTTTAGAGTTTTTAAAAAGAAGTTGTTTATTATTGGCACAAGTAGTTTACATTAACACCACAATGAAGTTACTGTGAAAGTCCCCTAGTCACCACATTCTGGTGTCTGTTGAGTACACTGAGGACAACTTAGCATGGCTATCAATTGCACGTCTTTTGGAATGTGGAAGGAAACCAGAGCACTTGGAAGAAACCCAGGCGGACATGGGGAGAACGTGCAGACTTCGCACAGACTTCACGTTGTCCTAAATTGAACAGTGAGCCAGCCAAGATTTGGGGTTCACGAGTGTACACAGAAAATGCACGCAAGAATTTGCAGTACTGCACTGGAAAGATGCAGGACTGATATTCCGAGGTGGCACACATTTTGGCTGAATTCCCAAAAAAAATTATACATCTTCTGTGCACACTCCGAACAACCTCTAACATTCCTTTTTTAAATCCGTTTATGAGATGTGGGGGTTGCTGACTCAACCAAAGTTTATTGCACGTACCTAATTACCCTTCAACAGGTGGTGGTGAGCAGTGTTCTTGAACCGGCACAGTCCATGTGGTGTTGGTACACCCACAGTGCTGTGAGGAAGGGGGGTGCTGAGGAAAACTTGCAAGTGGAGGTGTTTTGATTCATCTGCTGCCTTTGTTCTTATACGTGATAAAATTTTCGGGTTTGGAAGGTCCATAGAATGACTATAGAACAGAGAGAGGCCATTCGGCCCATGAGTTTGTACTGTCCACAATCCTAGCCAGTCCCTATTCCCATAATCCCACACATTTACCCTGCTATTAGCATGGCCAATCAACCTAACCCACACATCTTTGGACTGTGGGAGGATACTGGAGCACCTGGAGAAAACCCTCGCAGGCATGGAGAGGAAGTGCAAACTCCACTCAGACAGTGAGCCAAGGCTGGAATTGAACTCTGGCACTTGAGGCTGCAGTGCTAATTGCTGTGCCATTGCGTCACCCAAGATTCAGTTGAAGGAGCCTTGTGAGTTGCTGCAGGGGAGCATGGTGGCACAGAGGAATGTATCACATTGATGGTACGCACTGCTGCCACTGTGTGTCATTAGTGGAGGGAGTGGATATTTATGATGGTGAATGGTTTGGGTTTACAAAAGGGAAATCATGTTTGACAAACTTTCAGAGTGTCATGAGAATGGAACCAGCAGAGTAGATAAGGAGGAACTGGTGGATTGTGGTGTACTTAGATTTTCAGAAGGCTTTTGGTAAAGTCTGACTTAAGAGGTTAATAAGCAAAAATAGTGCATGTGGAATTTGGGGGAATATATTGAATTGAGACTTGGTTGATGGACAAAAAAAGGAATGGAAATAATTAAATCATTTTCAGTTTGGCAGGCTATGACAATTGAGCCACTGTGAGAATCAGTGTTTGGGTCCAGCTGGTCACAATCTATATCAACAATTTTAACCTGGGGACAAAGTGTTATATTTCCAAGTTTGAGGACGGCACAAAATATGGTGGAAATATGAGTTGTAAGGAAATGCTTCAATGAGATTTGGAGAAGCAAAGATGTGACAAATAGAATACAATGTGGAGAAATGTGGGGTTACCTACTTTGGTTGATAAAACAGAAATAATATAGAGGTATAGGAAGCAATTAAGATGGGAAATAGTTATTGACCTTTATTGCAAGAGGATTTGAGTCCAGAAGTAAAGATATCTGACTGTAATTATATAGAGCCTCGGTGAAACTGTACCTGGAGTAGTCTGTGCAGTTTTGGTCTCCTTACAGAAGGAAACACGTGTTTGTCATTAAGGGAATGAAACAAAGGTTCATAAAATGAGAAAGGTTAAATAGACTGTGCCTTTCTTCTCTGGAGTTTAGAAGAACGAGGTGATGAATGTGACACCAATCGAGCAGACTCTGTGTCCTGGATGATATCAAGCTTCTTGGGTGTTGTTGGAGTGCACTCATCCAAGCAAGTGAAGAGTATTCCATCACACTCCTGACTTGTGCCTTGTAGATAGTAAGAAGTCTCACAACAACAGGTTAAAGTCCAACAGATTTATTTGGAATCACAAGCTTTCTCAGTCCTCCGAAAGCTCTCAATTCCAAATTCCTGTCGGACTTGAACCTGGTGTTGTAAGACTTCTTACTATCTACAAGGCACAAGTCAGGAGTGTGATAGAATACTCTCCACTTGCTTGGATGAATGTGCTCCAACAATACTACTAATCCAGCGCTGGCATCTCCACATCGTGTGGACGGTGGACAGGATTTGAGGAGTCAAAGAGGCGAGTTACTCAGAATTCCCAGCCTCTGACATGCTCTTGTAGCCACAAACTTTCAGAAACGCTGTTCCTTCATCAGATGTGGAAGGTTCTGATCAGAGAAGGGCATATAAAGAAAGGTATTCTAATTAGTATTCTGTAAATTGTGTCTTCCTTTACACGTCCTTCTCTGATCAGAACCTTCCACACATGTGACGAAGGAACAGCGTTTCCGAAAGCTTGTGGGTTTACTATCAAATAAACTGGTTGGACTTTAACCTGGTGTTGTGAGACTTTTCACTGTGTTTACCCTAGTCCAACGCCAGCATCTCTACATCATGAAGAGAAGTGTACAGCTCATGTTCCATCCGGTACTTTGGAATGCTGATGAGTAGTTCGGGAGGAGCAAAAATGGCATGAAGGGAACAATGGAGTGACCTAGAAGAAGAAGAAAAAATTTCACAGTCACACTGGGTCAGTGTTGAGGTGAAAATGATCCTACTTGTACTGTCCGTACTGTGTGTGCATCAGCTGTTTGGAATGTGGAAGGAATGTTATCAGGAGATACGCCCACCATTCCTATCCCTGACCTGTTTGCAGAGCCCTTTCACTGCCTGCCTTGTTTTTCACAATGAAAAGAAGAAGCTTTTTTTGTCTGGTTAAATTTTAACGCACCACGGCTGAGAAAATTCTTTCAGTGGAAATCTCCACATTTGACGGTTGAAGGCTAAAAGTGCTTTTTCTTTGCGGCATGCATGAAGACACTTAACTGGAACCCTATCAAATAAAAACGCTTTGTTGGTGACAGTTTTATCGTAGACCTGTTAAACAAGTAGCTACAGTTTGTACAGAGCCTTTCATTGCGAGTTGGCACTGACAAAGACTCATAACGATGGCACTGTTGGCAAGGCTTGTGCTACAAATAAACCTGTTAGACTTTAACCTGGTGTTGTGAGACTTCTTACAAAGCAAACAAGCCCAGGGATTAGGTATTCTTTAAATAGTAAGCAGCGCAGTGGCACGGTGGTTAGCACTGCGCCAAGGACTCAGGTCCGATTCTCAGTTTGATTCACTGCCTGTGTGGAGTCTGCACATTCTCCTTGTGTCTGCACGAGTTTTTTCCTGACGCTTCAGTTTTCTCTGAAAGGTGCGTTGGTTAGGTGCATTGGCCATGCTAAATTCTCTTTCAGTCTACCCAAACAGGTACCAAACTGTAGCAACTAGGGGGATTTTCACAGTAACTTCATTGCAATGTTAATGTAAGCCTACTTGTGACACAAATAAATAGCGTGATACGTTCTGAAGGCAAATATTATCCCTTCAGGAGTAAAATGAACTTGCATACTTCTACAGTATAGTCTCGTGTGAAATTTATGCAATGATTATTTTAGCGTCCTTATCCCCAGCTATTTACACGAAGGATATTGTTAGGCAGAGGCTCTGTGTTCTGAGTGCCTGTAACTCCAGTTTATCTGCCACTTGTAATATTCAGAGCAGACTGACTCTGTGCAATGTGCATCTGCCCAAAAATATCTGTCTTTTCACATGCCTACACAGTCTGACCCGAAGACAGCAATGGTCTACTTATTAAGCTCGTCAGTACCTAATTTGAAATGTTGTCAGCAGTGGCTGACTATCTTGTAAAACGGTTGCTATTAATTTCCTGGACTAGCTCCTTTATTTCCCTCATTATACAGTGGAATTTAAAACTACACGTACAGTCGCTGTGGCACTGAGGGCACACACTCACCACCAAGCTTCCAGATTTAGAGACACCAACTGGTGAAATTCAGTCTTAGTTTCTAGAATTTAGTTAGGGGAAATCCGATTGATTTGGATCAGTTGCACGATTGGAGTTTAGTAAATATGTTGCATGTGATTGACAGCGCAGCTGTACACACTTCAGCGCTGATTAGCAGTTGTTTGGTTCTGACTGACAATTCCTCCAGTTTAATTTTTTTAATCTACTTTCTTTACAAATCTCAGTTTGTCTGTGATTTAAATGTGCAGATTGCATTGCAGCGCAAGAATTTTTATAAAGCAGGAATTCGTGCGGAACTAGTCGTGACTTTCCAAATTTGCGTGTGTGAAATTTTAATGTTGCAGGTACCACAGCATTCTGTAAAATAAATGCCAACTGAAGAGCCAGCCACCTTATTGATTGGCCTTGCTCAGTTGTCCTTTAATGTCGCAACAGCACGGTGGCTCAGTGGTTAACGCTGCTGCCTCTCAGCACCAAGGACCCCAGGTTCAGTTCTGGCCTTGGGTCACTGTGTGTGGAATTTGCACATTCTCCCTGTGTCTGCATGGGTTTCCTCCCACAGTCCGAAGATGTGCAGATTAAGTTGATCGGCCATGCTAAATTAACCCTAGTGTCAGGGGATCAGCAGGGTAAATATGGGGTTAGGGGATAGTGCCTTGTTGGGATTGTTGTCACTGCAGACTCAATGGGCCAAATGGCCTCCTTCTGCACTGTACGGATTCTGAGGTTGTTAGTGGGGTTATGGGGCTAGCCTGGATAAGAGTCAGTACAGACCTGATGGGCTAAATAGCCGCCTCCTGCCCTATCGGGATTTTGTGATTCTGTGGAAAGGAGAGCCAGTTAGAATCAGAGAAATCATAGAAAACCTACAGCACAGAAAGAGGCCATTCAGCCGATTTGAGTCTGCACCAACCACAATCCCACCCAGGCTGTACCTCCCTATCCCTACATATTTACCCACTAATTCCTCTAATCTATGCATCTCAGGACACTAAGGGCAGTATCCATCGCTAGTTGCCATTGTTGCAAGTGGCAATCATTGCCCATCCCTACTAGAATGGAGTATTTGCTCGGCCATTTCAGACGGCATTTAAGAGTCAGCCACATTGTATTGAGTCTGGAGTTACTTGTAGGCTTGAGCAGGTAAGGACAACAAATTTCCTTCTCTAAAGGACATTAGTGAACCGAATGGGTCTTTATGACAATTGACAATAGTTTCATGGTCATCATTAGCATAGTCAGTCAACCTAACCTGCACATCTTTAGACTGTGTAAGGAAACTGGAGGAAACCCATGCAAACACGAGGAGAATGTGCAAACTCCACCGACAATGGCCTAAGCCGGGAATCGAACCCAGGTCAGCAGTGCTAGCCACTGTGCTACCGTGACACCCACAGTAGCGCACAGTTGAAACAGAGAGGTACGTGTTACAAGCCACCTGGTGCTGAGAAAGCTGCTGCATTAACCAGCAGCAGACACACCACCACTGTGCCATTGGTGGCATGCCTGCCCTTATCCTCCTCACCCTTTCCCTAGCTCACCATGATGTTCTAAATGGCCAAAGACTATTGACCTGTTATGGTCCAATTGACAATTGCCCATTTAAGGCCCTCATCTAGCCAGTGTGTTCATTTAATGGGTAGTGGCCTCTTTCCCTGAAACGCGGTGCTGTTCAACATATCCACCACCCCACCATGCAATCCTGGTTGTATCTGAATGTCCATGTCCAAGGCCTCTGCTTTGCCCATCTGCAGTACCTTTGGCTGGCAGCTCCATGACGTGATGCTTCCTCTTGGGGACAGACGGAAGTCCTGACTCGTACTAACTAAAGGGTCACTGCCCAGAATAGTCAAATTGAGGTAAGTGAAATTTACATGAGACGTGGGAACTTGCCCTCAGCACATAATCCAGCCCCAGGAAAACTGCCAACATTTCAATAATTCCTAAATTAGTTATTTAATTTTAAAACATTCTTTAAATTTAAAAGTAAGTTTTGCAAAGAACCACTAATTACATTTTTAAAAAATTGTTGGAGTTGTAATATAATCCTTAAATATAGCAGGTACAAGAGGGTGCCTTGATGAAATATTTATAGAATAATTTTGCGTAGAATTACATTGATTTTGTAAGATTAATTCTGGGAATGTGGGCATCACTGGATGTGTGAGCAATCATTGCCCATCGCTAGTTGCCATTGTTGTGAGTGGCAATCATTGCCCATCCCTACTAGAATGGAGTATTTGCTCGGCCATTTCAGACGGCATTTAAGAGTCAGTCACATTGTATTGAGTCTGGAGTTACATGTAGGCCTGAGCAGGTAAGGACAGCAAATTTCCTTCTCTAAAGGACATTAGTGAACCGAATGGGTCTTTATGACAATTGACAATGGTTTCATGGTCATCATTAGACTTTTAATTCCAGAATTTTATTGAATTCAAATTTGATCATCTGCAATTGCGATTTGATTTGATTTATTACTGTTACACGTACGTAGATACAATGAAAGTATTATTTCTTGCGCACAATATAGACAATGCTAGCACGAGGGGTCACAGCTTTAAATTAAGGGGTGATAGTTATAGGTCGGATATCAGAGGTAGGTTCTTTACCCAGAGGGTGGTTAGGGAGTGGAATGCCCTGCCTGCGGCAGTTGTAGATGCGCCAAGTTTGGTGGCATTTAAGAGGTTAGTTGATAAGTTTATGGAAGCGAAGGGAATGGTTTAGTTTGGAGGGTCATTGCTTTTTTCATAATTGATTGGCGCAACATCAAAGGCCGAAGGGCCTGTTCTGCGCTGTTATGTTCTATGTTCTATGTTCTAAAACATACCATTCAGAGAGTACGTAGGGGAGATGGAAAGAGACAGTGCAGAATGTAGTGTTACAGTCAGGGTGAAGAGAATGATCAGCTTAATGTATGATGGGTCCTTTCAAAAGTCTGATGGTGGAAGAGAAGAAGCTGTTTTTGGGATTTAAACCTGGGTGTGAGGGAGCTTTATCTTAGGTTTCTGTATTGCTAATCTCGTAATAATTTTGTAGAATCCCGACCTTGCAGGAAGAGGCCATTTGGCCCACTGAGTCCGTGCTGACTCTGTGTTTTGTGAACCAGAGCCCTTAATTTTTGCCGTTCTACATCACACATCTTCAACTATTCAAATTATCATTACAGTCCGCACCACTTAAAAACCCACATGTTTAAACTAGGCAGTTCCTTATGTTGAGCACAGTGCGATAGCCATTTTTATTAATGTCAGTTTCAAACTTAATGCTTCTGGTGACTTAAGTGAGGCAGAAACAGCTGTGCTTACTCACTCATTTTCCCCACATGGGGAGTGTTGAATGTGAAAATGATCATCCCCATATTTTAGCATTTTCATCATAATTAGCATAATGCTAAATCAATCAGAAGTGTGTTGTTTCTTTAATTATGTTGTCTGCCAGAAGCTATAACAGCAGTTATTGAGTCAAAGTAGAAATATCTGGCAGCTGTGGCAACAATTTCAGACTTTAAATATTCTTATGTATGATTGAATTTTACCCGGACAAATCCAGGAAGTAGATGATGTTTGTAAATGATATTATTGCTGATATTGTTCTTTCTCCGAATCATACTGTCTTCAGTAAACTGCTAATATCTGTCAAATGTTCTGCCAGGCATTGTGCATATTTACAGGAACACTGCAAATAAAGAGAACTAAATTGTATTCAACCAAATAGTTCCATTCCAGAAGGAATTCCATCAGCCACTTTCCCACCATCTTATGACTATTCCTTTACTTTAAAGTGTCAATGTAGGATGCATAATGAATAATTCTAACTGGTCCTTAGAATTATTTATTCTGCATCCAATGTTAGTGTAATTTGCAAAATTTGGATGCCCTCTAGCTCGATAGTCAGATCATTGTTACAAATGTTAGTGCACTTTAATTGTGGGATAAAGATTGATTTGGGGCAGTTTGGCAGGGTATTGTGTCCATGTACCTAACCCACGGTTTCTGTAATGGTATTTGATTGGACCCCTCTTTCTGTACAGCTGCAGACCAATGGAATGCAGTCATTGACATCGTTGCAATCCTCCTAATGTGGGAGTGTTATGTAAGGTTATTTATTAGTGTCACAAGTCGGTTTACATGAACATTGCAATGAAGTTGCTGTGTACATCCCCCTAGTCACCATACTCCAGCACCTGTTTGGGTACACCGAGAATTTAGTGTGACCAATGCACTTAACCAGCAGGTTTAAGGGACATTGTGTAAGGGATGTATCGTGTTGACCTAATGAGATGGATGTCAAGTTTTCTCTCATGGGAACAGCTCAAGATAAAAGGTAACAACTTAAGATAATACATGCATGTGTAAATGGTGTAACTATTTGTACATTCATCATTTCCCTCAATGGTATGTTGAGCATCATGTAAGTAGTTTCCTTCCTGTTTTTGCTGAATTTCTCCCTCCAACACCCTCAATAGTACTTTTGATTCCTTGCACATGTGTAGTTCTATGGATAATGTTTACTCAAGGAGCCATTCCTAATATGTACGCACCTGGTTAATGATCATTTGTACACTATTCAAATATAGCGGGCGTGAAAGCTCACCTGAAATCCACGCACACGTTTGCAGAAGAGATTATGGAATAGCATTCAAGAGAACCAGCTTTATCCTGTTCAATTCCCATGTCTTGATAACAAAACCAATTGCAATAGCCTTGGTATCACTGCTGACAAAATCAGCTCTCTCAGTAAAGGCGAAGAATTGAATTGGAACCTCCATTCCCATTTGTTCTGTTTAGCTGCTGTATTACCCTCCGCTCAATCGTCAAGGAATTTATTATTTCATCAATAATTGGGGACTACAATGGCATAGTGATACTGTCACTGGGTAATAATTCGGAGGTTAGGCTAATACTCTGGGGCATGAGTTCAGATATCACTATGACAATTAGTGGAATTTGAATTAGGTCAAAATTGTGGAATTAAAAGTCTAATGATGACCATGAAACCAACTGATGATTGTCACAAAACCGATCTGCTTCACTCATGTCCTTTAGGGAAGGAAATCTGCCACCTTTACCCAGTCTGGCCTACGTGCAATTCCAGACTCTCAGCAATTTGTTGACTCTTTAACGATCCTCTGAAGTGGCCAAACAAGCCACCCAGTTCAAAGGCAATTTGGGATGAGCAACAAATGCTGCCTTTGTCAGCGATGCCCACGTCCCAACAAAGCGAAAAGAAAAATAATGAAAATAAACGTTTTGAAGGCATCTACTTTGGTCATTAACAAATGTAATTGGCTTCCTTCAGCAGAATTCAAACTATTTATGAGGATATGACTAAAAGGTGAACTTGTGTTATTTTAGATCCCCTGGAAGTCCCTAACGTTGTGCATTCTAATTTAATATGCAAATCATTAATCTTTCATCTTTCCATTATTTTCTTTCTCTCCGTGTGAAGCTGATATTTTATTCTAGTGAGGAAAGAGGTCCTGCACTGTCTTCGCTATAATGTTATCAGAGATGCTTATCCTTTCCAGTAGCTGTGTGCCATTGAGATCTGCATCAATTAAATTGTCACAGACTGAGCTTCCCAAAAAGGATGTGACAGGCACAGAAATCCGACATGTACCACATTCTGAGAGGAATGATCACACTGTCCAATGTGCTTGGGGTTACAGTTTAAGCATGTAAAGATATGCAGAGAGACTGCGGAGGCAGCAAACTGAGCATACAATCAAGTAACAGTTCCCAAAGCACTAAGACTGGTATTGGTTCAGCAAATGTCTTCATTTTTATAACAGACATCACTGGGCCAGTCAGCTGACAACTGACTGGAAAGCATAAACTGACAAAGTGGACTTTTGAACATTCGCAAACTTCTGGTTGTGTACTTTCAGTATGACTGTTATCAGAAAATCTGACAGGGTGAGGATTTCCAACGGATGACGATGTAAAGTTTTATTTATTTTCTGTTTGTATCACAAGTAGGCTGACATTAACACTGCAATGAGGTTACTGTGAAAATCCCCTGGATCAGTGCCTGTTCAGGTACACTGAGGGAGAATTTAGCTTGGCCAATACACCTAACCAGGATTATGGGAGGAAACCGGCACATCTGGAAGAAACCTACGCAGACACAGGGAGAATGTGCTGATTCTGCACAGACAGTGACCCAAACCAGGAATTGAACCTGGATCCCTGGTGCTATGGTGTGTATGTGTGTGTGTGTGTTGGTATTAGTGTGTGCTTGGATGTATATGTATGTGCTAAATCTTTTATCAATAATTTCTGCCCTAGTGAGCCCTATTTTCCTAATCTTGATTCAACTTGTGCTGTTTTCCACCTGACCTGCTCTGCTCCACAGTAGTCCTGAACACCCCGTCTGATCCACACTGCTGCCACCAAGCTGAATCCTTTCCACTTGCTTTCACTGCCTTTCTGATCTTTTCCACTTTGCGCTTTCTGAAGTTTCTATCTCTTCAGGCTGGCTCGTAACATTAGGAGCTTGTGACTGGCAGCCCAGAGAATGTTGCCCTTTTCAAATCCTTTTACCGTCAGCCACCCTAGAATTTGTCACAGTCTGGGTGCGTTGTGTGTGTTGCTCCATCCCTCTTGTCATTGGGCTGAACCTCCTGGGCTGGGAACGGTTTGTAACGAGTGCATATTAACAGTGAAGGCCATCATTGGATTGGTGCCAGAAGACTCTCATTGGTCTAAATACCCAAATGTGAGAGCAGTTATTGTTCCAAGTCTTCGGCCTGAAAAATGCAAACTATTGAACTGACGGCAAAGAAAATATCTGCATAGTCACACACAAATGGAAATAACTGGTTCAGACCCGATAATGGGTGTCTGCAGTATAGACCTTACCTTTAAATCAACCCTATGAGCATCTATATAACGCAATTGGTTAGTGCATTTGGATACTAACTGCAACGTTGGTGGCTGAAGACCATCCAATCATGTTTTGGGATGGCACAGTTAATAAAATAAACACATACACTCACACACGCGCATGCGCGCACCCCACATGCACAGCCCCCCTGCGTGCAACACCCCTACCCCCCATGCACCCACACCCATCAGACCCCATACACAGACCTCCCCCCGACACAAATACACACACACACACACACATATGCAGTGAAACACATACAAAAACACACACACACACTCAAACACAAAGCACGCGCACATACAAAGAAACCACATAGAAACACACAGAAACACACACACATACACGCATGCACACACACAAAAACACACACGCATACATATGCAGAGAAACACATACAAAAACACAAACACACACACACTCAAAAACACACACAGCACACGCACATACAAAGAAACCACAGACAGAGACAGACACACGCAGACAGAGACAGACACACAGCATCCCCAACCAGCTCAAACATGTAATGCATAGTGTTGATTTTCAGTTTTGTGTGTGTACGGCAGTTGTATTTTCAACGTTACTAGGAGTATTAATACCGTGTGGAGTAAATGTGCATCGGAGTTTCCTATTCATTAGGCTTGTATCTGATAACTTTTCAGAGTTAGGCATGGAGAGTTTCATTCTTTGTGAATTGGAGACTATTGTTGCTGTGTGGAATTCTCCTGTACATTCACACTCTAAGATTCAGTATGAAGCAGCTTTGGCTTCACACTGACATGAAATGTATGGAGTATAGTTGTCGTCGGAAGGCCAACACTGACTTTGAATTGAATGGAATGAGACTCATTTTCTGGGGAGCCTCACTTCATTGTGCTGTGGTGCCCTGGTGGGCTCAGAGGTTCAGATTGAATTTGTGCTCTCATCGCAGGACTGGTGAAAATAGAAGCAGTTTTCAAAACTAATGCTGGACTTGTATGAATGCACTTTTCCTGAAAGGAAGACCAGGTTTTTTGGTGAGTTCTGGGGTTTTAAGGTTAGTCATTGGATGTCTTGATTTTGTTTTTGCCAACAGCAGGCCCTGTAAAGAAAGAAATGCATTTTCAACTACTCTCTGCCGGCCCTGCCCCACCCTGCAGACCCCTCATCCACACCCACTGTGCCCCCACAGCAACATTGCCAGCTCTGCCCCCGCACCCACCCTGCTGGCTCTGTCCCACTGCTATGCTGCAGGCCCTGCCTCCCCACCATCAGACTGGCCCTGCCCAACCCAAACTGTTCTCTAACTCCCTCTGTGCTTCTTATCTGTTTGGTCAATGGCAGCCACTTCACACCCTCTTTCTGGTGAAATTGCATAGGGATAGGGTGGCACGGTACACAGTGGTTAAGCACTGCTACCTCAGTGCCAGGAACCCGATTCCCGGCTCATGTCAGTGTCTGTGTGGAGTTTGCACATTCTCCCCGTGTTTGCATGGGTTTGCTCTGGATGCTCTGGTTTCCTCCCACATTCCAAAAATGTTCACATTAGGTGAATTAACTGTAGTAAATATGCAGGGTTATAGAGATAATGAGTGGGCCTGGGTTAGATGCTCTCTAGGGAGTCAGTGCAGAGTTGATGGATCCAATGGCCTCCTTTTGCACTGTAGCGAATCTACAATTCTATGATTAGACTGGTGTCATTTAAATGAAGTCTGTGATTAAAATCGGTAATCATCTTCTGCTGGTAGGTGGGAATTAACTCAACATATCCACTAGAAACCCCACTCGCTGTACGTGCCTCCCATTATTTAATAAATGTTGAGTTATGCTGAATGTCAACTGATTATTTCCGTAATACAAGGAAATGACATAATTATCACACTTTACAGCATGGTAGCATGGCTGAGCGGTCTAAGACGCTGAATTAAGGCTGCAGTCTCTGCAGATGTGAGGGTTCGAACCCCATTGCTGCCGGAATTCATTGGGGTGACACAAGCTGTAATAGTTCAGTTTGGGAGAGCATTAGACTGAAGATCTGAAGGTCTCTTGTGCATTCCTAGGTTTTGGCATGAGCCCACCGGCTGACTTTCTTTGCCATCTGCTGATTGGCACTACATCTGCACTTCCTCATTAGCATAGTGGTTAGAATCCCTGCTTGTCACTGGGGAAACTGCGGTTCAATTCCCTGATGGGGAGCTGCAAAAATTCTGACTTTGTCTGGAGTCTTTGGGGCGGCGCGGTAGTATAGTGGTTAGCACTGCTGCCTCACAGCCCCAGGGACCTGGTTCGATTCCTAGCTTGGGTGACTGTGCGGAATTTGCATGTTCTCCCCGTGTCTGCGTGGGTTTCCTCCAGGTTCTCCGACAGTCCAAAGATGTGCGGGTTAGATGCATTGGCCATGCAAAATTGCCCCCTGATGTCCTGGGATGTGTAGATTAAAGGGGGTTAGTGGGGTAAATATGTGGGGTTATGAGGATAGGGCCTGGGTGGGATTGTTGTCAGTGCAGACTTGATGGGCCAAATGGTGTCTTTCTACACTGTATGGATTCTATATTTCTAAGTTAAAATCCACCTTGCCAGAAAGCTCAAATTCTATTTGGAATATTGTAGAACTATTCTCAGATCAACATGGACATGGTTATTGGAAAAGACAATGATCATCTTTCAACTTGCATTTCACATAACACTACCTGACTAAAATAAATGATCGTGGTAATTATACCTTACCTCCTGGTCCAACATGTTGGACACTGCTGTTTAAAGGTAAGAATTCTTCTTAAGTTTCTATTTCCTAACATATTTTCCCACCACCCCCTCTCCACCTCCCCAACCATCACCCTACAATGTAGAATGACTGCTGTTAAAGATTTCACCTTCTACAGCAGATCAACATTTTGAGAGAGAATGCATGAGGTGTAGTCATACTTCTAATGCAGATAGCAGGTTTGGCAAGTGAGAATGGAATTCAGTGTTATTCCTGTTTGAGGCGTTGGAAGCTGCACCTCCTAAGAGCAGCAAATAACCATTTGCAATTCACGGAAACTGAAATTTAAAGTTTATTTATTATTTTCACAAGTAGGCTTATATCAACACTGTAATGAGGTTACTGTGAAAATCCCTTTTTCACCGTACCCTGGCACCTGTTTGGGTACAGGGAAGGAGAATTTAGCATAGTCAATGCACCTAAAACCAGCATATCTTTCAACCTGTGGGAAGAAACCCATGCAGATACAGGGAGAACATGCAAACTTCATGCAGGCAGTGTCCAAGCCAGGAATCGAACCTGGATCCATGGCGCTGTGAGACAGCAGTGCTAACTACAATGCCATCCAAGTAAACTGAAGAGATTGATGCCAACTCCATTTATAACACCATGGGAATTATTCTAATGGGATTTAACATTCTCAGAGCTACACAATCCCTTTTTATTGTCAAGGCTATACATGTCTCCTTAGAATAAAAAATATCAATCATCCTCTTAGAGACTTTGAAAAATAGTTTCCTAGCAAGCGAAGGCGGCAAAAAAAAGACCACAGAAAATAAGAAGGATAGAAAAAGACATTTTAAATTGAAAGCCACTTCTCCTTCAGTAATGTTCTCCCTCAAATGGGATCAAAAAAGACAAAAGCACAGCATCTCTATGTTGTCTTTTTGTCACAAAGGTCATTTTAACAACTTGCTGTCAGACAGACATTCAATAGGACGGAACATCTCTCTGGAATTTATTGATAGCGGAATCTTCCTGAAATTCTAGGATAAAAATCGATTTGCAAATGTGACCTGGTTCTACGTTTGATCTATTTAACTGCTCAACCTCTTGCATTCAGATGTATATATCTGAAATTCTACATCAAATAATGATGCATCTTTGACAATATTTGGAGTGAGAAGTCAAAACGCAACCGAAAATATCAAACTTGTACATTTAATTGCAGCCACTCTTGACAGGTTTTTCAATCAGGAATGGTTTGATTCACGGAACATGAATGAACAGAAAAAGATGATGCTGATTGAGCACAATGTAATATACTTTTTAGACGAAATGTATCTGATTCTTGTGATGGCTCTTCATTTTATTGTCTGATGAGAAATTAAAAATTCAGCATAGGAATAATTATAGATTCGAGACCCTCCAGGGATACTTCAGAAATTATATATTTTTGAGCTACTTAAAATTGAAAGATGGGGAGTTGAAGAGTGTAATAGAGCAATAGGTTTAGATTAGGCTTGATTGGTCTGCTGTTCCAATCCAATGTTAACATTTGGAGAATTATGGTGCAGTGACTTATTGCACTATGAAGAAGAGTGCTGGACACACCACCACATCTTCCCAACTTCAGTTCCTAACTACGCAGCAACTGTTGTTTAACATTTTTGAGAGGGGATTGCCTTCCTGTTGGTCTGGGCTTTAGGAGGGCAGTCCAGTCTCTGTATAAAATTTGAATGGCTCTCCCGCATTAAAACTGGAACTACTTTCACCTGTGATGTCTCTTTATTTGACATTACCTTGGGCAACACGGTGACACAATGGTTAGCACTGTTGCCTTACAGTGCCAGAGATCCGGGTTCCATTCCGGCCTTGGATCACTGTCTGTGTGGAGTTTGCACATTCTCACTGTGTCTATGTGAGTTCCCTCCAGGTGCTCCGGTTTCCTCCCACAGTCCAAAGATATGCAGGTTGGGTAGATTGACCATGGTAAACTGTCCCTTAGTGTATCAAGATATATAGGTTAGAATAATTCGTGGGGTTACAGGGACAGGGGAAAGGGAGAGGACCTGGGTAAGGTGCTCTGTCAGAGAGTTAGTACAGATTCAATGGGCCGGATGGTCACTGCACTGTTGGAATTCTATGATGGGGGCAACACTGTACATCGAAAAATGACTAAAGGAATAATATAATTTGGTATATTGGTTTTGATGAAAGGTAATCAAACGTTATTCTCCACAGATGTTGCCTGATTTGAGTGTGTTTCCAGCATTTTAAATTTATTTTTGTTTTGGATCCCATGAATCACAAACCATCAAAAGTTCCTGGTTCATCTTTAGTTTAATACTTCACATTTTGTACCAGATAATATCAGGATCTTATCTGAAACAATTTGCTGAGTCAGAAGACATTATTAAACATTGAAAATATAAATATGTATTCCAGAAATTTAAGCATCTTTCAGCTTATAAGGGAAAGCACCTATTCTGGGCCATTCACCTCACAGCAGAGTGGAATATTCAAATGTGCAGTTTCCCGAGGCAGTGAAGCTTTGGCTCAATGTGGCTGGAAATATTATAGTGGGTTGACTTTTTTTTTTACATGTACTGGTGGAAAAAGTTCAAGAGGAGGAATGAAGAACAACTTAATGAAAACCCTAGTTTGGGCCCTTGGCTGCCTGAAGGATGAACTCTTTAATGCGATTAGAAATAACAGATTTGGAAGTCGCATTTTATGTCCTATTCAAATCATTGTTTGGATGTCGATTTGGGAGGTCAGGTATTGTATGTTACGATGCTCAAGTTCATAACCAGTCCATTCTCTGACATTGTATTATATTGATTAGTTTAATGATAGCTGATTTTAAAATGTGTCTATGTTATTAAAATTTATTTTCCCAGCTCTACCCTTTTACCTGTTTGATGTTCTGTTAGTTGCCCTCGAACTGTGGGAGAAATTTTAACTCCGCACGATTGCCCATCGAAACATCTCAGGCAATTCCCACATAAGTTGAGCCTTTTGCTGACTCCCGATGCATATTGTATGTGCAGTGGCCAACGTTCCAGAGACCGGGGCTGGGATTTTCCGTGCTGCAGTAAAATGTTTTTCTTTTGGGGAGGGGGTGCGGAAGCTTTGGGATTCTCTTTTTACGTTAGCTCCCAATCTCTTTTCATATTCTAAAATCATGGAATCGCTGCGGTGCAGAAGGAGGACTCTCAGCCCATCCAGCCTGCACTGACAATTCCACCCAGGTCATATCCCTGTAACCTTAGGTATTTACCTTGCTAATCTCCCCGATGCTCAGGGGCAATTTAGCATGGCCAGTCAACCTAACCAGCACATCTTTGGACTGTGAGAGGAAACAGGAGCACCCAAAGGGAACCCATCCAAAGCCAGGAGAATGTGCTCACTCCACACAGACAGTTTCCTCAGGATGGAATCAAACCTGGCCCCCTGGCGCTGAGAGGCAGGACAGGGCCATTGGGGCCTTCAAACTAATTCTGCCATTAACTGAAAGTATGGCTGATCTGGACCAGACTCCATGTACCCTCTTCTCTTGTTTGTTTTTGCACTTCCCTTTTGAATCTTCTACATTCAGCCTGGTTCTCCATTGCATTCTGCACGTGACATCTGGCAACTCGCCTGAAATATGCTTCAAGACATTCCTTGAGTGTAATAAGAGCCTTTAATCTCTCAACAAGTAAGTCAGCTGTAGGGCGATATGGTGACACAGTGGTTAGCACTGCTGCCTCTCAGTGCCAGGGATCCAGGTTCAGTTCCTGGCTTGGGTCACTGAATGTGTGGAGTCAGTGAACCAAGTTCTCCTTGTCTCTGTGTGGGTTTCCTTTGGTTGCTCCGATTTCCTCCCACAGCCCGAAAGATGTGCTGATTAGGTGCGTTGGCCTTCTAAATTCACCCTTAGTGTACCCAAACAGGGGACAGAGTGTGGCGACTAGGAGATTTTCATTGTAACTTCATTGCAGTGTTAATGTTAATGTACTGATAAATAAACTTCAAACTTTAGCCATCCAACTGTCAAGGTTTGCATCTGGCTATTTCTGCAGTGGACTCCTTGGAATCATATACGAATGTTCATGCTTTTCAGGAGTGTATGAGCTGCTCAACTGTCCATCCAGTGGTAGATAATTCACATTAGAGAAGAGAATGTAACTGAGGACATACGAAATGCTATGTCCGGATGGGATTGAGGCCATCAATTGGAAAAGTTGATTTATCTTTGTCTGTGCTCTTTCCATCTGTCGCGTTTCCAGACTCTTTGGTAAAGTATATTAGGTGAGAAAATTTGCTTTGACCCGATGGCTGATAAGAGAATGGATTGAGACAGAGGAGCTTATTTGTGGACTCGGTCTCAGGGACTGGAGTCTGTTTTGTATGCCATGGTCTGACTTGATTTCAGTGCCATTTGTTTGGGTACCAAAGTAGAAATCCCAAAGTGTATAATGAAGCTGACTCGACCTCAATAGCTTTCTATCTTGGTATTTGTGTGAGGATCAGGTGTGATTCTATTAACATATTAGGAAACTTCCATCAAAACAAACTTTTTTTTTAACAGTACAGTTTAACTATAACAAATGAATTAACTTTTACCAATTGAAATACTTAAACATGGGAAGTGCAGTTCTTAGCTGCTAACCCAACTGGCTCAGGTAAACGTTGGTCCTTTAGAAAATGAGAAGGGGATATAATAAATGAGGAAATGGCTGAGGCATTGAACAGGTATTTTGTGTTGGTCATCACAGTGGAAGGCACAAAAAACATGTCAAAAATTGATGATAAGAAGATTATGATAGGTGAGGACTGAGAAACTATCATTATCCCAAAAGAGTGTTGGGCAAGTTAATGGGCTAAAGGTAGATAAGTCTCGAGCCCTGATGGAATGCATCCCAGAGTACTAAAAGAGTTGACGAGAAAATAACAGATGCATTAGTGGTGAGTTACCAAAATTCACGGGATTCTGGGATGGTTCTCACAGATTGGAAAACAGCAAATGTGATGCCTCTGTTTAAAAAAGAAGGTATTCAAAAGATGGGTAACTATCGGCTGGTTAGCTTAACTTCTGAACTTGGGAAAATGCTTGACTCTATCATCAAGGAAGAAATTGCAAGACATCTGGATATAAATTGTTCCACTGGAAAGATGCAGCATAGGTTCACGAAGCGCAGATCACGTTTGACTAATTTGGTAGAATTCTTTGGGAACATTACACGTGCAGTGGACAATGGAAAACCTGTGGATGTGGCGTATTTGGATTTCCAGAAGGCATTCGACAATGTGTCATACCAAAGGCTGCTGCATAAGATAATGGTGCACAGTCCACAAATAAATTCCTCCATCTCAATCCATTTTCTTATCAGTCAAAGCAAACTCCCTCACCTAATGTATTCACCAGAGAGCCTGGAAATGTGACTGATAGAAAGAGCATAGACAAAGATAAATCAACTTTTCCAATTGATGGCCTCAATCCCATCTGGACATGGCATTTAGGATGTCCTCAGTTACACTCCCTCCTCTAACTTGGATGATCTATCACTGAATGAATAGCTGAGCAACTTATACACTCCTGAAAAGCATGAGTACTTGTACATGATTCTAAGCAAGATAATGGCGTATTAGCATGGATAGAGGATTGGTTAACTAACAGCGAAGAGTGAGGGTAAATGGGCAATCAGTGATTAATGGGATCAGTGTTGGGACTGCAATTGTTTATGATTTACATTGATGATTTAGAGTTAGGGACTAAGTGCATTGTGTCAAAATTCACAGATGACACTAAGATTGATGGAAGAGCAAAGTGTGCAGAGGACGCTAAAAGCCTGTAAAGGGATATATAGTCTAAGTGAGTAGGCAAGGGTCTACTCACCCTTGATGGTAGATGGAATACAGTGTTGGTAAATGTGAAGTTATCCATTTTGATAGGAATAACTTCAAAACGGTCTATTACTGAAATGGTAAAAAAATTGCAGCATGCTGCTGTGCAGAGGGACCTGGGTGTCCTTGTGCATGAATCACAAAAAGTTGGTGCAGGTGCAGCAGGTAATTAAGAAGACAAATAAAATTTTGTCTTTCATTGCTAGAGGGATGGAGTTTAAAAACAGCGAGGTTATGTTGCAGCTGTATAAAGTGCTGGTGAGGCCACACCTGGAGTACTGTGTACAGTTTTAGTCTGTTTACTTTGCAGTGGATGGGTGCAGAGGAGATTCATTCGATTACAGAGTTGAAAGGGTAAAGAGTTGAAAGAGCTAAAGAGGAGAGACTGAGTAGACTGCGGCTATACTCATTGGAATTCAAAAGAATAATGGGAGATCTAATAGAAACATATGAGATTACGAAGGGATTAGGTAAGATAGTAGCAGGGATGTTGTTTCCACTGGCAGGTAAAACTTGAACTAGGAGGCATAGCCTCAAAATAAGGGGAGTAGATTTAGGATTAAGTTGAGGAGGAACTTCACACAAAGGGTTGTGAACCTATGGAATTCCCTGCCCACTGAAGCAGTTGAGGCTACTTCACTGAATGTTTTTAAGGCAAGGATAGAAAAATTTTTAAACAGTAAAGGAATTAAGGGTTATGGTGAGTGGGCAGATAAGTGGAGCTGAGTCCACAAAAAGACCAGCCATGATCTTATTGAATAGCGGAGCAAGCTCGAGAAGCCAAATGGCCTATTCCTGGTCCTCGTTCTTATGTTCTAATCTTTCTCTGTTAGCTCCAATTCCAGCAGTAGTCTTCATATAGATTTACACCGCCTTCAAAATCAATTAGCAAACTCCCAGACTTATGTGGTGGCTCTTGTTAACAATCCTACAGCCTTTGGACACCTCTGGAAACACAAAGACACTGATCATCTGACAGCCCTAAACAGCAGCCTCCAGAGAGAGAGAGAGAGAGAGAGAGAGATGGACAGACTCCTCATACTCCTTTCAAGATCAAGCAGAAAACTCACTGCTTTTTCCTATAAGCTTAGTTCCGCTATTAACACACACCTGTCTATGTCAGTCAACCTAATCAAAACCTATTGGGGAAAATCCAAAATAAACAAAAATACATTAACTCAGATTAAAACAAACATAGCCCAAACTGAAATCAAACCTTCGTCTGCATTCTCAGCATGAAAGCTGCCTGGTGCAGACAAATTGGCACCATGTAAAACAGCTAAAGTTTAAACATACCCCTTACAAGAAAGATGATAAAAGTACGTTTCTTAAACACAGAGTATCATTGCACATTGCAGACGCTATCATGATTATATGATGTAGGCATTATTCGCAGGTCAGAAACAAGTATTCATTTGTCAGGAAAATCACTCATTTGAAAGGTATCGACGAGGTTTCAAAAACCTCTGAAATATTTCAGTTCAAAAACTGAACTGAAATAAATGCTTCAAATCAGAGTTTTCATGCTATTTGCCAGCAGTGAGAAAGTTGTAGAATTTACTTGTAGGGTTTTGTTCAAATACATTGTGGATATTGATAATTTTGTAATCCAAAAAAAAGTGTTTGCTATTATAGTTTACATTATCCCTCATGGTGCTGTGCTTATTAAAGTGCAGGTCTCCAGAATGTACTCCTCAAGCTATATTCCCAGTGCATTTTAAGTAAGCCTCTTTTCCCACCACCATAAAACTATGTCGATTCATAATTGAATAAATAAGCGACTGCCTGACAAAAGTGGAGAAAGACATGGGCACTTTTGTCCACCAGATATCAGACTCTGAAATACTTGCTGTACTGTTTGGGGCCTTCAGGCATTGAGTTCAGTTGCAGTGGTTCCACACAGTGTTCTTTTATGTCCGGATTGTGAGTGAGCAGGCTCCTTGGGATCATACTTCCTTGCGTTATTTCTAAATAAACTAATCAGAAGCTTCAGTAAGATTGCTTAATGCTGTCTGACCTACTTAAGTTTTTTTTTGCTGTCTTACTTGTATGATTAAGTGTTACATTCCGTAGTCCCTAGATTTCCTACTGAGCTTCTCAATTCCCCCAGCTTTCAGATGAATTTCAATATTTTGAACCGAAAAATTAAAGGATGTCATGTTTGTTGTGTAGTGCAAAGATATTTTTGAGCTGTTGGGAAAAAATGCACAATTTTGTTTTCTCTGCTTGCTGCAAACAGCCATGTTGACACAGTGGTTAGCAGTGCTGCCTCACAGCACCAGGGACCCAGATTCGATTCCCAGCTTGGGTCACTTCTGTGCGGAATCTGCAAGTTCTCCCTGTGTCTGCGTGTGTTTCCTCCGGGTGCTCCGATTTGCTCCCACAGTCTGAAAGACATGCTGGTTAGGTGCAATGGCCATGATAAGTTTTCTGTCAGTGTACCCAAACAGGAGGGTGGCGACCAGGGGATTTTCACAGTAACTTCATTGTGGTGTTAATGGGAGCCTCTTTGTGACAATAATAATAAATACACACCCAGTTGCTCAGCTAACGACAAGAAACCTGGGTCTACCCATGCGCTTTCAGAGTAAGGGATCCAGTTCTCGTGCAAATACGGAGAACTCATCCCCAATTTTGGCAATCTCATTAGGAGATTAAGAAGGACCATTTTCCGGTGTTGACATCCCAGAGTGTATATTACAAAATGGTGTGCGTGATTTCCCACCAGAACGAACGGCCAGAGAATTGTGTGCAAGTGCCTGTCCAAGTTCTCAAAATGTATCTTCAGTTGGTCAGGGCCCCCCACCGGGAATGTGAAGATGAAAAATCACACTGAGGGGCCTCTTGCTTACAAAGCAAGGCGCAGCAACTCCAAGAATGAATAGGACCAATGGAAAAGTAAAACTTAAAAGCTTTTTAAAGCACTCCACTACTGGGTGACTTATTGCAACTTAATGGAAATGAGATGGTGTTTCTGGAAGAGCGCTGGCCTTCATATGGGCCAGATCTGCTGTGAGCCAACTATAGTCTTTGATGTATATAAAAATATACATATATCAAAGTGGTCACTAACTCCATGTATGCCAATGATGGTATTTTTCATGTAATTGTTCTCGTGAGATCTATTTTTGCAGCTCTTAGTACATCCACAATGGATCTATTAATGAGGAGAAGAGCAAACTGGGTCTTTCAAGCTTGCCTCATAGGTTGTTAAGGAGAATAGTTTTCAGAAACTAGGCACTTTGATCCATACTGTGATGAAAATGAGAATGCTGCTACTTGTCTCAGGCAGGGTAGGTTCAACCTCTGCAAAGGAGCTGCGGTTTGATAGAACGGGAATTGCTACTTAATTCTTCTGAACACAATACTGTGCGTTGAGTTCAAGTGACTTAGTTTAAAACAGAGTCGTTTTTGTTTGGCCGAACTGGAACCATAAAAATGCATATCTGATCCATGCAAAGGATTCCGATTTATCAAGCTACTTTCCATTCAGGCCCATAGCACAGAAGTCCTCATTTGAGCCTGGGGGGGTTCATTGCTTACTCCACTAAAATATAACTGAGTTTCACCCGCAGGCTTTTTTAGGAATTTAATTGCATCTGTAAAATTGAAGTTTGCTATTTCGAGTTTCTGAAATAATTAAAATTGACAGTTGGTAATATTTTATCAAAGGTTTGTTGAAGTAAAGAAGTGAGGGCTGCCTGAATTTAGGTCTATGTGCTCTTACCTGTGTTGTCAAGTTTCTACTAGAATAGAACCACAGAATCCGTAAGGTGCAGAAGGACGCCATTTGGCCCATCGGGTCTGCATCATCCACAATATCTATTTGTCCTACCAACCACCTGACACTAGGGTCAAATTAGCATAGTCAATCTACCTAACCTGCACATCCTTGGAGTATGGGAGGAAACTGGAGGAAACCCATGCAGACACAGGGAGAATGTGCAAACACCACATACACAGTGACCCAAATGGGAATTGAACCCCGGACCCTGGCACTGTGAGGCAGCAGTGCTAACCACTGTGCCACTGGGTTAGGTTGATTAGCCATGCTAAATTGCCCCTTAGTGTCTGGGAATGTGTAGGTTAGAAGGATTAGCAGGATAAATATATCTGGTTGCAAGAGTGGAGCTTGGGTGGGATTGTTGCAGACTCAATGGGTCAAATGGCGTCCTGTACTGTAGAGATTCTATGAAATCAGCCTAGCCTGTCCGTTAATATTCAGACAGTAAAAACTCAAATTGTGTACCTAAGCACCCACCCAAAACATCTTCCTTTTATCATTATTCATTTCTGGAATGTGAATGTTGCAGGCAAAGTGGCATTTATTGCTCATTCCTTGTTGTCCTTGAGAAGGTGATACTGAACCACCTTCTTGAATTGTTATCATCATGTGGTGTGTGGGTGCACCTACAGCGCCCTTAGACTGGATGTTCGTGCTGAGTGCTTTCACCATTTTCCGTTTTGTTTTTGGATTTACAACTTGAACATCTCAATTTTGATCGGCAGCATTCTGTGCACCTTTGTTGCTGTGGGCTTTCACAGACTAAATCTTGAGAGATTTTTTCCAATCCTTCATGAGCTGCCGTTGTATTTTTTATTGCATATATAATCCATGTTGAAAAGCTGTGTTCAGCTGTAAAATTCCTGTTATGCTGAGTTAGGATGTACGTTCCTTTAATGAGGAAAAGTTGCTGCAGTTGAAATATCATCCAGTGTATTAAATATTAAGAGTATGTTCTGGTTTTTTTTTTCCCCTTACACTTACATTGGTTAAAACAAAAATGTGGTTGTATACAGTGGCTTGTTGGCCAAAATAGCAGAAGCTCCTAGGCTTCTTTTTGGCAGTTGTGTTGTAAACTCTATTTACATTTGTGCTGAGACTGCAGAGCTCCAATTCCTGACACATCTCAGGTTTCCCATCCTGTGCAGACCAGGAATGGGCTGTACATGCGCAGTTCAGCACATCTGCATCTTTTAAGCTCTTTGATTTGAGAACCGGCCAAAGATGCCCATGTATCAGGGAAAAGGCACGCAAACACAGGGTGGGTGACCAGGAGCTGGTGTCCTAGGCAAGAAGCAGGACCCTGACTTAGAGCCATTCAGTTAAAATCACAGATGGTAGCTTTGCATCATTGATTCCTCAGTCAAGTACGTACACCAATTACCTTAACCTGCAGCTCCTGTCGTACTGCGCAGGATTACTATTGCAACAATACTTCTATCATCCATACGGTCAAACTAATTTGTCTTTTGACAGTCTAATTCCAGCTTACATTCCCTATTGGTGGGTGAACACTTGTTGAATTGTGCTTCACAATGATAGGAAGAGCTGACATCAAAGGGTCAAAAAGCAACATCGCTATGAACTCTTGGCCACCATAAGCCAGTTATCTCTGTGATAACTTTTCTGAGGTCCTAAAAAGGGGGAGAGGGGGTAGGAAAGGTTCTAAATGGAAGTCTCAGGCAGGGGACAGAGGCACAGGATGGAATCATGTAGCAGTTAAATTGAGGAACAGAAGTCCCAGTGTATGGAATAGCTGTTGACACCACATTCCTGTACTGCAGACAGACCTGGACTGTATATCAGCAACATATGCGCAAACTCTATACCATGTATGAGTATGATGATTAGTTTGTCAGTGACAGCTAAGAGCAATAGAGACATTCCACCCACAGTGCCTTTGCTACATCCTCCATAGTCAATGGAAAGAGCATCAAACAAATACTCATGTCTTTCTTGAAGCCAGCTCCATAAACATTGAGGCAAATCTGGAAAAATAACTAAGATATAGTGAATACTGTGTCTGGATGGCAGAAAAGTATCTCCCCACCAGGTCTTGCTTCCTCATCTCTCAAATGGCCAGCGCTTCATGCAAAAGAAACATTTCAAAGATACAATGAGACTGTCCTCGAGGTGAGGTAGCATTGATATTAATGATGGAGAGGAACTCGCTGCCAGTCATCCAAAATGGCAACAACTTGTCCATCAAGCTACACCACACTTTGTGGCCAAAACACCCTTGTACTGAGGCAGACCTGGCAAAGAAGGAAAGAAAAGGGAGCCAATCCTGCATTCAGGATCCATCTACTGTGTTTTGTTCCATGTACTGAAAAGTCTGTAGATTGGAAATCGACATGTTCAGTCACATTGAGATCCGTGGCGGAAAGTTGCAACCCTGGACGGACCTCATAGTAGAATTGAGGAACAACTGATGATGATCAAATCGTGTGTTTTGATCCTTAATGTCATAATATAAAAAGTTTAGAGTACTAATGGTCTTTATTTCAAGAGCATTGGAATACAAGTGGGGTAACGGTGCTTCAATTGTATGAAGCCTTTTAAAGTGAGCCATTTATTGTTGGGGCTAAAAGGGATCAAAAGGTATAAGGGGAAAACAGGGACAGGTTTTACTGAGTTGGATAAATAGCCACGATCATAATGAAGGGCGGAGGAGGCTTAAAGGGCCGAATGGTCTGACTCCTATATTTCCATGACCCCAGCTGGAGTACAATGTTCAACTTTGTGAAGTAGAACTCAATGTGGATATGTTATTCTTGGAGGGGCAGTGCAGATATGTCAGAATAAAGGTTACAGTACGAGGGCAGGCCCCATAAGTTTAATTTATTTAGAAGGTTGAGAGGTGAATTACTTGACATTTTTAAAATGTTAAAAGCGTTCGATAAATACAGGGAAAATATTTCCTCTTCAGGGAGATTCTGAACAGGAGTACCTATTGTTGTAAAAAGTCAGAGCTGGACTATTTAAGAGCATTAGCAGCAAACAATATTTCTCACAAAGCATTGTAGAAATTTGGAACTCTTCTACAAAAGGCCTCTGGATACTGAGTCAATTGAACTTTTCAAAACTAAGATTGATTGATTCTTGTTACATAAAGGGTATTAGAATACACATCAGTTGTGATTTAGTTAAATGGTGAAAATGGCTTGAGGGGCAGAATGGCCTATTCCTGCTCCTATGTATTAAGCCAGATGCACACTTAATCTGTGTGCTTGTCACTCAATCAGCTGGTGAGAATGATTTAATTTGCTTTCTTCTTAGTTTTCTAAATGGTTTCACTTTCCAAACATGTCTCTGCTCACCAAATGAAGAGTTATGAAGTAATGAATGTCAATTTGTTAACATTTATGAATGCAGTCCTTAAAGACTGCAACAAATGAATCAAGGTAATCAAATAAATGTTGGCATTTAATTAATCGGATGCACAATGTTAAGACTGCATTTCTTAATTTAGGGAGCGCAGACATGTAGAGCAAACCTAAACAGCTTTGTAATGTTACCAATTAACTGGACTATGAAATGAGAAGCCATGGCTGAGGTATATCAATGCAATACTACAAGACCAATTATTGCACACAGCATATTTTTATGAGAAGATGATGCTAGCTGCTCACCTAGTTTATTTTTCAGTGTGTGCACTCCCCAAAGTACTGTCAGAATTCAACATTTCTCTGTGATGAGGATGGACACATTGGTTGGCATGGGGATTTCAAACCTAACCACTTCACATTCAGCAGCAATTGAATCAAAAATGATTAAAGGAACAGCCCATACTCCCAAACTCCTTAGCCCTCCCTCCAAACCTCACAGCCTTCCCGCCAAGCCCCACAGCCCTCCCGCCAAGCCCTTTGCCCATTGCTCTAAATCCCTCATCCTTCTTGCTGAAATTCCTTACCCTCCCTCTAAACCCCTCTGCCCCTCCCTCGAAACCCCTCTGCCCTCCGCTGGTATATCCTGTGCAGTGCGCTGATGCAATGGGAAATATTACCTGTCTCCCCACTAAAGTGGGATAATGGGCAATTTAAAACGGCATTTTCATGTATCTTGTACCTGTGGGAAAAGTCCCTGCCTTGCAATGTGATCCCATTGAAGTTCCCAGTGCCTGGAAGTCAGACCCCATAATTTGCTTTTTTATTAAACAACACAAATCTGTTACATGAAACTTTCTCCGAAGCATTTTCAGGTATATCTCTAGGAGTCTAGAAGCTAATCACTCCTAATTCAGTTATAAATTTGTATTTTGTTGACTAAATTTTAGGATTCTTTAAAATATTACACATTTATTAGATAAATTGCATAGTTGTGTATTTTCTTTGCAATGTTGCAAGGCCATGGAATATTGAATGGGTCTTCACTGATTGTAATGGTTTAATTGTTGAAGGTTGTAGTCTGTCATCTGTAATTGAACGAGGTTTTATCCCTTAAGAAAGGCCCCTTGTGTCTGCCTGCACAAAATCATCTCTAAAACATGATCCTTCATTTTAGATGTGATACAAAGTCAAAGCACTCTCTGTCCTCCTTGAGTGTTAAAGATCCTGGGGCACTAATTCAGAGAGAAGTAGGGGAGTTATCTACTGCATCCTGACCAGAATGTATCCATCAATTAACAGTGCAAAAACAGATTACATAGTCATTATCACAATGCTGTTTTGGGGAGTTTGCTATATGCAAATGGATAATTACTGCTGTTAAAAATCTCTCTTCCCTTTCCATCGTTTCTTCTAGTTCCCCAGTTGGCTTTGCACTGTGTGCATAAAGTAACATTTACTTACTTTCTCGTTATAATGAAGTTACTCTGAAAATCCCTTAGTTGCCACACTCTGGCATTTGTTTGGGTACACTGAGGGAGAATTTCACATGGCCAGTGCACCTAACCAGCACATTTTTGGACTATTGGAAGAAACCGGAGCTCCGGGAGGAAACCCATACAGACACTGGGAGAATGTGCAAACTCTACGCAGACAGTGACCTGAGGCCGAAATGAACCTGGGTGCCGTGAGGTAGCAGTGCAAACCACTGAGCTGCCCCATTGTAACACATAAACTTCACAACTACTTTTGATGGTCCGCCTTTTTGCCTGATGGTTTAGTCCACACAGACATCTCACTCTGTTACTGCAGCTTTCCACACCTGCAGTACAACACCACAAATCCATTACCATTTAAATACAGGTAACACAACACCAAAGAACAAGTTCTTTCCCCGGTTGAGGCGGGGGGTGGAGGGTTTTTGAACTGGGAACAAAAAATATTTGGGATGTAAAATTAAAATAATCAAGATGGAGGAGAAGGGTCATAGTCTAAAGTTGCTGAACTCAATGTTGAGCCTTGAGGGCCGAAAGGGAAAGATGGAAGTTTTTTAGTTGGTAGTTGACTGGTTGGAAAGGTATAGTTTTGAGATGTTTTCCCAACACTGAAATTAAACTGATTGGTCTGTAGTTGAGGCTTCATCCTTTATCCTTGAAAATAAACACAGCAAGCTATCATGATTTTTGAAGGGGTGAAGCTCATCGTCTGGTGGTGATACCCCAAGGAGACTGGTGGATTGATGAGTCTGGTCCTGGCGTTGGTCTAATGTAAAGTGCTATAGACACAATGGGAGATTTGCTGGCCTCCTTACAGCGTGTCTGTCATGGCAGGTGGTGGCACATTACATGCCAGTGGTGGAATCTTTTGATCCTGGTGCTGTCAATGGGATTTCACATTGACTGCATCCCTGCCAATTGGTGACTGGCAACGGGGAGTGTGCCATCGGCTGGATGAGGAGATCACACCAGCGTGAACAGTTAGAGAATTCTGGCCAGTCGGACAAATTTTTCATTTTGCGACATGGGTGTTTTTGGCTGGCCATTATTGGCCACTCATTCTTGAAGACATTTAAGAGTCAACCACATTGCTTTGGCTCTGGCATCACATGTAGATCAGACTAGGTAAGAGTGACAAATTTCCTCCTCTAAAGGACATTAGTGAATCAAATGGGTTTTTCCTACAATTGACAATGGTTTCATGGTCATCAGTAGATTCTTAATTCCATTTAGTTTTTTATTGAAGTCAAATTCCACCAGCTGCCATATCGGGATTTGAACTCTCTTCGAATTTGGATTGACCTGCTCCTGTGTAATTTTTAAGTTTACTAATTGGATAGGATACACATTGCAGGCAGATAATCTGGAGCCATGCAGGTTCTGTTCTGGGAGAAACTGCTTTCCAATCTGGCTCATAAAACATGTCGTCAAAATTTCTGTAAGTTTGCCAATTTTTTTTTTCTCTGGGTCAAAAATTATTGCACTGTATCTTACAATCCATATCCATTGCACATGAAATTTGAACATATGATGCTTTTCTCAATACATTCTTCTGAATGAATTCTGACATTTCGTCTGCTTTAATGATCACTGAAATAATCTTCCCACGCTGTCTGTCAAAAGTTCAGGATCTTGGTGAAATTGCTGTCATGTTGGCCACTCAGTATGTTTGAGGGTGTGTTGCCTTGGCACCTCCCTCATCGCTCTATATAAGTGCCTGTCTTCCCAATTTCAGATTGTCTGCTGAAATTGGGTGTGAATCCTGCGCTGAACCTGCACCCTCCAGCTTTATTCTGCACCATGCTGGTAGAAAGATGAGCCACCTTGACGTGTATTTCTCGAAAGAAAGGTAGCGATATTTAATATAAAGTTATTGGATTTTCAAAGTGATTTGAAAAAAAAATTGTTGCCTTGAAATCATGTTTCAGTCTGTCAGAAAGTATGTTGTGAAAATGTCAGTTATGATCAATATCCCATATCAAGGAACGTTTATTTTTCTACTGCCGATTTCCTTTTGCTACTTTTCCTCGTGTGTTTCACACCATTGGTCTGTATTTCCGTAGTTACTTTTGATCAATCTTTGGTTGCTGACTGAAGTGGCCAATATTCATTCGTAATTATTAGCTGTTCCATTCAGAACATTTGGCAGTCAAGAACAAGGTCCATCAATGCATTCTCCAGCTTTGTTTGCAAGATACTGAGCGAAAACCATGACTGTTTCATTTCCTCTCCATTTGGATCCAATGCCCCTCACCAGAGATAACTAAACCCAAATTTTGGGTTGAGCTTGGCCAAGATTATGGCCAAGTTCTTGGCTAATGTTTCCAAAGCAGCTCCGGCTGTCATTTTGAGCTTAAAGATAAGTATGAAAAATAAATTGTAAACAGAAAATACTATTCTGCAAGTAACCATGTGTCTGTAAAGTTTAGTTATTATGAGCCATTTATCTTTATTTGTGCTAGTTCATCTGCAGTTTTGTAATAGTTTTTTTTAATAGTTTGTGCATTCCTGTATCTGTCGTATTGTGAATATAGGGAAAGCTCCAGGTGGAGTGGGGATTCTGAAGTTTGGTAAGAGGGTCCATTGTGGGAAGTATCCTGCCTAAAGGCAAAGATTCAAACAACCCTTTAAACAACTGCACAACTTCAAACAGACCATTGTCTGCAGCAATCTACCCAGCGTACAGGAGAACCACGATACCACACATCCTTGACACCGCAAGCTCCGCAAGACGTGCCGGATCATCGAGATGGATGCCATCATCTCACGTGAGAACACTATTCATCAAGTACACAATATGTACTCTTGCAACTCATTGTCTACGTGGTATACTGCAGGAAAGAATGTCCTGAGGCCTGGTACATTGGGAAAACTATGCAGACGCGAGACAATGGATGAATGAACGCTGCTTGACAATCACCAGGCAAGTGTGTTCTCTTCCTGTTGTGGAATACTTCAGCGACCATGGGCATTCGGCCTCTGATCTGCAGGTAAGCATTCTCCAAGACGGCCTTCACAGCACACAACAACGCAGAGTCGCTGAGCAGAGACTGATAGCCAAGTTCCACATGCATGAGGATGGCATTAACCAGGATCTTGGGATTATGTCACACCATCTGTAACCCCATGATTTGCCTGGGCTTGCAAAATCTCACTAACTGTCCTGTCTGGAGACAATATACATCTCTTTAACCTGTGCTTAATCCTCTCGCCACTCACATTGTCTATACTTTTAAGACTTGTTTATGTATAAACACTCGCATTCCAAGCATTGTGTCGTAAATTGAGTTTGTGTCTTTATATGCCCTGTTTGTGACGAGAACTCTCACTCACCTGATGAAAGGCAACACTCTGAAAGTTAGTGGCTTGTGTTACCAAATAAACCCGTGGGACTTTAACCTGGTGTTGTGAGACTTCTTAGTGTGTTTACCCCAGTCCAATGCCGGCATCTCGACAAAGGCAAAGGTGACAGAAGGGAAGTGAAAGATAATGGAAATGCATGAAAAATAAATCAGTTTACAATCTGGAATTGTTCATCTATTTTTTGGACCATAGTCTGGTCATAATGCATTTCAAGCTACAAGGTTATGAGGGCAATCTTACTGGCTCATCATGCTGATTGATTGGCATGGCAAGACGGTAAGATTGGGCAAGAGTGAAAATTGGGCTTTCACTGGATCTCTCGCCTATCACAATATTATTGGGGATGACAATTGGTGGGGAAAGAGGAGGGTATGGAGCGCGTGACAGTGCACAGTGTATGCAGTGAACTCGGAGATGGGGGCGCCTGCGCAGTGGCGCCCCAGGAGCTCAGCAGCCATCTTCTCTCTGTGAACAGGTTATACCGACTCCCCCTGCTGGGGTGATTCATACTTGGGCACGTTTTTTACTTCTGAGTGCCATAAGATAGCGTCTGGGAGGGCGCTCAAAAAATGGGCGCAATTCTTTCTGTTTTCACGATTGTCCGGCATCTGGAATGTTTTTAGTAAGAATGCCACCAGTGTCAAGGAATCCTAGTCGTGGGCAGAAGAATTATGAGATGTGATTCCAAATTGAGCACAGTTTATTATGAGAGGTCTAAAATAAACCAATTCAAGTTTTAATTTCACAGTTGGAGAAATAAATCACCACTTCCTTGCAAGTTGGGCAGTTTTTTCCATTTTCCGTTGTTGCATAGCAGCTGTAAGGTCTTGTTTGTCTCTCTGGCACTCGAGTGAAAGTACATTCAGTCCAATATAATGTAAATATTTCAGGTGGAAAAAGCCATTATGAGAAATTATCCAGTCAGTTTCATTTTCAGATCTATCTTTTTTATTACACTTTAGTATGTCAGCTGGTGCTGTTAACTGATGAGAAGGTGGACAGATTTTGAATTGCGAACACTATATTTGGCACTTGAGAATATTAGTAAATGGCTTTAGGTGTAAAATATAGGCAAGAGCCAAGTTGTTTAATTACAAAATTAGAGAAACTATGCTTCAGTTGTGCACGAAACATAATCTGAAGTATTACGTACAGCGTTGGTCTCCTTATTGAAGGAAAACTATGTTAGAAGCTGTTCGGGAAAGGTTTATGGACTGATAGCAAGAATGGGTGGACTGTCTAAAGAGGAAGGGTTGGAGAGATTAGGTTTGTATCCATTAGAGTTTAGAAGAGTAAGAAGCAACCTGATCAAACCCTTTAAGATCCGGAGAAGTATTGTCAGGGTGGATGTGGAGCGGATGTTTCTTCTTGTCAGAGAATGCGGAACAAGGGGACACTGTTTAAAAATAAAGGGTCACTCATTTAAGACTGTGATGAGGACAATGTTTTTCTCTCGGATGGCCATGAGTGACCAGAACACATTTCCTCAAAAGGCAGCGGAAGCAAAGTCTCTGAGTATTTTTGAGGCTGAGTTAGATGAATTCTTGAGGGTGAAAGGTTACTGAGCTTAAGCAGGAATGTGGGATTGAAGTTACGAGCAGATCAACCCTGACCTTATCGAATGATGGAGCACTTTGAGAGGCCTGCTCTGAGTTAGTATGTTCCTATTTATGTGGTTTACTCAGTTAAATACAGTAAAAGATTCATTTGAATTGCAAGCAATTTTCCAACTGATCTCTGGTTCAACATTGGCTGAAATTGAAGGGGTTGGGACAGATGGAGGGAACGTAAAGATGGATGGATATCAGTCGTGTACTTGAGGGACCTGCAACTGGGGCTAGAGTTTATGCTGAGTGCACAGTTGGTGAAATGTTTCCAAAGAGCTCTGGAAAACATACCTGTTTTTGCAGGGATAAAAATTTGCACAAACTCATTTACAGAACATTTTTCCAACTTGTCTTTAATGTAACAAAATGTCTCGGGGCACTCCATGTAAATCCACTTTTTTCCTTGAAATCAAGCAGCATAACCTATTGTAATTGAGTGTTGCCTCTTAAGTTTTGTGAACTTGCAGTCCACCCATGCTTTTACTAACTCCTTCTTGTACTATATCCAGTAACCTCCGAACCCCTGTCTGAGCCTACACTTTCAATCCTAGTCAGTGACACCTTCCTTCCTTCCCACTTCAACCAATCTATCACCAGTGGAAATGGCTTTAGTCAAATCAAACTCACACTCTTGAATTCCTTTTCTACACTCCTGCAATTTATTGTATCTCCTTATGTCATGTGCATGCGCCTTTAACAAAGCTTTTTTAAAAAAAATTATGCATCTTACAGCTTGAGTGATGTCATTGGGTGAAGCTAAGCTGTGGCAGTCAGGTGGTAGGTTTTTTATCCTTTCGGGCTTTCTGTTTTATTTTGGGGAGTGTGTTAAAATAAGGTAAAATTTATTTATTGGTCACAAGTAAGGCTGACATTAACACTGCAATGAAGTTACTGTGAAATTCCCCTACTCGCCACACTCCAGCACCTGTTCAGATCAATGTATCTAACCAGCACGTCTTTCAGGTAACTGGGGCACCCGGAGAAAGCATACAGACACAGGTAGAATGTGCAAACTGCACACAGACAGTAACCCAAGCTGGAAATCACACCTGGGTCGCTGGTGCAGGGAGGCAGCAGTGCTAACCACTGCCACCGTGGAAGCAGTTTCTCTCCCTCTCCATGTTTTTCTCTTTGGTTTTGAAACTACAATCAGTTAGACGAAGAAGAGGCTTATTACCATCTTGCCTTAAAAAAGCTGTGCTTTGTGAAACAGATTCAACGACAACCTCTTAGTTTCTTCACAAGTGATTTTCAGCATTCAACCCCAAAAGGTGAGATTGCTGGAACAAGTGCTGTATTGTGCTTATGTGGAGGGTTTTGTGTATTGGCTGTTGCCTTTTGGTTGGAACACATTAGAGATATTCCTCAAGAGTTATACATTATTGTGGTTGTGCTTTTTTGTTTGTAATTGTTAGACGTTCTCGCCAATTGTCTTACTATACATGTTAACAATATTCTTAATTAAACTTTACTTTTGATAAAAGCTCCTCATGGGCCAGTTGAACCACACTCTCGCGCTCATCCTAGCCAAATTCAACATAAAATGTTACAGGTCAGGCGAGCTTCTGTAACACTTAGTTTTTTAACCCTGCTTCTTTAAATATGCTTTCATTCATCTGTCCAGATGTTCTGCCAGCTGTGAAGCACTTTGGGATGAGATGCTACACTGAAAGCAGTATATCAGAGAAAGTTTTTGAAGCTTGCATCTTTTATGTGTCGTGTGTTTTGAAGAAATTTTGCTAAATTCAAAATATGCACTATTTTCAAAAGAAAGTCTTGTTTAGTTTTCTCAGACGTATTTTGGGGATGTGGGTAGATGTTGGCACAGTCAGGAAATATTGCTCATTCCTACTTGTCTGAACACTTTCCTGAAAGTGATTTCAAAGGGCAGTTAAATGCAAGTTGTCTTCAAAAGATGCAGTCACATCTAGGTAATAGCAGGTAGCTGAAGGGAACTTTTCTTCCTGAAAGAATTTTATTTATTTTTTATTCAATGGATGTGTATGTCACTTGTTGCCCATCCCTAATTGCTCTTCAACTGAGTGGCTCTCTGGGATTTTAAGAGTCAAGCACATTGCTGTGGCTCTGGAGTCATGTGTAGGCCAGACCAGTTAAGAATGGCAGATTTCCTTCCCTAAAGAACACTAGTGGAGTCAGATAAGTTTGTACAACAATCATTTCATGGTCATCATTCGACTTTTCTAAAATTGAATTCAAATTTCACTGTCTGCGGTGGGATTTGAATCTGGATTATCATAACTTACATAGAAACATACATAAAAAATAGGAACAGGAGTAGGGCATTCAACCTTTTAAGCCTGTTCCACTGATCATCATGATCATGGCTGATCATCAAATTCAATACCCTGATTCCCCTTCCCCCCATATCCCTTGACCTTTTTATCCCCAAGACCTATATTTAATTTATTCTTGAAATCAGATGATGTTTTGGCCTTAACTACTTTGTGTGGTGGTGAATTCCATGTACTCACCACACTCTGGGTAAAGAAATTCTTGTCACCTTAGTTCTAAGGTTTACCCTGATCCTCAAACTATGACCCTTATAGACTCCCCCCACTATTGGGAACATTCTTTATGAATCAACCCTTTGTAGCCTAGAAATTGAAAAAAATGCACATGGAACTAGCAACGTTGCAAATTAGGGATCAAGAAACAGGCTCAATACTTGTTTATTTTGCCATATGTGATTCAAAAATAACCCCATTCTTCAGAAATGAATCTTCAAAATAAAACTGGTTACTGAAGATATTTAATTTCTATGCGATTCCCCTCTCACTCTCCTAAACTCCAGTGTATATAATCCTAACTGACTTTGTCTCTTCTCATATGACATGCTGTCATCTCAGGAATCAGCCCAGTAAACCTTTGCTACTGGTTTCTCTCTATAGCAAGGACATCCTTATCATAGAATCATACAGTGCAGAAGAGGTCCATTGGCCCATCGAATCCAATTGACGTATCAGAAACACCTGAACCCTCACGTAATCCCATCTGCCAGCATTTGGTCCATAGCCCTGAATGTTTTGATGTGCCAAGTGCTCATCCAGATACTTCTTGAAGAATGTGAGGCAACCCATCTTATGCCTCGACTGATAAAAGCAAATGTGCCACCTGCCTTCCTCATCACCCTACTAACATGCCCTTCTGCTTTCAGAGATCAGTGGGCAAACAAGCCAAGGTCCCTTTGTTCCACAGAGATTCCTGATGTCCTACCATTCATTGAAAACTCTCTTCCAAATTGTATCACCTTTTCAGGGTTAAATTCTATTTACCACTTATCTGTCCATTTGACCTATATCTTCTTATAACCCAAGACACTTTTCACTGTTAACCTTTCATCCAATGTTTGTGCCATGCACACTTACTAGTTTTACTCCCCACGTAGTACCAATGTCATTATGTCAATACTGCCTGATATATCTGCAGACTTACTTTGAGCGACAGATGCACGGGGGTCACCAAGGTCTCGCTGAGTATCCAGCTCTCTCAATTTATCCCCATTCAAATAATAATCTGCCTTCTGATTTTTGCTATCAAAGTGGATAATTTCACATTGCCCCGAGTCTTTGGATTACTAGTTCAGTAACAACACCAATATGCCACCACCTCCCCATATTTTAATGATAGCCTGAAAGCTTATTCTACTTCTACTAACTTGTATTTGCAAATTTACCTACCCTGGTGTGACTTGAGCTCGCATTCGCTGAGATGTTGGCCCAGATTGTAATAGTCCTACACCCCTAAAACACCCCTAATGTGGCAGAAACACATTATCACATTCAGCCCTTGGCCCCAAATTGTCTAAAATAATTAAAATACTTTGTGTAACGCCAGCCACATGAGGACCAACATATTATTAAAAAGAGAGCTATTGCCAGGCACAATGGGCGGAATTCTCTGGTTGCGTTGGTCTAAAAGCTGAAAGTTCCCACCTGACCATCAATGGCGTTTTGCATTCTCCACAATCTGCCTGATAAAATTCCCGTGGCATGAGAGAATCCTGGCCACTTTCTCCCTGAGCTGTTGGAGACAAATTTATTTTTATTTTGAACGACTGGTGCCCGAAATTTGAAAAGCATCAAAAAAGGAATTAAAGAAATCAGTAGTTGATAGTCAAACTGCAGTTTTAGAAACCAGGAGAACATGAGAGAAGAGGAATTCTCAGGGAAGTGGAGTGTTAAAATCTTGAACTCTGGGGAGAAAAATAAATTTGAGCAGGAAAAACTTTGATTTTAATTTTTTTTTTATTCATTCATGGAACATGGACATCACAAGCTGGCCAGCATTTATTGCTCATCCCTAGTTGCCCTTGGAGGGCTGTTGAAAGTCAAAAAAATTGCCGTGGTTCTGGAGGCTAGACCAGCTGAGGAGGGCAGATCTACTTCCCTAAAGAACATTAGGGAATCAGAGGGGTTTTTCTGACAATCGGCAATGATTTCATAGTTATCAGTAGATTGTTAATTCCAGATTTTTTTCATTGAATTCAAATTCCACTATCTGTCACGATGGGATTTGAACCCCAGAACACTGGCTGAGTTTCTGGATTAGTAATCCAGCAATTATTGCATTAGGCCATTGCTTAAGCAAAAAAGAAGGATGCGCGGGCAGCACACTTATCATAGTAATGGAAGGAAAAGACAAAATTTGGATTTTCCGAAGTATCAGTAGCAAGAATAATTGGGGTAAATTTTCATCTTCACCACCTGGTAGGAAATATGGATAAAGAGCTCCAGCTTCTTCTCATTCCATTGATTTCAATCAATGATCCATTGTAATGGGAAGATGATTTCCTGTTACTGGGCAGGAAGTGTCAATAAAAATATAAATTATTGATTGAGATAGGAAACTTGTTTATGAGAGTGATTGTGAGCGAAGTGCTAGGTGGGTCTCATAGATTTGAAAGCCACGTTCAAGAATATTGTTTTTAAATCAGATTTACGTAGTGCTGAGCTTCGTCGTAGTTAAAGATTTGGAGAAAAATAAGCGTCTGGTGTAACATTTCTTGGAGGCAGTTTTAACAGTGGAGAGAATAACACGAGTGTGAAATAATGTGAGCGACATATTGTAAGATGACATCTCAAAACAAGTTGATACAATTGCCACTCAACCAGGAGCACAACACGCCTTAACATTATAGTTAGAAACTTTAGTTGAAAAGATTGGCTTTAAAAATGGCAACCTTGATAAAAGAAATAAATGGCTCCCATCTGTGCTACTGCTGCTGACTGACCATGACTCATTTAGTAAGGTTTTTAAAAAAATATCTACTCAAAGCAGTTACACAATGAATACTTCCATGCAAGTAATTACATTAATGAAAAACTTCGCAGGAGCCAAATACCAGGAGCAAAGAGGAGGGGGAAGCGTTCTTTTTGTGTTGTGTCAGTGGGAATTGGTAAAATGCATCCAAGTATCTTGTATTTTTCTGCAGCAATATGTATATATGGCAGTCATTTTCTTTAATCCAGTGGAAATGTCACTTCCAGTATTAATAGACCATATCTCAAAATTCAGCTTGTATTTGTGGTAATTCATCCAAAAATGGGTTTGGAAATGGCTATGAGAAGAAGAACATGTTGCCGCTTTGATACAGCATGCCCCAGATGGGATTAACTCTTTCACAGAATGTAGGCATCACTAGCAAGACTGGAATTTATTCCACATCCCGAATTCCTCTTGATTGGACAGGCTTGCTGGGTTATAGGTCTGACGAGACATGGAAGCCAATCAGGTTAAGAATAGCAAATTTCCTTCATTGCTTTAGAAAACAATTTTATTTTATAGCCCATGCGATAACCAATCTTTTTCTTTATTCATTCAGGGGATACGGGTATCACTGGCTGACCAGCATTTATCGCCCATCTCTAGCTACCCTTGTTCAGTGGACAGTTGAAAGCCAACCACATTGCTGTGGTTCTGGAGTCATATGTAAGCCAGACCATGTAAGGACAGCAGATTTCATTCCCTAAAGGACATTAGTGAACCAGATGAATTTTCTGACAATGGACAATGATTTCATTGTCATCTGTAGATTCTTAAGTCAAGATTTTTTTTATTGGATTCAAATTCCACCATCTGCCGTGACGGGATTTGAGTCTGGGTCCCCTGAACGTAGCCTGAGTTTCTGAATTAATAGTCTAGCGATAATACTATTCGGCCATCACCTTCCCCCATTGTGAGATTATATTCTCACTGTACCTTAATGAAAAAATGTTCATTTAATGCCACCATTCATTGGGAAAATACTTATACCCAGAAACAAAATGCAGTTTGCCTAGTTGATGAATATTGTGCTATTTAAAAATGGAATTGGAAGTGTTGTACAAAACATAAAGGTTAGCATCAGGTGGCTGTGATATGTTATCATTTTTAAAGTTAGCTTTTACAACGTGCTCTGTTCATTTCAATATCCAACTATGAAGGAATGTAAGAAATGTTGATATGCAATCAAGCTAGTATAGGCTGTGAAGTGGAGGTAATGGTTTCCTATGTGCCTGCTGTCTTCTAAATGATAAATCCTGCACATTCGGGAGATAATGCAGAAAAGACCTTGGCAAGCTGCTTAAATGCATCCTGCAGAGAGGAGACATTATTATTATGGGATGCTCTTAATGATCAGCTTTACATTTCATATTTACTAACTGAATTTAAATTCCATCAGTTCCATGGTGTGATTTGACCCCATGTCCCCAGAGCATGGGCATTTAGGTTACCATATGACATTACAACAATGGAGTTACTGCCAACCTGCTTTAAACCAGAAATCATCTGGAGGTAGGACAAATGGCAGCTGGCAAAAGAGGACATACTGGCACTTCAGAGGAGCAAGTATAAAAGATCTATAGGAAGATTGGTGGAAAGAAATTCAGTGAAAATCATGACCAGAAAATCGCTGAAGGAAGTTAATGTGCACCTGCATTGCAATATTTAATGCATTTCAAAGTAACTCATTCTACATCAAATGCTTTGGGATGTTTCTGAAAGATGTGATAAGGTGCTATATAAATTGCAAGCTTTCGTGTGCAATGCTCAGAGGCAAATTACTATTTTATTTAGATTGCAGAGACAGCTGAATAAAGAGATAAAGAAAAGCATCAGGCAAAGAAGTTCTAACAGTATTGGGATGTTTTAGGAATAGATTAGGTTAAGTTTAAAAGACGGCGAAGTGGGAGAGGGCACTCTGTTAAAATTCCCACCATCTATGTTAGCCTAAGCCATGCATGCAAGTGCAAAAGACAACTGAACTGGATGATTTTTCTCTGCCTCCCTCCTCTGATATTACACATGCCTATCTGCAAGATGGCACAGTTGCTAGAATAAATAAGAAAATACTTAGCAGGTCTGGCAGCCTCTTGGGTGGGAACCAGAATCAATATACCAGGTAATTTCAGCAAAGTGATGGAAAAGTCATCAACGGTTCAAGCATGCATCCCTGACTCAACAATAACCTGTCCACTGACTCTGGTTCAGTTCTCCTGGGCCATTTGACTCCAGTGCTCATTGGAACTGTGGTCCAAACATGAACAAAGAAAAATAGAAAACAACACTTTGGTCTTCCAAGCCTGCACTGACCATGCTGCCCTGCTCAGCTAAAACCCCTTCCCCTTCCAGGGACAATATTCCTTTATTTCCATTCTATGCATGTATTGTCAAGACACCTCTTAAAAGTCATTATTGTATCTGCTTCCACTACCTTCCCTGGCAGTGAATTCAGGCACCCGCTGTGTAAAAGACCTGCCTTGTACATCTTCTTTAAACCTTGTCCCTTGCACCTTAAACCTGTGCCCCTTAGTAATTGACTCTTCCACCCTGGGAGAAAGCTTCTGACTATCTACTCTGTCCATGCCTCTCGTAATCTTACAGACTTCTATCAGGTCTCCCCTCAACCTCCATTGTTCCAGTGAGAACAAACCAAGTTTCTCCAACCTCACATGTCTAATGCCCTTGATACCAGGCAACTGCGTGGTAGATCTTTTCTGTACCCTGTCCAAAGCCTCTACATCCTTCTGGTAGTGTGGCGACCAGAATTGAACACTATATTCCAAATGTGACCTATCTAAGATTCTATAAAGCTGTAACATGACTTGCTAATTTTTAAACTCAGTGTCCCATACATGAGCTAATGAATGCATGAGCTAAGTTCCAGAAGGCAGGTCAGAATCACATCAGCTTTTCACTATTGGAGGGGGAGGAGGGGATGCTGAACTCAAATCAGCCACATTAGATATGGTGGTTGCCATAGCAGGCCAAAGGTTTTGTACTTTGTGACAGGTGATTCACCTCCCTGTTCCCCCCCCCACTACCTCAATCACAGATTCATATCAGGAATATTAGAGAATTAATTCCGCTTGCTTGGATAGGTGCACATCCAGCCATCAACAAGAAGCTCGACACTCCTCTGAATAAAGCAGTCCACCCACAACCTTGAACACCCTTCGGCACTGGAGTACTGTGGCCAGCAACTTTGTGGGATGCATTTCAGTAACTTCCCAAACTACCTCCAGCTGGACCTCCCAAATCAGCAGCCATCGTTACCTAGAATGAGAACATCAGCAGATGCATAGGAAACCATTACTTCCACTTCACAGCCTGTACTAGGTTGACTGTTTATCACCAATCCTTCATATTTGGATGTTGAAATGAAAGGAGCATGATGTAAAAGCTAACATCCAATGTTAATCTTTGTGTTGTATAATACTTCCAATATCCTTTCTTTTAAAATGGCATTGTATTCAGCAATTAGGCAAGTTATGTTTTGTCTGTGCAAACAAATGAACATGTCTTTTTTCTAATGAATGGTGCTCTTTAAACATTTCTCATTAAGGTAAAAATCCTAAGGTTAAATGGGTGGATGGTGGAGGGATAGAAGAGGTTTGAGAATGTCAACAGTGACAGTGATTATCGCTTGTACCATGAAATAAAATGTATTGTAAAGCCGATATAGCAATAGGTGGCTTGTTCAGTGGAATGTTGTGGGATCATAGTATCCTGCAGCGCAGGAGGAGAGTATTTAAGCACTGTATTTGGATAGCATGGTGGCGCAGTGGTGACCCAGGTTCGATTCTCAGTTTGGGTCACCGTCTGTGTGGAGTTTGTGTGAATTTCCTCCAGATGCTCTAGTTTCCTCCTACAGCCCAAGTATGTGCGGGTTAGGTTGATTGACCATGAAAAATTGCCCCTTAGTGTTGGGGGACGAGCACGGTAATTACTTGCGGCTACAGGGATAGAGACTGGGTGGGATTGTGGAAAATGCAGACTCAATGGCCTAACTGGCTTCCTGCACAGCAGAGATTCTATGAAGTCTACACCAACCATCTTTCCACCCAGCTCCTATCCCCGTAATTTCATGTATTTACATTAGTTAGTCCTCCTGACGGTAAGGGGCAATTTAGCATGGCCAATCCACCTAACCCGCACATCTTTGGAGTGTGGGAGGCAACTAGAGCACCCAGAGGAAACTCACGCAGACACCAAGAGACTGTCTGTGGGGAATCTACACAATGATCCAAGCCAGGAATCGAACCCAGGTCCCTGTAGCAGTGAGGCAAAGTATGAACAACTGTGCCACAGTGCCGTCCCCCTTGACGATGAAATGATATCAACTGGGTAGACTGAGAAAATGAGCTGATCTAAAAAATTCTGATAATAACCTGCCCCTCCTCCTTAATTGTTACACAAACTGCACATCGAGACATTGTGCAACAGATTCAAACCTGGGGAGAAGATTAAATCAGTGACGTGCATCACTTAACAAATGAAAGAATCAAAATGTGACTCATTTACAAACTCGCTTGGCAGTGAAATATTGGCACATTTGGATTGGGCTGATGCCAGTAGATTAGGGAATATGTTGGTTATTTGATAGGCGAGAATGTTTTAACGAGTCATCGAGGATCAAGGTGAGACAAGTTTTTAATTGGCTTTTGAACTCCAGTCTTCACAAAGTAGGATTTTGGGTTCATTTTTAGTCTTGCATATCAGATGGCCAGAGTAATCAGCAAGTTTGAAGATTAGAAGACGTTAATTGCAAATCCAGATGCGCGGATAGAAAATAAGGATTGCAGGTTTAATAGCACTGAACCGCGATTTGCCTCCAGAAGAGCAAGTGGAGGACGCTCTATGCCTCGAAACAAAACAGGCACGAAAGATCGCTAATGGTGTTTACATTTTTAAGAAGGGAGTGGGGAAGAGACAGAAGTCAATGAGTGTAATCGGCTGAAACTGTTTGGAATGTCCTCACGATATTTGCTCTTTAAATCTAGATTTAAAACCTGCATTGTTTCAGCTTTGAGTTGCAACGCCACCATTCAGAGATCTGTTCTCATCCGCCCTATCCCAAAAATACTGTTGTGTTTGGCACTAAGGTTAATACATTCTCAACTGCAGGCAGTCACAGGTTCCCAGAATACAATACTAAAAGCCAAAATTGGCAGCCCTTGGAAATTGAACGAATTGGGTTGCATGCCTGTTTTACTATGTTCAATGTGCAGGACCAATAGATTAATTTACATACGTAAAAATGTTTATCGTTAGTAGCAATACATGTTGAACAAAAAAAAATCATAATTTGACAAGAAGTAATGAAAAGGACAACTATTCCTTCTTTCTTCCCACATACTTGCAATTAATATATCTGTTTTTCCATCTTGCTGGCTGGGTTCCTCAAATTTCCATTGCTTTGATTGTGCTCTCTCAACGTGTCTAATTCCATCAAATCGGAAGTTTGACTTTAACTGCGAATGCTGAGCACTGTGACATTGCTGGATTTGTCTCAATCAAAGACCTATCACCACTTTGCTCTCCAGGTGGATATGGTAATCTTTGGGTGAGATTCCCTCATCTAGCCTCTAGCGGGTTTGATGGGGGGTAGGCACAGAGAAACTAGAGTATCAGAAATCTGCTAGTGTAAAATCACGTTGCAATTCTCCTAATGGCAGGTCACCCTTCCTGCTGGCTGGTGGCATGAGTGCCATTTTTATTCATTTGCAACTCATGCTCATTAAAACAGCTGCCTGCTAGTATTCCATCAGGCCTTCCAATCTTGTGTCAGACCGCTGGGAAATTACCTAAATTGGAAATCCGATTGCTAAACAGTAGCATGCAGTCCTCAGTTCACAAGAGACTTCGAGGTGAGTGCAGCATGAAGAAACTTACCTGCCGTATAGTGCTGCACTGCTCCTGATGTACTGTGCATCATTCTGCCAGTACAGACAAGTTCCTGTCTCCAGCTCTATGCTGAGTTGGTTTTCATGGACCCTCTGTGTCCCCACATTGGATCAGTACTGTGCCTGGAGTTGAAGGATATTGGGACTCTTTCCAACTGATGCACACAGCAGTGTCTATTTGAACAGCACTGTGCTGCAGAACTTATGCAACCAACGCAACAAAAGTCTGAAGTTTGACAGGGCGGGAGGAAAAATGAAGTGTGAGGTGAGGTGACTGGCATGATGAAGGGGGACTATGTGGACAAAGGACTATGCAAGGGAGGAGGGTAAGAGTGGGGGCTCAAGCTGCCAGGCAAAGGGACAAGGAGGTGGATGGTGAAGATGAACAATGGAAAGCAGAGGGAAGGCCCATGGGAAAGAAAGTGGACTGTGACAATTTGATATGTTATTGTCGCATTTATTAACATAAGTATTGTTTTTGCACGCTATATAGACATAGAGAAGGAAAGGAGAGAATGCAGAATGTAGTATTAAAGTTATAGCAAAGAAAGATCAACTTGTGCAAGGTAGGTCCATTCAAAAGCCTGACGGCAGTAGGAATGAAGTTGTTTTTGAATTGGTTGGTACGTGTCCTCAGACTTTTGTATCTTTTTCCTGGTGGAAGAAGGTAGAAGAGCGTATATCCGGGGTGCGTGGGGCCCTTAATTATGCTGGCTATTTTTCTGAGGCAGCAAGAAGTGTAGATGGAGTCAGTGGATGGGAGATTGGTTTGCATGATGGACTGAGCAAGCTCAAGGGTCTTGGGTTTGCAGTCAAGGCTGCTGAAAAAGCTCGCAAACATGGAGTCAAAGGGATATCACATTGATAACTGGAAGGAGATACATTACTTCATCAAGCATTGAATAAAGCCCAAGATGGAATGCAATGACTTTTCTTGTCAGCTTGAATCTTGTCTGTCTCTCTTGTGGGGACCATGAATTGGACTCAATTAAATTACGAATTTGGTTTTTTTGGAGGAAGCAAGGAATAGATTCCGGTTTGCCCAGTCCACTTTGAACATTGGCTTTGCAACTTTAAGTAAAATTTTGAAAAAAGACTTCAGAGATAGGATCAAGATCCAAGTGGGGCATATACACCTCACAGGTGATCGACTTGGGAGGAGGGGGATGGTGAATCAAGGAACAAACTGCTTCTTGAGGTTGCTAATCATTTCCCTCTGGTTGGCTGATATCCTGTATGGTCTGCTAAAGAGTGCTGAGCTGGAGAGAGTGATACGAGTATGCTGGACTGGTATTTAAATATAAATGCCGGGAACTTCGAACCTACCAGCTGAGGATGGATGGACAAAGAACGCTACAGCAAAGGAACAGACCCTTCGGCCACCAAGTCTGTGCTGATACAAGATGCTTTTCTAAAGACCTTTTGCCTCAATGCAGTGCATATTCCTCTATTCGCTGCCTGTTCATGTACCTGTCAAGCTGTCTCATGTTAGCAGCCCAACCAGTAATTTGGAGGAGAACTCATCTGTGCATGGTTAATGCAGTTTAAGCGCAGAATCTATTGCAGGTTCCTAACATTCCGGGCAGTGGGAAAGCCACTGCTGGAACTGCCTGTCATCACTCTTAATTTCATTAACAGAAAATCCTGCGTTTTCAGGTTCTTCCTGATTTTCAGTTTGAGCTGCAGAAGGAACTTGGAGTCGAGGAGATCTGCATGACGTTGATGAGAGTCTCTCTCCAAACTTCACTAAACGTGAATGTACCTACGACAACTCCAATCACATACTTCCTCCTATCACCTCAGTGTTTCGTTATCATACCATTTGACTGGTTTACTTTAGTTTGTTAGTTTATTTATTAGTGTCACAAGCAGGCTTACATTAACACTCCAATGAAGTTACTGTGAAAATCTCTTAGTCACCACACTCTATTGCCTGTTCAGGTTCACAGGGATAATTGAACGTGGCCAATGCACTTAATGGCTTGTCTTTCAGATTGTGGGAGGAACCTAGAGCACCCGGAGGAAATCCACACAGACACAGGGAGAATGTGCAGACTCTGCAGAGAAAGTAACCCAAGCCATGAATTAAGTGATGCTATCAGGCAGCAGTGCTAAACAAAGTGTGTCACCCAACTACTGTGCCACTGTGCTGCCCACAGCACAAGCACGAATGGCATTGTCTCAGTTACATGCATGGTGTATCATGAGTTATCTTCATTACTTTGCCGTTGTCTTCAGGCTTGGGCTTAAGCAAACCAAATCTTAAGCATGTTTAAACACCAGTTGGGAATAACAGCACATGGAGGTTCCACCCCAAGCCACTCACCGTTCTGACTTGGAATTATATCACCATGCCTTCACTGTTTCGGGTTAAAATCCTGAAACTCCCTCTCTTCCAGCACTGCGGGTGAACTTGCTACAGGGACTGCAGTGAAGCAAGAAGACAGTTCACCACCAGCTTAAAAGCAGCTAGAAGTGGACAATATATGTTGGTTTAGACAGCAGGACACCTTGTAAACAAAGAAAAAAAGACTAATTTGTAAGGTAAGCAAGCAACCTATTATGGTTGGTGGGGTTATTCTGTAAGAGGAGAGCAATAGTTTCACCTGTGTCAAAGAGAAAAAAAGAAATTGCTGACTAGCTTGTCACATTGTAAATACTCCTGCAAAGACCTCTCACAATTTGTGTTGTTCTCTGGTGACTCCAACACCTCCGGCAACCTATAAATTAAACTTCAGTAGTTTTGACACTTGTGCTATTGGGCATAGACAGTTATCCACTTGTTATAGCTATCGGCCAAAACAAGATACTCTTTCTCTCCCACTTCAAGGAAACCGGCATGAATTGATTGTCACGGTTTTATTGCGCTTGATTGTGGAGAGAACAGAACCTCGGTTGGATTATTTCTTATTCTGAGATGCATTTTGCAACTTTTCACCAACTCTTCAATATCTCGATCTACCTCTGGACACCAGAAATAATGTCTAGCTACTGCATTCATATGGACTGTCCCAGTGTGCTGAAGTTCCTCCAACCTCTGTCCTAGGTTGATTCACTGGAAATACAGCTTGCACCCACCCTCATGCTGCCATACTTCCTTCCCGGGAATGAAGATCCCACTTTTGCTGGTACATTCTGCTGAGGTGGGTGAGACCAGCTGAGAATTTTCCTGACTCAATGGTGAAAACCCACGACACAATCAAGGTGCTCAGTAAAACCCGGAGCAATGGGAATCAGGGAGAAAGCTCTCTGCTGATTGGAGCCATAACTGGCACAAAGGAAGACGGTTGTGGTGGTTGGAAGTCAATCATCTCAGCTCCAGAATATCACTACAGGAGTTCCTCAGGGTAGTGTCCCAAGCCCAACCACCTTCAGCTGCTTCATAAATGACCTTCCTTCCATCATATGGTCAGCAGTGGATGTCTGCTGATGATTGCACAATGTTCAGTCCCATTCATGACTTCTCTGAAACGGAAGCAGCCCATATCCAAATGCAGTATGACCAAGACAATATTCAGACTTAAGCTGATAAGTGGCAAGTAACATTTGTGTCACACAAGTGCCAGGTAATGACCATTTCCAACAAGAATGAATTTAACCATCACTCCTTGATAGTCAATGGCATTGCCATCACTGAATCCCCAATACCTGGAATATTGACCAGAAACGCTATCCCCACTGCTGACCTTATGATGGAAGAAAGGTCATTGATGAAGCAGCTGAAAATGGTTGGGTTCAGGACATTGTCCCAAGAAACAACTACAGTGATGTCCTGGAGCTGAAATGATTGACCTCCAATCACCACAACCAGAAACACTACTGGGCTAGACGTATAAATACTGTCACTACAAGTGCAGGTCAAAGGCTGTGAATTTTGTGGAGAGTAACTTGCCTCCTAACTCCCCAAAGCCTGCCCATCGTTTACAAGGCACAAGTCAGGAATGTAATAAATACTCTCCACTTGCCTGGATGAGTTCTGCTTCAACAGTATTCAAAAAGCTTGACACCATCCAGGACAAAACAGCTCTCGTGAATGACACCCCATCCACAAACATTCAGCCTCCCACACCCCCCCCCCCCCCCCCCCCCCCCCCCCCCCCCCCCCCCAACCGTCTAACACTGGCAGCACCATCTACATGATTGACTGCAGGAACTCACCAAGCTCATCAGGCTGTGCTTCCAAACCCATGACCACTGCCATCTAGAAAGACAACGGCAGCAGATACCTAGGTACAATACCACCTCGAGGTTTCACTCCAAGTCACTCACCATCTTGACTTGGGAATATATTGCTGTTCCTTCACTGTCGCTGGATCAAAATCCTAGATTTCCCTTTCTAACAGCATAGTGGGTGTTCCTACATCTCAGGGATTACAGTGATTCAAGAAGGCAGCTTACCACCACTTCAAGGGCCACTAGGGATGGGCAATGAATAGTGGCCTTGCCAGTGATGCCCCCATCCCATAAATGAGTTTTTCAATACTTAGCTACTTCCTTTAATTGAATGCAGCTCTCAGCACAATCCCATTCTTAGTTGTTCCATAATATGAGTTCAGAATCTCATTAATTTCAGAATAATCCAGAGCATTGGGTCCCTTAGGCATCAGTGGTTAGACAAATGCATGTAGCCTCAACATGGTGAGGAAAGCATTTACTTTATTCCCATCTCCAATTTTATCTGCTTTCAGCTAACTGTTTAACGATCATTCATAATTACTCCAGTCCTCTATGGGTTTCATTCCCCCATGGTCTCAAAATCCCCATAGTGCCATTTTACTTTCCCAATTACGTTCAGTGTTGACTCACTGTGTACCTGAATAGCATGTGCATTCAGAGCAATCTTTCAAATGGCTCAGACTTCCTCCGAATTAACTTCAGGAATTCCAGAAATGTGTGTCAATATTTTCCAGTTCTTAATTTCCCAAATAAAATGAAGAGTAGATTCCATCTTTGCCTCGTTGCCATCATTCGGCACTGAGCGAGAGTAACACATGATCAAAGACAGGCGGCCATATTGATCTAACCTTACTTACGTCGATGAAGGCAGCATAGCAGAGTGCTCAGAGCTTCCAATATGCTCCACACCCCAAATTAAATTCGGCTGGATTTGAGTGGTATCAGTTACATTTGGAGAGTGCAACAGAGTCCGTTGACATAGCCAACCTAACATCAACGATAAAAGTACCTCAGAATGTTATAAGAGGCACAATTTGGAACCATCCATCAGATTGTGGTATTAATGAATGAATTTGCTGTTAAATTTGTAAAAGATGGCTTGCACACAGTCAGACCTCCAAGCCTACCCCCATTTTGGGGTGGCAGAGTGGTTAGCATCGCTGTTTCACAGCACCAGTGACCCAGGTTCAATTCTGGCTTTGGGTCACTCTCTATGTGGCATTTGCAAATTCTCTCAGTATTTCCTTCCAGTGCACTAGTTTCCTCCCACAGTTCAAAGATGTATGGATTCCATTGATTAGCCATGCTAAAATTGCTCCTTAATGTCAGGGGTAAATATGTGTGTTTACAGGGATAGGGCCTGGGTGGGATTGTTGTCGGTGCAGGTCCGATGGGACGAGTAGCCTCCTTCTGTACTGTTGGGACTCTATGATTCTGTAATTGCTTTAAAAATCTAACCTATTTAACATACATCACTTTGAAATATAAAAAATATATCTGAGGGTTTGAACTTAGGATAACAAAATGGAGTGGGATGTATGCAACATTCATGTCATGATACTGATGCATATTTTGAGGTCAACTATCTTAAGCAGGAAAGGTCTGCCAGATAAGTGCAGCATGGAGTAACTTTGTACTGAGTGGCGATTCTGAGATGTTAGGCAGAATATTCCTGTTCTCCTCCTTCCTGGTATACAGTTGAGGTTCCATTGGAGGTCATCTTGCAGGCTGGAGTCACCATTAATTCTCTCCTCTAATTGGACGAATCCCATGGACAACACGGTGGCACAGTGGTTGGCACTGCTGCTTCTTGGTGCGAGGCACCCAGGTACAATTCTGGCCTCAGATGACTATAGAGTTTGCACATTTTCCCTGTGTTTGCGTGGATTTCGTACAGGTGTCCAGTTTCCTCCCAATTCCAAAGATGTGTGGGTTAGGTGAATTGGCCGAGCTAAATTGCCTCGTAGTATCAGGGTGACTAGCAGGATAAGTATATGGGGTTTTGGGGATAAGACCTGGGAGGGATTGGTGTTGGTGCAGGCTTATTGGGCCAAATGGCCTCTCTCTGCAGAATCTACATTTTTGTCAGATGAATAAAATTCTTGGTGTGTTTTTTAAATCACAGAAGATATTGCATTTGAGATATGGACTTGTTCTGCAAGAATTCAGTAAGAATTTAGCAACACCAATTTTTAATCCAACCGATTTATTTGATAGTAAATCCGCGAGCTTTCAACACTCTGTGTCTTCCTCAGGCAAATGCAGTGTTCTGGTCTGCAATCGCACACATCAGCACAGACAGTCAGAGATTGCTGATTAGAATGCGAATCCTTACATCTACCCTGCTATTCAAGTGTTAAAGTGGCTAACAATGTGTGTGAAGGGAATCCTGAGCATTGTCACTTGTTCTGCAATGCAGTCTATCATATTTGCAATTAAAATGCTTTCATTTAGCTCGGGGTGACTTGAAGAGTGTATGTAACTTTTACATACTTCAGATTCTCGTCTGGTCCAGTGGCTGTTTGGACAGTCAAATGAACAATTCCTTTTCTTGTTAGAAGATATTGCAACAAGATAGAATTCCAGGAAACCAATTCTGTTTCTTTTTTATTGAATTCTTGATCCAAGCATAAAATGCTTCCTATTTAGTATTTGTCCTCACAAGATGGTCTTTCTGGTTAAAAATTGCACCTGGTGATAATGTAGTGTCAGCACTTAATAGAACCCTAAATAATTTACATAGAAACATGGAAAGCAGAAGCAGGAGTAGGCCATCCAGCCTTTGAAGCCTGCTTCACCATTCATTATGATTATGGCTGATCATCAAAATCAATGTCCTGATCTTGCCTTCCCCCCTCATATCTCTTGATACCTTTAACCTTGAGAGCTCTAATTTTTTCTTGAAATCGCACAATGTTTTGGCCTCAACTGCTTTCTGTGGCAGTGAATTCCACATATTCACCACCCTGTCCTCACCTCAGTCCTAAAAGGTTTGCCCTTTATCCTCATTATGTTGTTTATATGTATTTTGTTTCTCTTTATTTATATTTGGACTTTTGCTTATGGTTCTCAATCATTTGTCACTTATGTGACAAATTCTCTAATCTTTTTGATTTTCATTTGCAAAACTTAAAATGAAATGTTACTTTTCCCACTTCTGGTGTTTTTTCTCCTCCACTATTATTACCATTAGGGGAGTTGAGTTTTGGGTATGAACTCTGCTGCCATTGGCTGATTTCCTCCGAACTGGATGTCTGTCCTTCTGTTCAGAATTGTTTTCCCACATAATGAATAAAACCATTTGCTTATCCTTGGGCAGCACAGTGGCACAGTGATTAGCACTTTTGCCTCATAGCACCAGGGACCAAGATTTAATTCCTGGTTTGAACCGCTGTGTGTGTGTGCGGAGTCTGCGTGGGTTTCCTCCGAGTACTCTGGTTTCCTCCCACAGAGTAGGTTAGGTAGATTGGCCATGCTCAGTTGTCCTTTAGTGTCCGAAGATGAGTCAGTTAGGTAATTTTGGCCGTGGGAAATGTGTGTGGTTAGGGGGACAGGGTGGGAAAGAGGTGGGCTTGGACAAGATGCTCTTCTGAAGAGTCAGTGCAGACTCGATGGGCTGAATAGCCATCTCTTACACTGAAGGCGTTCTCTGAGGATTGTACAAAATTGGAACTACATTTTCTTTTACTGGTGAAATTTAGCTGTGCAGAAACTTGATTTTGATGGCATGCACTCTAAGGAAGGTTAACATGAAGGATGTAAATTAATGCAAGTCAGACGCATGTTTTATCATTGCAGTAAATTTGGCTGAAAATATTTAATTAGGAAAATCTATTAGAGATCTTCAGGTGCCCAACATGATTTATGAGGGGCTTACAATTAAGTTAAGGATGAACATATTGATTGCATCTTTTAAAATCCATCATTTAAATCCATCAATCTCTCACATTTGCAGTCCCATGTTGGTCAATTCATTTAAATGTGAGCACTTGGTCTTTGATTGCTCTTGCGGATATGGGTAGCAGTTTTGTGATGGGGACCAGAAGCATCAGATTGATAGGTTCATTGCTCAATTCTGATTCTGTATTGTAAGCTTAAATTGCCTAATGTCTGATTGATGGATAATTTTTTAATGATACATCTAGTTACACTCAAGTGTTTGTGATCGTAATAAACTCTACACTGAAGGGGCCAGATTCAATTGAGGTTAAACGGGACATTTTATAACAAATTGGGTTGCCAACTCACCAGCATAGATTTAATTGGTGAAAGTATTGGAGGGGATTTTGTTTTACCCAGAGGGTAGTGGGAGTCTGGAATCTGCAGCCTGAAATAATGGGAGAGATGGAAAATTTTCATGATATTTAGAACTTTAGAGCAGTATGGTGGCACAGTGGTTAGCACTGCTGCCTCACAGCGTAGGGATCCCCATTCAAATTCCCAGCTTGGATCTCTGTTTGTGCAAAGTCTCCTTTTTCTCCCCGTGTCTGCATGGGCTTCTTCCAGATGCTCTGGTTTCCTCCCACAGTCTGAAAGATACGCTAGCCAGATGTGCTGTGGCTGGTTAGGTGCATTGACCATGCTAAATTCCCCCTCAGTGTACCCAAACAGGCACCAGAGTATGACGACTAGGAGATTTTCACAGTAACTTCATTGCAGTGTTAATGTAAGCCTACTTGTGACACTAATAAACTTGTCAGTGTCAGTGCGGACTCGATGATCCAAATGGCTGCTTCTTGCACTGTTGTGATTCTGTTAAAAAAAAACTTGGATATGCACTTTGAATCCGCAGGTCTATAGACCAGACACTGAAAAGTGGGATAGGACTGGATTGCTTATTTTCGGCTAGCACAGTGGGAAGAATGGCCCTCTTCTGCAGTCTGAATTTTCAACATTGTAATATAGCATTGACAAAAATACATAAGTAGGATTTGCTGTGCTGTCTAGATTGTAGCAGATATTTAAATAAATGACCCAGGTCGAGAAGTAATATGATTGACGTCTCAGTAACTGAGTTATCTTAGCTTCCTGCAAGCAGTAAAGTGACCAGTCTAGGATTTTGGTAATAATGCCATAACTCATTCATATGTCAAAAATGCAATGCAAAAGAATGAAACTAAGTTAACCAATATTTTAAAATGCTTTTAAAGAACACAAGCACAGGGCAGAATTGGAAACTATAATTGACAAGGATATAGGTCATTTCTGTTTCTTCCTCAAAAAGACAACCAGCAGATTATGGAAACATTAAGTGTTGAAGTTTGCTCTCGGCTTTTGTTTATTATCCCATTTTCCTACCCTTCTCTCTGTCTAATTCAGTACAGGCGGTCCTCAGATTTACAATACAAGAAATCATAGAAACCCTACAGTGCAGAAAGAGTCCTCCTATCCCATCGAGTCTGCCCCTACCACAACTTCACCCAGGCCATATCCCCATATATCTACCCACTAATCTCTCTAACCTATGCATTTCAGGACCTAAAGGGGCAATTTTTAGCATGGCCAATCAACCTAACCTGCACATCTTTGGACTACAGGAGGGAACTGGAGGAAACCCATGCAGACACGAGGAGAATGCACAAACAGTGACCCAAGCTGGGAATCGAACCCAGGTCCCTGGAGCTGTGCAGCAGCAGTGCTAACCACTGTGCCACTCTGAGGTGTGGTGTTTCCTAAAAGCCATGTCCTTAATTAAAAGGTCATAAGTTGGAAATGATTTTCTCATGGGAACAATGTTAAAGAATGGGTCAATTTTTCGTGAACACATGCTAAAGTTCAGTCCTTCAGGTTTTTTTGTTGTATTTACTTGAGGTCCCAGGAAGTGTTAGGTCACTTGTCTGAAGCTGTTGTCAGCCAACACATCACTGTAGGAGATTAAACCACACATACGCTGGGAGATGAGCCTAACATGGTATTGGCATATTTATCCATGTTCTCAGTATAAGTCACTGTCTAAACTAGGTACATAAAACTAGCACACATATATCTCCTGTCACACTCCACTGCTCCTTGTCCGTGTAACCTCCTTTCTATGTCTTGATACCTCTACTATAAGGTCACGTTCTTACTGGAAAATTGGAAGGAAGTTCTTCCCACTTCCACAGGTTCATTTGGGGTCAGTGACCCAACAATTTAATAGATGGACGGCGCAGAGCATCATAAGGTTGAAACCAGTGTTGTAAATCGAAACAAGTAAAGGTAAAGTCGTCATTACCCCAGATGACCATAGGCTGCTCTCTCCTTTGACGGAGAGAACTGACTGATGGTGATTTAACCTGAGGATCGCCATACCTCAGGTGAGGGGCAAGGTTGAGAAGGCGGGGACTTCATGAATAACCTCAGCCGACACGGGAATCGAACCCGTGCTGTTGTATCGCTCTGCATCATTAACCAGCTATCCAGCCAACTGCAAATCTATAAATGTTGTAAGTGCTGTTCCTTGTAACTCAAATATCATGTAGTCGAGCACTACCTGTCCTCAAACTTTCATTAATCACCATTCCCATCAGAAACATTGATGATTGCTGATGAAAATTAGAGAAAAGTATGTAGTGAAGGTAAGACTATCATATAATTTTCTTTGTAAGGTCATGAATAACAGCCTGAAAACTACAAACTGTACTGCTTCAGTCCAATAGTTTGTAATATCAGCAAGACAAGTTCTAACATATGATAGGGAACTAGTTGCTGTGGGATATTTCCAAGATGGCTGCTGGGGAAACTCATGCAGCTGAAGAAGAATGTTTGATTGCTCACTCTCTGACAATAACACAATTACTTTGTTCCCTTTCAGCTGAACAAAACCCCTTAATTTATTAAAGTGGTATCTTTTACTTGTTGCTTTTGGTGGTCCTAAGCAGAATACTCACATTTCCACAGGTACATCCCGTTTTTAAGGAATGTGTCAGGGCTGATTTCATCCCATAAAAATTAGATTTTTCTTAAAAACCAGTATTGTGTAATTCACTCTTAGAATTATAGTAAAGGTGTTCATAATGTTGGAGGTCATGGGAAATAACTGGACTGATTATTGAACTGGGAGGTGTATATGTGTGTGTTTAAGTAATTCCGTGTGTTTGAGGGGAATAGCCGACCTCTCAGCACGCAGAACAATCCAATCTGTAAAACAGGCATTTCCAGTAACATGGTACATGTGAAAATCAGGACTTAATTGTGAGAGACCATGATTGGAACTCTCAAAAACTCACCTGGAAACAAACCATTCAGTCCAACCAGTCAGTATTGATATTTAACTTGGTGGTGAGCAAACTGCATTGAATATCTATTTTGTTCTTCAGTCCTTGCCCACTGCCTAATCTTAATTTGAATGCTGACAAATAGTACCACCATCATTAACCCTAGAGGTGAGTTCCACCCCCTCCCCACCCTGCGTGAAGAGGTTCTTTTTGTCCTCTTTTACCTCTACACTCAGATTTTTAGTTTCTTGTTCCTCTATGACAGGCAGTAATTTGTAGTAAACCCTTCATCTGTCTATTATTATATACTTTTTTTATAATTTTAAACTATTCATGGAAACTTAGAAAATTGGAATCGGCCATTCGGCCCTTCAGACCTACTGCACCATTCAACATGTACATGGCCGATCCTCTTTCTCAACCCTCCATCTCAACAGCACACTTGCCATATCCCCTGACGCCTTTAGTACCTAGAAATCTATTTCTTTCTTAAGTACATTTGGTGACTTGGCCTTTACAGCCTTCTGTGGTAGAGAATTCCATAGGTGTGAGGTTAAATGACCTTCCCTGTATCCTGAGACTGTGACCCATTGTTCCAGAGCCCCCAGCCAGAGGAAACAACATCCCTGCATCCAGTCTATGCAGCCCTGTCAGAATTTTACATATTTTTATTAGATCCTTCCCTCATTCTTCTAAATTCCAGCGAATATAGGCCCAGTATCCCCAATTTCTATTTGATACATTATCCCACAACCTACCATTCTAAAATCTAATTTTTAAAGTGTTCCTTAACATTTGTATTTTGTAGTGAATCTGTGATGTACTCCCCCCAGGTCTTAATATTGTTCCTATGATGTGAAACCTATACTGCACATGGTGCTCTGACTGCGATCTTGTTAATTAATTTCCATCAGTTTGACCTCAGCTTATTTCACAGTCTTATCAACCTGAGGTGCTGTCTTTAATGTTCTGTGAATTTATAGCCTCAGGTCCTCTGCTCTCCACAGTTTCTGATATACTTTGCAGTGTGCAGACGTTTTGGAGTGGTTTGATGCGGCATGCTTAAGAGTGCTTTTGTCTTTCAAGAGGTGTAATCTTTTTTTTGTAATCATCTGTGACCTCTGATCATCTACTTTGCTTCCATCTCAGTGTCATTTTTACTAGTGGAAGTACTCTTGCATTCAAATTTATGTATGAACCACCTGGAATTCTTTTCATTTGCCTTTCATGAATTATTTGTGTTTGTCGTACACTTCTAAATATCTTTTAAGAGCTTTGGCGTAAGGTTTTCTTTAGGACACTGTGGAATTGCCTCCGTTCTACGGTTGTAGGTTGATGGTATCTACACACGTGATTCAATTTGACATTGCGTTGCTATCCATGCTGGACTTCGTGCATCGGATTGAAAACCTTTACAGATTGCAATTAATCTCCTGGATGATGCTTTGAGTAAAAGGATAAAATCGACAAGGATGTGGTTAAGAAAAAGAAAGTGTTCTTTCGAGCTCTTTTTGGACTCTTTTGTTTATTGATTATAGCAATATTGGAGAATGTCTGTTTGACTTGGAGGAAAGGTAATGTTGGCAGTTAGAGGTGGAAAATTCCAATAGGTATGTGATGGAAGAAAAAAAATTGAGACAGTTTGAATTGCAATTAAAAGAAAAAAAATGAGAGGGAGAAGAAAGGATCCCAAAGGATTATGTCCAATCCCAAAGGAAAGCCTTTGGGATTGGCCATAGCTTGGCACAACATTGAGAATCAAAGGACCTGTACTGTGCTGTAATATTCTATGAAATCCTCAGAAATGCATCTAACCAGATTTCACAACCCTGTCTGTATTGAATGTATAAATCTGATCAATCTTTTAGGACATAGGAGACAGATGTAGGCTATTCAGCCCCTTGAGTGTGCACTACCATTCTGCCCATCGAGCCTGTTAAATTCAATCATGGCTGACCATTCATTTCCGTGCCTTTTCTCCGCACACTCACCTTTGACTTTTGTCAATCTCTATTTCGGGCATACTCAATGATTGAACTTCCACAGAGTAGAGAATTGAGGTGGAGGATTCCAAACATTTGCCACAGTCCAAGTGAAAGAATAACTCCTAATTTCAGTCCAAAATGGTTTCTTCCATATTTTGAAATGGTGTTCCCTCTGGTTTAGCCCCCTGAACAAGGGGAAACACTTTACCTGCATCTACCCTGTCTATCCCTTTCAATGAGATCATCTCTCATTCTTTGAAGTTCTAAGAATTCAGGCCCAGTTTCCCCAGTTTCTCTCCATAGGATATTCCCACTATCTCATAAATCCATGCTGACTGTGCCCGATCTGATCATTGTTTTCCCATGCCCATTTATCACAGCCTTCAGAAAAGATTCCAGCATTTTTTCCTGACAACTGATATCAGGCTAACAGTTCTGTAGTTCTCCACTTTCTCTCTCCCTCTTGTCTTCAAGAGTAAGATGACATTTTTTACCTTTCAATCTGCAGGAACCATTCCACAATCTATAGAATTTTAGAAGATGATCACCAATGTACCCATTATCTCCACAGCAACCGCTTTCAATGTTCTGGGATGTAGAATATTAGGTCTCGGATTCTGATCAATCTTCATTTCATGAATTATCAGTGTTACTTTTCTAAAACTATTACTAATTTCCTTCAATTCCACATTTTTCCTCAGTCAATAGATCTCTATTTCTGGGAGATTTATTGTGTCTTTCTCAATGAAGACAGTCACAAAGTGATCATTCATTTCTCTGCCATTTCTCTATTCCCCGTTATCAATTCTCCTGACTGATTGAAATGGACTCACATTTGTCTCAGTGAAACATTTCCTTTTTACGTATCTATAGTCTGTTTTTATGTCTTTTGCTGGTTTACATTCATATTTTATTTTCCCTTTATCAGTTTCTTGATCATCTTCTACTGCTTTCTAAAATGCTTCCAAACCTCAGGTTCAACAACTATTTCTGGCAACTTCATCAACCTATTAATTACCTGCCTATTAATTTGGAAACTCAGCTCACGTTCAGGGGACCCGGGTTTAAATCTTGCCACGGCAGATGGTGGGATTTGAATTCAATAAAAAAAAACTCCAGAATTACGAAGCTACTGATGACCACGAAACCATTGCTGATTCTCGTAAAACCCACCTGGTCAGTAGCTTGAAGGAATTGAAGTATTGCTGTAAACTGCGAAATAACTCTTTAAAGAGTAGCCATTGTCTGTGTACCATCACACCTTTATGTCCTTTCCCAATCCAGACCAGCTTGATTGCCTCATATTTTCCTTTGTTTCATATTGTCCTTTGGTTTTAGACTGAGCAATACTTTCAAACATGATGTAAAATTCTATCTTGCGGTGTTCATTCATCCCTAATGGTTCTCTCACAAGAAGTTTATTAATTAGTCCTGTTTTGTTACATAGTACGAGATCTAAAGTTCAGTGGGTATAGGCTATGGCTTTATTATTAGTCATTGACCAAAAAATAGTTAGAAACCTCCTACTCCAATTTCAGACTGTTTGTTTGTGATTTCACAAATGCTGAAGTTAAAGTATTTTTTAGAAGTTTATTTATTCATATCACTAGTCGGCTTACATTAACACTGCAATGAAGTTCACAGAAATCATAGAAACCTACAGTACTGAAAAGAGGCTCTTCGGCCCATCGAGTCTGCACCGATTGCAATCCCACTCAGACCCTACCCCTAATCCGTACATGTTTTACCCACTAATCCTCTTTAACCTATGCATCTACAGTCAATTTAGCGTAGCCAATCAACCTAACCCACACATCTTTGGACTGTGGGAGGAAACCCACGTAGACACAAGGAGAATGTGCAAACTCTACACTGACAGCAACCCAAGCTGGGAATTGAACCCAGGTTCCTGGAGCTGTGAAGAAGCAGTGCTAACCACTGTGCTACTGTGCTGCCCTACTGTGAAAATCCCCTAAGTGGCCACACACCGGTGCCTTTTTGGGAACATGGAGGGATAATTTTAGCATAGCCAATGGATCTAACCAGCACGTCTTTCAGACTGTGGGAGAAAACCCTTGCGGACATGGAGAGGACCTGCAAACTCTACACAGACCCAAGCCGGGAATTAAATCCGGGTCCCTGGCACTGTGAGGCAGCAGTGCTAACCACTGTGCTACAGTACTGCATCAGATCTAAGATGGAGAGAGTTTTTATTCATACGTGGGTGACACTGGCCGGTCAGCATTTATTACCAATACTTAGTTGCCTAAGGGCAGTTGAGCGTTAACTATATTGCTTTGGCTCTGGAGTCACATGTAGGCCAGACCAGGTAAAAACAGATTTTCTTTCCTAAATGAGAGCTCCGAGCCAGATGGGTTTTTCTGACAATTGGCAATGGTTTCATGGTCATCAGTAGATTCTTAATTCCAGATTTTTTAAAATTGAATTCAAATTCCACCATCTGCTGTGATGGGATTTGAACTCAAGTACTCAGAACATCAGCTGAGTTTCTGGATTAGTAGTTTAGCAATAATGCCAAGAGTCCATCTCCTCCCTTGACATATCCAGGTAGAAATGCACTGAATTAGAACTCCTGCCTCGGCACCACCTTGCACGTGATCTGTAATATTCCTAAATTGTTACTGGGTGGAGATCAAGCCTAATCCATCAAATTGGTCCAATCAATCATCTCAATGAAACAATGCTACATAACTGTAATTAGCTCGTCTCATGGATCATTTCTCTTTATTTTTAGGGCCTTGATGGTAACCTTAGTTTTTCAGTCCAAGCATCAAAGGTATTTGAGGATTGGCTTGGCAGTCCCGCTCCTTGGAACTGTTGCTGCGCTGCGGAAAATGGTGGCAGATGAAGGCAAAATAACTCCAGATCAGGTACGGCTAAGATCTGAGTCTGATACATAAACAAATGTTCTTAATTACGTTCATCGTTGTGTTCATCTATTTGACTACACTTCAGTAAACATTGAGAATCTTAATTACTAAATCACATTAATGATCTTCCTTTCACACCTGTGCCAACTGTAAATCACCTGAGTTCTGATTGGATGGTGAATGTTATATCATCCAACAAGTTCAAGAGCTGGGGATGAGTGACACAGTCAGTCTCGTGAGCAGAGGTAACAGGTTTGATTCCACACCCCGATTCCCTACTGTCTCATTCCCAGGTTCTGCATGCCCATGTGGAAAAGGGACGAACAAAGGAGAGGTGTCTCTGGACAACAAAGGACAAAATGTCAACCACTAGCCTTGCAGAATTCTCAGTGAGAGACTTGGAAGTAAATGACTGGTTCACCTGGCTGCGAATGACGGATGTCCTCATGAAGAAAGAATCAAACAGGCAATCAAGAAGAAGCTGAACGGCTAAACTCTTGCCGTGATCTCCTGACACTTGATGACTGACCCTCTGCAGGCTGGAGATTGTGGTTTGAGGAGATATTGCCGAATAAATCTTCCTCAGTTGCTGCAGTGCATCTTATAGGGATCAGGTATTGAAGTGTTGGTTCTCCCTCCACTGATACGGGGGAATCAGTGTTTAGCTGGAGGGTGAAGCTTGGATCAAGTGGGTTGCTTTGTCCCAGATAGCAGGAAAGAGATGATGGGGGGGGAGAGGGGGAATGCTTTCAAATCGAAGGGGGCAGCGTTGAGAAAAGAAGGGAGATATCTGAGATATGGGGGATTAGAAGAGAGATTAAGTAATGGCTTCATCTCATTGTTTATCCATCTCATGGGCAGCAGAGTGGCACAGCAGTTAGCACTGCTGCCTCATGGTGCCAGGAACCCAGGTTCGATTCCCAGCTTTGGTCACTGTGTGTGTGGAGTTTGCACGTTCTCCCCACGTCTGTGTGGGTTTCCTCTGGGTGCTTCAGTTTCCTCCCACAGTCTGAAAGACGTGCTGCTTAGGTACAGTGGTCATGCTAAATTCTCCCTCAGTTACCTGAACAGGCACCAGAGTGTGGCGACTGGGGATTTTCACAGTAAATTCATTGCAGTGTTAATGTCAGCCTACGTGTGATAAATAAGTTTATTATTGTTCAATATAAGGAAGAATAAGAGTTGTCCATTTGATAATGCACAGCTGATAGGTTTCCATCACAATGGCAGTTTAAACAGAATGCAATGGGAAAAGAAGAGGGACAGTTTGCTAAACATTCTTTTAAGAACGTTTGTGTTTTCAAATTTGGGGATTCAGTCTCTCCCCTTACTGTGCTGTCTTTGGAAACGTGCACTCTTGGTTCAGGATCTGTGATCACAGAAGTATTTATATAGCAGGGAGGAATTAAAACTGGATAGTGAACTTGATGAGGAGTAAGTGCCCTTACTATGTAAAATGCAGTTAATATTTGCTGAAAGGGGCCTTGTCATTGTTCACAAACTTTCTCAATATAAATGGCATAATCCCCCCCCCCAACCCCGCACCCACATGCATTCAAAGATGATGGCCCAGATCACCTGGTCTCCAGACATGTCCAGTCTCGGACAATGACCCAAGATGTGTGTAAGGAACCCACAGAAGTCCCAACGTGCTAACCTCCATGGGAATTGTCCAGGAAGGGTAAACTCTGAATGGACAATTCCCCTTCTTCTCTGGACCCTCTGTGAAAGTTTCCAACTCTGAGCTGGAGTTGGAAACTTCAGGCAGTTCTACGTGACTTGTCTGAATCATTACCCAGGAAATATTAGACAGAAAAATCTTAATCTAACATCTTAGAACATAGAACATAGAATACTACAGCACAAACAGGCCCTTTGGCCCATAAGTTGTGCCAATCGTGTCCATATCATATCCATACTTACCAGCCCTATCTATAACTCTCAATCCCATTAAATCCCATGTATTCATCTTGGGTAACTGCAGAACTGATCTCCCAATTGCACACTGATCCCCTCAACCCCAGACTCTATTTCGGCTAACCCCCAGCCCGATCCAACAATTCCATCAACCAGCTGAATACTCTATTGACCAGACCTGACTACTGCTCACCACACAGCTAACCCCCAATACAGTCAGGCTACACTCCTTTCCCCTCCCCAAACTCAGCTTCCGCCTCACACAATTCCACCTCACCAAGCAGCCTACCCACCTTCCACCCCACCCAACTATCACCCTTCATTTTTATTCATTTATGCACGGTGAGCATTGCTGGCAAAGCCAGCATTTATTACTCATCCCGAGTTGCCCTTGTGAAAGTGGTGAACTACTACCTTGAATGTAACAGTCCATGTGTTGTAGGAACACTCAGTGCTGTTCGATTCCAGTGTCTCGATCTGTGCCAGGGTGGTCCATCCAGTTCCATTCTTTTCACACTTTGTAGCAGTTTGAGGTGCTTGTTAGGCCATTTCAGAGAGCATCTAAGATTGTTGCAGGTTTGGAGTTAAGTGTATGTAGGTTTAATTTCCTAAAGGACATTAATGAAGTACGTAGATTTTATGGCAATCAGCAATGATTTCATGGACACATTAGGCTATCTTTCAGATTTATTATTCGAATAATTAGCTGCTGTAGTGGGATTTGAACCCATACCTCAAGCATTGGCCTGGGCCTTTGGATTACCCGTCCAATGCCCATGCTTCACCTCATGCACCTACCTCATCGCCCACCTGTAAACTCTACCCACTGTCCACATCTGCCACATGCAAACCGTACCCATTTGGCACCTTACCTACCTGCCAATCTGCTGACTTCATCGACTTGCCACCTCACACTGTTGCAAACCCACCATCCACATTCACCCACCTGCCACCCTAACTATCCATCTCTCATTGACCTGCCGTGTCACCCGTATACTCACTCATTTCACCCATCGATCCTTCCCATGACCCTGCCCATTCACCTGGAGTACTGTACGCGGTTTTGGTCCCCTTATTTGAGGAAAGATATAATGGAGGCAGGTTCAGAGGGGGTTCACTAGATTGATTCCAGAGATAGGAAGAGAGATTGAACAGTTTAGACTTATACTCTCTGGCTTGTAAAAAAAAAAGAGGGGAGATCAGATTGAGGTATACAAGATAATAAAATGTATGGATAAAGTAGACCTGGAGCAGATGCTTCCTCTTGTGGAACACTCTAGAATGAGAGGTCATAGTCTTCGAATAAGGGATAGCAAATTTAAAACAGAGTTGAGAAGAAACTCGCAAAAGATTGTGAATCTGTGGAATTTGCTACCCAAAGTGCGGTGTCTGCTGGGATAGTGAGTAAATTTAGGAAGAGTTAGGTTTTCAACTGGGAACGGGTTGAAAGGTTGTTGGGGGGAAGGCAGGAAAATGGGGTTGAGGAGCAAATCAGCAATGATCGAATGGTGGAGCGGACTCGATATGGCCCAATTCTGCTCCTATATCGTATGAACTAGCATTCATTGATTCATTATTATTCACAGTTAAACTTACAAATACAGTTTCTAACGTGAAAAGTCAAGATACTTGTCTTCGACCCGACGGAGTTCTTTGATGGATGCTGCACTGTGTATATCTGGAGAATTTGGGCTTGGATGACACAGCAAGAAATGTACTTCATATTGGAGCATGGAAACACTCGAGCAGTGTGGCAATGCAATGATAATTGCCATTCTGCAAAAAATCCCAGCTGATATTTATTGGACAGAAATTATTCTTCAAAACAACTTGAGTTATCAATAATTTTGTGACCTCCACTTCTCTGTTATTTTTCCAGATAATTTTAACGGAGGTCTATTCTAGTGGATTTGAGCGTTCCTTCTTGGATGAGGAAGACTTGAACGTAATTGGTGAAGGCGACAATGTTTATGCATTTCAGGTCCCACTTCTCCGAGGAAGCTCTGCTGCTCCTACTCGACAGTCAGGTGTGTGAGATAGTCAGCTTTGTTCAACAGCGGATATGATTCTGTTTCCTGCTTGATTTATGTTCAGTGTGTCCTGGTGAAAATAGGGCAAAAGTGCATGTTCCCACGTGCACACACAAATGCATGTGCCCATGCATACACATATATGCATAGTTAGGTGCAGGAAAGGCTGATAAAAACATCAATCAAATTTAATGTTTGTCCTTTTCACCAGTCTTGCTCATCAGAGTGAAAACAAAGGTTAATAATTCTCTGATTCATTCTAGTCCACCACTCGAGCAATGCTTCTTTTAATGTTCTGTTTCTCTATGCAGACATGTACGCACACATACTCACACTTCAGACACACACAAATACTGCATTCCACCCAAGCACATGCATGCGTATACACACATCTTGTGTGCACACATATGCCACTCCCACCCACACATGCACACACAACACATACACACACACACATATATCACACACCCACACACATGCCAAATATAACACACTGGCAAGTGTTCACTTACTTTCCTTTTGAAAATTTCCATATTTCTGATCACCATTTTCTTTTGGAATGGATGTTTTAAATGGCGTCTCAATGCAGTGCTGTTTCATTTACTGTCTGTTGTGTAAAAGCAGTTTCTAGTTTGGGTCAGGGTGATCCTGACTAAAAGTGACCTTCCAAGTCTTCTGCCTCTCTCTCATCCTGTTGTAAACGACTGCACTTGTGGCCAGCAAGAATTGGCAGTAGGTGTTTGCGATAGTACAGTTCAGATCTGATTTTTATACTCCGCGCAAACACTAACTCATTGTCCTAAAGTAAAAATGAGTTTTGAATGGAAAATGGGCCCTTGTGGTTAAAGTGAAGATATTTAGTAGTGGCAGGAATGCTTTATTGTGTGAGATGCTTTGCATGTTATTTGACCTTCTTGGTTCAAACACCTATTGTAATATTTTCAAGTCTTCATTTCCATTGAAATGCATAATTGGTTATGTTGAACACTTACTATTTTGTGATATCATTAACAGATGAACTTATATATCGATTGATCTGAATATGATTCAGCCATATTCTCAACTCACCATTTCCCACTGCCATGAGAAATTTGTGGACAGACACGTTAGAAAGTGCTTGTTAAATTACAACCACTGTTATGTTGTATTTTGTATTAATGAGTAATTTTGCTATGTGCTGGTAGTAAATTCAAGTCCTCTATTGCTTGCGGTGTTGGTGCCTCCTGACTCTGCAACTCAGCCTTCAGTGTGCTCAGACCTTTCCAAGCTCTCATCTGATGGGGCAAAGTAGTATAGACAGAGTGCCACATTGTGAAGTGCCACATTCAAAATCCATAAAGGACATGTTGCTTGTATTTAAAGCACCGACTTATCCAGGCATATCTTGATGAATGTTTGGAGCCATGCAGTGTGAAAGCTGAAGAGAAATTGGAAACACTTTAAAGCTTTGAATTGATGACTGATTTTGTGAGGTCTATAAGCCAGTGAGTAATACAGATAAGCTAAATCTGTAGTATTTCAAAATTGAACTGGCAGCAAGTGCTGTGCGTTAGTGCCCCCCCCAACTGGGATGTAAAGGTCAGTAAGAATCCACCCAGGAAAAAGGCAACTGTCCCAAAGCTATTGTGTGCATGCAACAAGGCATTAATTTGCACACAGCCAAGCATCTGCTCCTATCGTGGAAGGAAATACCACCTTCGAACTCTGCCAGCCAACATATTCTCAGCAGCACCAGGTTTGAGCTGGGGCTGTAACCAGAACATGAAGAAGTGGAGGTTCTGGAAACTGGATTGAAAGCAAATCCGGGGCTTCACCCCCAGATGGTTAGGTGCACTGGTTTTTGAAGGCTCTGGGGACAGGTTAAAGGTTGAGGGCAGGGGGGATGCTGGTAGCCTGTCAAGACCTTAGGCAGGAGGAATCCTGTGATAGGCACAAGGAAGACTTCTCTCCCACACCACCCCCACCACTGGCAATCTTGCCTCATTCCAGTTCAGCCAGTAAAGACTGCCCACTTACCCCAGGCCTCCTGTGGGTTAAATAGCAGTGGGAACACACACTTGGCCACCAAAAGACTTCATTAGGCCCCAAAACAAATTTGATCACCCAGCACCGCCACTCTGTCCCCTAACACACCAATGGAGTTCATTAAAATCCAGCCCCAATTCTAGGAGGTACAGATTCACATTTAGAATTGATAATGTGGTTGGCAAATGATATCAGGTAACATGAAGGAGGCAAAAAACCCAGTATAATTTCTGAAATGTTGGGATGCCAGAGAGACGGTAGAGTTATTTCTAAACCAAGTGGAAGACCTGGTCTTTGCCAATAAGTTTTAATGAGTAAATTAATTGGAACCAAGATTGAAATCATTATATATTGACAATTGGACGTCTTAAATACAGGATGTTTTTTTTTCTCCAGGTTTAATTTGAAAACCTTTGTCCTGTCCATTTGTCTCTTTTACTGGGACTGTATTAGTTGCTGATCAATTGCCAATTTTTTAGAAATGTTGTATGAACTCAATGTAAATGATTGTGCCGTGTTCCAGGCAGTAATTAGGAGCCATGCAATTTGGTTCCTGTTTTCCATTAAGCTTGTTCTTGTTTCAAGTGTCAGAGTAGAAGGGAAGTCTAGCATTTCCATAGACTAATGCAACACTGAATGCCATTCAGCCTATTGAGGTTAGAACCTTTCAAGAACAATCCAGTCAGAGTCACTGAGAGCTGCAGCACTAAAAAAGGTCCTTTAGCCCATTATGTCTGCATCAGTCAAAAACAACCACCAAACCACCAACAAATTCTAATCTCATTTTCCAGCACTTGGCCCATAGCCGTATACGCCTCGACATCGCGAGTGCATATTTAAATACTTCTGAAATGTTACGAGGCTCTTTGCCTTCACCACCCCTTCAGGCAGTGAGTTCCAGATTCTCACTACCCTCGGGATGAAAAAGTTTTTCCTCGAAACCTCCTGTCCCTTACCTTAAATCTACCCACCTAGGTCATTAATTCCTCCACCAAGGAGAAAGGTTTCTTCCTGCCTAATCTGTTTTTGCTCCTCATTATTCTGTATATCTCAATCACGTCCTCCTCTGCTCCAGTCTATCCAATCTCTCTTCATAACTAAAAATCTCCAGCCCAGGCAACGTCCTGGTAAATCTTTTCTACATCTAGTGCTATCACATCCCTCCTGGAATGTGGATTTCAGAACTGCACACAATATCCCAGCTTTGATTTGATTTATTATTGTCATATGCATTTATATTCAGTGAAAAGTATTGTTTCTTGCTATCCAGATGAATCATACTGTTCATAGAGAAGGAAAGGAGAGAGTGCAGAATGTAGTGTTACAGTCATAGTTAGAGTGTAGAGAAAGATCAACTCAGTGTGAGGTAGGTCCATTCAAACATCTGTCAGGGTCCTAAGAATTGCCAAATCCGCAAGAGATTGAATTAGACGATTATTAGAGAGTTTAAAAGAGTTAGAATAAAGTTTTAGAAGCATAGAGCAAGAGGAAAAGATAGAATTAGAAGGTATGCTGGGCACAGCTTGCAAGAAGTCACCTCGCTCCAAGCGCCATCTCCAATGTTTTGTATAATTCCAGCATAATGTCACTTGCTCTGAAACTCTATACCTCAGCCAATAAAGGTAAATACCATATGCCTTTGTTTGATATGCAAAAGAGTGACCATATACCTTTGTTTATTTGTTTGTTCCACTCTTCTCTTTCCCTATTTCTCTTCAGTTCCTTTCTCTTTCAGCACATCTGCTATTCCCCCGAGGAAGCTACAATTGAGCATGAAGCACCAGCCATTTAGTAATGCAATCTAAATGTTAAGCATTCATTATTTAAACTGTCACTCATTTGCTCTTAGTTCTTTTGCCAATCATCTTAAATCTGTGCCCACTGATTTATTGATCCTTCAGCCCTTGGAGACAGTCACCCAAGCTGGGAATCGAACCTGGGCCCCTGGCGTTATAAGGTAGCAGTACTAACCACTGTGCTGCCCTATTGGTTGTTTTTCTGATGGAAGGAGGGTTTATACAATTACCCAAGGATTGATGTTGGCATCCCTGATCTTCCTCATAAATATTCATGATCTAGGCTTTGGTATTCAATTTCAAAATTTGCAGGTGATGCAGAACTTAAAATCCATCATTAAAATGGTAGCAACAAAATCATAATACAATCGGGCAGAATCAGCATGGTTTTATAAAAGGAAGATCATGTTGGACAAATTTATTTGCATATCTTTGAAGATGTAATAGAGTGGCTGAAGGAAAACCAGTGCATTCAGACTTCAAAAAGGCATACAGTACGGTGTCATATAAAAGATTACTGCACAGGATAAGAGCATATGGTGTTGGGATGATACATTGGCATGGATAGAGGATTGGCTAGCTAATAAGAAACAAGAGAGTTGGGATTAATGGATCACTTTCAGGTTGGCAAACTATAAATAGCGGAGTGCCACAGGGATCAGTGCTGTGACCTCAACTATTTACAACGTGTATTAATGACGAGGATGAATGAACCAACTGTACTGTAGTCAAGTTTGCTGATACGAAGATAGATAATAAAGCAAATTGCGATGCACAGGTTCTGCGTACAGATAAGTGAGTCAGCAAAATTTGGCAGATGAAAATATAATGTGGGAAAATGTGAGGTGGTCCACTTTGGCAGGAATAATAGAAAAGCAGAATATTATTAATTAAATGGAGAAAGAGACTGCAGAATATTCCAGTGCAGCGGGATCTGGGTGTTCTTGTACATGAATCACAAAAGATTAGCCTGCAGGTACAGTAAATAATTAGGAAGGCAAAATGAATGTTGGCCTTTATTACTAAGAGAGAGATTATAAAAGTAGGAAAGTCTTGCTACAACTGTACTGAACATTGGTGAGACCAATGTAAGTACCGTGTGCAGTTTTGGTCCTTTGTTTTAAGGAGAGACATTCTTGCATTGGATGCAGTTCAGAAAAGGCTAATTCCTGGATGAAGGAGTTGTTTTATGAGGAAAGATTGAAGAGGTTGGCCTGCAGACATTGAAGTTTAGAAGAGTGAGAAGTGATATTAAAACATGTAAGGTTCTGTGAGGGGTCTTGGTACTTGACAGGATAGACACTGAGAGGATGTTTCCCTGGTGCGGAAAATCAAGAACAAGCGGAGACACAGTTTCAAAGTGAGGATCTCCTATTTAAAGCAGGAATGAGGAGAATTTATTTCCTCAGAAGGCTGTTAATGTTTTGAATTCTTTCACCCAGTGAGCAGTGGACACTGCTTATTGACCAGCAGTAATGCAGTGGTCAGCACTGCTGTCTCACAGTGGCAGGGACCCGGGTTCGATTCCTGGCTTGGGTGACTGTGTGGAGTTTGCACGCTGTCTTTGTGTCTGCCTGGGTTTCCTTTGGGTGCTCCTGTTTCCTCCCACAGTCTAAAAGACGTGCTGATTAGGTGTATTGGCCAAGCTAAATTCTCCCTCAGTGTACAGGCGCTGGAGTGTGGTGACTAGAGGGTTTTCACAGTAACTTTATTGCAGTGTTAATGTAAGCCTACTTATGTCAGGAATAAGTAAACCAACAAACTTGAATATACTCGAGGCTGAGTGGGGCAGACTTCAGTTTAACAAGGGAGCCAAGTGTTAATGGGGAAAGGCGGGAAAGTGGAGTTAAGGCCATATCAGATTAGTCATGCTCATAATTGACTTGTCAAACAGGCTTCAAAGTCAAACGACCTGTTCCTGCTCCGATTTCTTATGTTTTTATGTTGAAAGTATTGTGAACTCTGAGGAAGGCAGCACAGAACTTCAAAAGAAGGTGGACAGATCAGTGGAATGGGCAGGCAAATCTTGTTATTCACTCATGGAAGATTGGTGTCAGTGACTGGCCAGCATTTATTGCCAAACCCTAGGCGATGCAGGGCAGTTGAGAATCAATCACATTGCTGTGGCTCTGGAGTCACGTGTTGGCCAGACTGGGTGAGAATGGTGGATTTCCTTCCCTAAAGGAGATTAGTGAACCAGATGGATTTTTCTAACAATCGACAGTGGCTTTGTGGTCATCAGTAGATTCTTAATTCCAGATATTTTTTATTGAATTCAAATTCCACTATCTGCTGTGGCGGGATTTGAACCTACGTGCCCAGATAGCGATAATACCACTAGGCCATCATTCCCCTAAGTGGCATTGAAACTTAGTGCAATGAAGTCTGAAGTGATGCATTTTGGTTGGGAGAATTTAGAGAGACAGAAGACTTAGCTAAAATAAAAGGTACAGGAACAGAGAGACCTGATGTTACATGTATAGAAACCACTGACACTCATGCTTGAAGAAGAGAAGGTGGAGAGGCAATTTGACAGAGATATTCAAAATTGTTAGTGGTTTGGACAGAGGACTTGGGGCAAAGTGGACTTCATTGGTGGAAGGAAGGATCGAGAACCAGAGATTTGAGTAATGGCACCACATGAAATATCTTTCTTTTAAGCAGTGCGTGGTAAGGATCTGGATGCTCTGCCTGAGAGTGTGCTGAAGGCAGCTTCAGTCAAAGCATTCAGGGTGAAATTGGATTGTTAACTGAAAAGGAAGAATTCTAGTGCTATTGGTAGAAGGCAGGAGAGGGTCACCAGTTGAGATGCTCGATCAGAGATTCAGAGAGAGGCATGATAAACCAAATGGCTTCCGAGTTTGCTAGGACCATTCTATGATTATGCCAATGTACAGACCTCGCTGAGTGTCATCCCCGGTATAAACGGTATTTGTGCATTGAGCACACAGTTAGAAAATCAGTCCTTGAGATTTCACACAAATGTGTGGATGGGAGGAAGTATACTACATCAACGACTCTGTAGGAGAATGTGTGTATTGCTTTTAAACTTCAAAACATAGGACACTTCCATATGCAGCAAAATGGGATGTGAAGAGGCCATTTTACATAGAATCGCTACAGTGCAGAAGGAGGCCATTCAGCCCATTGAGTCCTCACTGGCTGTCTAACAGAATATCTTATCCAGGCCCTTTCCTATGCTCTATACCTGTAATCCCACACACATTTATCATGTCTAACCTATCAAACATTCATACCTTAAAGTAAAAGATTATTTATTCGTCACAAACAGGCTTACATTAACACTGCAATGAAGATACTGTGAAAATCTCCTTGGGACACTAAGGAACAACTTAGCCAATCCAACTAACCTGCACATCTTCGGACTGTGGGAGGAAACTGGGGCACCCGGAGGAATATGGGCAGAACATGCAAACTCCACATAGTCACCCAAGGCCTGAATTGAACATGGGTCCCTGGTGCCGTGAAGCAACAATGCTAACCAACCATAGTACCACAATACTGCTTTATATGAAATAATTTATTTCATTCCGATATGTAGTTCAAAGAAACAAAACATAACTCTAAAGTAAAAACAAAATTCTATTGCGGAACAAATGGTACACCACATGGGTAGTTCAGAATTTGAATATAAAAGCACATATTTTGAGTGCCGATATTTGAAATTCTAATCATTTTCAATTTATCTGGCTGACTTTCTAAAGCCTGATATTTTTATCTAAGTGTTCAACAGAAGGGATTCAAATTACGTCAATTGCACTTGTTTTCATGGCTTTGAGGAGGCTTCAAAAATTAAACTGGCTCATTTAAGGCACGAAGCTAGACACTAGACATGTTTTGAAAGCTTTTGACTTAGTTTTTTGAAATTTACTAAGAAGGCGACTGCTGTGTTGCAGTATAACTAACAAATGGTTCTGGCTGTTTTTGAAAAGCCATTTTCAGTCACTTAAAATCAGAGTACTCGGGTCGAGAATTTATCAAATGTTTTTCTTGTGTGATAAACACATTTTCAGCGGTATTAATCAAAGTGGAAATTATAGTAAAGAACTGTTTTTTGGAGCAGAATGCATAGTTAGGGAATAATTGCGTTCTCCAACCCTGCCCAATTGCTTTGGGAAACTCTTGACCTCTTATCTTCAACTTGCACAAGGATGATAAATGTTTGGTCTGGCATCCGTTCTTTTTGTCTCTCTCTTTCACCCATCCCCCCTGATAATGGGCTTTATTGTGCTGTTGGAAGAAAGTAAAGAGCACCCGTCTAAAATTATGTTCAAACAAACTCTCCTGGAAATGTCATATCTACTTATTTCCCTCATTGCTGCAATTGGGAGGTGGGGGGAATGACCAAGTGGCGTTATTGCTAGACTATTGATCTGGAAACTCAGCTTATGTTTTGGGGACCTGGGTTCGAATCCCGTCACGGCAGATGGTGGGATTTGAATTAAATAAAAAAAATCTGGAATTAAGAATCTACTGATAACCATGAAATCATTGTCTATTGTTGGAAAAACCCATCTGGTTCACTAATGACCCTATAAGGCGGCACAGTGGCATAATAGTTAGCACTGCTGCCTTTCAGCGCCAAGCACCTGGGTTCAACTCCAGCCTTGGGTGACTGTCTGTGTGGAGTTCGCATGTTCTTCCCATGTCTGTGTGGGTTTCCTCTGGGTGTTCCGGTTTCCTCCCACAGTCCAAAGATGTGTGGCTTAGGTTGATTGGCCATGGTAAATTGTCTCTTGGTGTCAGAGGGAATAGGAGGGTAAATATGAGGAATTGCAGCGTTGGGATCTGGGTGGGATTGTTGTTGGTGCAGGCTCAAAGGGCTGAACGGCTTCCTTCTGCACTGTAGATTCTGTGAAAGGAAATCTGCCTTACCATATCTGGCTTACATGTGATCCGGGAGCCACAGCAATGTGGTTGACTCTCAACTGCCCTCTGAACAAGGGCAACTAAGATACGCAATAAATGCTGGCCAGCTGACGATGCCCAGGAGTGAATTTTTTAAAAATGGTGGTTTTGTCTGCTGGGGATTCTAGATCACAAGGGAGGGAAGGAGGGGAGCACAGTCTCAGGATGAGGGGGTCGGTCATTTAGTGGACTCGAAGTGAACCGTTGAAATTCTCTACCTTTGGAGGGTGGTAGTTACTACATCAAAAATACATTTGGAGATGAAATTGAGAGGTTTTCTGGTCTCTTGGGGAATCAAGGGGAAAGTGGGTAGGAAAGTGGAGTTGAGGCAAAAGCTAAGCCACAATCATATTGTCTAGTGAGGCAAACTCAAGAGGCCACGTCATCTACCCCGCAACTGTTTTTAACATTCGTAGTTGAGCGTAGGTTAGGAAAACAGGTCCAAAATGGGGTCACGTGCAAAAAAATACAAGAGAATGGATGGCACATGAAAAATAAGACTGTCAAGCAGCAAATTGGACGTGGGTGAACCCTAATACATTTTATTGTACAAACTGGCTAGTTTGAGAGCAACCCAATTTAAAATGAATTCTCTGCAACAGATTGTAATTGATCTGAAGCAGGTTTCTCTATATCCTCACCAACTCACTTGTGAGTATTGGACTGAAGAAAATTCAATGCATTTGCCTTTTAGAAGCAAATAATTTTGAATATGTTTCCCAGGAGGAACAAATTGTTATTATATCTGTTTCAGTTTGACATTTGAGCTTCCAAGTACAGGAAGGCTGATGGGGTGTTGTGACACGCAAATTTTTTAATCCTTTCACGAAATAGGTCAGTGAATAGAATTCGAGCTTTTTTTGCTAACTAAGGCAGTGAAGGATTTTGAAATGTTCCCTGATAGCTGACAGCTTTGTTAGATAGATAAGTGAGATTTGGAGTTTCAGGAGAGTACAAATGTTTCACCTTGAAGATTTGTCTGCATGTGCACACGCTCTTTCTGTGCAGTGATCTGCTTTTTTTGAAAAAAAAAGCTTACCTTCGCCAGTAGCATTTGCTCAAAAAAAAACACTCATTTTGATTGGAACTAGTTATCTGAGCACCTGGTGCAAAGCTTTTGAACATCATAGCGCCTGAGCTGTTCTACTCAGAGGAGGTGATCAGTTCTGGCCTCGCCAACTCAAATTCCAATCATGTATTACTCACATGTCAAGGGTAACATGCAATTTTTCTAGGCTAAGAAACTAATAGGTTGTTCCCTTTCTCCACAAGATGATGAAAAGGAACAACTATGTACTCACCATGGAAACATCAGGGATTAAATGCATTCCTATCACTGAACAGTGACATATATCCATGATAAAACTGGTGTGTGTTGGATCTCTGCTCTCTCGCTGACCATGAGAGACAGATACCTTATCACCCCAACTTAAATTCCACTTACTCACAGTTTTCAGATTGTTTCCTTTTTTTTGTTTCTCGTTACACACCCACTGTGAGGTGTATTTGTGATCTAGGTTGTAATAGAAGCCTGCTGATTTTTCTGGTTATTGGTTTTCTGTATCCTTCATCCCTTTGTTTCCACACGGTAATGGTAAAACAGAATTCCAGTTGAGCAGGCTGGTGTCCTTGTTGCATCAAAGTTTCCATTAGAAGGATCTTTAAGATTGAAGTTCTCGACAATGTTTGAGGCAGATTAAAGTTTAGTGTAAATTGAGCATGGTACTGCTGCTTGTGTATTTATGTATTTCTTTCTTCTGATGTGATTAGAAATCTTACAACATATATTTAACTGGCTTTAGCCTGGATGATCAGGTCTGTCATTATATTATTTTGTACCTTTCACAGTGAGTAGGGAGTAACTATGACTCTTCACTTTGCGGTGCACTCCCACTGGGGAGTGATCCGGCATAGTTACCAGCTGTGATCGATATTTGCGTGCTTTGCCCATCACAGACGTTGGTGCTGCCTCCTCGTTGGCTCCGCCAGTAACCTTGATCGCTTTGGATCAAGGGCTAAACGACCAGTTTCCGCGACTTGAGTGGAAACAAAACCACGCAATGGGTGATCCGGATGCGGCTGCAGATGGATCGGCGAAAAGAAATGAATGGCTGCCAGGAAGGCAGGTTTCCGGTTGGATTGCGAACCAGAGAAACAACAACCCCACAGACGAGTCTGTAACCGCTCTCTGTGAAAAGTTGCAAAGGCTAGGTTACATGGTAACTAACTCTAAAGAGTTAGTGACAAGATTAGTCTCGACCCAAACGGAAGAGCTGGTCTTGACACAGAGACAAATTGCTGGGCACTATTGGAGGGTAGACTCGGGTCCCAGGCCTGAGGACCCAGTCACTCCAATATGTGATGACGAAACACCTGTTGTAGAGGAGTCGGTCTGGACGGTCCATCCAGCCGAGGAAGTGGAGATAACCTCCTGTACCTTCTACAACAAGGCATATTTAGCTCTGAATAAGGGCTCGGGAGACAATGGTAACATCAGAAATACCGCAAGCGATGGAGGTGCTCAGGATGAAGGCACCTTCATCGAGACAGTTACAATAGCACCTACAGAAGACCGCTCAGAGGTTAAGGAAGTGGTGATTCATTATCCTACTGATGCGTTGTATTGCAAGCCCTGCAATTCCATACTCCCCATGGTTGGGGCTTTCAGAGAGCATTTCAAGACAGTGCACAGGACCAAAAACATCGTGACCAAGTGTGCTCGATGCGGTAAGCCCGGTGAATTCCACTCGATTGCCTGCCACTACCCAAAATGTCAGGGCGAGAAGCCTCTGGCAGTGGGACAGTATAAGGGCGGTGTATGTGAATTGGCCTTCACCACAGAGAGTGGACTCAGCCAGCATGAGCGACACTGTCACCCGGTACTCCGCAATGAAAAACGTGCGGAAAAGGCACTGCCTAAGCCCTCAGCCAAACGGGGTAGAAGTAAGAGAGTATGGTCCGAGGAGGAGGAATCGTTCCTTGAGGAGCTTGAAAAGAGATTTGCTGGTACGCGTTATATCAATAAAGAGATTGGGAGTATCCTAACAACCAAAACGGCCAAACAAATATCTGACAAGCGCAGGTTGCTGGCAAATGCGCGCAAAACAGCGAACAACGCACTCCCAGTTGTTGCTGAGAACCCAGACTCCGAGCAGGAGCCTGAGGAGGCAGATGTCGGAGATCCGGTACTGCAGGTGAGTTCCATCAGTCAGCCCAAGGCTCACGTCCCTAAGCATAGGGAAGTGGAGAAACACCTCAGGAACGACCCCGACAATCAAGCCCTGGCAGTGGGTATAATTGAGAGCATCACCGACCTTCTGATGAGCGGTGCGACAAAAGGGCAAAGGAAGTCTGGTCCTAAAGAGAAGGCACATCAGAAAGTTAACCAAAGGCCTCGGCACGCGGTTAATAGTGGTGAAAAGAAACGATTGGCAAAGGAGAAATCCGTCTTTAGAGCAACACAGCTGCTCTATAAGAACAATAGGCGTCAGCTTGCCCGACAGATCATGGGCGCGCCCACACAAATGAAATGTCCACTTACAATTGAGGAATTGGAGGCAAGCTTTCGGGAGAAACTCTCCAGCCAGAACAATAAAGCAAACATCAATAAGTTCCAAGCATACAGTGGGAAAACCGACAACGGTGAGTTAATGAAGCCGATCACCGAAGAGGAGGTTACGCAGGCCATCAAGGGCATTAATGAGGATAGCGCGCCTGGACCGGATGGTCAGAAATTGGAAGACATCCGGGGTATTCATGAAGCCTGTGAAACCCGCATACCTCGCCTCTTCTCTTTGTGGTTGGCTTCAAAAACGATCCCAAACTGTATGAAACAGAGCCGAACGGTCCTGATCCCCAAATGTGAGGACAGGGAACACCTGAAAAACATTGACAACTGGCGACCAATTACCATCGGTCCATTGCTGCTGCGCCTATTCACAAAGATCATGGCGAAAAGGCTGAGTGAGACAGTCGACATAAACCCGAGACAGAAAGGGTTTTTGGCAGCTACTCCCGGATGCAACCAAAATATCGCAGTGTTGCAGAACATTATGAAGGGAGCCAAGAAAAACCACAAGGACCTCGCAGTCGTCTTTGTTGATTTGGCGAAAGCGTTCGACTCAGTTAGTCACAAACTACTCATAAAAGCACTACAGAGAGTCAAGCTACCAAATGCCTTTGTGGAGCTCATCCAGAACCTCTACACTGGCAACACAACGGTGGTGGAAGGCGAGAAATCTAAAACCACCCCAATAATGATCGAGAGGGGTGTCAAGCAAGGAGACCCGCTCTCACCGGTACTATTCAATATTGCCTTGGATCCGCTGCTATGCAGTCTTGAAGCGGCTAAGTCTGGCGTCAGCATGACGCTAGATGGAGCAAGAATCAACTGCTCGGCCCTTGCGTTTGCAGATGACATTGCCCTGCTCAGCGACTCGCGCACCGGGATGGCACGAAACCTGAAGATTCTCCAGACTTTTTGCGAGATGACTGGTCTTACTGTCAACACCAGTAAGACCAAAGGTTTCCACTTCACCTGTAAGAGGAAGACCTTCATTTACAACCAATGCAAGAACTGGAGGATTCAGAAGGAGGACATTGCATACATCCCCCCAGGAGAGACAGAGAAATACCTGGGAGCCCGGATAGACCCGTGGGCTGGTGTGGAGGAAGGAGCATGGGAGGACAGGCTGAAGACTTGGATCTCCAGTCTACAGGCAGCAGCTCTTCGCCCAAGACAACGCGTGGAGCTGCTCACTGTTCATGTCATACCGAGGCTGTACTATCACCTGATCCTAACTGAAGCGTCTCAAAACACGCTAGTAAAACTGGACCAATTGATCCGCAATGCTGTCAAGCAGTTCCTGCACCTTCCACCTCATACAACAGATGGCATCCTCTATTCGCGGGCTCGGAATGGAGGTCTGGGAATTCCCAAACTCGAGATCCAGATACCATCTGGGGTGATCCGAAAATGGGAAGCACTGTCTGCCTCTACAGATCAAGTCATTCGCGCCTCGTTCCAGTTCTGCGAGCAGAATGTTGGCAGAAACATCGAAGATCTGAGATCCCTCAAGGCACTGAGAAAAATCGAAGACTTCATGCCAACAACGGAAGACGGCGGCAGTGACAAAACAGCGATGATCAGAGCCGCATTGCCAATACTGGCGGCGGAGGAGACAGGTCCCAGAAAGCCATTGAATAGATATGCAGGGTGGAGAGAATGGGAATTCCATAAATGGAGACAGCTGACATCACAAGGTGTGGGAGTTCATTACTACCACAACGACAAAATATCAAACAGTTGGATGAAGGCTGCATATCAGCTGAAATCCCATCGCCTGGTAAACAACATGCTACTTCGGTATAACCTATATCCGACGAGGGTGACCCTGTCAAGAGGGAACCCCTCTGCCACAAAGACCTGCCGAAGGTGTGAGGCAGGTCTAGAAACACTCAGTCACATTTCAGGCTTTTGCCTATTTGTGAAAAACTGCCGGATCAAACGCCACAATAAGATCTTGGACCAACTGCGTAAGTATGTCGGAAAATACGGCTGGACATCCTACCTCGAGCCAAGGCTCATTGCCAAGGACGGCAGCCTCTGGAAGCCTGACATCGTCTTCAAGAGGGAAAAGGATCAGCAGGTAGCGGTGGTGGATGTGACAGTCCGGTTCGAGGACAACTACAACAGTCTGGAGAAGGCGTGGCAGGAAAAGTGCCAGAAATACCGGCATCTGGGACCAGAGATTGAAAAATTGACGGGATGCCCGAACCCCAAATACTTTGGATTTGTTGTTGGCGCCAGGGGCAAGTGGTTGGAAAAGAATAACAGCCTCATGGCCTTCCTGGGAATAAAGAGATTCCGTTCATTCGCCCAACAAATTTCAAGGCTCACCTTGTCACTCATGTTGGAGATACTGGGGATCTTCAACGACAGGTGAGAGACGATCAAAACCGGAGGACAAGCTGGCCACTTGTCAGAGGTCACGGCATAATGCCCTCAACGGAGCCCATATATTAATATGGCGGACTCTTTGGTGTTAGTTGGATTGTTTGTTTGTGTGTGTTGTACAGTGTGTTATGTGTTAAATGTGAATAATGACACCTATTCCACCTACAGGTGCCACAGTCCGCCTTGTCTATGACAAGAGGCATGCACTCGGTGGGTGGTACTTGGATGGCTCTTGGGTGTTGATCCGAGAGTTGTCCAGTACTTCACTGCCGTTAGTGCGGGCTGATGTGGACTGACATTTGGGCAGCACATCAGCCCGGTGATTAGCACTGTTGGCTGGGCAGATACGGAGACTTAGGGTGGATTACCGGCCACGGTCAATGTCTGCGGGAGTTTGCACATTCTCCCTGTGCTGCGTGGGTTTTCCCCAGGCACACTGGTTTCCTCCCACATCCCCAAAAACGTGCCAATATAGGCTAATTGGCGAAATCAAAGTGTCACTCAATTGGATCCCCTTAATTCGGCATAAATGTCCCCTAAATTTCCACCCTCACGCGAGAGAGCAACCCGAGCACACAGTGCCAACAAAATGGCTCACCAGTAGGCCCATAGACATCTGGGATGACAATAAAAGACCAAGCTATAACACCTTAGCTGTGAACCCAACTCACGTTCCTGAGCTAGAACATCTTAGCGGTGACTCCAACACACGTACCTCAATCAAGATCAAGTGGGCCCTGACTGGGGTTTCGCTACAGGTTGACAAAAACATCGACGAGCGACGTAAAGACTCGAACTAGGCACTCAGCCGAGTGTATTCAAATAGACACAGCAGGATATCCTTACAACCTCTGAGTGATATCTCTGCAAAAAAAACATTTAGTCTGGTGACATAGTACAGGTGCAACTTTCAACTTGTGATTCCTCCTGTTAAACTTCCTGTTAATTTTGCTGTGAACCCGAATAGAGGATTTTGAGTGCCATGCTGGCACAGTGGTTAGCAATGCTGCCTCACTACTCCAGGGACCCGGGTTCGATTCCTGCTCAGGTGACTGTGCAGACTCTGCAAGTTCTCCCTGTATCTGCATGGATTTCCTCTGGGTGTTCCGGATTCCTCCCACACACCAAAGATGTGTGGGTTAGGCTGATTGGCCATGCGAAATTGCCCCTTAGTATCGGGGGGCTAGCAGGATAAAATGGGGGTTATAGGGGCAGGGCCTGGGTGTGATTGTGTCAGTACAGTCTCGATGGGCTGAATGGCTTCCTTCTGCACTGTAGAGATTCTATTCTATTCTATTCTATGGTTAAATTGTGACGACAGGTAGAACCGTGACATTGCATTGCAATTATACAACATAATGAGATAAGGGATTAAATTAATTCCTAACACGGAACAGTGACATAGGATTTGTTTAAATTTCAACAAATAGCATTATTTATTGGTGGATTTACATTATTTTTAAATCTATACGAGTCTATCCCTGTATTTATTCTTCTTACAATTATCCAATCACTCTGATTTGTTTAACACAGTTTGCATTCTATTTCCTCCATCATGTACTTAATCAAGCTGTCCTGTAAATGAATCTGTTACATTCCTCAAGTATTCCATCTTTAATGAATTGCACACCCTTACCCTCTGGAAAAATAAGTTTGACTGGAATTTCTTTTGGATTTCTCAGTGATTAGTATACTTATTACATAGAAGTAGAAAGTGCTGGAAATATACAGTAGTTCTGACAGCAATTGTGGAGAGAAATATGAGAAATATTTTGGGTCAGATATGATTTCTTTAGAACCACATATTTATGACCTTAGTTTTGACTTTCCCAAATTTTAAAAGTTCATTCATGGGATGTGGGTGTGTCTTGACCTATATTTATTGCTCATCCCAAATACTCTTACAAAAGTGGTATATGTATACCCATGGTGCCGTTAGAGAGGGAATTCCAGGATGTTGACCCAGCAACAGTGAAGGAACGGCATTATATTCCCAAGTCAGGATGGTGAGTGGCTTAGAGAGGAATTTACAAGGTGGAATACCTATATATCTGCTGCTCTTGTCCTTCTAGGTGGTTGCGATCATGTGTTTGGAAGTTGCTGTATCAGGAGCCATGGTTCATTCCTGCAGTGCATCTTGTAGATAGTACACACCACTACCACTGTACATCAGTGGTGGAGGGAGTGAATGTTTATGGATTGGATACCCATCTAGCTGGTTGCTTTTTCCTGAATGGTGTCAAGCTTTTTAAGTGTTGTTGGAGCTGCACTCATTCAGGCAAGTGGAGAGTATTCCATTGTACTCATGATATGTGCTTTGTAAAGGCTTTAGGGCATCAGGTGGTGAGTAACTTGCCACAGCATCTGACCTGTTCTTGTAGCCACAGTATCCAGTTGAGTTTCTGATCAATGATCACTACCAGGGTGGTGGTGTGGGGAATTTGGCAGTTTTAATGCCTTTAAATATCAAAGGCGATAACCAGACTCTTTTTTGGAGAAAGTCATTGCCTAGCACTTGTGAGCTGTGAATGTTACTTGTCACGCGTCAAACCAACCAAGGTTTTGCTGCGTTTGGACATGGACTGTTTTAGTACCTGAGGAGTCAGGAATGATGCTAAACATTGTTTAATTATTAACAAACATTCCCACCTCTGATCTGATGGAAGAAAGTCATTGATGAAGCAGCTGAAGGTGGTTGGGCTGAGGACAGTACCTTGAGGAACAGCTGCAATGATGTTCTGGGACTAAGATAATGGATCGCCAACGATCATAGACATTTTCTTTTGTGCCAGGTATGGATGGTTTTCTTCTGATTCCCATTGACTCCGGTTTTACACTGGACGCCTTGATGTCAAACTGCATCAAATGATGCTGTGATATCGAGAGCAGTCAGTTGCACTTCACTTCTGGAATTCAGCTCTTTTGCCAGTATTTGAACCGATGCTGTCATGAGATCATGTGCTGAGTGAGCCTGGTGGAACCCGAACTGAATGTCAGAGCAGGTTATTGGAAATAGAAGTATCTTCATTACACCTATCTTGTCAAACCCTTCCATGATTTGTTTACCTCCTCAGCCTTCTACTTTCTAAAGAAAAGAGTTCCAACCTGTTCAGTCTCATCTCAAAGTGGTTGCATCAGAGTTCTGGTATCACTCATGTAAATCTTTACCCGCCCCAGTAATGTTTTCCCCTTTTTGTAATTTGGAAACCAGAACTAATACTCTCTATCAATGGAACCAAAGTTCGATTTAACTTTCTGCGTTTACTTTTGTTCCTTTCAAAATGCCCTTGAAAAGACTGACATCAATGATGTATGTGGAGACCTGAGCCCCATTGAAAGTTGGTTACAAAAAATTCTAATGTTGTTAAGAATTTTGGTGAAGTTGACCTATTGTGGCCTCGGAAATGTAACGTGAGCAGAGGCGACTAAAATGTGGGCAAGAATAATCTACAAAGGTTACGGAATCTAACCACGCTGACTCTGCTCTTAAGCTGCTATACTGCATTCTAATGTACGAACCTGACATATTGTCACAGAGGGGGTTACAAAGCAGTAACACGATCTACCCAGCGGGGGGTCTACAACCATTTCAGAAGCAGCATCATTGACAGGCAAGGTCATTACTGACGCTGACTACACGATATGAGAACTTACATTGAGGCAGCACAGCAGTCTTTTCAAAAAAATATGCTGACTGCATGCTTTGCCCAAATGAAATTCACAAATGCATGTAAATTTTGATTTCTGAGTTCAAGTTTAGCCTTTCTTGTATCGCTGCATGGTTTTGTGCCTTCCCTGCTAAAGCACCAAATATAGTTTTGCAAGTTTAGTGTGTGACGCATTAAGTTATTTTCTTCCCTCCTTAGGCTTCTACAGTCGGGGGATTTATATTGTGACGCACATTGGGCCCATCTGCTCGACTAGGAACACTGACTTGTCTCTTAAACAGCTTCAAAACGTTCCCTCAGTATTAATCCGACACTATAAATAATACTCTGGTAAGCAGGCACTGGGCTGTGTGAAACAAGTGTACAAGCTGAGAATAGCTTTCTTGTTTCTTTGAAAATGGTTTGATTGGAGCCACAAAATTCTGCTCCTGTTTGTGTTCTAACAAATACTTAGCTGGAAACCACCTTGCTCAGAAAAAAAGAACCAAAAAAAAAAGGTCTATTGGAGATGCATTTTAAGAGAGAGGACACTATTCAATAGTACAGAGGCATTTCCCTCTTTAAATATTTAGCCTGTCTCTGGCAGCGCCATTCCCTCTCTTTGGCGGGGCTAGCCTCCCTCACCCTGGTGGCGCCAGCCTGGCTGTAAGCATTGCCTTTGCATCAGTGACGAGGTACTCAGTAAATCTATGTAGAAGCCTTCAGTCAGTCACATATTGAAACATGTATGCCTCCAGGAAATGTACAAATGATGCATAGCATTGATTTCCAGTTAACGCATAAAGAAATGAAACTCCTCTGTGTCATGGAGCTGATGTAAGTTATGAGTGGATGAGCAGTAAGGAAGATTTCCTCTGGCCGTTATATTTTTGGAACATTGTGGATGTACATCTCGTGCTCATAATTTCCAGAAAATTTGTACAAGAAAGATTTTACAATAAAAGGCTTTAAAAATTTTTCGGAAGTAGTAATTAGTGAGAAACCTGGCAGATGTGTTCAGGTAACTGCATAGTAACGAGAGGACATTTTCACAATAGTGCACTTCTATGATTGTGCATTTAGACCTCAGTCTCCTAACATTTCTGTAATTCTAGATAAATGTGCAGAAAGGCACAAATTTATCAATTGAAAAGCTTTCAGTTTGTTATGCAGCAATTCAAGACGCTGTGCTAATGCTGATTTCCCATTCCATGTTCCGTTAATAACACCCACTATTGAGACAGGTGTAAGAAAGCAGAGGGAATTTGGCAGAGGTCCAGTGTGGATCAGAGCAGAAGAGATTGTGGCAGTGTTGGTACAAGAAATCCCATTGTGTTTGCCAAGCTGCTAAAGTTACTGATTTAAAAGCAGTATTGGGACAGGTAGAAATTGGACATCCAAGGTCATGCGAAGAACATACATGATGCACAGCTGTCTAAGGTAACATGTATTCTCATACAGCAAAGCAATGTTGACCTTGCAAAGGAATAATGCATGAGAACGCAACAATACACTAAAGTCATAAAGCATTTGCATTTATTTAGCACCTTTCACGTCCTCTGGATTCCCATTGTGCTTGACAGCCCAGGAATTGCTTGGAACGGTTGTTACATAGACAAGCAATTTGAGTTTGGGGATTATTGGAGGGACTTTATAATGCACCCTGTGGTGAGTTGTCAGAATGCTAATACTATGCTGCATCTTACACAACAGAGCCTGGATGAGAGTTAATAAAAATCGTAGCATTGGACCTGCAGATAATGAGTGGAAGCTGGCAGAAATGGAACTACCATAGGAAGAAGTGTCAATAAGCAATGGCTGTATATAGTGATACCACTCATCCAGATCAGAATGCAGATGATTGGTTAATTAGTCAGTCAATGATGACTGAACTGTTGGAGATGATGGGTTTAATTTTACGCACATGAATGGAACTACCCCCCATTCAGCAGAAAAATGATCTTGTATCAGGAGATGTTACTGCAATTCTAGCCTCGAGTTCTGTTCATTGTTACCCTTTGACACACCTTTTAAGTAGATCTCACAGACTGTTCGCTAAGTTGCACTATTTAAACAGGCACTGTTTGCTGAGTAAAAGCTGTGGTTTGCTGTAAAGTTCACTGTTTGCTGTGAGTTCTGCCTTAAATACCACCTCACTGCACCTTCAACTCATTGGCCAGTACAGTGGCATCAGTAGATGTTTGTGCGTGAGACCACAAAGTGCTGTTGATGTGGGTTAACTGGCTGCATAGTCAAGCAGCAATCCTGGGGTGATTTTGGATTAGTCACTCGTTTCGGGAATTATTTTCTCCTGAGGTCCCCCCCACGTGCTGAAAAAAAACTTCTCCAGATCACCTGTAACAAAATACAAGTATTTATTCTCTACAATTCAACTGACTAATAATTCTGCTGAGATATGGAGGTATCTTCAACAAGCACACCGACCTGTTACATTTCTTGCTCATCTTGGGCTCAATACTTTCTCGTCATCGGTGCCATTGCTGAAAGCCCTGTTGCATACCCAGGTTCCACTAAATTGGACCAACAAGTAGAGTGCTGTAGGGGATGCAGTGTTGTAGCCATCAGAGCATTCACACCCAAACCTTCACTGCCTTTATAGAGCAGAATCACAGAATGGATCAATAATTGGCCTATTGAGTCTATTCCAGTTCTTTCAAAGGACTATCCAGTTAGGCCCACTCCCCACACATTTCCTCGATCCCTGATATGCTTTTCTTCCAGTATTCATTCAATTTCCTTTTAACAGTTAATATTGAATCTGTTTCTGCTACACTAACAGTTGTTATGAAGCTGTGTATCACCGTAAACTGCAGTTCCCCATTCCTTTGCTTAGAGCAACCCCAAGGCCCCAATGTCTGTGTTATCCCTCCAGGACAGGGTTGGAGAGTTGGAGCAGCTACTCGTCATTTTTCTCCTTTAGCTCCAGCTTCCCTTCTCTCCCAATCCAAGTAAATGATCAGTGTTTCTCTGGAAGATGGATGATGCAGACTGTTCCCACCACCTGCCTTCCTTGCTTCAAGGCTTCCTGCTGCATTCCAATAGCTCCTTAACTACTTTCCATTATTTTTCATGTTTCCTTTAGCTACAAGCTCGAGATTTCTTCACAGTTTAGCTAACAGAGCTCTTCCTCAAACAAAACTTCTATCCTTGAGCTTGCTGATGATCCAAGTAGAAGCTTTTGCAGCCAGAAACCTTTTCACCTTTTCCATCTCTGCTTTCAGCACTCCTGGCCATTATGCATGCTACTTCTTCACCTGCAGTGGAAGCAGCTTCAGACTGAGTGATTAGTGAGCTTGGTACAGACCTCCAGATAGAAGCCCGTAGTCAGATGCTCTTGGATACACAGCTGTCTATTGAAGAAGCTGAAAAGTATTGTTGCTGCTTCCCTTTCCCAGAGTTAACTCACCTCGATACCTCAGGCACGCAGCTGTCAATCTCACCATGATGTTGTTCTAATTTTTGTTCAAAAGTTTCGTTTCACTGTAGACTCAATGACATTGAAGACTGGTGGCACAGTGGTTAGCACTGATGCCTCACAGCGTCAGGAACCTGAGTTCGATTCCCAGCTTGGTTCACTATCTTCGTTCACTATGTGGAGTTTGTACATTCTGCCCATGTCTGCGTGGGTTTCTTCTGGATGCTTCAGTTTCCTCCTTCAGTCCAAAGATGTACGGATTCAATGGATTGGCCATGCTTAATTGCCCCTTAGTGTCAGGGCGATTAGCAAGGTAAATGCAAGGGGTTATCGGGATACAGCTTGAGAGGGATTGTCGTCGGTGGGCTGAATGGTCTCTTTCTGCACTGTAGGGTTCTACTAGGGATAAGAGAATAAGAATGAACAATATGGGAAGGAAGCATATCACAAACTTGAGATCAGTTTGTGACAACTATAACACTTGAGTTATCAGTATTGCATAATTTTTGATGGCCCGTGATGTACAACTATTAAACGCTTGGGAGCAAAGTGCTGAGATTGAAAACCTGTTGATAAAATCCTGAATGGCACTTCCACCAACATTGAGACAGGATTACCAAATCCTGTTGAGTACATGTCCACTTTTGGAAACGATCCTTTTGATACTCTTCATAATGATGGATTTCAGAGCCACGGGTAAGGTAAACAGTCTGGCTTTTCTTTGGTACCAGGATGATGGTCCACGTCTTGAAGCAGATTGAACCTCAAATTGTTGTAAAGAGAGGTTAAAGATGTCTGCAAATACCCCCACCAGCTGACCTGCACAGGACATGAGTGCTCGTCCAGGTATCCCATCTGGACCAGTTGCTGTCCGTGTGTTGACCTTCCAGAAGGTTGCTCTAACGTCTGTAGTGGTGACCTCGGATACAGGTTCGTCCGAGGCTTGCAGATCGTGATGGCGGCGGGGGGGTGTGTTCTCACCTGACCTCTTGCTCAAACAGGCATAGAAGTGTATGTTGAACTCACCAGGGAGGAGAGCATTGGTGCCAGCGATTCCAGGCAGTATCCTGGTGAATCTTCTCTACATCCCCTCCAGTGCAAAGACATTCTTTCTATATTGTGGTGACCAGAACTGTACACAGTATTCTAACTGTGGCCTCACCAAAGTTCCAATGTGACTTCCCTGCTTTTGTAATCTATGCCTCAATTGATAAAGGCAAGTGTCCCACTTCTCCACTATATGAATGTGTCCCTACACTTTCAGAGATCCATGGACAAATATACCAAGATCCCTTTGTTCCCACAGAATCTCCTAGTGTCATGTCGTTCATTGAATATTTCCTTGTCAAATTACTCCTTCCAATGTGTATCACTTCTCACTTTTCAGGGTTAAATTCCATCTGTCATTATATGCCCATTTGACCATCCCTTCTATATTTTCTTGTAGCCTAAGATTCTTACTCATAGGAAATTTGTTATCTTAGAGTCTGCTTAGCAACAGCATAGTACTATGGTACCCCTGTTGTTGACCATGCAGGGCATCATAACCAAGTGCAGTTTGTAGAATCTACACTTCCAAAAGCAATCATTAAGTAGAAGCAGACCAAGCCAATATTTGTCCCTTCCTTACGTTGGATCATTTATAGATTCTCCCCTGAGATCAATTCTGCTCTGAGTGATGTTGCTTAGCACAATAACAGAATGAATTTATTCAGGGAGAATTTGGGAGAGTTATTTGGGAGAGAAGGACAGAAAATCATTTGATTCTTCTTTGGAGAAAATAAATGCTGGAGATGCTAGAGCCATGTCACCTCAGTAACAATGCCATGATGAGTGATACTCATTGTATGTCTATTGTGATCAATATCTACTTCATAGTTCATGTTAATATTTTAGAGGTAGCTTTTAGTTCCGGAAGATTGATGTTGTGAAGGTAATGTGATAAAATGCTGGACTTTAGAGACTGTCAGAACACCTATATATAAAAAAAAGGTACAGATGGTTATCTGGAATCGCTTAATAGAATTAGAATTGATCGGATTGGTGGAGCCATAAACTGCCGATGGGCTTACTTTGCTACAGAAGTGGAACAGGGGCCGGAATTCTGTCGCATCGCCTGCCCTACAATCTGGGTGAGCGATGCTCACAACGGAATTCTCCATTGACTCGTGGGATTTTACAAGCCTCACGTGAGCGAGATTGTAAAATCCTGGCAATGGTGTCCACACTGTTTGTAAAGCAGTGAAGTCAGGGACGTGTTCTGTTCTGGAAGATGAGCTAAATTGATTTAAAAACACTCAGCTTTTAACCCTGAAATTGGAGGTGGATGGAGCTGAAGATGATTATCTGATTTCAATTTATTTGAGTGTGCTGCAACTGAGGAAGAGGGAAAGATGCTAGCAGTTTCAAGCAGTTAGGGTTTGAAAAAGCCATTGGTTCAGCTGTTGTTTGCGGTGTGGATCTTCTGTGGTTTTCAGCCCTTGGAGGAGCCTTGGTACTCACTTATAACTTGTTGCAACCAGGAGACTGGTATTTGGAGAAACCCAATAGCAGTGCCAGCTTAATGAAACCAACAATCTTGGAACTCAAAGTGCATTGACAGTTTTCAGTGGAAGTATAGCTTTGTGAATTTTGTGGAACACAGTCTCAGGTGAAGAGATTGAACCATTGGTAGCTAAGCAGTTGATGTGGCAGTCTGTGTCAGAGCAATTTTTGAGGGAAGTTGGGGACTAATCTGTGAAATGCCTCTTGAAGGAGATAGCGTTTTAATGAGATTTTGTGACTCTCAACAGTCAGTGATATCTGGGTGAGCTGCTGAGAAATCCTTGGGATCCGTTTTGGTAATATTTGCCATTTAATGCGCAGTGTAGTAATTTTGACTATATTGTGTCTGTTCATTCATGTTAGTTCTATATATTAGAGTACACGATGTACATTGTAAGGTGTTTTACTTGTCTTTTTTACTTCACAAAATATTACTAGTCCCTAACCAGATCGTAACTTATTTACCATACAGAAATGACCAATTCTAAGGATGTTGCTTTATACATGTTATGATAGACTGTGTAAAGCTGGGAGCTTTGTATCTATGGTATAAAAGCTTATTTAAAGTGTAAAATAAAACCTATCATCCTTGTATTTCAAATCTCTGAGGTAGCACTCCACCTCAAGTTAATGTGTATCAACTTGACTCAGTTGATTGCAACTCTACTGCTGTGTGATGAATGCCTCATTGTAAAACATACCGTACTTGTAAGGTTAAACCAAGGTCCTGTCTGCCTGTCCTGATAACTCAGGTGGCTGTTAAAGTTCTTGTGCACTATTCATAGCAAGTGCAGGAGGTCCTGTGGGACCTTGACCAACATTCCTCCCTGCCCAATATGTACAACATTGCTCCCATTGTTATCTGTGGGAATTTATTGTGCACATAACGACTGCTGTGTTTATAGTTGCCATTGTACTTTTGACACACTGTTTTGCGATATTTTGATATGGTCTAGTATCATTTAAATCATGTTGCTCATAAGTTATAATTTTATCAGCAGAGCAGAACATGAACTCACTGCAGGGAAAATAATAAACAAAATGCTATCAATCTTAGTTCCTAAATATGTTGCTGTATTGAAATGCGCTTCAATATCTGTGTTGTTCTGTACCTCTTTTTCTCCTGAAAATGGGAATCATTGAATCTTTGTGTGCAGAAGTAGGCCATTCAGCCCATCAACTCTACACTGGCTCTCTGAAAGAGAGCTTATTCCCATTCTTTGCACATTCTTTCCAGATAGCATCAGATGGGCAGAGATGCGGATGGGGTGGGACTGTGAGGCAACTGCCAATTCTACCCCCACCTGAAGATAGCAGTGTGAGGTTTGAGGAGTTTTGAATTCCTGTGATTAAGTTGAGTGGGCTGTGGTTTTGGTGCTAATGTATACAGGTTTGAAAGGAACCAACATCTATCAGTTCTAAACCATCGTGAGGCTACTGATCTTTCAGGTCCCTTGTGGAAGATTTTAAAGAAAGTTACTCTTCTTGAAGCTTCCTCAGGTCCAGCATTCTCTTCAACTGGCAGAAAACCCACGATAGCTTCCCTAACGTGCCAGAGTTAAAATTGTTGTTGTGACCTAGTGACATCTTTGATTCCTCAATCTAGTTGTTTGAAGAAGGGTTTTGCCAATGTATGTGAAGATGGTGTTGCTTAGAGGAACAGCTTAAAACAGAAGACAGCAAAGTTGATATGCACTGTCACCGGATAAGTCACAGCCATTTTTAATAAGCCCATTCTCACAGGGGTTAAAATTATACTTTATATGCAAGGCACCGGCAGACTGCTCCACAGTAGTTTATAATGAACCAAATCACTGAAATCCTGCAATAGTGATTATTCAGTTTTCATTTTTCATTGGGCAGAAATTGAAGTGAGTATCCTGCTATCAAACTCTGCCATCATCAGCCTGGAGTGGCTGGCGAAATAATAAGTCAGACTTCATTTAGAGAAAATTGGCTGAAGTTATGCTAATATGCGTTTAATTAATTCCTATTAAGTTATAGTTAATGAAAATGATGACACTGAGAATTGTCTCATTTTGTGCTTCAGATGCTAACCTGTCAACTCTGGTCACTAATGATGGTGTCTGATCCATTTATGGACACCTCCTCACCAATTGAGGTTTGACGTTTGTGCCGGTGTGATTTGGTTGCTTGTCAACCTGCTAAGATTTTCAGTGTCCTCCAGCTTCTTCCAAATCAGCTAAACTCCTGCTCATGTTTGAAGAGAATATTGAATTTTCGTGTTTACTGATCGATTGTCGGAATGGAATTAAATTTGGTAGATGCCTGAAGGTCATCTTAAACGGCAGGTATCACTCCTGAAAGAATATTAACAGCTTATATTCATTGAGAACTGTATTTTGGCTCGTACCTCTTTGGGGCGGGCAACTCTTGGGCTTGTAGACCTGCTGGAACTACCTCAGTAAAAAGTACCCCAAAAGTGCAATCTTTGCTCCAAGTGGGCAGGAGAGGTTAGGCCCACTGACCCCAAAACAGATGCCAGGAAGATGGGGAGTGGCTAGACATAGTGGTTAGAAGGCCCATCTTCAATTTCTCGGATATAGCCCGAGCAGTTTTAGAAGATTTTCACCCATTTAGCCATCACCTCTCACACCTCATCGCTCCCAACCCTCCGTACCAGCTTATGCCCTCACTACTGTGGGCCCTTCATATTTCAATGTCTACTTAGCCAGTACACAACATGAGCAGACCTCAGGAGCCATGTGGAGATGAAAAAAAAAACTTCTTAAAGTATAATGTGTTTTCTATTATACAGACCTAATGGTGAAAATAAAACCTCCCATTCGTGAAATCACCGAAGATTTTAGATGTTTTCTCTCATAAAGCAAACAAACTTTATTCATACCCCAAATCTTTTAATAGCCTCTTTAAGCTGTCAGTCAGACTGTGAATCCTGTTAAGATCATTGTTGCTTTGGAAACTCAGCCAATCATTCATCACGAGCAGAGGAAATTGTCAGCAATTGTAAGAGCCCAAGACCCTCTGACGAAGGGTCATCTAGACCCAAATACTGGCTGTATTCTCTCTCCACAGATACTGTCAGACCTGTTGAGATTATTCAGTATTTTTCTGTTTTTGTTTCAGATTCCAGTATCCGTAGTATTTTGTGTTTAACAGAGTTAAAAGTAAAGTGCATTGATTGACCGTCACTTCTAATTATATTTTATACAGAATTGAAATGATTAGAATCCTTACAGTGCAGCAGGAGCTCATTTGGCCTTCCGAAGAGCATCCCACCCAGCCCACTCCACCTTCCTTCCCAATCCCCATAACCCAGTGTATCTACTGTAGCTAATTCACCTAACCTTCACGCTAGAGGTAATTTTTAGCACCTAATCCACACATCTTTGCATCTAAGTTGTAATGAAATACACTGATTAAGGCCTTAATACAGGTTCATAGAATGGTAGAATCATTGTAGAATCCCTATGTTTCTTCAGAAGGAACTCTTCAAAATGCAGCTAATGAAACAATAATAAAACTTACTCAAACTTATAAATCAAAGGAAGGGTTTAATAAAGAAACATTATTACTTCAAACCTGTGGCCTCAATCTGGGCTATTCCGAACTCTCTACTATAGTGAATTACATAGTAGAGAGTTACTTAGCTGACTTACATTACTGTATGGTTCCCTGTTCTACTGGATCAGCTGACTCTTGCTTCTTATTCCCATGGGTCATCCAATACAAATTTGTCACTGGTTACTTTCTAACACCTTACAGTAGGGACCATCAAATCTGTACTGACCATAATCCAAGCCCTATTCCCACAATCCCATGAATTTGCCCTGCTAATCCCCCGACACTAGAGTCAATTTGGCATGGCCAATCCACTTAACCCACGCATCTTTAGACTGTGGGAGGAAACTGAAGCACTCAGAGGAAACCCACGTAGACGCAGGGAAAATGTGCAAACTCCACATAGACTGTCATCCAAAGTCCGAATCGAACCCAGGTCCCTGCCGTTGTGAGGCAGCAGTGCTAACCACTGTGCCAACTTGCCATCCGTTAGTTCATACACATTATATGAAACTAAATTAAGGTAGGAGCTGAGAAATTGTAAATGTTAAGATACTAATATAATTTTAAAAATAAATGTGATAGTCTATCATAATGGAGATATTTTCCATTACACAAAAATTTTAGTTAGTTGTTTAGAGTCAGCCAAGTTTGTCAATAGTAATTTTGAATTTAATTTAAGTTTAAAATTTATTTATTAGTGTCACAAATAAGCTTACATTAATGCTGCAATGAAGTTACTGTGAAAATCCATTAGTCGCCACACTTTCTTGCCTGTTTGAGTACACTGTAGGAGAATTTAGCATGGCCAATGCACCTAACTAGCACGTCTTTCGAACTAGGGGAGTAAGCTGGAGCACCTGGAGGAAACTGACGCAGACACGGGGAGAATGTGCAGACTCCACACAGACAGTGAGCCAAACCAGGAATTGAACCTTGATCCCTGGCTCTATGAGATCACAATGCTAACCACTGTACCACCGTGCCACCCATAATATGTCAATAACAACCTAGCTGTGCGTCATTCGACTATGTGTAACTAGTTCAAGGACTTTGATAATGAGATTAAATCCTGCAAAAGGTTGGGTGATTTAAGTGATTTTTAATTGATTGCAGTCTGGGGCCCTCAACACTTCTGCATCCTATCGGGAAGCATCACTGATAGTAACTTCTACGTTTAATTGAACAGGTGTAGGCTCCAGATGTTGCTATCCGTTTTAGGCCTGATGATGGCAAACAAGTACAGTTTGGCCATCTTTACCATGGCAGAGTCTGGTCCTGTACTCACTTCATTATCGAACTGGTTCCTTCAGCACCTTTGCCTGCAGTAGCCAGAATCAGTGACACCTAAGATTGTTGCACAAGTGTAGGAGTCAGCTGCTGTTGGGAATGGAGTTGAGAGGTTCATGCTTCAGGGCTTTTCCGTAAGGTTACCGAGGTAGTTTTCAAAAGCCAGACAGGTGCAAGGATGTCAGGTTGGCAATCAAATCTGATGCCTAGTTTTAAATTGGAAAGGATTATAGACTCAACTTGGTGACTTTGACCTTCTCACCTTGCAGATGCACAAGCGGATAATTTCTAACTCTAATTCACACATCTCCAATCTTGAGTTTATCTCTAAACGTTTATCTCATGTTATCTCATGCACTGGCTGATTTGTATTCAGTTGAAATTTGTTTGATCCAAGCTAAACCTGCGTCAGTCTCCATTTAATGCACTGGATGGCACTGGTTTGCCTACGCACAGTTCATGCACTGCTAATTTCTGTCTGATTCAAGTCACCTCGATCAGGAATTACCTTGGCGTGGAAGGTAGTGATGTTTCCCCTTTCTGAATTTTCTTTAGAGCAAATAGCTGCTACATCTGGTTTACGATGTTAATTTGAGAATGACTGCGTGACGACAATTTGCAAAGTATGCAGAGTTTCAATGCATGGTTCCTATTTTGTGACACACACAGAGATCCCAAAAGCAAGAGGCTATAAATTGAACCAAAAGAAAGTTAATGAAATGAGAGAAATAATGTCACCATGCAGAGGGGAAGAACAGCCTTTGAGAGGATTAAAAGATTAGCAAAAACCCAGGACTAGCTGCACATCAGTGCACTCCTGGGATAAGGGGCAGACTATTCACAGATGTGTTCTGTGTTAACAGCTTTATCATGGTGCCATATGCAGTTTTGAATGATTTCAGTTATGGGGCCTTGAGCTATTACAGGAAAAGTATTTTAAAATTTACACATAGCAGGGTCAAATCCTATCTGTGGATTCCAGCCCTTTCCGGTTTTGGAGCAATGTGTGCTTTGTGCAACACGGCCTTTCAATAGGAATATTTTTTTAATAGACCATATAAATGGAATAATCGCCGTCATTCAACAGCAATGTCCATATTAATTAATAACATGGTACCACGCTTGGAATATTTCCTTGATATTTCAGGCTGTATTTTATTTTTGGTTGCATTCAGAATTTTTTATTGCAGAAAAGTTCAATATTTGGTTAGAAACTGTGACAAGCTATAGTTACAATCTAACTCCTTGTTCATGTTTGTAAACAGAAGCCAGATACACTCCAAAATCCACCTGATTTGCCACAAACTACCCACGCAATTCTTCCATTATTTCTGTTTGTGTAACCAAAACTTGCTTTAAGGTGTGGGTCTCATGCTAGTGCCAGTAGGGACCAATATAAATGGAAAGCAGCACACATCCTCCCCCCATTTTAATTACGAGGTTCATACACCGCTGTCCTTCTGAAAGGTGAAGTAATAATATACATCTAATTTGATTTATAATTGTCACATGTATTGGGATATAGTGAAAAGTCTTGTTTTTTGCTGTACAGATAAAGCATTCCACAGTGCCACCAGGACGGCATGGTGGTACATGGAGGCTTTGCTGCCTCACAATGCCAGGGACCTGTGTTCAATTCCTGGCTCGGTTCGCTGTGTGGAATTTGCACATTCTCCCCGTGTCAAACTGGGTTTCTTCCAAGTGTTCCAATATCCCCCCACAGTCCAAAGATGTGAATTAGTTAGGTGTTTTCACCATGCTAAATTCTCCCTCACTGTACTCATACAGACACTGGAGTGTGGCGACTCGGGAATTTTCACAGTAACTTCATTGCAGTGCTACCAAGCCTATTTGTGACTAATAAATAAACTTTTACTTTTACCATACAGAATACACAGGGGAAAAGAAAGGAGAGAGTGCAAAATATTGTGTTGCAGTTACAGGTAGGGTGTAGAGAAAGATCAGCTTAATACATGATTGGACCATTCAAAAGTCTGATGGCAGGAGGGAAGAAGCTGTTCTTGAGTCGATTGGCCTGTGATCTCAGGTTTTTATAATCTTTTTCCACATGGAAAAAGTTGGAAGAGAGCATGTCCTGCATCGAGGAGGTCCTTGATTATGCATGCTGCTTTCCCGAGATAGCGGAAAGTGTTGACAGAGTCAATGGATGGGAGATGGTTTGCGGGTTGGACTGGGCTTCGTTCAGAATCCTTTATAGTTTCTTGCAGTCTTGGTCAGAATAGGAGTCGTACCAACTTGTGATTACATCCAGATAGGATGTTTTTCAAGCTCATAATATGGCTAATTGTCTGCTTTGGCTCAATGTCAGCGCTTGTACCTCTGAATTTAAGGGAGAGCTTTCCAATCCTGTCAGTGGGTAGGCAAGGGAGGGTCAGGGTGGAAGGGGCTGAGGGCAAAATCTTGATGGAGAATGGGGTGTATGCATGGATCACGTAGAGGCAAGTGGAGGAGCTGGAGGAAAAAGGCTCAACTAAGAGAAGAAGACTAGGGAAGAGAACACAGAGATGCGTGAGTTGGGGGAGATGATGTGCGGTTGGGTGGGGTGGACTGTTTCCAGGTACATTAAGAGGGTCAAAATTGCATTTAGTTTATAATGTGCTAATTGAGGCATAGGATCCCCATGGTGAAGAAGGAAGCTGTTCAGCCCATTGGGTCTGTATTAGCTCTCTGAAAGAGCGTCTTACCCAGATCCATCCTATCCTGGTAATAGTGCACATTTGCCATGGCCAATTCACCTAACTAACACATCTTCAGACTGTGGGAGGAAATCAGAGCAGTTGGAGGAAATACATACAGACATTGTGGGAATGTACAATCTCCACACAGTCACCCTAATCTATTAAATATCATTAGAAGCAAAAGTTATATAATGCCTGTTGCTTTTCTGTTTTTCCCTTTTACCAATGTAACATCAATACGAAAATGAAATACTCCTCCATCTTTCACAACCAGCCCTAGCATAGGCACAATGGGCTAATGACCTTGTGTTGTGCTGTAATTTCTGTGATTCCATGGTAAATTCACAGTCCTTTCACCACGCAGATGTATCCCCATTAATTCAGCCACTGGTGTTACAATGATGTCTGCTCTTAGTCCTGTTCTGCTATGCTTGCAAACAATAGAATAAAAGCTTTTGCACTTGCTAATGTTTATCACAGGTAGCTAAAAGCCACTAGCATAAAGAGCACATTTCAGTGTGTTCTGTTTTTATGTCTGGTTTCCTGTGTCAATGCTAATTTGCTATTATAGAAAGCAAATGATTGTTTTGCATCAATTATATTGAATTCCATTTCCAGAATGGCTTTTTATTTAACATACAGGCCAGACTATTGGATAGTGGCACAGAGGCAGTGGGTTCGAGCTTTGTTTTTGACTTACCTAACATTGGTTGCAGGTTGAAGACTGAAGCATGTTTAGGACAGAGCAGTTATCAGCCAGATGAGGTGGGCAAAGAGCATGGTCGTGGGATAGACTAATCACGGAGGTGTGGGGATTAGGGCTAACACTGGCCCAGATTATTGTAGAAAAAGATTAATTGGGTACTTAACCTTTGACAGGCCTCATTAATTGCATCACTTGAAACAAGCGGGTTCTTTAAATACCTGACTGTAGACCACTTAGTGTTACCAAGAAGGAACTAATTTATTTTAACTGAATTTCAAACCAATAGTCAGGAACTAGAGAAAGAGAAAGCACGCTGGCATGTCACACCTGAAATGTAACTTAAATGTGTATTCGGTGCAGCTATTTAAAAGTTGTGAAGCACTTTAACTAACGATTTCTAATTGCTACAACGTGGTTCCTGAGGTTTACATTGTTGCATTGTATTCTCAATACAATGGTAGGACACTAGGAAGTTCTGTGGAACCGTAGGATCTTGGCTTGTTTACCTACAGATCTTTGAAAGCGAAAGGTCATGTTGGGATGGTGAAAAAGGCATATGGGACACTTGCCTTTCTCAATCGAGGCATAGATTACAACTGCACTTGCCTGAGGAAGACACACGAGTGTTGAAAGCTCACTTTTTTACTATCAAATAAATCGGTTGGATTAATAATTGGTGTTGCTAAATTCTTACATAGATTACAAAAGCAGGGAAGTCATGTTGGGGTTATGTAGAACTTTGGTGAGGCCATAGTTGGAGTACTATGTGCAGTTCTGGTCACCACATTATACGAAGGGTGTGATTGCACTGGAGGGGGTGCAGAGGAGATTCACTTGGATGCTCCCTGGGGTGGAACATTTATGAAGTAAGGTTGCATAGGCTTTGGTTGTTTTCGTTGGAGCTGAGGGGCTGGGAGGACTAATGGGCTCACCACATTAGTCTATGTGGAGTTTGCACATTCTCCTCGTGTCTGCATGGGTTTCCTCCGGGTGCTCCAGTTTTCTCCCACAGTCGGAAGATGTGCAGGTTAGGTTGATTGGTGTCCTGAGATATGTAGGTTAGAGAGATTAATGAGTAAATGTGTAAGGACATGGGGATAGGGCCTGGGTGGGATTGTGGTCGGTGTAGACTCGATGGACCAAATGGCCTCTTTCTGCACTGTAGGGATTCTATGATTATACTTTTTATAATGTGGCCAGAATTCTCCAGGCATTCACGCTGGTGGGATTCTCCAGTCCTCAACAGGAAGGAGTCTTGGCAGCTGCCAGGATATTTTGAAAGAAGATTTTGTTGTGCTCACAAACATTTGTACATTGATGGACTGGAAGGACTTCCATATGTTGAACTGAGATGTTCACGGCAGCATGGGTGCAGTACATAACACCTTGCGCCTGAGGGAAGCCTGCACATTGAGGCAAAGGCTGTGGTTTTGTTGCATCTGGACTTGCCAAATTAATGTCCTGTCTCACAAGACATTCGTTACAGCCTTAATGTAACTGTGTATCCTTAGCTGAGATACCCCCAGACAGATCTCCTGATAATCCTGAGGACCATCTTAGGCAAATAAGTTGAGAGCAATATCTACTGCTGGGCAGAGGGAGCCAATTGCTTGTTGTTTAAGTTGATGTTGATGCTAGATGATGTGACATATGTGTGCCATCACTTCACAGTTTAGCTTCAGTTGCCTTCGACACTGGTTCTCTGTCATACAGATGTCGGATGTCCTAGTTTCCCACAGAGAAGTTCCTGGTTGGCCTGTCTCTCTTCTTCCTTTCTGGTATGCAGGTAGTAGCCTTTTCCCCTTGATTTTCTGTCCTCCCTCTAGCCTCTGAATGCCCACAGTGACTGGCTTCTTGGCCACAATGTCTGAGGGTTCCCTGCTCATCATCTGTGTTCCTTTGCACAAAGCAGTAAGTGCCCTTCTCGAGCATAAAGCTCTTCCTGGCATTGAGTCAATAGAGGCAAAAACAATTCTCTATGTCCTCGGTGCAGCATGGTGGCACAATGGCTAGCACTGCTGCCTCAAAGTGCTAGAGACCCGGTTCAATTCCAACCTTGGGTGACTGTCTGTGTGGAGTTTGCACGTTCTCCCCTCATCTACGTGGGTTTCCTTCCACAGTATGAGTTATGTTGATTGGTAATGTTAAATTACAAAAAAACAAAAGAACAAAACAGCATGGGAAACAGGCCCTTCGGTCCAACGAGTGCCTCTTAGTGTCAGGGAGATTAGCAGGGTAAATATGTGAGGTTATGAGAATGGGTCAAATAGCTTCCTTCTGCATTGTAGGAAATTTATTCTGTGATTCCACTCTCCTATTCACTTTGGTTAAGGTAAGACTTGAGAATTTGTATTGCACCATGCCTGGGGCTGTGATATAATTGTTAAGCAAATCAACAGGAATGCGTACCTCTCCTAAGGAGAGTGTTTCCTGGTTATGCAAAGAAATACACTGAGTTTAGACCAGCTGTTACCACATTTCATTCTCAGACCTCAACTATCAGAATCTGACCAGAGTGGAGGTAGCTGGCAATTTAAGTAGCCAGTTGCCCCCCTAAAGTGCAAAATGGCCCTTTCCTGCCTTGGGGAATGAGAAATACCCTGTTTGTGGCTAAGCCCAGGATTTTTAGCTTGTCCTGCTGTGCTTGCCATGACAGAGAAGTTCTCCATCATGATGAAAATCTGGGATTCTGTTTTGTCAATTTTTAAGTTCTGATACTGTGAGAAAGGACTGATTAGATAATGTGGATGTGGAGATGCCGATGTTGGACTGGGGTGGGCACAGTAAGAAGTCTCACAACATCAGGTTAATGTCCAGCAGGTTTATTTGGTAGCACAAGCTTTCGGAGTGCTGCTCCTTCGTCAGGGGAGTGGATGCTTCGTCTCAGCATCACCTATGCCGTGTTTGTGAAACCTACTACTTCGCTCACCTGAGAAAGGAGTAGCACTCTGAAATTCCTGATTCCAAATAAACTGTTGGACTTTAACCTGGTGTTGTGAGAGACTTCTTGCTCGATAATCTGGAATTTACATTTTTTTGAAAGATGGAAGAGATGTAAGGTCAGACCCTGGGCTACTTTCTCACAGTTCCTGGTAACCAGTGCAGGAAAAGAGGTCTGGGAGCTGCTCTTTCGACATAAACTGGGGTATAATCAAACACTTAAGTTGTGCACGCTAAAAGTCCGATCTGCGGAGACATCATCAAAGTGAATCTGTGACTGAAACTTTTTTTTGTCGTTTGTGAAATGCGGTTTTAAATGTCAACTATCAATGCCTCGTCAGGTATGTCATCAGGTTTACGTTGCACCCCCTGGGCTTTGGTGGATAGTTCACTGACGGAACAAATCAGATCTCTGCTATGCTCCCAGCTTAATCTATTCGGATGACAATGTCATAAATTGGTTCATGTAAAAAGAGATGAGCAATAGCATTTTAATAACCTTCAGATATTGATTCAAAGTTCTCAGCCAATGATTTTAATAAAGGGCCTATTACCTGGGGAATTTATATATAAAAAAAGGCCTGATTAGATCAGAGATTTACTTTCTAATGACAGCCTGAAAATAAATTTGTACTTTGCTCTTTAGAATGAAATATAGTTCAGAGTTAGAGTGATCTACATAGTGTAATTGTAAAATTTATTTTAAAAAAAGCAGAGGTTTAAATAATTGTGGCACATGGATTGGTCATTTAACAGGGAATAATTATGTTGACAATGAGTGGAGTTTCTGCTTCTTGTAAATATATAATCTGGATGATTAGAGTTAAAAGATTTTTGTAGTCTGAATGTGTGTGTGATATCGGTGCTGCTGCTCTATGTCCATTACTACGGTCCCCACAGTTGCTATGGGAAACGAGCTCCCCACATAGGCTGAATGTCCATTGTTACCTACAGGCCCAAGGCAAGCAGGGAGCCCAGAATTCTAAATTCCAGGTAAGTTAAAGGTCAGTACAGCAATGATTCAGATGCTGCCTTCTCTACCCCGGTCTCCCATCTCCCCTTAAAGTTGTGCACCATCCTCACCTGGAGATGTATCAGCATTCACCAGGTCAAGATCCTGGAACTCCATATCTAGCAGCGTGCCAGGTGTACTAACCCCACATAGACTACAGTGGTTCACGAAGGTGGCTCACCACCACCGCCTGAAAGGCAATTAGGAATGACATGAACAAATAAGACTGCAAAAGACATAGGAGCAGAAGTAGGAAAAAGTTCAGCAATAAAATTGTAGTGCCACTTAGCACAGTTCAGGGCAAAGTAATAGTTTTAGTGGCATTGCTAATGAAAGGCCTACTCCCTATCTGTACATGGAGTGGCACAGTAGTTAGTACTGCTGCCTCACAGTCCCAGGGACCCAGGTTCGTTCTGGCCTTGGCTGTCTGTGTGGAATTTGCACATTCTCCCTGTATCTGCATGGGTTTCTTCTGGGTGCTCTGGATCCCTGTCACACTCCAAAGATGTGCAGCTTAAGTTGATCGGCCATGATAAATTGACCCTACTGTCAGGTGATTAGCAGAGTAAATGTGTGAGGATGCAGGAATAGGAGTTGGATGGGATTGTGGCCAGTGCAAACTTGATGAGCCAAATGGCCTCATTTTGCACTGTTGGAGCTCTGTGACTTCAGTGCTGGGTAACTTTGTATTGTACTTGTTATTGAGGAGGTAGTAAATTCTACATAGCCCAGAGGCTGCAGTGATCCTTTTTCAATTTTTTTTAATGAATAAGTTAAAGCCAAGGCATACAGAGTGAACTGCATGATGCATTATTTTGACCTGGTTCAGTCACCTTGCAGAGCAGGACTCAAATTGAGATGAGTCATGAGTTTGGGAGATGGTCTTTAAATTTAGTTAGATGTGCCTAAACACACAACTGTTTCCACAGTTAGCATCAAGTTGTATAGTACTTGTTTCATCTTCATTCAGTAATAATTTAAATTTTAAAAGGATACTTGATTGGGATTATATTCCATGTGGGCATAGCTGGTCTATTCTCCTCTCGATGCCTCAGTCCTTCCAGTCAAACTGAGATGCTGTTGCAAGCTGACAGTTTTCTTTAAATATTAAACACAGATTATACAACTCTTTTAATAAAAAATAGTAAATTCCTGATATCACAAAGCGTGTAAAAGTGTACCCCTGCGTGGGTTTGATTTGAGTGATTCAAGCATGACTACATTAATCCAGAAATGTTGCATTTATTTACGACTACAGACTATTCAAATTTTGGGTCCACAGCTTCCTTGAAGAATATTTCTTAATTATAATACAAGTTACCCGACCATTAATTTCTCTGACAAGTTCTGATGAATAATTTAGCAATATGAACCTCATGCACCCAGCAGGACAAGATGAATCTGAAGATTTTACACCCCACGCTACAGTTTTGAATACATCAATGTGTGCACTTGATTGCTTGCATTATATCATAACGCTCTCGTTGCTGACCTGCTGCTTTTATTGGACAGGATGGTTTTGTTCGCTGTCATTGCCTGTTTGTACCAGGGTACAGAAAGCAACTTTTCAGCTGGGAAATTCATAAACTTCGGGATGAGCTTCTAAAAACCAATAAAAGATGCCCAAAAAAAAGTGAAGAGAGGGAAGATAAACTATGAGGCTAAACCAGCAGTGACATCAAAATGGACATTAGGAGCTTATTTAAATAAACAAAAAGGATGAGACATGTCAAGAGTGAACATGGGAACCTTAGAGAATGAGAATGGGGAAATAATAATAGGGATCCAGGAAATGGCATATATATCAGCCAACTACTGTGCATCTGCTGAATTGCCCCATTGAGTCAGAGGATAAGAAGTGTAAATGTGGTGCTACAGAGATATGACCTGGATGGGATTGTTGTCAGTGCAGGCTCGATGGGCCTGTTTCTGCACTGTAGGAATTCTATGATTATGTCAGTCTTCATGTTGGAATATACTAATAACATTCCAAAAATACAAAATAATCAAGGAGCAAAAGGTGTGGGGAGGAAATAAATACAATAATTATCACTAGAAAATAAATACTAGGGAAATGAATGGGGCTAAAGACCAATAAATCTCCTGGGCCTGATGAGTTACACCCTAGCATATTAAAGGAAGTAGCTGCAGAGATGGTGAATGCATTGGTAGTAATCTTCCAAGAATGCTTAAATTCTGGAAAAGTCCCAGAGGAGTGGAAAACTGCCAATGTGACATTCTTATTCAAAAAGGGAGGGAGATAAATAAGAAACAGATAACTGTAGGCCAATTAGCTTAACACCTGTCATTGGGTAAATGTTATATTTATATTTCTACATCCATTACAAAGAATGATGTGGAGGTGCCAGTGTTGGAAGGGGGAGGGCACAGTAAGAAGTCTCACAACACCAGGTTAAAGTCCAACAGGTTTATTTGGAATCACAAGCTTTTGGAGCATTGTTCCTTGATCAGTGAAACTCATGTACTCATCTGATGAAGGAATAGTGCTCCGAAACTCATAATTCCAAATAAACCTGTTGGACTTTAACCTTGTATTGTGAGACTTCTTATTATAAAGGATATCATTACAAAGCATTTGGAAATGTGTAATCAAGCAGAGTTGGCGTGGCTTCATGAAGGTGAAATCATGCCTGACAAACTTATTAGAATTCTTTGTGGTGGTGATGAGCAGGATCGATAAGGGGGAACCAGTAGATATAATGTATTTGGATTTCCAAAAAACATTCAGTAAGGTACCGCACAAAAGGCTACCTATTAAGACAAGAGCCCGTAGCGTTGAGAGTTGTTATGGATCGATGATTAGCTAACTAATGGAAGATAGTAAATTGGGTTAAGTGGGACATTTTCAGGATGGTAATCTATAACTAGTGGAGTGTCACAGGACTTGGTGCTGGGACAGCAGTTGTTTACAATACATGTTAGTGACTTGGATCAGGAAAGTTAGTGTACTATAGCCAGCTTTGCAGATGACATATTATAGATGGGAAGGCAAGTAGCGAGGATGACTTTGGGGCTGATCTTACCATTTACACCCTGCCGCTGTTGCAGTGAGGACAGAGAATTTGGTGTTCAGCTAAATTTCTGTTCACTGCAGTCGCACGAAAGGCTGGAAAATTCCGCCCACAGATATGAGAGGGACTTAGACAGGTTAGTGGAGTGGGCAGAAACTTTGCAGCTGGAATATAATGTAGGAAAATGTGAAGTTTTGCTCTTTATTAGGAAGAATAAAGAAATTGAATATGGAAAAAGACTGCAGAAAGCTGCAGCTTAGTGGGATTTTGGGCATCATCATGCATAAATTATAAAAAGCTAGCATGCGAATTCAGCAGGAAATAGGGAATGTAAATGGAATATTGGCCTTTTTTTCAGAAGAAATGAGCATTAAAATAAGGAAGTTTTGCTAGAACTATGAACCTAGAATATGATGAATAGATTTGATTCTCTTATCTAAAGAAAGATATACTGGCATCAGAGGCATTCCAGAGAAGTTTCATTAGGCCAATCCCAGGTTGAGAGATGATCTTATGAATAGTAGGTTGGGCCTATACTCACTGGAGTTTAGAAGAATCAGAAGCAACCTTATTCATAAAATCCCTACAGTGCAGATGGTGGCCATTTGGCCTATTGAGCCTGCACCAATACCAATCCCACACAAAGCCCAATCCTCACATATTTACCTTACTAATCCCCCGATAACGAGCAATTTAGCATGGCCAATCCACCTAACTTGCACATCTTTGAACTGTGGGAGGAAACCCACATAGACACGGGGAGGATGCACCAACTCCACACAGACAGTCACCTGAGGCAGGAATTGAATGCAGGCTCCTGACAGTGTGAGGCAGCGATGCGAAGCACAGTGTACCTTGTGCAGATGCACTATCATCTTGTGCTAAAATGTTTCAGCCTCAGCTGCTTGTAGTTGAGGAACGGAGGGTGCCATATTTGTTTGAGAGTGATTAGGAACCTCCTGTCCTTGTGCTTATGGTGTAATCATGAGAAGGAAAATGCTACATGGACTTGCTTTAGAATTGGGTGATGTTGATGGTGTTTATTTCTGGATTTGGCAGTGAGCTGTTCCTATGGATTTTAACTCTGGCATTGATTACTACAGGACAGAGTTGGATGTTAACATCCATTCAGGTCATTGATTTCCTGACCATTTGGTGTTACACGCTGAATTTAGTTTATTTTGCTGCTCAGAGTGTTGAGGTTACAAGAGTGTGTGCTGTTGTATGGAAACTCTGAATTTAAAATAGATCCTCTCCCCCTTACAGACCTGGCAGAGGAAGAGAAGTAACAACGTTCGACCTTAAAGAGTGTGATTTTTATTCTAGCTGTCAACATTTAAATTATTGTGCGAGGCCAAATTCTAGTGTTTCAGAGGTGGGAAATGTATCACAGCAACAAACTGTTAATTTTTGCTGCCTTTTGTCACATTCAGAGATCATTACATTTCCCTTTTCACCTCATCTTCCACAGAAAAGGATGTTGGATTAACCAGGCACTGCTGATGAAGCTGGAACATCACAAATGTTGATTGATCCATGTGCCAATAGAGATTTTTAAAATCCTGTTGATTCCGGAAAGCTTAAATACCAATGTTGTGAAAAGAGAGCTTAACCCACAGACCATTCATTTGCACTAAAGGATAGGACAAGTGGCTGAAGATGTTTTCTTCCAGTATTCACTGTCTGTGTGGAGTTTCCACGTTCTGCTGTGTCTGCATGTTTTTCCTCCGGGTGCTCCGGTTTTCTCCCACAGTCCGAACGTGTCCTGGTTAGGTGAACTGGCCATCCTAAATTCTCCCTCAGTGTACCCAAACAGGCGCTGGGAGATTTTCACAGTAACTTCATTGCAGGCTAATGTAAGCCTACTTGTGACTATTTTCTGTTCTCCTTGTGTATCCAAACATTTGTGGGTTAGGTGCATTGTCCATGCTGAATTGCCCCTCAGTGTCAGGGGGACTAAATAGGGTAAACGTGTGAGGTTATGGGGATAGGGCCTGGGTGGGATTATAGTCAGTGTGCAGATTCAATGGGTCGAATGGTCGCCTTCTGCACTGGAGGATTCTATGATTCTGCAATCACACGGCATTATATAAGTACATAAGATAATAAAATCTCACCTCAAGGCATTTTTACTTTACCTCAATAAATTGTTCCCACCGTGGGAGTATATTGGATGCTATTCTCAAGATCTGCTGGGGCCTTTTGCAAAGTACACATGGCACACTACCTCCCTGTATGCCATTCGCTGGAACAGGCAGTCTTAATCAGATAAGAGATTTGTAGACCCTTGAAATTAAGTGGTGATTGATTAGCAGCAATGTCGAGATGTAAATCTGTGAGCATTTGTAGCGGCAATAGCCGACTGCATCTGGTATCACAGGCAGTCTCTCGTCCAAGTACTAACCAGGCCTGACTGTTTAGCTCTCGAGATCAGTAAAGATCAAGCAATTACAGGCAAGTGTGCCCGTAGAAATTTTCACTACAGCCAACAGTGGGAGGAATCTGTGGGGTTCACTTTGTGGTTATGCCTTAAAGTAACAGTGCCTGTTGTGTCCGCAGAGTTAATGAGCTGTCACAGGAGAGAAGTGTGTAGATACAGTTGCAGAGACGAAGTAATGATATATACAAATGGGATTTATTTAAAATAACCTCCTGGTGGAGCTCAGCTGGCGCTTTGGCTGAGCTGCAGGGGGAGAAATTGATCGGAAAATGCATCTGTTTTCTGGGCGGGAAAAGTTCACGTTCCAATTCTCCAACATCACCGTCCTCCAATGCCCTGTTAGTTCACCACAGGTCAAATGAGAAATCTCTGACTTCTGTGTGTCCAGAGGTCCCATCTCAAGTTCTGCAGTAGAGTCAAAATATATTTTTTTCCTCTCTCTGCTGATGGTGCCAGACCTGCTGAGTTTTTCCAGCATTTTCTGCTTTTGTTTCAGATCTCCAGACTTGTAGTATTCCCCTTTTATTTCCATCTGGAGATGTGTTAGGCAAATTAGGATTTGTGTACTCATTTTATGCCGCCACTCCAACATTCGGTTGAAGCACATATTGGCTCTCCAGGCTTCCCTCCTTCATGCTCACCACTCTGTCCTAGGACTCACGCAAAGGATGACTTTGTATCAGAGCAAACTGACCACAATTCTGACTGCTGGGGTTTGTCACACATCTAGGGGAGATTGTAGTTCACTCTTTTTAAGGAGGTGAGGCCGAGGCCCAGTTTACCAGGAGTCTCGACGCAAAATCTTCAGACCGTATAACTGTGCTGCCACTCCCCACTGGTTTCTGGTGCTGCATCAATTTCTTCTGCACAATGTTGATGGTTTCATTTCGTATTGAAGAGTTGGGTTCTGAACTGGAAAAAGGCCAAATTTGATGAGATGAGAAGGGATCTGGAATTGTGGATTGGCACAGGCTGTTCTCTGGTAAGGATGTAAATGGAAAGTGGGAGGCCTTCAAAGGAGAAATTTTGAGAGTTCTGAGTTTGTATGTTCCTGTCAAAATTAAAGGCAAAGTAAATAGGAATAAGGAACCTTGGTTCTCGAGGGAGATTGTAACACTGATTAAGAGGAAGACAGAGTTGTATGCAATGTACAGGCTGCAGGGAACAGATCAGATGCTCGAGGAGTATAAAAAGTGCAAGAAGCTACTTAAGAGGGATATCAGGAGGGCTAAAAGAAGACATGAGGTTGTTTTAGCAGACAGAGTGAAGGAAAATCCAAACAGCTTCTATAAGTATGTAAGGAGCAAAAGGATAGTGAGGGATAAAATTGGTCCTTTTGAAGACCAGAGTGGTAGACTGTGTATAGAACCAAAACAGATGGGAGAGATACTAAATGGGTTTTTTGCATCTGTATTTACTGAGGAAATGGACATGGAGTCTACGAAATAGGGCAAACAGATAAGAAGGTCATGGAACCTTTACAGATCACAGGGGAGGAGGTGCTGGCTGTCTTGAGGAAAATCAGACTGGATAAATCCCCAGGACCAGATGAGGCTAGTGTTGAACTTGCAGGGGCCCTGGCAGACATATTTAAAATGTCAGTATACACAGGGAAGGTGCCGGATGATTGGAGGATGGTTCATGTTCCATTGTTTAAAAAAGGTTCCAAAAGAAATCTGGGAAATTATAGGCCAGGAAGTTTGACGTCAGTGATGTGCAAGTTATTGGAAGGTGTGACAAGGGATAGGATCTACAAATACTTGGATAGACAGGGACTTAGTAGGAAGAGTCAACATGGCTTTATGCATGGTAGGTCATGTTTGACCAATCTATTAGATTTTTTTCAAGGAGGTTACCAGGAAAGTGGACGAAGGGAAGGTGGTGGATGTTGTCTACCTGGATTTCAGCAAGGCCTTTGACAAGGTCCCTCATGGGAGGTTAGTTAGGAAGGGTCAGTCGCTGGGTGTACATGGGGACGTTGTAAATTGGATTAGACACTGGCTGAATGGAAGAAACCAGAGAGCGGTTGTGGACGATTGCTTCTCAGAGTGGAGGCCTATGACGAATGATGTGCCGCAGGGATTGATGTTGGTTCCATTGTTGTTTGTCATCTATATCAACAATATGGATGATAATGTGGTAAATTGGATCAGCAAATTTGCTGATGATACCAAGATTGGAAGTGTCGTGGACAGTGAGGAAGGCTTTCAAAGTTTGCAGAGAGATTTGGACCAACTAGAAAAATGAGCTGAAAAGTGGCAAATGGAATTTAATGCACACAAGTGTGAGGTACTGCACTTTGGAAGGACAAACCAAAGTAGAAGGTACAGGGTTTATGGTAGGACTCTGAAGAGTGTAGTTGAACAGAGGGAGCTGGGAACACAGATACAGAATTCCCTAAAAGTGGCATCACAGTTGGATAGGGTCATAAAGAGTGCTTTTGATACATTGGCCTTTATAAATCGGAATATCAAGTACAAAAGTTGGAGTGTTTTGTTAAGGTTGTATAAGGCATTGGTGAGGCCGAATTTAGGGTATTGTGTACAGTTTTGGTCACCTAGTTACAGGAAGAATGTATATAAGGTTGAAAGAGTGCAGAGAAGGTTCACAAGGATGTTGCCGGGAGTTGAGAAGCTGAGTTACAGAGAGAGATTGTAAAGGTTAGGACTTTATTCCCTGAAGCATAGAAGAATGAGGGGAGATTTGATAGATGTGTATAAGATTTTGATGGGTATTGATAGATTGAATGCAAGCAGGCTTTTTCCACTGAGGCTAGTGAATAGAGAGGGCATGGATTAAGGATGAAAGGAGAAAAGTTTAAAGGGAATATTAGGGGAGGATTCGTCACGCAGAGAGTGATGAGTACGTGGAATGAGCTGCCAGATAAAGTGGTAAATGTGGAATGAGCTGCCAGATAAAGTGGTCTCTTTTAGCATTTAAGAACAACTTGGACAGGTTCATGGATGAGAGGGGTGTGGAGGGATATGGTTCAAGTGCAGGTCAGTGGGACTAGGCAAAAAATGTTTGACACAGACAAGAAGGGCCAAAAGGCTTGTTTCTGAGCTATAATTTTCTATGGTTCTATGGGTGTGCTGCCTTTTTATCGTATGTTCATCACAATTAAAACAAAGCAACATAACCAGTGATAAAATCATTTTATTGTTCCATCCTGAATACTCAGTGAGTCGATTACATACCCAAGAAGTCTTCTAGAATCATAGAACCCCTACAGTGCAGGAGGAGGTCATTCAGCCTACTGAGCCTGCACCGGCGACAATCCTACCCAAATCCTATCCCTATAACCCCACACATTTACACTTCTAATCCTTCTGACACTAAGGGGAAATCTAGTGTACCTTTTGGAGTGTGGGAGGAAATCAGAGCACCGGGAGAAAACCCACGCAGACACATGGAAAACATGCAGACTCCACAGAGGCAGTGACCCATGTTGGGAATTGAGCTTTGGCCCCTGGTGCTGTGAGGCAGCAGTGCTGAAGTCTTGTACGATCATGATTCAGACATGCTTGAGAATGAGTTTTGGTATGGCTTCTCTCTCCCTGCTGCCATGACAATGGCTGTTTGCATATGTGCCACTCATGTCACAATGGCATTTGTTAACAGTCTGTCCGGATTTTGCAACTGCCTCTTAACTGCTTTTTTTTAAAGAATGCAATCAATTAGATAATTCCACAAAAGCAGCAAGGGCAATCCATTATCATTCTCTGCCATATTACCTTTCTGTGCTCAATAAGCTCCCATCAAATATTTCTACATGAACTCTCAGGGCTTCCAGGCAACGTTATCCAAGATCTTGAAGGATAATTGTAGATTTCTTTTTTCCATTGTTGGAACGTTAATTAAATTCAAACGATTCGGTGATGATCAAAATCCAAGTACTGCCGCTGATCTGGAAGTCATTCAGGATTTTATTGTGTGGCTAATTTATTGCATTTCACAGTTCAAAAAGCAGCCGGCTCCCCACCAGCACATTATCCACTCGTTGTTCCAAAGCTGATTTCCAGATTAACATTGCCTAATCCGTCCTAATGAAATGAAACAAAGAGCTCGTCAATACATTCACACTTTGCAATTGTTTTTTTAATGCGTCTGTTATTTTTAGCGCTTTGTTCTTTTAACCCGTTTTTCAAGTAGTTTATCCTTCCGTCCCTCCTGTTCTGAAGGTCATGAATGTAAATGTGTGGGATTGGGTGGGGGAGAGAGTTGGTTATGATAATCTGTCAGAGTCGGTGCTGACTCAACGGGCCAACTGGACCCCTCCTGCAGTGTAGGGATTCAGTGATTCTATGAAGTCTTAGACAAGGCATGATTCCAAGGAATACTGATTGACCTCTTACTCCTTTGACATAAGAACATAAGAAATAGGAGCAGGAGTAGGCCATCTAGCCCTTCGAGTCTGCCCCACCATTCAATAAGATCATGGCTGATCTGCAGTGGTGATGTAGAGATGCAGGCGTTGGACTGGGGTAGTAAGACCGCAGTAAGAATCTAGCAACACCAATTTTAAATCTAACCGATTTATTTGATGGTAAATTTGCGAGCTTTCAACCTTTTCGTCTTCGTCAGGCAAATGCAGTGTTCAATTTCAGTGATCTGCAGTGGAGCAGTTCCACATTCCCGCTTTCTCCCCAGAACCCTTAATTCCTTTGTCTATCAGAAATCTACTTACCTGTGACTTAATTATATTCAGCGAGGTAGCCTCCACCACTTCAAAGGGCAGAACTCACCACACTTTGGGTGAGAGGTCACCGGACAAAGGGGAGGTGCTCCTAAAGCTTGTGCTGTCAAATAAACCTGTTGGTCTATAACCTGGAGTCATGTGACTTCTCATCTTATCCATCCGTGTCCAACAGCAGCATCTCCACACCATGGTCTCCTTTAATCTAGTAAAGTTTTGCAACACCAATTTTAAATCCAACCAATTTATTTGATAGTAAATCCGCGAGCTTTCGACACTATGTTGTGCCTTCGTCAGGCAAATGCAGTGTTCTGATCTGCAGAGGCACTCATATCCACACAGACAGTTACAGATTGATGATTAGAATGCGAATCCTTACATCTAACCTGCTATTCAAGTGTTAAAGTGGCTAACAATGTGTGTGAAGGGAATCCTGAGCATTGGTTAGAGAATTGTGTATTTTCTCCAGACAGCACAGTAAGTGAGGTTTTTTGCTAACCCAGGCAAGTTACGGGGGTTACAGATAGTGTGTCATGAAGCCAAGATCCCTGTTAAGACCGTCCTCATGTGTGCGGAACTTGGCTATCAGTCTCTGCTCAGCAACTCTGCGCTGTCGTGTGTCACGAAAGCCCCCTTGAAGAACATTTACCCGCAGGTCGGAGGCCGAATGCCCATGACTGCTGAAGTGTTCGCCCACAGGAAGGGAACTGTTTTGCCTGGTGATTGTTGAGCGATGCTCATTCATCCGCTGTCGTAGTGTCTGCATGGTCTCCCCAATGTACCATGCTTTGGGACATCCTTTCTTGCAACGTATTAGGTAGACAACGTTGGCCGAGTTGCAAGAGTATGTACCGTGCACCTGGTGAATGGTATCCTCACGTTTGATGATGTCGTCCATGTCTATGATCCGGCATGTCTTGCAGAGGTTGCTGTGGCAGGGTTGTGTGGTATTGTGGTCACTGTTCTCCTGAAGGTTGGGTAGTTTGCTGAGAACAATGATCTGTTTAAGGTTGTGCGGTTGTCTGAAAGCAAGAAGTGGGGGGGTGGGGATGACCCTAGCGAGATGTTCATCGTCATCGATGACATGTTGAAGACTCCGGAGAAGATGTCGTAGCTTCTCCGCTCTGGGGAAGTACTGGACAACAAAGGGTACTCTGTCCACCTTGTCCCGTGTTCGTCTTCTGAGGAGGTCAGTGCGGTTTATCGCTGTGGCACGTTGGAACTGTCGATTGATGAGTCGAGCGCCATATCCTGTTCTCACAAGGGCATCCTTCAGCGTCTGGAGGTGTCTGTCACGATCCTCCTCATCTGAGCAAATTCTGTGTATACGGAGGGCTTGTCCATAGGGAATGGCTTCTTTAACGTGTCTAGGGTGGAAGCTGGAGAAGTGGAGCATTGTGAGGTTGTCTGTCGGTTTTTGGTACAGTGAGGTGCTGAGGTGACCGTCCTTGATGGAGATGCGTGTGTCCAAGAATGCAACTGATTCTGGAGAATAGTCCATGGTGAGTCTGATGGTGGGATGGAACTTGTTGATATCATCATACAGTTGTTTCAATGATTGTTCACCATGAGTCCAAAGGAAAAAGATGTCATCAATGTATCTAGTATACAACCTTGGTTGAAGATTTTGTGTAGTGAAGAAGTCTTGTTCGAACCTGTGCATGAAGATGTTGGCATACTGAGTGTTGAGTTGACGAGTGTGTTCTTTGGTCGGATCCGCTGGTAACTGTCTGTAGTGTTTCACATTGTTTAGTTGTCAGACAATCCCGAACATCACCCAAGCACAAAGCAAGGCCATCCGTGCTCTTAAGACCAACCGCAACATTGTCATCAAACCAGCAGACAAAGGAGGCGCCACCGTCATACTGAACAGAACGGACTACTGTGAAGAAGTGTACTGACAACTAAACAATGTGAAACACTACAGACAGTTACCAGCAGATCCGAACAAAGAACACACTTGTCAACTCAACATTCTGATCAAAACCTTTGATCCGGACCTTCAGAACACCCTCCGGACTCTCATTCTATGTACTGCCCGCATTGGAGATCTCTACTGCCTCCCAAAGATACACAAGGCAAACATACCCGGCCATCCCATCGTATCGGGCAATGGGACCCTGTGTGAGAACCTCTCCGGCTATATCGAGGGCATCCTGAAACCCATCGTACAAAGAACCCCCAGCTTTTGTCTTGACACTACGGACTTCCTACAGAAACTCAGCACACATGGAGCAGTTGAACCAGGACACTCCTTGTCACAATGAATGTCTCGGCGCTCTACACCAACATCCCCCACGACGATGGTATTGCTGCAACTGCCTCAGTACTCAATGCCAACAACTGCCAGTTTCTGGATGCAATTTTACAACTCATCCGCTTCATCTTGGACCACAATGTCTTCACCTTCAACAATCAGCTTTTCATCCAGACACATGGAACAGCCATGGGGACCAAATTTGCACCTCAGTATGCCAACATCTTCATGCACAGGTTCGAACAAGACTTCTTCACTACACGAGATCTTCAACCAAGGTTATATACTAGATACATTGATGACATCTTTTTCCTTTGGACTCATGGTGAACAATCATTGAAACAACTGTATGATGATATCAACAAGTTCCATCCCACCATCAGACTCATCATGGACTATTCTCCAGAATCAGTTGCATTCTTGGACACACGCATCTCCATCAAAGACGGTCACCTCAGCACCTCACTGTACCGAAAACCGACAACCTCACAATGCGCCACTTCTCCAGCTTCCACCCTAGACACGTTAAAGAAGCCATTCCCTATGGACAAGCCCTCCGTATACACAGAATTTGCTCAGATGAGGAGGATCGTGACAGACACCTCCAGACGCTGAAGGATGCCCTTGTGAGAACAGGATATGGCGCTCGACTCATCAATCAACAGTTCCAACGTGCCACAGCGATAAACCGCACTGACCTCCTCAGAAGACGAACACGGGACAAGGTGGACAGAGTACCCTTTGTTGTCCAGTACTTCCTCGGAGCGGAGAAGCTACGACATCTTCTCCGGAGTCTTCAACATGTCATTGATGACGATGAACATCTCGCTAGGGCCATCCCCACCCCCCCAACTTCTTGCTTTCAGACAACTGCACAACCTCAAACGGATCATTGTTCGCAGCAAACTACCCAACCTTCAGGAGAACAGTGACCACAATACCACACAACCCTGCCACAGCAACCTCTGCAAGACATGCCGGATCATAGACATGGACGACATCATCAACCGTGAGGATACCATTCACCAGGTGCACGGTACATACTCTTGCAACTCGGCCAACGTTGTCTACCTAATACGTTGCAAGAAAGGATGTCCCGAAGCATGGTACATTGGGGAGACCAGGCAGACACTACGACAGCGGATGAATGAGCATCGCTCAACAATCACCAGGCAAAACAGTTCCCTTCCTGTGGGCGAACACTTCAGCAGTCATGGGCATTCGGCCTCCGACCTGCGGGTAAATGTTCTTCCAGGGGGCCTTCGTGACACACGACAGCGCAGAGTTGCTGAGCAGAGACTGATAGCCAAGTTCCGCACACATGAGGACGGTCTTAACAGGGATCTTGGCTTCATGACACACTATCTGTAACCCCCGTAACTTGCCTGGGTTAGCAAAAACCTCACTTACTGTGCTGTCTGGAGAAAATACACAATTCTCTAACAATGCTCAGGATTCCCTTCACACACATTGTTAGCCACTTTAACACTTGAATAGCAGGTTAGATGTAAGGATTCGCATTCTAATCAGCAATCTGTAACTGTCTGTGTGGATGTGAGTGCCTCTGCAGATCAGAACACTGCATTTGCCTGATGAAGGCACAACATAGTGTCGAAAGCTCGCGGATTTACTATCAAATAAATTGGTTGGATTTAAAATTGGTGTTGCAAAACTTTACTGAGTTTACCCCAGTCCAATGCCGGCATCTCTACATCATGACTCCTTTAATCTAGACAACATTACTGGCTTTTCAGCCCCTAAGGACTGAACTTGAACCTGATCATATTTGCTAATTGCACACACGTTTATACTTTTGTGGCATGACCGTCTGAAGTGGGAACCCCGGCTCATAGGCCCTCTCCCAACCATGGAACTAACGCACGTGTGGCCTATCCGTTCCCCCTTGGCTGAGATCAATCAACTCAGCACAGACTGAGGGTGGGATTTTCAGGCCACACTCACCCTAAAGCCAGAAAATCCTGCTGAGGTCATCAGACCTTTACATAGTCCGTATCCGACTCTCTACAATTCCCGTGGTGGGTGGGATGGGAAAATTCTGAGCATCAAACCTGGGATCTTCCTGAGCTAAATGTCTTGGCTGCTCACAGCCTGAACCACTGAAGGAGTTCTTGCTTTGGTTCCAAAAAAAAGTTATCCTGACACAAATCTGTTACATATCCATATTCTAGAATTTGACAGTGACTCCTGAGTACTCACACCCTGTCAGGAAATGCTTATAGTATGATCTATGAGGTCTCATTATGGACTATAAAGAGACCACAGCATAAGTAGACGTAAAAAGAAAAGGGATTGTTTAGTCAACATTGTGTCAGTAGTACAGTCTGTAAAAGACTGCTGTAACAAGCTCATCCAGGGTGGAGCTTATGCCCCAGGTCACCTGACCTGTCCTCTTAAAGAAACATTCACCAGACTACATTCAGAATGGATAGTATAAAGTTAAATTAAAACAAGTCTCCAAGACAACACAACACAAATAATGCTCAAAATTACAGCTGTTGGTAGTCAGTGAAAAAAATAGTTATGTGAGCAATGATTTTGGGCTGCACAGAATACATAAGGGAAGGTAACAAGGGAAAAAGAAGCAGGAAGATCGGGGGGAGAAGAGGGAGGGAGGAGCCCAGTGATGCTTTGGGGAATCCCGCTCTCTGCCCAGAAGTTCCCAGGTAGGCCTTGATGACAAATGCCCTGTACTGGAAACCATCTGAAAATTGCACCTTGAATTGGAAACTTTAGATGGGTTCGACTGGGTTACATCAATAGTCAGAACAAGTTAGAAGAATTAAAACATGGCTTCTGGGTAAATATTGTATTGACCCATCAAACATGTGGTACACCCCTCAAATGCCCAAACCCTTGCCCCCGCAACTCCCAATTACTCTCCAATCCCCAACATCCCGGGTCCAGAGGAGCCATCCCCCTACCCTGTCGAAAGGACTGCACATCCTTGTTCCCATCCCCAGAGTGTGATCTGACCAACCTCCTCCCCCCACCCTACCCATTCCTACCCATTTCTATTTACCTTGTCAAAGACCAGGTTGGATCTTTAATCTTACCTGATTTACTGCAGCCAGTGCCATTCCTTTAAAAAAAAAGGAGGGTAAGGATTGCTACTCTCTGACTCTACAGGTCTTGGTGCTAGGCCTGGGGATGCCCTCCTGCACTGCTTAAAAACATTCCAGCAGGGTAGCAATCATAGAATAAAATTCCTACAGTACAGAAGGAGGCCATTCAGCCCATCAAGTCTGCGCCGATCAGAATCCCACCCAAGCCATATTCCTGTACCCCCACATATTTACCCTGCTAATCCCCCTGACGTGAGGTCAATTTAGCATGGCCAATCAATCTAATCTATGTATCTTTGGATTGTGGGAGGAAACTGGAGCATCTGGAGAAAATCCATGCAGACATGGGGAGAAAGTGCAAACTCCACAAAGGTCGGAGGCCAGAATTGAACCTGGGTCCCTGGCACTGTGAGGCAACAGTGCTAATCATCATGACACCCTAGACTCAATTGCCTCTCCAAGGTCCATGCAAGTATGTTGGAAGGAAAAATGAAAGTGATAAAGATAAGAATGCACTAGGGTTGAAAAATAGCCCCTTTTTGTTTCTAAATAATAACTGAACTGAAAAGGTTCTCTCCAGAATCAACAGCATAGATGGTATGAGCAATAGGGAAATAGAATCAAATATATTCCAATTCTGGCAATGAATTTGGAATACTAAAGGAGGAAGAAACAAACAAGTTACTTGCAAGCAGTAAATGCTCTGGCACTGAATTGTATTGAGATGTTTTTGTTCTAAGACTGTGCAGAAAAATTGGACTGTATCAGTCATTACGCACACAATGACATATTTTAGTGCCAACAGTTGCCAGAGAACTGTTTTTGATGCTGTTCAGTATTTCACTGACATGAATGTTTCTCCTTCTGCACTGTAGGAATTCTATTCTATGATTGTATATGCTGCAAGTTACCGGAAAAATAAGCGGTAGCCACACTTTGTTCTCCAAAAGCTGAAATATTTTTTTCCAGCATTTAGAGTGGATAAAAATGCTCACAAGACCAACAGTTGTTTGAAACAACTTCCTTTAGGAATGAATATCTTGCACATGACATTCAGCAATCTTTGCAAGGCTCTACATTGACATTGTCACTGCCAGTGAAGCTTACTGATGAGATAATGGTGAATAAACCAGAGCCAAACACTCAGTTGATATTGAAATGATTGCCCAGAGGTTGGAAATAATCTTTGATATTCAACCCACAATGTTCTCGTGCAAGTTGTCTGCAGCTACGACTTAGCTTAATTTTTACTCATGTTACCAGCATAAATTAATTTGAGAGGTATTTGTGTTCACCTTTAGTTTATTTAATTCATTTGTGGGACATGGGTGTTATTGGCTGTCATGGGCATTTATTGCCCATTCCCTAGTTTCCCTTGGAGGGCAACTTGAGAGTCAACCACATTTCTGTGGCTCTGGAGTCACATTGTAAACCAGACCAGTTAAGGGCAGAAGATTTCCTTACCTAAAGGACATTAGTTAACTAGATGGGTTTTTCTGACAATTGACAATGGTTTCACGGTCATCAGCAGATTCTTAATTTCAGATATTTTTTATTGAATTCAAATTCCATCACCTGCAGTGAACATAAGAACATAAGAAATAGCAGCAGGAGTGGGCCATCTAGTCCCTCAAGCCTGCCTTGCCATTCAATAAGATCATGGCTGATCTGATAGTGGTTCACTTCCATTTACCCGCCTGCTCCCCATAACCCTTAATTCCCTTATTGGTCAAAAATCTATCTATTTGTGACTTAAACACATCTAATGAGGTAGCCTCCACTGCTTCAATGGGCAGAGAATTCCAAAGATTCACTACCCTCTGGGAGAAGTTGTTCCTCCTCAACTCTGTTATAAATTGATTCCCTTGTATTTTGAGGCTTTGGCCTCAGTGGTAGGATTCACGCCTGAGTCCCCAGAAAATTAGCTGAATTTCTGGATTAATAGTCTTGAAATAATCCCTCTCGCCCAAGGTCTCCCTTATTAATTTTGCCATCAGCTTCTTATAGACTCTGACAGGCACATCCCTGTGTTTACTAGTAGAGCAATGGGACCTGAGTGTGTACCAGTGAAGATCCCCTATCTTTTAGATGTGCCCTTGGGCACCTATACTCCTTCAATCCCCCTGAGAGCAAACTGAGTCAACATGTAGTGCGATGAAGTTTAGTTTAGATTGAAATCCACCTAATGCTACTTTGTAAGGCCAGGCTTGTTAAAACAGTATAATCCAGAATGCATTATGCTGCTGCTAAGATGCAGCTGCGTCTCTTCAAGTGCACAAAGTCTGATTGTTAAAACATGCCGAGGAATGAGGTCTCTCTGAGTCGCTCGATACAATCAGTACAACTTCTGTTCACGCACTGCTACAAAAGCCATGGCCACACAGGAACCCAGTCCATTCTGGTGAGAACTCAAAATTAATTTAAAAGGACAATATCTGTCTGCGCTTTGGCACTCCCAGGATAGCATTTTGTTCCCTTTGTTGCTTCATGTTGTACAATTTTGTTTGGTGTCTGTGTTCTGCTTTCTAAAAGCCTCTCTCATAGTAGAGACATCATAGAACATTCCCAAAGGCCAGGTGCAGTGTGTTCCTCTGAATAACCAGATATGGTGAATGAATTGTCCATTGTTTGACCCCCTGAGAAAACCTTCCATTGGAATTTCAGTTCAGCCGTCTACCAACCGACAACTGGCCCAGAAGCCGAAAGTCGATTACGTGTATTATGGCTTTAAAAAAACACATTTTAACATACTTCACATCTAGGTCTTTCCTGAGAGAGAATGGCCAAAGAATCCCAAACCTTCACTAAAGGTTATTTTGTGTAATATTCAGCCAGAAAGTAAATCTGGTTATATATTTTTAAGAGTGTAAACTGTAGAGTTAACACAGATTGAACCTGTTGTTTAATCAGGTAACTCGGAGATTGCTAACTAATTTCTGGCTTCAGGTCAAAGACAGGCTTATTTCTTTTTTAAAGATTGTTTTGCATTCGTGACCAGGATTACTAGGTTATGCTCTGTGAAACAAAGTTCTGTTTTTCTTCTTCATTTATGGGGCAGGCGAGTCACTTGCATGGACAATATTCGTTGCCTTTCCCAATTCCTTTTGAAAAGATGGTAAACCACTCTCTTGAACCAGTGCACTGCGTGTAGTACAGACACGCACACACGCACTTCTGTCACAGGCGGAGGTCCAGGATTTTGACCCAGTAGCAATGGTGATTTAATTCCAAGACAGGATGGTGTGCGATTGGAGAGGAACCTGCAGGTCATTGTTTCACCGCGCATCTGCTGTTCTTTCAGATGATAGAGGTCATAGATTTGAAAGGTGCTACTGAGCAGATCTCCCATCATTGCACAACATAAGATAAATCATTTTTGGACAACAATTCTTTTTTAATGCATTTTGCATGTTATGTTCTTCTGTTGCTAATGCGGAACTGCACCTTTTAAGACTAAAAGAAATGAATTTTAAGTAGATGCAGATTCTGATCAGGCTGAGTTCAATTGTTTGCGTCAGGGAGATTTACACATGCATAGGGCTGGCTGGCAGGTAGCACAGTGATTAGTACAGCTGCCTCACATGCCAGGGATCCAGGTTCAATTCCTGCCTCAAGTGTGGAGCTCGCATATTCTCCCCATGTCTGGTGGATTTCCTCTGGGTGCACTGGTTCTTTCCCACAGTCCAATGATGTGTGTGTTAGGTTGATTGGCCATGCAAAATTGCCCCTTAGTGTCAGAGGATTGGTAGGGTAAATACGTGGGGCTGTGGGGATAGAGTCTGGGTGGGATTTTTGTTGGTGCATGTTTGATGGGTTGAAAAGCCTCGTTCTGCACTATGGTGATGCTTATGTTCTATGCTTTATCAAAGTGCTGCACTAATCAGAAGCCCCACAGTATTAAATGATCTTTCACCCTTTGTAAACCATTTTTCAGCTGTAAAAACTTATAGTAATGGGTGAATAGAATAGTTATGATAATGAGTAACATAAACCATGATGTAGCAGTGAAATCAGTGGTCATGTGTTTGAGACTCCGCACAACAGATGGAGCAGGCAGCACTCGGGGGAGATGTGCCTACTCAGCAGAACACCTGGTATATATTGTCAAAAGTGTAAATCAGCTAGTTTGAAGTAACTACTTGATTCCGGCTACAGTCTGTCTATGTTTAGAAATACCTCACATCGGTAGATGGAGTCATAGAGCTTTACGGTGCAGCAAGAAGCCTATCATATTGCACTGGCCATCTCTATTCTAACCCCATTTTTCAGCACTTGGTCCATAGCCTTATGTTCTATCACATTTCAAGTGCTCATCTAACAACGTTGAGGACTGACAGCTCACTGTGACAGCTGGCATGCACTGGTGTACACTTTTTAATATTCTGTTAGCTGTGTATATATCTTTTAAGAATAAATTATGCAGCATTGAATTTAGTTCCTGTGTGAACAGGACAGTCTTGCAACCATAGTTTGAATCATGAGTTGTTTCTGATTTTTGTCATGTGACTTATTGGACTGAACCGCAGTTAAAATATTCACAGGATTCATAAAGGAGAACTGTTTTCATGTCGAACATATTCCACTCTCTAAAGCATATGCACATTTTGTTTAAACTTAGAATAAATTTACAGTAGTATGTTAAGGAAAATAAAAATATCAGTTGATTGCGTGAAGCCATTTGGATTTTGATTGTTTTTGAACCAGAAAAAATAATTGGTGTTGTAAGTAGCTGCTTAGTAATACAGAGCTTGAGTATTGCTGAAAGTAAACATGCTGTTGCAGCTTTTTGTCTTGCACTCATCAGGACAGGTTCACAAGAATACCAAATTTCAAAGGGAACACAACCTATACCACATGAGAAGAGGGTGCTGATTGGTTGGCAAGTTGACTCCAGGTAGAGGCACCACTATGGAGAATGCATCAGGGACTAGTTAACTGTCAAACTTCTGTTTTAAATTCAAACCAGGCAGGTCGGCTCTTGATTGGCACTGCCATGAGGAATGAACCAGAAAATGACTTTTATTTAGTTGAAAAAGGGAAGTGTTGTTATGTTCTTCCCGTCTGTGTGAATGTATGTGGCTTCTAATACATGTAATTGAGTCACGCTGCGAGTATAATCCTAAATTGGTTGTTAAATTCTGCGAGCTGTATAGCAAATGTAGCCCAATCACAGAATCATGGCTAATGTTGGACATCATGATCTGAGTTTTGCAAGCATGGACTAGTTGGTTATGGTTAGTAATTTGCCTGGCGCAAACAGCTGAAGGGAAGTGTGATGTGATCCAGCTAGTGGATAAGCCCTGGCTGACCACTGTGACCATTCAGTATGTGATTAATGCTGGTTAAATGTTCCCTTGTACATCATCTGTCTTGTAAACCCATCTATTCATTTATGTAATTAATTGTGATTTTAAACAAAAAAAAGGCACAATACAAATTTACTTACATAGACTTTGAAGTATATTTTTAAAAATTCTGATGCAGCACCCTTATTGTGTACGCAAATGCCTTAATTATTCAAATTAAGTGAGTCATTGCTTTAAGTTACTCCAGCTTTCAATCTAATTTTTTTTGGTGTTTTCTCTAAATTATGTTGCAGTTTTCATTTTAACATTGTTTTGCATCATTGCCACCCTTGTTGTGTGTATATCATCACCAAGTCAACTCATTTCTTGTTTATGCAACATCGGGTCCCACATCCCAATTGGCACTATTGGTGTTTGCATAGAGAGAACATTTAAAAAAACATCCAGAGGCAAATTTCTGATGAAAGAACATCCAAAGCACAAGTTGTTTTTGCAAGCGTAGAGTCGAAATCTGAGCTGCTCGTCCATGTGAAGAAAGTGCACAGTGTTTACCACCGCTGCCTCACAGTGCCAGGGACCTGGGTTCGATTTCATCCTTGGCTCACTGTCTGTACAAAATCTGCATGTTCTCCCTGTGCTTGCGTGGGTTTCTTCCGGTGCTCTGGCTTCCTCCCACAGTCTGAAAGATGGCCAGTTAGGTGCATTGGCCACACTAAATTCTCCCTCAGTGTACCTGAACAGGCGCCGGAGTGTGGCGACTAGAGGATTTTCACATTAACTTCATTGCAGTGTTAATCTAAGCTTAGTTAAGACACTAATAAATAAACTTTAAAATTTTAAATTTTATGTGCAGGTTAGGTGGATTGGTCGCGCTGAATTTCTCCTTTGTGTTTCAAGGTGTGGAAGGTAGATTGATCAGCCAGGTGTGAAGTTCAGTCAGCAGTTAGGAAGGCAAATATCGAGAAGACTAGAATACAGGAGCTGGGATATGCTGCTGCGGCTGTATAAGGCTCTGGTCAGATCCTATGTGGAGTATTGTGAGCCGCTTTGAACCCCATATATGAGGAAGGATGCACCGGCCTTGGAAAGGGTTCAGAGGAGGTTCACAAGAAAGATCTCTGGAATGAAGAGCTTGTCGTATGAGGAATGGGTAAGGACTCTGGGTCTGCACTTGTTGGAATTTAGAAGGATGAGGGGAAAGATATTGAAAGTTACAGGGTACTGTGAAGCCTGGATAGACTGGATGTAGAGAGGATGTTTCCACTAATAGGCAAAATTAGAACCAGCGGACACAACCTCTGTGGAACTCTTTGTTGCTGAAGGCTGTAGAGGTCAGGATACGAGTGTCTGTAAGACAGAGATAGATAGGTTCTTGGTTGATAAGGGGTTATGGGGAAAAGGCAGAAGAATAGGGATGAGAAAAAATAATCAACCATGACTGAATGGCAGAGCAAACTTGATGGGCTGGGTGGTCTAATTCTGCTCCTATGTCTTATGGCCTTACAGGGATAGGGCAAGGAAGAGGACCTGAGTGGGATATTCTGCCAGAGAGTCGATGCAGACTCATTGGGCCAAATGGCTCCTTCTACACTGTAGAGATTTTATGATTCTGTGATGATCCTTTACTCGAGCTGATTTCAGTTTTGAAGTTTCAGGAATATCAGTTGTGGGTGAGATACAGAAATTTAAGTTTATTCATTAGTGTCGCAAGTCGGCTTACGTTAACACTACAGTGAAGTTACTGTGAAAATCCCACACTCGGGCTCCTTTTGGGCAGACTGAGGGAAAATGTAGCATGGCCAATGCACCCTAACCAACGTGTTTTTCGGACTGTGGAAGGAAACCAGAGTGCACAGAGGAAACCCACGCAGACATGGGGAGACTGTGCAGACTCTGCACATAGAGTGACCCAAGCCGGGAATCAAACCCAGGTCCCTGGTGCTGCAAGACACGGTGCTAACCACTGTGCCACCGTAATTAAGTGAGTGAGAGGTACAGTATTTTCGAGTACAATAAAATTGCCTTCCTGATCTCAGGGCTTGTTGGGGTGAAGTATAGACGACGTACATACCCAGCAACAGGCTGATTCTTTTGTTCAAATCTGCAACAAGTGAGTAGAGTTGCCATTTTCGAATCAGATGGGCATTTTCAGGAGGTGAGGCAGAGGAGCCAGTTTAAAGTCCATTATTTCAAGTTTGTGATTTCATGCTGGAATAACTTTTAAACATGAGCCAGAAACACCCAACCAAGATAAGACTATCAGCCCTGCAGTGAAATTGGAAATTTTAAATGGCTTGAGGTTGGGGAGCAAGTTGTTGATATTCAGAAAAATGCAGGAAAACCTCAGCAGCTCTGGCAGCATTTATGGGGAGGAAATAGAACCATTCTGACGAAGGGTCATCCAGATTGGAAACTTTAAACCCGACAATAAAGCAGTTATTTGCTTTTATGAGAGTGGCTGATATTGTCAACCTGCTCAGGCTATTCCCTATGATGCTGAAAACACTGACGGGAAAAGAGGGTGGAATTTTCCAGCTGCGATGATCTAAACATCAGAAATTCCCGCCCGAACGTCAATATTCACCTCAATCCTCCCGCCAAAATTCCAGTGGTGGGCAGGATGGAGTGATTCTGGCCAAAATGTGCGAATTGTCACAGTGCTGGCAGGATTAGAAACAGCCTAACCAAAGACCAAAATAAGAGCCAGTTGCCTCTTTGATAGTCATCCGTGAGAAAAGCCAGCAACCCGCATGGAGACTGACAGAATGAGCAAGAGTGTTCTCGTTCAGAAAGTTTCAATGTTCAGTCATGCATGGTTTGAACATTTCAAGGTGTGTTTCAATCTTCACAATATGAAAGTACCTGATGAGGCAGTGTCCGTATTGTAAAGAGGACAGGGTGGCACCAGGGTCGAAAGCTGCCAAAGATTGCCCGCCTGCCCTGCTTGGTGGAAACACTGCAGCAGATTTGAAGTTTAAGCCGTCAGTGATGGACAAATCTGAGATACCACAGGCATCGAGGGGTTATTCCACAGAACACCTACCTGAGAAAGTCTGTATGATGGGGGCACTCTTTCAGGAATGGTTCGATGTCTATGTTATCCTTGCTTGGAGGGAGTATTGCGCCAGGGGAAAAGAAACCTCACCTTCAGGATATTGCTTCTCTTGGAGAGTTGCCCAGATCACCCAGCTATTAGCCTTGATGAACATGAAGGTGATTTTCCTGGCGCTCAAATGAAAATGCAGGTCATGGATCAGAGAACAGTTGCAGCATTCAAGTCTTACTATCATCGCCATCGCCATATCTCCTCCACCACCACCAACCCCCCCACCCCTGGGCCCCAGCTCCCCTGCCCTCCCACCTCGTCAAGGCAGCAGATGGTTGCCAGGGATCCTGGCATGGCTACGAGGTTATTGATAATACTTCTGACAACAGGATCAGATCGTGTTGCCTTGTTTAAACGATATATGGCAACCATTATGATCCAAGTGTGTCCGGACCATGGGGAATCTCATGGCATTATCCCTGAATTCCAGCATGAAAATGTCACCTTGGTGAGTGAGGCTGGCTTTGATGAATTGGCTGAGGCTGACGGGGGAGGAATTGCTCAGTGATGACGTACTGCAGCAAAGTCAATGAGCTGATGAGGAAGACGGCGCTGGAATATTACTCCCCTTGTTTTGTCAACCAAGCCAGCATCAGCAGCCCTCCAGCTAATAGATGAGGCAATGGAAATCGTGACCTGGATAGAGAGTGCACCAAAGTAAGCAAGAGGAATCAAAGGTTTAATTAACTGCTGCAGAGAGATCTACTGGGAGAAGCAAAAGAAAACTGTCCAACAAACCTTGGAGCGATTTTTTTTTTAGTCTCGTCAGTGATCATAGCTGTTCATGCCATTGACCTCCACCAGGAGCTGGCTTGAAGTTGCTGCGATTTTGGTTGGAACTGAAGATATGGGATACCTTCAATTCCAACAAAAATTGCACCAACTTCAAGCATTGAGTTTCTCAGAAGAGAACCATGGTCTCAAACCCTAAGGTCGTGACACCATGCAAGCAGCTCAAAGCAGTATCTTCAAAAGATCCTTTGAATGCAGTGGCAAGAAGGGCCAGCCAGGCCTTGCCTCAAGCCAAAATCCTCAGTAACGAGGCTCTAAATTATTCAGAGCCAGAAACGCTTGTTGGAATATTCTCCAGAAGTAAAACATTTTGCCAACTCATAATGACCGACCAAAATGTGAGATGGTTCATTTGGAAAGGTAGTGAACTTGCAGAGACTTCATTGGAAACATGCAGAGGTTGAGGAAGACACCGGAGAGAGCTCAAAAACCTCGCAGCAACTCGGCCAACTGGCCTTTCACCCAGCACAGGCCCAAATGTGGCAAAATCTGGAGATCTCAGAGTGGATTTGTCCGCCGCCTCATGGCTCATCAAAACAGAATGGAAACAAGTCATTCCTGAACCAGAAAGATTGCCTAAGAAGAAAGATATATTGGTGATTGTTATCTAACTTGAATTTATATTGAGTGATTTGTTTAGCAAGTAATTTCAGCTCGGAATGCTCATGCTGCACGCTTACGGTGTAGTATTTCAAATTTTACACTCTTTCCTTCAGTTAAGAAAACTCCAAATTTAACACTGGTTCCTCTGGGAACCCAGATTCACTGAGTGTCACGACGTTCCAGAAATCAACCACAACTTTAAATGAGGACGTAGGAGACGAGTAAGATTTTCTACCATGTTATTTGTGTGACCAAGATGCCATTTTAAAACTTGGAGATATTTCCTCATATATGGCACGATGTACGTTAATGCTTGAAATTTGAGTGTGTCAGAGCGAATATGGCAACTGTGTGAATTCCATGTGTTTAAACATACTGTTAAAGTGTAAAGACACCATTTCTGAGGTGGGTATTGTAGGAATGGTTAATGTGTATGTTGGGGAGGGGTACGGTACAGTGGCACAATGGTTAGACCGGATTCAATTCCGGCCTCAGGTCATTGTCTGTGCGGAGTTTGCACTTTCTCCCCGTGTTTGTGTGGGTTTCCTCCCACAGTCCAAAGATGTGTGGGTTAGATGGATTGGCCATGCTAAATCGTCTCTGAGTGTCAGGGGAATGAGCAGTAGGGTTAGGGCCTGGATGGGATTGTGATTGGTGCAGACCCAATGGGCCAAATGGCCTCCTCTTGCACTGTAGAGATTCTGTGTCATGGATGTGAGCACCCCCGCCCCCCCCTTCCTCCTGGTAATTGGAAACTTTCGAACACAACTCAGCTCAGAACTTGGTATTTTGAGAATGAGACAATGTAATGTCATTTTCGATTATGCTTTCTATCTCTGATATATTGTATAAAAAGACATGGTTTTTTTGCTTTGAGAATGCCTGGAGCATTGACTCCGTGAGAATTGATGTATGTTATTCAAGTTCTGCTTTCAGCAAATCGCCCCCCCATTATTGATTTTTTTTGTTCTCGTTCGCTACTTTAAGATTTTGTTTTCCTCTTAAGCATTACTGAGTTTTTTTTGTAATCACTTCCAAATTCCTCTTTGAAGCAGGTTCCTTTGATTTCTCAGCTACTTATCTTCCGCAAGTGTCTTTCTGGTTTGAAAATGATCTACTTTTATAACCGAGGCTTTTTTCAGTCTGCGAGCGTGTGGCCATTGCTAAACATCAAAGTAATTCAAAGCAAGTGGGTTCAGTTCCCATCTCTTTCAGAATTTGGAATGTGCTCTTATCCTTAATGTTATAAAAAAACATGTTTAGCCATTCAGTGTATTATTGATGGCTTCCTGTGCTACCCAAAAGACTACATTCCTGCAGTATGCAGTCTATGCTTACATGGTCCCATCTTGCCAACTTACCAAGTTTATCTTTGGTTCATATCCTATTAAATGCTGCCCCCTGCTGGCTATCCCAAAGATGCTTTCAACAGGAGACTAAAGGAATGGCTTTGGGTACTTGGGCAGGACTGGAAATTCTCACCGGAAGTCAATGGGATGGCACAGTGGTTAGCATTGCTGCCTCTCAGCGTCAGGGACCCAAGTTCGATTCTGTCCTCCCGTGATTGTGTAGAGTTTGCATGTTCTCCTTGTATCTATGTGGGTTTTCTCTGGATGCTCCAGTTTCCTCCCACAGTCCAAAGATGTGCGGATTGGGTTGATTGGCCGTGCAAAATTGCCCCTTAGTATCAGGGGAACTAGCAGAGTAAATATGTAGGGTTATGGAGATAGGACTTGGGTGGAATTGTTTTTTCAGGATTGTTGGACTGAATGACCTCCTTCTGCACTGTAGGGATTCTGTATCTTTCAGCTGCCTTGCCAGATTTTTCCATCCAATATGTGATTCGTCCTTCCATTGGTGGGACTGGAAAATCCTGATGTTGACCTGTGGGTGGGCAAGCCATTTATTTTGCAAGGGGTCTTCTAGAGTCATAAACATTTATAAATAAAAGAAAGGCCAATGTGTTTGATTCTTCTCAGAGCTATTTACTTGGCACTGTATTTTAACATAGAAACTGATCTTTTAAGAATTCCAAATAATTAAGTTTTTAAAAACCCTGTTCGTGTGTTGTAGGAGTGGTTCCTACTTTCTTTCAATTATCAATTCAGAGGATTTGAATGCCATGAGCAAAGCCAGCATTTATTGTGCGTCCCAAATTTCCCTTGATAACATGGTGGTGAGCCCCTTTTTGAATCACTGCAGTCGGTGCACACTCAGTGCTGATAGGCAATGTTCCAGGATAGTGTGTGTCTTGGAGTGGAACTTGTGTCCCCATGTGTCTGCTGCTATTGTCCTAGGTGATAGACATCACAGGATTGGACGTGCTATCTAAATACAATTTGGCATTGTCATGTCACTCCCATTTACTCTCTTGCTGTTGCTGCTTCTGACTGCAGAAAATTAATTTGATTTATTATTGTCACATGTATTAGTATACAGTGAAAAGTATTTTGCCTGCTGTACAGACAAAGCATACTGCTTATTGAGGAGGAAAGGAGAGAGAGCTGAATATAGTGTTATAGTCATAGTTAGAGTGTCAAGAAAGATTGACTTAGTGCGAGGTAAGTCCATTCAAAAGTCTGACAGCAACAGGGAAGAAGCTGTTCTTGAATCGGTAGGTAAATGATCTCAGACTTTTGTATCTTTTTCCTGATGGAAGAAAGTGGAAAAGCGAATGTCTGGGGTGCGTGTGATCCTTAATTATGCTTGCTGCTTTTCCAAGGCAGTGGGAAGTGTTAGACAGGGTCAGTGGATGGGAGGGAGGTCTGCGTGATAGATTGGGCTACATTCATGACCTTTTGTAGTTTCTTATAGTCTTGGGCAGAGCAGGAGCCTATACCAAGCTGTGATGTAACCAAAAAGAATGCTTTTTATGGCGCATCTGTAAAATACTGGTTCCCACAACCCATTCCTCTCTCTGAATTCCTCATCCTCATTATCAATCTGCCTCGTTGCTCTGAGCCCTCACTTTGCAGTCTCTATCTCTCTCTACCCTGAGCTCCCATTTCCACAGCTTTTTTAAAAATAATTTGCAAATTATAAGTAAAATATCTAAATTTTCTCAGTGAACGAAGTGGTTCTGCAACTTGCCAAATGTTTGAGACAGTTCCTGTGACTTGACTATTCTGAGATTTTTTTTCCCTCTGTCAATTGCATCTATTTATAAATATGTATACCGTGGCACTAATGGTGTAAGATGCTGCCCCCTGCAGGTGAACCTTGCTGGATGGATGCTCGCTTGAAGAATTGGGTATGAAATGGGCATGGCCAATGTCATGTGAAACATGAGTGATATCTTCTGGGAGGCTGCATTGCCATCCAATGTGAGCAATATGAGTAACATGCAAATATGTTTCCTTACTTGAGAAAGGATATACTGGCACTGGAGGGGATGCAGAGGAGATTCGCTAGGTTGATTCTGGAGTTGAAAGGGTTGGCTTATGAGGAGAGATGGAGTTGAATGGGGCTATACTCATTGAAATTCAAAAGAATGACAAGAGACCTTATGGAAACATAAAAGATTCTGAAGGAAATAGATAAGATAGAAGCAGGGAAATTGTATTCACTGGTGGCTGAAACTATAACTAGAGGACATAGCCTCAAAATAAAGGGAAGCAGATTTAGGACTGAGTTGAGGAGGAACTTCTTCACACACTGAGTTGTGAATCTGTGGAATTCCCGCCCAGTGAAGTAGTTGAGGCTACCTCATTGAATGTTTTTAAGACAAGAAAAGATAAACTTTTAACAGTAAAGGAATTAAGGGTTATGGTGAGCGGGCGGGTAAGTGGAGCTGAGTCCACGAATAGATCACCCATGATCTTATTGAATGTAGAACACAGACCATAGAACATTACAGCACAATACAGGCCTTTCAGCCCTCAATGTTGTGCCGAGCTATGTCCAATCTCAAGATTAAGCTAACCCCTCCCTATAATTCTGGAGTGCTCCACGTGCCTATCCAATAACCACTTGAAAGTTCCTGAAGTGTCTGACTCCACTATCACAGCAGGCAGTCTATTCCACACCCCAACCACATTCTCGGTGAAGAATCTACCTCGGACATCCCTCCTATATCTCCCACCATGAACCTTATAGTTATGCCCCCGAGTAGCAGCTACATCCACCCGAGGAAATATCCACATCCACTCTATCAATCCCTCTCATCATCTTATAAACCTCTGTTAAGTCGCCTCTCATCCTCCTCCGCTCCAAAGAGAAAAGCCCCAACTCCTTCAACCTTTCCTCATAAGACCTCTCCAAACCAGGCAACATTCTGGTAAATCTTCTCTCCACTCTCTCCAATGCTTCCACATTCTCCTCATAGTGAGGTGACCAGAACTGAACACAATATTCCAAATGTGGTCTCACCAACATTGGATGGCGAAGCAGGGCTCGAGGGGCCAGATGGCCTACTCCTGCTCCTAGTTCTTATGTGGCAATAGGCTCCTGAGGTTGAAAAGAAATAGATTTGTGGGCATGGTGAGCTGTTAACACAAATACTGCGATATTCTTTCAATATATCCTGATGTTATCTTCTTTTACAACTGTTATCCACGCCCATTCAGCCAAACACATTTGAAGAAAAAAGTGAGAGGTGGTCATAGGTTGGTGAATTTGATTTTCTCTGCCCATTTGGCACCGCACCTTTTAGTCCCTTCTCCACTTCGTGAAAATGGACTCTGCCGTTAAGTCATGGCTGATTAAAATCCAGGTTCCTGAGTCATCAAGTTGCAATTTAGGCCTTAAATTGTGAAAGAAATGTTTAGCATCTCATTAGAAGGCTGTCGGATCAATAGCAGCAGTGCCACTGGCTGTCGCAGTAAGTTCCTTCAGCTCTTTAAATGTTGATTTTAAAATGAATGGTAATTGAAGTTTGGCCAGCTTGTGATGCAGCCAGCTGCCTTCCCGAGTTCAAATTCCATGTGAAGCCTGTTCTGCTGTGTACGTGAAAGCTTCAGTGTTTTTAGTTGATAGTAATTATTTTTTAGTCTCAGAATGGTGGATATATGTAAGAGAACTAAAGGCATTGAAGAATAAGAAATGAACGGTGTGTCTGTTTCACCAGTACATTATAATATATGTATGCTGGATTTGTATAACTGCACTTATTCTAAAACTGTGCATAAGGCCTGAGCCACCTCACAAACTTAATGCAGAAGTAGAGCGCGTCAAAGCGATCCTGCAAGACGGTGGCATTCTGACAAATCATTGTCTGCTGTGCTTTGTGCAAACTGATAAATGAGCCAAATGCCACTCTGCCCTGAAAAACACTAGTCAACCTCAAAGGATGGTGGCATTGTGGTTAGCACTGCTGCCTCTCATTGTCAGGGGCCAGGGTTCAATTCCCGGCTTGGGTCACTGTCTGTGTGGAGTTTGCACGTTCTCCCCATGTCTGAGTGGGTTTCCTTCGAGTGCTACGGTTTCCTCCTGCGATCCAAAATATGTGTGGGTTAGGTTGATTGGCCGTGCTAAATTACCCCTTAGTGACAGAGGGGTCAGAGGGTAACTATGGGATTGTGGAATAGGGTCTGGGTGGGATTGTTGTTGGTGCAGACTCGATGGGCCGAATGACCTCCTTCTGCACTGTAGGGTTTCAATGATTCTATGAGAAAATGTCCTAAAAATTTGAACAACAGGATTAAAGAAACATTACTGTTAGATGGCGACTGCCATGTGTGTAATTTCCACTAACAGGATCCTGCAACATATTCACCCTGCCATATAACTGAGCAAAGTCATGTATGAGTTTGTGTCAATGCGATGCCTGGTATGTTGCTCAAACATCCCAACAGATGAATCAAACAGCACATTCCTTCAATGGTCTGTGATAGGCAGAGAGTATTGACTGTGCTCAATCAGTCTGTACTTGCATAACCCAAAATAAAATGTCTGCTAAAATAAAAGCCAAATACTGCAGATGCAGGAATTTGAAACAAATACAGAAAATCTCAGCAGTCTAATAGCATCTGTGGGGATAAAGCTTTATTTAGATTGAACATTGGCTCCATTCTCTTTTCACAGACTGTGGGAGTAAACTGGAGCACTTGCGGGAAACCCATACAGACACGGGGAGAATGTGCAGACTCCACTGAGAGAGTGACCCAAGCTGGGAATTGAACCCAGGTCCCTGGTGCTGTGTGGCAGCAGTGTTAACAACTGTGCCACCATATAAATATGCTTCTCATATATATATATAGTGTAGATAATTATATATAGTTATACTACTTTGAGATTACACCTATCAATAGTGGACATTTTAGGTTGCTCATTACTGAACAAAGGATCAGGCAGGACAGTTTATAGCCCATACAACACCACTTTACTTTGTTCTTTTTTTTTTCCTGACAGTTAGATTCTCACTTGCTTTTGTGACATTTGTTCAACTTCTCTGCTTGCTCTTCTGAACATAATGTTGAAATGATTAATCTATTTAAGCTTCCTATTAACGATGATCTGCAAGTTGTTGCAGGCAATAGTGGCGCTGCTAAAGGGCAGGGGGGTATGTGTGAATGAGCTTTTCCTACTGGATGAGTACATGGGACTTAATAGAATTGAAGGTTATAGGTAAGCCTAGTAGGTCGGGATATGATCGGTGCAACTTGTGGGGTGAAGGGCCTGTTTGTGCTGTAGTTTTTCTATGTTCTACTAGCATGAATGTTGTCAGACATGAATGTCGCACAGGTTCTGTTGTTGGCTGCGTGTAGTGCATCATTCTCAAAGGAGTTGTCATTCGAGCTTGTGATGTATGTTAGGGCGTGGTACCTTTAAGAGAGTGAGTTATGTGACCCGGGGTGTGGGGTGAGCTGGTTGGGAACCACCCTGAGCAGGCAGTCAATGTTAGGAGTGTGGAGCGAGTAGACTGAATAAAGGTCTGTTCTCCCTGGTTATAGAGTAGTTCTTGAGGAGACTCCTCAGTACTAAGAGATTTAGCAGAGCTGAACACTGTGCGGAATCACCACTGTGCAGCAAAACCCCTGACTCTGTGTTGTGGTGGGAGAGTCACCAGTGTAGCAACTGAAGAGGATTGAATTGAGGCACTGTCAAGAGCAACTCAGATAGAGATATTCTGGAACCCTTTACCAGTCGCATTTCTATACACCACGTGTAACTCCGACAACAGGAAGATTCACTTTTGACCTGCATTTTACTCCTTGGTGTTATCCTTGAAAACTGTCTTCATGTTCGATCAGCTACTCCTGTCACAGCTCTGGCACTCTGCTCTTGTATATTATCTGCATCAAAACTGCAATCAGATTTGGTGCCAAGTGGTTCGAGCGGAACCACATAATGCATGAGTGAACGGATTATTGCTTGATAGTGTGACTGACTACTCCTTTTCTCACCTTAAACAATTGGGAAGAGGCAGTGGGGCAGTAATTGTCCATTTATCCCTTCTGTATTCTTCCTTGCAATGGAGCAGACCTGGCAAGTTTCCACATTGCTGGGTCGGTGCCAGTACCAGAGCTGCACTGAAACAGCTTGGTTAGGATGACAGCTAATTCTGCTGCACAGGTCTTCAGAGCTGTAGCCAGGATGTTGTCAAAGTTAATTTTCCACTCCAGTCACCAACAGAAAAGTGCACTTGGATGTGTCAATAAGAATGCAAATGGGCTTATCCATGAAGTCTAACACCATTAATATATTCCTGTTCTGGAAATATTTAGCATCCTTCAATTCAGTATATGAAAATCAATCTCCCTGCTTTTCGTAACTTTATTCGTGTTTTAATTCTTCCATAAATCAGTGTATCTCAAATCGCTGTATTTTGCAATTTAATTTGATCCATACGCCTTGAAGTGTAAGCTTTTACAATCCTTGTACTTCAAAATTTATTTCTTGCCATCATTGTTGCTAAGTTCTCAAATGCTGATTCTTGGGCACCCAAAACTAATGTGTAACCAACAGCAATAACTGTGAAGGAAAATGAGAGAATTAGAAACGCTACAGTGCGGAGGGAGGCCGTTAGGCCCATCGATTCTGCACTAACTCTCCGATGGAGTATCCCACTCACACCCTAGCACTGGAACTCCACATATTAACCTCCTAATCCCCCTAACCTACACATCTTCGGACATTAAGAGGCAATTTAGCATGGCTAACCATTTAACCTGCACATCTTTGGATGATGGGAGGAAACTGGAGCACCCAGTGGAAACTCATGCAGACACAGGGAGAACGTGCAGACTCCACACAATCACTCAAGGCTGGAATCCAACATGTGTCCCTGGCGCTGAGAGGCAGTAGTGCTAACCACTGTGCCACCCGTAAAATAATTATTGCATTATTGTGTAAGTTGCTGTTTACATTGAATCAGGGATTCTTGACTTTCAACATTTTGGATATCCATTCGTCTTTTTTTCTGCCATGACTGCAAGAATAGATAAAGCTCCGTAACCCCTTTCTCTGTCTTACCTCATGGCTGACATTATAACCGGTGGCTAGTTACCTCCTCAATCAGCGAGCCAGAGTTAAATAACATTAAAGGTGGTATGAGGCTATGCAAGCAGTACTGCAAGTTTCAGACTCAACTGGAGAGCTTCACTGAACAGAGTCCATTTCACTAGCTGCCCATACTTTCAAGGCAGCACGGTGGCACAGTGGTTAGCACTGCTTCCTCACAGCGTCAGGAACCCAGGGTCAATTCAGGCTTGAGGGCACAGTCCCGGTGGAGTTCCACTCTCTCCCCTTGTCTGTATGGGTTTTCTCCAGGAGCTCCAGTTTCCTTCCACAGTCCAAAGTTGAGTGGGTTAGGTTGGTTGGCCATGGTAAATTGCCCCTAGTGTCAGGGGGATTGCCAGAGTAATTTGTGGGGTTGCGGGAGTGGGGCCTGAATGTGGTCGATGCAGCCTCGATGGGTCGAATGGCCTCCTTCTGTGCTGTGGGTATTCTATCATTATAATGGCAGCATGGAACACTACAGCACAGAAATAGATGAATCAGCTGAAGTTTGTGCTGGTGCTTTTTTTCCCCAGCTGTCACTTAATCCAATCTCACTCTCTTTCTAGCTCCACATATCATGAAGTACTTCTCTTTCCCCCTCCCAAGTAACTCTCTAATTCTCTTAATACTGCAGAACACGTTCTGAAAACCAACCTATTCATTTGTGTTCTGGCTGCACTGCAAAGGCACTGTTTGCAACGATATGGTATATTTTTAGCAACAAGGACAGGTGAGGGAAGGAGAGCACGGCCTAGGTGAGGCAGAACGCTGAGGAAGTTGTCTCTTGAAGGGGGCTTCGTGGAGGACGCACCGGTTTTAAGGAAGATGGCATTATGCAGTAGACTGTGTCCTTGCTGCTATTCTGGATAAAGTTTAAAAGCATCTCCTTTGAATTTCATTAACAATCGATACAACTGTGCCACACACAGGCTGAAGTCTTACCAGGTTAAAGTCCAACAGGTTTATTTGGTAGCACAAGCCACTAGGTTTCGGAGCACTGCCCCTTCATCAGGAAAGCGGGAGTTCTGGTCACAAACAGGGCATATAAAGACACTGGCGTCTCCACGTCATACACAACCTGTGCAGAGGGAGTAATATCAGCCACTCTACGACAGAGCCAATATTTGTTCGGCATTTCTATTTGATTGTAGGTTGAAGTGGTTCTGCTCAATGGGATCTGCTGCGCGATGCTTTTAATTTCACTGATGTTGCACTTGTATTGATAATTTTTGCAGACTTTTCAGTAGTGGTAGTGGCAAATGGATCATAAGTGGTACATCAGAAGCAGAATGCCTGTGGCTGGTAGTCAGGTTGACCAGACATCACTCAGGTAATGTGATTTCCCGCTGTTATATCCATTAGAGGCAGCACAGTTAATGACTTCAGAAAGGTTTACTCTTCCCAGGCTACCTGGAAAACGGTACCTTGAGTGTTGTGTAACCAACTGATGCCAGAGTTACGCTGATCCCAACAGTAATCTTGCCGCCCACCGTAATGGGATGGGAGTGTGCCCAGTTTGAGGTAAGGAAGGAACTTACATTAATAGATGAGTGGTTTTGTATTCTCCAAGTTTACAAGCTGCACTGACACAGCAACTTTCCTAAGTGCAGCTGTGTCAACTAACAATATTAGTGTCTTTCAAAGCATATTGTATACAATCAAATTGCACGCCTTGCAGCTGTCAGCTACTTTACGAGAACTTAATAGGAGTTGATAATGGAAAATTTAAACAGGTTAAGTCCCGATAGTGCTCACTTTTTCTCATACTTTCATACACACACTAATCCTTACACATGCCCACCCTCACACACACACACCCACTCGCTCATGCACTTGCACTCGCATGCGCTCATGCACTCACTCATGCACTCACACTCTCACTGTCTCACACACACACTCGTATCACTCACACATTCTTATTCGCGTGCTCTGACTCGCGCGCTCTCAGACACACACACACACAGTCTACACTTCCACACACTATACTCACACGCACTCTCTCACTTACACACAATCATACACAAGCATTCATACATGAATATATTCACGTGCACACATATGCACTCTTACACATGCACATTTATGCATGATCTCATTTATGCGCATATCTCATTCACACGCATGCTGTCTTACACACTGTCACGTACTTACCCGCACACACACACACCCGCATGCTCTCGCACACTTTTTTTGAGTTCACTATAAAAATTTCTGGAGTTGGTTTCACTCTTTGTGCTACCTGAATCTGTGCGCAGCGAAAGTTGAGCAAGCAATTGAACTCTCCAGAGCAGAATCCTCTTCCTTTTCAACGTATGGTGTTGAGCTGCCCAGAGAACATTCCCTTTGGCACTCAGTTTGAAATCTACCTTCATGTCTGCAGAAAGTGCTACTTCCACCTTCATTTGGAAGGATCAACCTTTTATGTCGAGTTCTGCCATTTCATCAAAAGTGTCAGAAATATTGAGGCTCTGCAGCAAAGAAACAGAATTCTGATTTGCCTATTTAGAACATAGAACATTACAGCACAGAACAGGCCCTTCGGCCTTCGATGTTGCGCCGACCAATATAAAAAGCAATGCCCCTCCAAACTAAACCATTCCCTTCTCTTCCATATACTTATCAACTAACCTCTTAAACGCCACCAAACTTGGCGCATCTACAACTGCTGCAGGCAGGGCATTCCACTCCCGAACCACCCTTTGGGTAAAGAACCTGCCTCTGATATCCGTCCTATAACTATCACCCCTTAATTTAAAGCTGTGTCCCCTCGTGCTAGCTTTTTCCATCCTAGGAAAAAGGCTATCACTATCCACCCTATCTATACCTCTAATCATCTTATATGTTTCGATTAGGTCCCCTCTTAGCCGCCTCCTTTCTAACGAAAACAACCTCAAATCCCTCAGCCTCTCCTCATAAAATAGTCACAAGTAGGCTTACATTAGCCTGCAATGAATTGTATTGAGATGAATAGAAAATTGGTTGGCAGACAGGAAGCAAAGAGTAAGAATAAATGAATCATTTTCAGAATGGCAGGCAGTGACTCGTGGGCTACCGGAGGGATTAGTGCTAGGATGCCAGCAATTCACAATATATATTAATAATTTAGATGAGGGAAATAACTGTAACATCTCCAAATTAGTAAATTTGCGGATGACACTAAAGTCGGTGGAGTGGTAGATAGTGAAGCGGGGTGTTATAGTTTGCAGAGGGACTTGGATAAGTTGCAGAGCTGGGCCGAGAGGTGGCAAATGGAGTTTAATGTGGAAAAGTGTGAGGTAATGCACTATGGCAGAAATAATAAATGTGTAGAGTATAGGGCAAATGGTAGGATTCTTAGTAGTCTAGATGAACAGAGGGATCTTGGTGTGTATGTGCATAGATCCCTGAAAGTAGGCAGTCAAGTCGAGAAGGTTGTTAAGAAGGCATATGGAGTCTTGGCTTTTATTGGTAGGGGGATTGAATTTCGGAGCCGCAACGTCATGTTGCAACTGTACAAAACTCTAGTGCGGCCGCACTTGGAGTATTGTGTGCAGTTCTGGTCCCCACATTATAAGAAAGATGTGGAGGCATTGGAGAGGGTACAGAGGAGGTTTACCAGGATGTTGCCTGGTATGGAGGGCAGGTCTTATGAAGAGAGGCTGAGGGATTTGAGGTTGTTTTCGTTAGAAAGGAGGCGGCTAAGAGGGGACCTAATCGAGACATATAAGATGATTAGAGGTTTAGATAGGGTGGACAGTGATAGCCTTTTTCCTAGGATGGAGAAAGCTAGCACGAGGGGACACAGCTTTAAATTAAGGGGTGATAGTTATAGGACGGATATCAGAGGTAGGTTCTTTACCCAAAGGGTGGTTCGGGAGTGGAATGCCCTGCCTGCAGCAGTTGTAGATGCGCCAAGTTTGGTGGCGTTTAAGAGGTTAGTTGATAAGTATATGGAAGAGAAGGGAATGGTTTAGTTTGGAGGGGCATTGCTTTTTATGTTGGTCGGCGCAACATCGAAGGCCGAAGGGCCTGTTCTGTGCTGTAATGTTCTATGTTCTATAAATTTGCAGATGATACAAAGCTTGGTGGGAAGGTGAACTCTAAAGAGGACACAGTGATGCTTAATTATGATTTAGACAAGATGCCTGGATGGGCAAATGCAGCACAATGTCAGTAAGATTATTTGCTTTGGTAGCGAAAACAGGAAGATAAATTATTATCTGAATGACTATTGATTGAGAAAAGGGAAAGTACAATGAGATCCCGGTGTCCCTGTACGTTAGTTGTTGAAGATAAGCATGCAGTAAAAAAGGCAGCAAAATGTTGGCCTTCATAGTAAGGGGATTCGTATTCAGGAGCAGGGATATCTTGCTGCAATTGTACAGGACCTTGGTGAGGCCATATCTGGAGTATTGTGTGCCATTCCTTTTCCGAGGAAGGATGTTCTTGCTCTCGAGGAGTGTGTAGATGTACCAGACTGATTTCTGAGAAAGCAAGACTGATGAATGAGGAGAGAGTGAATTGGTTGGGATTATCACTGCAGTTTGGAAGAATGAGGGGGGAATCTTATAGAAAGCTCGGTAAGGTAAGGTAGGCTAGATGCAGGAAGGATGTTCCTGAAGATGGGCTGTGCAGATCCTAGGGTCAGAGTTTAACGATACAGGGTAAGCCTTTTAGGACTGAGATGAGAAATTTTTCACCCAGGGAGTGGTAAACCTATTGAATTTGCTACCAAAAAAAAAAGCAGTCAGGAACAAAAGATTCATCTGCCCCATCCACCACAGGATTGGAATGGGCGAGGGATGGGCTCTGGAAATAGCCGTTGTTCTCGGGTGGGATTTTCTGGCCTGGCTCGCGTGAGGCCATAAAATCTCACCCTGTATGTTTTTAAGGAGGAGTTAGATATAGCACTTTGGGGGAAGGGGATCAAAGATTGATGGGAAGGCAGGATCGGGCTGTTGAGTTAGATGATCCTGATCACAATGAATGGCAGAGCAGGCTAGAAGGGCAGATGGTCTACTTAGTTCCTATTTTTCCTGTTTCTGTAAAACAAAATCCACCCATTAATCATTTAATAGCTCTCTGTGATTATACAAACACTTTCTTTGTCAGGGCAGTTCTGTTGATTAATTTTATTAATCTGATGATCATTAGTATTTCAGTTATATCTGACTGAACAGGTGAAAATTTTTAAATGGATTTCAAACACTTATGGGAGAATGCAAGTTGAAATTCTCACTGTTTCAGTGATTGCTGAATGTGTAGGGTGTGGGACAGTGAATGATTGCAGGGTTAGACGGTGAAGGGAGGTGTATCCACTGCACGGCCTATGGTAGAGCTTTGAGACACCGTGCTAATCTTAAGTTTCTGAGCCAAGCATAAGGCTGGACTCATTTTTTTCTCTCTCTTGTTTTCTCTCTCAATCCACATCATCTCTCAATCCAATTTTGCCTTCCCTCTCTTTATTTCTGCTCCTTTATTTGATTCCTATTCAACCTCCTTCTGTTTCTTTCTCAATCTATGTATCTCATTATTCCTGTCATTAAATGAGGTCTCAAATGCTCTGTTACCTTCTCAGTTAGGTTCCTGTGCAGTCTTGAAGTTGCAGCATGAGAAAATCACAGCACTAACTGTGAGATATCCAACACTCTCAAGATCAAGTTTGCAGATGATACAAAGATGGCTGGACTTGCGGATAGTGAGGAGCATTGTCAGGCGATGCAGCAGGACATAGATAGGCTGGTAGCTTGGGCAGATAGTTGGCAGATGGAATTCAATCCTGATAAATGCAAGGTGATACATTTTGGGAGAAAGAATGTAGGGGGGAGGTATATGATAAAGGGTAGACCTATTAAGAGTATAGAAATGCAGAGGGACCTGGGGGCACAGGTGCACAAGTCTTTGAAGGTGGCAGAGCAAGTGGAGAAGGTTGTGAAGAAAGCATATAGTGTGCTAGCCTTTATAGGAAGGGGTATAGAGTACAAGAGCTGGCCTTTAATGTTGCAGTTGTACAAAACGTTGGTTAGACCTCATTTGGAATACTGCATCCAATTCCGGTCGCCTTACTACCAGAAGGATGTGGAGACTCTGGAGAGAGTGCAGAGGAGGTTTACCAGGATGCTGCCTAGTATGGAAGGTCTGAGTTACGAGGAGAGATTAGGCAAATTGGGGCTGTTTTCCTTAGAAAGACATAGACTTAGAGGAGATCTGATAGAGGTGTACAAGATTGAGGGGTATAGATAGAGTAAACAGGGTTAAGTTTTTTCCTAGGATGGACTCGAATAGCACGAGGGGTCACGGGCTTAGGGTGAGGCGGGTAAGGTATAATTTGGATGCTAGAGGGAGTTTTTTCACACAGAGGGTAGTGGGGGTATGGAATACGCTGCCAAGAAAAGTGGTGGAGGCAGGTGCTCTGGAGTTATTTAAGAGATACTTAGGTGGGCACGTGAACAGAATGGGAATGGAGGGGTATAGAAAACTGATTTAAAATAGGGATCATGAGCCTTGGGAGTCCCTGGGAAGTGTGTAAATAGATATGTTATTAATGTACTTGTTTTTATCGTACAGGTGCTTTGGTCTGCCTAGTTGTCTAACAAGGGGCATCCACGCGATGGGTCGTAAGAGGGCTGCTCTTGGATTTTTTTTGAGAGTATCCTAGTGCTTCACGTCGTTAGTGTACACTTGACCTGGACCATCTGATGGGCAACACAACAGCTGTGCAGATACATGGATTTGGGCTTGTGTCTGTGGGAGTTTGCACATTCTCCCCGTGCTTGTGTGGGTTTTCTCTGGGTGCTCCGGTTTCCTCCCACATCCCAAAGATGTGCTCGTAGGCTAATTGGCAAAACAAATTCTCCCTAAATTGTCTCAAATTTGGTTTTTAGTACATAGATCTATAAACATAGACAGGGATCATGGGTAGAGGTGTGGCAGTGCAGGCTCGTTGGGCCGAAGGGCTTGTTTCCCGTGCTGTTTTGTTTTTTTGTTCTTTGTTCTATCCAGCCCACTTTGTGTGGTATGCAGAATTTCACAGCATGCATAAAAACATGCATAGAAACTCTCTTTTTATTCATTTGTGGGACATGGGCATCGCTGGCTGGGCCAGCATTTATTGCCCAATCCCAGTTGCCTGAGGGCATTTGAGAGTCAATCACATTGCTGTGGATCTGGACTCACAGGTCAGACCAGGTAATGACAGCAGTTTTCCTTCCCTAAATGAGAGTTCTGAACCAGATGAGGTTTTCCCGACAATCGACAGTGGTTTCATGTTCATCAGTAGATTCTTAATTCCAGATTTTTTTTTATTGAATTCAAATTCCACCATGTGCCATGATGGGATTCGAACCCAGGTCCCCAGAGCATTAGCTGAGTTTCTGGATTAGTACCTTAGCAATAGTGCCAGGTGGCCATCTTCTCCCCTGACATATCCAGACTCAAATGTACTGAAATCAAACTCTTGCCTCGACACCGTCTTGCCTATTCCCAGTTGCCCAAGGGTATTTGAGAGTCAACCACATTGTTGTGACTCTGGAATCATATGTAGGCTAGACCAGGTAAGGACAGCAGATTTCCTTCTCTAAAGGACATTAATGGACCAAATGGATTTTCCCAACAATGGTTTCAAGGTGATCAGTAGACTTTTAATTCCAGATATTTTTTATTGAATTCAAATTCCACTATCTGCTGTGGCAGGATTTGAATCCAGCCAGTCCTGCCAGTCCCCAGCACATAAGTTTCTAGATTAATCGTCTAGCGATAATGCCACCAGGTGTCTACTCAATAGTACAATTCTACAAGTTGGGTTTCTTCTTTATTTTACCAAATCATTTATAAGACTTGCTGGTGAATGAATTTTAAGAAGTATTTTCAGATGCATATAAATTGTGATCAAATGAGGGAGATTGGTGAGTGCTTCAGCCAAAATCTTAAAGATGCATGGTTTACATCATCCGAACTTTGCTTCAACAATTAGAATTCCAAAACAATGATTGTTTATTAAAATTTTAATCATACAGCAGTGTTTGTGCCAGGGACTGTATAAATAACAAAAGGCGTGAGGAGTCAAAAAATAGATACTTCTAACATTTTATATTCTCACTGTTAGATAAATAATCTGATTTAAGTCTGGTTCAGAATTTTTCTCTTCCTTGTGACTACTATTTATGCCAGCTTTGCTGTTTCATGCAAATCATATGTTTATTAAATCAACCTTGTAGAAAGGGTGAGAATGTAATAATGCACTTGCAAAGCATAAGAAAAGCTTATTTTCCAAGCCTCTGTCAAAAATATCTTTGTGTTTATGGGGATGTCATCCTGACATCTTTCCTCAGTGCAGTATCTCATTGCCAATATCTACCCCGCCTTCACCTCTGGTGTAGTGCACCCTACCACTCCTCGAAATGGCATCATCTTCAGATCAGTGTGAGAAATGATTTGGGGAGAGCTTCTGTTTGTACAGAACTTTGAGATAGAATCAGGTAGAAGTAGGCCCACCAAGTCTGCACTGACACTTAGCCAGGCTTACCACGTAACCCCACGTATTTACCCTGCTAACCTCTCTGACTTATATATCTTGGGACACTAAGGGGCAATTTAGCATGGTCAATCAACCTAACCTGCACATCTTTGGACTTTGGGAGGAAACCGGAGCACCCGGAGGAAGCCCGCACAGACACGAGGAGAACGTGCAAACTGCACACACACAATCACCCAAGGTCGGAATTGAACCTGGGTCCCTGGAGCTAACACTGAGCCACTGTGCTACCCAATTGAATCAATAACAATTGACGTTTCTCACTGTTACATGATATAAAATTCTATGCCTTTTCATAAAGTAAGCACTTACAACGTGAATCACTGTGGTCTCCAGTTGTTCTGCAATCCTGCTAAGGCCACTCTCAATGGCAACCTGAGAGCGAAAGAGATGCACAAAGTTATAAATAGCTGCACTTCAGCACAATGTGATCGGTTAATTGATAAAGAAACTCAACGGTGAAAGTATAGTGGTTAAATATTTTAGTTTTTGTTACACTCATTTGTCATGAGTGGCACAGTAGTTAGCACGGCTGCCTCACGTGCCAGAGACTCGAGTTTGATTCCAGCCTTGGGTCACCGTCTGTGTGGAGTTTGCACATTCTCCCCGTGTCGGCGTGGGATTCTTCCGGGTGCTCTGGTTTCCTCCCATAATTTAAAAGACATTGACCCAAAAGAATTGTTAAGTACATTGATCCAAACTGGCATCAGAGTGTGGTGACTAGGGGAATTTCATAGTAACTTCATTGCAGTGTTAATGGAAGCCTAACTTGTGACCAATAAATAAACTTCAAATGTTCTTTTTAGTTATGTATTTTAGCAAGACTTGTAAATTGAGCCAAGAGGGAGATGAAATAAACCCAAACTGTTCCTGGAGCAAGCTTACCAAGATGACGTTACTGAGGTTCCGATCGAGACCATAAAGATTTTCGTCGACATTCGATGTTTGTTCTCAGGAATTCTCCATTGAATTGTCTTAGCTGAAGGCTGTTGATGTTTTGTGAATTTTATTTTCGATGTAGTAAACCTATAAAAGACACCTGTTGCCAAGTAATGCTCACTCCAAATTGCAATTTCAGTTTTAAATCTATCAATTAGAAAGAAAGAACTTGTGTTGAAACTGTGGGCTGAACCTTCAAGCTCTTCCCATTGGTAAGATTTTCCAGTCCTGCCAATCGCACCCCTCCTCCATCCCCGCATTGGGTTTTCTGGTGCCGTGGCCAGCGAGCAACACCAATTGCAGTTGATTTTGGCGGGACTGAAAATCCCACTACCGGCCAATGGCAAGCCACGTCTTCCACCGGAAAACACACTGTGGCTGTAGAGGGGAAGCAGAATCCCACCCAGTGCCTTTTATGATCTCAAATACTTTCCAACTGAAAAATATTTTGAAGTGTAGCCACTGTAGTAATATGGGGAAATGAAGCAGCTAACTTATGAACATTTTGGTAAATTTTGTTTTCGGTGTAATGGACCAATAAAAGATCACACTGAGAAGTCGCCTGTTGCCAAGTAATGATGTGAACAGAATTGCCGGCGTATTCTTTCAATTTCAGTTTTTTTATCTACCAATTAAAAAGAAAGAACTTGTGTGGAAATTGTGGGCTGAACTTTCCAGCCCCTCTCACTGGTGAAATCTTCTAGTCCTTCCAATAACCACCAACCCCCACATGCCCCCCTTCTCTCCCCATGCGGCGCAGTGGTTTGATTCCTGGCTTGGATGATTGTCTGTGTGGAGTTTGCATGTTCTCCTCATGTCTGCATGGGTTTCCTCCAGTTTCCTCCCAACAGTGCAGATTAGGTGCATTGGCCATGCTAAATCAGGATGCATAGATTAGACGGATTAGTGGGTAAATATGTGAGCTTATGGGGATAGGGCCTGGGTGAGGTTGTGGTTAGTGCAGATTTGATGGGCTGAATGGCCTCCTTCAGTACTGTAGGGATTCTATGCTTCTAACATCACTTGTATTAAATATCTCTGGGGGTTCGTGTCACGACTGTTCCCTTTGAATTCACGTAATGGCCCTGCCGGTTAATTGGAGGTGTTCCATATCCTCTGTTCAGTCATACTGCCAATGTAGATGACAGAATTGATAATGTGCTGTTGTTTCTTCAGAATATATTTAACTTCCCTGGTTCAGTGTTGTGAAAATAAGATCCAATATTTTAAAGTGACCAAACTTCAAATTGGTCCAATCAATTTTCCAGGTTTTTAAGTCTTTTTAAGATGCTTTGCCAGAATGATGGATTTGACTGTTGTTACTAACACGGAAACCCAAATAAGCAACAAGACTGTCATTTTATTCATGGTTTTTTAATAATAAAGCTAGTTGATCATGCATGACTTTGTTCATTGGGAAAACTACATAAAATGTACCTGTCTTTCCATAATTGTCCCTGTTTATTTATCGCTTTATCCTTCCTATCTTCCTCTATCCTCAGTTTTGTCTTCTTCCTTTTTTGTCTTGTTCTTATTCTCAATGTATCTTGTGTTTAGCAGCTCTGTTTTCTGTGTTAGTTTTTAATTTATTTGGATGAAATTGGTCTTGGGTGAAAGCAAATTGGCTACTCAAGTAACATTCTGTCATATTTTTTCCCATTGACTTCAAGGAAGTAGGGCCATCAGAATCTTACAAACCTTACAGTGCAGGAGAAGCCCATTCAGTCCATTGGACCAACTATCTGTCAGAGCATCTCCCTGGGTCCTATCCCCGTAACCCTAAGTATTTACCACACAAATCTCCCTAATGGGATGTTAAGGGCAATTTAGCATGGCCAATCCACCTAACCGCACATCTTGAACTGTGGGAGGAAACCAGAGCACCCGGAGGAAACTCCTGCAGACATGGAGAGAATGTGCAAACTCCACACACAGTCACCCAAGGCTGGAATTGAACCGAGGTCCCTGGTGTGTGAGGCAACAATGCTAACCACCATGCCATCATTCTGACCTGTTTCTGCAGAACTAAGTTCCACAAACATCAATGCTTTTTGTTTTGATGACTGAGGGGTAAGTTTTAACATGGAGATGCCGGCGTTGGACTGGGATAAGCACAGTAAGAAGTCTCACAACACCAGATGAAGATGTACTTCACTCACCTGAGGAAGGAGCAACACTCTGAAAGCTTGTACTACCAAAATAAACTGTTGGACTTTAAACTAGTGTTGTGAGACTTCTTAATGTGGATAAATGTTGGCCAACACATTGTAAGAACTTGCCTAATTTCTCTGAATAGATTCACAGAGCCTTTTACACTTGCCTGGAAGGTAGGCTAAGCCTCAGTTTAATACAACGTAGCTAGGCAGAGCCAACAGAGATAACACTGAGGTCTGTGTGATCAACATTGATTCCATTTGTCAATTATAAAAGATTCTGGTCATATATCTCGGTCAGATAAAGTTATGGCCAGACTGTTGTATTGCGAGTTTAAATTGGAGCTGTAGCTTTAGAGGAATTTAATTTTGGTTGGCGAATGTTTGTCTAAAAACCTATTTTTTTTAATTCATTCATGGGACATGGGTGTCGCTAGCTGGGCCAGTATTTATTGCCCATCCCTATTTGCCCTTGAACTGAATGGCTTACTACACCATTACATTGGGCAGTTGAGAGTTAACCACATTGCTGTGGCTCTGGAGTTGCATGTAGGCCAGACCAGGTAAGGACAGCAGATTTCCTTCCCTGAAGGATATTAGTGAACCAGATAGGTTTTTCTGACAATCGACAAAGGTTTCATGATTATCAGTGGATTCTTAATTCCAGATACATTTTTACTGAATTCCAATTCCACCATCTACTGTGGTGGGATTTGAACCTGGGTCCCCAGAATATTAGCTGAGTTTCTGGATTGACAATCTGGCGTTAATACCACTAGGTGTGGATTAAGTGAAGATTTTCTGGCTAGTACATTCACAGTGTAAAATATGAATGTGGGTAAACTTTGAGAAGAAACTGAACTTATTGATGGTGATCAGTCAGAACATTGAATAGAGGAGTTGGAACGTCTTGTTAAAGTTATACTAGATATTGGTAAGGTAACACTTGAAATATATGTGCAATTCTGGTCACCTTGTTGTAGAAAGGGTAATAATCTAGAAAGATTGCAGAAAAGATTTACTAAGATGCTACCAGAACTTGATGGTTTGAGTTATAAGGAGAGGCTAAATAGACTGGGGCTTCTTTCTCTGGAGCATAAGAGACTGAAGGATGACCTTATAGAGGTCTGTAAAATAATGAGAGGCATAGACAAGGTAGAAAGTCAATATTTTTTTCAAAGGTAGAGGAGTCTAAAATTAGAGGGCATAGGTTTAAGATGAGAAGGGAGAGATACAAAAGTGTCCAGAGGGGCAATTTTTTCATACAATCAGTGGTGAGTGTCTGGAACAAGCTGCCAGAGGTAGTAGTAGAGGCAGATACAATTCTATCTTTTAAAAAGCATTTAGATAGTTACATGAGTGTGATGGGTATAGAGGGATTTGGGCCAAATGCAGGCAATTGGTATTAGCTTAGGAGTTTTTTTTAAAAGAAGGGCAGCATAGACAAGTTGGACTGAAGGGCCTGTTTCCATGCTTAAACCTCTATTACTCTATGACTGAAACAACTGTATAGGACTTCCCATGACAAATTTTGGAAAGCTTTGGATCAAACCTGGCTGAGTGAACATGGTTAGATGATGATGGAGTTGTTAAGCGTAAATATAGATGATAGAATGAGTAGACTGAATCTTCTGAACAACAGCAACGTTGCCGCTGTATGAGCAGTTTTTCCTGACCCAATGCTACTCCAGGTTTCTTCTGGGATCTTTTAATCCCAGCTATCAAAGAAATGTGCAGTGTACCTATTCCACAGAATTCCATTGGAGTGGAATGAGTAGAGTGTAGTTGACAGTTCAGAGTCCGGATGCTTGGGACATTATCATCAGTGATCTATTGCAGGGAGCAACAGGGCATTCAGGGGATTGTGGATAGAATACCATAAGGTTTAGCTTGGCTATGCAAAAGGACAAGAAGTCAGCCAGAGTGAAAATAAATGGCTCAGGGTTAACTTTGTTGGGATTAGAGTGGATCTAACCCACATAACTTGGAATCAAAAATTGGCCAGCAGAGTAGCTAGTTCAGGTACAATTAAGGTATTGTCCCCATGAGGGGAAAGGTAAGACAAACAAAGCCAGATCTCCCAGAAAGGCAAAAGAGATAGGGGCCGGAATTCTTCAGTCTTGCATGCCCAGCTACCGCCGATAGTAAGAATAGAGAATTTGGCAAGGAGGACACGAATAACACTTAAGAAATATTAGTTGTGTGAGAGGGAGGAAGTGAGAAATTCAGAATTGGAGAGAAATAGTTTTGGGGGAATTGGAGGTTGATAAATGCCGAGGGCCTGATAATGTCCATCCCAGAGTACTTAAGGAAGTGGCCCTTGAAATAGTAGATGCATCAGTGATTATCTTTCAAGAGTCTGTCATCTCTGGAGCAATTCTTACAGATCAGCGGGTGAGTAATATAACCCCACTATTTAAAAAGGGAGGTGGAGAGAAAACAGAAATTGCATACCAATCAACCTGACATTGGCAGTGGGAAAATTCCAGAATTAAAAAAAATTTATAGCAGAGCACTTGGTAAGCAGGGTAGAATCAGACAGTGTCAGCATGAATCTATGAAAGAGAAATCTTGTTTATCAAATCTACTGGAATTCTTCGAGAATGTAACCAGTAGACGTGATGAGGGGGAGCCAATGGATGTGGTTTTTTGGACTTTCAGAAGGCGTTTGACTAAATCCCACAAAGATTAGTGTTTAAAATTAAAGCACATGGCATTGGGATATTGAAATGGATTGAAAATTGATTGGCAGACAGGAAGTAAAGAGTAGGAATAAATCGGTCTTTTTCTGAATGGCAAGCAGTGACTAGTGGGGTATTGTAGGGTTCGGTGCTAGGTCCTCACCTATTCACCATCTATATTAATGATTTAGATAGGGGAAATAAATGTAATATCTCCAAATTTACAGATTTAGGAAGTGTGAGTGGGTGCAAAGTAAGACACAATGTGGACAAATGTGAAATTTAATGCAGGGAATTGAGAAGTGATGCATTTTATTCAGAAGAATGAGGATATAAAACAAAGGTTTCAATTCTAAAGGGAGTGCAGGAGCCAAGAGACCTGGTGATGAACGCACATAAATCAGTGAAGATGACACGGCAGGCTGAGAAAACTGGTTAAAAGATCACATGGAATCCCAGGCTTTAGAAGTAAAATGCAAAAACACGGAAGCTTGCAGATTCACCCTTGACTGCATCCGAATCAGAACACCACATCGTTGGAAAAATGTTGAATGCATTGTCGAGAATGCGGAAGATATTTATTAGAATGGCTCCCAGGGTAAGGGACTTCGGTTACATCGGTAAATCGTAGAGGTTGGGGCTGTTTGGATTTGATAGAAGTGTTCAGATTCCTGACAGGATTTGGATAGGGTGGAGAGAAAAGAAACTGTTTCCTTTGATGGAACTATTAAGGAGCAGACTGCGTCAATTTGAGATGAATGGCAAAAGAAGCAACGACACATAAGGAAAAACATATCCAAGTCAGGTTTTCAAATGGGACTTGGGTCATTATTTGAAGATAGAAATATTGTGGGGAGAAGGACGGATAGTGGAACTAGCTGAGTTGCTCTTGCATCAAGCTGGCATGAGCATGAAGGGCTGAATGGCCTCCCTGTGTACCATTGCCGTTCAATGATTTTATTGAGATGGAACTGGAGAACATTTTCAAAGCTGCTGTTCAAACTGTGACCGTTTTGTACTTGAATATTTTGTTTACTCAGTATGATTGCATTTCTGCACAATGGAAAGGGACAAAACTCTATGGCAGAAAGTTAGACCAATGTACAAAAAAAATTATCAGAAGAGTCAGTTCTAAGATTCAATAAAAAGCACCCCAAGGCAGCAAATGCTTTGTTATTCTGAGTAGGAAATATGTGGTCAGCAAGTTCGATATTGTTCTTTTGAATTCATTTTATTTCTTGTAAAACTATTTCATGTAATAAACTTAATTTATGGTTTTAGACTGGAATATATGGTGCATCAGAATTATGTTTTCTGTCTATTGAAGAGATTCAGAACTGCACAATCAGCACCTTACGCACTGGATTGCTGCAAAAGATCTGAATAATAGATATGTTATTCGAGAGAGATGCCCAACCACTCAATTAACGCAAAGAGCTTTGAGTTTGGAGAAAGACCAATTAGTAACCATCAGGGACCTACCTGCTTGCTGGATTATGAGCCCAAGAAGGTTGTTGGTTTAGTATCTGATTGATAAAAGAAACCATAGTCCTTAACTCAGATAGTCATAGAAGTTTATAGAATGGAAAAGGCCCTTTGGCCCAACATGTCCATGCTGCCATTTTTTTAAATCCCTAAGCTAGTCCAAATTGCCCGCATTTGGCTCATATCCCTCTACACCCATCTTATTCATGTAACTGTCTAAACGCTTTTTAAAAGACAAAATTGTACCCACATCTATTACTACCTGTGGCAGCTTGTTCCAGACATTCACCATCCTCTCTGTGAAAAAATTGCCCCTCTGAACACTTTTGTACCCCCCCTCTCACTTATGCCCTCTAGTTTTAGACTGCCCTACCTTTGGGAAAAGATATTGACTGTCTAGCTGATCTATGCCCCTCATTATTTTATAGATCTCTGTGAGATCACCCTTCAGCCTCTTACGCTCCAGAGAAAAAAGGTCCAGTCTATTCAGCCTCTCCTTATAACTCAATCCATCAAGTCCGAGTAGCATCCTAGTAAATCTTTTCTGCACTCTTTCTAGTTTAATAATATCCTTCTTATAATAGGATGACCTGAACCATACACAGTATTCAAGTGTGGCCTTACCAATGTCTTGTGCAACTTCAATATGATGTCCCAATTCCTGTATTCAATGTTCTGACCAATGAAATGCTGAATGCCTTCTTCACCACTCTGTCCACCTGTAACTCCATTTTCAAGGAACTGTGAACCTGTACTCCTAGATCTTTTTGTTCTACAATGTTAACTGAATAAGTCCTGCCTGGTTCAATCTATCAAAATGCATCACCTCATATTTATCTAAATTAAACTCCATCTGCCATTCATCAGCCCACTGGCCCAATTGACCAAGATAGATTAGTTAGAAATTCTTGAACCAGATTGGCTAAAATTATGCTCATCTGTGCTTTTGTTCTGATTGGACAAAGGGACTTGTTAATATTACATCCTTTGTATTAGGATGACTCAGTGGTCAGCACTGCTGCCTCACAGTGCCAGGGACCTGGTTTTGATTCCCTCCTTGGGTGACTATCTGTGTGGAGTATGCACGTTCTCCCTGTGACTGCATGGGTTTCCTCCGGGTGCTCCAGTTTCCTCCCTCAGTCTAAAGATTATGCGGGTTAGATGGTTTAGCCATGGTAAATGCATGGGGTTAAGAGGATGGGGAGAGGGGTAGTCATTGCAAGCTCAATGGGCTGAAAGGCCTTCTGATGCACTGTAGGGGTTCTTTGCGTAATGAATCTTTATTACTAACAAATCTAACTAATACTTTTCTTTCTCCATTTCCATTTTACTCAAGTTTATCCTCCTCTCTCTCACATGAACACATGCTATTGTCTGTTTAAAACGATGTTATAAAATACACTTGCCACGTGATAAACTGGCCCCAAATGTGTGATGAATTGATGGGGGTCATTTTTAGAGGCACATAATACTGAGTTGGTTTAAAGTTTCAGCATTGGGTATGATAATGCGAGCCATTTTCTAGATGGCTGTTTATCACCCATTCTTATTGAGCGCAATAGAAGCAGCATTCTGCTGTTAGACAGGAATCACATATCGGTCAGACAGCAACTGGGTTCATCAAAATATAGATCAGGGTGGTGGTGACCTGGAACTAAACGTCCATTTGTTCCAATAAAACAAGAAAAACAGGCCTCTGTCTGTTGCCAGCTCTGTGAAAGCAGGGCTGGTCTTCGGAAGGATAGCTGTCTAGTTGCTTCTGGAATTTTCTTGGGAAATCTAACAACACAGTGGATGCTAACAGCAGAACTAAGTTTTATTCAGCAGGTACTTTTCATTCAATAATTGAAGTGCATGTGATGCAGAGAGCTCTGCATAGGCAGCCAAAGGAAGTTGAAATGTGTTGTTCCAGCTTTCATAGATGTGCTGGAATGAGCGGAACAGGGCACTGTTGATGTAAGAGGAGAGTTTACAGGAAGATGGCCATGATCCAACAATCTATTAAATATTTTGACACTATGTTCGGAAATAGCAGGTGGCAGAGCACAAACAAAACGAGACTTGGAGCATGAAGCCAATTCATAGAGATTTGTTGATTCATTTCCATCCCTGAGTCTCCTAATATTTCAATGCTGATAACATTCTGTGTTTCTCCTGTTCTAATCCTGATGGTTGTGCCTTCAACCACCTGGGTCCTAAGCTCTGAAATCCTCCCCCGCATCCCCCCCATCTCTCTATCTTGCTTTCCTCCTTGAAGGTATTCCTTGAAACTGAGATTACCATATTTTTGGTGGCTTGCCCTCCTATCTCCTTGTGTGGTTTGCATTATATTTTGTTTTATAATGCCCTGTGAAGTGCTCGGGAAACATTTTTTTTATATATCAGATCGAAGGTGCTACATATATATAAGCTCTTGTTATGTAATATATACCCAACCCCTCCATGAAAGATAGTTGGAAAGGTAGTTTTGCCTCCACACCATAATTTTTGACGGCGGGAGGTAACTTGCTGTTGCCAGGCAGGCGTCTGGTCCCACTGCTGCCAATAGGATTCCCCATTGAATCCATCATTTCCCAACACTGGGTAAACCCAGTGTGGATGGGGGTCATCGTTAGCAGGACAAGAATATCCCGCCAGTGGAAAAACTCCTGCCTGCACCTTGCGTGATTGGAAGCTGAGGCTACTTACAGTGTGAATCAATCTTCGTAACTTTCATTTGCTGACTGTTAACTTGAGAAAGAATTATAACTACATGCGTAATGCATGCACAGACAAGCCTGCACATCAGTGAATAAAATCAGGGACACATCCATTCTTTTAGTTTTGTAATTTAGCAGGAAGCGGTGTGCTGCAGTATGTGTTTGGAAAGCAATCACGTTTTTGATTCTGTTGAAATATGGTAAGATTTATATCATTCATTTTAAGGGATAGATACAATTGATTTTTCTTTAATAAAAAGAATGAAGACTCAAATCCTTGCCATTCTAATTTTCAGTCATGAAATCCTGTGGTCTGATTAACAAGCTGCCACTGATACATTTGTGGGAAATTCCTCTTTTTAGCTATTAATTCCTTCCTCAATAATGAGATACCATTCTTTATTTATAACTCTCTCTCACATATAGTGTGCACTGCCTGATTTAAGGTAAGTGTCATATTAATCTGGTCACTGCATAAAGATATGCTCTGCTGCCGTTTTCACCAACGCTGTTCAATTTTTTACAAGATCCCTTTATGTTTCTACCTTTTTTTTTAGGCAGCTCTGCAATTTTTTTGCCTCAAGTGACCATTATTTTTACGTTAATTAATAGTGGGGCATATGTTAACTTTATGAGGAATGGATGAGGAACAGTTGAGAACTCTGGGTCTATACTCATTGGACTTTTGAAGATGAGGGGGGGTTCTTATTGAAACTTACAGGATATTGCAAGGTCTAGATAGAGCGGATGTGGAGAGGATTCTTTTCCACTAGTAGGAAAAATAGAACCAGTGGACACAACTTCAGGCTAAAAGGACGATCCTTTAAAACGGAGATGAAGAGGAATTTCTTCAGCCAGAGAGTGGTGAATCTGTGGAAAAATTCTTTGCCGCAGAAGGCTATGGAGGCCAGGTCATTGGATGCCTTTAAGACAGAGATAGATAGGTTAATAAGGGGTTCAGGAGTTATGGGGAAAAGGCAGGAGAATGGGGATGAGAAAAATATCAACCATGATTGAATAGCTGAGCACACTCTTTTGACTGAATGGCCTAATTCTGCTCCTATGTCTGATGGTCTTTATATAATAGTGTAAAATGAGTGGTATTGGCAATGGAAGCAAATATAAAAACACGTTGTCCGTTTACTATCACACATTTTACATCTCAAAGTTAAAGGGATTCTCTGATCTCGTTGACCCTGCCACCGCTGCCAGTGAGAATGGAGAATGTCGTGCTCAGCCAACACACGATTCACTGCAGCAGGACTGGAGAATCCCAGTTGCAAGGTCAGAGAATTCCGGTCAAAGTCTTTTACCGATGAGTATGGAAAATTACTCTATGTTGGGGATATTCAAGTGCAGTTTAATCTGTCCATTTCAGGTTGTTATCCAACATGTATCTATTGTCCAAAAGCTTGAAGACAATCATGGATAAAAAACTCGGGAGCAGGTTTTCCAGCCGAACTTGCCCTAAGGCCAGAAGACCTTTGCATGGTCTATCCTCATTTGCTGTGATTCTTGTGCCGGGCAGGATGTTAAAATTCAGCCCCTGGACTTTTTTGTGCTGTTGATTGAGCATTAAATATTGATGATGTGGAGATGCCGGTGTTGGACGTAGGTAACCACAGTAAGATATCGCTCAATACCAGGTTAAAGTCCAATAGGATTATTTGGCAGCACAAGCTTTTGAAGTCTTGTTCCTTCATCAGGTGAGTGAGGAGTTGTGTTCACAAATGGGGCATATACAAACACAAACTCAAATTACAAGATAATGGTAATCGAGTCTTAAAGATACAGACAATGTGAATGGAAAGAGGGTTAAGCACATGTTAAAGAGGTGTGTATTGTCTCCAACCAGGACAGTTAGTGAGATTTTGCAAGCCCAGGCAACTCACGTGGGTTGCGTTCAACATACATGAACGCAAGATCCCGGTTGAGGCCATCCTCGAGTGTGGAACTTGGCTATCAGTTTCTGCTCAGTGAGTTTGCATTGTCGTGTGTCGTAAAGGCTGCCTTGGAGAACGCTTACTCGAACATTAGAGGCTGAATGCCCGTGACTGCTGAAGTGCTCGCCAACAAGAAGGGAACAGTCTTATCTGGTGATTATCGAGCGGTGTTCATTTATTCGTTGTTGTAGCATCTGTATAATCTTTTCAATGTACCAAGCTTCAAGACATCCTTTGCTGTAGCATATCAGGTAGACAATGTTGGCCAAATCGCAAGAGTATGTACTGTGTACCTGGTATTGGCCAGGATCACAGAGACCACTCCCCTGCACTTCCTCGAAATAATTCCATGGGATTTTTCGGTCATCCCTCCCCTCATACGTCCTTTGCCTTGACATTTCTTTTATTTCCTTACACCACTGAAGTGCCTTGAGATGTTTTTCTATGTTGAAGGGGCTATGCAAATGGAAGTACTGTTAAGCAATAGGTGTGGAGTACTATCACACTGCACAACACAGCACCAGGGACCCGGGTTCGATTTCCGACTTGGGTCAGTTGCTGTGAGGAGTCTGCATGTTCTTCCTGTGTCTGCATGCGTTTCCTCCAGGTGCTGTGGTTTCTTCCCACAGCCCAAAAGACAAGTCAGTTAGGTGCATTGGCCATTCTGAATTCTCCCTCTGTGTACCCAAGCAGGTGCCGGAGTGTGGTGACTAGGGAATTTTCACAGTAACTTCATTGCAGTGTTAACCTAAGTCTAATTGTGATATTAATAAATAAATTTAACTCATAGTTAACAATAGCTTCACCATGCTCCACAGAACTGAGGACCACATGGGAATAAGTTCTGCGAATGTTCTGTACTGCCACTCAACTTTTCCATTCTTAGGGTCTCTAACTGTTTTATAGAAACTGGATTTGCCTTTTTTGTATCTTAAGATATCTTAAGAAGAAAAATGTTAGCTTTACTCTGGATGTAAGTGTGCCAAAAAATGAAAACAGCCACTCCACTGAAATATGCCTATTCCCTCGTATATTCATCACTATATTCAGAAATAAGTTGATTTGTAAAGCAAATTAGGAGGGAGATGAAATCCCAATGAGGGAGTGACTGAATGTCTGCTTAGATGCCATTTTGTTTTAAGGATGGCTGTTTTTAGCACCAGGAATAAAGACATTGATTTTACTTACTGTCACGTGCAGTTACAATTAGAAATTTATAAGATAGTTATGTTTTGGAACTGTGCCCTAAAACAGGTTAAAATGAAGGAATTCATGTGACCTCCACCGAAGTGTGCATAACAGGTCTGGGGCTATGAGGTTGTTAAGATTAATGAAAGATACAAGGTATTCACACTTGCAGGCAATGAGAAAGGTATTGGTATGTATGGTAGGTTGTTGCATAAGGTTAAATCTCACGGGATCCAAGGTGAAGTGTCTAAATGGATACAAAATTGGCTTGATGACAGAAGCCAGAGGGTGGTTGTAGAGGGTTGTTCTTCAAACTGGAGGCCTGTGATCAGCAGTATGCCTCAGGGATGGGTGCTGTGTCCACTGTTATTTGTCATTTATATTCATGATTTAGATGAGAATATAGGAGTATGGTTAGCAAGTTTGCAGATGACACAAGATTGGTGGCATTGTGGATAGTGAAGAAGGTTATCTCAGATTGCAACGGGATCTTCATCAGTTGGGCTAGTGGGCTGACGAATGACAGATAGAGTTTAATTTAGATAAATACAAAGTGGTGCATTGAACTTGGGCAGGACTGACTCAGTTAATGGTAGGGCATTGGGGAGAGTTATAGAGCAGAGAGATCCAGGGGTACAGGTTCGTAGCTCCTTGGAAGTGGAGTCACAGGTGGACAGAGCGGTGAAGAAGGTATTCAGCATGCTTGGTTTCATTGGTCAGAAGTTGGGACGTCTTGTTGAAGCTGTATAAGATATTGGTAAGGCCATGCTTGGAATACTGTGTACAGTTCTGGTCTTATTATAGAAAGGATATTATTAAAACCAGAAAGAGTGCAGAAGAGGTTTACTAGAATGCTATTGGGACTTGATGGTTTGTGTTATAAGGAGAAGCTGGATAGATTGGCTCTTTTTTCCTCTGGAGCATAGAAAGCTTAAGGCTGGTCTAGCTTGCAGTAGAGGGAGCTTCTCCAGGATTACTTAGTGTGTCGGATAGTACTAGGGGGTAAAAGATTGCCAGACTGAGAAGGGAAAAGAACAGAAGTAAACCTTGGGGAACTAAGAATCAGTTTGGCCTGATTTTGGGAGAATGTGTTGTCTACTTGAAGGACGGTGTGAAGTGTATTAGCTAAAGAAGGGGAATAGTATTCGGTTCTGTAATTTAGTGTGCAAGTTACCTGCAAATATATTAGCCAGAATTCTTATGCTAGCAGAATCTTCTGGTCCTACCAATGGCACACCCCGCAGCAGGGTTTCCGGTGGCATGGGGTGCAGTCAATGAGAAATCCATGGGAAGGCCAAAAAATTCCCCTTGTTGTTTGATTAATAGTGCTTTTAGTTTCTCCTTACAATAAATGTCTTAAAATTTGAAATCTTCTCGTATCATTCTTTCAGCTATTAACCGAAAGTTCAAATTTCTTTTCAAAAGTTTTCAGTCTCTACAAGGGTCATGGCAATACAAAATGAGAAACAAAAATGTAGTCTGTGGTTTTTAAATGATATTGTTCAGTAGCTTGTAATAAAATGTTCTTAAAGTACAGCGAATGTAAGTAAGCCGGAGCGGTACTATTTAGGAAAGTGTGACAGATACAGTAGAATGCATTTCTAGATACCATACTTTACTCTAATGCAGATTAAAACTAGATACCAACCCTTTTGAGAGATTTTATAGGCTGCCAATTGCCTACAAGTATATTTTGTGCTGCTTTAACCTTGTATGTTCTGGAAAGTAAATAACTCGAGATTTATACTTAATCATTCTTTCAGCACCTGTTTTATTCCTAATTTATAAACATGCAGATTTATTTGGGCAACATTTTAACTGTCTTATGTTTTTGAGCTTCTTCTATTCACTGGCTAGTTTATTCTTGCTGAGAGCTAGCCTGGACTTAAGGGCTGAATGGCCTCTTCCTTTGCTGCATAAGCATTCTATTTGTTTTCTGATCAAATAGTGCCTGCTGCTTTGTATGACCAGTAACTTTAAGCTATAAAGGTGTTAAGCTTATTGGAAACATTCAAAAGTGAAGTCCCTCATCCATGGTACTGTTCTAGTAAATCTTCTCCCTGTCTGCTCTCCAAAGCATTGACTTCCTTCTAAAAGTGTATGTCCAGACTTGAATACAGTGCTCCAGTTGAGACCAAGCAAATGTTTTCTAAAGAATTAGTATTGCTTCCTTGTTTTATAGTCTATTCTTCTTTTAATAAATGGCGAGAATCCCATTTTTAATGGCCTTCTCAAAATTGCACACATCTCTGTTCTTGCACCCTCTTTAAAATTTTAGATCATAATGCCTGAGCTCATTCTTTTAAAGTTAAAAGTTAATTTATTAATTGTATGTGGGGCTTACATTAACATTGCAGTGAAGTTACTGTGAAATTCCCCTAGTCGCCGAAGTCTGCGTCTGTTTGGGTCAATGCACCTTCACCAAGGCAGCGGGAAGTGTAGACAGTGTCAGTGGATGGGACATTGGTTTGTATGATGAACTGGGCTGTTTACAACCGCTTATGGTTTCTTGTGGTCTCGGACAGAGCAGGAGCTATACCAAGCTGTGATACAACCAGAAAGAATGCTTTCTGTGGTGCATCTGTAAAAATTGGTAAAAGTTTATGAAAGGGATGAGGAAAAGAAAAAATATCAGAGGCATTGGAATACTCCTCCTCAGAAGTCAGTAGAAGCAGAGTCATTAAATATTTTTGAGGTGGAGGTAGATAGCTTCTTGTTAGGCAAGGGTTATTGGATGTGGATGGGAATGTAGAACTCGAAAAACAAACAACTCTTATTGAATGGAGTAGCAGGCTCGAAGGGGCTGAATAGTCTACTTCTGCTCCCATTTTGTACATGTAAGGTGTGAATGGTACATAATGAAATCACACTGCAATAGCAAATGGTGAAGGAAAATGTAATATGGAATATTATAAATTAGCTGGTGGGAACAGGACAAGGAGAAAGAGGTCAAACTGGTAACAAGATCAATTTTAAAAGTTGATATCAGGAATCTCTTTACATGAAGACTATTCAATACCCTTGTGGACTTTGAATTAAATGATAGAAGGGTAAACTCATTCAATATGGATAGTGTCGATCTTACTGTGTAATTGATTAAGATGAGTCAAATTGCCTTGTTCATCCAAATCTATCCTGTGAAAAGAAGTCTGAGCTGTGTTTCAAAAATGATTATACTGCTTTCAAGCAGAGAGAATAAAGTTGGTCCTTCACTGAACTCAGCAGTTTTGCTTTATTTTCACTTTTTTGGGAAATAAATGAAATCTGATGCTTACACTGAGAATCTTGTGTCTTATTGCGAAACAGGGCGTTACCAGAACATGACTGCATCTTCCTTCAAGGCTGCCTCCGATAGCTTTGAAGCACCTCCAATCGAGTCCATTCAGCAGGGTCCAGCTGGCAAAGTGCTTCTTCTCATCTGCAACTCAGCAGGAACAGGGCAGCAAGCTGTCAGGTAACTCGGCACTTTTGAAGGGAAATTGTGGTCCTTGTCCACCTTGAAAAGTCAACGTGAATTTAAAAAGTGGGCTTCAATTGCTTTAAATTTTCGGCTCTGTTTTTTGTTAATATTAACAATGACAGGAATTTCACCCTCTCTGTCTTTAAGCTATGGGAATCACATGGTGCGGAAGAGTCTGCACCAACATAGGAACCCTCCGCTCTCTCGAACTTTCCCTGGCCTGCTACAATATGAAGAGTTTGTATCCATTCACTGAGTTGGCCATTAAACAGGGCCAGGCCCAGAGCAAACAGACTGAGGGTGGAATTATCCTAACCCATAGGAATCCTTGCAGGCAGAACACAAACCATTGAAAAGTCCTTTGGCCTCAGGCAGGATTCTCCGGTCTTGGGGCGAGCACGGCCAGAACATCCTGTCTTGAATTTCTATCAGTTGGATTTGACATGGTGGCATGGTGGTTGGCACATTGGTTAGCACTGTTGCCTTGCACTGCTGGGGACCCGGATTCGATTTCCAGATTGGGTCAGTGCCTGTGCAGAGTTGGCACATTCTGTCCGTGTCTGTGTGGTTTTGCTCCGGTTTCTTCCCACATTGCAAAAGATGTTCTGGTTAGCTGCATTGGCCATGCTAAATTTTCTTTCCGTGTGCTCAAACAGGTGCCAGAGTGTGCCATTTGGGGATTTTCACAGTAACTTCATTGCAATGTTAATGTAAGCCTACAATAATAAATAAACTTTAACTTTACAAAAACTTCAGGTATCTTTAAAGATAATAGGATGCTTATAGTGGTTCACGTTGATCTTTCGACAATTAAATCCACCAAAACGTTATCACAAATTCATTATTTCTGATACAAACTGTGTAACGCTGCATTTAAAGAGAGAGGTGTCTTGAAAACGTAAACAAGTTAATACCAGTTAATGAGCTGGTTATATGCAGCTTCATTCAGCTGCTCAGCTCATCAGTTCAACAATTTTTGCCTCCAACCAGCAGAGATGAAGGTGAAACGTTCTTTCATGTTGTGATGTGTGTTCCCAAAGCAACGGCTACACACAATGCTACCTGGTCAGCAAGCACTGACAATTTCTCATCATTCTCATCCATTTTTAACATTCTGATTTCAAAGCCACAGCACAATTGGACATTGGAAACGTATAGATTACACTCCTCAAAGAATCTGCTGGTTGTTGCAATCGATTCAGTTACCAGCAGAAGCTCAATGGAAAAATTAGGTGTGATTCGTCAAGTCACCTGTCATCAGCTATACTGTAGTCCAGTGTTGAGATTTTCCAGCTTTTAATTAAAACAAGCAAAGCAGGCTTTTTAACAAGTAGCAAATTTAAAAAAAACAGGTCAGAGGGACACGGTAGCACAGTGGTTAGCTCTGTGGCTTCACAGCTCCAGGGCCTGTGTTCGATTCCCAGCTTGGGTCACTGTCTGTGTGGAGTTTGCACGTTCTCCCCATGCCTGCGTGGGTTTCCTCCGGGTGCCCCGGTTTCCTCCCACAGTCCAAAGATGTGCGGGTTAGGTTGATTGGCCATGCTAAAATTGCCCCTTCGTGTCCTGAGATGTGTAGCTTAGAGGGATTAGTGGTAAATGTGTATGATGTGAGGATAAAGCCTGGGTGTGATTGTGGTAGGTGCCGACTTGATGGGCCAAATGACCTCTTTCTGCACTGTAGGGTTTCTATGATTTCTATATTCTTGCAGGGCAGGTGCGTGTAAGGATGGGCTGCTTGCATTTATATCAGAGCACTTCCAGCATCATAGAGCAAGCTGCATGAAAAAACCTGTCATGCAATTAGATGCAGCTGTAAACCTTTAATGACTGGCTGTGACAGGAGAGAAAATATATTTTACCTGTTAGTTCCAAGCAACTGAGTGTGCCCTGTGGTTAAGATGCTGATCGATATCTGCTTTAAGCAGTTCTTCCAGCTAAGTGTGCATTCGCAGACCATTGAATCGATATTTGAACCTTGCATTCAGACCAGACCTTGCAATTTGCTTGTGTTGTTTAGTCCACTGTGATACATTTATTAATCACATTGTAGTGTTGCTCTGCTTATTTTCTGTGCAAATGTTGTCATCAGCTGACCCATTCTCATTGTCCCTGAATAAATCATTTGAGAAAGCAAGTCTTTCCTCTTCAAATTGGCGTGACAATGAATTGTAGACTTATCAGGCATGCAATCTGTCCTGAATTTAAAAGGTCACTTCTGTTTAAAATGCATCAAAATGTGATTTGAAATTCTTTTTCCCTTCATTTTTCTGGTCTTTTTAGATGTGGATTCGGGAATTGTAGATTCAGATTTCACTTGTGCAAGCACTCGCCAGAGATGTTTTAATTAAACATCAGGCCTAAAATGATCTACGCTCTATTCACAAGAAGTACACTGGTCTCTTGAAGGATTTTAATATTTAATCTTGATCTGAAGGAGAGTTTTCTTGAGTATTAGTGTTCGATGCCTCGTAAGTGCAATGTCACGTTTGATAATGTGATCTTGTAAACTTTGTTTCTCCCCACACAAAATAGCCTGGAGTTGCTGACCAACAAGGACTCATCAGAATTTTTGTTAGCTGTCTTAATTAACTACTAAAACAAAATTACATCAATAAAATAGTATGCACTTCAAAACCAGAAGGACCAAAATATTTTGAGTGTTTAGTACTTTGTATATTTTTCTGTCTTCATGTCCAAACCTATATTGTAAACTTTCTGTAATGTGTTTATTTCTCAAAGTATTTGTTTTATAGGGGTATTAAGATGTAATTATGAAATAAGATTACCATTAAGTTTAAGTCTATTTATTAGTGTTACAAGTTGGCTTACATTGACACTGTAATGAAGTTACTGTGAAAATTCCCTAGTTGCTACACTCCTTATGGTCCACTACTTTTGGAGATTAACTGGGTGCAAATTTTGAACTGTAGACCAAAATTGCAGTGTATTGGAATGGGCTGGATCTTTGCTGGAGCAGGATATCTCTATGTGTGTCGTTTTCCTCTATCCTTCAGTTTGAGTATACTTAGCATCGTAACTGCTGGACATGCGAGTTTACAACAGTGTGGCAAGGAGCATCTGGGACCTGAGTAAATGATGGGACCAACAGAGTATTTTCTCCCTCCTAACTCGCATCAGGTCCAATTTGCCAACCCTAGTGCTTGCTGACCTACAGGGCCTCCTGCTCCTTTGCTCCTATATTTTATGGTCTTATTAAGGGATTCGAGGGTTACGGGGATAAGGCAGAAAACTGGAGTTGAGGATTATCAAATCAGTCTTGATCTCATTGAACGACAGAGCAGACTTAATGGGCCGAATGGCCTACTTCTGCTCCTATGTCCTATGGTCTTCTGGTTAAACAATTCCTTGAATGTAATCTTCCCAGCAGTTTACGCTATGCTCCCTCCTGCAACAAGGTCGGAGAATTTGGTGCCCAGCCAAATCTCAGTTCGCTACAGCAGAATGGGAAGTCCTGCCAGCCATAACTTCCTGACCTTTGATTTTTCATGTTATGATCCCTGTTTTCAAATTCCTCCAGGGCCTCATTCTTCCTTACCTCCTTCAGCCCTACAACCCTCAAAATCTCTGCAGTCCTCCAGTTTTTATTACTCCATCATTTATGATCATATCTTCATCTGCCAAAACGACTGCATTCCCTCTTGAAACCTTCCTTGCCCCCATTTCCCTTGATGTGGAGATGCCGGTATTGGACTGGAGTGGGTACAGTGAGAAGTGTCACAACACTGGATTAAAGTCCAATGGGTTTATTTGAAATCACAAGCTTTGTGTGTTGCTTCTTCTTCAGATGAATCATCACTCACCTGATGAAGGAGTTGTGCTCTGCCGAAACAATTTACTACCTGGAGGATTAAGATAGCACAGTTTAAATTGTTCCTTTTCTGGGTCAGAGAGGTTGATTGGCATTAAATTTATAATTATCAGGCTCAATGGGCATTCAGCATGAACAATAACTTTGTTTAGCGAGTTCTTAAAAATCACTTGGATTTGAGTTTGTGATCCCAAATAAATGTGTTGGGCTTTAACCTGGTGTTGTGAGACTTCTTACTGTCTCCATTTCCCTTCAGTGCTCCTTAAAACCTATCTCTTTTTGGGCATCTGTCTGACTATTTAGTTGGTGGCTTAGTATATTGTTTGATAATTCTCTTCTGAAACACCATGCAATACGTTAAAATGCTATCAATGTAAATTGTTGTTAAGCAATGAAAGTTAAAGTGTACAAATAAACCAGGGTTGACAAACAAGGCGGGTGAATTAGAGCAAATCAGCTACAGAAAGAGAAGAGAGAGAGGGAGGGAAAAAGATACAAAAATAACGCCGAAACAATTTACTACCTGGAGGATTAAGATAGCACAGTTTAAATTGTTCCTTTTCTGGGTCAGAGAGGTTGATTGGCATTAAATTTATAATTATCAGGCTCAATGGGCATTCAGCATGAACATTAACTTTGTTTAGCGAGTTCTTAAAAATCACTTGGATTTGAGGATGGGATGCCATTTCTACTCGAACCTATTTGCCTATTACTGCCACACACACGATTTGCCATGAACCAGTGTTTTAAAATGTAGGCTTAAATAAATGATTGCTTTAGAATTTTTTAAAAAAGTATTTAAGTGTGATAACTTCTTGCAGTTTGATTAATTAGCTGATAATGGGCTTATCATAAAATAAGCATGTTTAAACAACGTCAATCAAATTACAGGTAACCTGGTTTTAAATAACTGAAAATGACTTTTTAAACTGTGCAAAATCAGTTATACAGCAGTACAGTAGTTGTGGTAAGTTTCTTCGTAAAGTAGAATAATGTATATTTGAAAGCTTTTATTGCATAACTATTAGTGTTCCTGTGTTTAAAAGAAGGAGCTTAAAATTTAGACATTACTCAAAACACTTTGAACAAGAATAGTTACCAGAAACAGTTAGGGGAAGACAGTATTGTAGTGGTATTGTCATTAGACTAGTAATTCAGAGACCTAGGGTAATGCTCTGGTGACCAGGGTTCAAATCCCACCATTAGGCTTGGTGAAATTTGAATTCAATAAAAATCTGGAATTAAAAATCTAATGATGGCCATGAAACGATTGTTATAAAAAAACATCTTATTCACTAATGTCCTTTAGCAGATTTCCTCTCCTTACCTCACCTGGCCTACATGTAACACCAGATCCACAGCAATGTGGTTGACACTTAACTGCTCTTTCTCGAGGGCAATTAGGGTTGGGCAAAAAATGTTGGCCCAGCCAGTGACTCCCACGTCCAATGAACAAATAAAAAAGCTCCAGTCATGACTAACTTAACTGAAGGTTTTGTGTCTGAAATGTTAATGGTATGTTAATTGCTTCTCAAGGTAAAGGATACATAGGGCATTGATTGATTGATTAGCAATATGAAAACCCACGTTCCAGATCTTTGGTTACCTGATGTGGAAGGGCAGAGAGCAGAATACTTCCTTGTAAATCTGCTCGTGGGCTGGGCCAAGGTGGCCATTAATAAGTCCTCCCAACCAACTCCCTGCCATTCAGCTGCAATCACTCAGTTTACAGAATACTGGTTGACTAGCTGTAAAGAAGCTTGACTAGCTGTAAAGATTCGTATTCTAATCATGATTGAACGTGCCTTTATAGGCACTGTTTCTGATCAGAACTCTCCACTCACCTGACGAAGGAGCAGCGCCCCGAAAGCTGGTGGCATTTGCTATGAAATAAACCTGTTGGACTTTAACCTGGTGTTTGTGAAACTTCACATTGGGTATTGGTCAGGGAGGGGCAGACATGTTGCTGTATTCTGTAAAGAAAGCTAGTATTAAGTTTAATGGAAAAGACTGGCACCTGACTTCAGGATGAATTATATTTTATGATATTCAGGATGAATTGAATATTAGCCCAATGGTTGCCTAAAGATTTGAAAGAAGATTTTTTTAGACAGAAGATTATAAATCAGAATTATTTTTATGAAAACTTGCTGAAGCCAAGTATCAGAGTTGTGATGTTAGTGTACCTTTAAGAGATTTTGTGAAAAAAGTCATGCTCATAGCCTTAGGTGATGTCATTGTGAGGAGGAAAAAGAAACCGGGTAGTTTAATTGATAGGAGTTCTGATTCAATTTTGGCAGTTGGAATTTAGAAGCATCAAGCTAAAAGAGATGTCTCTCTCTCTCTCTCTGTTTTTATTTAAATTCTGTTGCTTTTCTGAGGGGTGAAAATCTGCTGTAGTTGGGGGCTGGACCAGAGTGTCTCTGGTGTTTTGGGAAGCTATCTTGTCTTCAACCTGTTCAGTGTGAATTAAGATTAAGAGTTTTCAATTCTCCAACCAAAGGACTCAATTTCCAGTATCATGGGCGCATTAGCCTGTGCTGTGTTAAATCTGTGAAAAGGATCTTTTGTCTATGGGATTGGTTTAATTGGAACATTGTAGAGATCTTTGTTATGGGTTATATATTATCATGATTGTTTGTAATTGATAAAAGTCCTTGGTCATTTTCTTACTACACAGGTTAACCATATTCTTCAATAAACTTTATTTGATAAAGCTCCCCATTGGGTCAGTTGAGTCATACCTGAAGTGAAACATCTCATGTTTATCTTAGCCAAATGCAAGATGCAAAATGTATGGTTCAGGTGGGCTTCATGAAACTTTGAATTTTCCAACCTGAACAATAACAGGAACTTTGACAGGAAACTTTAAGGAAATTTGGCATATCAGCCAAGACACTCACCAACTTTTACAGATGCACCATAGAAAGCATTCTTTCTGGTTGTATCACAGCTTGGTATGGCTCCTGCTCTGCCCAAGACTGTAAGGAACTATGAAATGTTGTGAATGTAACCCAATCCATCATGTAAACTGGCCTCCCATCCATTGACTCTGTCTATACTTTCCACTGCCTCAGCAAAGTAGCCAGCAAAATTAAAGACCCCACGTACCCCAAACATTCTCTTTTCCACCTTCTGCCATTGAGAAAAAGACAAAAAAAAGGTCTGAAGTTATGTACCACTCAACTCAAGAACAGCTTCTTCCCTGCTGCTGTCCGACTTTTGAATAAACTTACGTTGCATTAAGTTGATCTTTCTCTACACTACATTCTGCATTCTCTCATTTCCTTCTCTTTGTCTGTGTAGCATGCTAGAAACAATACTTTTCACTGCATGTTAATACATGTCTCAATAATAAGTCAAATCAAATAATAGAGTATATTACCCTCCACACTTCTCTGATCCGAACCTTATGACCAGTAGAAAAATATAGTAGATGACTGGACAAGGGGCAGAGCAGTACTGAAGAGATATGGCTTTGGCACTGTTGCTTCCTTGGAAAAAAAATTAAAATCTATGGCAAAGTATTTCCTGAGCTTCATCCCGTCAGTTGGAGACTCATGATGCTTTGCGTATTCTATTAAATTTCATGGATAAAATGTGGCAGAAAGATGCTTACGAGACATGGTAGAATTTTGATGGATTTCAAAAGATGGATGATTATTTTAAGAGGAAGATACCAAGGACTTCATTTGCTCGCAATTCTGAAATTCCTTGTTCAGTGCCCCACGTTTACATTGCTGGATTGTGATAATGTGTCAAGTGTGGAAAGACTCCTGTTCTTAACTGGAATTAGACTCTCAAAAAGAGACACCATTATGAATCAAACATCTGACGATTTTTAAAACGTTCCTGAGGAAGCGTTCGCTTCCAGCAGCTTTGAGGATGCAAGTGGGATGTCTGTGCTATCGCAAAGGATGGAGGACTTAATGATTACAGCCTTTTGAGATTTTTCAGATGGGGGTTCGGGCCTCAGTGCAAAAGAGCGACAGACAAAAGGAATGAAGATGAAGTCATTTTTTGCGGATCTGTCAGATGACAGAATTGGATAGTAATAGTAGATGAAGGAATTCCAGGAAACCCTGGGAAACTGTTAACAAGAGCTTCAACAGTGACTCAAAATATCATAATGTACTGAACTGCCCAAAGCAAAACAACAGCGTTTTCAAAATGATGCATGGCATAGAGAATTAGGCATTGAAGGTGATGTTAATGATCATTCTGAGGGAATTGTACCAACCACAAGATGCTTTGGCCTGGTAATGAGTGCATTTCTCATAGATGCATTTAGTAGTGCCGTATTGGGCAGTGGTTGCGCTTTGACAGTATGCGGAACACTTCAGTTAAAATGTTATTTAGATACACTCAGTGATAAGTTTGAGATTATTTATTAGTGTCACAAGTAGGCTTACATTAACATTACAATGAAGTTACTGTGAAAATCCCCAATTCACCAGCTCTGGTGCTTGTTCGGGTGGGGAGAATTTAGTAAGACCAATGCACCTAACCAGCACATCTTTTGCTATGTGGAAGGAAACCCATGCAGACACAGGGAGAACATGCAGACTTATGTTGGGAATTGAACCTCAATCCCTGGCACTGTGAAGCAGCAGTACTAACCACTGTGCCTCAATGCTGGGACAGCAGGTTCCAGTAAATGGAGAGAAGCAGAGTAGAACATGACCATTCCAAACTGTTGCAGGAAGGGTAGGAATGAAAAACAAAATCAGCATCAACTGCAAGAGGGAAAGGAGGGAGAAAAGTGGAGAGGACAAAGAGTGAAATTTACCTTGCATGAAAAGGCAATTGGACGGAAAAGAAATGTCATTAAGATTTTACAGAATACCCAGGGTGAGGTACATACCAAAGGCTGCAATGAATGGGCCGGTGCAACCACTTTAAGGAGAATAAGCAAAGCTACTGGTTCTAACAGTGACTAAATGTTGAAGATGTTGGACAAGAACTGAATCGTATGGACTGGCAACAAAAGATCAAACTATGGAAAGAAAGAAAACTCAGTGGAATACTTGCAGTAGATTTGCAAGTGACTCTGGCATAAGGGGAATGATCAGGTAAAGCTCTGATCATTATACGGACTGATCCTGTAACAATTGTGCAGAAAGACACAGGAAGGCAGATGGACGCTGCAACTTGACCCAATTATGCAACAGAATAAGAGCTTACAAAACAATCTCCAAACATGACTTGGATATAGAAGCATTTATGAAGCTTTGGTGTTTGCTAACAAATGAAAAGATAAATTAATAATAGAGGCAAAAGAAAAAGTGTTGGATTGTTGAAAGGAATTTGATGCTTTCTTAAGTGCCAGATAGGGAAGTGCCAACCTTATTGCACAGATGGATGTACAAACGCATGAAGACAAGGAGCGGGTAGAGGCCATTCTGCCCCTTGAGCCTGCTTTGCCACGTAATAAAATCGTAGCTGATCTGGTAGTTATATACTGTAAATCAATGAATCTCTGTGTAATGTGTCCCAGATGATCATTAGCTTCTCTTCGCTTTAAGGGGAAGAGCTGACTGGTGGTGATTTTAATTTAAGATCGCATAACTTGGGCAAGGCTGAGAAGGCGTGGCTTTCATGAATAACCTCAGCCAGTATAGGAGTTGAACCCGCACTGTTGCTATGGCTCTGCATCATAAACCAGCTGTCCAGCCAACTGGTAGTAATGTTTAATCTGCATCCCACCTACCCCCAATAACCTATCGCCTATCTATTCACCTCTGCCTTCAAATATTCAAAGACTCTGCTTTCACCACCTTTTCCAGAAGAGTTCCAAAGAGTCATGACACTGAGTGAAAAACATTTCCCAATTTTTAAACAGTGATCTCTTGTTCTAGATTCTCCCATAAGAGGGAACATCCTCTTCACATCCATCCTATCAGGACCCCTCAGGATCTTATATGTTTCAATTGAGTTTCCTCTTACTGTTCAAAACTCCAGTAGATACAAGTCTAGCCTGTTCAACCTTTCCTCATAAAACAATTCACCCATTCATGGTGTTATTCTGGTAAACTTTCTCCAACATATTTACATCCTTTCTTAAATAAGGTGACCAATACTGTACTCATTACTCCAAATGTGGTCTCACTCATGCTCTATATAACAAGCATAATCTCATTACTGTTCCATACAATTCCCCTTGCAATAAATATGAACGTTCTATTAGTTTTCCTAATTACTTCCAGTACCTACATACTAACATTTTACGATTCATACACAAAATATCGTTTGCATCTCAGAACTCTGCAATCTCTCACCGTTTAGATAATGTGATTTTTTTTTAAATTATTCTTTCTGCCAAAATGGACAGTTTCTCATTTGCCCATACTTTATTCCATTTGCCAGATCTTTGCCCAATCACTAAGCCTACCTATATTTCTCTGTAGCCTCCTTATGTTCTCTTCACATTTTACTTTTCTACCTCTGTTTGTGTCATCAGCAAATTTGGCAACCATCCCTTCAAAACTTTTCTCCAAGTCATTTCTATAAATTGTAAATAGCTAAGGTCCCATCACTGATCCCTTTGGTACATCACTCATTAAATATTGCCAACCTGAAAAAAACCCATTTATGTGGCCTCTGCATCTTGTTAGCCAACCAGTCTTTTATCCATGTTCCCCACTACATCACAAATTTTTATTTTCCACAACAATCTTGGATGTGGCACATTATCTGATGCCTTCTGGAAATCGAAGTACAGCACATCCACTGGTTCCTCTTTATCCACAACATACTTATTTAATAATGGCTTCTGACGTTTGCCCTCGGATAGATGCTAATCTAACTGTCCTGTAGTTTCCCTCTTTGTCTCTCTCCTTTTTTGAATAATGGAGTTACAGCTGCTATCTTCCAATCTACTGGGACCTACGCTGAATTCAGTGAGCTTTGGAACTTAAAATTATTGTATCAGCTAGCTCATTGCACACTTCTTTAAGATTCTAGAATGAAGTCCATCAGGACCCAAGCTCTTGTCAGCCGTAGCTCCAACAGTTTACGCAGTATCACTTCTCTGACAATTGTAATGTTCCGAGTTCCTCCCTTCCTTCCATTTCCTGGTTTATTGTTGCTTCTGGAATGTTACATGTATCCTCTATAGTGAAGACTGATATGATATATCTGTTCAGCCATGTCATTGTTTTATTCTCCAATATTAATTCTCCAGACAGGAAACAGAGGGTAGCCATTTCTTCTTTCAGACAGGAGGAAGGTGTAAAATGGTTCCCCCAGAGGTCAGTGCGCAGACCCTCATTTTTAGAACATAGAACACTACAGCACAAACAGGCTGTTCGGCCCACAAGTTGCGTCAATCATATCCCTCCCTACCAGGCCTATCTATAACCCTCAATCCCAATAAATCCCATGTACTCATCTAGAAGTCTCTTAAAAGACCCCAACGAGTTTGCCTCCACCACCACTGATGGCAGCGGATTCCACTCACCACCCTCCGAATGAAAATCTTAGCTCTGACATCTCCTCTGTACCTATTCTCAGCACCTTAAACCTGTGTCCTCTCGTGGCGACCATCTCAGCCCTGGGAAATAGCCTCTGAGAATCCACCCTATCTATACCTGACAACAGCTTATAAACCTCTATCAGGTCGCCTCTCAACCTTTTTCTTTCCAGGGAGAAAAGACCTACTTCTCTCAACCTATCTTCATAAGGCATGCCTCCCAATCCAGACAACATCCTTGTAAATCTGCACCCTTTCAATAACTTCTTGATGTATGTCAATGTTGGCTGAGAGTGCAGTGGAGGCTGATTCTGGTAAGACCTTCTAAGGAGCACCACTACCTAGGGTCGCACGGTGGCTCAGTGGTTAGCACTGCTACCTCATGGTTCAGGTCACTGTCTGTGTGGAGTTTGCACATTCTCCCTGTATGGGCTTCCTCCAGATGCTCCAGTTTCCTCCCACAGTCCAAAAGGCGTGCTGGTTATGTGCGTTGGCCATGGTAAATTGTATCGCAGTGTATCCAAACAGGCATCGGAGTGTGGCGACTAGGGGATTTTCGCATTAACTTCATTGCAGTGTGAATGTAAGCCTACTTGTGACACTGATAAATAAATAGCTAAAGAGAAGACAAGCTGTAAGGAAAAGGCAGGGGAAATGCAGCAAGGCAAGTTGCTCGTGCAGAGAGCTAGCATGGGCTTGATGGGCTGAGTGGCCACCTTCTGTATTGTGACCATTCAGATGATTCTGTGCATACCAGGATACATGAAGGGTGTTTTATCGCTGTGTTTCTGTTGTGCTCTGATGAGAGTGTGTGATTTGCTGTTACACATTGAGTAAAATGATGCTGGGAAATGAGAAGTTGTTTTCTCTATTGCTGCAGGAAGCTTGTGACAAATGTATTGCTGCAGGGAAGCACAAGTAGTTAGGAGCTCATTGAAAGTCTCTTAAGATAATACTTGGTCGTTGTATGTGCATTAGCTACGGCGATTGAGATGAAAACAAGTTACAGAAATTATACTTTATTGTAACAAAAGAAGTTTATAACAATCTTATTTTAGTAGCAATGAATAAATTCTGCTTTTATAATCTCACTGCAGAATGATAATGGAACTGGAAGGCAGCACTAACTCTGTTCTGTCACTAAACTTTGTATTAGTTAGACAAAAGCCAATGGAATTTTATCTTTAAAATATATAGAGTCATAGGTGCCTTCATTTGACTGTAAGTACTGCTGAGTATGATGTATAAGCAACGTTGGGCCAATTTAACATAAGAACATGTATAACTGCTTTTATATTTTTTGAGAAAACGTATTGCTGTATTTTTAGTTTAATATGAAGTGAAATTGTCAGATTTGCCTTGTTTTTAGAAGTTTCGAAAAATTGGCAGAAATATAGGTTGTGTTTCAGGCTGGGTTTGAGAACGTCTCTATCAGAGTGCAGGAATCCGTTCTTTCTGGCTGCATTGTGGTGCCAAAGTCCATTGCCAGCTTTACTGGGCCGCCTTTTGATTTTTCACTCCCACCTCAAGTGAGCTCCTGTGATAACCCCCAGGACTTGCATGGGGAATCGCTGATTGACCTCTTGTAGGACTCATACAATATGAGCTCCCTGGTGTTGGTAATCTTTTTTCATTCATTCGTGGGACATGGCCGTCACTGGTTGGCCAGCATTTATTGCCCATCCCGAGTTGCCCGAGGGCAGTTGACAGTCAACCACATTGCTGTGGCTCTAAAGTCACATGTAGGTCAGACCAGGTAAGGATGGCAAATTTCCTTCCTCAGAGGACATCAATGAACCCGAGCCTGGATTCACTAGTGAACTTGGGTTTTTCCAACAATTGACAGTAGTATCACGGTTATCAGTAGACTTTTTATTCCAGATGTTTTTACTGAATTCAGAATCCACCATCTGCCATGGCAAGATTTGTATCTGGACCATCAGAGCATTAGAGTTTCTGGATTAATAGTCTAGCGATAATACCACTAGACCATCGCCTCCCCGGTAATTAAGTCACTAGGTGGAACTTGTGTACCAAGCCGTTTATAAAAAAAAGCCCCTGAGTGAGTCCATTGTTGTATTGTCCCAGTTGGGACTTGTGCTCATCACAAGCTTGTGATTTTGCTTTATTTTGTGCAATAAGATATTGTTCCCTTCCAGCTGGCTCGTGGAGTTATTATATCTCCCTTCCAACTCAATCATACCCCTCGGCAAGGATGCACTTTTGGATGTGCCGACAGCACAGGCCTTAAATCTGAAGCCAACCCACCCACAGACTGTAGAGAGATAGCGCAATGAGTCTGCAGTTTTTGTATTCATTGCGATTGAATATTAAGGTGATCCTTCAGCCTGCTCATTCAGGCTCCCTCTGTGTCCAATGACTTGTTCCCAGCAGCTTAACTTCATGTTTTAAAATAGGGCAATATGATTATTTGTCCAGCTGCTGGCAATGATATTGATTTTCCTATTAAACCTTTAGCGCTTTCCCCAAGCAGGCTGTTCGAAAAGATAGTTGGACAGTTTAAATAGGAATTCAGAAATCCCCATGGAATTACATTGTAGTTCTAAGGCTTCATTTATGCAAAACATGTCGCTGTATTCTGACCAAATTGCCTTATCGTAGAACCATAGAATCCCTACAGCACAGAAGGAGACCATTTGACCCATCGAGTCTACATCAACTCTGAGTATCTTACCCAAGTTAACTTTTTACCAAGAAACTTAACCTAGGCTGGTATCGGTGACCTGAAAACTGGGATAATAAGAACTGTGAATACTAGAAAAAGTATGGGGGGTTTGAGAAGGTGGAGAGGTACAGTTCAGGTGAAGGAAGATTTACAAAACTAAAGAGAAGATCGAGATAATAAAGCCAAGCTGAATGGGTCAGGTAGCAACAGAATGGAAATGGAAGTTAATGGTAATCGTGCATCAGCAAAAAAAAGGCTCTTTCTCTGAGTGCTGTATAAAATAGTGACACAGATAAAGTTAAATGGTTTAGATCTAGTCACCATTACTGTGTAGTTGCATGACAACCAAGTTCGAGAAATCCGTGTTTCAGGCTACTCAAGGAATAGCAGAGGTGGAGGAATAGTCCTGATAATAAAAGACAACAAGAAATGGTTGTTACGAGAGGACACAGGTTTAAGGTGCTGGAGGGTAGATACAGAGGAGATGTCAGAGGTAGGTTTTTCACTCAGAGGGTGGTGAGTGAATGGAATCTGCTGCCGTCGATGGTGGTGGAAGCAAACTCGGGGTCTTTTGAGGGATTTTTGGATGAGTACATGGGATTTAATGGGATTGAGGGTTTCAGATAGTCTTCAAATTGGGAATTACAAATGTTAACCCCTCTTTGTTTAACTTTCCTGCACGAATCTTTGAAAGGCACTTTTGATCAGCACGTTGATAGCATGAAGTGCGCTGTTAAATACTTTACAGCGGGAAAAGTGTCTGTAAATTGGGGAATCTTTGAAATAATAATAACGCTGAAATAGCAGTTATGAGTGGTGTCTGTTTTAAATTCAAATCATTTTACTTCCACCAACTTTAGTGGGTGCGTCTGGAGGGTTGGATGTGTACTTCATGCATTCCATGACTTGTCACCTAGAGTCTGCAAACAATCTGCTACCATTAGACTGTGATGGATTAGAAGGCCATACACACCTTTGGCTACTGATTTCCGTTGGTAGGTAGGGGTGTATAGGTAAGGATATGATTGGCGCAACTTGTGGGCCGAAGGGACTGTTTAGTGTTCTATGTAACATAAGGGTATTACTAACCGTATAGTTTGGCTCAGATTTGGCTAGAATCAGTACGGGTGGGCAGCTGGAAATACTCTGGGAAAGGTTTTCTGGCCATGCTCACCCCAAAATCGGAAAATCCTGACCGAGGTCAACAAACTTTTGCATAATCCACCTCCCTCCTGCTACAATTCCCATGGCTGGTGGGATGGGAAATATCCACCTCGTGAGTCAGAAAATACTGGTGGGAGTAGTTCATTGGCTTTCTTAGAGTAGTTAGACCATTGGACATAGTCACAGAATCTGTATAATGCAGAAGGAAGCCATTTGACTTGAGTCTACACTAACCACAATCCTACCCAGGCACTATTTCCGTAACCCCTGCTAATCCCTCTGACACTAAGGACTAATTTAGCATGGCCAATCCACCTAAGCCACGCATCTTTGGACGGTGGGAGGAAACCAGAGCACCCGGAAGAAACCCACGCTGACACAGGGTGAATGTGCAAACTCCACACAGACAGTCACCAAAGACCAGAATTGTCCCCGGTGCTGTGAGACAGCAGTACGAACCACTCTGTCACCCTGCCTTATTAAGCAAGAAATAATTGGGCTTCAGATAATGGCAATGTAATAACTGTTTTAATCTTTGTATGTTCTGCATAATTCAAATTGACAGCTGATGTGAAAAGTGTGAGTTTATAGATGCATTTGTGACAGCTCACTGAAGCAATGCATTAGTTAACCAATGAGCAAGAAAGTTATTTTAGCTCTAGAATTGTGCAATGAGGCAGGTTTTAATTGGTAATCTCATTGTAAAAGATCTGTTGATCGGTAATCACAAAATAACTGAATTCCATATTAAATCGGAAGTCTCATCCTGAACAAGGATCCTAAACTTAAAACAAATTGTATAAGTAAGAGGGGAAAACTGATTGTGGAAATAGGGTAAAAGGAATGGTGATAAGTAGGCAGTGGAATGCCTTCAAAGAAACAATTCCAAATGGTCAACAAAAACAGATTACATCAAGAAGACAAGCAACCGTGATCCATCCCTGCTTACTAATGAAGTTCAAGATCATATATGATAAAAAGAGAATACTTATAATGTTGATAAGAAGTCTCGGAAACACGAGGATTGGAAATATAGAAACCAGCAATTGACCACTAAAAATTTGGGAAAAAGTTTCCCGGGGGAAGCAAAATCTAATCTTGCTGAAATCTGTGTCCTCTTTGCTGAGATCAACTAATGTAGGAGAGATGAGGGACTGACCCCAGTGTTTGGCAGTACTCGTGAATTACTCATAAATCCTCCAGTTTGTGCAAGTTTTTAAGTACCTTGCCTCAAATTGGGAATTACAAATGTTGATCCCTCTTTGTTTAACTTTCCTGCACGAATCTTTGAAGGGCACTTTTGATCAGCGCGTTGATAGCATGAAGTGCACTGTTAAATACTTTACAACGGGAAGAATGTCTGTAAATTGAGGAATCTTTGAAATAATAATAACGCTGAAATAGCAGTTATGAGTGGTGTCTGTTTTAAATTCAAATAATTTTACTTCCACCAACTTTAGTGGGTGTGTCTGGAGGATTGGACGTGTACTTCATGCATTCCATGTCTTGTCACCTAGAGTCTGCAAACAATCTGCTACCATTAGACTGTGATGGATTAGAAAGCCATACACATCTTTGACTACTGGTTTCCAATGGCAGTTTATAGTCACGAGAGATCTCCTATAGCCAAGTGTTAAGGTTCCCCAGGATTGAGCTACAATTGTAATTGTTCGTGCAAAAAGTAATGAAATTGTAAGGCCTTATACTGAATAGATTTCTACTGAGAGACATCCAGCAAGCTTGGTGCCAGCAGAGTTCAGCAGAATACATCACTGCCTCCTGTAGTTGATGCAGTTTGCATAATTATACAATATTTTACTGTAACATAACTGAAAACATTTGCATTCTCCTGCAGTATTCTGCCTTGCTTTAATCTTACTGTCAGCTGCACATGTTTATTCAGGACTGGAAGCATATGAGGTTGCCTTAACTGTGCCACTTTGCAGTACATCAGCATTGAGACCATTTTTTTGTCCTCCATTAGTTAAATGATACTTCCAGAGTTGTCGTATGAAGATGGTCATTAGTGGGAGGATGTGACTATTTTTACTCCGTTACCTGTTCTTCCCCGCCCCCACCCCCGACCTGTAACTTAATAATAATAAATCTACCTCATGGGAAAATTCTTGCTTGTCTATTTTTCAGAGTGTCGAATGAATTAATAATTGTGCCAGCCCCCTCCTTTGAATAATTTAAGTACTTGGGGAATTAATTCTTCAGCATTTTGAACTTCGTAAAAATACATTGGTATTACACCTTTGGAAATGTAATTCGTTGGCAACATGGAAAGGAAAGACAGAGTTAAAGTATGGCGGCAGGATTGGAGTTAAAATGATTTCCTCTGGGCCGCAGGGCTGCTGAGAGCTGCTTGGATTCTATGATTCCAATCGTAGAATCATAAAGTACAGAAGGAGGCCACTTGGCCCATCGAATCTGTACTGACTACAGTCTGACCCAGGCCCTATTCCCATAGTCTCTCTAATCCTCTTAGCATTAAGGTGAATTTTAGCATGGCCAATCCACCTAACTCGCAAGTTTTTCAGGCTGTGGGCAGAAACCGGAGCACCTGGGGGAAACCCACGCAGACATGAGGAGAATGTGCACCCTCCACACATACAATGACCTGAGGCTGGAATTGAACCTGAGTCCCTGGGCTGTGAGGCTGCAGTGCTAACTACTGTGCCATGTAACTAATGCTGCCTCATTAGTAATGCCTCTGTGTGCAGCATGGCAAATCTTGGGCGGGGGGTGAGCAGGAAGTCATACTTCCCACCATTATCTCACGTCAAAGATCCTTGCACCATATTTAGAAAGCACCTGAGTAAGCATTCAGTCACTGCAGGCCAAGAGCTCTGGATTACTCATTTAGGCTGTCACAGAAACACAGACAGGATGTGGTTCCACAGTTCAACAAAGATTCACTGGAAATTCTTCTCCAGAGAAAAAGCAGGAGATGTTGTTTTCCCAGGACGGCAGCACATCCCTGTACTGTTCTTCTCATCAAAGGGGACATCCTGGTCCTCCATGTCTCTCTCAGCCAGGACGTTCCACCCCCCACACCCACCATGGTTGTTGTGTTCGGTTGTATCGGTCATCCAGGCGAGCCTTGCCTACGTGATCCAATCACCTTTAGGAGCCCTATCATCCGGTCAGTCATAGACCAGTTGGAAGTATGACCATTATTGTAGCTCTCCTCAGCAGCACTCTGCGAGTGCCAAACTGACACATTTCCTGGTGGCACCCCTGTCCTCAAGAAGCCAGCCATAAAGCTCTAAGGTTCTTCTAAAGTCTGTGGCATCTGAAAAGAATGCAGGCATCATAAGAGCTCCCTGTGAACTGAGCACAAACATGCAGGAAATATCTTCTACCATCACATATCAGCTGTGCACTCAGACTGGGAGCCTCTTGTATTGATGAGTATGGCTGGCTGTTGCAGGGAGCTTTCCAGGCCACATGCATGCCGTCAATAACACCCTGCAAATGCATGAAACCTGAGATTGAAGTAAATCCCAATGCTCTTCCAACCTGGCTCTCAGGATCCAGGTAAAGTTGGACAGATTGCTGCACCCTCCTCCCAGGGTATCTATCACCCTCATTTGTGTGTTGCTGACCACGAGGTGCAGCACAGGCCCCAGTGCATCCTGGAAGAAGCGACTACTGGAGATATTATATGTGGTGATGAACTTCAGTGCCATCAGCACAGGATTCCCTCCACATCCTTGTTGCTATAGGCCTCCATGGAGAAGATGGCAGATGTGTGCAACCACATTCCGGGTCATCCGACAGCTCATCTGACATTTCTTTTTTATTCATCTGTGAAAACTGCACCCCCTGTGATAACCCCATGGTTTTGGCCTATTTTCATTGTTCCAGTGGAATCTGTTTGCTAGCATCCTGACCTCTTTGGCATCCCACAACCTCTCGCTGTTCAGGTTCTCACTCCTCCTGGACCTGTGTCAATCTTCTCCTCTGAACAAGAACCAGTGGTGTAGCCTGGAGCCAGCATCATCTAGACTTCAGTGGAATCTGTGAATACACTGAAATCAATACATTTTGAGAGCATATTTTATCCAGGTTAGCCTCATTTCAGAGGCCTACCCTCGCTCCATTCCGATTTTCACCTGCCTGCCATGTCCACCCTCCACTCCATCCTAACACTCCTCTTCCTCTTCTCACCTGCCTGCCATGTCCATCCTCCCTTCCATCATACCCCCACCCACACTTCACCAGCCTCACTTCACTGCATCTCCTGCTTCTCCTGCCTTCCAGTTCCAGCCTTCACTCAGCTTTGACCGCTGGTACTTGATAGTGAAGTTACGTGTAGTCCCCGCGAAGGCAAAAACAGTGTCCCTAGTGAACTCGGTGTCATGGAAAAAGTGAAGCTTGGCCAATGCACACTACTTATATATAATTGTAGAAGCAAACATTCAAATTCCTGACAAGTAGGGGAGTCAGTTTGGAGGTGAAGCTTAATTCCAACAAAGATAGCTTTTCAATGGGTATACGTGAAGTGCAAATGAACGGGAAAAAGTCTTCCCAACATACTTCATCTAGGAGCTTGATCCCACCTTGAACCTGCTTTTAAAATCCCGAGAACAGAACTCGTTCAGTTGATGTCGCTGCCAGGAACCTGATTTTCTAACGTCCACATTACCGGCTGCAGGTGGGACTGGAAAATTACTTTCACATTATTGTGACTCTAATCCTGAGTATTCATTGTTCCATAGACAGAACAGCGTGGGTGCTGGAGATCTGAAATAAATTACATTTGGTTTTTTATCTCCTCTCTTGGGGTGAAACGTTCTGGTTGTGCTCGCCACAGAGACTGGAAATCTCCACCCTAAGTTCATGGCCTATAAGCTTGTTACCTCACCCATGGCAAGCGGGACTGGAAGATGTTCCACCAGCAGGGAGAGTGTGCTAGGTATGGTAGGGCTTTTCAACTGTGAATGCTGGGCCCAATTCTCACCCAGATTGATGGGACCGATGTCTCCATAAGACATAGGTGTAGTGTTAGGCCATTCGGCCCACTGAGCCTGCTCCGCCATTCAATCGTGGCATCGTTTCTCATCCCCAATCTCCTGCCTTTTCTCCGTAACCCCTAATCCTCTTATTAATCAAGAACGTTATAAAACATGCTGTTTGCTGATTGAATAGCCCTCTATTAAATAAACATGGGCAGCCTTAATACAATTGCTGAATGACTGAATGCGCAAAACCACTAAAAAAGAATCCTATAGCTAATTGACAGTACATTAGTCATTTTACCGAATGAATCAGAAGGTGGTTGGTATGGAAACATGATGATTTAGGATGTTTCATTCTGAGCTAAGGCAGGTTGCTGATGTCAGGTACACCCGTCGAGAAATGTTGTGCAGCAGATAAGGCAACAGGCACAAAAATATTAATGTTTGTAGCTTTCTGGCTCAGAGTAGGTTCATGCCCGAGCTTCCTTTGATGGTGGGTACACGTTGCATTTGCCGAGATGAAAATCTGCAGCCTGAATTCCATCCAGGCAGAACCTGGATTAAGCTGCAGGGTGGAAATGAGAATGTTGTTGCCAAAGAAGAGAGCTGCCACGAGTGCGCAGAGCTTCACGTTCCCATGTTTTTGGCTATATCCAGATGCTGTCTCTCACTCAGCCACTGAGAACCATTTTCGTAACTATCTCTTTCTGAGAGTAAGCATGATTTTTTTCTGCCCAATGTTAATGTAACATTGCTCAAGGGCAAACAACGAAAAAACTTTGTTACTGGGATTAGTTCACTGGTTTGACACAAACCCTGTATTCGCTTCCTTGTTTTCAGAAGGATTAACACTCCCAGCAATCTGTGCAGGTTAGATCAGGAATCATGGGTTCATGAATTGTAACAATTGAACAATAGTGAAATCAGTACAGCCATTTTCACTTAATTACGGGTCTTTAAAGGAAATTTGTATCCCTTCACAAACAAAATGGAAAATATCACTTGAGTGCCCCCCCCCCCCAATTCCCTTCGCAAAGAGTGAATCCCTGACTTCACAGATGCAATTGTGGGCAGTTGACAGTGAAACGCCACATCAGGGAGCCCTGGAATGAACCCAACACATAGAAGTTGAGTGCTGCTGTGACCTTGAGGGCCACAGGAAGTGGGTGCCCTCCATCTCCACATGGTGCCAAATTGGCCAGAATGTGGCACAGGAACCACGAAACTCCACAAAGATCACACTGGCCCTGTATACTCTCACTCTCCTCCTTTTGCTGTCATATCTCCAGATCTGCCATTGAGCCTGCCTTGCAGCCCCTTGGTCTCCTGACGCTGGGTGTTCTCTGGGTGCACTCCTCCAGCGTTGTATTTAGCAGAATTGTCAGGTGCCAAGGATCCATACCAATATCTATTGATAAGCTGTGAGAAAGAGAGATCATCAGGTTGACTTCAGTACCCCCCTGATCCATTGGCCTCCCAGCCCTTGAAGCAGTCAGTCCCACACCTGATCTGAAGTCTTTTAACTTGCTGACTCACAGTTCAGATCCCCTTAAATTGCCATTGTGTGGCTGGGTCTTCAATACCCTTGTCCAGTCATAATTACTTCTGGTTGTTCCCTCCCTTAATTTGTACATCACTGGAGGATTTGGCAGGAGGTTTCTATAACCTCCCCATCCCTCATGGGCAGGATATACTGGACGGTGATGGCCACGCTGAGAGCTGATACTCAATGATAGTTGCTGGATCCAGCTCTTATGCAAACATGGTCCCCCTCGATCCCCTTGAACCCTGAGTTTTCATCCCTTTTCTTGACTGAGACTGTGGCAGCTGACAGGATCAAAGGTTAATTCTTGATGGCCAATTAGTTTGACAATCATGTGTCTCGAATATGAGAGAGCACAATTACTTTCTGAATTAGAGATAGGCAAAGCTATCCCCCAACAATGCCCATCCCTCTCCTGATCCTCCCACTCTCCCACGCCCTGACACCCCCCCCCCCCCCCCCCCCCAGTCCATGACTCTCACTTGCCACTTCCTTTTCCTGAATCCTTCTTGTGAGCAGGGGGAAGGTTGGCGAAAGGGAAGAAGTGACCTAGAGGAGCTGAGAGTTGCAGGGGGGCGGGCGGTGGTGAAGTGTGGTCAAACAGGAAGGTGAGTGAGCAGGATGGCTGAGGTATGGGTGGGTTAGTGAAAGGGATCAGTGGGAGCAGCGGACAGCGGCAGAACTGCCGACCAAATGAGGCAAGAGTAGGAAGATCTTGGAGCAGGAGAAACAGTCCAAAGTGGTACTAATTGGGTCAGATATGTTATGTTAGCCTGGCACAAAGCTATGCTAACATGGAAATTACTGCACCAAATGCTGACTTTAATAAATGTGACGGTAAAATGGGGTAGCTTAAAACAAAGCACTTTAAGCGAGGATTTGCTATATTTCCCAAACTGTAGACGTATTTACATGTGCTTGTATATAATTTCCTGCATAAGAGTTTTATGGAGGCTGAGTGTAATGTGGTGAGATGCAGTGTTGTTTTGATGATTTGAAAGACTCAGAATTGTGAGCAGCACAGAATTATAAAATTCTACCCCTGAAATAACTGGGCGTCATCTCTACCAGGGAAACTGATTAAGCACTTTATGTGACTATTAACCTGGGACTGGGGAACCAATGTTTTGAATAGAATAGAGTCTCGACAGTGAATAAGGAGACCATTCAGCCCATCGGGCTTGCACCAACCACAATCCCACCTTGGCCCTATTCCCATAATCCTACTTACTTATCCCATTATCCACCTGACATTAAGGGGAAATTAGCATGGCCAGTCAATCTACCTGCTCATCAGCAAACCTACCTTGCAAAGCTGCCAGCATAGTTAAGGACCCCACGTACCCCGCACATCCTCTCTTCCACCTTCTTTCTTTGGAAAAAGATACAAAAGTCTGACGTCACGTACCAACCAACTCAAGAACAGCTTCTTCCCTGCTGCTGTCAGACTTTTGAATGGACTTACCTTGCATTAAGTTGATCTTTCTCGAGACCCTATGATTGTCTTGAGCTATGATTGTAACAGTGCATTCTGCACTCTGTCATTTCCTTCTGTATGAACGCTATGTTTTATGTGTATAGTACGCAAGAACCAATACTTTTCATTGTCTGTTACTACTTGTGAGAAAAATAAATCAAATTAAATCTTAGGACTGAGGGAGGAAACCGGAGCAAGTAACCCATGCAGACACAGGGAGAAAGTGCAGACTGCGCACAGATAGTGACCCAAGGCTGGAATTGAACATGGGTCCCAGCCGCTAGTGCTAACCACGCTGCCACTGTGCCACCAGGAGCATGGTGAATGTTGGGGTGTTCAAAAGGACTATTAACTAGATAAGATGGGATTGATATGTTACTCGTGGCATGGTGTTAGTATCAACAATAGGGAGAGCAAGTTGGTGCCCGATATAGTAGCCTACAATAGAGATTAGAGCATCAGATAGCGTTGACGGAGAAAACCAACAGTAGCTTGGGACAGCAGAGGGAGACTTGGCATAGCCATGAGAGGGGTCAGCAATTGCTGATGTGTGACGATGTTATCACACACGCAGCCGCAAAACTGTACTGACACCAGCTGACAGCCTCACACCACTGATATCAGCAGTGGAGAATTGTAATATGCCAGTTTAGCTTCAAGAGTTACAAGTGATTTAAAATTTGCAATTTATCTCTCATCAGTTCCTATTGGCCGAAGCGGATTCCAAATTTCTGCCTTCCTTTGTGTTTAGAAGTGTTTCCCAACTTCACCTGAATCTAATTTTCAGGCTATGTCTCCCAGTCCTCGAGCCCCCTGCCTGAGGAAACAGTTTCTAGCTACCTTGTTAGTTCCTTTCAATATCTTGGAAGTATTGATGAAATCACCAGTTGAGCTCTCCAAGTTTCAGAGAATGCAACCACAGTATGTGGAAGCCCTCTGGGGAACTTGGGCCTTGGAATTTGTATCCTTCGAGTCATTCTTGCAAATCTACACTGGACTCCCTCGCTGATCAATATATCCTTCCTCAGATGGGATGATGTTCTCCAGCTCTGGTCTGGTCAGTGACCTGTATAGCTGCAACATGACCTCTAATGCCTTGTGTTATCATCTTCCAGATACACAGGACAGCATGCCATAGGTCTGTTTAATTGTTTTTGTATCTCCCCTCAGGAAGTTTTAATCTATATATGTAGATGTAGCTTTGGACATCTACAAAGTCTAGCTTTCCACCATTTATAAATTGCTCTGTTCTATACTTCTTCAGCCTCAACATGTTTACATTGAAACCCATTTGACTCTGTTTTCTCAGTCACCTAATTAATATCTCACTGAAATGTTATGCTTCCATTTGCACTATTTACAATGTGGTGACCTTGGTGTCATCGGCAGACTTGGATGTCTGACTTTCTATCTTGTTTTCTAAGTTGTAAAGAACTACACTAATTGAGGCCTCAACATAGCATCATAGAATCATCGTAGAATCCTTACAGTATAAAAGAAGGCCTTTCGGCCCATCATGTCAAACCGAATACAATCCCATCCAGGCCCTATTCCCACACCTTACGCATTTACCCTGCTAATCTACGTGACAATCTAGCATGGCCAATCAACTTAACCCACACATCTTTGGACTATAGGAGGAAACCGGAGTATCTGAACGAAAATCTTGGCTGGAATTTAACCTGGGACCCTAGCACTGTGAGGCAGCAGCACTAACCACAAGTAGGCTTACATCAATGAAATTACAGTGACTTCTTACAGGACACTGCTCGTAATATCGTGCCAGTTAGAGTATCTCCCAGTACCATTACTATTGGTCTTCTGCCATTCAGCCTGTCCCCTAAGGTCAGTAATTTGCCTTCAATTCCATGTCACATTCTCACTGTCTCCTGATTATGGAAGAACATTGTCTATCAGTCTTTCTTTATGATGAATGCAAACGCCACTCCAACAGTCTTGCTTGTATAAAGTTGATGGAAAATCAGCAAGAAAGCACAAATTGAAGACTTTAAATTTAGGAAATGAGTAGAAGTCAATTAAGTATTTTTGTTGACAGTACAAAGCAAAAACAGCAGGGGAAATACTTACCCAATAAATAGTTCTTTAAAACAGCGCTTGTAATTCAGTGAGGACTCGAATTTCATTCTGAGCGTACAGATTCCCCTGCCTTTTCCAGCATCACCAAAGAGCTAAGATTTGTTTGAACAGCCAGTGCACAGTGTGTCGAATGTTAAAACTTTGCTCGTGTTGAGGCAGTGGTCTTGTTTTGAATATCAACTTCTGAATATGGGATTTATCTTGTGCTTGTATGGTGTTAACTCTTCCATGAAATCATGGAATCCCTACAGAGCAGAAGGAGGCCATTCAGCTCATCGAGTCTACACTGACTCTCCGACATCTTACCTAGGTTCACCTCTTGCCCTACTCCTGTAATCCCCACGTTTACCCGCTAATCCACAAATTTTTGGGCTGTGGGAAGAAACGGGAGCACCCGGAGGACGCCCATGCAAACATGGGGAGAACAAGCAAACTCCACTTGGACAGTGACCCGAGGCCAGAATTGAACCTGGGTCTTTGGCACTGTGAGGCAGCAGTTCTTAACCACTGTGCCGCCCTTTGTCACTGTGCCATCCTTTGCCACCATCTTTACCCTGAAGAGTAACTAACAAATACAATAACATTGTTTAAAAACCATTTTGACATGATTTAAGTGAGTTTTTCTTATCAGATTTCAATAAAAGATGTTGGAAATTATCAGCGGCTTTGACCAGCTGTTGGTACGTGGTCCTTTCCCAGAATATAAATTTATTTGACCATAAATTCTTTCAAACCTTCAGAGTAATTCCTTCTAAATAATCCTTTGCAAGGTTTTGAACAGGAGAGAGAGAAAGAGGAATATAATGGATGCATTTTGAGTAGCTATAAAAACTCAAGTGGCAGCCTGAATGGATTAAGTTTAATAGATGGAAGACCTTGTACTAAATTCAGGATGTAACTAAATGTAGTTTCTTGTTGAGCTTTTTAGCTGCTATTTTCGTTCACAAATTGTTGAACAGCTGGCAATGCTTGGCATAAGAAAGTTAGTTCTTGCATTTATGTAGCACCTTTCATGACCTCAGGGCATCCTAAAGCACATCACGGCCAATAGTTTATCTTGAAGTGTTGTTCCTGTGCTGGGCAATGGCATTAGTCAGTCTGGACAGAGCAAAGACTCACAAACAGCAATAAAACAAAAGAAACAGATAATCTCATGTTGTTTCCAGGATAAATGTTGGTAAGGGCACTGGCAGTTTTCCTACTCCTCCAGCAGGGATTGGACTCGCTTGCATCCACTTGAGCTCGTGTTAATAAACCAGCGCCGATGATACAGCATAATGTCCATATAGCACTGAAACATTAGGCCAGGTTATGTAAACAGATGTGAGGCTTGAATCCATATAGCCTATGGACTCAAGTCACAAGTCCCAGAATCTATTCTTGACCCCTCCACCCCACCTCATGTTCCTCACCTGAACGCTCCCCCCTCAGCAACATAGCTGAGGTCCTTTCCCCAGGATCCAAAATTAGAGGGCACACGTTTAAGGTGAGAGGGAAAAGGGGCCTGAGGGGGAACTTTTTCACATAGAAGATGGTGTGTCTATGGAATGAGGTACCAGAGGAGGTGGTAGAGGCTGGTACAGTTGCGACATTTAAAAAAAAACGTTTGGACGGATACATGGTGGGAAAGTTTTCGAGGGATATGGGCCAATTGCAATCAAATGGGACTAGTTCAGTTTAGGAAATCTGGTTGGCAATAGACAAGTTAGGCCGAAATGCCTTTTCCGTGCTGTATGTCTCTATTACTCTCTGACTCAAAACCATCATATAAAAACTCGCCATCAGTTTCTACGTAGATTGGTGATTCCGACCATCTCACCATCTATCTCACTATCACTTCTGAATACCCTCACCCTAAGCTGGATAACTATCTTCCTAATATCCAGAGTTGCATGGGCAAGAATTTCTTCCGACTAAAGACTGCAAGAATTGAGACCATTGTCTTTGGTATCCGCTCCAAACTCCGTTCCCCAGCTACTGACTCCAGCCCTCTCCCTGGCAACTAAATCAGGCTGTTCACAACCTTAGTGTCATAATTGGGCCAGAGATGAAGTTTTGACCACATATAACTGCCCTCGTTAAAACTGTTGATTTCTGACTCCCTAACATTACCCAACTTCATCTCTGCTACTCAGATAGTGAGAGGTTGTTTCCCTTTGTGGAAAAGTTGAGGACTAGAGGGCATTATCCCCGAGGAAGGGGATCACCCATTTGAGACAGAGGTGAGGAGGAATTTTTCCTTTCAGAAGGTAGTGAAGTTGTGGAATTCTTTACTCCAGAGGGCTGTAGAGGCTGGGTTGTTACGTATGTACAAGGCTGGGATAGGCAGATTTTTAATCAGCAAAGGCATCAACTGTTCTGGGGATAAGCTGGAAAAGTGAAGTTGGGGATTATCGTATAAGATCAGTCATGATCTCATTGAATAGTGGAGCAGACTCCTATTTCTGCACTTACGTCTTCTGGTCTGCCTCAGTTCAGCTGCTGCTGACTCAGTCTTGCTTTTATTACTTGTGTATAAGTCATTGACTTTAGAGGAAGAAGAAAAATATAAAATATTGGTTGGTATCATCAGGTTTTGGGCTGTATCGTGCTGGCTATGGATTGCCAGGAACTGCGTAATGTTCACATTAATTGGATTAAGCCCCTGGCTTTCAAGTTGTTGATGATTTTTTTTTTCATATTTACACTTCAGAACTGATAGAATACAGCACTTTGTGCCAATGTTGATTGCGACATCTGTCACAGTTAGATTGCAATGGCATTGCTGACCAGTTTTGATGTCGGTGTGGCTGGTGGCAGAAGCCTTTTTTAATTCAGTGATGGGATATGTGTCTCATTGGCAAGAGCAGCATTTATTGGCTTTTGAGAAGGTTCCCAACACCCTCTTTACCTTTTCTCACACTTCATCCCTTACAACCTTGTTCCTCGATTTTCTCCCTTCACTCCACCTTCAACTACCTCATAGAATTCCTGCAGTGCAGAAAGAGGCCATTCAGCCCATCAAGTCTGCACAGACTTACTGACAGAGTATCTTATCCAGGCCCATCTCCTGCCCAATCCTTGTAACCTCATGTATTTACCCTACCAAACCTCCTAACCTACATGTTAACTTAGATACTAGAAACAGACGTAAGAGATACGGCCCTTCAAGACTGCTCTGCCATTCATTTTGATCATGGCTGATTGTCAAATTCAATAGCCTGATATCCCTTGATCCCTTTACCCCTAGAGAGCTATATCTAATTTCTTCTTGAAATCGGACAACATTATGGCCTCAACTACATTCTTTGGTCATGAATTCCACACAAATTTCTCCTCATGCCCGTTCTAAAATGTTTACCTTTTATCCTCAAACTATGTCCCTAGTTCTCCTCCACCATTGGGGACATTCTTTTTGAACCCACCCTGTCTAACCCTGTCTAATCCTCTTTGTCCCTCAAGGGACATAAGCTGCTAAATGTTTATGCCACTTTTCTCTTGTCTTTCGCTACATACGATGTAGATAAACCCACAGTGCTACTAGGATTTGATTTGATTTATTATTGTCACGTATCAGTACACAGTAAAAAAGTATTGTTTCTTGCGTGCTATATAGACAGCACACTGTTCATAGACAAGGAGAGAGTGCAGAATGTAGTGATACAGCCATAGCTAAGATGTAGCCATTCTAGAGTTGATTGGTACATAACCTCAGACTTTTGTATCTTTTTCCCGACGGAAGAAGGTGGAAGAGAGAATGTCTTGGGGGGGCACCCCACACACACAGAAAGGCAGATGGGACATATTCCATTCCAATCCTGATTCATGCCTTGTAGATGATGGACAGACTTTGTGAAGTCAGAAGGTGATTTACTCACCGCAGAATTGCGTCTGACCACCTTTTGGAGCCACAATATTTATGGCTTGTCTAGCTCAGTTTCTGGTCAGTGGTAGCGCCCAGGCAGTTGATGGTGGGAGTTGAGCGATGATAATGTTGCTGAATGTCAGAGGTGGGATGGTTAGACTGTCACTTATTGAAGATAATAATTTGAAGTAGTGTCTGCATCTTCCCTGGCCCGTCTATTTATCTCACAGCTCAGCTGCTGGCATGATGAAGGTATAATAGTATTTAAGGTTTGGAACTGCTTTGAAACTTAGACTAATGTTCCAACTAACAGAAATGAATAGAAGCCACTTGGATTGCATGGTGCTTTGAATGTCTGTCCTTCAGACTGCAGTGTTGTTGGCTCCGTCAGGCACCATCACTGCCATACAAAGTCAAAATGATTTTAATGCTTGTGATATTCCTCACTGATTCTGTGGGATGATCCAATGACCATGATCAAACCCATTCTGGAATCTACAAGTATTTTAGCACCAACTATAAACCAAATTTATCCAGATAATGTTGTGAATGAATAAATTGCAAATTTAACACAGAAACCTTTAATTAAAGTATGGAGCACTCAGCTCTACTCTTCACTGGCACTATCCATAACTCCATGGCGAGCTCTATGCTGCCACATTATGAATATGCCAGAGCTTAATCCAGTTGGACATCAGCGACTCAAATTCAGCTCCCAACAGAAAAGGAGCCCCTTGCACTGTCCATCTTCTGGCTGCTTGCTTACATTCATCCAGACAATTCACAGCTTCTATTCATTCCTGAACTTTAAACCTCACACCTGACCCAACACTAAGAATTCCTACCTCCACACTGAAAATATCCAGCTTCGCTCATCCCAGTTGCTGCTGCGAGACCACCGTTTTCTTATCTCTGCATCCATTTTGTTCCCAACACCTTCTTTACCTTTTCTCACACTTCATCCCTTACAACCTTGTTCCTCGATTTTCTCCCGTCACTCCACCTTCAACTACCTCATAGAATTCCTGCAGTGCAGAAAGAGGCCATTCAGCCCATCAAGTCTGCACAGACTTACTGACAGAGTATCTTATCCAGGCCCATCTCCTGCCCAATCCTTGTAACCTCATGTATTTACCCTACCAAACCTCCTAACCTACATGTTAACTTAGATACTAGAAACAGACGTAAGAGATACGGCCCTTCAAGACTGCTCTGCCATTCATTTTGATCATGGCTGATTGTCAAATTCAACAGCCTGATATCCCTTGATCCCTTTACCCCTAGAGAGCTATATCTAATTTCTTCTTGAAATAGGACAACATTATGGCCTCAACTACATTCTTTGGTCATGAATTCCACACAAATTTCTCCTCATGCCCGTTCTAAAATGTTTACCTCTTATCCTCAAACTACGTCCCTAGTTCTCCTCCACCATTGGGGACATTCTTTTTGAACCCACCCTGTCTAACCCTGTTAGAATTGTATAAGTTTCTATGAAATGCCTGCATTCTTCTAAACTCCAGTGAATATAATCTTAACTGACTTAATCTCTCCTCGTATGTTGTCCCAGGAATCAGCATGGCAAACCTTCACTGTACTCCCTCTGACAAGGGTATCCTTCCTCAGATAAAGACACCAAAATTGCACACACAGCTCTAGGTGTGACCTCGCCAATTCCCTATACAATAGCAGCAAAACATCTCTATCCCTATACTCAAATCCTCTCGCTATGAAGGTCAACATACCGTTTGCCTTCTTTACTGCCTGCTGTACCTGTGCCCTTACTTTCAGTGACTGATGCGCGAGGACACCAAGGTCTCGCTAAGTATCCACCTCTCTCAATTTACACCCATTCAAGTAATAATCTGTCTTCCTGTTATTACTATCAAAGTAGATAACCTCACATTTATCCATATGGTACTGCATCTGTCATGTCCAAACACTCAGTCTGTCTGAATCACGTTGAAGCATCTCTGCATCCTTCTCCCAGCTCACCCTCCCACCCAATCTTGTATCATCTGCAAATTTGGAGATAATATATTCAGTTTCCTATTGGAAATCATTGATAAACAAAATGAAAATGGTCTTGGGATACTCGGAGACAATTTAGCGTGGCCAATCCACCGAACCTGCACATCTTTGGACCTCCCTCTGGACTTTCATCTCAAAAACTTTCCACTTCACATCTGCTCACTCTGCCTTTTCAAATTTCCCTAAAATCTATTACTTTTTCAATACGTTTTAAATAACCACTCCACACTTCCGTTACTGCTTTGCATCTTGTTCTCCTCTGTCAAGTATGTTGGAATGCTTTACTGCATTCAAAAGACCGTAGAAATGAGAGGCCAGAATTTGATCCATTTGGCATGGTTGTTTTTTGAATGTCTCTTTGAGATCCAAAGCTGCAATTTGCGATTTAAAGATCTGTAGTGAAGCATAAAATTAACTCATGGTATTTTCCTTTATCAGTAAAACTTGTCCAGTTCTAACAAAAGTCACACTATTTAAATTATTGATTTCTCATTGCTGCAGCTTGTATGCTTCAGACACTGCACTAAATTACATTTATTATCAATGATGACGTCAAGTGATTTGTATGGAGATTTCAATGCCTGTTTTAATTAACAACACCTTCACAAAACTTACAAGCTGCAAAAATAGTTTGATGGTTTATGCTTTGGAATTCAATAGAAAATGCTTTCACCTAAACTCAATCTAGTTGAAGGACTTAGTGGGTAATGGATTATCAGCACCATATACAAATTTCTGAACACTAATTCAATTGTGTTTTACCGTGGGAATTAAAATTTCTGATGGCGAATCTGCTGTGGTATTATTGTCGTTTTAATAGAGTTCAAAACCATTTGATGCATTTTTCAAGTTGATGCGACTGCACAACCCAATCAATACCCAGCAGCCGACTAACAATTGAACTGAACAGTCTGTCATATTGGTCTTCTTAGGTTTGGTCCACCATTTTTGGTAAGGGAAGATCGAGCTCTGAGCTGGGATCATCTACAGCACTGCATCCTGAACAAAATGTGCTATCTGATGAGGAACGAGACCCATTCGCAGGTCAGTAGAGTTCAATGTATTTTGGAGTTTGCGGAGTTGTTTATCATTCTAAAAATAGATGCAATACAAGTCCAGGCTAGGCTGGTAGCATTTCATTCAAATAACTTAACAGGGGCATTGTTATATTTCTGATTGAAGGGTCCCCATTGCATGATTTGCTGTGATTGATAATATCCGTCACACTTGCTGTTATATTTCCCACTTGACATCAAGATCAGAACAATGCAACGATGGCCTTAGCATTGCGGCCTCACGATACCATGGACTCAGGTTGAATTCCCGACTTGGAGTGCTCTCTGTGCAGAGTCTGCACGTTCTCCCCCTGTCTGTGTGGGTTTCCTCTGGCTTCCTCCCACAGTCCAAAAGATGTACTGAATTTAGCATTGGCCATGCTAAGTTCTCCCCCAGTGTACACAAAGAGGTGCCAGAGTGTGACGACTAAGGGATTTTCACAGTAATTTCATGGCATAAGCTTACTTATTGACTACACTTTACACCAACTGCAACTATCTTAAGCACAAAAATTGCCTAACAGACGCTGAATGGGATTCTCCAATCTCATCCATTCCCGCTCCACGCCAGAGAGAATGGAGAATTCGTTACCCGGCCAAAACACTGTTATCCGGAATCCCAGCCGTGGACGAGGGCAGGTGTTTCTGGTGATTATATATAGACCAAAGTCTGAGTGTCAATGATTTCCATACATATTATTTCCAAAGCAAGCACTTTGTTGATACCGTACAATGTAGATGTATACATAGTGATGGCAGCTTTCACTCCGGTCCCATGGTTAGTCATTAATTGTTAACTTCCCAAGCGCCAGGCTCTGATATTTGCTGATAGAATTTGTCTTGTTAGTGTTTTCTACTATTCAGTGTTCCACAGCTGCTAAATCATGTCACTTCCCAAAGACCACGTGACTGCACCAGCAGCTTTGTACTTTTGAGAGAGAGAGAGGGGACAGGATAAAGGCACTGTTCTTATCTTGGTAAATTTAACAAAAAACTTATTCAAATGTGGGATATGAGAAGAAAAACACAAGAAAGAATTGTGTGCACACTGCTTACAAACTCAGCTCATTAAATTATGCCTGAAGCCATTCCATGACTTAGATTTACACCAACCATTAAGTTGTATTGTGTTGTGCTGAGCATTTTCTGTATAAAGTAATAAGTGGGCAAAAGCTGTTGCACAGTCTTGGAGTTGAGGTGACACTCAAACAATGCAAGGTTGTGGTTCATACTGTATGTTGTGTTAACTGCTTAACTACATTGCAGGTTTGCATCTCAAGACACAGTGGTTGGCACTGCTGGCTCACAGTGCCAGGGACCTGAGTTTAAATCCTGGCTTGAGTCACTGTCTGTGTGGAGTTTGCACATTCTCCCCATGTCTGTGTGGGTTTCCTCTGGATTTTTCAGTTTCCTCGCACAGTTTAAAGATGTGCCGGCTAGGTAGATTGGCCATGCTAAATTGCCCCTTAGTGTCAGGGGGACTGCTAGGGTATATACATGAGGTTATGGGGATAGGGCCTGCGTGGGATTGTGATTGGTGGTGCAGACTCGATGGGCCAAATGGCCTCCTTCTGCACTGTAGGATTCTATGATACTTCAACCGATAGTTCTACAAATGGATATAGACAGAGAAAGAGTGTATATTTGATATCTAAAAATCTGACTTTATCCCCAGCAATGTGTTCTTGTGCGTGGCCAATTCATGAAGTCGAGCCCTATTCTAGAAAATGACCATGTGGGAATTCAAATCAAGCTTAAAGTATTGATACCAAGCAAGGTCTCCTCGTGGTTCCTTGCCAAATTGGTGCTTAATGATTTAAAGCTGATATGATGTAAAATATTCAACATTGAAGGTTTTATTACGCACATCTACTGCAGCATGCAGAAGGAGCGCACAAGTGCCATTGTCTGAAACAAAGCCAGGCCAACCTATTTTTGACTAGTTGATGATAATTTGGATTTTTCTCAGTCTGCCAAAAAATAAAAGCAATCCATATCTGCAGGAATCTCTTGGGATGCCAGACCATACTTGGTCATTGCTTAATTACTACAGACATAAATTTTTAATTCCAACCAACAGGGTGAAGAGAATACTAAAGTCTGTGTGTTTCTACAGCTGTTGCTGCAACTACTTGTGCTCTTTTATATTTATGAACTGATAAACCCTTAACCACTTCCTTACTTAGACAAGAAAGAAAGTAGGGCGACCTTTACTACGTGTCAGGGCGTCTATTCCAACACAGGTATTTTTTTTAAAGAAATACAAAAGGAAAATATACATACGAACCAGAAGTGACATAATTAAATAAACTGCATTTATTCAAACTCATTGGATGGGTCAATGTTTTGATTTTGTATTTGGGCTCCTCTTCACCCGAAATTTAATCATCCTCCCATTCATGTGGCAGTGTCCCTTATAAGATGAACGTTCATTTGATGTCAGCCTCAGTTCAGCCATCTCCGAACCCTTGTGTTGTCTGGGAGATGTGTGTAAATATTCATTAGAATGGGAAAGATTTGAAGTCTTATTCTTCGAGGGACAGCTCGTCAGCAATGATACTCTAGTGGCATCTGGGTCTCCTTAGTGTCAGTGTTTGAACCCAGACATTCGCTTTAGAATGAGATCCCCTAGACTGGTCCATCTCTCGTTTGTGTTAGTGTTTGCATCATTAGGTGGTGTTGAAAGCACCAAGCCTTGTTTTACGTTGTGGTCGTTCCTCAGTGGATGAGACACGATGAGCACATTAGCAGAATAGTGCTGACCAAAGCTAAGATCTTGTCTGAGTGAGCGATGAGGTCAGAATGTACAGTGTGAAAGCAGGACTCATTCCTTCTGAGTGTTTGGTATCCCCTGAGGTGACCGGGAATTGCTTGAAAAGCTACGGGAGATCTGTGCAGATGACTTCACTTAACTTGATTCTTCCTGGAACCTTTCAGCTATTGAATAATTACAGCCTCATCTCCCATAGCATTGGCACACTCAAACTGTCCCTCAGCAGCTCTTTGAACTTTCTGGACATCCACATCTTCATGATCCAGTGAGCTCTTATCCTTTTCTAGTTAACTCTGTGACAAGGGATCACCTCTTTGCATAGCCTGATTATGTAGGGCACAGCACACGGCAATAATGCAGGAAACCTTCTCCGGAATATATTGCAGAGAGTCATCTGAGACCCAGGCATCTAAAGTGTATTTTCAGAAGCCCTATGTTGTGCTCTATAAGGGAGAATGTGAAGTTGTGAACAACATTGTACATCTCCTTGGAATAATTGAGGATGGCATGCAGGAGTATTTAAGCCACTGTCTCAATAGATTGCCCTTATTCCTAGCAACTATTCCTGCAGATGTTTTAAGTTTGTTTATTATTAGTGCCACAAGTAGGCTTACATTAACATTGCAAAGAATTTACAGTGAAAATCCCCTGGTCACCACACTCCTGCACCTGTTTGGATACGCTGAGGGAGAATTTGGTATGGCCAAGGCACCTCTTAGACTATGGGAGGAAACTGGAGCACCTGGAGGAAACCCATGCAAACATGATTCCACACAGACAGTGACCCGAACTGGGAATCGAACCTGAGTCCCTGGCGCCGTGAGGCGGCAGTGCTAACCACTGTGCCACCAGTGTTTCAGCCCTTCATAAACCCCAGGCACCTGGGAGTGACTGAGGCAGTGTCGGACAGGTCTGCGATTGTCTGATCCAGAGTGAACCTGATATAATGATGGGCTTCCTGTAAAAGTTATCAATCACCTCTTAATGAAGCCATGTATTGCAAACTGAAAGGTTCTCTGTTGATCCCTGGAAAGATCCTGAGAGGCCAGATTCATGAGGAGGAGGGGTTAATGAGGGGAATGACCTGGGTGTAGTGGGGAATGACCTAGTTGTAGTGGGCACAGTGGACCTTAAAAGGAGATATCCACCCCTTTCTTGGTGACATTCATGCAAATAATACTTTGGGGCACCCAGTTGGTGCCACAGATGAAATAGCAACATTTATGTGGCTGTTAATTGGCCATTTTAGGTCTTCAATCAACCCAGGGGACATGTGGTTCTCCCAACTCCTCCACCACTCTCTGTAAAATGGGAGGTAGGTCACAAACTGATGGATAGACCAGACAAACTAAGTTTTACAAACCTGGCGACAGGTCATGAGAAATTCCACCCTCTGTGGTTTACTATTCCTGTGAATCAGGAATAGTAAACCATCTTCAAGATTTGTTTATGTCCCAGGCGTTGTATGCCATAAATTTTAAAGATTCTATGAAACTATTGGAGTAGTTTAGAGAACCTTTCAGTTTCTGAAGCTAACATGTTCACCTTATGAAGTTCTGAATGTGTGCACAATGGTTGCTGCTAAAGTATATATTGGGACCAATAAATTAATTCTCCAGCTTTTTAATACCAGTGGGAGCTACTTGACCATCGTATAGTTGCGGGCAGAACTGGCAACGTCATCAATTTAACCTGCATCGTGCTGTAATGAAGTGTATAGAAGTGTATGAAGTGACTTGAATGCAGCACAGCACACAGCTGAAATGCCATTTTTCAGGTGACAGCAAAAATAATGGAATAAATCCCTCTCGACAGCAAAGCCATTTAGAAAGTGTGAGTGTGTTGTTAAACACCTCAGGGAGCAGACCCTAGAGCGAGGAGCCGACAGCCTGGAGTGAATACTTGGGCCATTGCATGCTGCAGGAAAGACTTGGAACTCTAAATCAAATCCTGCCTGCACGTGAGTTTATTAACGTTGGCGACGTTGAATTCAGTTGCTGCAGCTCCCGAAGAAACCGAGTTAGAATCATAGTGGTTTACAGCATGGAAACAGGCCCTTCAGCCCAACTTGTCCGTGCCACTCAGTTTTTTAACCATTAAGCTAGCCCCATATCCCTCTATATCCATCTTACCCATGTAACTGTCTAAATGCTTTTAAAATGATAAACTTGTACCCGGCTCTACCACTGCTTCTGGTAGTTTGTTCCAGATGATACCACTCTGTGTGTGGAAGAATTGTCTCTCTGGACTCTTTCATCTCTCCCCTCTCACCTTAAACCCTCCAGTTTTAGACTCCCTTACCTTTGGAAAAAGATATTAACTATCTACTATATCTATGCCTCTTGTTATTTTATAGACATCTTTAAGATCACACCTAAGCTCGCAAACTTTTCTTTGCCACTGCCACCTGTGACTTAAGAACTGCTTGGTTGTCATTTTGTGACATGGGTCAATGTATAAGCTTCCCTGCTGCATTGAGCTAAAGCTGTATAATCCCAAGCAGCACAAACAATTCTGTTTGTCTTTTTGAAAAGTGCACTTTCTGAATTACACACAAGTGTATTGTGAGTCGGGATTCTGTTGCAAAACAGAATAGAATGAAGAAGCGGAAAGTTTAGTTTTTAGTGTCACAAGTAGGCTTACATCAACACTGCAATGAAGTTACTGTGAAAATCCCCTAGTCACCACACTCTGGTGCCTGTTTGGGTAAACTGAGGGAGAATTTAGCATGGCCAATGTACCTAACCTGCACATCTTTCGGACTGTGGGAGGAAACAGGAACATCCAGAGGGAACCCACGCAGACACGGCGGGGGAAGGCGGGGGTTGGGGATATATAGACTCCGCACAAACAATGACCCATGCAGGGAATCAAATCCATGTTGCTGGCGCTGTGAGGCAGCAGTATTAATCACTGGGTCACTGTGCTGGTGATAGTCTAGTGGCTCCATCAGGAAATATACCAAGGTAGTTACTTCCAGCCCTGACCAAGATGTCAGAGAGGTTATGAAAGGTGGATTGTTTACCATCTTACCGTGTTCCTGGCACTGTGTACCAATTCCACCACCATCTTCAGAAAGACAACAAAGGATGGACAATAAAATTGAAGCCTTTCCAGCAGTGGACATCCTGAGATTTATTTTGCCAAGAAAATACTTAAATGTGAAATGTAGAGGGCTGGATTTTTTTTTTGAATGCGTGCAGAGATGTGGTAGTATTGATGGTGAACTATTTGTGTGATCTTCATTCCCCCTCTAAAACTGACGGCAATCACAGGGTAGCAGCCACACACAGCTCAACATGGAGGAACTGAATGGTATTCTGCCACTGTGGGCTCCAACACAGGTCACACTGGGGCCCATCACTGAGATCAGCATGAATTCTCACCTTCCCACTTCAACATTGGTGTTTGAAAGATGCACCTTGTTCAATCAGTCAAGTAGGACTTGAACGCTACTCTGATCAACAAAATTTGATCAACAGCAGACATGCCCTGAAAAAATAATTTTATAGTTGTGGTATGCTGTTAAATGACTAATCAGTAATTGTGGACACAGTGGTTAGCACTGCTGCATCACAACGCCAGGTACCCATGTTCAGTTCCGGCCTCGAATCACTGTTTGTGTGAAGTTTGCACAGTCTCCCCATATTGGCATGGGTTTCATTTGGATGCTACGCTTTCCTCCCACACTTCAAAGATGTGCAGGTTTGGTTGATTGGCCATGCTAAATTGCCCCAAAAGATGTCAGTTAGATATGTAGGGTTATGGGGATGTGGGGTTATGGAGATAGACCTGGGTAAGATGCTTTGTCAGAAAGATGGTGTTGGCTCGATGGGCCACATGGCTTCCTTCTGCACTGTAGGAAGTCCATGAATTTTGGATAATTTTTTAAAGATGTATTTTTAATTTTTCAGCATATTTTAACTTCCCCCTTTGTCCCACATGTATGTCCCAATCTTTAATTTGCTGAATGTAACTTTTTAAAAATAGTTTTATTTTATTGCATTTATTTCCAGTTTTGTAGGGTGTGGGTAAGGGTGGGGTGGGTGGTCTATGGAAATCCTTTGATGCAGCTCCACATTATGAATGCCCAGTGAAGAATGATGTAGACTGTTGCTGTGTCACTGCACAGTGAAAGAGCTGACATTCTCAGCCAGATGATTGCTAAATCTCTAAGTCTTTGCCTCACACTCAGTGGTGAGTGCCTTTGCTTCACTACTGACCACAAATTCTGTCCAATTTTATTAGAAATGCGTTTGACTGGCTCCCGATGCTACAAAAACTAGCCTTTACAAAAAAGAGCAAACTATCTGGAGTAGGGATAATATTCTACTTATGTTCTCTACGTGATTCAGCAGCAAAAAGAGAGAAATGAAAATAGAATAGATTGAAAATGTCTGGCCGCATCGGTGGATAGAGGAACAGAGTTAACGTTGTAGGTTTGTGCCCGTCCTCATCGGGACTGAGAAAAGTTAAAAATGTAATATGTTTTTATAATAGACCAAAGGTGACTCAATACAGTTTTGACGAGAAAGGTTTTATTGCTAGCAGAATAATGATATACATGTACAACAAGATAAGACTAGATCATAAATGCAATCTACTGTTCTTGATTCCTGGGTTCCAACTGCTGGTCCATCTTTGATCAGTGGTCTGTACACTTCCTGCTGGGATATTCCGTAAGGCCCTTGATGTTCACCTGGCCCTCGGTCCACCCGAGGAGACGATATACAGACTATTTGGTATCTGTACTATACATAGATTAGTAACCCCTCCCTCTTCCCTTCGAGGGCTACACTACTACAGTATTGAGCAAGCAAAAGGGAAGGAGTAGAAAAAAAGGCAGGAAAAGTCTGTGATTGGCTCAAGGACAAGCAAGAGATTAAATGACAAATGGTTTCAAAATGTAAAGCTAAAAGGAGTGGTAATGGTTTGAATAAGGAAGGAAAAGATCTGTCTAAAGGAGGCTTGAATAGCATGATAGCTGCTTCCCGAAAGGAAGAAATGGGAGGAAAGAAAAGCCAACATTGGAAAATGGAACAGAAAGATGGCAGGGGTTAGGATGTAAAATGATTGAACTCAGACTTGAGTTCAAAAGGTTGGGAAGTGCACAAGTGAAAGATATAGCACTGTTCCTCCAACTCATACTAAGGTCCAGTGAAACACTGCAGGAGACCCAGAAAGGAGGCCAGAGTGGGAGCAAAGAGTCAAAATGACAAGTGACCGGCTACTGGAGTTCACATCTGCAGACCGAAGAGAGCCATTCCCTCTCACCCAATCTGTATTATTCTTCCAATGTGGAGGAGACCATATTATCAGCAACAAATACAGCTACATTTGAAGTACAAACTGTTTCACCAGGAAACAGTGTTTGGGACCATGCACGGTGAGAAGGGCGGAGATAGAGAGTCAGGTGTTTGCATGGAAAGGTGTGGTAGGAATTGAAGAGCATGTTAATGTTGACTGATTAAAGCACTGGGGTATTGTGGAAGTAGTGGTCCCTTCAGAATACTGAAAGAGGAGGAGACCTTATGGTGACTGGCAGAATGATCCTGAGGCTGGACAGGTGGGAGGCAAGGCCAAGAGAGATCTATTGCTGTCCTGGGAGGGAGGGAAAGGAGTGAGAACAGAATGGACACAGTTAAGGACCCTTTCAACCGCACTGGGGGGTGGGGGTGAATGACAGTCATTCTTCAGTTGAGGAAAAGGAAACACACAAGGGAATAATTTGTATGGAACGTTGCATCATCTGGACAAATGCATATATGACGCAGAAACATAGGGGAATAGAATAAAGTCCTTACATAATGCGTGAGGAAATGTCGAGAAGTTGTTGTGGGTGTCCGTGGGTTTTTGGTGAATATTGGTTGATGGCCCAGATCCACAAATGGAAACAGAGAAGTTGAGGAAAGGGGAGGGGAAAGCTCGAGATGTGAAGGTACGCAGGATGGAAATTGGAAGCCAAGTTTGCTTGAAATTTGATATTTTCCATTTTAGGGTGAGAGCAGGAATCCACACCAATGTATCAGAACAAGAGGTGAGAAAGGAGCCCTTGGGTAGAAAAGGAGCAAAGAATGTTCTAGATATCCCACGGACATAGCTCGGATCCATGGGGGGAGAGTATCCATAGCAACACCTATGGAAGGGAGTGGAAAAGGATTCAAAACAGAGACAGATTGGTTCACATTGTGATTATGTTTGTGCGCAGTACTTTTTTGTTTCAATGCCTGGTAACTTAGAAGTAGTTTCGTCGCCCAGTATTACATTACCCAGAACGAGGACTCCAAGGAGCCATTCTGGCTGCCGTATGATCACATAGGCATGTAGCTTAGCAGGAACATTGGTTCTGATAATGAAAGATTTAAAATACCAACATAGCCTCTTTGGGTATTCCAGTCCGCTACTGTGGAGATATTTAAACTGAGCATAATTAAAATCTGCAGACATTTCATTATTTCCCGAAGCTGCTGCTCACTCTTAAGTTGGCAGAAAATATAGGAATTGGTGGAATTGATGGAAAAAGCAATCGTATAGTGCTGATAGTGTAACTGTCAGTTCATTTCTCAGGGTGTACAATCTCTGACTGTGTAATTAACCACAGGTAGATTAAAGTCGGGAAGAATTTAGATTGATAGCCGCATCTAGGATTGATATTGCCAGGAACAGATAAAGTATTGCCGTGCTCAATGAGCCAAGCCTTTTTGACAGGTTTGATATGAGGATTATTTGAGTCGCAAGAAATGGAATATACTGTCGAGTTTGCAGCCTATGAAGGAAAGTCACAACCTGTCAAACATTACTTTGCACATACCTGCTGAAGTGGGGTTTGAAACTTTGAGGGCATTTCAAGCACTAAGAGTCATTTCCCATTTCTTTTACCATCTCAGATTCTTTACTCTGATATTCTCTCCTGAGAATGATGAGGTATTGATCTTTCTTCATGTATCCCACTTGAAGAAGGACCAGTAGCAGACTGCCCTGATGTTCAAATTTATTTATTAGTCTCACAAGTAGAGTGACATTAACACTGCAGTGAAGTTACTGTGAAAATCCCCTAGTCACCACGCTATGGCGCCTGTTCGGATACATTTAGGGAGAACTTAGCATGGCCAATGCACCTAACCAGCATATCTTTTGGACTGAGTGGAAACTGGAGCACCCAGAGGAAACCCATGTAGACACGGAGAATGTGTCGACTCCACACAGACAGTGAACTAGGCTGGGAATCAAACCAGATCCCTGCCACGGTGAGGTAGTATTGTTTGCCATTGTGCCACTCATATATGATACTGGCAACCATAGCAACCGGACCTGATCCTGTTCTCACCTGACATCCAGGTATTTTTCTAGCGAGCTATACTAAGTAGGGATCTGAAATCTAGGAACCTCCGTGAATTCTCTTTCTCACTCTCACACTTTATTTGATTTGATTTATTATTGTCACGTGTATTAACATACAGTGAAAAGTATTGTTTCTTTCACACTATACAGACAAAGTATAGCATTCATAGAGAAGGAAACGAGAGAATGTAGAGTGTAGTGTTACCGTCATTGCTAGAGTGTAGAGAATGATCAATTTAATGCAAGGCAAAGTCCATTCAAAAGTCTGACAGCAGCAGGGAAAAAGCTGTTCTTGAGTCAGACTTTTGTATCATTTTCCTGAAGGAAGAAAGCAGAAGAGAGAATGTACGGGGTGCGTGGGGTCCTTAATGATGCTGGCTGCTTTACTGAGGCAGCGGCAAGTGTAGACAGAGTCAATGGATGGGAGGCTGGTTTGCGTAATAGATTGCACTACATTCATAACCTTTTATAGTTTCTTGCAGTCTTGCAGAGCACGAGCCATACCAAGCTGTGATGCAACCAGAAAAAATGCTTTCTATGGTGCATCTGTAAAAGTTGGTGAGAGTCGTAGATGACAACTAAATTTCCTTAGTCTTCTGAGAAAGTAGAGGAATTGGTGGGCTTTCTTAACTATAGTGTCAGATGGAGGGACGAAGACAGCTTGTTGGTGATCTGGACATCTAAAAACGTGACGCTCTCGATCCTTTCTATTTCATCCCCATTGATGTAGATTGGGGTTCTTCTTTATCGTTCCTGAAGTCAATGGCAATCTCCTTCATTTTGTTGACATTGAGGGAGAGATTATTGTTGCCACACCAGTTCACCAGATCCTCTGTCTCTTTTCCGTACTCTGTCTCTTCATTGTTTGAGATCCGACCCATTACGGTGGTGTCGTCAGCAAACTTGAAAACCGAATCGGAGGGAATTTCGTTCATAGGTGTACAAGGAATATAGTAGGGGGCTGAGAATACAGCCTTATGGGACAGCGGTGTTGAGGATTATCCAGGATTTAATCCAGTTCACAAACAAAATGGGGGCACATCATTCACATGATATGAAAATCTCTTTTATTTCAATGTGCTTTATGAAGAGACGCTGGAGTATTGCGAACAGTTTTAGTCCCCATATTTGAGGAAAGATTTAGTGGCATTGGAGGCAGTTCAGAGGAGGATTGATTCCAGAAATTGAGGGAGTTTGCCATGTGAAGAGAGGTTGAACAGTTTAGACCTACATCCTCTGGAATTTGGAAGAGTGAGGGGAGACCAAATTGAGGTACACAAGATGATAAATGGTATGGATAGAGTGGATGTGGAGCAGATGCTTCCACTTAAAGGGCATTCTAGGGTGAGAGGTCTTAGGATAAGGGGTAGCCAATTTAAAACAGAGTTGAATAGAAGCTGTTTCTCCCAAAGGGTGGTGAATCTGTGGAATTTGTTACCCCAAAGTGTGATGGATGCTGGGACAGTGAATAAATTTAAGGAGGTGTTAGACAGATTTTTAATTGGAAGTGGTTTGAAATGTTATGGGGACGAGGCAGGAAAATGGGCACAAGGAGCATATCAGCTATGATCAAATGGCAGAGTGATTCAATGGATTGAACGGCTTAATTCTACTCCCATATCTTATGAACTTAAGAACTTATGAACACCAGCTTTATTGCTGTCAATCCTCGCAGCAATGTTACTTGAGATTAATTGTAATAACAAAAATTTACCCAAAATTCCAAGAAAGGTTTCAGCACAAGAGCACTATAATTCAAAGTTTTGTTACAACAATCTTGCATGTGCAATTATGCATATTGTTTTAAATTAAATTAAAATTAAAGTTAATGCCAACCTACGAAGCAGTTCCAATGCTATATGGATACAGTGCCATCCCCCATACGGATACGGTTCCATCCCCCCCCGTACGGGTACAGTGCCACCCCCTCCCTCCCCTCCGTACGGATACAGTTCCACCCTCCCGTATGGGTACAGTTCACAAAGTTGCATTTGTTGATACATAAAATCCATCATGTGTCCAACAACGCGTTAGTGTGCAGCAGGGAAAAAGTGAAAACATGAACATTTTTGTTTAACTCCCTCAGCAATGATTTAGTATAAGGCATACAAATGCTCTCAGTCCAGCCAGACACTAAGCCGAAAGGTTGTGCTGGCTGTAACTGGAAGATTAAGGTGCAACCCCATGCCTATTTGAAGCATAACTTGTCATAGACATAACGACTCTGGAGTTATTTTAATCTCTGACAGTGATATGCTGATGCTGAAAATTATAAATATATCTTGTAGCAATACTTCCTCAGGCAGCCTACGTTTTGAATGTAGAGTTAGTTGTACTTCTATGACATGGATTCAAACCCAGTGACCACCAGCTGTAAGTGCCTAACCAGAATTGATTTGGAGTATCTCAATCCAGTTTAACGTGAACTTGTGTTCACGGCATTAAACTGTGCTTAATTCAACATTAAGCTGGCATTTACACAGAGAGGCCAGATAGCTGGTGATGCAGATGAAAAATTGCCAATGTGGAACTCAGTGCAAATGTTGTACTTTGCCTCTTAAGCAAATCAAAAGTCAGTGATGAAATGGCGATGCTCACTGCTGACCTCAAAGAAAGCTACTCACAAAGATCTGGCAATCACTGTGGCATGGATTTCACCTTAATGTGAATCTAGCTCCAAGTTGTGGAAATGCTCACATGTCTGGGAGCCCCAATGTTATCAAACTAAGTAAACAACCAATCACATTGAAGAATTTTTACAAGCTGCAAACCATTAAAATGCACTGATTATTCACTTTTTATTAATTTTATAAAGAATAAAATTAAAATTGGGGCGTACATGTTAGACATTGAAATATCATAATATTGCTTGTAAAGAAAGATTATTATATTAAACACTGGCTTTTTTTTATCACGATGGGAACACATCGTATTACAGAACTGTAAAATCAGTTTTCCAGAGATAGGGAAGTTACTCGGCAGTAGTTGCATCTCAGTAATATGGCAAATGTTTGGGGGGAGATTTAATGTTAATAGAGTGAAAAGTTCAGTGATTTCTGAAGATTTCCATCTCGTCAGGCTTCAACAGCGCGCCTTGTGGAGGAGCAGGGAATTGCTGACAACAACTTCTAGATCTCTGTGAATGGGGTTTTTATTCCCAATATCTGGAGAATTAGATTCTCTCGCATTCCTGCCAATAATATCTGGACCGCAGCCACTTAGTGCACCAACAATAGTTAATTCACTTCCAGTTCCACCTCAGGGGGCTGCTGGCCAGAAGATGCAGTGGACGTGGTCAGGATGGGACTGCAAACAGAGTCTAAGTTACTGGCAGTGCAAGAACATGTAGGTTTTGGTGGTCTCAGGGTGGGGAGGGGAGATGAGACCTGGGGAATTGGACAGAGTGGAGTTGGAGTGTCAGCCAGGAGGGTAGGTGCCCCCATGACAGTGGGCAGCCCTTTTGGAGTGGAGTTTTGTGTGTGTGTGTGGGTGTGGTTGGGGGGGTGGGGGGTGAAGGGAATCATCTGATGACAAACAGAGATCGCTGATGGCGAATCCAATCCTGCTAAGGCATCTTGCCCAAAAGGTCTGAACAGGATTAACTTTCAGCTTCTTGCTTACTGCTAAAGTCCTCCCACCAGCCTGAAAATTAAGGCAGAGCAGAAATGGGCCTTAAGTGGTCCAACATTGGTCACTTTAGGGCCTCAAGTGGGGCAAAAGCAGGTGGGCCTTCCCTGTCCCAGCGTGCAGTTGCTTAAAATTTGGGGGCAGTCAGAAGGCTATTGGGAATGCATTCCAACAAACCCATTCCTTGTGTACAAATCTGCCACTGGAAGGACATCAGAAATTGCTATCAGTGTCACAGGGTAATAATGGGGAACACTCTCTCATCACAACTGCACTATCAGGCCAATGTCTCACAGAAAATAACCTTTTCCAACTTGTGTTTTTGTGGAAAAGGTCAGCATGGACAGAATTGAAGGGAGTCCCTTTTAAATCTGTTTTGTTTTGGTCTCAGAATTTTGGACATCTGTTCCGAATACGTGTGGTTGGAGGATTGACGACCAACTGTTACCTCTCTCCTCAAGACATTAGACCGCTCTGCCAACCAGCAGTTGACAGGTGAGAATTGCTGTTAGTCGCACAGTGTTTCTGTCAAACCAATTTAATGTTCAGTTTCCCAAAGGAACACTCTTTATAATAAGTTTATAGAGCTTGGCTTTGTTCTTTAGACCTAAGATGGCCTCTTCTTCCGTCCCCAGTTGTATCTGCTGCTTCATGTCCCGTATAAAATCAACCTGATTGATGATTGAGCAAAGAGCATCATTTAATCATTTCCTGAACTATTAAGGCAAATTGTAACAATGCACTCCAATAAATACTAAGTTAAAGGGAACAGAAACGCCTGCTAATTTACCTAAAGATTTTGAAAAGCAGGATTATGTTATCTCTTGTGCTTTTGTTTTAATTTGGACTCCAAAAAAATGCACAGCAGTACGATATTTACCATTTATTCTACATGAACTGCTTTCAATTCTCTTTGGGTTCCTGGTACATCCTCTGCGGGTATTAACTATTAAATAGCTGCCTCTGTTTTGGTCCCAAGTCTATTATTTTCAGCAGTGAGTCTGAGGATTTTGGGAGAACTTATTTATTGATGGCATCAACATCAACTTTATTCACACCCCTCATCCCCGAACCTACTTAGAAGACAATCTTCTGATATCTGGCCCCAGTGGTGGATCTTCATGTAAAGATAGTATTTCAAAGCTCCTTTGCTTGCAATGCCCCATAGTTGTTTTCACTGAATATCACCACAGGCACATGTTGGTTGCCAATCAGGAATGTGAATCCAAACTGAATCCCCATTATGAATCCAGATATATTTATCCAAATTACACACTAGTTTCTTGCAAATTAAGGTGGCACAGTGATTTGCACTATTGCCTCACAGAGCCAGGGACCAGATTCAGTTCCAGCCTTGGGTTACTTACTGTCTATGTGGAGTTTGTACATTCTCCCCGTATCTGCTTGAGTTTCCACTGGATGCTCCGGTTTGCTCCCACAATACGAAGATGTGCGGGTTAGGTTGATTAGCCATGCTAAATTGACCCTTAATGTCAGGGTTATTAGAAGGGTAAATATGTGGGGTTATGGGAATAGGGCCTGGTGGGATTGTTGTTGATGCAGGGTCAATCAGCCAAATGGCTACCTCCTACACTGTAGATTCTGAAAATTTTTGTAAATGTGACAACATCACTTAATATAACTGCCTTAATAAGGTAACAAAATACTTATGGCATTGTTTACTTTTGTATGTGATTGCACTGTTAGCACACTATTACAGGGATAGAAATTTGCCAGATGTGAAATAACTTATTCTTTGAGACAAAGTTACATTACTGACTGAGATACATGATTATAATAACTTATCCAATTTTTTAACAAACTTATTTTTTGAACGTGAGTTCTTTAATCTCTTACACCAGATCAATGCAACCTGTGTACTTTTGTGGCTTCCAAAATCCACTCCTGACCCCAGTGTGACTTTACCCAGCACAAAAATTTCTAATGCATTTTGGCATTTTCCCCAGTGGAAAATGTACTGGAAAGCATTGACAATACTTACATAATGGTGGTCAATGTGGAGGTCAGCTTATCTTTCAGAACAGATTTCTGTAATGAATCATTGTGCTAAAAACACATCTACATTGCAATAAGGCATCTAATTATGACATTTTAAGCTATTAAAGCATTTTACGCTTGCCTTTCAGAATGTTTCCCACTCCTCAACAGGCTTGCCCCAGCAGTCATGAGCTCTTCAAGGAGGTGCATTTCCTTTCAGGCTTCCCAAGCCCACATCAGCACGCAAACATTGTGTGGGGGAGGAAATGTTCCTCACAATAGGGACCCAGACCTCAGAAGAGGTGCTTTCACATTTTGAATCCAAGGCATTCCTGAACCACAAGAAGGTGACATGAAAATGGTGTGGAGTCGGGAAGGCAGAGGAAAATCATTTCTCCATCTAAAAAGCTATGTTTGACATTTCAAGACTCAATTTGCATTTCCACTGAGAGATGAGAATCAGGCCCCAGACATCTGTTCTTCTGTTTACTCTTTATTCCCAGTGGAGTTTTTCATCCAAATTCCATACAAAGGCTTTTTTTTTAAAAAAAAAGGACATTGGAAATGTTTCTGAAGCTGTAAAATTTACAGTGCCTTAAGAACAGTTTTAGTGCGGAGACCCGATTCATCGTGTAAATTAATAAGTTGTGATCCTGTACTGGCAAATGAGTAGACAGCAGAAAAGTTAGAGAAGCGCTCAACTAAAAATCAGATACTATACGATAGTTCAAATAGTTTGCTTCAATATCTTTATTGAAGAAGTTCTTCCTCCCCCTGTAAACCATGCCCCAACCCTAGCCCCATTAGACTGGTTTCAGACTTGGCAAAAGTGGCAAATCCTGTATGTTGTTTGGCAATGCATCTCTTATAGGAAAGACCAGAATCCACTTCAAACAGTAAATGTATCTAAATGCCTACTTCTATACTGGCCTTTATATTAGCAGTAACATGTTATAACATCAATTTAAAAATGTTCTTAGTTAAAGTAGTGCAAGACCTCCCTACTGAAGTACATTATTAATAGAAATGTAATTATTCTTTAAATCAATCACTGGCTGGTGTTAAGATTTCTATTGTGGTATGAGGAACCCTCTTCCATTTATTTTATCACCTTGTCTTCCAATGTTGGTTTACCAACCTTCCCTAACCATCCAAAGCTGTTATAATCAGAACTTATTTAAGATCCTTGTGGTTCTGTTCCCAGATTGTGAAATGATTCAGACACTGTTTTCCAGATTTTTGAACATCATCTGCCTCTCCATCCCTCCACAATGTGTCCTGTTTTACTTCTGCCTCCTCTTTCAATCTTGATCATTCTTGGATCTAGTAATATTTCCTGCAGGATGAAGAAAGTTGCATGCAATTTTCCTGAAGATGAAGCCAAGATTCTGTTGAATAAGATGGTTCCTCATAATTGCTCTCATTAGGAACAGGAGCAGAGTAGGCCATACAGCCCTTCAAACTCCACTATTCAATGAGATCGTGGCTGATGTGCTTCAACAACATTTTGCTGTACTATCCTCATATCCCTTGATGTTTTTCATATGTAGAAATCTATCAGCGTACTCAATGACTGAGCCTTCACAGCTCTCTGGGGAAGAGAATTCCAAAGGTTCATCACTATATGAGTGAAGACATTCAATTGATTTCAGTCCTATATGGCCTACACTTTATTCTGAGACTGGGCCCCCTGGTGCTAAAATGGCCCACCTGGGGGCAACATCCTTCCTGGATCTAACGGGTCGAACCCTGTAAGAAAGTTGTATATTTGAATATGACATCTCTCATTAATCTAAACTCAAAGAGATGCTCAGCCTATTTAATCTTTGCTTATTGGACAGTCCCGCAAGTCCAGGAATCAGTCTGGTGAACTTTCGTTAGACTCCTTTTATGGCAGTATATCTTGAGGTAAGGAGAACAAATTTGCACACAGTATTCCAAGTGTGGTTTCACCAAGACTATAGAATTGTAGCTAGACATACTCTGCCATCTTGCAATAAAGGCTGGCCTGTTTTCAGGCAGAATCTTACAGCTGACTAGTATTAATTTCTAACTCATAAGTTTAACGCCATTCCAGTGGTGCCTTCCGTCTGTTTCACCCACTGTGTAACAACCTAACTGATGTTAGAAATTCCATAAAAATGACTCTGCAGTACTTGTTCCACATTGACTATAGGGGGATTGTAGCCACAAAGCCAACAATGTGCTTCACCAGGTTGGAGATGCATGAGACGCGTGAAGTGGGTCCAGTGGGAGACAGGGGGTGGTTCACTTACCCTAGCTGAGTGAAGAAAATCGGTCATGTTCTTCTGACACTGTTGCCATAAGACCATAACCCTGTCCTCTTCTGCAGTACACTCGTACTCACCAACTGCATCCCAGCCAGGGGTGGTCACCCTGCTGGACGGCCATCTCCTGGACCGTGGGCATTGGGATTCCCACCTCTGTACCATTCTGTCGAGCAAGAATGATCAGTGGCAAGTAATGAGTGCTAGTAATGCCAAGCACTGACCATTTCCAATAAGCAAAAGTCTAACCATCGCCCCATAACATTCAATGATATTACCATCACAGAATCCTCCTCTTTCAACATCCCGGAGATTGCCATTGACCAGAAAATGAACTGGACGAGTCATATAAACACTGTAGCTACAAGTGCAGGTTAGAGGTTAGAAATTTTGTGGGGACCTACTCACCACCTGATTGTCCAAAGCCTGTTCACCATTTAGAAGGCACAAAAAATTAAGAGTGTGCTGGCACACATCCACTCTCCTCAATGAGTGCAGCTCCCAACAACACTCAAGAACTTGACTCCATCCAAGACAAAGCAGCCCATTTGATTGACACCCATCCATCACCTTAAACATTCATTCACTTCACCAGCAATGTACAGTGCCAGCAATGGGTAACATCTACAAATGCACTGCAGCAACTCACCAAGACTCCTTCGACCGTGCCTTTCAAATTTGCAAACCTCTATCAACTAGAAGAAGTGAGGGCAGCAGAGGCAGCAATTTGAGTGTACTACACTAACTGTACCATGTACACCACATGGACTGCAGTGGTTCAAGGAGGGAGCTCACCAGCACCTTTGCAGGGGCAATTAGGGATGGGCTGTAAATGCTCGATAGCCAGCAGCATCCACATCCTCTGAAAGAATTAAGAAATTGCTGGAGATCTGCTGGATAGATGACAGGTTTTTGCCTTCGGGACTCCACTCTGGATTTTCTGTCATGGTTTATTCCTTTAGTCCTCTCCTCTCAGAGTTACCAACAAGGTAGTGGGGCTATAGCTGGGTGCACCAAGATTTAAACAATACCGGTGGATCTGTATACCACATGTCTGGAGCCTGGGCCTGCTTTGAAAATATACTTTAACTATAGGGTAACAGCTAAAGTGGATCACAAAGTGAGATCTTTAATTTTGAAAATACTTGGCATGGTGCAGTTTGCAGGAATAATAGGCAGCGTATTCATAATGAGATTTCAATTAAGCATGGCACCTCAGACTGAATTTCAGATGAGTTATTAAACCATGGCTCCTACTGCTTTCTCAGGTGAACATACATTATTCCTGGCACTGAAGTTCAGGAGAATTCTTTCCAGTGTCCGGCCAATATTGACCCAACGTCACTAAATTTAATTACCTCATCATTATTACAGCACTGTTAGTGGGGCCTTGTCGCATTCAATTGAATGAATTGATTTTTTATTGTTGCATTTATTGGGGTGCAGTGAAAAGTATTGCTTCTTGTGAGTTATAAAGACAAAACACACCATGCATAGAGTACATAGAGGAGAAGGAAAGGAGAGGGTGCAGAATATAGTGCTGCAGTTACAGATATGGTACCAAGAAAGATCAATGAAATATATGATAAGACCATTTAACAGTCAGATGACAGCAGGGAAGAAGCTGTTCTTGAGTCAGCTGGTATGTTTTTTCAGACTTTTGTATCTTCTTCCTAATGGAAGAAGATGGAAGAGAGAGTGTGTCCAGGATGTGTGGTTATTATGCTGGCTGCTTCCCAGAGGCAGCAAAAAGCATAGACAGAGTCAATGGATGAGAGGCTGGTTCATATGATGGACTGGGCTTTGCAGTTTCTTGTGATCTTGGTCAGAGCAGAAGTCATACAAACTGTGATGCATTCAGAAAGGATGCTTTCTCTGGTGCCTCTGTAAAAATTGGTGAGCATTGAAGTAGACGTACCAAATTTCCTTAGCCTTCTGAAGAAATAAAGGCATTGGTAGGCTTTCTTAATTATAGCATCAGTATGGAGGGACTACAACAGATTGTTGCTGATCTGTTCACCTAAAAACTTGAAGCTCTCGACCATCTCCACTTTATCAGCTTTAATGTAGAGGCATGTCCTCCTCTCTGCTTCCTGAAGTTGATTCAAATTACATGCTATGTTTCTTACGTTTAAACAGTGATTTCACTTCATCACTACAATATTAAAATGACTGCTTTTAGAGTTTTTGAAAGAAGCTATGTGAATGCAAGTTTCATTCAGGTGGCAGCACTTTTAATAGTGCAGATTTTTGTCACACTAATTAAATAAGCTTTATACTTACAACGTTATTTGATGTTTAGCTTACTTCTTTGAGAAGGTGTGCTGTAACAAAGGGCACATGGGATAAACTAGGCTTTATGAATCATGATAGATCAGAGATTGTTCTCCTTTTCTGCAATAGTGGGAGTGATTTAAAGTTGATTTACGTGAATGAGTTTAGACTTTGAGATGGCTAATGGTGGGTTGAACCTCAATTAATTGGCAGATATTTAGTAATGGTGATCGATGTTTAGACAGAGAGTTGTGGATAACATATGGTATGGAGGTTTGTGCCACAGAGTTTCTTTACAAATTACATCAGCACCATCTATGGGTGGAAGGCCAGTTATGTAACCATTATTTCCAAAAAATTTCAACAATAACTCAAAGGATTTTTCACATAGAATAGCATGATGTGGTAGCTTCAATAGAGATAGTCAAACGTGCTGTTTGAAAGAAGGATCTTCTTTAAGTAATAAAGTGCAACAAAAGCAATAACTCAGAAGAACAGTAATAACAGTGATAAATATGAAAACAGGAGCACTGGTAAAGCAGGTCTTGCCTGCAGAACACTCTTACAGACTGAGAAGTCTTTCAAAACTCCCACATGCTCAGAACCCTCAACAGATGCCAAGAAAGCAATCACATTGGAGAAGAGGCATATAAGGACACTCTGTACTCAAGGTGACACTCTATAATACATGAAGCGGAATTTTTACGTCCTGCTTGCCATGGGAATTGTAGCGGGTGGGACAGCACCGTGCAAAGGCCCGTTGAACTCGGATGAGATTTTCTGATCCTGGGGCAAACGTGGCTGGAAAGTCCTGCCCTTGATCTTTCACACCCTCTGGGTGTCTGTGGCAAAGAGGAGTGTAAACCTCTCGTGTAGACAATAAGGAACTTAAGCTTCTCTTCATCAAGAACATTGAGTTGGAGACTGTTACAGAAGGTCTGAGATAACAGGGGAAGTTGTCCATCAAACATTCTAATTTCCTGGGCGATTTCCACAACATCAGCATGTTGGGGATTCGGCAGGGTCCTGAAGCAAATCTTGTCGTACACGCAGATTATCCAGAGACAGGAAGATCTGAGCCATCAGTGTTGAGACAGTAATGTTTGTTTAATGTATGCAGTAGCAGTAGGCTCTTACTATTAATCCTGACTGAGAATACCCAGTCTTATTTCCCTGCAAGGAAAAGTTTGGGCTATTTAGTTGACACTGTTCAGATACCAGCTTGCTTTGGAACCTTACAGAACAACTCACTATTAGCCTTGGCAAAATTACACTCTTCAAGAGCAATAGAGGCTGATTTAAACTGTATTCAAATGATAGTGCTGCTACTTTGCTGTAGTGTTAGTGTGAACTGGTTTCATATCCCTGACACAATGAATCCTCCAAGGAGGAGTAATCACTAACAGATTGCCATTCGGCTCCTATCTTCTTAATTCACACTGTTCCCATTTCTCTGACCTTCTCCTGGCTCCTCACCTTGGAATGGAGTGTTAGAAAAAGGTTAATAGACCTTCCAATTAAGTCCTAATTTGATGTCAATTATTCAATAGAAGTCACTATTATATAAAGGTGTCCCCAGGGATTGAGGAGAATTGTACGTGGAATTGGATGAAAGGAATAAAGGTTGTTTATGAAGAAATAAAATTCCTATCTCTTTTACTGAACTACAATCTAGAGGCTCAAACTGTTTTATAATTGTCACATACAATGTAAAGTATGTTTCTTGCAATCTATACAGACATAGAGAATACGCTATACATAGAGAAGGAAATGAGAGAGTGCAGAATGTAGTGTTACAGTCGTAGCTAGGTTGTAAAGAAAGATTAACTTGTTGCAAGGTAAGTCCATTTGAAAGTCTGACAGTAGCAGGGAAGAAACTGTTACTGAGTCGGTTGGCACATAACCTCAGATTTTTGTATCTTTTTCCTGAAGGAAAATGTAAGAGCACTGCGGGGGAAACAAAGCCATGTCCGCCACTTTTTTTACAGGACCAACTGGCATGTTCTGGTCAATGTAAATATCTCTAGAATTAAAAGCCACTTTGGCAAGTTACAGAGAGAAGATTATGGGTGATGCATTGCCAGGGGTGGGTGGGAAGTGTCAGTCACAAGGTGGAAGGGTGAGTTGGAGTTGGGATACTGAGAGAGTAGTCAGGCAGAGGGTCAGAGGTTTAGGATGGTCAAGGAGAGACAGAAGGATAGTTAGGGATGTTGGGTGGGGGAAGTGAAACTGGAGGAACATTCAAAGTACCACTTCAAGGATGCTTGCAAGCGTGACATGAAGGCCCTAAACGTGGATTATCACACCTGGGAATCACTAGTTGGTTGCAGAGAAAAATGGCAGCACCTCCTGTAGGCTGGCATGCAGCAACATGATGATTAGTGACAAAAGCGTCTTGGTAACAGATGTTGAAAACAGCGATGCACAAGGACACTCAACAGCCTCACATGTGCCACTTGTGGCAGAACCTGTCTCTGAAGGATTAGCTTCCTCAGCCATCACCAAAGATGCACAGTTGTGAAGACATCCCATCTGAAGTAGATTGTTGTCCTGTGCACATCATCCATTTGCAGATGCTGCTTGATGGATCAAGAGCAGAACAACAACTATTCGGGTCAGCTTCTCGCTGTGATTGTGCAGGAAGTGGTGGAAAGTAGGCTGCTCGAGGCTTGTTTAAAAATATAAAAATCAAAACCCACAAAACAACTGTCACCCGGCTTTGGATAAAATTAAACTGATTTTAATTTCACTATACGTTCCTTCCAAGCTGTTTGTAACATCTCCAGCAATAGATGGGAATCATTGAATTTTGCATGATCAAAATAATAATGAGTTCTGGACTATTCTCAGCAGATAAAAGGCTGATAAACATCAATAGCTAAAATTGATCACATCATAAACAAGTTGCATGTTTTGATGAAGGATGCACCGTAAGGTGAAGCTTCAAAGCTGAGCTGAGGTTATATCTGCAAAAATAAGACATGACACAAAGTAGAGGTGTCTCAAACGCACAATAAATAGATTGAACTGTTGATTCTTATAGGGTTAGAAGGAAAAAAGCAGGGGGGGAGGTGGTAGGGAGCAAGACAATTAGGAGATCTAAATGGCCTTGTTGAATTTTGCTTAGCCTGATTGATTCTGGAGGACTACATTACGTTTATGTTTACGTTAAATTAGATTGTTACGAGACAGCTTGGAGTTTAAGCAGCAGTGAGGTCGATCATAATGAAATAATCAGAGTGGCTGTGTCCAGTCAGCAGTGTAAGGTCAGCAATGTAAGAGCAATGCAGGGATGGCTGACTAATCTACTGCTCTAACCCAGTCTGTTAAAGTGACTGGGAAGCTCATTTGGTGAGTTTTCAGCTCGTAGACAGATATCTTTTCCAATGATTGTGATCTTTGGTCTGCTCCCACATTGATTTCTCAAGTATTTGGAACTTGGAAATGAGACTGGAGAATTCTTAGAAATGGACAGGAAATAAAACGCGAGGGGAGAATAAATCGGACAGTCCTCAAAAGCCGACAGTGGGATGGGAAGACGTGATTCCATTCCCATTGGCTGAAATCCAGGCAGCGTGCTAACTTGATATGACCTTCCGATTCGAAAGGTTTCTACGTACAGCTAATGCTGTTGATTGGCAGGGGATCCAAAATCAGAATTTCCAAACACCACTTAAAACTGGCCTAAGTGAATTAAAGATGTGTGATTTAAAGGAGAGGTGCATTGTAGTTAGGTTAGGTGCTGGGAATCATGCGAGAAATGAATCCGTTCTGGGAAAGAGCAAGGAATGATACCTTGGAAAAGTACCTACTTAGCACGGTACGTTGGAAAAGCTCCAGTATCCAACCCACAATGCAGGGGAACTTCCTCTGTGCAGGAATCCTAGCAATTCTGTGGTTTTAAGATGCATCCACTGAATTAGAACAATCATCTAAAGTCATGGAAATTTTTACAACAATGCACCCAGATCCTCAGAACCTGATTGCTCTCATTGACCTCTACAGCCATCTGCTCCTATTGCATTCTGATAATGTGTTTGGTCGAGAGGGAGCATGAGAGGAAGCAGGCTTTGCGCTAGAGGCCTTGAATAGAGGAAGTGAAGAGGGGGGGATTACCCTGTATTACAAGGGATGCAAGAGGCCATCCAAACATGTTGTCAGAAGGCAATAGGAGCAGATGGCTGTGGAGGTCAATGAGAGCAATCAGGTTCTGAGAATCTGCGTGTATTATTGTAAAAATTTCCATGACTTTAGATGATTGTTCTAATTCAGTGAATGCATCTTAAAACCATAGAATCGCTAAGATTCCTGCACAGAGGAAGTTCCTCTGTATTGTGGTTGGATACTGGAGCTTTTCCAATGTACCGTGCCAAGTAGGTAGTTGTCTGTCAGACACAAGAGTTCTGACCCTGATGAAACGTTTTGGGTCAATTCTGTTGCAAGACTGGTGGCCTTGACTGACGATGGGACAGCCAATGCATCTGTTGCTCCATCCTACACTTGTATTAATCTGATGTATGAGGGCATGCATTTGATATTGTATTTAATGTAAAGGCCATGTATGAAAGTTTTCTTGAGTAATTCTAACATGCAATTGTTACTTTCAGGGCATTGCGTTCCTGTGGCCCGGGTGGGCCCCCACATATCAAGCTTGTTTTGGAATGGGATCAAAGGACAAAAGATAGGTGAGTGTGCAAATGTGAACACTTGAGCTTGGATTACTGTTTCTCTTTCACCTGTCAGAACATCTGTAGCTAAACTATACTCAGGTGTGTAAAATGTAAAATCGGTGCATTAAAAGTGAGCATTCTGATGGGTTATGAATATGAGGGATTGAGAAAGCTAGTGCTTTGTCATTGTGTTTGATGATGATCAAAGTGATGATGAAGTCCCTGGTAGGTAATTAAAATGCAGAATTCCAGAGCGGAGAGCCACTTGATCTAACTGTGTTGTTAGAAATTCAAGCAGATATCCATTTCAGTTCAAATACCGTAAACAGCTTGGCTTCCCACTGTCCTGAACGCACTGGTTCAACACTCAGGAACATGAAGTGAAACTCTCATAAATTTTGGACCAGATTTCTCTCTCCTATGCACATGTAATTATTTTGAAGGTGGACTAGGTTAACACTGGGCGAGGTGATATTGGGTCTGCTTCATTCACTGCTTCATCCCACAACAGGCAAAAACATAAGAGGCCAGTGAAGAAGATGAGAAAGGCTTGGTAAAATCAGACTAATTTCTATTTGTCCACCAGTACAAAAATACAAAAAGCATATACATACACAAAGGGACTGGGCACCTGATGCAAGTCATACCGAGTTTGGAATATTACGTAGAAACGTAGAAAGTAGAAGCAGGAGTAGACCATTCTGCCCTTTGAGCCTGCTCCGCCATTCATTTTGCTCATGACTAATCATCGAATTCAATATCTTGATTTCCCCGTTTCTTCCCCCTCCCCAAACTCCTTGAGCCTTTTAGCACCTAATTGGTACAAGTTTAGGATGGATGCATTGGCTATCCCATCATCGGTCAAGGCCACCACATTGTCAACAGAATTGGCCCAAAACATTTGGGCAGAACTCTTGTGTCCGACAGACAATTACCTGCTTAGCAGGGTACATTGGAAAAGCTCTGCCATCCAACACATCTTTTCTTGAAATCAGACAAATTTTGGCCTCAAATATTCACACTTGAGCTTGTGTTGACTTTTATGAAATTGCTTGATATAATCACAAACTCAAACTGCAAATTCAAACTCAGCAGACGGATGGTAACCAGACTTAAGTAAGTATTTCACGGAGAGGTTGTTAGGATACAGATTGACCAGGAAGATTATCACAGAATCCCTACAGTGCTGAAGGAGGCCATTCAGCCCATTGAGTCCACGCCAACCACAATCCCACCCAGGCCCTAGTTCCGCAACCCCATGCATTTACCCTAGCTAATCCCCCTGACACTCACGTCAATTTAGTATGGCCAATCAACCTAACTCGCATGTGCTGGATTGTGGAAGGAAATCAGAGCACCCGGAGAAAACCCATGCAGACACGAGGAGAAAGTGCACATTCCATACAGACAGTGACCAAAATTGAACTCAGCTCCCTGGCACTGAGAGGCAGCAGTGCTTGCCACTTTGCCACCCAGCAAATTGAAGGTAAGATATATTTTTGCAAAATAAGCAATATAATTGATAAGAATTTAGTGTAGGCAGTATTTTAAATTTAGGACTGGCCAGTTGAACTGTAATGGTTTTCCCAAACACAGTATTCCAGTGCACCTGTGGTCCTGTTTGTAAAGACGTTTGAGTTTCAGTAAAGCGCATAACCACTGTGAAACATGTCTTTGTTTCTCAGCCTATTTGGAAGCATTCAGGAGGAGGTTGTCCAGGACGCAGAGAGTGTTCGGACCCAGCAGCAGGCACATCAGCAGGCACATAGCTGTACATTAGCCGAATGCTTTGAACTGTATACAAAGGAGGAACAGGTAAGGAGGCTGGTTGGATTCACTATCACATATGGGACGTTGCACCCGTTATAGAAGAGACGTAGAGTTCAGCTGCCTCTTCAAAAACATCATAGCAGTTGGCCTTCCAACGGGTGTAAAAGAAAATCTGACGCCCATGTTGATGGTTGTTTCTGAAAGGTGTGTCTAACGTAATTGAACTGGCAAATACAAGTCCATGTTTATTTAACTTATTTCTCCCCATGTTTTCCAATTCCCTATCATACCGACAGCCATTCCTAAGGGAAAGGACTTGCATTTGGCACAGCCCACAAAGCACATTGCAACCAGGTCCCCAGGTGATACAACAACAACTTGCATTTATGTAATGTGTTCAACACAGCAAAATGTCCCCAAGGCACTTCGTAGGGGAGGTCATCAAATAACATTCGGTGGTGAGACACGCAAGGAAGTATCAGCATTGGGAAGACGGAGGGGTGGAGGGATGGAGCTTCCGAGGTTGGGGAGCTTGGCAGCTGAAGGCAAGGTCCTCCCCTCCAGTGGGAGGTGGGATTGCTGGGGAGGTCAGAATTGTAGATATCTCGGAGAACTGTAGAGCTCGAATAAATTACAGAGGTGGAGAGGGGTGAGGCCTCGAAGGGATTTGCAAAAATTGAGGTAGTAAATCTAGAGCCAGTATAGGTTAATGAGACAAGGGGTAGTGGGGAACAGGACTTGGTGCAAGCTCAGATACAGGTAGCAGAGTCCTGAATGGCCTCAATTTTCTGAAGAATCAAAAATGAGAAGCCAGTCAGGAATGAATAAGTCTCGTAGTGACAGAGGCATGGATGAGATTAGTCAGGAATGGAGTTGTGCACAAAAGCAATTTGCCTTTCGACTGATGTGTGGGATTTCTCATTTATTTTTCATCCTCTTGGTATCTACTTTCCAATAGTTCAATTAAATGCAGCATTTTGCCAGATGGTAAATTGCTGGCCGTGAACAGCTGATTATAAATCTGTCGTGTGTTACAAAGTTAAGTCAGTGAAAATCATAGAATCCCTACAGTACAGCAGGAGACCATTTGGCCCGTCGAGTCTGCACCGACCACAATTCCACCTTGGCCCCATTCCCATAACCTTATGCATTTACCCTATTAGTCCCTCTAGCACTAAGGGGCAATTTTAGCATGGCAAATCCACCATAATTCGCACATCTTCGGACTGTGAGAGGAAACCCATGCAGACTCCACACAGACAGTGACCCAAGCCAGGAATCGAACCCAGGTCCGTGGCGCTGTGAGGCGGCGGCGCTAACCACTGCACTCGCTGTAATTTATTATAGTACGAAGAGGGAACGCAATAAACACAAAATTGTATTCTCTATTGTAAGTTTGTATGTTCAGCGTTGGCAAAGATTCAGAGCGTTGATGTGATTCAATCATTTCTCTGCAGTTGGCACCAGATGATGCCTGGCGATGCCCACATTGTAAAAATCTGCAGCAGGGGATGGTCAAGCTTAATCTGTGGACTTTGCCCGACATTCTGATAATTCACCTGAAACGGTTTCGACAGGTATTTCTTTGTTAAAATGGGGCTGTGACTTATTCAAACATTTTCTTTTTTGCAATGCCTTTGGTGTAAATGAACTGTCTTTAGCCATTGCATAAAAGTATGTTCTGGTTACATTTATACTACCTCGTGTAGTTTTTATTTTGATAAGGGTGAGCGGGAATGGTACCATTTGGCGCACCGATTTTATGGTGCCTTCGTTTTGGCGCTAATTCGTTAATACCTATTCATACAGGAACTGCCTAGTTAGTACTAATCACTTAGTTATTTGTTAATTCGTTAGTACCTAGTTAATATTAAGAGTATAGGAATTGCCTAGTTAGTACTAATCACCTAGTTATGTAAATAGTTAATGCTTTTCTTAAACCTTTTTCTTTATAATGTGAACATTTTTAAAATTAGTTGAGTCGAACCCATCTACAGAAATGGCTGAAAGTATTTTAAGTAACAAAGACAAACCAAAATTTTCTCACAATGGATATCTATCCATAGAAAAATTCAAAGGAACCAAGATGTATATTATGAACAATTGGTTGCTGGCCATGCTCCAAAACTAAAACTTCTTAAGTATGTGAAAGCCGACGAGCGCATTTTAAATGTTGTGCGCCAGTTTGATGAGAGGGAACCATTAGAATATTTGTGTGGTATAGCCTACAATTATGAAATACATTAAATTACTGAGTTTTAATTATTATTTTCTTTTTCTTTTACATAAATGTTTTATGCCAGAATAAAGGTTTCGTATTTTTATCATAGTTTAATTTAATCCATTTATTCCATGCTTTAATTTTAATTTTGGCGCCAAAACAATTAGCACCAGAACGGCGGTGCCATAACATCGGCGCCAAAACGGCGGCGCCAAAAAGCACCCGACTGGGGTGAGCAGTGCCCAATATAATCAAAGAATACCGCAACAGAATACGAGCTTGTTTTGCTGCATTTCCAGTACAGCATTGTGGATAATTCAGCTTAACTCAGCGAATAACACAGTCCCCATACTGAGTAAACATTACACTGCCCTCTCTTGAGGTAAAATTGTACCATGTGATGGTGACAGCGTGTTTTATATCATTATTTTAGCAAATATAAGCTGGTTTAGCACCTGGGAGGGATTTTCTGCCTTATTAGATACACTACTGTCGCAGAAATTATCATTACTTAACAGCAAGGACGTTGATTAAATAAAAAGCACGATTGGATCTGTCCTGGAGCCAATCTGATGATCTCTTATTATCCGTCTGTTGAACGTTTAATCATCTCATGTCATTAGTCTAGAACTCACCTGTCGTAGTCAACTACCAGACCAAAGCCAGATGTTATATTCTTGGGTGTCTACACTTCTGACATGAACATCTCAATGGTTCCTTCAGAATTGCTCGTGTACCGTGATGTTGATTGAGAATTTAGTGGGGTTAGCTGATGTAGTTTAGTGGTTTCTTTTCTGCAAACTGTGCAAGCAGCAACTGGTGATTGGCTCTGGTAAGTAACTGCCTTTGATCGAGGGATGAGTGTTAATGTTTTCTACATTCTTGTTTCTGAGCTTGTAGTTAATGCAGTTTTGCCATCACTAAAGTTCTTGTTGTTAGGGATATTTCAAATAAATTTTCCCGACAAGTATGGAAACGTTTCACATCCATAAAGGAAGCATAATTAATTACATGCACTTTGCTGAATTCCACAGGATGTGGAGTTAATATTGTTTGCGAAACTACTAACGCTTGTGATCCTATTGTGTTCCTACTTAGAATTCCTACAGTGCAGAAGGAGGCCATTTGGCCCATCAAGCCTGCACTGACCACAATCCTATTCAGGTCCTATCCACATAACCCCACTTATTTACCCTGCTAATCTCTCTGACACTAAGGGGCAGTTTATTATGGTCAATCGTTCTTTGAAGTCTGAGGGGAAACTGGAGTAGCCAGAGGAAACCCATGCAGGCAGGAAAAAAACATTTTAATTTGTGAATTTCACGTGAACAAAGGGACGAGCGGAGACTTTTTTTTTATTCCTCCCTGTGAATTATGAGCATTAAAACAAGAATGAGACTCAATAAGCCGTGAATGAAATTATGCCGATAATACTTCTGTTCATTTTCAGGGATTTTAGCACCATGTTAAATAAAGCATCGGAAGTTAACGTTGTACAACATTTCAATTTTTCAGATGGGAGAGAGAAGAACCAAACTTTCTACTTTGGTAAAATTTCCTCTGCTTGGCCTTGATATGACACCTCATGTAGCAAAAAGAACTCAGAGTGCTAAGAACTTTTTATCTCATTGGTCACCATGGCGGCGACCACGTACTCCTTCTGGGGGTAATCACGAAAACTATACATATGACTTGTATGCTGTGTGCAACCACCATGGAAGCATGCAAGGAGGTCACTATACAGGTAAGTCAGCAGTATTCCTTTACTTTATCATTGTATTCTGTTCATCCATCATCCCAGTAAACTCACTGGTTGTCTATGTATCAATTGATATAAGTTTAAAGTTTATTTATTAGTGTCATAAGCAACTTACATCAATACCGCAATGAAGTTACTCTGAAAATCCCCTAACTGCCACACTCTGGCACTTGTTCAGATACACTGAAGGAGAATTTAGCACAGCCAATGCATCTAACCAATACATCTTTTGGACTGTGGGACGAAATCCACGCAGACACAAGGAGAACATGCAAATTCCGCACAGAGAGTGACCCAAGTCAGGAATCCAACCTGAGTCCCTGGTGCTGTGAAGTGGCAGTGCTAACCACTGTGCTGAATGTTACGCTGAACATTCAGAAAATCTTTATAACTTGGCTGTTGTATAAAACATGCAAGTAAATTCAAATTTTCGATCTTTCAGATTGGGCAATCCTAAGTCGCCTCATCCTGTGTTTATCAGTAGTAACATTTTGTGCCTTAAACAGACCAGGCTTACTTCATTACATTCTGTCCCTGCAAAGTGGTTAGCACTGCTGCCTCGCAGTGCCTGGGATCCAGGTTCGGTCTCGGCCTCGGGTGACTGTCTGTGTAGAGTTTGCATGTTCTCCCCGTGTCTGCGTTGCTTTCGTCCAGGTGCTTCAGTTTGCACCCAGAGTCCAAAGGTATGCAAGTTAGTTGTATTGGCCATATTAAATTGCCCCTTCATGTACCAAGATGTGCAAGTTATGGGTACGAGCAGAGTAATTACATGGGGTCACGAGGATAAGGCCTGGATAAGATTCTGTGTTGGAGAGCCAGTGTAGACTGGATGAAACTTCTGATATGTAGTGATTCTAAAGTGAAAAGTCATCTAACTTATTGTTAGAAACCATATAGAAAATCCATTGACAATGCCCAACACCCTTTCATCCACTACACTTTCCAGATAACTTCATACCATCTGCACTTCATTAGCAATATTTTTTCAGAAACAACAGGAAAATTGATTATTTGCAATGCACAAAGAAAATGTATCTTATTTATATCAATTAGAATAATTATATCTTCTAATTGTCCTCATTAAACTTAGTTAAAACAAACAACATGTCTCAAGTCTAATCTTTAGATTTATAGTGAACAGTGTCACAAGAGATCTTCATGCATGAGGTAGACTTCTAACAGTTGTGTACATTTCTGTGTCACACTTTCATGTTTTCTTTGTTATCATTGTTTTATCACAGTTGTGACATGTGTAATATTTAAAGCTGTAACTGATTGCATTCTGCTTGATGGATTGAATAACCATTATATTTACCTGTAATTAGCCTACAACGTTTCCAGCTTTGGAGCAATTATTGCAGCTCTTAAACTCTGTTCCCGAAACTCCATTTCCTCATTCTATCTAGATAGCCTGACAACGGTGAACTAATTAAGCAATTAATAATTAATTAAATAGTTGTACAGCCTCAAGACACAATTTGGGCTTCGGTGATATTAAATGCATTTACAATTCATGGACTTTGGCTCTTGGACAGTCAACAATTAATTAAATACTGACAAATCTCCCCTGATATTGCTCACAATTTGTGAAAAATGTAATTAGAACTGGGGCATTGCACTAAGTAAGATTAACCTAAATGCTGACTAACGTGTATTCGAAGTAGCTCCCCGAGTGGACAGCACCATGAAAGGGATCCACTGTAAAAGGAATGGGGTCACAACACTTATAGGAGGGGGTCCACACAGCACTGGAGACAGATACGGAGACAGATCCCAGGATCCACCAAAGAGGGATTGTGGGATTGCAGGTATTAGGTAGAGTGGCCTTAGCATCGTGAGAATTGCATGGAATCTCAATAGTGCGGAAGAAGGCATTTCACTTCATAGAGGCTGACCTGATAATAATACCTGGCACTATTCATTTAACCCCACATATTTACCCTGCTAGTCCCCTGACACCAAGGAGTGATTCAGCATGGCGAATCATCCTAACCTGCACATCTTTGGGCTGTGGAAGGAAACTGGAGCACCGACAGGGAACCCACACCAATGTGGAGAGAACATGCAAACTCCACACAGACAGTCACCCAAGGTGGGAATTGAACCCGGGTCCTTGGCGCTGTGAGGCAGCAGTGCTAACCACAGTGCCATTATTCTTGGATCAGAGCACCCTAGGGATGTAAGCACTGTGGTGGAGTTCCAGGATCGAGGGCAGAAAGAGAGTTTGGGGTCAGGTATCTAGTGATCCAGTGGCACTGAGGAAGGAGTTTATGAGCACTGATGAGCTTTAGAATCTAATTTGCAGCTCCTTCCTGTGATCTGGAAATATTGGCAGAGCAGAAACGAAATAACCTTCTGAGATGAGAACCAGGGAAATGGGACCTAAACACCTACTGTAACTTCCAAGCCTTTAGGATGAACCTGGCCCTATTCAATTAAATTTTATTCCATTGTGCAAAAAAATACAAAGAAAAATAAACATACCAATGATCTCAATCTGCAACTTTCTTTTACTTTTTGATTCTCATGATAGAATGGTTACATTGTTTTAAATGTTTATTTATTAATTCACAAATAGGCTTATATTAATACTGCAATGAAGTTACTATGAAAATCATCTAGTCATTACAATCCGGCGCCTGTTTGGGTACACTGAAAGAGAATTTAGCACATCCAATGCACCTAACCAGCACATTTTTCAGACTGGGAGGAAACTCGAGCATCTGTCGGAAACCTCTGCATTAATATTGCAATGAAGTTACTATGAAACTCCCCTAGTCACCACAGTTGGGTACACTGAGGGAGAATTTAGCACATCCAATGTACCTAACCAGCACGTCTTTAGAACTGTGGGAGGAAAGCCATAAGAACTCAGTAAGAATTTAGCAACACCAATTATTAATCCAACCGATTTATTTGATAGTAAAATAGCGAGCTTTCAACACTCCCGTGTCTTCATCAGGCAAGTGCAGTGTTCTGGTCTGCAATAGCACACATCAGCACAGACAGTCAGAGATTGCTGATTAGAATGCGAATCCTTACATCTAACCTGCTATTCAAGTGTTAAAGTGGCTAACAATGTGTGTGAAGGGGATCCTGAGCATTGTTAGAGAGTTGTGTATTGAGGAAAGCCATGACAGGGGGAGAATGTGCAAACTCTGCGCAGACAGTGACCCAAACCAGGAATTGAACTCAGGTCCCCGGCACTGTGAGACAGCAATGCTGACCACTGTGCCACCCTACTCCATATTGTATGAATACATTGTTTATTATTTTTATTACCTTTCCACAACGTATTGGGTGGAATTTTCCTGTTCCACCCGCTGTGGGGATTGTAGCAGGCAGGACAGAAAATTTGATGGACCGTTTAAAGTTCCGTTGACTTTAGGTGGAAATTTCCGTTTTGGGGGCCTGCGTGGCCAGGACATCCTGCCTGTTGTCTTTTATACTCCAACTATGAAGGAAACATAAGGTAAAATACTAACGTTTAAATCTTTTGTTTCTTCAAACATAAATAGAATAGGGAATTATAACCTGGTTTGCATCCTATGATTTATATAAAACAATTCAAATAAATATATAAGTAACATTCACGCCACACAAGTGCCAGACAATTACCATTTCTGACGAGAGGCTCTAACCATCACACCTTGACATTGAATAGCATTATCATCACTGAATCTCCTATTATTAACATTCCTAGAGATTGCCATTGCCCAGAAATTGAATTGGATTAACCATATAAATACTGTGGCTACCAGGGCAGGCCAGAGGTTAGGAACCCTGCGCAGAGTAACTCGCCTCCTGATTCCCCCAAAGCCTACCTACCATCTACAAAGTGTAAGCTAGAAGTGTGATGGATCACCTTCCACTTACCTGGATGAGTGTAACTGCAGCAGTCAAGAGGCTTGACATCATCCAGGACAAAACTCACCAAGATTCTTTCAAATGCACTGTTCAAACCCATGACCACTACCACCTAGAAGGACAAGGGCAGCAAACACATGGAAAAATCACCTCCTGGATGTTCTCATCCAAGTCATTTGACATCCAAAAACATAATGTCTTTCCTTTACTGGTTCAAAATCCTGCAACTCTCTCCCAAACAGTACTGTGGGTGAACCTGCACTTCAGGGACTACAGTGGTTCAAGAAGGCACAGCACTTTTGAAAGGAAAATTAGGGGTGGCAATCAGTGCTGAGCTAGCAGCGATACTCATATCCCGTAAATTAAGTTCTAAAAAAAGGCATGTTACTGGCATACATTTTGGTAGTTTGATGTTTCTGACAGCAATGGGCTGACCTCAACGAAACTACCTTTCTGACTGAATATAATTAGTTTTAATGCTATCTGCTGATTCCTGTGTTAAATTGAAGAGATTTGTGCTTACAACAGTGGAAATCGCTGTTGTAGGCATAAAATCTACGTGTATTTATCACCTTATTCATCTAGTTAAAACAGTGTCTTGGGTACAAAAAAGGGATGCAATACTTCAGTTAAAGGCAGCCTTCTTTTCTGTTTTTGTTACCCGCCTCGATTAAAGGTTTCATTTTGTCATTAGTTATTCCTGCTGTTCATGTTAAATTCTATGCTCTTGTTAATGGTGTGATCAGTGCATTAACTTGTCCTTTTACCCAATTTGACAGAGGCAACCCTCAGCATAAAATAAAGTGTATTTTGTCTTCAGTTCATTTAGAATTGTGATCTGTTGAAATTCCCTTAGTTGATCCAAACTATCTTATTTTTTTACTATCAGGTCAAGTTCAAGGGGTTGAAAGGCCTACTCATAGAGTCATAGAGGTTTACAGCATGGAAACAGGCCCTTCAGCCCAAGTTGTCCATGCTGCCCTTTTTTAAACCCCTAAGCAAATCCCAATTGCCCATATTTGGCCCATATCCCTCTATACTCATTGTACCCATGTAACCCGTCTAAATGCTTTTTAAAAGGTAAAATTGTACCCGCCTTTACTGGTACCTCTGACAACGTGTTCCGGACACTCATTACCGTCCTGCTCTGTTTGTACGTTTGTTGAATTCTAATTAATTTCTGGTTCTAATCTGGTCATTTTCCTGCTATATAAATAACATTATTGAACAGTAAGTAGTCTCACAACACCAAGTTAAAGTCCAACATGTTTATTTGGTAGTACAAGATTTCAGAGCATTGCCCCTTCATCAGTTGAGTCAATGGTCTGAAAGCTTGTGCTACCGTATAAACCTATTGGACTTTAACCTGGTGTTGTGAAACTACCCAGGCCAACAGTGGCATCTCTACATCATCATGTTATTGAAATAAGCCTTTCCTGCTATACGAATTCGCAACAACTCGTGTGGAATTTTTGGACATTTCCAGTGAGAAAAACATGGAGAATCTTGCTGGCGCCATCACTGAGAAAGTTTGCTGTATTTTCACTCTCTTCAAGAATTTTTTTCCCCTAGAAGTTTCACACCGCGCCAGTGGTGGCCTGCCTCTGATTTACACGCCTTGCTATAACCCCATGTCAGCAATTAATGGGGCCCTACATTTAAACACCTCCCCCGCACTCATTGCAAGTCCAGACAGGGGAACGTCTGCTGCAAAGACAGCACCATTTCTTAAGGAGGGAGTTTTCAGCGGACTTCTTGTCGAGGTTGAGCAGAGATGTGAACTCCCCTACGCGTGATTGGGCAGATATCCTGCAAGCAAAGTTACCAATCCGACCTGGGAGATTGTGGCCATGATGAGGGTGCCAACTCACTCTGTAAGAGACAGAGAAAATCAATGATTTTCTTCATGCAGCTAGGGTAAGTCTGCCTCCACATGTCTTCTTTTAGTCCCTTAACACACCCACCACACCTCCATGGTGAGCTCACTCCCACCAAGCTCATGGGATCCCAGCACCTTCTCATAATTCCCCAGTAACTCCTCTGCCCATCACATCTGTACTCCCATTCACCTCCCACACATGCCAGACTTAATTTCCAACTAAACTAAAATCCCTACAGTGCAGAATCGGGCCATTTAGCCCATCGAGCCTGCACTGACAACAATTCCACGCAAGGCCCACCCTGTTTTTACCCTCATGTTTACCCTGCTAATCCCCCTGACGCTAAAGGACAACTTAGCATGGCCAATCAACCTAACCATCACATCTTTGGATAGTGGGAGGAAATCGGAGCATCTAGAGGAAACCCACGCAGACACGGGGAGAATGTGCAAACTCCACACAGACAGTGACCTGAGGCTGGAATCCAACCTGGGTCCCTGGTGCTGTGAGACAGCAGTGCTGTGAGGCAGCAGTGCTAACCACTGTGCCATTGTGTGCCTCCTGCGTTCACTCTCCCAAACTGTCTCAGCGCACGACAAACTCAAGTGGCCGCAGCCACTGGGGATGCAGACCCTAATCTCTGAGGAGGGAGCCTTTGAGCTGGCCGGTGAAGAGCGGGAATGAAGAGGGCAGCCTCAACACATCCAGCCATTGCACAAGCTTCACATGTGACCTTCATTCTACATCCATCAGTGTTCCCTGCCCCACACCAATGCCATCTCACTTTCCTTGCAGGTCAAATTAGCTCGGACCATCCTCTGGAGACCACAGAAGCCTTGAGAGTGATATCTTGGAGACTATCAGTGAAGAGGTGCCACAGCTGCCACCCACACCCTCCACCAGCACAGTTACTCACACCTCAGTGGATTCACTAAGTCAACGGCTCCTAGGACACTCACCGATGAACACCTCACAACTGGAGGAGACAGGGATGTCCCAGGAATCCGGGAGGAATGCTGGAGCCTGGACTCTGCAGAATGCTTGGCTGATCCCAAAGTTGCTGGAGCTGCAAAGTGGGGGTTGCGCGTCTCAGAAAGGGATGGCAGCATCCCTCTCCGAACTGCAAGGCCAACTGGAGGAGTCCCATTGCCTTCTGTCTGAGGAGATGGTGCCATCACTCCGACGCAGCTAGGCCAACACTATGAGGGTGGTAGCCACAGTGGAGACCTCAGTGCAGGATATGCCAGGCGATGTCCACACCATGCTTCAACTCATGAGCTCCATGGCTGAGGGCATGATGGGAATCCACAAGTGTCAGCACCAGGGGACAGTGGGGCTGCTGGACCTGACTCCAGCTGCCCTTCCATATCATGGAGAAACCCAGGGTCAACAAGCATGAGGATTAGCAAGGGCACCTGCAGATCCGGAGGTTTCCAGCACATCTGACATCCTCTCACCTGTGGCCGATACACTTCTGGCCTCCACACCGAGGATAGCACAACCACACCTTTGCTGCCCAAAAGTAGGCCCAGACCTTCAAGGTGAAGATCCTCCAAGGAACGCCCACCAAAATCACCTAGGGCAGCAAGGTATGGAAGGCAGCAGGCAGCCTCAACCTCAGCTGTGGATCTTGGGAGACACATAGATGTAGCAGGAGGATGAGGAAGAGAAAGAAATGCTAGTCACGTTGCGGGCATGGGTGAACTTTGGTATTGGTCGAGGTTAGTTACCAGTGTAATAAACATATTTCAAGTCACATGGTCCCCCATGGTTTGCCACCCCACTCAAGTCATTGTGGCAGGCTCTACCAACCCCCCTCAACATCAATACCTCTTCCTTCAGTTCTGAGAGGATGGTAGTGCAATGGTCCCTGCCACTCACATTGTGACGAGGCATTAGTGCCCGTTGAGCCTGGCACAACCAGGTGTGGGTGCTTAGTTTGCCTGATTCACTTAGCTGCAAGCAACTAGCTGTTTCAGTTAGTTACTCAGCTCATTTGACCAACGCCCAGGGTTGTTTATAGGAAAATGGAAATGGTTCTGATTGTAGATTAATCGCAACACTGGTGGATGTTGTTTGGGGAATTTATCTGAACAGAGATACTACAAAGGGTGGGATTTTGTGGCTCTGTTTGCCATTGGGATCATTTGGTCCCACTAAAGTCAAGAAGTCTTTGACCGGCTCATAGCATTCATTGCAGTGGGACCATCCGATTGGGAGGGAACCAGAAAATCCCAAACGTAGTGTTGGCCATCATTCTTGAATCTTTGGATTCAGTGTAGTATATTGAAGCTTGCTCTCTGTTGCACTCAGAGATTGCCAGCTAAGGAGGGATGGAATCCAGTTACCAATACGTTGCAAACCAGTGCTCAGAACCATCTTAGAATCATAGAATCCAACAGTGCAAAATGAGGCCATTCAGCCCATCAAGTGCAAGATGTGACATGTAAAAAGGGTTGAACATGAGCTCACAATAGGGTTCAGAAATTCAAGGCTGAAGAGTGTATGTATGATGTGAGAGCTTCAAGTTTTCAGCTGTTCAGATCACCAACAGTCCATCCTGGCCCCCCACGCTGACGCTATAGTTAAGAAAGCTCAGCAGTGCTCTTTTTCTGAGGAGGCCAATGAAATTTGGCAAGTCAGCTACAACTCTCACCAGCTTTTACAGAAGCAGCATAGAAAGAATTCTTTCTGGATGCATCACAGCTTGGCATGGCTTCTGTTCTTCCAAAGACCGCAAGAAGCTACAAAACGTTATGAACTAAGTCCAGTCCATCACTTAAAACAAGCCTCCTAGCTACTGACTCTGTCTACACTTCATGCTGCCTCGGAAAAGCAGATGCATAATCAAGGATATTCTCTCCTCCACTTTCTCCCGTCAGGAAAAAGATACAAAAGTCTGAGGACGCATACCAACCGACTCAAGAACAGCTTCTTCCCTGCTGCTGTCAGACTTTTGAATGGGCGTATCTTATACTAAGTTGATCTTTCTGTACACCCTAGCTATGCTGCATTCTGCACACTCTTTTCCTTCTCCATGTGTAGCACGCAAGAAACAATATTTTTCATTGTATACCAATACATGTGGCAATAATAAATCGAATCAAAAATCAGTGAGGAAAGAAGCCATTTGGCCCATTGAGTACAAGATATGCCAAGTGAAAAAAATTGAACAGGAGGAGGTCACAATAGAGTTCAGAAATTTAAGGTTGAAGAGTAAGTGTGTGGTTTGTCCGATTTTCCATTTAAGAAGGGTATTCTTTTCATGAAAATGTGTGGGTCACTTTCTAATATAATAAAGGTAAGTGATTTCTCAATTCCACAGTAAATCCAGCTGCCTGCTACTTAAACTAAACTGATGTTTCATGTATGAGTGATCACAACTTGATTGAAATCTTGTTAAGTTAAAACACATCAGAGCAGAATTTTGAACAGTGTCATGAACATTTCAAAAAGTACTGAAACTTCGCAAGTTCATATTGAGCTCATGGGAACATGAAATGATTCCTTGTACAGGAAGCTGCTGTTTACTTGCTGCCCGATTCAATCCACACCCAACAAACCACACCTTTTAAACTTGTTTCTGAATCTACGTCATGCAGTGTTTGCCAGGTTTTTTCTAAAACCGCATTCAGCAATAATAAAAAAGGGAGTATTTGTCAACCAGGAATTGTAAAACAGCATTGAGTGAATTTGTAACTTCTACACTGAAGAAGGCCATCGCCCTTTTTCCAAATGGTGGCCTGACCAGCATTAGAAATAAGCATTCTCCCACCCTCAACCCAACACGTGCACATGTATACACACGCGCGCACACACACGTACACAGCGCATACACGTGCATAAGCACGTACACACACAATCACGTGCCACCACGGAAGGATCGCTGCCAATCTCTCTCCCTTACTGCCCGCTTCCCTCATCCCTGCCGTTCTTCTCCCCAACTATCACACACAACTGGAACTGCCCCAGCCCCAAATGGAACTCCGATGAGGGACTATGACAGTGCCAAGCTGTGCCAAGGGGATGTCCCATTCCCCCCACCCAGGAGTAATGCACACCTCTGCACCCCCAGGAAGACCCCTCAATTGAATCTATCTTTTGTAAACCTCACCAGCGTGATGTGGTGTCTGTATGGTTTGAATATTCAGTGAGACGGGGTTGGGTGAGGGGGGTGTTGCTAACTATATTTAAATCTGTTAAAACCCATTAAAATTAGGTTCTTGCCTTTTATTGGGGGGTAAATCTTGTGATGTGACTGGCGAGTAGCATGAAAAATTAGGAAAATAATTCCTCTGGATTTTCTACCCGCCTCGCTGATCTCCCTGATGGCAAACGCAGGCTGAAATTCCTCCCCCCCACCCCGCCCCGCCTCATGTCTTCATTGTTGTTCCACAAAAGCTGCAATTATGATCTTCAGAGACTTTGCCCCCCGCAACTTCTGCAGTTGGCCGTTTCGTGGCTCTTGACCTACAACACCGTGATTAACCCTCTAACCAGCCTTATCACTCAATTGCTCGATGACAATTAGCATGATCAGTAACATCCACGTCACACGAATGAGAGAAGAAATACCAGCTGAAAGTCCAGCCACAAGATGAGTGGGGAAGTTGTGGAAATAAGAGCAAGCCATTCAGCCCCTCAAGCCTGTTCTGAGGTTCAATATGATCATGGCTGACCTCTATGTCAATGCCATAACGCTGTGGTCTCCTCAAACCCTTGAGGCCTTTGTAGTCTCCAAATGTATTTATTTTCTTCTTAAGTACATTCAGTGACTTGGCCTCCATAGCCTTCTTGCTCTGAATTGGTAGAATTCATTTGCTTGTGTTCTCAATAAAAATGGGTGTTGTGGACAATCTTAAGAGTGGATCCTTTGTGCCAAAAAAAGTTATTGTTTTGCTATATGTACTTTACGAAAACACAAAGTCTGTAAATACATTTTGAAATTAAAATCCCAAAGCTGCAGAATACTCAAAAGAAGTTTCAAAAACTGCTCTATGTCTATTGAGGAATGTATGTTAATGGCTATTTATATTTAAGCTAAATTTTAGAATCATAGAATCCCTACAGAATAGAAAGAGGCTATTTGGCTCTTTGAGGCTGCACCAACAACAATCCCACCCAGACCCCATCCCTGTAATCCCACATATTTACCCTGCTAATCCCCTAACACTAAGGGGCAATTTAGCATGGCCAGTCAGCCTAACCTGCACATCTTTGGACTGCGGGGGGAAACCCACGCAAACGCAGGGAGAACATGTAAACCCCAATCAGACAGTGACCCAAGACCAGAATTGAACCTGTGCCCCTGGCGCTGTGAGGCAGCAATGCTAACCACTGTGCCAGCCAATACTATGCAATTTGCAAATCTCTCCAACCAAAGCATTCCCCCGCTCTCAACTCAACAACCATGCACACACACACACACAGACACACACACTCACCACAATGGAAGGATCGCTGCCATTCCCTCTCCCTTACTGCCTCTTTCCCTCATGCCTGTAAATTCCCCCGTCCTTGCCCATTCTTCTCCCCTCCACTATCACACGTAACTGGAACTGCCCCTGCCTCCCACTCCCGACCCCAAATGGAGCCCTGATGAGGGACTGTGGCAGTGCCAACCTGTGCCAAGGAATAGAGCTGAGGACTGTCAGAGCATTGAACTCAGCCTGACCAGAGTTTGCATCTACTTAAAATTCATTTATTTTAGTCATAAAAGGTGCAGTTCCACATTAGCAACAGAATAGTATGATTTGTGCAACGTATTAAAAAAAGAACCACTGTTCAAAAATGTTAAGGAGAATGAGCAAACTCCACACAATGACACAAGGCCGGAATTGAACCTGGGTCTCTGGAGCTGAGAGGCAGCAGTGCTAACCATTGTGCCACTGTGTGACTCAATAAATTGCTGCATTCGCTCTGTTTAAGACAAATTAAACTCTGCAGTTATGCCTGGTACTTCACAATCTAAGGACATTTCTAACGACCAGGTTATGTTCCTGTAATACTTCCTAACCTTGAAGGCCCTGAACAAGAACAACTGGCCTTTCATTCCTGCATGTGGCAAACTGTTCTTGGAGGTTTTTAAATTTTTATGTTAGCTTTTCCTTCCTGTTGTTTTCTCTTGTAATCCAATCTTTCTTGCCCTCTCCATTTCTTTCTGTACTTAATTTAACACCCTTATTGGGTCAGTATTTCTCAAAAGTGACAAGACCTCAAACGATTTTACTCAGTTTTGTTAGACCATCAGCTCCATGTTCATTCAGTTAACACAGATCCCCCTACTTGCAACAAAAATGGCTTCAAGAACTCTCATTTTCAATTGATGAGCTCTATCACTGATGTATAGTGTAACTGGGCATATTGTTAACAGAGACAGTTCAGAAAATTCCAGCCATCTTGCCATGATATGCTGATTTTACTCTTTGTTTCTCAGCCTACTGCAGGAATTCTGTGGATGGGCAGTGGTATGATTATGATGACAGCAATGCAGAGTTGATTCCAGAAGGAGAGATCTGTACTCGTGGAGCATACATACTCTTTTACCAAAAACGCAACACCATTCCACCCTGGTCAGCCAACAGCTCTGTGGCAGGTATGTGGAATTTAAAAACTGCAGTTTATTATTGCAATGGTGTGTGATTTGGTGGTCAGCCCTCCATTGACAGATGATCTTATTGAAGCAGATAAGATTCTGAGTGGACTTGATGGGGTAGATGTTGAGGAGATGTCCCCCCATGAGGGGGAATCTAGAACCTGGGGGCAAAATATTTTCCAAATCAGCGGTCTCCCAAATAAGATGGAGGAGGAATTTCTCTTCTCTCAGAAAGATATTAATTTAGGAATTCTGCTCCCCAGCAAGCAGTGGAGGTTGAATATATTCAGGGCTGAGTTAGTCAGATTTCCGATCTACAAAGGGAGTCCAGGGTTATGGGCTGCAGCAGAAAAGTCCAATCAAATCCACAATCTGATCAGCTGTGATCCTGTTGAATGGCTGGGCAGGCTCGATTGGTCAAACGGCCTACGTTTCTTATCCTAAAGGAAGTGGAGAGGCAAGCAAGGTGGTAAGTGCAGAAAGAGAAACGGAGAGGGAAAGAAAGATTGGATTACAAGAGAAAATGGGAGGAAGGAAAAGGTAACATAAACATTTAAAAGCCTCCAAGGATAGTTTAATACATGCAGGAATGAATTGTTCTGCTTCAGGGCCTCCAAGGTTGAGAAGAATTGCAGGGACAAAATCTCATCATTCAAAGTGTTCTTAGATCACTAAGTACCTGGCATAACTGCAGAGAGTCTTATTTGTCTTAAACAGAGCAAATGCAGCAATTTATTAATTCGCAAGGAATGAATCTTCTACTTACACAAACCATACAGCAAATTGTCCAAACAGTTTGTCGTGGATCATAATTCACAGTGCATATCTTCCCCACCGTAGCCATGGGTTATTTCCACATTAATTTGCCTTACCTACACCCGAGGTTGTTCTAACTCCTGGGGAGGTTGTCAGAATTGAAACTTGTCATTATTCAGCTCATCTAGACTCGAAATGTTGGCTCTATTCCCCCTCCATAGATGCTGTCAGACCTGCTGGGATTTTCCACCATTTTGTGTTTTTGTTTCCAATTCCAGCATCTGCAGTATTTTGCTTTTATCTTATCGTTATCGTGGCTGGATGAGGATGCCCCAGCTATCCTTTTTGCCCCTTACTGATAAGTGTTCACTCTGCAACACCATTAAGAGAGTGTAAACATCTTTCTTTTCACTCTGCCTTTGCAGATGACTTGAAGTCGTTTTCTTTCATTTTACCAGAATGAGTACCACAAGTAGCCCAACCACAAGTAAAGCCCAACAACACTTTGATTGTTTCAATCAAGATATTAAATCTTGTAAACAGCCCACCCATTTTTTTTCCTAACAGAGAAAGGAGGTTTGGAAACTGGTTATTGTAAGTATTACTTCAGAAATTAAGATAGTGGTATTTAGTCTTATTTGTAGTGTATTCGGTGCAATAAATATTTAGTGAAAAGTGGGGATTGAAATATTGATAAGAAAATTTAAGCTGTTCACACATCACTTCAATCTACGTTTTACTGATTCTCAAAATCCTTTTGCAACACTATAATTCTTAACATTTTATTCAAATAAAAATGTCTTGTTTTCATTTTTCTCTTTTCTAAACATAATGTCAAAGAAATCATTTGAAGTACATGTCATTGTGTCAGATAGTATGGTGGCGCAGTTGTCAGCGCTACTGCCTCTCAGAGCCAGGGACCCAGGTTCGATTCCTGGTTTGGGTCATTGCCTGTGTGGTCTACATGTTCTCCCCATATCTGCGTGGGTTTCCACTGGGTGCTCAGCTTTCCTCCCACAGTCCGAAAGGCACGCTGTGTCGGAGAATTTAGCAACACCCTCAGTGTACCCAAATAAGTGCCGATGTGTGACAACAAGGAGATTTTCCCAGTAACTTCATTGGGCGGCAAGGTGGCATAGTGGTTGAAACTGCTGTCTCTTAGCGCCAGGGAACGTGGTTCAATTCCAATCTGGGGTCACTTTGTGTGGAGTTTGCATGTTCTCCCTGTGTCTGCTTGGGTTTTCTCCGGGTGCTCTTGTTTCCTTGCGCACTCCAAAGATGTGTGGGTTAGGTTGATTGGTCGTGCTAAATTGCCCCTTACTGTCAGGGAGACTAACAAAGTAAACGTGTGGATTTATAGGAATAGGGCCCGGGTAGGATTGTTCTCAGTGCAGAGGTGATGGGCTGAATGGCCTCCTGCACTAAGAGATCCTATGACTGAGGGATTTTCACAGCAACTTCATTGCAGTATCAATGTAGGCCTATTTGTGGCATAAATAAATAAACTTGTATTATATAAAGGAAAAGCATTTTCAATGTGTCGGTACATTTGATACATTTTAAACTGGAAACTGTTGATACACTAATTGTCATTTATTGTATGAAGTTGATAGATCTGTTGCCATTTGTCATCCTGAAACTTGATTACAGGTACAGATAAAGCCAGCAGTTGTACGCACCTCTTGCCTTCGTTGGGCTGTTTTTGGTTTTCGAGAAAAAAAAACACACACAGGCAGCTGTTTTTACACTTTTTTTACCATTGAGTGAAGTGGGGTTTTTTTCACAAATACACCTTGTTTTACATAACAGAAAATGCAGTACCCAGTTTGAGATTCAGCGATTTCAGGTTCTATGAGTACTTAGGTCAGGATATCGGAGATCTTGGATGCTGCCTATTCTGCAGAATTTTCTGGCTTTGTTTCAGATTTTCAACAGCTGCAATATAATAAAATCAAAGTATCTCTACAGTTCAGAAGGAGGTCATTTGCCCATCGAGCCTGTACCGACCACAATCCCACCTAGGCCCTATGCCCGTAACCCTACCAATCCTCTTGACACTAATGGGCAGTTTAGTATGGCCGACCCAGCTAACCCTATGTGGGACTGTGGGAGGAAACCGGAGCACCTGGAGAAAACACACGCAGACACGGGGCGAACGTGCAAACTCCACACAGTGACCTGAGGCTGAGATTCAACCCGGCTCCCTGGCACTGTGAGGCAGCAGTGTTAACCACTGTACCACCATGCCACTTTTGAGCTTTAGTTCGTACCTGCTGACTTCCTGGCAATGAAGTAGTGAAAAATTGTTTGCCCGCTATGCTGTAATTGTCTCTTTTGTCAGATAGATAAATCGTCAGATTGAAACTGTCCCCCCCACCCCCGTTCTCATTAGCAAAATGAGGTCAGAGTAAAAGCAAAAGAACATTTCAATGAATTGCTTTCCAGTCCTAAAAACAATAGATTTTAACTGTCTCCACTTGATGGAAACAAGGTTGGTTGTAGGGTGTTTATGAGTGGGTGGGTGGGTGGGGGGAGGCGGGGGGTAAGAGGTAGGTAGGATCCTGAGCAGGCTGCCCCCCCCCCCCTCCACACCCATCAATCATAGCCTGACAGGAGCTGGATTTTTCCCAGGAGCTCGGAAGATAGTTTTTAAGTTTAAAGTTAACTTATTAGTGTCACAAGTAGGCTTACATTAACGATGCAGTGAGGTTAGTGGGAAAATCCTCTCGTCGTCACATTCTGGCGCCTGTTTGGGTACGCTGAGGGAGAATTTTGCACAGCCAATGCACCTAACCAGCACGTCTTTCAGACTGTGGGAGGAAACTGGAGCATCCAGAGGAAACCCAAGCAGTCACAGGGAGAACGTGCAGACTCTGCACATGCAGTGACCCAAGCGGGGAATCGAACCTGGGTCCCTGGTGCTATGAGGCAGCAGTGCTAACAACTGTGCCAACCTGAGTTTAAAATGTACTTTTGGACAAAAGGAGTAGGAAGGCTTTGGGCTGCCTTTGAACAGGTTTATCCGCCTGCCCTTCCGCCGTCCTCCCTTTCACAGTCCAAGCTTTGACATTGAATTAAATGCAAATGGCTATCCCCATAGATCCCCACATGATCAATCTAACCAGCTGACAAGTGAGAGACATTTTCTTTAAAGATGGCTCTGCCATTAAGATTTTAAGGGCATTTAGGCCCCCAGCTTGCTTGGTTCTTTGACCCACAGAGCCTCCCCATTATTATCAGGATCATGAACTTTGTGAGAACTCCTGCGATCGTGACTGGCTGCCATAGTGAGTCACTGAATACAATATGGATAATCTGGTATGTTGTGCTTTTTTTTAAAATCAGTCATGAACAATGGGGACTGAATGAAACATCAGCTTTGGCCTTTATGAAGATCAAGTTGGTATAATTTGCTTAGGGAGATTGGAAAACTGAAGAACAAAGTTTTTGAAAAAATCCTTTTCCAACAAGTGCAGCAACTAACAATTTATTTAGTTTTGGCCAAGAACATTAAACCCAAGAGTTTGGAAAAGTAGCACTAACTGTAAATGCAGTTGACTTAATTGTTCTGTTTAAGCGATATTATCATCAGTTTTGTAATTCCCAGATGGAAGCAGGCATGAAATAATTTAAGACTGTAAAAGGTGATTATAATCTAATAACCATCTGGGTTTTATTGAATTCTTTGGTTTTGTGCAGGTTCCACAAGTTCATCAATCTCCGACCATTGGCTTAATCGGCTCACTGGAGATAGCAAACGAGGCAGCTTGGCATCCCGTATGTCCACAAATTGCACATCCCTCCCTTCATCTCCGGATTCTCCTGTCTTCCCTGATCCTCCGATAAAGGATAAAAATGGTACGGCTTGTTGCAAAAAATTAATCTTGAGACATTACTGGCACCTTGTCGTTTGGCGTTCTTGGACATGTTTAATAATTTTGAAATACGTTGTGGGTAACTTGAAATGTTCTGCTACCAACAGTCATGATGTGGAGATGTAGGCATTGGACTGAAGTGAACACAGTAAGAAGTCTCACAATACCAGGTTAAGCATCTGAGCAGAGCTCTGAGAGTTCATGATTCCAAATAAACCTGTTGGACTTTAACCTGCTACCAGCAGTATAGAGAAGGAGCTTAGACCCTGATGCTTCTGGGTTGAATGGCTGTGCATTTTGCTATAATCACCAAGATCAACACTGTCAATCAGATTGTCTGTTTCCTTCCAAAGATTTCAAATGCTAGATCAATAGCTGATAATACGTTGGCCCAGTACATCCGATCTCTGGAGTGGTGAACTCTGGAGGTCTCCCAGAGATGTACCCTCTGAAAGTCCCCACAGAAAGAATGCCCAGGAATTGTTCAGGAAGTTCAAAACTCTGGTGGGCAATTAACCCTCCACTGGGAACCATCCAATACCCGGATTTCAAACAGAAACTTTGGGTGTTCTAACTCTCTGAGTAGAATAACCTACCTAGGAAAATTTAGAAGAATTAAAACTAATTCCAATCCCTGGATAACTATATTACTGATCCCCTCTCACCCCCTCTCCCGCCTGATCCCCATTAGCCGTCCTGACTTGCCCACGCATATCTGGATCCCTTAACCATATCTCCCAGCTAGCACCCCATCCCCCCATTCCACCAGCTACCCACTCAGCCCCATGCAACACCTTCAGTTACCCTACTGATCACTAGACTACCCTGCACATTCCTCAACTACTCTCCCAACTCTTTGAATATCCCCCTACATCCCCGGCTGCCCTCCCATCTCCGCCAACTACTCCTGACTACTCTCCCCATCTCTTACTACCCCCTCACAACTGATACCAGACATACCTGACCCCACCCTACCCACTTCACACACACTGAGCTACTGCATGGCTGCTCAAGGTGGCAGGTGTTGCGAAACATTGTAACGGCAGTTAGAGCTGTTAAAGAGGGTGCCTTTCCCCTGATGTTTCTGCACTCGACTGAAGGATTCAGGAATCTGGAGCAGTGCACTTTTCTCTCCTGACCTGAGTCCGAAGGTCAAGCGAGAAATGTGCAGCTCCATTTTTCAAAGCAGAGAGGAATATTAACCCGATGGTGATTGCTACCCACTATGGATGTGCAGGTTAGATGGATTGGCCATGGTAAATTGCCTCTTGTCAGCGGGATAGGTAAAGTAAATACGTGGAATTATGGGCTTAGGGCCTGAGTAGGATTGTTGTCGATTTGGGCTTGATGGGCTGAATGGCTTCCTTCTGCGTTGTAGGGATTCTATGATTCTTCTCTGTTCTGGGCCCTTATTCATTTTCATAAATTTAACAAGGAGGAGCTGGAAAAGAAGATGAAATTGGTTTGGCATCATTTAGAGTGTAGCACCCTCATTTATGAAACTTAATATGAATTGCAATCTCAAATTATACCTGTTGAAAAGGCCAACTTGGGGTAAAGGGCACAGACTGATTTATATTACTGAGCACTGACGGTAGCGTCCACTTCAGAATCCAGTTGTTAACCAATCAGTGTTCTTCACATGCCGTATGAATTGTTGTTCTCTTTACAATTGGTATTTCTGTGAATCTGCCCTGCAGAGTGCAAGTCAAAGTATTTGATAGCCTATCTCTCTCTTTTCAGCTCAAACTGATGATCTGTTCTTCCTCCTAGGTGGTTTTGAAATTCGACCATTTGTGCGAGGTATCCAAGGCAGAAGTATTAGTATGAAGGGCTCAGCTGCACCGGCTGTGCCTAAAGATACAACTGTAAAAAATGCAACTTTACGTTGGTCACTGGGAGCCAAAGACCGGCCAAAACTGATTCAGGGTGCGCTGGTGGAATATTTGGAATCTGGCCGTAGGCCAAAGTGCACAAAGGAGTCCATTGTACCAATAATGACTGGCACCACCGACTCTGACTCTGTTCCATCAACGGAGAGACCAAAGCAGCCCAGTTTAGATTGCCGGGTTGATTGTGCGAAACAGGCATTGACAGGACCATCTGTAGACCAAAGTATAATTCCCACTGGAAATAGGAATGGAGATGCATCTCTTGAGAGGTCACACGATTCTTTAAATGCCCTCCGTAGCAACCACAGCAAAGAGAATTCCACGGATGAAAAGACGAATACGCTGAGGAGGAGTGGAAAGCAAAGAGGCACTGGTACTTTGCAGAGAAAGTCATCTAAAATGGCAGCTGAGAAATCTGAAGGGGGGAGAGGTCCGTCACTCATCAAAGTAGAAGAATCTGGACAACAAAGAGAAGACAGAGCGTGTAATAGCAGCAGCGGACATGGGATTGGCTCTATGAGCAGCTTGGCACTGAGTGATACTTTGAAGAGAAGGAAAGGACATCATGGTAGCAAGAAGCTGGAGAAGTCTCTCTCCTTAAGAAGTACCGATCTTGAGCCAATGTTGTCGCCAAGTCTTCGAGAGGCAGACAAAGGTAGTAAAGCAGAAGAAACTAAACTGAACGAGAGGAAGTTTACATTTCTGAAAGCTAACCTCTTGAAGAAGGACTCGAAGAAACAAAGCGAATTGGAGAAATGTTGGACTGCCGAGAATGTCAATGTACTTTCGAGTGTGTCTCTCTCCAATGGGGCTTTGAATGGTAAGCACAGAGTAGAGCCTGTAAGTGAGAGTAGGACAAAAGCCAGCGTGAATGGAGCCCGAAGTTCTGCCAAATACAGAGAGGGATTAAATAATGGCAGGATAAACATGGCAGGAGAAGAAATTAGACGATCACAGAGTTCATCCAATATAATGGTCAAGGATGAGTTGACTTTGAAGCGGTCAACATCACTGCAGAAGCCTGGTGCGATGCCCCAACAGGCCAGGAATCTAAACGCAGAAAGATACAGTACATTGCAGAGGATGCGATACAGCACTTCCTCATTAGGAAGGAAAAAACTGGTGCCTGAATCAAGTTTTTAAAAGATATCATACCTGTAGATGGATTGAACACATGAAGTAGTTTTATAATTAGCTGCACTATTTTTTCTGTTACCTGTTTTGCATTCTTCAATTAATAGCCAATATTTGTAAATAACATTTGAAGTTTTACAGATATCTAAGGACAAACATCAGATATATAGATTTGCTAACTTTGTGTGTTTTAAGAGCTCATAACTTTCCTTTTAAAAAAGCAATTGGTTCATTTAATCCATATGCAATAAGTCGGGGAAACCCAAAAAATAATGTTAGAAGCCTATATGTGTCTCGTTAATGAATTTTAATCACTGCTTTGTTATAAAAGGATACTTTTGTAAAACAGAAATTTGTATTGTCAATAAGTTTTCACGGTGTAACCAAAAAAAGTTAATATTTACAGGAAAAGATGTACAGTCATTTTTTTGCCTAAAATCAAATGTCAGCTGTTAACATCTGTTCTGTATTAAATTATCATTTATGTAAGGGAACATGCCACCAGCTTTCATATTGATTAAAAACACTTTTCAGTACCTCCCACTTGTTGTTTTAAACAAAATGGCTTTTTTGATCAGGAAATGGAGCCAACAGTTGCTCGGGACAGCGACACTTTCTGTTCTCTGCAGTTTTGATTTTTTTTTGTGGTTGTGATCAGTGTTCAGAGGCCACAGTTCCATGGAACTGGCCTAGTGTTTGATACCATGTCCAAAATAGCCATTTTTCTTCATAAAATCATAGAATCCCGACAGCGCTGAAATAGACCATTCGGCACCTCGAGTCTGCACCAACCATAATCTTACCCAGGTACTAACCCTGTAAGCCCATGTTTTTACTCTGCAACTCTGCCTGACACTTAAGGGGCAATTTAACACGGCCAATCCACCTAACCTGCACATCTTCGGACTGTGGGATGCAACTGGAGCTCCCGGAAGAAACCCATGCAGACACGGGGAGAATGTGCAAAGTTCAAACAGTGACCTAAGCTGGGAATTGAACCCACGTCCTTGGCACCGTGAGACAACAGTGCTAACCACTGAGCCACTGTGCTGCCCAACGGCACAGACGTCAGTCAGTTATCCAGTTAGATAGACTTGTGTAGGTCTTGGAAAAGTATTCAACTTTAGAGACATCATCAAGGAGTCAGCCAACCCCGTTACAGCTGATGATTGAAGCCAGTACCTCCTTGGTTCCATTTTGGACTCTGCATACACCAGCTGGATCACCAGGGAGCACTCGGTTATCAACTTGAATCAGAAAGCAACGTGAGTACGATTTCAATCTTGACGTTGAAGCAAATCACCGATAGTTGTCAGAAAGTACCTTGTTTTGCAATATTGCATTTTATCATTCAAGGTTGCTAGTGACATGGATGACAATAATGCACCCTTCAACATCCCTTTGTGATGTGACATACAAATGCTTGGTCATGGTTGAGTTGTTCAAACCAACGATTCAATCATGGCCATCTTTACAGTCCTGTCAAATAATCTAAAAAAAATGAACGAGGTGCGATATATCCAGCACTGTTTTCACCTCTGAATCAGATAATTGAACATGGAAGGTTGAGAACATACAGCAAACCCTCTAGAAGTTTGATAAATTAGAGAAAAAACCAGGATGGAGAATTTAAGCAAATTGAAAATAAAAATTCAGGAGGAGCACTTTTGATGCATAAAGTGCCAGATCTATGTAAGATAAATCACATTGCTTGTCCCAACACCTTGTTCTGTTCACATCACTGAACAATGATTTTTTTTTGTCTGTTCGAAGATTATTGCTGAGCCTTTTCCCATCTCTCTTTCTGACACTGCATTTCAGATCATAACTCAGCTAGTAAAGAAATTTCTCCTCCACTTTTAATCTTTGCAGTCTGATCTGGAATGTCAATCTAATTCAAACAGGGAGGGCTGAAATCACACAATGCTTTGGCCTCAACTACATTCTGCAGTAGGGAATTCCACACACATTCACTGCTCTCTAGCGAAAAAATATTTCCTTAGCTCATCTCTAAAAGGATCACCCCTTATCCTTAAACCATGACCCTTATTCTGGACTCCCCTACCAGTGAAAACATTGAGGGTGATTCTCCCAAAAATGCTGAATTGGTGGGAAATCTGCTCCAGATCCTGACTGTTTTGTCAGTTCAGCTTCTCGCCCGAATCTCTGCACTCGGTGCGCCGCAAAGGTCCCAATCACAGATCTCAAAAACCGCAGATGGCAGGAGTGGGAGGTGGGGGTGCTATTCACGCTGGAGTTTGATAGTTCTGGAATTCTGCCCTGATCTCTCAGATTCACCGTTTGCTGGTCAGTTCAATCGCTGGCCAGACCCGGATCCCCAAAGTACTGCTTCCACAGCCAGGCCCACAGCCCAATCGCGGCCCCACAACAATTCCAGGCGAGACCTGACTTCCCCTCCCTGGTCCCAGAGTGCCCGATGCCCCCCTCACCCTGGCAGACACCCCTTCCATACCTGGGTCAGACTCCTCCAGCACACCACCACCCTCCCCAACCCAGCCTGCCCTAATTGTGCCCTCTGTCCATCCCAGACTGGATCCCAGTGCAGAGTGGCAATGGGAGAGACACCCCACCCCCCGCCACCCCCACCACCGATTGCTCCGAGACCCCACCCATAATAGGTCCCACCCCCTTCGCACTGCCTGATGCCCGATGGGCAGTGCTAAGATGCTCCCTGGGCATGGGCAGTTTGCTCCTTGTCACTATCAAGGGGAACAAGCTGGCACTGCCAGGGTGCCCATTGCCTGGGGCACCACTCCCCCTCTTCATTCTGGCGGGTTCTCTCGTTAGTTCCCTAAATATCGGGAGCTAGTCTGAACCATGCTGGAATGAAATACTCCTGGCAGGATAGGACATTCAATTGGGACCAGTAAGTTCCCAATAATTATATTTAAAATACATTTAAAATATATTACAAAAAGATTGAAATGATTTACTGTCTTCCTGCGGTTTCCAGCATGGTTTGATCTCTGACTGTTCTCGGGCTCTGAGAGATGCAAATCCCAGAATAAGACCAGCGACACGCATCTCCCACCCCAACTCAGCAAAGTTACATGTTGGAATAGGAGAATCACGGCCATTCTCTCTGAATCTACCCTGTCTAATCTTGTTCAAATTTTGTGAGTTTCTATGAATCCACTCTCACTCTTCTAAACTCCAAGACAATGCGCGATAGAAAGCTAGAGAGTATCAACACAAGCATGCAAATGGGTTTATTTTTTGGGGTGTGGAGACAATCCATGGAAGCTTTTCCTTGTGGTTGGCACCAGTAAAAACCGTCAGAAAGAAACGTGAATTGTTCTGCGTTGCACTTGTATTGATCCTTGTACCTGTGCTGATGCTCCTTAACTTTCTATTTGTGCATCCTCTGGACCTGTCATGCTTTCACTAACTGCAAGTTAAATATCATGTGAGGCCAAAGCAAATCATTCAGTTGAATTGAAATAAATTACCATATGAGGGTTATTAAGAAAAGTTCAAAGGATGGACTGTGCGAATTCACATTGGATTATCCAGTAGTAGAAAAAACCTGGAACCCTAACTAATCCCCCGACACTAAGCAGCAATTCACCTAATCCACCTAATCTGCACATCTTTCAAACTGTGGAAGGAAACTGGAACACCCTGAGGAAACCCATGCAGATACAGGGAGAATGTACAAAACTCCACACACAGACAGTGACCCAAACCAGGAATCGAACCTGGTTGTCTGTTGCTGTGAGGCAGCAGTGTTAACCACACTGTGCCACTTTGCCACCCAGTGGCAATTTAATAGCTTCATGGTCACTTTGACTGATACCAGAGGTTTGTTTTCTAAAATTCTTAAGCTGAATTTAAATTTTCAAATGGTCATGGTTAGAATGGATTTGCATTTTTGGATTTAATAGTTAAGGCCTCTGAATTACTAGTCCAATAACATGAACTATCTGACCTCTCCTATAACAGTATATAAAGGTCAGGCACATTTGTGGTCTTGTAAGCCTATTAAATGTGCCCACGATTAAAATGTAGTTAGTGTATTCAAATAGTGGATCAGTGTAATGGCAGCAAGAGCTCCAGTTGTATTGACTGGTATTCTATTAGGCAATAAGTAAAATTATGAAATTCTAACCAGTTCAATTAATAAGGAGAAAATTATCACTGAGAGTGGCACAGTGGAAAGCATTGCTGCTTCAATGCCAGGGACCCGGGTTCAATTCTGCCATTGTGTGACACTCTGTGTGGAGTTTGCACATTCTCCCTTTGTCTGCGTGGGTTTTCCCCCACAGTCCAAAGATGTGTAGGTTAGGTCAAATGGCCATGCTAATTTGCCCCTTTGTATCTCAAGATATATAAGTTAGGAGGGATTAGCAGGGTAAATATGTAGGGTTACGGGGATATTGCATGGATGGGATGCTCTGTTGGAGAGTTGCTGCAGACTTGCCTTCTGTACTGTAGGGATTCTATAATTAAAGAGTCAATTTTCTGCCAAATCCGTGAGTTGCCTATTGTAGATGCTGACACTGTAATAGAGATTTCACAAACTGGTGGTTTTGCATGATTTTAGGTTCTAAAGGTAGCAAAAAATGTCTATGCGCTGAGCAGAGCCAAGAGCTGAGGGGAAAGTCTGAACTGTAGCATTGATGACAATCTGTTTCGAACATTTGGTTCTCATCAAAGTTAATGCAACAATTTCTTTCATCACACGGAGTCCCTTTCAGAAGTACACCTGATGTGAGTTGTATTTTGTCTGTAGACATTTATTATACCAAAGAGAGGATTGGAATTTTGACAAATGTACAACATGACTTCGACGTTGTGTTTCCTAACTCTTCAGTTTCAGCCCAAAAAGACTGACTCAGAAACAGCAAATAATCTTGGTCAGCAATTTTAAAGTTTTGTCTGCAGTTAAACAGGATTCTTTTAAACACCTTTTGCAATTTCTCCCATTAAGAACATGTTGATGCTTATGAATATAATGTTTTTACAGTGCATGCAACCCACTATCTGAAATTAGCTGCATGGGTTAGGCAGAGTATACAGTAGACGGGTATTGTGGTTACAGGAATCCAGTGGTTCCAAATTCAAATCATGCCATGGCAAATTGTAGATTGGAATTTAATAAATCTGCCAATTTGTGTGATAGCGTCACACCATTATCACGAAAGCTTGCTTCCTGTTTTTCCAAAAAAGTCAATTCCCAGTACAGGCTCATCTTTTCATCTTCCTGCCCATTATCCTAAAAGTTTTGAGTTTATATTTTATTCATTTATAGGATTTGTTGGTCCAGCATTTGTATTCTATTCCTACCTGTCCTCCGTTTGAGAGGGCATTTGAGAGTCAACCCACAGATATGATGGAAGACCCAAAGTTCTTGTTTCCTGATTACTTAATTGGTCCTGTAGAGGTAATGCAACTCCTGTCTATGTTTGGAGTAATATCATCTCGTTGGTCTTTGCTAATTTTTTTTTAGTTGCTCATGAGACATGGGCATCACTGGCTGGCCAGCATTTATTGCCCACCCATAGTTGCCTCAGGGTAGTTTAGAATCAACCACAGAGTTGTGGCTCTGGAGTGATGTGTACACCAGTTCAAGTAAGGAAGGCAGATTTCCCTCCCTATTAGGAAATTAGTGAACCAGATGGGTCTTTCCAACAATCGACAATGATTTTGTGGTCATCAGTAAAAAATGCTGAATTCCAGGTTTTTTTTATTGAATTCAAATTCCACCATCTGCCGTGGTGGGATTTGAATCCAGGTCCCCAGAACATTAGGATTAATAGTCTAACGATAATACCAGTAGGTTGTTGCCTCCTGTACTGTTATTGTCATTCAGCAACTATCTCTAGCCTCCTCAGAGATAGACCACTCCTCTCACAGCTTAATTTTCCAGACTTCAAAGCAAGCTTCAGCCTCAATCATAAGTTTAACCCTGCTCACTATTGGATAACTCCACTCTCTTCCCCTCTCAACACCCATATGCTTCGAACCAGAACTTGGCCAATGGCCATGACTTGTCATTTCCCTAATATGGACTTGTCAAACCTAGAAATAACAAAGGGAATGATAGCCTGAGATTAGGTTCTAGCTTCATCCTCCCCACGCATCCATGACATTCCCTTCAACTGAGATCTGTTCCCTCCATCTTAATTCACAATACCTGTACGCATAAAGCTCAGTGCTTTCCATAAAGCCTTGGTGTGATCTCTCGACTTGTCTACATAGTTCACCCTAATTGTGTTGTTGGTGTAACAGTGATTTGTTCTTTAAGCCACCTTAGGACTCTATAATCACAAGATCAGTGTTAGGGTTTTTGACCTGTCCAAGCTGGAAGAATGCATAACAACAATTTATTTCATCTGAAAATAACGGAAATTAAATGTTTCCCCTGATGATTGACTGATGCCTCCAGCAAATATTTAAGCAAAAGAGCTATTTCTGTCTTTCAGCTGTTCCAATGAAGTTGAGTGGAAAGGTTAATAAGGAAGTGGTTCTTATTTGCAGAGTACTGGATTCATAACCCAGAAGACTGTTGATTTCAATCCAGAGATCTCGCATTTGAATTCCCTTACTTAATTTGCTTTGCTATTTCGTAGCCAGGCTGTTGGAGAAAAAGCTAAACCTTGCCAAACCAATTTCCTTTCTATCTCTTTCCCACCCAGCCTGTGCCATCTGCTCAAGATGTTCTGATCAAATGGAGAAAGTGTGTTGAAGAAAGAAATGGTAAGAGGAAAAGAGAGAAAGGGAGGGGAAATGGCACAAAGGGCCTTCACTGCTGTTATATCCTATATGGGACCTGAATTTTAGTGATTGTCTTTGGGATTTGTTACAATCAAGTGTAGATAAAACATGCTGATGATCTTTTTGTTACAGTGAACATGACAGAATGAAACTGCTAGACATAACTTGTTTGCCAGGAGAAATTGGTCCACAGCACGAGGAGGCTTTCAATTTGCAGACTGGTTCTATATTGAGGAAGATTCCAACATAGCAACTAGCCTGTTGTGTACTTAATCTGAGGGTACTTGGCGCTTATATGGACAAAATAAATCGGAGCAATATTCATTCTGGCAGTACAGTTACTATCAGATGGTAGATTTAATAAAATGTTTAGATTTTTGCTCATTTATGTAATGTGTAACATTCATCATGTAACTAAGTTTAATATTCCTGAGTACAAATCAGTTACAATCAAAATAGAGACCAGTTCAATCTCAGATAAAGTATGCACAGGAAGTTCATGTCTAGACAGATACCTACTGTTGAAAGTTCAATTTGGGGGTAAACCAAAGTTAAGATGAATATGTTAAAACTGTTTAGGAGCATAATATAATTTTGTTTCTCATAGATTGTAATCTTTAGAATAGAAATCTATTTCATCCTCCTTTTCACTGCGCATGAGACCTTTTATCTACAGATAAGGATCTATGTTCCACTGCAGCAGGACATGTCCTATTAGTTGGGCTTGTTTTTTTTAATTCATTCACAGGATGTGGGCATTGCTGGCTGGGCCAGCATTTATTGCCCATCCCTGAGGGCATTTAAGAGTCAACCATATTGCCATGGCTCTAGAGTCACATTTAGGCCAGATCAGGTGAGGATGGCAGATTTCCTCCTCTAAAGGACATTAGTGAACCAGGTGAGTTTTTCCCTACAATTGACATGTTTTCATGGTCATCATTAGACTTTTAATTCCAGATTTTTTGGTGAATTCAAATTTCATCATCTGCCATGGTATGATTTGAACCGGGGTCTCCAGAGAATTACACTGGGTCTCTGGAGTACTCGTCCAGCAACATTGCCACTGCGGCACTGCCTCCCCACTGCAATATTCGTGCACATTGAAGTTTTGAATATTATTGCTGCCAGGCTTGCTGAAAATATGAGTTGTTGACAGTGTAGTAAGGATAAGTGGACATCTGGGGCCTTGTAGAATGACTGGGCTAACGGTGTCTCTTCTTAACCAGAATGTTTCAGGATTTTGAAATACGCAGAGGAAGGGTTATGAGGGATGGAAAATTAGAATGAAAGAAATTTTGTGAACGAACAGAGCTTGCTGCTGAGCTGTCAAAAAGTTGCTTCTTAGCAGCTCCCGAGCTTGGATTTCCTCATTTCCCACAGCAATTTCCTGGCATCTGCGCACAGATTGGCACCATCCACTAAAGGAACAGCAAGGCAGACTGATCAGCCAATCAGGTTGAAGAATTCTCATTGACAGCAAAGCAGGAAGTAAATAAAGGAAATGTAAATCACATTTAAATTTACAGAAAGTGAAACATAGATTGGGGCAACCAGATGGGGGTGAATGGAAGAAATGTAAATATCAGAAAAAAAGCTTATAAAATTTGGGTTCAGCAATAATTATAACTCAGTACACTGTTTAAAAACTCAGTTATTCCCACTTGAACACATTAATATTTTCATTTTTTTTTTAGTGATAATACTGAATTATTGGTAGAAGTTCATGCCAAAGCAGTGATTCATAATGAAGACTATAATAGTGCTACAGAGCAACAGAGATCAGGAATGGCAACTTTTGGATTCCTGAGTTTAACTCTCCCTGCAATACCTTGCTATTTAATTTAGAGATGACAAAGGGTGCTGGCATTACAACCATAAATTCCCACCCAATGTTAAATCTGGTACTGAAAAGAGTTATAAAGACTCGGGGGAAAAAGGTTATAAGAGTTTAAGGAATAGGTGCAGGGATAGGCCATGCAACCCAATGAGTCTGCGCTGCCATCCAGTAAGATTATAGCTGGTCTGAACTTAGCTTCAATTCCATTTTTCTTCCAATTCCCCTTTGAATCCTGAACCATCATTTTGTTTGGTTTTGGAAGAGGTTTAGCAGCTTCCTGCCACTAAACTGCTTCAGTTATCCATGCAAGATATAACCAGGCTTGCCTGCACTCAGTGCTTAGGTTTCACTCCCCTATAATATCTCTCACAGGCCTGAATATATTCAATGATGCAGCCTCCACTTCTCTCTGGAGTGGGGAAATTCCAAAAACTCACGACTCTCAGAGAGAAGAAATTTCTTATTTTAAATTACTGACCCCTTATTCTGAAACTATGCCGTCAGTTCTCATTTCCCCAGTGAAGGGAAGCATCATCTCACCATCCACCCTGACAAATCTCCTCAGAGGATTTTATGTTTTAATGAAATCACCTCTCATCCTTCTAAACTGCAACAACTAAAGACCCAACTTCCTCAACCTTTCCCTGTAAAACAATCGCTTAATCTCAGTAATCAACCAAGAAAATCTTTTCCACAACATCTAGAATGCAAGTAAATCCCACCCCAAATAAAAAGTATTTAAAAAATAAGAAAAAAAATGTAATTTTAAAAAAAATTTTGAACTAGAAGGAATAAGATGCTGCACTTCAATTGATTTAAGTTTGGGCAGGAGATGTCAATTCTGGGATATTAATAATATTATTTCAAGGATTATTATAGTAATTACTTAACTTAAATTTTCTGTATTAAATTTAATTGGTTAACCAATATTTAAATTGAGTAGTTTTATGAAAATTAAAAGAAGGTTAAGTGCTAAATACTATCTTCGCAAACTTGTGATTTGCAGTTCACCAACTTGCCTTCCTCACTGCAGCTTGTTAATTAATTACAATATGCAATTTTTGGATGCCATCATCTTTAAGCAATATCTATCCTGAACAATTCTATTAATGTTATTCATTTCAAATAATTTATAGCAGAATGGATTAACATTTATCACCTTCAACTTTGTCAAATTATAAAATGTTTGAATGGATTTGCCAAATGCCTTAATTGTATGGAATTTTTTTGTACTCATTCATGGGCATCGCTGGCTGGTCAGCATTTATTGTCCATCCCCTAGTTGCCCTTGAGAAGTTGGTGGTGAGCTGCCGCCTTGAATCGCTGCCGTCCATGTGCTGTGAGTTGACCCACAATACCATTTGGGAGGGAATTCCAGGATTTTGACTGCAAAGGAATGGAGATATATTTCCAACTCAGGATAGTGAGAAGCTTGGACAGGAACTTGCAGGTGGTGGTGTTCCTATTTATCTGCTGTCCTTGTCCTTCTAGATGGAAGTGGTCGTAGATTTGGAAGGTGCTGTCTAAGCATCATTGGTGAATTGCTGCAGCGTATCTTGTAGATAGTAAACACTGCTGCTACTGAGTGTTGGTGGGTGAATGAAGTTCTGAGTGTGGTGGTGCGAATGAAGTGAGCTGCTTTGTTCTGGCAGCACCAAGCTTCTTAAGTGTTATTGGAGTTGCACCCATCCAGGCAAGTGGAGAGTATTCCATCACACTCTTGAATTGTGCCTTGGAGATAGTGGCTAGGCTTTGGGGAGTCAGGAAGCGAGTTACTCGCCACAGTATTCCTATCCTCTGACCTGCTCTTGTGTTTATGTAGTGAGTCCGGTTGAGTTTCTGGTCAATGATAACCCCAAGGTTGTTGATAGTGGGGACTCAGTGATGGTAATACCATTGAATGTCAAGGAGCGGTGGTTAGATTGTCTCTTATTGATGATGGTCATTGCCTGGTGCAAATATCATTTGCCACTTGTTAGCCCAAGCCTGGACATTGTCCAGATCCTGTTGCATTTGAACATGGACTGAGGAGTCACGAATGGCGCTGAACATTGTGCAATCATCAGCGAACATCCCCACTTCTGACCTTATGATGGAGGGAGGGTCATTGATGAAGCGGCTGAAGATGGTTGAGCCTAGGACACTACCCTGAGGAACTCCTGCAGAGATGCCCTGGAGTTGGGATGACTGACCCTCCACAACTATGACCATCTTCCTGTGTGCCAGGTATGACTCCAACCAGTGGAGAGTTTGCCCCGATATCCATTGATTCCAGCTTTGCTCCTTGATGTCACACTCGGTCAAATGCGGCCTTGATGTCACGGGCTGTCACTTTCACTTCACCTCTGGAATTCAGCTTTTTTGTCCATGTTTGAACCAAGGCTGTAATGAAGTCAGGAACTGAGTGACCCTGGTGAAACTTAAACTGGGCGTCACTGAACAAGTGCTGCTTGATAGCCTTGTGGATGACCCTTTCCATCACTTCACTGATGATCGAGAATAGACTGAGTGATAATTGGCTGGGTTGGATTTACCCTTCTTGTGTACAGGACATACCTGGGCAATTTTTCACATTGTTGGGTCGATGCCAGTGTACTGGAAGAACTTGGCTAGGGGAGTGACAAGTTCTGGAGCACAAGTCTTCATACTTTTGCTGGAATGTAATCCGGGCCCATTGCCTTTACAGCATCCAGTACTGATCAACTGTTTCTTAATATCACATGGAGAGAATCGAATTGGCTGGAGACTGGCATCTGAGATGCTGGGGACCACTGAAGGAGGACAAGATGTATCATCTACTTGGCATTTCTATCTGAAGATTGCCGTAAATGCTAGGAATTATCTTTTGCACTGTTGTGCGGGTCTCCTCCATCAATGAGGATGGGGATATTTGTGGATCCTCCTGCTTCAGTGAGTTTTTAATTGTCCACCACCATTCACTGCTGGATGTGGCAGGACTGCAGATCTGATCTGTGGGACGACTTAGCTCTGTCTATCACTTACTGTTTAATTAGTTTGGCATGCAAGTAGATCAGTTTGCTACCTTCACCAGGTTGACACTTCATTTTCAGGTGCTGCCTCTGACATGCCCTCCTGCACTCTCCATTGAACCAGAAATCAAAGCAAATTTTTGCTGTATAATCATTTTGCGACATAAGCAAGCATGATAGCCATGGGAGCCTTAAGAGCAAAGAGTCATCCAGACTCAAAACATCAACTCTATTCTCTTTCCAAAGATATTGTCTCACTGTGAAATGTTTGGCAAAATTATGGAATGATAATCCCTTCAACTGAATAAACCTGAGACAACATGCTGTTTGTGAGTTAGGCATAGGTATGGCTGCAGGCCTTAGAACTTACTGGACATAGGAGTTCAGCAACTGAGGAATGCTTTCATGGACCATTTCGTTGATATCAACAGCACCAGGAAATCGGCTTTTCCCAGGAGCAATAGTTAGGACAGAATTATCTGCTCTTGCGAGCCATGGGATTCATAGTGGACAGGAACACGTAAATAGTATGATGGAAAAATTCAGTTTCTTGCCGGTAGGAAATTATTTTGGAATTTTGTTCTCATAACTTTGGCAGATTAGTGACAGGTCTAATTTCCCACTGATCTATATCTGAACTCACATTTGCATTACTTTGCATCATGTGAATGCACGCTAAAAGGCCAACTCACTGGAATATGTTTCCCTCCAGATTAAGTGCCTGGCCACTGAGAATTCAGAAGGCTCTATTTTCTAACTGTATATAAATGGTGTGCTGAACTTTAAGGTCCACAGATATTGCTTTATCCTTCTTTACCACAACGACTTCATCCAGGTGCCATTAGCTACTGCAGCGCCAAGGTTGGACAAGGAGGTAGGTGAAAGCTGGAAGTGGATGGGGAGGGGGTAGGGTTGAGCAAAGGCTGGATAGGGAAATGGTGAGGAGAATGTTCGGGTGGGGGGGAGGGGTATGAGAGTTTCTTAAATTATGACTTCCCTTTCCTCCCCAATTCATTCACTTTAATGACCACAAAGATTCTTGGCACATTGCTATACATTTCTGTGATTGTATTATGGCCACCAATACACCAAGCCAGTCATGATTTGGACCCTGTGCACATCAAAACACAGTTAGAGTAGTCTTTAAATGTATAATAATCCTTTTGCATCACTTTCCAAATGAAGATATGAAAATGAGAACATTTTATTGTTCAAACACTCAGCTTCCACAAAACAAGGTTAAAATAGAAATCCAGCCTTCAAATCTTGGTGACAACAATGACTAATTATTCTGTTCAATGTGTTCAAACAAAGGTTGTTCTTGTGGTGATCCACTAGGTGGTGAGCTTGAGCTAATTAGTTCACACCGACAAATGGTCAATAATGTCAACTTCTTAAAATGTAAACATTGTCACACTAATTCAGTGCGATATTTCATTAATACCTTAATACCACTGACCGTCACTCATCATTTTCAGAACACAGTAATGCTATAAAGTGATAGGCCACAGGCAATCATCCTTGCTGTTTATTTCTTTAGTAAAAATAATCTTCACTTCTATCAGTATCAAACTCATGAAACATTTAACTATCTTATAATTAGCTTCAATTATATCCTATTATTCCAACTCTTTGAATTAAAATAATGCCACCTACTCTGATCACCACCCAGTAAACAGCCTCTGAGCTTGATATTGCTCTCCTACTTGAAATGTGTTGTGTTTAAAATCCTGCAACGTGAACTGTTTGAGGCTCTGTGATGATGGCCAGGGGGTATCGTCAATCAATCTCCCCATGGGTCTAGTAGAATATCAGCTCCCTTGTTAAGCGAACAGAGCTCACCATAGGAAAGGGACAGTAGGAGTTTCAAATCAGATGTCTCAACTCATAAGTCATAGAGGTTTACAGCATGGAAACAGGCCCTTCGACTTGTCCGTGCTGCTCTTTTTTTTTTAACTCCTAAGTTAGTTCCAATTGCCCATATCCCTCTATACCCATCTTACCCATGTAACTGTCTAAAAGACCAAATTATACCTGCCTCTATTACTACATCTGGCAGCTTGTTCCAGACACTCACCATCCTCTGAAAAAATTACCCCTCTGGAACCTTTTGTATCTCTCCCCTCTTACCTTAAATGTATGCCCTCTAGTTTTATACTCCCCTACCTTTGGGAAATGACTATCTATTTGACCTATGCCCCTCATTATTTTATAGATCTCTATAAAGAAAGCACCTCAGCCTTCTACACTCCAGAGAAAAAAGTCCCCGTCTATCCAGCTTCTCCTTATAATTCAAACCATCAAGACCCAGTAGCATCCTAGTAAATCTTTTCTGCACTCTTTCTAGTTTATTAATATCCTTTCTATAGTAGGGTGACCAGAACTGTGCACAATATTCAGGATGGCAATGGAAGGACTACTGTGCCTGACCTGTATACTGTAGCTGGAGAATGGGTGCTTCATTCCTGATCTAAATACTGGCTGAGGGAAGACTGGCATCAGTGAGATTATTGCATTGGCGATGAGGAATAAAATGGGATTTTTTTCCTTCCCTTTCAACATTGTCAAGATAAGTAATCCTCCAGTAAGAAAAAAAATGCCTCTTTTTGGTGAACTTGAAGCTTATGATGCAGAAGGGCCCAGTACACAGAACACGTTATTTTTTTCCAGGCTAAGCTGGACAAGCAGCAGAAAGTAGTCTCGTTGATGGCATGCGGGGACATTCAGTGTCATCAAAAATCTTGACCTACTCAGACTGTCAAACCTTTAATGATTTGGTAAACTTGGTTAAAGGCTTCTATGACCTGAAACTGGACATAATAAGACAAGTCACAGTAAAAATGAAGGGAAAGTTGTGAAGAAGCACCTGGACCATCTCGGGAGTAAGGAACCCATGCAGTCTTCATTACACGTACAACTACTGCCAATCGAGCCACGATTAAAATTTATTTATTTATTAATCACAAGTAAGGTTTATATTCTGCAATGAAGTTACTGTGAAATTCCCCTTGTTGCCACATTCCATTGCCTGTTCGAGTCAATGCACATAATCATGTCTTTCAGATTGTGGGAGGAACTGGAGCAGCCTAAGGAAAGCCATGTGGACATTGATCCAAGCCAGGAATTGAACCTGGGATCCTGGCGCTGTGAGGCAGCAGTGCTAATCACTGTGCCTCTGTGCCACCTTTACCTATGCTTGCCCTTCTGGGTGATAAGGACATGGATTGCGCTTGTTGGGCCGAAGGGCCTGTTTCACATGCTGTTTTGTTCTTTGAACTGGAAGAGACTGGCAAGATCTCAAGAAGATCCAGCCTCAGAAGCTTTTCAGCATTCCTTTTGAAAGTAAAGATCTTCAATTTGGTTCTTAGCCCCTCCCAATCCAACCCCGTCTCCAATTGACCTCAGGTCGATTGTCAAGGGGCAGAAAAGGCCCTCCTGACCTTTGTAGAGTATTAAGTGAGTGGAGACTTGCCCAATAGGGAAGGAGCAGCAAGGAGCTTAACATCACCTGTCTCTCTTCAGGCCTCAGGATCTCTGAGCTTGATCCGTATACTGTAGTCGCACAAGTGATGCTTTATTCACCATGTAAATAAAAGGTATTGGTGACGGTGAGAATATTACAAGCTCATTTGATTATTCTTTTCATGTTTGGTAGTCATGTGATTTATCAGCTCCCCCAATCCAGGTTTAGCTATTCCTTCATTAAATTTCCTCACAACAGTATCAGGTTTTTCACAGTTTCTCAGTCTGGGGTTTGCCATTGCAACATCTTGGGCAGAATCTTCTGTCCCAGCTGGTGTATTTGGAGACAGGGAGGGCATTTAATCGGGCGTGAGGGTGGCTGGTGGCTGAGCACCTGTGGCCTGCCACACTTCCGCAAGGTTAAGACTGAGAAAAAAAGTCCGAAGTCAGCCATCCTAGAACATAGAACATTACAGCACAGTAGAGGCCCTTCAGCCCTTTATGTTGCGCTGACCAGTGGAACGAATCTAACGACCCTCTAATCTAAACTAATCCAATGTTATCCATATGCCTATCCACTGACCATTTGAACGCCCTTAAAATTGGCGAGTCCACAACTGCTGCAGGCAGGGCATTCCTTACTACGCTCTGAGAAAAAAAACCTACCTCTGACATCCATCCTATAGTTACCACCCCTCAATTTAAATTTATGTCCCCTCGTGTTAGCCATCAGCATCCGAGGAAAAAGGCTCTCACTGTCTACCCTATCTAACCCTCTGATCATCTTGTATGCCTCAATTAGATCACTTCTTAATCTTCTTCTCTCTAATGAAAATAACCTCAAGTCCCTCAGCCTTTCCTCATAAGACCTTCTCACCATACAAGGCAACATCCTGGTAAACCTCCTCTGCACCCTTTCCAATGCTTCCACATTTTTCTTATAATGCGGCGACCAGAAGTGTACGCAATATTCCAAGTGTGGCCGCAACAGAGGTTTGTACAGTTGTAACATGACCTCACGGCTCCGAAATTCAATCCCTCTACCAATAAAAGCTAACACACCGTACGTCTTCTTAACAACTTTATCAATCTGCGTGCCAACTTCCAGGGATCCATGCACATGTACACAGAGACCGCTCTGCTCATCGACGCTACCAAGAGTCCTTCCATTAGCCCTATATTCTGTACTCCTGTCCTGCCCTGCTGTCGCTTCCTTGCCCCATTGTCACTTTTCTTGTCCCACCACATGAATCCCAAAGGTCTTCTAATGGCTTCCCTGTGATGAGGAACCCTTTGTAAATGGCTATTTCATGATAAATGATATTCTCCCCACCCAGTAGCAAACACCACACCATGACAATAGCTGTGCTGCTGAACAAGAACATCCCTCACTCCTCTCCCAAAACCCCCCTTCCGCACCTCATATTCACTGAGGCCTGCCCTGGTTTACTGAAACAAATTTACCTTGTCATCAAGGTAGCTTAAGCAATGAAGCACCTTCTTCCTTATCCAGCAGCCTCATCACTGGCCCATGCTAATAACAGCAACTTACGGGATGGCATGGTGGCAAAGTGATTCTTGGCTTGGATCGCTGTCTGTGTGGAATTTGCACATTCTCCCCATGTCTGCAAGGGTTTCTTCTGGATGCTCTGATTTCCTCCCACAGTCAGAAGGACATGTTGGTTAGGTGCATTGGCCATGCCAAATTACTGTATCTAAACAGGCACTGGAGTGTAGCGACTAGGGGATATTCACAGTAACTTCATTGCAGTGTTAATGTAAGCCATCCTGTGATTGTGTAAATAATAAACTTCTGGAAAACATGCCCCTGTCCTCAACTGCTAAGCCCACTCGGAGCCAGATTTCTTTTCCCAAATTAGGAACATAGGAATAGGATGAGGCCATTCAGTCCATCAAACTTGCTCCACCATTCAAACAAATCATCAACAAAACTGATCATTTCCCTCTACCTTTCCCCAATACCCCCATATATCTTGATATCATTAATATCTAGTAGTCTATTGATTTCACTGTTGAATATACTCAATGATTGAGTTTTCGCATCCTCTGGGATTGAGAATTCCAACGATTCATTATCCTCTAAGTGAAGGTATTTCTCTGCCTCTCAAACTAGTTTGGCATTGAACAGCATTTTACAGCTGGCATTGGTTTGCCTTTCAGTGTCCTGATTGTCTATTTGGTGAGAACGCTCTGGATAATCAGGGGTTGCAGAGCAGTGCTCAGTTTGGATGTGCAGGATGGAATTGAAGTTCCTGTTTCATAGAATTTGCTTAGATAAAAAGAAATTGCTTTTCTCTGAACAATAATTATTCCGGATAAAATTGGTGACTGATCTGAACTTTGCAAAAATTCGGGGATAATAATCCAGGTTTAGCTATTCCTTCATTAAATTTCCTCACAACAGTATCAGATTTTTCACAGTTTCTCAGTCTGGGGTTTGCCATTGCAGCATCTTGGGCAGAATCTTCTGCCCCCTCTGGTGTGTTTGGAGGCAGGGAGGACATTTAATCAGGCATGAGGGCAGCTGGTGGCTGAGCACCTGTGGCCTGCCAAACTTCCGCAAGGTTAAGACTGAGGAAAAAAGTCCAAAATCAGCTTTCCTAGAACACAGGACATAGAACATTACAGCACAGTAAGGCCCTTCGGCCCTCGATGTTGCACCAACCAGAGGAACCAATCTAATGACCCTCTAACCTAAACTATTCCAATATTATCCATATGCCTATCCAATGACCATTTGAACGCCCTTAAAGTTGGCGAGTCCACAACTACTGCAGGCGGGGCATTCTACGCCCTTACTACCTTCTGAGTAAAGAACCTACTTCTGACATCCATCCTATAATTACCATCCTTCAATTTAAGGCTATGTCCCCTCGTGTTAGCCATCAGCATCCGAGGAAAAAGGCTCTCACTGTTCACCCTATCTAACCCTCTGATCATCTTGTATGCCTCAATTGAAGGCCACATGGGTAATTTATAGGCTTTGTAGAGAGGGATTAGAGCGAGAAAGGAGAGAGAGAGAGTAAAAGACAGAGTGGGAAAGAAGTGACTGGGAAAGGGATGAGTAGGAGAGGCAGAGTGGGAAAAAGAAGAGGGAAAATGTGAGAGAGAAGCAGAATGAGAAAGGAGAGATGCAGAGTGGGAAAGTGGTGCGAGAGAAAGGCAGAGTGGGAAAGGAGAGAGAGGCTAAGGGGTAAGTGGGAGAGAGGGGAAGGGGCAAAGTGAGGAAGGAGAGAGAATGCGAAAGAAGAGAGAGTAGGAGATACAGAGTGAGAAAGGGGAGAGAGAGAGGCAGAGTGAGAAAGAAGTTATTGTAATCAGACAGTTCTGACCAATGGCCAATCAGAGTTATAGAGCTTTACAGCATGGAAACAGGACCTTTGGCCTCATTTGTTCATACTGCCCTTTTTTTTAAAAACTTCTAAACCCCAGTTGCCCGCATTTGGCACATATCCCCCTGTACCCATCATACCCATGTAGCTATCTAAATGCTTTTTAAAAGATAAAATTGTACTCGCCTCTACTATTACCTCTGGCAGCTTGTTCTAGACACACTCCACCCTCTGTGTAAAAAAAAATTGCCCAACTGGACACTTCTGTATCTCCCCCCACTCACCTTAAACCTATGTCTTCTTGTTTTAGACTCTCCTACCTTTGGGAAAAGATATAGACTATCTACCTTGCCTACGCCCCTCATTATTTTAAAAACCTCTATAACGTCACCACTCAGCCTCCTACGCCCCAGAGTAAAAAGTCTCAGTCTCCTTATAACTCAATTCATCAAGTCCCAGTAGCATCCTATTGAATCTTCTCTACGCTCTTTCTAGTTTAATAATATCCTTCTATAATAGGGTGACCAGAATTGCACACAGTATTCTAAGTGTGGCCTTACAGATGTCTTGTACAATTTCAACAAGATGTCCCAACTCTCGTATTCAGTGTTCTGACTGATGAAACCAAGCATGCAAATGCCTTTTTCACCATTCAGTCCACCTGTGACTCCACTTTCAAGGAGCTATGCATCTGTACCCCTAGATCTCTTTGTTCTGTTGCTGTCCGCAACATCCTATCATTAAGTAAGTCCTGCCCTAGTTCAATCTACCAAAATGCATCACCTCGCATTTGTCTAAATTAAACTCCATTTGCCATTTGTCAACCCACTGGCCCAATTGATCAAGATCCTGTTGCAATTGGAGATAACTTTCTTCGCTGTCCACTACGCCACCAATTTTGGTGTCATTTGCAAACTTACTAATCATGTCTTCTATATTCTCACCAAATAATTAATATAAATGACAAATAACAGTGGGCCCAGTACTGATCCCTGAGGCACACCGCTGGTCATAGGCCTCCAGTTTGAAAAACAACTCTCTACAATCAACCTCTGGCTTCTGTCAAGAAGCCACTTTTGTATCCATTTAGGTACCTCACCCTGGATCCTGTGAGATTTAACTTTATGCAACAACCTACTATGCAGTACCTTGTCAAAGGCCTTGCTAAAGTCCATGTAGACAACATCAACTGCACTGATTGAAAGATGAATCAATCAGGTTAGTGAAAAGCTGTGTGATGCAAATTAGTTCAGGAGAGAAAAATTGCATCTGACAGATGACCGCCAAATTGGTCACTGCCAGAAAAAGATGTAAACAGCTTGGTTTAATTGGAAGAAGGGCCATCCCACACCTTCAGTACCACTGGCAAATACTCATTCCAGCTGATAAAGTTCAGCCCAGAGTTTCAGTGTGAGTTCTTCTCTGAGAAGTCCAGCAGTTTTAAACAGTCACCTTTGATTGTATCACAATTCATTTATTTTATTTAGTCAATATGGTTCTTTACAGGATCAAATTCTCGACCTCTCCCTGCTAGCTTCTAAGTGAGGACAACAAGATTGAAACAGAAATATTCAATCACGAATAACAAGATATATCGGTCATCTTGCAGCTTGTTTCAAAATGAGATCTTTGGCCAAGATTGACTTAAATAGTAAGCCAGTTATTTTTGTGTGTGTCATACGAGTCATTATGATCTTAGACATTTGGTGACTCACTGTACATTGGGTGATCAAAGGTGTTTTGTGTCATTTTGTAGCTAATTGGATCAATTGCAGGCCCTTCTACATCATCTCTCTCTCCCTTCCTCTCCCATACCCCTTCTGACTCACTTCTTTGCCTCTTACTCTCTCTCCTTTTCCAACTCTGCGCCTCACTCTCTCTTCTTTCCGACTCTGCGCCTCTCTCACATTCCCTCTCTCCCTTTTCCCATTCTTCTTCTTATTCTCTGTCCCTTTAAGGGCCTGCTACTGAAAGTAACCTCATTGTTTTTTTTTTGGCCATACGAGTCATTGGTACAGAATCCTGGTTTTATTTTTGCTTCTGGCCACAGAATGAGTTATCATCTGCTTTATCCTTATTTTATACATCCTATAATTGCCCTAATAAAGTGCTATTCACCGATAAATTAATTTTAATATATTATCACACAGCAGTGAATTGGTATTGGTGCCCTGCTGTTGAAATTTAGGATTTTACTTTTTAAATTTTAACTGTCTCTACTTCACCCTGACCAAGGCTAGCACCAACTCTTTGCTCGTTGTGTTCATGGCAAATTGAAAATGGGGTTTGAGACAAAGTTATAAATTAGAGGACAATCATATGTCAGGAAAATCAATGTAAATTTATATTACACCCACAACAGACTGACTTCTTAAGGTCATTACTGCCAAGAAGGATAATAACTCACATCTTTAAAGCTACAAAGATTATTCCGCTAGTCCAGACATGCTCTTATTAACATTCCAACTATAGAGCATCGAGCACAAATTGATTATTCTTTTGTTTCCATTTTACTCAGTTATGATGGAGAGGATCCCTCATGCCAGACAATTGGCTAGGTTCTCCGACCTTGCCCTGCATTTGGCATTCTCCAGTCCTGCTGCAGTGAATGGAGATTTGGCTGAGTGCCACATTCTCCGTCTTGCTGGCAACAGCGGCGGAATGTGAACGGCTGAAGAATTCCAGCCTATAGCTCCAGCGACCACTTGGTAACTCACCAAAATGACCAGTCTTCTAGAGTGTATGGAGGTTGATGGTTATTGATGGGTATTCAATATTAAAGTCATCACAGTCAAGCCCGATCCTAGGCTAACCTGACACCTACACAATGTGCACTTCCCAGTAATACTGTTGGGAAACAATTATGGCTCATTTTATTCCTTCTTCCTGTCCCAGTGAGACTAAGTATTATTTCCACAGTTTCTAGCATCATCTTAGCTAAAAGCAGCTATCCCCACACTACCCAGGAACTTCAAGTTGGATGATGCAATACTGAAGCATTATTGAAACATGCCTTTTACTTGCCTTTAAATAATCTGGCAATGAGATGATCCTGCTAGGTTATAGGACAGCTATACCTAACATTCAGCTGTGATATTGCAGCAATGAAGTCCATTTAAACGGAGTCTAATTTGCCAATCTTAGCATTTGAATTAGTCTTCGTGCCACCAATAATCAAAGATTTTGGTATTCAGATTTTGTCTCCCTAACAAAGGGAAAAAGGCAAGTAATATGACACAGAACAAAGCATAAGACATTGGGTATGGGGTCTGCTTTGGATTTCTTATTTTTAAAGCTCCATCTCCTCCAGTCGAAAAACTGGTTTTGATTCAGTGTAGCATCTGAAAGTGATTTAGAAGAAGGTGCCATGTGAGTTCTAGCAACAACTTATCCACAATTGTTAATTATTTCAGTGATCACAGCTATTGCATGTATCCTCCTCCTTGCACCATACCCCAAGAACACATGGACAACCATAAACCTCCATTGAGTTGGTCCTTGATTATGCTTGGCAAAGTCTGCCATACATATACTGCCTTCTACAGTATAGCTGACCAGGAAACTCTAATGATGATAATGATGATGGTTAACTGATGTTTGGAAGGACTTACAGGCTGATTATCAATCTGTTTGGCCACATTATGGATGCATCTTCCATGGTAGCCAAGTCCTGAAGTGGGATTTGAACTCAGAGTTTCTGACATAGAGATAGGGATGCTACCCACTGCATTCTTAGACCACACTTTCCAAACCCACAGCCACTACTATCTCGAAGACATGGACAGCAGGTATATAGGAACACCACCACTCAGAGGTTCCCCTCCAAGTCACTCACCATCCTGATTTGGAAATATGTTGCCATTCCTTCACTGTTGCTGGGTTAAAACCCTGGAATTCCCTCACTAACAGCACTGTGGATGTACTTATTCCTCAGAGATTGCAGAGGTTCAACAAGGCAGCTCACCACCACCTTCTCAAGGGCAGTTAGGAAAGGGTGATAAATGCTGGCTCAGCCAGCGATGCTTACGTCCTATAAATAATAAAAGAAAATCACAAGATGTCCTTATTGCAAATATAGGTAATTGTTCAGTTGTGAATTTTTATTGGTTGAGTAGAATGGGATATTGTCATCAGGAATCAGAAGCTTCCCTTTTTGTTTAAATTTACCATAAACTTTATCGATCTCAAGATCCGGAGAATTTAATAACCACTTTTGGGAGAAAGATAAAGGGTAGACCTATTAAGAGTATAGAAACGCAGAGGGACCTGGGGGTGCAGGTGAACAAGTCTCTGAAGGTGGCAGAGCAGGTGGAGAAGGTTGTGAAGAAAGCATATGATATGCTAGCCTTTATAGGAAGGGGTATGGAGTACAAGAGCTGGTCTTTAATGTTGCAGTTGTATAAAACGTCGGTTAGACCTCATTTGGAATACTGCGTCCAGTTCTGGTCACCTTACTACCGGAAGGACGTGGAGACTCTGGAGAGAGTGCAGAGGAGGTTTACCAGGATGCTACCTGGTATGGAAGGTCTGAGTTACAAGGACAGGTTAGGCAAATTGGGACTGTTTTCCTTAGAAAGACGTAGACTTAGAGGAGATCTAATAGAGGTGAAAAAGATTATGAGGGATATAGATAGAGTAAACAGGGTTAAGCTTTTTCCTAGGATGGACTCGAATAGCACGAGGGGTCACAGGTTTAGGGTGAGGGGGGTAAGGTATAATTTGGATGCTAGAGGGAGTTTTTTCACACAGAGGGTGGTGGGGGTATGGAATGCGCTGCCAAGTAAAGTGGTGGAGGCAGGCACTCTGGAGTTATTTAAGAAATACTTAGATGGGCACATGAACAGAATGGGAATGGAGGGGTATAGAAAGCTGATTTAAAATAGGGATCATGAGCCTTGGGAGTCCCTGGGAAGTGTGTAAATAGATGATGATATTGATGTACTTGTTTTTATCCTACAGGTGCTTTGGTCCACCTTGTTGTCTAACGAGGGGCATACACGCGATGGGTCGTGAGAGGGCTGCTCTTGGATTTTTTTTTCGAGAGTATCCTAGTGCTTCACGTCGTTAGTGTACGCTTGACCTGGACCATTTGATGGGCAACATGACAGCTCAGTGACTATCGCTGTGCTGTGCAGATACATGGATTTGGGCCTGTGTCTGTGGGAGTTTGCGCATTCTCCCCGTGCTTGCGTGGGTTTTCTCCGGGAGCTCCGGTTTCCTCCCACATCCCAAAGATGTGCTCTTAGGCTAATTGGCAAAACAAATTCTCCCTAAATTGTCTCAAATTTGGTTTTTAATCCATAGATCTATAAACATGGACAGGGATCACGGGTAGAGGTGGGAACATTGGGGTGGTGGTGCGGGCTCGTTGGGCCGAAGGGCCTGTTTCCCGTGCTGTTTTGTTCTTTGTTCACCACTCTCTCCCACCAACCAATGGCAATTCAATATATTGCACACAGTAATTGTTCAACTTAATGCTTCAATATTTCAGATATGTCACATGGACAAAGACATGTAATTAAATTTAATTGCAACCAAAAATTAAGAAAAATGTTAAGCAAGTACTACTAAGTGCAAGTTGATTTGATGCAGAAGTTATGCTGTATTGATAAAAGTGCTTTATCTTGTAAGGAAGATAGTTCCCAGTTGACACAAACAGTCCAACAGATCTGTACCATCAGTTTTTAACCTCAGTTTGTTTCATGTGGTAAAAGTGTTTATTGCAGTTTTCAGCTGGTTAGCAGCAGTTTCAGAACTGCATTAAACAGCTTCTATTCATCTGCTTTCACATGGCTTCCTGTTTTTTGACTTCGATTCTCACTATTCCTGTTTCTATCAACTTAGTTCATTCAGGGAATTGAATCCCTTCCATTTCTGCCAACTGACAAGAACTAAAGATATAAGCAAATTACAGCGACCTGGGTTCAATCCTGGCCTTGGGTCACTATTTGTGTGGAGTTTGCACATCCTCCCAGTGTCCACATGCGTTTCCTCAGGGTGCTTCGGTTTCCTCCCACGTACCAAAGATGTGCGGGTTAGGTGGATTGACCATGCTAAATTGCCCCTTAGTGTTGGGGAACCGACAGGGTAAATATATGGGGTTACAGGGATAGGGCCCGGCTGGGATACTTGTCGGTATAAGCTGAATGGTCTCCTTCTGTACTGTAGGGATTCTATGGTACTGTTGATGCTGGAATCTGAAGCAAGAACAGAAAATGCTAGAAATCTCAAGCAACTGTGGAGAGAGAATTGAGCTAACGTTTTGACTCAGGGTGAGTCTTCTTAAGATAGGCCCATTTCTATCATTCCTGTCTCATACAATCGGTTTTCAGCAACACCAGTATCCTGTCATTGGCAACAAATCGTGGGTTTCCAAATAACTGGCTGCTAGAAGGTACAAGAACTTTTTTCGGTGTTTGAGCTGCTAGACTTGTTTATCACTAGAGTACCCTCACTGACCCTCCTTGTTCACACTTCAAAAAAATTAAATTAAATTAGACACAATATTCATGAACAAATATATACTGGCTACGCTTGATAAGATACTATATTTTCATAAATGATCATTAATGCCACTATGTTTCCAAACATCCATCTACCCCTGATTAAAGTGTCTGGCCAATAATTACTCATCAATCCCTTTCTCTCTTAAACAATAATTCAATCTTAGCAGTTCTGCAGCCTCTGGCATTTAGCCAGAAGGGTTTGTAAAATGAGGATCAGAGCTTCCATTATTTTAGATCATGAATCATAGAATCTTACAGTGCAGAAGGAGGCCATTCAGTCCATTGAGTTTGCACCGACCCCAATCTGAGCCAAGCCCTATCCCTATAACCCCATATATTTACCCTGTATTTACCCTAGCTAGGCCCCTTGACACTTAGGGGAAATTTGGCATGGCCAATCCACTTAACCTGCACATCTTTGAATTGTGGGAGGAAACCAGAGGAAACCCACATACACACAAGAATGTGAAAACTTCAAACAGTGATCCACCCAAGAATCAAACTCAGGTCCTTGGTGCTGTAAGGCAACAGTGTTAACCACTGTGCCACTCTGCTATTTTCTCCTTTGCTTCTCTACAACACTTGGGATACATTTTGTCTGGACCTGGCATTTCATCCACTTTCAGAGATGCTAAACACCTTACCATATCCTGCTTCACTTGCTTTATACCATTCAATATTTACGCTCTGCTCCTTAATATCAATGTTTTCATTGTTACTATCTTATTTTGCGGATGCAAAACATCTGAAGAATTAACTGCCCTCCCAACATACATGTTTTCATTTTACTCTCCAATAGGCCTTTCCCTTTCTTCAGTTATCTTTTAATACATATTTTGTTGTGATTCCCCACAGAGACATATCTTTTAAAAAGATTCTTGAATTCTGAATGCATGACTTAAAAGAGTAGAATAAAATGCCAAGTTTTAGAACTTTTACCGTAACAAATTAAAAGCAATATTAATTAAGCACCACTTAGTAGGCAATTAATACTCTAAACTACAAAACAAGTGATCATTATTTATTTTACAGTTCACTATCCTTGGATTTGTAGTTTTTCAGGAAACTTAAACATTATTTAGTTGGCCAATAATACTCCAAATTACAGATCACCCTTATTTATTTTACAGCATGCTCTCACTGGAATTGTAGACTTTTCAAGAAACAGTCAAAATCAGTCCCAGCTTCTGAAGGCTCTAAATTTTCCCTATTACCAAATTGGAACATCCATGTCAAAAACCATTTCCCCAGTCTTCTGAGAAATCCCAAAACAGTGGTATCTCAGTTCACTCCAAATATTTCTTCCCCTTGCTATGCCAGAATAAACATTTGAGTTCATAAATTCCTGGAAGTTTCTTCTCCTTGACTGAAGAAGCAACTAACATCAGCATTCCACATGGTAGCTAACAGAAAGCAGCCCCTTCCCTGCTGTTCACAGCTGCTCTGATCTCTCTACCTCTCTCTTTCTCTCTGGTGCTGTTCAAAGTCTCTGAGGCAGCACCTCTACAACGAGAAGAATGTCTGCTACAACTCTGTTTTCGGGTGTTAAAGCTGACACTTGCATGTCAATAACATCAGCTTTGGGCCCCCTGTCTCCATGGTAACCAAGCCACATAGATTCATTGTAACTTGCAGCAGTTCACATGATCCTCTTCCTTACTCCATTTTACCTCTAATAATTACTATAAAACATTACCCTGTTACAAAACTATTCAATCGTAACAATTTCAAAAACATCTTTAATTTCTTTTCATAACTTTACTTGCCGATATCTTTTCATGCTGCTTTTCTAAGGTCACTCTCAAAGGTTCGATACTCTTGGGTTTCTGTGTATAGAGTTCTTGGCACCTGGCATAAACTTCTCTTGGTTGTATAATTCTACCCTGTATGATGGCTAAGCAATACTAGGCTGAGAGTCCCATCCTTTGTCTTGGTGGGGGTCATACTTGTTTTGAATCCTCAGTATCTCCTCTTTGAATACGTCCAATGCCTCTGTTGCTGATTTACCTTAGTTAGCTATATCCAACCAACTTTTACTAAATCACAGCGCTTCTCAGAAATATACCTACATATTTAATCTTCTATCCCATTTACTTTTTGAGTATCTATCATCCCCAAACAGTGTAACTGACCCTCTTTAATTTTTCACTACAAACCACATGATATCATTTCATGATCTTTCTCATATATTTTTCTTATGGCTGTGTTTTTTTAGCCAATATTGTGACCCCACTTCCTTTTCTTATCACTCTCTTTGATCTCTCTCATCTGGCAAGTCTGTATCTAGTAATGTTGAGCTTTTATTCCTGCCCTTTATTGATCCATTTTTCACTAATAGTTATTTTATGATACATCCTCATGTCTCACAGTGCCAGAGGCCTGGGTTCAATTCCAGCCTTGGGTGATTGTGTGTGGAGTTTGCACATTGTCCCCATATCTGCATGGGTTTCCACCAGGTGCCTCCTGGTGTGTCCAAAGATGTGCTGGTTAGGTGAATTGACCATGCTGAATTGTCTGTTAGTGTCCCCAGGTGTGCCACTTATGTGGATTAGCCATGGTAAATTGCTAATGCGGGGTTATGAGGGTGGTGGGGTGGGGGGAGTGGATGTGGTGGGTTGTAAGATGATCATCTGGAGAATTGGTGCAGACTCGTGTCTGCGTGGGTTTCCTCCAGGTACTCTGGTTTCCTCCCACAGTCCAAAGACATGCGGATTAGGTTGATTGGCCATGGTAAAAAATTGCCCCCAGGTGTCCAGGTTACATAGGTTCAAGGGATTAGTGGGTATAATATGTAGGGATAGTGGGATAGGGCCTGAGTGGGATTGTGTTCGGTGCAGACTCAATGGGCCAAAGGGCCTCTTTCTGCCCTGTAGGATTCTATGATTCTACGACTCAATGTGCCAAAGGGCCTCTTTCTGCACTGACAGGTTCCATGATTCTATTTGATACCTCAGTTTATCCATCTTATTCACTAGACTCTGCATCATTGAGCAACGCTAAATTAACGCTTTATTATCTATTTTCTGGTTTTTCCTTCCACTGCCTTTCAGACTCACTTGTCAGTTTTCAGTCTTCCTTCTAAATCTACGCTCATGTTCCCACCAAGCTGCCAAACTGATCTGAACACTCCCCGTTCAGGCCTAGCAAACCACCCCATGGCATTATTGACCCTGGCTCCATTGCGATTGCCACCGTTCTTATAAGTGACACCTTCAACAGAATCCATTCCACTGTCCTAGGAATTGAATGCCCTCCCTCCTGCACCATCTCTTAGCCTAATCTGGCTTTCCTCCTATTCTCGCTGGTGTGCAGCACTAGCAATAATCCAGATATTACTACCTTTGAGGTCCCGTTTTTCAATCTCTCTGTTCCCTAAAATCTCTGGCAGCACTACATTTCTCTTTCTGCCTATGCCATTGATACCAATCTGGACCATGGCCTTTGACTGTTCATCCTGCGTACTCGGCAGCCCTTCAATGATATCCTTGATCACCGTGCCAAGGAGGCAAAATGCCGTCCTGCAGCAAAATGCCATCTTGTATCAAAATACCGTCCTGTACCATGTTTGTGGTCACAGAAATGCGTTTCTATACACCTAGCTAATAAATTCCCTATCACTATTGCTTGCCCAACCTTCATGCTCCTCCCTCATCCCTCCTCCATGCAGCTGACCTTTGGTGTTTTCAGCTAGGCTCTGGCTGCACTCCGCAGAGGAATCACTTAGAATTGGATACAGGTTAGAGAGCTGAGATGAACTCGAGAGTTCCTCGAGTTACCTGGTTGTAATTGAGAATTCTGATTAATTCTAAATGCCCAACATGAGGATAATTAGCAGCTAATATTTTAATATGTAGTTTGAGAATAATACAAAATATTTAAGTAACGTCTTAATGTCTCAAAGAAATGAATTTGTAACATGCCAATAAAATGAAAGATCTATTTGCAAACTATCAGCACAATCAGGCACAAATTACGCAACAAAATAAATTACCCAGATCAGATGATAATACCAAAAGATAAAGAAGTTTTCATTTGGTTTTAGAACTGGTTTCAATTGGTTAGAGAAATGCTGGATCATAAGAAACCATTTTTAGGACAAAATGAGAAAACATCCATAAAACAGACAGACAAATGGCAGATTTATATCTGTAGGGGTCAAAGAATAATTGATTGAAGGACATGCCATTGTCCGATTGACAGATCAATGAATGAATAAAATTGCTTTTAATTAAGTGCTGGGCTAAGTAATCTGATAACAAAAAGTATAACTATTTCTACTCTTTGGCATGAAGTCTGAGGTCTTTTGAGAAAGCCTGCTAGCTCATTAGCTGTGTAGGTAAAACCATTCACCTCCCATGTAGGCCAAAATAAGATTTGTCTTGTATTATTTGTCTGAATATTGTTAATTTGTAATGTTTTTGATTTGAACATTTCAATATTTTAATAACACTAGTTCAACTGAAGAATTTTTTCTTTTTTTTGCCATCGTGAAATGAAATGCTTAATGAAAAGATTTAGTTTTTAAATGAAGCAGGCCACCTAGAAGAATTTCCTATGACATTGGTCCTCTATTTTTCTTATTCATTCAAATGATGTGGGTGTTGCTGGTGAGCACAGCATTTATTGCCCATCCTGTCTTCCTGAATCCTGTAGTCCATGTAGTGTAGGTACACCCATAGTGCTGTTCAGGAGGGAATTCCAAGATTTTAACCCAATGACAGTGAAGGTTCCAGTGTTTATGCAGATTTCCTTCCCTAAAGGGCAATGTGACATTGTACAATAATTGATTTATGGTTATGATTAGACTTTTGATTCCAGATTTCACATTTCACCATGGTGGAATTGGAACCCAGGTTTCTGAAACCGTTGGATTACTAACCCTGTGACAATCCCAATAAGCCACTAACTTACCCAGATCCATATCCCTCCTACCTACATGCTCCAAACTGCAGGCTGTCGACCTCATAAGTTCATAATGTATAGAGCAGAATTAGACGTTCAGCCCATTGAGTCCACTCTGCTATTCGATGATGGCTGATATGCTCCTCATCCCCATTTTCCTGCCTTCTCCCCATAACCCTTCAATCCATTACCAATTAAAAATATGTCTAAATCCTCCTTCAATTTAGTCACTGTGTCAGCATCTGTCGCACTTTGGGTAACAAATTCCACAGATTCACAATCCTTTGGGAAAAGTAGTTTCTCGTCAACTCTATTTTAAATTTGCTACCTTGTCAGAATGGCATTTTATATAGAGCGTATATTCAACAGAGAATTACAAAAAAATATATTAATAGATATAAAGGAAACTATTTACTCTAGACCAGTTAACTAGTTCACAACAATGGAGTAAAGCATGAAACATTCCCCAAGAAAAGCTAATCATAGAATTCTACAGTGCAGGAGGCGGCCATTTGGCCCATCATGCCCGCACCAACTATAACCCCATGTATGTACATTAGCTCATCCCCCTGACACCAAGGGGCAATTTAACATGGCCAATTCATCTAACCCACACATCTTTGGATTCGCTAATTGCACTTTCTATCTTGTTTCTGTCTCCTTACCCTCTCCCCATCACACTAGAGCCACATGCCTCAGGCTATCCTTTGACACTCCACTTTTGTTCTGCCATTTACACATTTCAATTTCTTAATGGGTTGCTATTTACACCCGTCTCAGCCTTTAATACTACCATTTACATACCCTTGGTCTTTTTGACATCTTTGTCAATTACATCCCCACCTATCACCATTACAGTATAAATCTTGTTCTATTTTCTTTGCCTTCAGCTCTGTCAAAGGGTTGTCCTGATTCAAAATGTTGTCTCTATTCTCTCCACAGATGCAGTCAGACCTGCATGGATATTCCAGTAATTTCTGTTTTTGTTTCAGTTCCAGATTCCAACATTCACAGTATTTTGTTTTTAGCTAATTGTGTGGATTGTTTTTATCACTTTGAATTTTGAAACACTGATACCAAATACACTTCTTATTTTAAAAAGAAGGTAGACTGCATTGGGCTACTTTTGAACTTGTATAATGTTCAAGATGATATTTGAACCTCGTGCTTCTAATGTGCTAAGTGTAATTTTACCAAGATGTAAATGTTAAATTTAATCCTAGTTAGAATTCTTCTTTGTACGGTTTGATAAATGTCGTCTTAGGCAGTTCCTTGGGATCAAGATAACTTATTTCTATTATGGGTTCTGAGATAGTTGATAAGTTTCCTGTGCAATCTGGGGTGGCACAGTGGTTAGCACTGCTGTCCCACAGCGCAAGGGATCAATTCCTGGCTTGGGTCATTGCCTGTGTGGGGTCTGTATGTTCTTTCTGGTCTGCATGGGTTTATCCCGGGTGCTTCAGTTTCCTTCCACAGTCCAAAAATGTACTGGTTAGGTGGGTTGGCCATGCCAAATTGCCCCTTAATGTCAGGGGACCTAGCTAGGGTAAATGCTAGGGGCCTGGGCGGGATTGTGGTCAATGCAGTCGTGACAGACTGAATGGCCCCCTTCGCCTGACGAAGGCACAAATGCTGAAAGCTCGCAGATTTACTATCAAATAAATCGGTTGGATTTAAAATTGGTGTTGCCAGACTCTTACTGAGTTTACCCCAGTCCAATGCCGGCATCTCTACATCATCCCCTTCTGCATAGCAGTATTCTGTGATTCTCTGATCTGCAGGCTTTGCTATACAGTAAATATTTTGAGATTTGTACACACTCTCCAACACCTTGACTTTGCATCTGCATGTTCTCTAGAAGGTCTCTCAATGTGTTCTACATCTTCCGTAATGAGCCTTCTCTACCTTGGCCAGTCATAAGCCGGGATCTCCACTGGCATGTGTGATCTCTTCAGGGATGCTTCAAGGACATCACTAAAGTTTTTCCACTGACTTCCTGGGAGTCTCCTGCAGTGACCAAATGCCGGTACAACAGTTGCTTTGGGAGTCTGCTGTCAGGCACATCCAGTAAAGCTATTTTTGAGTGATTAGTGCCTTGAATCTGGGTATGGTGGCTCGGGAGAGGACATAGCTGTAGGACTGCCTCTCTTACCAATGGATCTGCAAAGGTACCACTAGTGAATACTAGTGCCTCTATTAAAAGCCTGGTTAGATAAATTAATCCATTTTGAGTATTTATGATGTTTATCATAGAATCCCTACATCACAGAAGGAAGCCATTTGGCCCATCAAGCCTGCACTGACCCTAATCCCACACAGGCCCAATCCCTTAGCCTCAAGTAGTTATCCTGAAACTAAAAGTAGCAGTGCGGCAATAATAATCTCTCCCTCAATGTCAACAAAACAAAGGAGATTGTCAGCAACTTCAGAAAGCGGAAAGGAGAATATGGTCTACATCAATGGGGACAAAGTAGAAAAGGCCAAGAGCTTTAAATTTTCAGGTGTCCAGATCACCGACAACCTGTCCTGGCCTACCATGCTGACACTTTAGTTAAGAAAGCCCACCAACACCTCTATTTTCTCACAAGTCTAAGGGAATTTGGCGCTACCATGCTATCAACTACCACTTCATCAACTTTTACAGATGCACCATAGAAAGCATTCTTCCTGGTTGTATCAGAGCTTGGTATATCTTCTGCTTTGTCCAAGACCGCAAGAAATTACAAAGGTCATGAATGTAACCCAATTCATCAGTCTCCCATCCATTGACTCTGTCTACACTGTCCACTGCCTTGGCAAAGCAGCCAGCATAATTAATGATCCCACACACTGACATTCTATCTTCCATCTTCTCCCTTCGGAAAAAAGGTACAAAAGACTAAGGGCACGTACTAACCAACTCAAGAACAGCTTCTTCCCTACTGCTGTCAGATTTTTAAATGGACTTACCTTGTATTAAGTTGATCTTTCTCTACACCCTAGCTGTAATTGTAACACCATGTTCTGCGCTGCCTCATTTCCTCCTTTATGAATGGTATGTTTTGTCTGTATAACGTGCAAGGAACAATACTTTTCACTATTTTAATACGTGTGACAACAATAAATCAAATCAAAGGGGCAATTTAGCATGGCCAATCAACCTAACCCGCACATCTTTGGAGTATGAGAGGAAACTGGAACATCCAGAGGAAATCAACACAGACACAGGGAGAATGTGCAAACTCTGCACGGATAGTGACTCAAGCCAGAAATCAAATCTGGGTCCCTGAAGCTGTGAGGGAGCAGCGCTAACAACTGTGTCACCATGCCATCTCAGTTTGGTATAACAAAGTATACTAAAATATAACAAAACATTTTCAACCACAGATTTGATTTCAGGACATATTTAATCATCCGCACTCCACAACAACATGCAAACTAAAGCACTCATTATGAAAATTGATTCACAGTGCATGACTATCATCTGAAGAGCAAGTATAACATGATTGGATTAGGGCTGTCAAACTCCACACCTCTTTCCCCGTTGGTTACAAGCCTCCACCCTCTATTTCCTGTACATGAGACTATATATGTTCTAAGTTCCTGTTTGTTCTAACTGTGTGCATATCAGACAAATGTGCAAACTTTGGATTCCAAATTGTGTTGGCATCTTTTTTTAAATTTGTTATCATCTTCATCTAGGATGTGGTTAAACTCCAGCCCATTGGGTCTGTACAAGTCTGTGAAAATACGCAGCAGTCAAGAAAAGCATTAGAGGGAACTGACCGAGTGGGAATGGGAAGTCTCCTAATGTCTTCGGAGCTTCAGGTAAGTTTGGAATATTGATTCTTTACAGTTTCTTGTCACTGTGAGCCACTCAGATATGGAATTATGACAAACGATTCTGGAATGGTTTTACATGAATGTATTCAAGCAATTGAATTCAAGTGTGATAAATAGCTCGTTCAATTCACCATGATATACTGCTAATCTCTAATTGTCTGTAAAAGCACCATCTAATCACAACTCTGAAAGAAGCCTCTTTGGAAAATTCAATGGACTATCAAAAGACTTTGCAGTGTAAGGACTATAGTCTTCCAGATTTGCCTAAATCTGTCATACAATATTTTGTCTTTAAAATGTTAATGCTGTTTACCTGAGACAGTTTTAGATTTGTAGCACACAGCAATTTAAAATAGGCTTAGATAACTGAAGGAGAGAAATTGGTGTGCTGAGTTAGTGAACCACATTCATCACTGCATCGTGTATTGTAATTCCATTTGGTCTGAAGGGATAAGAATAACATCTCTCTGCTCACAATTCATTCCAAATGGTCCACTTCTGTGAGGCACTCTCAACGTAAGACTTATAGGAATGCAGGGCTGGTATGTTGGAAGCTTTTTTTTATAATTGCAAGTTACATTCTCACTACTCGCCGCTGGAGTAGCTCATGAAATTATGTTGCAAAACTACTTACAGGTTGCTGCTAAATAACATACAATATTTAGCAGACAGCATTATGCCTGCTTTATAAAACGCACATAATTACCCATTAGAGGGTGCTCTTCATGTTATGTACGTGCTACCTGATGGCAGATCCTTGCCTCAGTGCTCCATCCTGAGGCAGTTTGGTCGGTGGTAGTTTGTCACTGCCTTCCTCTGTCAGGAGCTCCCCATTCTATGTCAACCAGAACAAGAATTGAATCTGCACTGTTGGTATTACCCTGAACCATACACACTGGCCATTTAGCTGTGCCACAAGTGGCACAGTGGCAATGTCTATGGATTTAGTAATCCAGGGACCCAGGCTAACACGTAGGTTCAAATCCCACCACAGCTGGTGGAATTTAAATTCAAATCCTTACAGTAACCGGAAGGTTGCCTCACATTCTTTCAAAAAGTGTCTGGATGAGCTCTTGGCACATCATAACATTCAAGGCTATCGGCGAAGAGTTGGCAGATGGAATTATGTAGGAGTTTAGGTATTTCTAATGTGTTGGTGCGGACTTGATGGGCAAAGGGCCTCTTCCATATAAAGCTATATATATGACTATATAAAGCTAGTCTCAGTGATGACGACCATGAGACTATCACCAATTGTTGTAAAGATCACCTGGTTCTATAACGTTTATTAGGGAATGAAATCTGCTGTCCTTTCCTGGTCTGGCCTAGATGTGACTCCAGACCCACAGCAATCTGGTTGACTCCTAACTGAAATGGCCAAGCAAGCCACTCAGTCCAAGGGCAATTAGGATGATTAACAAATGATGCTTTGAAAAATTCCCATATCCCATGAAAAAGAAAACAGACTGACATGGAGGCAAAGCTTTTGCAGAAAAGCAGGAAATTTCTGTTCAACATGTACTGTGCCTGACCACGAATTAATTGATCTTAAGATTGGGTGCTAGCAGTCTGGAAAGGAGGTCAAGGGAAAATTCATTTCCCATACTGGCGACCCTCATATTGGGAACAAAAAAAGAACTTTAAGACAATGCTTAAATCCTGCACAAATACAAACTAATTTCATCATTTTGTAATTAATTTTGTAAATTGGTTATAGGCAGGAGAGTTCTACTAGCTGGAAAACATTCTCAGTTTAAAATATCACTGTGTGTCTTTTGTAGATTATCTATGAAAGAAAAGATGTGTGCTGTTTGAAGGTGAAGTTAGTCACTACTTAAGCGGTTGACATGTTTCTGCACAGGGACCGAATCTAGAGAGAAATTGGAAAGTCTATGGAATTAATGTAGAAAAGTCAATTGAGCGTTATCCCTATTGGCCATGATAAGGATCATAGCTATGACGTGTAAGTTTAAAAGGAGTTTTTTCAGTGATGAATTGAATATAGTTGCAACTAAATTTCCCAAGAGAACTAGATCTTAGATAAGGAAAGATATACTGCCATTGGAGGCAGTCCAGAGAGGGCTCATGAGGTTGAGCCCAGGTATGGAGGGATTTGCTTATGAAGAGAGGTTGAGTTGGTTGGGCTTGTAGTCATTGGAATTTAAAAGGATGAGAGACATAGAGGATTCTCAGGGGGTTGACAGGGTACAAGCCGAGAGGTTATTTCCCCTTGTGGAAACACCTAGGATCAGAAGGCATTATCTCAGAGTAAGGGGAACTTCAGACCAAGATGAGGAGGAATTTCTTTTTTCAAAAGGGAGTGCATCTGTGGAATTTTTTAGAGGCTGAGTTATTAAATATGATTAAGCCTAAGAGAGATTTAAAATCATTAAGAGAATCAAGGGTTGTGGGGATAAGGTGGGAAAATGGAGCTAAAGGTCATCATGTCAGATTAGCCATAAACATATTGAATGGTAGGGCAGACTCGATGGGCCAACTGGCCTACTTCTGTTCCTACATCTTGTGGTCTTATAGACTGAGAAATAAAAAAAATAAGTTAAAGGTTTTGTGCAAAGGACAAACTTGATTGTGTCCAGCAAAATTATGTCATGATACAGGATCTGCCAGTTAGATAATTATCATATAAAATATGCAGTCCCATGTAAATATGTAAATAAAATACATAAATACAAATGAAAACATTGATGCAGGTGTATTTAGTTTTTAAGATGTACTGCAGTGGCTAAGGACTAACATGGTTTAATATGTGATTTTATACAGGGTGTGAGTATGGAGAGAAATATTGCTTTAAGTTTAAAAGTAAATCAATATGCAGTTAGATGTTAATAGAGGGAACAAAAGCAATTACATGGAGACACAACTATCTGTGTCAGCCATCACTAAGTCGGTAACACTATCACCTTTAAATTACTGAACTGTGAGTTCAAGTCCCGCTCAAGAGATTTCTCTACAGAATTGCAATGCTGAATTAAGAGGTGCCATATTGTTGAAAATGCCTTTTTTTGAGTAAGATATTAAACCAAGGTCCCATCAGTTCTCTCAGATAGACATAAATGCTTCCATTGAACTATTTCAACGAGTAGGAGGAAATTATTCATGGTGAGTTGGCCAATACTTATCCCTCAATTCACATCACAACAATATATTATTGGGCTGTTATCACCTTGCTGTTTCTGGGAGCTTGCTGTGCATAAATTGACTCCCACATTTCCCATATTACAACAGTAATTACACATCAAAAATGCTTAATTGGCTGCAGAATACTTTGGGATGTCTTGAGGTAGTAAAATGGAGTAAGAGACATTTAAAGTTGTGCCAGAGGATTTCTAAGGCACTAGCACTGACGCATCTGATTGAAGACCAAGCTGATGTCTTTCTGACTTTAGGCTTTACCATTTCTGTCTTTAATTACAACTCAGACATCATATAATCTGATTACCAACAAAGCAATGGATATTCATTACAGTGGGAGTGATAATGGTGTGTTGCACTATTTCACATTGATAAGATGCCAGGTCCCTGCCAGTGCACACGATGATACCCAGAAGCCAGATGGTCCAGACTTCCCAGTAGAAGTTGAGATGCTGCATTCTGCTGCTGAAACCCCTTAGATAATTGATCATGAGCCACATCAGTGCTTTAATGCAAATATTAGCAGCCTGCCACTCTGACACTAAAGACAAAAAGAATAAGAATCTCATAACATGGAGATAAAGTCAAGTTGGAGTCAGTGGAATAAAATTCAGAGATGTAAAATAGGCGGTTGATTCATCATTGCCCATTTTACAGTATTGCCCAAAATTAAAATTTCTCTGTATCCTTTTCCTTTGATATTGGTGACTAATTCTGTAGTGGGTATGAATTCAGCAAAATACATTTTTATGTATTCTTAGAGCTACACAGAGATGATATACCAGTTTCTGTGTATGTAGAAATTTTATTTAAGAAGTTTTTCTTTTAATATCTGCCCCATGTTTACAGCTCAAGCTTTCAGCAGTATACTTACTTTTCTCCAAATCCACACCCAGGCTTAACTGATCAAACACAGTGAACATCAATAGTAAACAGATTCACATAATCACATAGAGAACAATTGAAAACTACAAGTGGGACTGAAGTTCTTTTTTAGAGGGTTAATGGACTCGTCCTGGCCAGTGAGATATTGCTAAACAGCCCTGTCTGCATGTTGATGCTGCTACACCTTGTGAACATCATATTTCTCTTTCATCATGTGGCAAAAATACTTTTTCCGCCTGTGGCCAAAAGTAGCTGTCCTCATTGGTTGACGAAATTATTGTCTCCAGCAGCCAGCCTGTGCAGTGTTGCTCCTTATCAAAAATGTTAAACTGCAGTAAGATGTAGGCATTGCGACAACTACCTGGAAAGTGTTGCTAATAACCACAGAACAGTTGGACATCAAAAGTGTAATGATTCACAAAGATCATGGTGTGGAAATGCCGGCGTTGGACTGGGGTGGGCACAGTAAGAAGTCTCACAACACCAGGTTAATGTCCAACAGGTTTATTTGGAATCGTGAGCTTTTGGGGCGAAGAAGCGAGACTCCGAAAGCTCATAATTCCAAATAAACCTGTTGGACTTTAACCTGGTGTTGTGAGACTTTGTACTGTGCACAAAAGTGACTATCCCTCTATGTTCTCTGGTATGGGTGGCAGTGGGTGACATGGTAGCACAGTGGTTAGCACTTCAAGTTCAGAGTGCTTCATGATAGTGTGAGCCATGAGCAGGATAAGGCTGTCAGAAAGCAGCTCTCCTCCTTCCAAACCTCCTCAAAGAGCCAGTTGATAGATATTGAAGCTTTAGGTAGCGTGAATATTAATACATCAGCTGCCTGGACTGTATGCAGTGTGACACATGGATAGTTATTTGAATAGGTGCTGAATCATGGAATCGTAGATTGGTTACAGCACTGAGAGAGGCCTTTTGACCGTCATATCCCTACTGGCTTTTTTCAAGAGCAGTTTACTCAGAGCTGTCTGTACTAAATGATTTTATCCTGAATGATAACGCTATCATAACTCTTGCCTTTCCCCTGATCCTGAGCATTGCTTCAGAGCCTGTTTGGGAATGGATCAGGTGACAGGTTTCACCACCAAGGGAAATCCATTCAAGACAAATTTGACTGTTAAAGCCCAAGGTGAAGTCTTCTGCAGCCGAGAAGACGCCATGGAGATCAGAAAATCCATCCCTGTGCCTTTGAGAATTAGATTATCAGCAGCTGACTTTATTATAATCTGCATATTGTATATTTGTAAAGATATTTGAAGGATATTATTAAACTAGAGAAAGCACAGAAAAGATTTATTAGGATGCTACTGCTGGTTTGAGTTATAAGGATGGACTGGATTGGTATGGACTTTTTCCCTGGAATGTAGGAGGCTCAGCGGTGATGTTATAGAGGCCTATAAAATAATGAGGGGCATAGATCAGTTGAATAATCAATATCTTTTCCCAAAGACAGGGGAGTCTAAAACTAGAGGGCATAGGTTTAAGGTGAGAGGGGAGAAATACAGAAGGGTCTAGAAGAGTAATTGTTTCACAGAGGGTGGCGAGTACCTAGAATAAGTTGCCAGAGGCAGTAGTAGAGGCAGATTCAATTTTATCTTTTAAAAAGCATTTACACAGTTACATGGGTAAAATGAGTATAAGGTATATGGGCCAAATGTGGGCAACTGGGACTAGCTTAGAGGTTACAAAAAGGAGTGGCATGAACAAGTTGGGCCGAAGGGCCTGTTTTCATGCTGTAAATCTCTATGACTCATTGTACTTTTAGATATGCATGTTAAAAGTTTGCAACAAGTGATACATTTCATGAATGGAAGTTTTCTTCCACTTGAGTCGTCTTAGTGGCTTCCAAATATCAATGCCTGAGAGAGGAATAGGAAGATGTTAATACTTAAGTCATTCAAGACAACTCAGGCTTATTTATGTAGACCTGGACTGGGAATCACAATATCAGTTAATATCTCTGACGTAAATGTGATCATCGCAGTTATGACTCCTCACTTTTCCCACCCCTCATTTGATTGTAATAGTTTTTTTTTAATTTAAAAGAACATACTTGCCAGTTCTGTAAGTGTTTAACTGTTTAGGGGCCGTGATCACAAAACAAATCAAGCAGGATTTCTTAAGTTTAGCAAAGAGATTAGGTACATTGTACTTGAACTGATTAGAAAATAATAAAATTTGCACTATCACATGCAAACATAGTCAGAACCTCCCCCGCAACATACACACACATATATACATACACACGCACACATACATACATGGGTGCACACACACACACATACATACGCTAGCACACACATACATACACGTGCGCACACATACATACACGCGCACGCACACACACACACATATACAAATGCAGAATACAGAGTGAGGAAGAATAGGCTGAGAGTTCCTTAGTAAAAGAAATATATGGTCAGTACATCAGTGATTGTTGATTAGATGTCCCTTTGCTGGTCCTAATGCTTCAATTTAAAGTTGTCTGGTTAATTTGATTGCTGGTAATGAATTTCTGTTGTAAAAGATCACTGTTTGCAGAAGGTGTGCTTCTGGTTGGTCCTGATCAGCAAACTCGGCTTCCAGTTTACCAAGAAGGGTGGACAGAGAGAGAGAAAGAACGAAGCTTAACACTTGTTCATGACACAGGTGATAGGATCTTTCACATTCCACAGGGGTTTATTTGTCTCTCATTTGTTTTCATAAACCCAATGTCTCCTTCCCAGTGAAGCGCACTGTGGAATGCTATTCCTAAAGTCTGTTCTTTTGTTTAATTTCAAGTTTTCAGCCAATGAATTAATGATCATTATTTGAAATAGGCGCATCTTCATAATTATTACTTTGACTTTTTATGGACTCTAACGAACTCATTGACTTGGCAATTCATAGAATTGTAGAATCCCTACAGTTTAAAAGGAGGCTATTTGGCCCATTGAGCCTGCACCGACAACAATCCCACCCGGGCACTACAACCTTAACCCCATGTATTTACCCACTGATCCCACTACACCAAATGGTAACTTAGCATGGCCAGCCTCTCTAATCTGCATAGCTTCGGACTGTGGGAGAAAACTGGAGATCTGGAAGAAATCCACACAGACAGTGACCCGAAGCTGGAATTGAGCCTGAGTCTCTGGCACTGTGAGACAGCAGTGCCAACCACTGTGCCCCTTTTCAAATAAGGCGATGGAAAAGAGGAGAATTATTCAACTCCTTGCAACCTGATTATAATAATATTAAACCCTGTTTATCTGATTGCAATTTTGGATAAGAAACTATAACCTAAGTAGCAAAAGTGCATAGTTCTTAGAATGTATTATATCCATGAAAAAGGAAGTACTTCATAACTTCCTCTTGGAACAAGGGTCACTTCTTCTTTCCAACTCACAGGAGTACTCTACAGTCACTGCAATGTACAAATGAGGAAGTTGGTTTATGTGCAAAACTAAGATCATAACAGATTCATTTTATTGTTTTACGTTGACAGTTTGTGTTTATGTTAATTTGGAAGAGTTCTCACATGTTGCTGTCACCAGGAAAGTTGGCCATTTTTGTTGCTTAATTGTCTTGCACATGATAGTAAAACCTTAACTTAATCATATCTTAAATGTAGAAAATAGTCCCATGTTGCTTCACAGAAGAAATAATTAGCCAGCAAGTCAATCAAGTTATCTAGAGGGGAGATTAAGTGTGTGGTCAAGGAAGTAAGTCTTGAAGAGAATCTTGAATAGTGTTGAAAGGAGTAGATTGAAATGGAAGTAGCAGCACAGGGGCCTAGGCAGATGACAACTCTGCAAATGAAATGGGATGAAGGGAAGGATGTATCTGGCCGTTATCAGAGAAGTTTTGGTGGGGGAGGTGCAGTTGGTCACTTGTAGGTTGTGTACAAAAGGAGAAAGATATGAAGAGAATTGGGACATGAGAACAAGAATTTAAAATTGAAAGTGTTGGAGGATCAAAAGCCAATAGAATTGGGGGGTGGGAGAGTGATTGGAAGTTAGTGAGAGCTAAAATATGGGCAGTAGCGTTTGAGATGAAATGGAACTTATCTGATACAATAGCCCGAGTTTTACCAGCCTGCCTACCTGCCATGGGAATCAGAGTGGGCAAGGAGCAGAGAATGGGAAGGTCTGTTGACCTGGGTCAGAATTCTACGGTTTTGGGACAAATGAGGTTGTAATATTCTACCCATTAGATCAGTGACCCATTAGGAATGGATTAGAATAGTTGAGTAAGAGCAGGAAGAAAGGTCGGTATTGGAGATGACTGACATGAGAGGGCAATTCCAATGAGTTGAATAAGGGTTGGAAGACATGGTGTATTGAGGAAAGTGAGAAGGAAAACTGCAGCCCAATTCCAGAGGTTGTCATGGTGACTTTGAATACAGCCATCCAAGTGTTGTGGTGAAGGTGAAAACACAATTAGAAAGAATCAAGCAAGGAGGTTCAGGAATGGGCATGGATTTGAGAGGTGACAGTGTGTTCAAGAGCTTTGGAGTGAAAAAAGAGTTTGAGGTGGCAATATGTAAAGTAGGTGGATTTGGATTATTGGTTTAGCAATTGATTGTATGAGGAGGTTGGTGATGACAAATGTTTTGAAGGGGGGAGAAAATGGTACCTGAGCGAAGTGGAAAGTTTACCATGTCAGCTAGCACAGGGGACATGGAGGAAAGTTGGACGGTGAGCCATTTAATGGGAGCAGTGTAATGGGTGCAAGAAATGATTCTCGTGGATGAGATAATGAAGAGGGCATCATGAAAAATGCAGGAGAAAGTAGGGAAGGAGCAGGAGAGGCAGCTGAATGTCTTGTCTTAACTTTAGTGACAACGAAATCATGAATTCAAAGTACTTGCAATAGTTGCAAGAGTGGATAGGGCAAGGATAAGAGTCTAAAAGAATTTTTCCCCGCAATAAAATGAGTTAATGTAGGTGTCCAGGATAATCGTGAAGCAGAAATAGTTTTGGCAGGAGGAAGGACGGCCCAGTAATGTTCAGTATGATCCAGCTAGCCCTGCTGATGGATAATTCAAGTGATTTAATACAAGCTAGTGTCACCTAGACTTGAGGGAAGTGAAGGGAACAGCAAGAATGTTCAGGATGGAAGAGAACAAGAGATTGATTCAGGAAAAATTTGTTGAAGATGGTTGAGCAGACTGGTAGCTGCAGAGGTAGTATGGCCACTGGAAAAACTGAAGGGAATTGAGAGTTCAAAAATAACTTGAGAAAGAGTTTTTCCAGAGGCGGACACTGACAGATGTTGGGATGGAAAGAGGTTAAAGGATATTGTGGGATATAGCAGGAATTGGTCAGGGCTGTTCGTAACTGTGATAGAAACCATGGACGTAGTCTGACAAGTGAGATGGCAATATCAGGACAATGGTCATGTTGTGTGGCTTAAGGGAGTTTATGTGAAGTGAGAGGTCAACGGAGGAACAAATCACTTTAATGCTGAATCAGGAACTTCGTACACAAACTTTCTCCATTTTAAACATCCTTACCCCACACCCCAGGGTGTTCTTTACTGCATCTGGACTAATTCATCATGGTGACAGAGTGGATAGCACTGCTGCCTCACAGCGCCATGGACCTGGGTTCAATTCCAGCCTCGGGCAATTGTCTGCGTCGAGTTTGCACATTCTCCCCATGGGTTTCCTTCAGGTGTTCTGGTTTCCTCCCGCAGTCCAAAGATGTGCGAGTTGGATGGATTGGCAATGATAAATTGCCCCTCGTTGTCAGGGGGATTAGCAGGGTAAATGCATGTAGTTAAGGGGATAGGATGTGGGTGGGATTGTTGTCAGGGCAGGCTCGATGGGCCAAGTAGCCTCCTTCTGCACTATAGGGATTCTATAATTGATGATTCGTATGATTATATGATCCCACCTGATTTTTGAATACGCATGCAGTCGGGCAGATATAAGCCAGCAACACCTATATCATCCAAATAGCTTAAAGCAAAATAACATGATGGGTCTCTTTAGTGATAGATGTAATATTTGTCAGGGAAACTGCTGCTGTTGGGAGGCCATACAGGAAAGTTTCCTCTTATTCCCCCCTCAGTTCCTTGTCTTATCATTTTCTCATACTTCCTGGTTTTTGCTTCAGCTTTGTTTGTGCATGTTGTAATTCCCTGATCAGTTTTGCTGGCACCTCGGTTCCTTTGTTTCAATAAAACCACATTTAGGGGATGCACCGGATTTCTCTCAGAGAGCCCTGTTCCACTTTTTCACGACTTTGTTAATTTGATGAAACTCATTTTGTTTTAATTTGTCACTTATATTCCCTATGCCTCTCTATGAGGATGCCTTTCCTGCCCATTGTGCTCTTTTTGGGCCATCGAGATCCTGTTCTTTTTTAGAATTATAGAATCTCTACAGTACATTCAGCCCATCGAGTCTGTACTGACCACAATCCTAAGTAGGCCCTATTCCTGTAAACCTCATTTACCCTGTTAATCCTCCTGACACTAGGGTCAATTTTGCATGGCCAATCAATCTAAACGACACATCTTTGGAGTGTAGGAGGAAACCAGAGCACATGGAAACCCAAGCAGACATGGGGAGAATGTGCAAATTCTACTAGGACAGTGACCCAAGGCCACAATTGAAACTGGGTCCCTGGCGCTGTGAGACAGTAGTGCTAACCACTGTGCCACCATGCTGCCCTCTGCCTGTAACCGCTCCCTGGATTGCTGCTGCGAGTGGGCCTCTATAATACTGACAGCCCTTCCACATAGTGGGGACCGCCCTGCAGCTGGGAACTGCTGATGGCCCAGCTCGGGAGGCCCTTACTTAAGACCTTAATTTTTCAAATCTGCCGATCCACACCCCCATCTACCAACTGCTCACTGCTGGGGCCTTCACTTGTAACAGGGTGGAGTCAGGGAGCTGCTTCAAAATGGCTTCCCACTATTTTACCAGCCATCTGGCTCCATTTCCACGACCCTGGGGCCAGTGAAGTGACCTCCATTGCTGTAGACTAACACTACATTCCTGCACTAATGGAACCTACTACAACAATCTGAGACTGTACAATGTTTATAACACTGCAATCAGTTGATTCAAATTTTTGCCAACCATATTTTGCATATTATTTTGGAGTACAAGCCTTCCCATAGCACTATCAAATATCATATGAAGGATGGTGATTCTCATTTTATTCTCCTTGTAAGGTCCAGGTGCAACATGATCTGATATTCTGTAAGGTCCTGTTTTATTATTGCAGCATGGAAAAGACCCAAATGACATCCACAATGACCCTATGACTTTAACTTTTTGCTCAGAGACAGTGGCTTGCATTGGTATCACTCAGGTTAATCTTTACTACGCTCTCTCCAAGACCTGTATATCATTCTTGAAGTATAGTACCCAAAACTAAGTGCAATACTTCAGATGGAGTCTGACTAAAACTTTGTGCAATTTGAGTAATGACTTCCTTCACTTTGTTTCCTCAAGGGAATTGGAATATAGCCAAACTTTCAATTATGCTTTTGGATTATATTTTGTATCCGTGCATAAGTTCTAAGAGATTTATGTATGTGGATATCTCGATCTCTTTGCTCCATTATTTCTCTAATCTCTGTCCCTTAAGGATATATTGTGATTTGTCTTCCTCCTATCTAAAGTCAGTGATCTCAAATTTCTCCTGAGTATACTGCTCCTGCAAAGATTTGTCAACTCACTTAATCCATCTTGTCCCTTTGTAATTTCATTTACATAATTTTCTGAGAATCCTCATTCATAGTAGTCCACAATGGGTTTCTGCACTGTAGTGATTCTATATAATTCTACATTCCTTCTTCTAACTCATTATTAGATTTGATGAAATATAGATTACTGGGGAATACCATATGTCACATCCACCAATCTTAGTGATCACGATCAGTTGTACATTCCAGCCCTGTTCCCTGTTCATTTCTTATCCTTTTCCCTGCTGCACTATCAATATCCACTCCTTCAACTCAGTGTATTGTTAGGAACTAGATATAGCCTTAAATGATTTGTATTTGTTTTGTGGTGTTAGGAATAAGATATAACTTTAAGTAAGCTTCATCTGTGTTTCTCCTTTTGCACGTTAAGAAGGGGTTAAGAAGTTTCACTTTAGTTTCACTTTAAACTTTGCCTGCATTGTAAGGAGGTTTTATGACCCCAAACCAAACACAAGGTACTAAAAAGTTAGGCTGTTGCCTAGTAACAGGCCACAGAGAAACAAAAAGAAGTTTGAATGAATTGGAACAAGGTAACCCTGGCAATTGAGGCCTGGGAACAGGGCCTGGGTGTGGGCCTTTTGGGTTCTCCATTGGAGGAGTGTGGGGTGCCTGATTATATTTCACCTATTGGTTTACATGGGCTGTGTACTTAGCAAATTAGAGTATAAAACAGATTTTATAACTTACGTTCTTATAAATCGGTAAAGGTATAGTTGGGGTGAAGCAGTAGTTTTTTTTTGTCCATTTCACAAGTAGGCTTACATTAACACTGTAGTGAAGTTACTATGAAAATCCCCTAATTGCTGCATTCCGGTGCCTGTTCAGCTACACTGAGGTAGAATTTAGCACGGTCAATACACCTAACCAGCATGTCCTAGGACTGTAGAAGGCAACCGGAGCACCTGGAGGATATCCACACAGACACGGGGAGAACATGCAGACTGTGCACAGACAGTGACCCAAGCTGGGAATCGAACCTGGCTCCCTGATGCTGTGAGGCAGTAGTGCTAATCACTTCTCCACCTGGGTGTATTATAGTTCATCATCTTATGTTTATTAAATGTCATACTTTTGTTAAAAGTTAATCAGTTATCTGTTCAGTAGCCACCATGTATATAAACAAAACATTAAAGTAAGATTATCAAGCAGGTTCCACTCTGGGATCTGATTTGTCCAGGAGTAATATTAGTTGGAATTGTAACAACATCCACTCTTTTTAAAATTTAATTCAATAGCCACTTATTGTCTTCCTCTTCTCAATGCCTTTTGAAAACCTCTCTGACCCAACTTTTGACCTCATCCCTCATCAAATGTTCATCCTATTCAGTATCCTCTTTAATTTCTTGTAAAGCAGCCAGGGACATTGTTTTATGTGAAATGCTAGGAAGATGCAAATGGTTGAAAGATGGAAGCGAAAAGGTTAGAAAATAACCATTCATTCTAGCATCGTAATCATTTAAAACACCTCCCACTACCTGTGACATGATGTGAAAGAGCATAAGAGTGACTCAGTAGCTCAGTGGTATCTTCACAGCACAGATACCAGTCTTCAGCCAATTCGATTGACTCTGTGTGATATCAAGAAAAAGCTGACTGCACTGAACACAGCAAAAGGCTACAAACTAAATTCCACCTATAGTGCTGATGGCCTTTGCTCTAGAACAACCTATGCCACTCGCCATATACTGTTTCAGTATAGTTACAACATTGGCATCAGCCTGAGGATCACTCAGTTGTGTCCCATCCACAAAATCTGGACATTACCACCACATCAGTTAATTAAATCAGTTGATTTAATTCCACACACTCGCTTTTCCCAATATCTTGGAGTACCTTTGGAGATAAATTAACATTTCATCTGGCGTCCACTGTTTCAGGCTGAATCACAACTAAAGAAGGTTTATTTAGTATCACAAGAGGGCTTATGTTAACATTGCAATGAAGTTGCTGTGAAAATCCTCTAGCTTGCAACCTTGGTATCAACTATGGACAGAAGAGTTGAATTCAAGAGGTGATGCAAGAGTGCTTCCTTTGATATCAAGGAGCCTTTAACGATGCATGGTATCAAGGAGAGGTTAGTGGAAATCACAGTGAACCATTCCACTGACTGGCATCAGACCCAGCCCATAAGAAGGTGGTAGTGCATGGTATCACTGCAGGATTTCCTCGGCTGGTGTCACAGGCCAAACCCATCTTCATATGCTTCATAAGTCACTTTCTCTCCAGAACAGGGGATGTTTGCTGATGATTGTACAGCTTTCAGCTCCATTCGCAGCTCCTCAGTTACCGAAGCAGTCTAAGCCTACATACAGGAAGAGCTCGTCAACATCAAAGCTTGGATTGATAAGTAGCAGTCAACAGTTGCTTGCACGAAATGACCAACTGCAGTAAAAGATAGTCTAACCAGCAACCTTTTCAGGAACCTCTCCACTTTCAATATCCTGGATCTAACACTCACCAGAAGCAGAACTAGACCTGCCACGTATGTGGAGTCATAGTCATAGAGGTTTACAGCATGGAAACAGGCCCTTCAACCCAACTTGTCCATGTTGCCCTTTTTTTCTAAACCTCTAAGCTAATCCCAATTGCCCGCATTTGGCCCATACCTCTCTATATCTATTTTATCCATGTAGCTATCTAAATGTTTTCTAAAAGACAAAATTGTACCTGCCTTTATTACTACCTCTGTTAGCTTGTTCCAGACACTCACCACCCTCTATGAGAAAAAATTGCCCCTCTGGATACTTTTGTGTCTCTCCCCTCTCACCTTAAACCTAAGCCATCTAGTTTTAGACTCCCCTACCTCTGGGAAAAAATATTGACTATCTAGCTAATCTGTGCCCTTCATTATTTTATAGACCTCAATAAGATCACCCATCAGCCTGCTACGCTCCCAAGAAAAAAGTGCCAGTCTATCCAGCCTCTCCTTATAACTCAAACAATCAAGCCCCAGAAGCATCCTAGAAAATCTTTTCTGCACTCATTCTAGTTTAATAGTATCCTTTCTATAATTGGGTGACCAGAACCGTACACAATATTCCAAGTGTGGTCTTACCAATGTCTTGTACAACTTCAACAAGATGCCCCAAGTCCTGTATTCAGTGTTCTGACCAATGAAACCAAGCATGCCAAATGCCTTCTTCACCATTCTGTCCACCTGTGATTCCATTTTAAATGAACAATAAACATGTATGTCTAGATTTCTTTGTTCTATAACTCTCCCCAACATTAACTGAATAAGTCCTGTCCTGGTTCAATCTACTAAAATGCATCACCTCGTATTTGTCTAAATTAAATAACCATCTGTCATTCGTCAGCCCATTGGCCCAATTGATCAATATCGCATTGCAATCAGAGAGAATTTTCTTCACTGCCCACAATGTCACCAATCTTGGTGTCATCTGCAAATTTAGTAACCATTGCCCCCTACTCATCCAAATCATTCATATAAATGGCAAATATCAGTGAACTCAGCATTGTCACAGGCCTCCAGTTTAAAAAACAACCCTCTACAACCACTCTCTGGCTTCTGTCAAGAAGCCAATTTTGTATCCATTTAGATACCTCAACCTGGATCTCATGAGATATAACCTTAGCATGCAGCACCTTGTCAAAGGTCTTGCTAAAGTCCACGTAGACAACATCAACTGCATTACCCTCATCTACCTTCTTGGCTACCCCTACAAAAAACTGGATCAAATTTGTGAGACATGCTTTCCCACTCACAAAGACATGCTGACTGTCCTGTGGTTACAAGAAATAGGTCAGAGATTAGAGATGGAATTTTCCTGTGTCCCCACTGGCAGGGTCAATAGTGAGGGTGAGAATTTGGTGGGTCACCAAAAACTGGTTTCAGGCCAGCCTAAATTTACAGTGGGATAGTCCAATGATGCCTGGAGTGACAGATTGGGAATCTGCTGAAGGATGGCAGGAAACTGATTTGAATCTCACTAATGGGATGCAAATGAAGGCCCAACCAGAATCTTCCCCCACTTCCCATTCTCTGTTACACCACCAGGAAAGCATGTTGATCCAGAATAATATGCTATGTTGCATCCAGGGCTTTTGTACCATCTTTCATGGCAGAGCTGTCTAAACCAGCATGGCATGCAGAAGTCAAGACTTACTTGGAGCTGCCCTTATAGTTCAGAATGGAAGCCACCAGTGACCCTGGAACACCACAGCAGTGGGTGGGGGAAGCACCTATCAGATGGATCTTTCAGTTTCAGTGTTTTTTTCCTTCCTTCTTCAATAGTGCGGCAGAGTTGCAATTTCAATATAGCATCCTGGTAAGATGGCCAGTCATTCACCATCAAGCCTGCTCTGCCACAAGAGAGGGCATAAAACCCCTGAGTGCATAATTAATTACACTGGGGATGGAAGATTTGACATAGTTTCCCACCAGTTTTTGCAGCAGGAAGCACTCCGCATTCCTGCCCCCATCATAGACTTGGTCTCGGACGGGAGAATCCGTCCTAGATATTCTGTGGTTAGTAATTCAACTCCCAACTTTTCAAAGCCTTTTCATCGTAATGAGATAATTTCCAATTGCCCGGGCAAGTATAGTTCAAACAAAGGTCAAGAGTGCCGATACTATGCAAGGTAACGTAATATACTGAATTGAGATCCTATTCACTATAATAAACATCCTCCAGGGCTGCAGTGTGTACAATTTATAACATGCATTGCAGCAACTTGCTAAGGCTTCTTCAATAGCACCTTCCAAACTGCAATGCAGATAATCTAGAAAGATAGGGTCAGCAGAGGCATGGGAAAAACATCACCTAGGTATTTCCCTCTAAGTCACATTATCTGACTTGGAAAGATATTGCCATTCCATCATTTCTAATGGGTCAATTCCTGGAACTTCCTCCCTAACAATATTATTGGAATACCTGTACTGCATGGACTGCAGCAGTTCATGAACTAGCTCAAAGGTAATCAAGGATGAGCAAGGACTACAGGCTTTGTCTCAAAAATAAATAAATAGAAACAAATTTTGTTTCTTTATTGGATAAACCTTTCAATAGCTAAGTTAGAAGGCAAATGAAAATTATAATTTCATGTAAGAATTTTTAAAACAGCAATTTTATTTGAATAGCAGTAGGGGCTATATCATAGCTTTGACATGTGGGCACCAACTAAAAGCCATTGTAGTTTTGCTGTTGGCAGCTTACATTGCCAATTTGGATGTTTAATACAAAGGTCACATGGAGGAAGTAAGCCTTTCGTCATTTTGAGGATGTTAGTACATATCCTCCAAACATAAGACAACCCAATTTGTCATGACTGTGGTAATGGTAAGGAACATCTGCCAGTGAGTCAATTGATTACCAAACAGTGTCATGCGTGGTGACATTTACGTGTGAGTGTTTACTGCTCTCCATTACTTGGAACCATTTAAATATCCTGAAAATATAATTTTCAGGCAACTTGGATTTAATATAATGGCTCACTTTGAATATCATTGTTTATACATTTAACATAAGGAATATGAATGAGTCCACTCATTCAATTTTGATTCGGTCCTTGTGGGAAAATGTATGTACAATATGGAAGCTTCATGTGAAAAAAGAATGCGAATCTATTCATAGAATCACAGAATTGTTACTGTGCAGAAAGAGGCTATTTGGCCCATTGTGGCTGCACAATAACTTGTAAAAGTGAAGACCATCACAGAATGAAAGCGCGGCTGAGTTGGAAAAGTCTTTGCCTGCATGTGAACAAGCAACAAACCACAGTTGAGGTCAGCTGTTTCTGAGATCAGATAATGTAAGAGGACTACCGATGTCAGCAACATTACTGTTTTGATTGCAAAGTATTCCTTGTGCTAAAAAAAAGCAAATGAATCAGTACTTCAAATTAATCCACTTCAATTTTTTAAAAAATTGTTCATGGGATTTGGGAGTCACTGGCTGGGTCTGCATTTATTGTCAATCGCTAATTACCCTTGAACTGAATGCCTTGCTGGGTCTTTCCAGAGGACAGTTGAGAATCAACCACAATGCTGTGGGTCTGCAGTCACATGTAGGCCAGACCAGGTAAGGACTGCAAACTTCCTTCCCTAAAACGACATTTGTGAACCAGATGGGACAATTGTTTTCTGATGATCATTAGACTTTTAATTCCAGACTTTTTTATAGATTTCAAATGCCATCTGCCTCAGTGGAATTCAAACTCATGTTCCAAGAGCTTTACTCTGGACCTCTGAATTACTAGCCCAGTTTCAGTATGCATTGCCTTCCCCTTGCTAATAAAGAAATAAAGAGGAATAGATAATGGCTGGTTAAGAAATAGTGAAAATGTTGTGTGAATTGTTGTCACGTAACAAAGGCAGGCAGGGATAAAGGCTTCCTGATGAAATAACTCCTCAGAGCAGGTATCCTTTCACTAGGTTCACTTTATTTACAAACTCAATTCTTCTCTTAGGAGCGCTCCAGGTACAAAGTCAGAATCTGGAGTGTCAATAGCCTGACACTCCTCATGAATACAGGTGAGACTCCCTGAATGGGCAACCAATTATGACCCAATCAGGGGAGTTTATACTCCAAGAGGCCACATTCAATGGCTTTGCTGATGTCATTACACTTGGGTTGAAGATTTATCATTACCTTAAAACCTTTCTGCAACCACATAAAGTAATTTCCCCCTATTCTGAAATGTTTGTGAAGGATATGTTGCAGGATTTGCCTATGATAACAATGGGGAAACCTCCCCATCAGGCGCCTTTGGAAAAATTAAACTATTGTTCCTTTTATTTTGCACTTTCCATTTCTGTTGATCTTTAATCGTTTGAAAAGTTTGTGTTATTGGCACCATCCAGAGAGTGAGGATTTACTGCAGAAGGAGTTCAGTGACACCCAATTTGGGTTTGGCCAGGGTCACTCATCTCCTGACCTCATTACAACCTTGATTCAAGTATGGACAAAAGAGCTGAATTCCAGAGGTGAGGTGAGAACGGCAGCCCTTGACAATCGAGGCTGCATTCGATCAAGTGAGTCATCAAGGAGCCCCAGGGAAACTGAAATTAATGGGTACCAGGGGCAAAATTTCTGCTGGTTGGAGTCATAGCTGGCACATAGGAAGGTGGTTGTGGCTGTGGAGGGTCAGTCATCTCAGCTCCACAACATCTCTGCAGGAATCCCTCAGGGTAGTGTCCTGGGCCCAAAAATCAATGACCATCCCTCCATCATAAAGTCAGAAGAGTATGTTCGCCGATGACAGCACAATGATCAGCACCATTCACAACTTCTTAGATACTGAAGCAATGCATGTTCAAATGCAACAAGATTTGGACGATATCCAAGCTTCAGTTGACAAGTGGCAAGTAATATTCATGCCATACAAATACGAGGCAATGATCGTCACCAATAAGAGACACTCTAACCACTGGTCCTTGACATTCAATGGTGTAGACATCACTAAATCCCACACTGTCAACATCATTAGGGTTACTGTTGACCAGAAACTCAACTGGATCACTACATAAACACAGTGGCTACAAGAGCAGGTCAGAGGCTCGGAATACTGCAGCGAGTAACTCACCTCCTGACTCCCCAAAGCTGGTCCACCAGCTACAAGGCACAAATCAGGGGTGTGATGGAATACTCCCCACTTGCCTGGATGGGTACAGCTCCAACACCACTCAAGAAGCTTGACACTATCCAGGACAAAGTAGCCTGTTTAATTGGCACCACATCTTCAAACATTTAATCCCTCCATCACTGATGCTCAGTAGCAGTAACGTGTACTATCTACAAGATGCACTGCAGCAATTCACCAAAAACCCTTAGATAGTATCTTCCAAACCCATGACCACTTCCATCTAGAAGGACAAAGGCAGCAGATAAATGGGAACACCACCACCTGTAAGTTACCCTCCAAGTCAGTCGCTATCCTGACTTGGAACGATATTGCTGGATAGACTAAATCACAGAACATTAATCACAATTCTTTTGTCAATTTTTAATCTCTAAAAGAGGTGTTCCTGATATGTTGTGCTGTCCTGACAGAGTAACTGTGATTTATCTTAGCTTCGTAACAAGGCAATGAGAATAGCACTTTTTTGGATTATTTGCCAGACTTTTACTGCTCTGCCTGTCCAAGCCTCATAAGATCCCGCTCGAGGCCAAAGAGAATGCCTTTCTGCCATCAAAACCCTGCTATATGACAATTCCGGGACGGGTGTACTGGGAAAATTCTGGCAATTGTTCCTGACAGTTATGTTGAAATTCCATTCATATCCAAACCTGCAATTGCTCTAAATGCAGAATATTTCAAGACATTGAATCATGTCATTTGTAATTAATTGTGTTGTGCGGCATTTATTTAGTTTTATTTTTATCTGGTTAGAAATGTATTAGTTTGTATCTGTAACTTTAATTGAAATAAGCAGTTTGAGATGTCCTGATTGTAAATATTTGTGTGGCGCTTACTCTTCCATGTGTTGAAAAAAAAGTTTATTTATTAGTGTCACACATAGGCTTACATTAACACTGCAATGAAGTCACTGTGAAAATCCACTAGGAACCACACTCTGGCCCCTATATGAGTACACTGAGGGAGAATTTAGCATGGCCAAGGCACCTAACCAGCATGTCTTTTGGGCTGTGGGAGGAAACTGGAGCATTTGGAGGAAACCCGTGGAAACACAGGGAGAACGTGCAAACTCCACAGAGACAGTGACCAAAGCTGGGAATCAAACCTGGGTCCCTGATGCTATGAGGCAGCAGTGATAATCACTGTGCCACCGTGCCACACCCTTCCCCCCTCCCCCTACCAGTTTTCAAATTGGAGATGGATGGTTGGTGAGTAGACAAACCAAACAAATGAAGAATATAATTGAAGAAATTAAGACATTTAGGCTTGGAGACCTCGATTTGCAAAGTTGTGGACCTTAATATTCTATTCTATTATAAGCTTCTGTCCAAAGTTTATTTTAAAATGGAGGACACAGGACCAAACTGAGAAGGTGTTCAATACTCATATGCTAATTTTGTGTGGTATCAGAAAAAGAATGTGAGCCATAAGCTTTATGGTACCATTCCCATCTCTAACTCAGCCAGCAAAGGTTTTGAGCACCATTCCAGATAGCCCTGGAAAGTGGAGAATAGAACGTTCTTTAAATACTCATGTAGCAAGGTGCTCATGGCCAGACAGCCATTGGGTCCCAGTGGTACCCACCTTGTTAATCATATCACAAGATGGAGGGAATTAGTGCACACATCAGCATAAAGAAAGAAAAATTTCTGGCAAGAAAAGAAAAACACACTCTTATGTTTTGTGGGTTTTGCCTCTTCTACAGCAAAGAGCAAAATAATAGGTAGCAACACTGTAGATTGCTTAACCAACAAGTTGGAGTTTATTAAGACAGATGTTGCTTCATCATAACCTAAGATGGAAGAGAAACAGACCCCTGCAAATGTTTCTGGAGATGTCACACTGCAGTACATTGCTTTGCAATACATAATGTCCCTTCCTCTTTACAGCAACAAACTTTTAAATATTAAAGCTTACAAATCATCAGTTACATTCCTAAATATTATTATCTATGTATGTGCAATCAACACCAAGGTCTTTTTGGTGCAAGTTGATTTGCTTTTGATAAGAGATGATGTTCTGGAGCCTGATCATTGACATTCTTGGTAGCCTGTTCCTCATAAATATCAGATAGTTCCTCTTGTGAAGTTGATTTATTGTCAACTTCCAGAGAATTTGGTTGTTCTACTGGAGTAGAATCCGAACTTGGATCTTAGTAATCCCTGGTTCAGAGATTTCACAGTTGTGGATGTCTGAAGTAAGCCTTTCTGATGCGGTCTGCTCCAATTCACTTTTTGAAGCGAGGATGTGATTCATGTGTTGCACTGCAGAAGAAATCGGGCCTGTCTTAGCTAGAATGTTTGCAGGTCCCCACTTCTCTCTTGTGGAGTAGTTTCTTGCTTTAAGCTCTTTCCTGCTTGTATAAAACTCCTCAGTTTTGATGTTTGTTTATGGCAAGTAACTTGTGCTTCTGGTTGTCACTCTATTATTGTAGCAGTGTCAGGTGGTGTGAGTAAATCAAATTTAGTTCTCAGTGTCCTCCTCAGGAGCAACATTGCCAGTGACCCTGGTAAGATGGCATGTGATGGTGTTCTGATAGGATGTGAGAAAGTTGTCTACAGTCCAGGATGACGACCTTTGTCTTTGGTCACTTTAATGGCATGTTTCAGTGACTGTATGGCCCCTCCACCAATCTGTTAGTTGATGGATGATATAGGGCAGTCCTTATGTGTAGTTATGTTTTGGGGCTTTTATCTTATTGTTCTTAAAGTAATCCACAAATTTCTGGGATGTGAATTGCATCTCATTATTATTAACTAATTGTTTGGGAACAAGTCATCTAACTCCTCTATGGCTGTTTCCTTTTGTGGTGGATTTAGTCTCACTGATTTTAGATCACTTTGAATGCTACCCATTAGGATGAGAAACATGTAGTCTTCAGTAGGTCCATAAAGGCAATATGTATCCTCTACCAAAGTTGTTTTGGCCAGTATCATGAGTGAAATGATTGTAGAGATGAAGTATGCTGCATCCTAGCACATGACTGGCATTGCCTCACTTTCTGTTCTATTTATGAGTTTATTACAGAAGGCACAGTTCTTGTCTTGGAACATCTAGGCTTGCTATCAGGTTTGATCTCGAGCTTTGCCTCCACTCCAGTCATGGATCTTGGGCTATTCACAAACACTTTGCTATACTTCTCCAGATGTTTTGCCAGCATAATTTTATATCAGCCAATTGGTTAATGGCTTCCCAGTTAATCCTGATCTTGTGTAACTGCTCTTCCAAAGAGTGCAGGAAAGTGGCCCTTTACTGCACGCAGAAACATTTCTGCTGATTGGTCATTAGCCTCTACCTATCAATGGAACTGCTTCCTATGTTGCAGGATTGTGTTTGAAGGTTTTGGTAGTCGATGTTAAAGCTTCTGATTGTAAATTTGTCTGGGAGAAATGATACAACTACTCCCATAACTACTTCCATCTTTATTTTATTTTGGTCCAACTTTGGATAAACACAGAACATTTGCATATGCCCTTGGGTGGTTCAAACACCTGGTTTTAGTTCTTGGATCTTCTCCAATATGGTTTCACCAAGGAAATTTTTGTCCTCATCTGATATTTTGTAGACCTCTTTTACAGATCTTGACATTTTCTTGCTTTTGTACAATGTCATATCCAACATGCCTTCATTTTGTGGCCTTTCTTGCCAAAGCTTTTACATTTATTTTCTCTGCTCCAACATTCATGTGGCGAGTGTCTTATCTGGGCGCACATGTGACATGTTTGTACTTTGAGGTTTCTCTCTGTCAGTTTCCATCTTATGTACTTTGGCTCCAGCTCCAATTTAAGAAACTTCTTTCGCGACCAATTCCATAGACATCGTCGTTTCAACAGCAGGTTTTAGTGAGCAGTTGAGCAATCGTCTTTGAATTGCAAAGTCCACAAACAAGCCTGTCTCACGAAGTGTCATTGAGGGTCATTATTGATTTTAATTTTATTCCCTTTTTTTGCACAATTTCATCATTTTCTAATGGGTTTAGGCCAGACCAGGCAAAGATGGCAGATTTCCTTCCCTGAAGGATATGAGTGAATGAGATGCGTTTTTCCAATAAATCGATAATGATTTCATGGTCATCAGTGATTCTTAATTCCAGATTTGTTTTTCAATTCACCATCTGCCGTGGTGGGATTCGAACCCAAGCTTTCAGAATATTAGCTGATTTTCTGGATTCATAGTTGAGCGATAATACCACTAGGCATTGCCTTCCCTCAAGTAAACCCAACAATTTTAATTTTTCCTCCTGAATATGACAGAACTAATTTTTATATATGTTCCTATCCAAGCGCAAAATGACAAAAGCTAACTCCACTGAGGTAAATGAGTCTGCTGTGTAATTCAGTGTTTGGACATTGTGTGCCTGTAACCATGACATCATACGCCAATTGTCCCAGCAATATGTCACTTCCTGATTATAATAGCATTGCTTGAGATTATGAAATTGAGGAAATTTCAAGAAAATACTCATTAAGACGACAAAAGGCACATTAAAAAAGTGTCAACAGTACTGAAAAATGAGCTTTAAAAATTTAAGCTCTGAGTTGTAAGTATGTCTGAGTATTTATCCTTATTATTATTCTAGACTAGAGTCAGCATCTCTTCTCTATTGAACCAACTGGCTAGTAATAATGCCCATAAACTTTCTTTTCTTTTTAGGTGGTGATATAAAATGCAGCATACCTCCTGTACAGAGGATCGGATCCATCATGCCCTGGAGAGGTGTTTGCATGGATTGGATAGAACTATCTCTTCTAATTGGAAGGGTGAGTCATTTCATTACAAAATATACTCTTAGAACATAGAAAAACTAAAGCACAAACTACAGGCCCTTTGGCCCACAAGTTGCGCTGATCATATCGCTACTACTAGATATTCTTCTATCAGCTTGTTTACATACTTGAATTGGCATGCTGGCACAGTAGGTAGCATTGCTGCCTCACAGCGCCAGGGACTGGGTTCAATTTCCAGCTTGGATTACTGTCTGTGTGGAATCTTATTTTCTCCCTGTGTCTGTGTGGGTTTCCTCCAGGTGCACCGGTTTCCTCCCGCAGTCCAAAAGACATGCTGTTTAGGTGTGTTGGCATGCTAAATTCTTCCTCAGTGTATCAGAGCAGATGTTGGAGTGTGGCAACTAGGGGACTTTCACAGTAACTTCATTGCACTGTTACTGTAAGCCTACGTGTTCCTTCATTGTGGATTTTCAATACAATAGTTAAATATGATCATAGAGGGGTGAGCATTCAGTTTGCTTCTCGAATGACAATGTTATATGTCATGAGTCTTTGAAAAATCAGAAATCAATTAATCAAACACTAGGAAGTGAATTCATCGCTGTAGAGAATTTCTCCAGAGCACAGACATGTATTACCCTCTGCCCTAGAAAAGATTGGACTGAGCTGATGCAATATCAAAAATAATAGACGGCAGATGTAAGCATGACCTTTAGGAGATAAATCTGCCTAACGGACACAATCCTTACTACAATACGTCAGATGCTGGATTTAATGCACGGAAATGATTTCATTGTTGCTCATATTGAAACTTGCTGATGAGATTTAGTATAATACCCTCAAATGTCCCTACATTTTGAAATTGAAGAGCAGCAAGCATGAAGCATTCATGAATATTTACCCAGACATGTTTATTCATGAATGGCACTATCGCGAGATCATACATCAAGTCCCAGTTGATGGGACCACACGTGATCCCCACTTGTGAGGACCTTCACCAGCAAGACAGTTAAGACAAGTGAGCCCAAACAGTTCCGTCCTGTTTATATTTAAATCAACATTTCAACAGATTTAATTTCAACATCTAATGCATTTCCAAAATGTTTCTAATATAGAATGTGACAGTGCAGAAGGAGGCCATTCTGTCCATCAGGCCTTTGTCAACATTTTTCTGAATTTAATCCAATTTAATCTCAAGTCAGCTTTCTAGCCATCACCATGCAGATTGGTCTTGTCAAAAGTAGATGTTCAATTGCTTTGGCAAGTTCTGATGGAATCTGTTTTCACTACTCTTTCAGGTAGTGCATTCCAAATAGTAACAACTTTCTGTGTAAAAATAAATTCTTTTCCTATCCCCTTTAGTTCTCTCACCAAGTATTGGGGATCTGGTTCCCAAACCAATTGCCAGAAAAGTTCCCCTTATTTGTCTAGCAAACTCCCTCATAATTTTGAATATCTCTGCTTGGTCTTGCTTAATTTTCCCCTGTTCATGGGAGATCAAGTCCATCATCTTCAATTTTTTTTTAGCTAACTGAAGTCCTTCATCTCTGCTCTCATCCTGTTGTATACTCTCCAAAACCTTGAAAAGTATAGCACCCAGAACTGTACACAATACTTGAGCTGGGGCCTAACCAGTCATATATATGGTTTAGCCCGACCCCCTAATCCTTGTTTCCGTATTCAACATCCCTATTTACACAATCAAATATTCCATGCGCACCTTTCCTGTTTGTCAACTCCAGCAGAATGGATTCCTGTCGGAAGTTTCCAGACTCCCTGTGGTGAGTTTTTCCATGGTGGAGGCAGCTTCGCTATTGGACGTCAGCCAGATTTCCAGTCCCCCTGAAACCAACGGCAAATTGCATGGCTCGTCCGTCTCACTGCTGGAGAACCCACGGTAAAGGTTGATTCCGGTGGAACCAATTGAAATATTGATTTAAATATAGTTAGTGAGCCTAGGACGGAATTGCCTGGGCTCACTTGTCTTAATGGTCTCACCGGTGAAGGTCTTCATTGGCGGGGAATCACGTATGATCCCTATCAACGGGGACTCGATATAGTGGCCACGCTGGTTGTGCTTATTGGTCACTTTCTTTGAATTTGTTTGGTTAGATCGCCCCCTTAGACAGTGCACTTAAATCTGAACAGCAAGTTTCAGGACGAGCATCAATGAAACCATTTCCATGCACTACATCTCTAGAACCATCATATCCTTGATCACTACTTCCACATGCTCATCTTTATTTTCCTGTTCCCCGTTATTTTTGGACACAATGTGTCCAGGAATGTTTAATCCCCATTCCAATCAAAAAATCGGCAAAAAGTCTTTATTATCCACGTGACATCCTCATGTCCTCATATCCTCAGTAGGGATCCACATGAATCCCTAACCAAGCAACTGGAACTGCTGAGTCAGATAAAAGTGCGGCCAAGGTTGTTTCAGAGCAATTTTCCATCATAAAGGGAACTTTAAACCATTTGACAGTGGTATTAGCCATATTACATTTAAAATGTCTTTAACAATTCTGATCTAGTTAGGCTGTTTTAAATCCCTGCTTTAAAAATTTGCAAGTTTCCCGCAATTCCCTCACTGAGGGTCATGTGTTGGATGTAATTTGGTAAAGTAAAATAGTTTGATTGGCCCTTAAGAATTGAAGGCTCATGCGCAAATTAATGTTTTATTATATTTGCAGAAAGTAATTACATCAAAAATGCTAATTATTGTTGTTAACAATCACTGTAGAGTACTTACCAAGGTCTTTGTTGTTCATAGAAATTGGAGAATCTCTACAGAAGGAGGCCATTCGGCCTGTCAAATTTTTACCGAACACAATCCCATCCAGGCTGTATTCCCGTAACCCTCATTAATTAACCCCCTGACATTAGGCACAATTTAACATAGCCAATCAATCTAACCTGCACATCTTTGGACTGTGGGAGGAAACCACGCAGATACAGGGAGAATGTGCAAACTCCACACAGACCTCCACACAGGCCAGACTTAAATCAGGGTCTCTGGTGCTCTGAGGAAGTAGTGCTAACTATTATGCTACTGTGCCACCCAACCACTGTGCTGCCTACACTCTTCATTGGTAAATGGGCAAAAATATTATTCTCTAATCTCTCCTCCAAGGGAACTTTAAATCATGTGATAGTGGTATTGGCCATATTATAATTAAAATGTCTTTCACAATTTTGATCTGCCTAGGTTATTAATCCTTGTTTTAAAAATTTGCAATCTAATATATGCAAATAAAATCTTCTAGATAGCGTAGTGACCATCCGTACTGAAATGTATGGTAAGCATAAGCCAAGTCCCCTCTGGGAGACAGTATTTGCAGAATAATATTTCACAAAAACATAAAATGTTTTCACTGGCTTTTTAAATCATTACACCTCTCTCGATGATTTGAAGGTCTTGAGTTTAAAAGGTGTTGTGTGTCGATGTGGGCTGTAGGGCCTGTTCCTGCGCTGTACTGTTATTTGTCCTTTGTTTGTTGTACTTTCTGTAAAGGTAACAAAACCAATATTTAACACAAAAGCAAAATACTTCCTGATGCTGAAAATCTGATACGCAAACAAAAGCTGCTGGCATTACTCAATAATTTTGGAAGCATCTGTGAGAAGGAAAATTGTTTCATGTCTGATAAAATACCACGATGCAGCACATTTTGTAGTAATTAATTCCAAATTATTTCTATCCAATCTTCTTGTCAACACAAGGATCGAATGTTGATTCTGAATAGCCTGTTCTGCAGTTTACTGATTCAGTTAACCCGTAAGCAAAACGTCTGCGTGGCTGCCTTGGGATGATGCACTCCAGCTTTCCTTTGCCTCACTCTCAGGGAAAACACCTAGCCTTTACCATCCCCGTCATAGCATACTGAAAATTAGGAACTTGTCATGAAAATGCAAATCTGTAACCCGCCACAGCATTGCACAATGCAAATGGGTTGTTGTGTCAGTCCAAATTGTAGGATCAACAAAAAAGCAAGTTAAACTAAAGGAAATATCCACTTTAGGGCAGCACGTTGGCACAGTGATTAGTGCTGCTGCCTCATTGTGCCAGAGACTTGGGTTGGATTCCAGCTTTGAGCCGGTTTGCTCCTCCAAGGCTATAAAAGTTGAATAATAAACTTGGAGCAGACTATCTATTTTCCCTCAATTTGTATTCCATCAATGATATATATTTAAGGACTTTAGGGTGGCACAGTGGTTAGCACTGCTGTCTCACAGTACCAGGGACACGGACTGTGTGGAGTTTGTACGTTCTTCCATATCTGTGTAGGTTTCGTCCAGATGCTCCGGTTTCCTTCCATGGTCCAAAGAAACCTGGGTTAGATGGATTGATCGTGCTAAGTTGCCCCTTAGTGTCAAAAGATGTGTTGGCGAGAGGGATCAGAAATGCAGAATATAGGTGGTTACGGAGGAAGGCTGAGGGATGGCCCTGGGTAAGATGCTCTTTTAGGGAGTCGGTGCAAACTTAATTGGCCAAATGACCTCCTCCTGCACTGTAAGGAATTAAACAGACTATGCCACAAATAAATCACTGAGCAAAAACTGATAGCCAAGTTCCACACATTTGAGGACAGTCTCATGACACACTATTTGTAACCTCCACAACTTGCCTGAGCTTGCAAAATCTCACTGACTGTCCTAGCTGGAGACAATACACATCTCTTTAACCGGTGCTTAACCCTCTCTTCACTCACATTGTCTGTACCTTTAAGACTTGATTATCTGTAAAGACTCGCATTCCGACTGTTATCTTATAAATTGAGTTTGTGTCTATGAATACCCTGTTTGTGAACACAACTCCTCATTCACCTGATGAAGAGGCAATACTCCGAGAGCTTGTGGCTTATGCTACCAAATAAACCTGTGGGACTCTAACCTGGTGTTGAGACTTGTTACCACAAATCAAAGGCAGAGACCAGAATTCTGTGGTTTTGTATGTAAATGCCACTGCTGCCTTTGCGAAAGAAGAATTTGGCGCTCAAACAAAATTCCACTGACTGCAACGGGACTGGAATATCAGGGTTGCAGATGAGGTTAGAGAATTCCAATCAGAAATGTTGGGAAAAAAAATAGATCAGTCAGCAACAGAAAGAGAAGGATTTCTTTCCTAATATCCTCTCTTTCTCTCTCAAATTCAATCTGCTGTGCACTTCCAGAATTCTAAGCTCAAATTTCCATTGTTTGTGCTTCTTCTGTTTTCTCTGGGCTGGATCCTCATTATTTATCCAACTGTGTACTCTCTCTTTTTTCATACCAATTGTCAGTGAGCTGGGAAAAATAGGCTGATTTGCAATAACATCCAAAATATGATTTGACTAAACACACCCTGTTATAGTTTGGATACTGGCATCACCTGCTTCATTCACATAATTCATCCTTTGTTCTTTGTGTGCCCTATAATGGACCTAAGTAGGAACCAGAAGGATATAGCTTACATAATTTGATAATACGTACTTTAAATAGCATTAGTTTACACGAAAACACAGCTGAACAAAGAACAGTGGGCAGCACAGTGATTAGCACTGCTGTCTCACAACACAGGGACCCACGTTCGTTCTCAGCTTGGGTCACTGTCTGTGTGGAGTTTGCATGTTCTCCCATGTCTACCTGTGTTTCTTCTGGGGGCTCCAGTTTCCTCCCACAATCCCAAGATGATCAGGTTAGTGGGATTGGCTATGCTAAGTTGTCCCTCCGTGCCAAAGGGATTAGCAGGGTAAATGCATGGGGTTATGGGGATCGGGCCTGGCTGGGATTATGGCTGGTGCAGACTCAATCAGCTGAATGGCCCCCTTCTGCACTGTAGGATTCTATGATTCTATGGTATTGAATAAAAACTGTTTGATGTAATTTTCCTCCACATAATTTCAAATGGTGGCCTCATAAAATGCAATAGCTTTGAAAGAATAGCATTACAACAGTTTATGTACTTGATGTGTAAAAATAATTCTGAGAAAACTTAAAGAAGGTTGCATTAAAAAAAAGATATGTATGTTTTTTATGTTAAATGCAATGTAAATGATGTAGAAAGTGTACAAAGGAAAGGATGGGATTTGATCAGCATGGAGTTTGACTCCATGTAGTCCAGTAACTATTTAAAAGTGACTTAAAGCCAGATCCACAGAGTAGTAGAAAGCCAGATTGTTTACTATAAGTTTTATTTAACGGGGATATTAAAGGGAGATTATATGTCCTGCCCTTTAAATATAAATTAATTTGAAACTGTGAAAAAATATGGCAAATGCATTTCATAGAATCATAGAATTCTAAGGTGCAGAAAGAGGTTATTTGGCCCATCAAGTCTGCATTGACCACAATACCACCTAGCTCCTATCCCCACAACCCCATGCATTTACTTCAGCTAGTCCCCTGACACTGAAGAGCAATTTAGCATGGCTAATCCACCTAACCTTGGACTGTAGGAAGAAGCCCATGCAGACATGAGGAAAACGTGCAAACTCCACACAACAGTGACCCAAGCGGGAATTGAACCTGGTCCCGTGCATTGTGAGGCAGCAGTGTTAACCATTGTGCCACCATGCCATCCATTTGTATTGGCCTTTATGTTGCCAAACTATCTCCAGTGCCTTATGGCAAGCAAAGTATTTATGAGGGGATGTGATGGCCTCGTGGCATTATGGTTAGACTATTAATCCAGAAACTCAGCTAATGTGATCCAGGTTTGAATCCTGCCACAGCAGATGGTGAAATTTGAATTTGATATAAAAAAAATTTGGAGTTGAGAATTTAATGATGACTATGAAACCATTGTTGATTGTCAGGAAAAACCCGTCTGGTTCACTAATGGTCTTTAGGGCTTACATGTGACTCCAGAACTACAGTAATGCGGTTGACTCTCAACTGCCCTCTGAAATGGCTGAGCGAGAAAATCAGTTCAAGGGCAGCCAGGGATGGGCAATAAATGCTGGCCAGTCAGCAACACCCATGTCCTACGAATGAATAAACAAAAACTGTAATCACTGCTGTAAATGCAAGAAATGGAACAATCAATTTTACAAACAGCAAGGTGCAGCAAATCCAATAATGATCAGATTTTCTGAATGATATTGATCAAGTGATAAATATTGGCCTGACACTGAGCTGTGCTTCTTTGAAATAATGCCAGAGGGTATTATGTAGAGGCTTTGGGGGTTTCATGTCTCATCTGAAAGACAGCACCTTGAATAGTGCAGCACTCCCTCAGTCCTGAACTGTCTGTCAAGACTTTTATGCCCATGTCTTTTTAGTGACATTTGAACCCACAATCTACTGAGTGTGCTCCCAACTGAGCCACATGGATATAGTCTGAGGGCCTGGTACATGTAGAGTTAATGGGGTCTGAGTGCAGTACTGTCCACACTCTGACGTTGGAGAGTACATGGCCAGCACCCAGGGTCAGTCCATAAACCAGCAAGCATGAGACAGCTCTTCACTTCTACCGTTTACTGTCTGCTTGTAAAAGACTTACAGTTAACCTACATATGACTACAACAACTTCTTCAGACCTAGCAAACACATGCACTAACTTTGTACATAGGATCAATCATTTCTCTTCCATCTTAAAGACCTCTGGAAAGTCCTTTCCTTTGCTTCCTGCCAAGGTGAAGTGCTAAATTTTCCAACCTCTATTCATAAACCAAGCCTCTGGCAGCCCTGCCATCCTTTTCTTCAGAGCTTGGATATTCTTGTTTCTTAGTATTTGGCTACTTACCATAGTTCATGCAATGTGTAATTTAACCAAAGCGCACTCCTACTCTCAGGACGTCTAGTTTTCTGATTTAACGATATCACTTGACATTCTGAAACCAAAAGCGAAAATGCTGGAAAACCTCAGCATTTATAAGGAGAGAAAAGAGCTAATGTTTGGAGCCGAGATGACCTGTTTTCAAAGCTAAAAGGCATAGAAACTGGGAGATATTTATACTGCAGGTTCAGGGAAAGACATTGCCATAAAAACAAGGGGAAAGGCTGTGAGGTGCTGAATGCAAGCTCAACGCAAACTGGAGAAACAGTATCTCATATTCCGGCTAGGCACTTTACTACAGCCTTCCGGTCTCAACATCGAATTCAATAACTTCAGAGGATTAGCTCTACCCCACCTTGATGCATTTGTTTTCTTTCTATTTTTTAACTGTTCTCTATGTTTCGTTTCTTTACTGTCTTTTATTTTTCTTTTCCTCCCACTCTTTCCCTCCTTTTTTAATCCTCTCTTTTCTTACCTTTTCTCCCTTTTTCCTAATTTTACTTCTCTCCCACCCAACTCTCCCACATCTCCATCTGTCACAGTTACCCTTTGATTTCAGTTTCTCTGCCGTTTGGCCATTCACACCTTCTACTCTTTATATGGACTGCCATTAGCATCTTTCCCCTAGTTTTTGTGGCAATAACTTATCTTTCATTCCCTCACGCTCCAGTCATAAATATCTTTTATGCCTTTTAGCTTTGACGAAGAGTCATCTGAACTCAAAGCATCAACTCTTCTCTCCTTGCAGATGCTGCCAGACCTGCTGAGATTTTCCAGCATTTCCTCTTTTGGTTTTGGTTTCCAGCAGCTGCAGTAATTTGTTTTTATCACTTAGCATTCTGTTTGTTTTTGAATTCTTGCTCAGAAATGGCTGAACATAGTAACATTCTACTAACACTCCCATTCTCTTTTTGCCTTTCCTATAGCTTGTTTAGCTTCATACATTGAGCGCACTTTCCAATTTATCTTCCCTTCATTGAAACTACTGATGCCAGAGAAATTTTATCCACCATCATGTCTGATCCTAAAGCAGGGATCACCACCCGGATATTCACCAATGACTGAGAGCCCTTTAAAAATGTTAAACAGATCCCCAGTACAGGATTCTCAACCCAATTCCTAAGCTGTCTGATCCTTGGGAGAATCTTTAAAGGGTGTTTCCTGTAAAAAGCCCACAGCCGGAACTCCCAATCTGGTTAGCTCCATTATGGAGATAGGCATGTCACCTGATTGGCTCCATTAAGAAGATAGGCATTTCCTACTCCTCCACGATTTTCATGGAATCAGGCCAGGTTTTCAAACAGTCACAGTTTATGGCCCTTCAGAGGAGTTGTGACCCCTACCCTGCATGAAGAGTCCTTTTAAAATGCAAGTTCAAAATACCCTCATCATTCCTCCAATGCTAAACTCTGCCATTCCTCCCAGCCTCTATGCCCCCTAAGCCAACCTCTGGTCTGAGAAGATGTTAAAAGTGTTAATCACTCACACCCTTTAAAATATCAATAACAAAAATCACAAAACCCTGAAATCACTTAACCTTGTTTAAATAAACATTGTGAAATTGACAGCAGTGATTAGTGAGCCTGAGCTGCCAATCAAACAATGTATTCTAAAGGGTACAGGTGTTTAAATGACAGTAATATTTGTCTGGGCTCTCAGCCAAGCTTCATTAAGTATACTGGGCTCAGAGCTCAGGCAACCATCAGAGTACTGTTGGACAATGAGCATGGAAGTGCAATACCTGGCATGGGGGGGGTGTTGAGGGGCCAAAGGCTGAGTGGAAGGGCAGATGTTGGCATAAGGAGCGTGATGTGCCATAGTGAGTAGGTGAGGAATGAGCACGATGTGGTTGGGATGAGGCAGAAGGAGTATTTGGAAGGTGAGCATGTGTGTGAGACCCTTTCCATTTTCATTTTAACTGGGACTAAGCCACGCTGCAAATGAAGCAGGACAGTTAACAGCCCACCTCTCCAACCACAGCCCCTATTGCTGCCTCCAAACTCTTTCCAGATCCGTTGGCCTTATCCTAGCTGCACCTGTCCCCACCCTGGCAATGAAGATTCCACTTTTGTGAATATTTTCAAGTTGGAAATTTTCCCAACTCTTGGTACTCACCTTGAGGTGAGAATCCAGGCCCACATTTTGAATAATGTCATTTCAAAATTTTATTGTATCCAATATTGATGGCTGTAATTATAGTAATTTGAAATGATGATATCAGTATGAAGGTGTCATTAAAATCCCTTTTGCACATAAAATAAACTAACCAGAACTTTACGGTCAACTTCAGAGCTTTACAATCAATGCGTAGAGAACAGAGAGCTCTATTTCAACTCCATTATATGAATTCCTGGTAACGTTGATATATTGCAGAAAATGAATAACATTTTATATCATGTTACATTTTCAGCCAACATATATTTCACTGTGTTCTTATTAAACCACAAAGGCAGCACATGTAAGATGGGGAGCTTGATAGCAGATGAGACGTACACTCTTTTGCAGCTAACGTTAACCTGATAAGGATATAATTTGCCATCATTTTTGTCAAATGTTGTGTGCATTGTTTACGAAGATGCTATTTTAAAGTGTGCATCCTCTCTACTTCTAAGAACACATGTCGCTTTGTGGTATCTTTCACTATCTCCATTTCCACCTCCTCCTCCTCCTCACGCACAAGGGAACGCATTTATGCCCATCCTCACAGGATGTGCTGAAAATGCATGTTGATTGGACTTGATGACAAGAAAATCTTCTGGAACGTGACTCATTTGGTTTACTTCCAAAAGCCTAAAAACCAAATATTACTAAAGCTGATTATACTGATGCATTTATTAACACTTCAATCAGTTACTATCCTCAAGGGGCTCTCTTAAAACTTGATTGATTCTGCCACACACTATTTCAGAATCCAAAGATGTGCGGGTTAGATTGAATGGCCATGCTAAAATTGCCTCTTAGTGTTCTGAGATGTGTCGGTTAGAGGGATTAGCGGGTAAATATGGGGGGTAGGGAATCAGTGGGATTGTGGTTGGTGCAGATTTGATGGGTCAAGTGGCCTCTTTCTGCACTGTAGGATTTCTATTTCTTTTTGCAGATCTTTTAAATCTAGCTATTTGACTAGTCTTGTTCAGATACTTTCTTATTGTCAGAACAATGTACAGTATGGGTGTCAGCCTCGGCTCAATAAAGAATATAAAGTTTATTTATTGGTCACAAGCAAAGCTTACATTAACACTACAATGAAGCCACCATGAAATTCCCCCTAATCGCTACATTCTGGCACCTGTTTGAGCCAATGCACCCTAACCAGCACATCTTTCAGATGGTGGGAGGAAACTGGAGTACCCGGAGGAAACCCACGTAGAAGTCCACACTCCAGAGATTTGAGCACACATTGCAGATTGATACTTAAGTGTCCAACTGTGGGAGTGTTACTGGGGCAACTGCAAATGGCATCTCTGCCATCTCAGATAGATGTAAATGATCCCGTGAGAGAATAGAGGAGTGCCCCCAATGCCTGGAGCCTTGCGCCAATACTTACCCTCAAGTGACATCACTGAAACAGATTATTTCATTATCTTATTGCTGGTGGGATCTTCCTGTCTTAAATTAGCTACACATTTTCCTACATTATGACACTTTGAAAATACCTATTTGGTTGTAGAGCTCTTTGCGACATCTGAAGGTTGTGAAAGGCACGTTCTTACTTTCTGAGCTGTAACTTGAGTGCTGGGATGCACAATTATAAAGGTTGATTCATACCGATTATTTCATGACACACAATCCTTCGCTAGCCCATTTCATTATTTTGGGTAACTCACTGGGAAAAGTCCCTGGTCTGGCAATACGCTGTCCACTTTCAGATTGAGACTTCTGAAGGGAAGTGATCAGCGCAATCATTTCTGCCATTTATATTAAAAAAAACTCTGTTTTTCAAAGGGCAAATTTGTGTAAAATTAGTTATAAACTTACGGTAAGAAAGTCTGTAAATAGTGCCTTGTCAGTACAAAGGACAATTCTGAAACTGCAATAATTACTCAGCAGCAGAAATATCCGTTCACATTCGCACATCTGTGTGGAAAATGGGAACTAAACTGCGATGCAACAGCTTCAACAGTGCTGATAAAATGTTCAAATAGTATCAGCTCAGCACAACATGGCACAGAATTCCAGAGTTCACATATTTTACAAAACACAAGTGAATGAATCTGTTCTGAACTCCTCGTAATTTGAACAGTCCACAAATGGTTTTTTCCAACTTTTATCAATCATTCTGAAACTTGAATCATTACATGAAATTCTAATTCACTTTCATATTCATTTATTAAATTCTGCTGACATTTTACAGATATTTTTTTTAAGCAATGATTGCTCAGTTCTCCTCATTAGTTGGTAAGCGTCCTAAATGAAGTAGGACTGCATCAATAGACTTGCACCCTCCAAAACCCATTCTCAGTTTTATACGACACAGTTGGCTGATCTGCAGCAGAACATTGTAGAATTGTGACAGTGCAGAAGGAGGCTATTCGGCCCCATCGAGCTTGCACCGGCTATAATCTCATCGAGGCCCTGCCTCGTAATCCTCACATTTACCCTGCGAATCACAAACAGTCAATTTAGTGTGGTCAATCTACCTAACATGTACACCTTTGAACTATGGAAGGAAACTGGAGCACCCGGAGGAAATCTGCGCAGACAGAGGGAGAACGTGCAAACTCCACACAGACTGTCACCCAAGACTGGAATTGAACCTGGATCCTTGGTGCTGTGAGGCAGCAAGGCTCACAACTGTGCCATTGTGCTGTCCCCGTTAGACGTTACAATTGGTTTTAGAATAGAATTCATAGAATCCCTACAGCCCATCGAGTCTGCACCACCCAGGCCCTACCCCAAATTTCTACATATTTTATCCACTAATCCCTCTTATCTATGCATTTCAGGACACTAAGTGGCAATTTTTATTAGCATGGCCAATCAACCTAACCCGCACATCTTTGGACTGCAGGAGGAAACCCCATGCAGACACAGGGAGAATGTGCAAGCTCCACACAGACCGTGACCAAGCCAGGAATCAAACCCAGGTCCTTGGAGTTGTGAAATAGTAGTATAACCACTGTGCTACCATGTTGCCATCCCTCTTGGGAACTAAACAGCTTGAATTTATTTACATATCACCTTTAATGTTATAAATTAACACAGAGTGGCCCATAGGAGCATGATTAGACAAAATTTGACACAAAGCTACATTAAGAAAGATTGGATAACCCAAAGCTATTGTCCAGAAGTGCTTTGAAGGAGGAGAGAGAGAGAGATGAAAAGAGAATTGCAGTGTTTAAGATGCTTGGCAGCTGACGACATGGCAACCAATGGTGGAATGGTTACAATCGGTGATGCATAGGAAGTTAGAATTGGAATCACGGCATTTCTCCTGGTTGTGACCTTCACTTGGAATGGCTAAATGTAGATATAGTTTGGTGTTTATGTCATGATGATGTCCGAGTTGACACGATGATTTCAATGGAAAGGTCAATAAAGCAACATGCAAATCTGGCAAAGAATTCAGTACTACGCATTTCCCATCATTTTTTTTATTCATTCATGGTACACAGGCATCAGTGGCTGGCCAGCATTTATTGCCCATCCCTAGTTGTCTGACAGCAGTTGAGATTCAACCACATTGCTGTGGCAATGGAGTCACATGTAGGCCAGACCAGGTAGGAATGGCAGATTTCCTTCCCTAAAGGACATTAGCGAACCAGATGGGTTTTTCCGATGATCAACAATCGTTTCATGGTCATCAGAAGATTCTTAATTCCAGATATTGTTAATCGAATTCAAATTCTACCAGCTCCTGTGATATGTCTCAAACCCAGGTCCCCAGAACGTTAGCTGGGTTTCTGGACTAATGGTGGATAATACCATGAGGCCGTCACCTCTAGTAGAAATGAAACTTACATGTGTGACCTCTCTAGATAATTATATAATGTTACTGCTGCTGTTAATTTGACAACAATCCTGGTGTTCTTTTTTCAGCTGGACTCTGTGTGAATCGTTGGAGCCTGGAAGAACTCGTGAGCAGAGATCCCCACAACTTTTTAATCCTCATTGAGAAGATATTGCTCAAAACCCAAGAGGTAAGGAAGGAAAAAAAACGACCATTTCAGCCAGATTTACAGACACTTTGTATGAAATTGAATGATTTGGTTTGTGAAATTTACAATGCATGTTTTAAAAAAAAAATTATATTGAGTGTGGTTGACACCCATACTCAATCCTCTGTAGGCAGCATACACGCCTGTATCACATATGATTGTTTACAGGGCACTTTCGTAACCAGAAACATTGTAGACATGCTGAGCTGCTTAATTCTGCATTTGAAACTTGAGTTTGAAGGTTAATATTTCTATATGTGGATTTTTGGATTTGTTACAATGTATGCATTCATTTGATTATATCTCATATTAATCTGGAGAATTCCCCATTATGTTGGGAAGTGGGGGGAATATTGGTCAGAATTCTAAAATTAATCTTTCTTTTGTTAAATGGATTCCAAGCCAGATGGTGAAGAATGAACACAGTCACAAATCCTTTTCCTTAATGATAGGTTCATTTACAGAATGCAGCATTACAGGTGCCTGCCTCCTTCCTGCCTACTACCCCACGTGTCCCAGCAGTCTTTCTTTATAAGTGTTCTAGGTACTTAATTAAACAATGCCTTCACCCATGTATCTTAACATTCTCATTAACTAACATAAACACTTTTTGTGATTAGTGTTCTGGAATACTTACTGTCAAACAGATCAGAAAAAAGATATTTCAGTTTAATGCACCATAGGAATGTACATCTATAACTCACCAAAGGTTCATGGGGTTGGAGTTGGGGAGGGGATTAAATTCTGAAACTGAATACTAAACCCCCTGTTAAAATATCAATATATTATAAGTCACAGCTAATGATCAAATTGTCACAGAGCATTGTTCTCAATATTTTATACAAGAAGCCTTTCCTTCCCACATTTGGAAATGATAGTGGCTCAAGTTGTTCAATCACCACTTAGAATCACACTAAAGTTATACAGAACAAGAAGATCTATCCTCCCACTCTGTTACGGTACACAATAAAAATATCAGGGACTAAACACAGATCCTCATGTGATCAAAAGATATGATTTATCACTGAATTAATGGGGTAGATATATCAATCACACGATCACTTTGGCGATAAAAGGGATCGCGTTAATTCTTTCGATCCTGGTTTCCTACTGGGAACGCAAATTTGGTGAATTTATTGCGAAGTTCCCATTATTTTTTTTATTTATCAGTGTCACGAGACATTAACACTGCAAAGAAGTTAATGTGAAAATCCCCTTTAATCTTACATTGTGTAACGATTAAGTTGTCAATCAAAAGTCTTAGGAATTTCTACAGGTCAGGTTTTAGACTCCTGAATTTGGGTGTGATCGTCTATTTGAAAATGGGTCAACTATTTTGTATTTGGCTGCAGTTGTGGAGTTTCATGATAACACCTCTTTAGGTAAATATTTTTCCTGCAACATTGGAAATCAGTGATTTAGCTTCATCTTATTTCTCATTGCATAATATGATTTGATGATCAATTCTAGCTGTTAGGAAAGTGAACAAATCTTGCCGGTAATTATGTTCGTCCGTGAACAATGATGTAAAAAATACAGATTGAGTGATAAAAATGAGTAATGTTTCAGTCAGAAAGTACTAGTGGCACATTTTAAATTAACGATATCTGAAGCTCATGTATTATTTGTCAGCCTTCTTGTTGAAAACTGGAAGAAGCTTTGCTGCAAAAGACCTTTTAAAATTACTTTGGCTCTTTTTTGTCTCCTGTATGTCTGTCCACTTCCAGTCAGGAGTATGTGATAATTTAAGGAGATACATTTTTCACATCAGTTGACATCATTGTCCAACAGGAAATGAAACGGGGCTCTCTTTTCCACATCTTGGGATGTTCAAAAGTGGCCTTTGCAGAGTTTCTGGCTGCACTCTCAATTCATGACGTGTTCCAAACAGGCTGCTGGAGGTGAAATGAACTATTGTTGCTGTAGGATGTTGGTTAATGGATAAGATGGTGCTAAAGTAATCTTGGTGGAACAGATTGAGTTCCATCCCCTTTGTTGCAATTGTTGTTTCATTGCTAACTCAGCCTTTGGCTTCAACATCCTTACTCTCCTCCCATTTCCTTCTGTTATTTCTTACTTCACAAAGCTTCATCATCTCTTCTCTGGTTACTTATTCCTCTTGAGTTACTGTTTCTAATTTTGTATCCTTGTTTTTCTTTTCCCTTGATATCCCAGGGAGATTTCCTGCTTATTCCCTTGTTGTGTCTTCCTGTTTTCCCTCTGGACAATGTATTTTGGAGATTGGAGATGTAGGGGAGAAAATTTGTCTTGGCCTGCCCATGGTAACCATACTAACATGGTCAAGAGACACAAATCAACAGTTGTTGGTGTTAAGGACTCTTCGGAACTTTTAAATTAATTCATGGGACACGGGTTTCACTGGCTGGCCAGCATTTATTGTCCAGCCTTAGTTGCCCAGTTGAGAGCTAGCCACATTAATATGACTCTGGAATCACATGCAAGCCAGACCAGGTAAGGATGGCAGATTTCCTTCCCTAAAAGACACTAGTGAGCGAGATGGGACTTTCAGACGATCAGCAGTGGTCATCGGTAGATTCTTAATTCGAGATTTTATTTTATTAAATTCAAATTCCTCCATCTGCCATGGCAGGATTTGAACTCGGGTCTCCAGGACATTAGCTGAGATCCTGGATTAAAAGTCCAGTGATAATACCGATAGGCCATCTCATCACCGGAAAGCGATAATTAGTTTGAACTGGCATTGCCCCCACAGACACTCATTTGACAGGGAGGGATTTTTTTTCAGACCTGTTCCCTCATAGCACCACATTAATCTGAGTCCCAAGGTGATCACAATGACTGTAGAATCAAGTGTGCATTTTTCATTCCCCTTGGATCCACACAGTAGATTAATAAAACATTTTCAATGTTTTCTTTGGTTGATGGAGACTGACAACATTTACAGGCCCAATGTCTCTCTCATTTCTTGAGAACTCTGTTTTGATTCCCTTTAGGTGTCATTAGAACACTGACTCTCATATTCAAGGAGCTTAACTTGCATCTTAAAAAGTCTACACCGCAAAAACATATCACGGGTAAAATATAGAATACTATGGCACAGAAGGAGGCCATTCAGCCGATCAAGTCTGAACTGACCACAATCCCACCCAGATCTATCCTCAAAACCCCATACATTTACCCTAGCTAGTCCCGCTCACACTAAGGGGCAATTTAGCATGCCCTAGCCACCTAAGCTGCACATCTTTGGACTGTGGGAGGAAATCAGAGCATCCAGAGGAAATCCACACGGACACAGAGAGAATGTGCAAACTCCACACAGACAGTAACCCAAACCGGAAATTGAACTTGGGTCCCTAGTGCTGTGAGGCAGGAATGCTAACCATTGTGCTGGTTACAGTGTCCAACATGAACTCTCTGCTTCAAAACATAGCTGAAACAAACAATTTGAAGGTGGATATTTTTATAGGGATGTCTGATTTGTGCCAAATTTTTTCATAATCAGGGTTTGGTTTGAATTCAATTAATTTTTTTCGGTCTCTTGGCCAAGATCAAATAAATGGTTAAGCACGAGATCAGGTGTAATATCTATTCATGTCAGCTTGAATCTAGTTATATCTCTTTTGTGGGGACCATGAATTGGATTCAGTTTGAATTTGAATTGGATATTTGGAGCAAGCAAGGAGATGCATTAAGTGCTTGCCCTGTCCATTCTCAGCATTGACTTTGCAACCCTGACAAAGGAATAACATTAAAAACTCAAGTCCAACCTAAGGAACAATACAACTTAATAGGCCCAGGATTTCTGATCTCACAGGGGCTGTAGCTGGGAGGTACTTCAGAAGATGCACTGGTGGACCTGCCAGACTTCCCCATGCAAGGATTGTATGGGAGTTTCTCAGGAAATTTCAACATTACCCTGTGTCTGCAACCACCTCTTATCCTGAGTTAAATTGGAAACTGTAGTTGGTTTCGGCTGTCTCCCCAGAAAATGTATGGGGGAAACGTTAGAAGAACTAAAACCACTTCTAACCCCTGGATAACTATAGTACTAACCCTCCCCACCCACCACTCATTACCCCACCTCTTCCCCACACACAATCCGTCCCCAAATGTAAAAAAAATTATTTCTATAGTGTTGTAGATTCCAAGCACGAGCTGTGCAAGTTCAGAGCCACCAGCGCAACAACTACAGTGTCTACACAAGTCTGACCAATATGTGCCAATGAGAGGTCTGGCAACACCAATTTTAAATCCAACTGATTTATTTGATAGCAAATCTGCTAGCTTTTGGCGTTTTTGCCAAAACGCCGAAAGCTAGCAGATTTACTATCAAATAAATCAGTTGGATTTAAAATTGGTGTTGCCAGACCTCTTGCTGAGTTTACCCCAATCCAACGCCGGCATCTCTACATCATGACAATGTGTGCCAGGACATTCTGTGTCTAAATTGGTCTGATCAGTCATCTTCGGAATCAGCCTCTAAATGACTAATGGTGTCGAGATCCTTATCGATGACAATGGACGAACAACAACAGATTCTAAGATATGAAATTTGATTTAAAGGTCACCTCGCCGTTGATTGTTGAATTCAGTTGTAGGGTAGAGACTCTGCGTGCATGGCTTTTGTGTTAAAATGCAAACAAGTTGCAAATTTGCAGCTCCGATATAAATATCACTTTGAAATGTAAAAGTGCCTCTCTGTTAGCTTAGTGTGACAATTCTTGGTAAAGAGCTCACCACACTATACTTACTTTATATGGTTCATGTTTGCTGCCAAGATCATAACCACAACAGGTGAAGCATTATATTTTTCATGTAACTTTTGTTTAATCTCTGCCTTAACTAAATTATACAGATAGGAATAAAACAATCAGGGAATTAGATGACAGGAAATTGATTATCATTGGGTGGAATTTTTTGACTCTTCGGAAAGGGTATTTGTCTATTTCAGGGAATAACAATGATGTGAAATATGGGAAGAACAATCAGAGCTATGGACCAAATGTGAGCAGATGGGATTAAGTTAGATATTTCTAATGTGTTTGTGTGGACTCAATAGGCCAAAAGGTTTCTTCTGTGCTGTATAATTCTATGAATATCTCTTGTGCAAGCTTCATATTTGTTTGTTCAGCATTCCAAGGTGGTGTATTGCTAATAGAATGATTACCTAGAGTTTGTGGTTGATGTGACTCTGATAAGCAATGCAGAATTGACTCTGCCAAAAGTCAACAAATTATTACCAGGTCTTCACTTCCTATCTCTGCTGATTTCAGCCAGGGATTATATTCACAGTGTTCAAAGGTTTTTTTTCTCTCGAAAAGAGAAGGCAAAAGGGTAACCAAATAGAAGTTTTCAGAATTACAAAGGTGTTTAATATGGTGGCCATCAAGAAGTTCAAAATTAAAGCTCGTAACAATGAGATCATAAATCCAATCAGGAATTCAGAAAGAGGGTGGTGAGAATATGATATTTGCTACCGTGTGGGGTAGTTGAGACGAATAGCTGAGGCACACTTAAGGGGAAACTAGTTAAGCATGAGACGGAAAAAGCAAAGTTGATGTTGATCATTCTGGATACAGTGAGATCAGAAGAGGCTTGTTTGGAGCATAAACATTGACACATCAGTTAGGCTGAATGAGATGTAATTCAAAGCCATTCTTTGCCACACAATTGCTAACTCATCAGCTGAGTGTTTCAGAATCCCGTGTTGTCATCTGTGGAATTGTTACAAATGATGTTACTACGAGAGAGAAAAACAAAATCATCTCTGGCTCATTGTAACCTTGGGTTGTGAGGATGACGGGGCTGGAGGACAGCCCTGGATTGGGCTGCAATGCTGTCTGCGATGGATTAGCCAGCCAATCTCCCAAATAAACCACTTGAATGAGAGATCAGGGAGTTGGTAAAACAACATCTCCATCTGAATTTCTCCCTTCAAAAGACAAAAGGAGTGTCGCTAAAAATCGTGACTAATTCATCCACTTTAAGGAATAATAAGGATCAAAAACATTAATATTTTAATCCAATCTGTTATTTTTAATCATTTAAAATTACAGTTATATAGAACTGATAGCAGTGGAACAGACCATTCAGCCCGCCTGGTCAATGTTAGTGATATTCTATACACAAACCTCTCTCACACAAGAACTTTGCCCTTCTTTAATCATCCAGGTGAGAGAATCAATGGTCAATCAGTTTCCAGAGCTCTATCATTGGTCATTTAATCTTTGTAACCAAAGTTACTTGGGTAGGGCCCCATGATTTTCTTCGCATTACTTTTCCTTCTGACTTTGTAAGCAAATATTAATGATAACCCACTACCATCAGATAGGCCCCTTCTGACATTGTGGAAATTTTTCTCTGTTTGCAGTTGTCATAAAATCCTGAGTGTAGCCTTGACAATGAGCGGAGGAAGTCCCCCTCCCATTATGTGGTGAAGTGCACACACGAGTCTGCATCCTGCTGCTTTGAGGCATAATGTGTCAAAGCAACAAAGCACAACACCCCCTTTCAGTACTTTATATCTTTTTTAAAAGAAAAACTGTACAATTTCCTCTGAATGGCTAAAACAAAAATAAGACAGCAAGTTACTTAGCCAATTTCATTCTGGTGAAATATTGGTGATAAACTTATTCACAAGTGTTACTGAACCATTTGTTTCTATAATGTCTTGCGAAGAAATGATAAATCACTTTTGAGGATAACATAATGTCTTACATGTGTGAATTATGTTTTGCAGGTGCAGGAAATGTGTCAGTATGACTTATTGGTGCCACTGGCTTTAATGTTTTATTCTGCTACTCTCCGAGTAAGTACTAAAGATATGTATTGTATGTAATAGAAAAATGTAATTGTTCAGACAGCCTGATGGTATAGCATCACATTTATTTTGCAGCAGTGATTTATAAAAAAATTGTAATTTTTCAAGAGTGGTTGCAATTTTTAACTTTTTGTTGGATTAGGTTCTGAACAGGAAAGGGTTTGCATGTCACTGTGTGTGTTTTTACCTATACAGAACTAAAGAGGTTATGCTAAACCATTGATTAGACCTCAGCTAGAGTATTGACTCATAACACCCCAACTCTGGGGTATTGTATCTTGGGGAGTTGATTCAAGTCACCAGATAAGAATTGCATGGTAACTGCCCAGGAAGCTCCAACTTTCATTTGGCAATTTCCCCTGAACTGGGAACCATCGGAAATTCGGGATGGTTTTGACTGTCTGACAACAATAGTTACCCAGCAAAGTTTAGAAGAATCAAAACTTCTGGGTAGCTATACTATTGAATTCCTCTGACCCACAATCAACTTTCCCCACCCACAATCCTCCATAGGCCCCCTCGACTATCCACCACCTTCTGACTCTCAACAGGAACCTTGACTGCATCCCCCAAGTCCCCGACTATTTCTCAGTCCTCAACTACCTTCCCCAATGGCTGACAACTCTCCTACACTTCGACAGCGCATGCGATCTCAACCTTTCCACTGATCACCGTCTTCTCTCCCCACTTACCAGCATGGTGGCACAATGGTTAACACTGTTGCCTTGCAGCACCAGGGACCTGGGCACAATTCCCGGCTTGAATCGCTGTCTGAATGGAGTCTGCGTGTTCTCCCTGTGTTTGTGTGGGTATCCTCTGGGTCTTCCAGTTTCCTTCCACAATCTGAAAGACGTGCTTAGGTGCATTCGCAATGCTAAATTCTCCCTCAGTGTACCCGGACAGGTGTCAGAGTGTGGCAATTAGAAGATTTTCACGGTAACTTCATTGCAATGTTAATATAAGCTTACTTGTGACACTAATAAATAAACTAAAACTTTAAAACATTAAACCCTTCCATTTACCTGCCCCCTCAGACTGTGTATTTGATTTGATTTATTATTGTCACATGTATTAGCATACAGTGAAAAGTATTATTTCTTAGAGCATATCGTTCATAGAAAAGGAAAGGAAAGAGTGCAGAATGTAATGTTAGAGTCTAGGATATACAGAAAAATTAAGCAAGTCCATTCAAAAGTCTGACAGCAGCATCTAGTTCTTGATCCTTTCTCACCATCATATTGTTCTCATTCTCAACCCTAAACTGTTTGCCCCCCCTTCTCCTGTACATTACTCTCTTTAAAACCAACTCTTTGGTGAAGTCTTTGATCATGTTCCTGTCTTTGCTCAGCTTCTGTTGTCCCTTCACACCCGTGTATGTTTTTGTAACATTTTGCTATGTTGTCATGTGGTGCAAATTTCATCTCTCAGGAACAACTGATAGATCCTGTCCCTGACTCATTCTTGAATACCTCGAAAGGGCAATTACAGAATAGTGCTTGAAAACACCAAAGAATAAATAATTCAATATTTTAAAACAATTAAGGAGATATTTAGAGAATTATGAGAAATTTCTGATTGAAGTGTTATGGTTTTGATAGAAAATTTTACATTCTTTGTGCATTTACTGACTCTCCTCTCTGGTGTTTTGCAGACTCCATATTTTCCTCCGGAATGTAACCTGCTCAAGAACGCATACAACATCTATCATGGTCTTCTGACGTGGCCAGTACCGTACTGCAATATTTGCAAGGATCTTCTAACATTTATCCAGGATGAAATGAAGGCACCAGGTAAGAACAGTTTGCCACCAAATCACATTCCTGTCATTGCATCGAGCAAGGAATGTACTTTTGATGAAAGGCTTTCTATCTGTTGAGAGAAGGTATGGTAGTGCAGTGAGTCCCAGTCTGCATCCTTTCCCCAAGCCAGAGGGATCAACTCTTACTCCAGACGCTGAATTTTACTGTCTGAAAGAAGACTGCTGCAGTCCGCAAACCTGACGCCTTTACTCCAGTCAGCAATAGAATGATAGAATCCCTTCAGTGTAGAAGGAGGCCATTCAACCCATTGAGCCTGTACTGACAACAATCCCATTCAGGCCATAACCCTCATATTTATCATGCTAATCCTGCTGATACTAAGGGGCAATTTACCATGACCAATCAACTTGACCTGCACATCTTTGGAGTGTGGGAGGAAATCGGAGAACCCAGAGGAAGCCGAGTGCAGACATGGAAAGAATATGCAAACTCTGCATAGACAGTCACCTGAGACCAGAACTGAACACAAGTCCCTGGCACTGTGAGATAGCAGTGCTAACCACAGTGCTGTCCACAGTGGGTGGGTCTGACATTCTAAAAAGTCTAATTAACAATCATTTAAGCTGCTGAGCCAACTGCAATCATTGTACATCCCTAATATCACTCTGCAATCGTTGTACATCCCTAATATCACAATATACACCGGGTGGGGACCTGATATTTTACATTATTAATTAGAAAGGGCAGATTTCAAGGCTGGTGGTGGCTCTTTGTCTGATTTTAGCAAAGATTAAACTGCTCACAGACATTTCTTTGTTAAATTTTGATATGTTTGAATCTCTGGATGGTATTGGGATTATTGATCAGTCGTTGACAAACAGATTCACGCTAACATCATCGCTGCAACATTGCTGAGTGCAGTATGGGGAATGTTTATTCTCTGGGAGATACCTCTACCAATAAGGAGGAGGGGCAAGAGGAGAGGGAGAGGAGTGGGAGGGAGAGAGGGAGAGGAGAGGGGGGAAGAGGAGGAAGAGGCCTAGAACAGGAGCAGCAGGCACATGAAGTGGGTGAAGGAGCGAAAGTTGCTGATGAGAAAGGAACTGCTGAAAGCAGGCTGCATCGGGGACACAACTGCAGGCGAAGGGAGACCTTATCCTGCCATTTGTGTGTATAGGATGAGAATGACATACCTGGAAATGATTAAGAGACAATGCCTTTCGCGAGTCACTGTGATGTGTGTGAGAGACACACTAATGACAGACAAATCATATCTAGCTGTCTGCGGGGGTGGGGAGGTGGGGGCGGATGGGGGGACAAGGTGGGCAGGAGCCCATCTGGTGAAGGTCACAGGGCTATTTAATATTTTTGCATTGGGATGGTTTCAGGCTATGTGTGGAGATCCGAGTGGCACAGCCCAGCCGGTAGCGCAACACTGCATCACCGTTTATACAGATACCGAGCAATTCATTGCTTTCAGTACTGACAACATCATTCAGGTGGAAAGAGCCAGAGACTTTGTGGCCACAGCAGACTTTCCAAAGGTTCAGGGTGACATGGCTTTTTTAAAGGTTCGTTTATGGGATTGGGCATCACTGATTATACCACCATTTATTGTTCATCCCTAATTACCCTTGACTATTGCATCTAATTAATTTTGAGAAAGTGGTGGTGAGTTTTTTTCTTGAACTGCTGCAACCCATACTTTATCCTTCTAGATGGTAGTTGTCACGGGTTTGTAATGTACTACCTAAGGAGTCTTGGTGAGTTCCTGCAGTGCACCTTGTCAATGGTATACATGACTGGTGCTGTTCATTGATGGTGGAGGGATTGAGTACTTGGGTAGCGGGCTGCTCTGTCCTGGGGAATGGTCTTGAGCTTCTTGAGTGTTGATGTAGCTGCAACCATCCAGGCAAGTAGAGAGTATTCCATCACACTCCTGACTTGTGCCTTGTAGATGGTGGGCAGTCTTTAGGACATCATGGTCATTGCCTGGCATTTATGTGGCGTAAGTGTTACTTTCCACTTGTCAGCCCAAGCCTGAATATTGTTCAAGTCTTGCTGCATTTGCTTCAGAGGAGTCATGAATGGTGCTGAACACTGCAATCATCAGTGAACATCCCCACTTCTGACTTTGTGATGTAAGGAGGGTCATGGATGAAGCAGCTGAAGATGTTGGGCCTGGGACATTACCCTGAGGAACTGAGATGATTAATCTCCAATCATCTGAATCATTTTCCTTTGTGCTCGGTATGACTCGGATTCTCATTGACTCCAGCGTTGCTCAGGCTCCTCGACGATACACTTGGTCAAATGCTGCCTTGGTAGCAAGGGCAGCCACTCTTAACTCACCTCTGGCATTCAGCTCCTTTGAATAAAGGCTATGCTGAGGTCAGGAGCTGAGTGATCCTGATGGAACCCAAACTGAATGTCAACCTGATTGTATCTTTGTGCCATCAAGGCCCGAAGGAATCAACCAGGGTCCTTTGCAAACAACAAGAGATAGCACTCAATCAACATCCATGTGTTCTGTGATCAGCAGAAGCTTATTACCCAGGTGTGTGCACGGTACTTGGGAGAAGCAATGGCTCCTATAACCTCAGCCTCATCCGGGAATGTTATGTGGATTGGATGCAATGGAAGAATGAAGAAGTGACTTATTTCACCTATTAGGGACCCCAGGTCTGAAGCTGAGGGACAATACAATGGGAGTTGTAGCATGACTAGAGTTGAGACCTAGGTACCTGGAGTGACCTGGCAGACGTCTCCAACAGCTGCCTGCAAGGGTGTTCCTTATGGTGGTTGTTTGATGTGCACTCCACAATCTAGTGCAGCAGAAACAGGATCCTCTCTTAGAGGATGCATCATGGATGACAATCCATTCTTCTGAGGAGTTAGAGGTAATGATGGAGAACTGCTCCAACCAGATGTTCAAGGACTTGCCAAGGAAAGTTTGGATGGGCATGAGACAGTGGAGGTTTAATTGTGGGAAATTTCCAATATCCAATACCTCATCATCTTGGTTAACGTTTCCTCCTTCCTTCCTCCTTCATCCCAAGAAAACCAATCCCTCATCTTGGAAAATCTCAAACATCTGAACCATAAAACTCATTTGGATGCACATGAGTACTCATTCAAATAAAACCATTATTGGAACCTATCTCCATGCATTTTCATGTACAATAATGAACTAGTGACCACTTGAAAGATTTTCAAACAAGACATCATTTATGTGCACAGAAACACGAGCAAATGACACAAACTTTAAATCCACCATCTAAACTCAAGTCAGATCATTGTGGAGTTTTCTGGAATCTTTTCTGGTTGCTAAGGTGTGGAGCCTCTCCCTCCTCATCTTCACTCTCACTACCAGCTGCAGTGGAGAAAAGTGCTGACCCTCACACCCTCTCATCCACAATGTCCTTTAGTCACCTATGACAACATGGTGGCGTAGTGTTTAGCACTGCTGCCTCACCGCTCCAGGAACCCAGGTTCAATCCCGGTATTGGGTGACTGTCGGTGTGAAGTCGGGACATTCTCCCCATTTTATAAATATGGATGAGGGTATTGAAGGATGGATTAGTAAATTTGCGGATGACACCAAAGTCGGTGGAGTGGTAGATAGTGAAGAGGGGTGTTATAGTTTGCAGAGAGACTTGGACAAGTTGCAGAGCTGGGCCGAGAGGTGGCAAATGGAGTTTTATGTGGAAAAGTGTGAGGTAATGCACTTTGGCAGGAATAATAAATGTGTAGAGTATAAGGCTAATGGTAGGATTCTTAATAGTGTTGATGAACAGAGGGATCTTGGTCTATATGTGCATAGATCCCTGAAAGTAGTCAGTCAAGTCGATAAGGTTGTTAAGAAGGCATACGGAGTCTTAGCTTTTATTGGTAGGGGGATTGAATTTCGGAGCCGCAACGTCATGTTGCAACTGTACAAAACTCTAGTGCGGCCGCACTTGGAGTATTGTGTGCAGTTCTGGTCCCCACATTATAAGAAAGATGTGGAGGCATTGGAGAGGGTACAGAGGAGGTTTACCAGGATGTTGCCTGGTATGGAGGGCAGGTCTTATGAGGAGAGGCTGAGGGATTTGAGGTTGTTTTCGTTAGAAAGGAGGCGGCTAAGAGGGGACCTTATTGAAGCATATAAGATGATTAGAGGTTTAGATAGGGTGGACAGTGATAGCCTTTTTCCTAGGATGGAGAAAGCTAGCACGAGGGGACACACTTTAAATTAAGGGGTGATAGTTATAGGACGGATATCAGAGGTAGGTTCTTTACCCAAAGGGTGGTTAGGGAGTGGAATGCCCTGCCTGCAGCAGTTGTAGATGCGCCAAGTTTGGTGGCGTTTAAGAGGTTAGTTGATAAGTTTATGGAAGAGAAGGGAATGGTTTAGTTTGGAGGGTCATTGCTTTTTTTTCATAATTGGTCGGCGCAACATCGAAGGCCGAAGGGCCTGTTCTGTGCTGTAATGTTCTATGTTCTATGTTCTATGAATGCATGCATTTGTTCCGGGTGTTCTAGTTTCCTCCCATACTCCGAAAATGTGAAGATTAGATGGATTGGCCTCAGTAAATTGCCCCGTGTCTAACAATGTGTAGACTAGGTGGATTAACCATGGTAAATGCACAGGGTTATGGGTTGAGGGTTGGGCCCATAAGATACAGTGGTTAGCACTATTATCTCACAGCACCCTGGACCCAAGTTTGGTTCCAGCCTCAGCTGAACGTGTGGAATCTGCACATTCTCCCCTTATCTGCATGGGTTTCCTCCCATGTTCCAAAGATGGTGCCGGTTACGTTCAATGGCTGTGCTAAATTGCCCCTTAGTTTCAAGGAGGTTAGCAGGGTAAATACGTGTTATGAGGATAGGATGGGATTGCTGTCAGTGCAGATTCAATGGACCAAATGGCTTCCTTCTTCACTGTACAGATTCTATGAAATGACCCCAGAGGGTCAATGTCCATCTGACTGTCCTCCAGCACTTCTCCAACTGGCCTGCTTCACTTCAGTCTCAGGCATCTGCACATGCGGCTGTGATGCCCCTTCACCAGTTTATGGTTACCTTGTATCCGAGGTGTTTGTTTCTGTGTTTGTGCTGGTGCTGGGTGCAGAGTAAGGATGTGAGACTGCCTCCTTTGGGGCTTCCTCTTCCTCCTCAGAGGTTCGCGTGGAACCCTCGGGACTTGTGGCAAGAGCTGTCGATTTTGCACCTGTGTATCAAACAAAAATAGGGATGGTGAAGGCCATCTTTAAGCTTTGGGTTGATTGTGCACAGATTAACTTCTGCATTGGCAACACTGCAAGCATTGGGAGATCTTATTCATTGTTTGCATTTTACAACTTTGAACATTCAACTTGTTAATCCTGTATTCACCTGAATAAACCATCAATGTTTCATTCAAAACCGTACACCAGACATCAATAACCCTCCTTTTAACACAACTTTCTTTCACTTGGGATGGCACATTGGCACAATGGTTAGCATTACTGCCTCACAGCACGAAGGACTCAGGGTCAATTCCTGCTTGCCTTACTGTCTGTGCAGAGTTTGCATGTTCTTCGTGTGTCTGGTGGGATTCCTCCAGGTGCTTTGGTTTCCTTCCAGTGCAAAGATGTGCTGGTTAGGTGCATTGGCTGTGCTAAATTCTCCCTCAGTGTATCTGAACGGAGAGTGATAGCTAGGGGATTTTCACAGTAACCTCATTGCAGTGTGAATGTAAGCCTGCTTGTGAGTAATAAATAAACTTTGTAAAGAGCGCCTCTTACAATCTCATCACCGCAGGACTGCCTTTTTATCGCTCCTCTACTCATGGACCAGATTCAATCGACTGCAGCCAGATCTTCTGTGGCTGTGAAGTATGCCACATTTGACACAATTCCTCTGATCTGGTTTCTCTCATTGGCATTGTGTGCCCTTTTCTCCTGTACTGAAGATTCAACAATATAATGATTTTGAACCTGCTGCAGAATTATATCCTCATGTGTGGCTTATGTGAATGCCATAGGCTGCACTGTCTGCTCAATGGACTCTGCAAGTGAACCAGTCTACCACCCCACCCTGCAAGTACCAAGTTGAGTGACATTTGTGCAATGTGCATAAATCACAGAAAGGTAGCATGCAAGTTCAGCAGCTAATAGGGAAAGCAAAGACAATGGAGTACCTAATAAAAAAGATCTTGGCAAAACTATACAAGAGGCAGTAGTTAGATTTCACCTGGAATAGTGTGAACAGTTTTGATCCCTTTACCTAATGAAAGATATTAGGTCATTTGAGGCAGTCCAAAAAGTTTCCACTAGGTTCAGTCCGGGGTGTGGAGGTATGTTGTTACAAGGAGAAGCTGAGTAGGTTGGCCTGTATTCATTGGGGTTTGCAAGAATGGTCAAGACAGATCAGATTCTCAGGGGATTTGATAGGGTAGATACTGGAAGGTTGTTCCCCTCTGTGGACAGTCTAGGACCAGACAGTTTAATCTCAGAGTAAGGTTTGCCCATTTAAGACTGAGGATCGGAGACTACCTACTCTGAGGGCAGTGAATCTGTGGAGTTCTTTAGGGGCTGAGTCATTAAGTGTGTTCAAGGATGAGATGGACAGATTTTTAATCCATAAGAGAATCAAGTGGCTTTGAGGATTATCACATCAGATCAGTCAGGATTTTCACAGAAGCTTCACTGCAATGTATTGTAAACCTACTTACGACACTAATAAAATAACCTTCAAATTGGAAAGGATCTCATTGAATTGCAGAGCAAATTTGATGGGCTGAATGGCCTACTTCTGCTCTTATGTCCGATGGTCTTATTTACACAAATTGGTTGACTTATTCTGGTAACTTGGATATCCCCTTTTTGGCTATTTACATGAACTCATTTAAATGTCTGGTGCATCAATTCAGAAGTCTGTGGTCTTTTCATGTGAATTTTTAAAATGTTCTCAGAAAAGCACATTCAGATAGATGTGTATGGTTACTTTCTACATCCATTGCTGCATGCTCTGACCTCCTTTGTGACTCAGCTAAACAAAGTTGTATCAAATAGTGTTAGTCCAGCCGAGTTTCTCCAACAGTCAAATTATTTTTCATGTTTGTCAGTTTTATTGCTCAACAAAGCATAAAACAAATGAACAGAGTTAAAGGAATTCAGCCTTCGTCAAACAAGCCATGTGCAATTTGCACTTTCACAAACGTCAAACCCAATTTATTTAACTCTGGGAGGTGAGGTCAGTAATTACAGATAAGCATGAAACAGCAAAGAGGTGGCAATATGATCCATGGTGCTAGTGTTGACTCTTGGAAAGGACTCTCTGATCAGTCTCTTTCCACAGATACTAGAGTATGTTTCTTTTAGTATTTTTTCAATTCCTTGTTGTAAGTTATTATTGAACCCGTGTCCATCACCCTTTCAGACAGCACAGCCCAAATCATCGCCATTTGTTATATATAAAAACATTCCATGCAATCCCCCTTAATTAATTCAAACCTTCCAACGTGTGTGTTGATTTTTCTTCTCTGATTACTGATTCTGAAACTATGGTAATTGTCCCTTCAAGGATCAGTCTGCAGTGTAAGGATCACATGAGCAATTGGGGAGCGGAGTGGGGGAATTACCATGTGAAACGTGGGCTTCTGCACGCGGAGATATCTCGAGAGCTGATTGCAGTCGCAGGGCTGCAAGCCTTTGTATAGTTTTAACCTGCAAATAAATAAGTTGTGCTTTCCCTAAAGTGGTGAGCATCTTGACAGAAACTTTACCCACCACTGATGTTAAAGTGACTGACCTGTAGTTCCTGGGGATATCTTTACACCCTTTCTGGAACAATTCTCTAAGTGACATTTCACCAGCCTGAAATCTATTCCTATCCTCCCCACTCCTTTATACAGTTGTAAGTTTGGTGTCATCTCCAGATGTTGACATTATGTTCCATATGCTCAATTCCACATCAAATTGGATCCTGACATTGACCCCCTTAGGAACACTATTAATACTTCCCTTCAGTTTCAAGAACAACTACTTGTCTTCTTTCTGCTTTCTGTCCCTCAGCCAATTTCATATCCACACTACCACTGCTACCTGGATCCTCTTTTAGGTTTCAGTTTTGCTAATTAAATGATGTTTCATCAAATACCTACTAAAAGTCCACACGTATTATCTTCGTCCATCCACTCCATGAAAGAACTCAGTCACTTTCATCAAACGTGATTTCTCTTGATGAGATCTCTGCTGATTTTATTTATTACCCCCATTTTTCCAAGTTTCAGTTTGTGTCTGATTATTGTCTCTGAAGGATATCCCACCAAGGACATTAGATTGCTTTGTTCAGTGAGTCACTTGTCCCTGTTTTGAACAAGAGTGTAACATTGACAGTTCCTCTACCACTCCGTTACAGCTTGAGAAGGATTGGACTTCCTTTTTCATTCATTCAGTGTGGAGTATTGCTGGTTTCTGTTCATTCTGAATTTCTCTTGAGAAGGTGTCGGTGAACCACCTTCTTAACTACAAATGAATGGCTTGCCAGGCATTTTTAGTGGGTGGTTAACCACATTGCAGTGGATTGGAGTCACATATAGGTCAGACTATGCAACTCAGCAGATCTCCTTCCCTAGAGGGCATTAATGAATGAGTTGTGTTTTTACAACAGTTCAACTGCTTGATGGTCACCATTGCTGATAACTATTTATCCTATCAGATTTTGATTAATTCTTTTCAATGATCAACAGACATAAGCTCATGCTATGTTGGGGCATGAGCTTATGTCTGTTGATCATTAGCCCAGGTCTCTGATTTACTCATCCAGTGTCATACCAACTGCATTAACTTAGACCTAGTAATGATGATGTAATAATTTCCACCTTGGCACCTAGGTAACTTATCTACTTTGAGCATTGTTAACCATTTCAGTCCCTCTTTTTTATTTCTCTTTATCTTATCCAATTTCTCCACATGTGTGACTGCCTTAAAATTCGTTTGAGGAGATGCCGATTTTACTGGCTTTGCCAGCATTCATTCCCATTCCTAGTTGCCCTATAGAAAGTGGTAGTGCACTAACTTTTTGAACAGCTGCACTGCCTGTATAGACCCACAGTGCTGTTACGGAAGGAATTCCAGGATTTTGACCCAGCGACAGTGAAGGAGCGGTGATATATTTCCAATGGTGAGTGGGTTGGAGGAGAAATTTTCGGTTAATGGTGTTTCCTAGGTACCTGCTGCCCTTGTCCTTTCAGATGATTGTGGGTTTGGAAGGTGCTGCCTAAGGAGTCTTGGTGAGATTCTGAAATGCATCTTGTAGATATTGCATGTGGCTGCCAATGTGTGTCGATAGTGGAGGGATTGAATATTTGTGGAAGGGGTAACAATCAGGCAAACTGTTTTGTCCTGGATGTTATCAAGCTTCTTTTACTCATTTATTGCATCAGCAATTCTTCTGCTGATACAAGGTTTCTTTCTCGGTCTCCTTAACACCCCACCCTTTCTTTAATTGGCCTTTGACTATTTATATGCCTAGAGAAGACTTTGAGTTCCGTTTACATATCCCACAGATCTATCGTAAAGCATTATGTCCTCCTCACATTCCTTTTTTCAGAACCACTCTCCCACATTCACCCGCACACCTTACCCTCACCGCAACCTTCAACTCCACCCCGGCCTGCACGACCCCCCACTCCAGCCTGCACGACCCCCCACCCCCGACTTGTACAACTCCCCCCACTCCTAGTTGGAAGGCCCCAGCATGGGCTCAAACCCTTCCTCCTCCCTTCCTGACCTGCACACCCTCCCCCCATCCCTGACCTGCATAACCCCACTCCCGATCTGCACAACCCCCCACCCCTGATCTGCACAACCCTCCACCCCCAACCTGACCTGCATTCGCCGACCTACCCATCCCAATGTCCACCCTCTGCATTTCCCCCTCCCCCACTTGTGACACAATTAAATAAACTTTTTAAAAAGTGCAATGTGCAGACATTGTCTAAAATCGAATGTTTAGACAATCCTAATCGCTCCGAGTGCTAATTGCTGATTGATACAGCGCAAATTAATGGTTTGCATCAGGCTGTCCAACCTTTTCGCTCCAGGGGCCACACTGCATATTTTTCTTACTCAAGGGCTAATGGACAAGTTTTGGAAAGGTATCATTAGGCAAAACAACAAACTGAATTTTAGAAAAGGTTGAGACCTTAGGGAAAGAAACAGTTATTGGTCAAATGTACAGCAATATGCCAGCAATAAATTAAGCAATGAAAATGCCAGAATGTTGAATTGTCGGTCTGTGTGGGCGAGAGTGTCGGTCTGTGTACGGGCGAGAGTATTGGCGTGTGCGGGCAGGAATGTCGGTGTTTTTACAGGCGGGTGTGGCGGTGTGTGTACAGGCGGGCATGTGTTGATGCATGCGTGTGTGTGACAGAGAGAGCGAGTAAGGAAATTGCGATTGAGTGTAAGACAAATTCACACTCATCTCCATCCATTCAATCAGCCAGCCCCACTGCCACGCGGTCACTGGAAAGACACACTTTCTCTGACTTTATTATTGAATACAACAGACATTTATTTATTTATTAATTTTGTGCAGCAGCCTCACAGCTGGATCTCAGTTTCAAAATGTCTCTTAGCTCAGGAGCCTTGCTCCCCATAGTGTTATTTCACACTGAGTCCAGACTGATCCCACAAGGCATGTGACTCTTATTCTACTGAGCTGCACTTCAAGGGACAATCACCACACACTGCCTCTTTAAATCCTTTACAAAATCTTCAAAAACTAATTCAATCACTGCTAACTAATAACTAAACATTATATACTTGATTTGGACAATTATAAATTGAGTCTTTGGGAGAGGGGGTTCGGTTCCTTGTAGAGCAGCATCATTTCATAGTCTGCGATGCTTCCATAAGATCCAGGAATCACAATAATGCATTTTTTTTTGGCATAGATGATTCATCACTATTTGCTTCCACAGAGACATCAGTTATGTGTACAATAGGTCTATCAGGTACTTCAGTGCTTACAGGTTTGAACACATTTCTTGATGACAAAAATCCTTAAGGGATCTGGCCTTAGAGGCAAAGATTTTGGAGATCTACTCGCCTACTTTGGGGGCATTCAAATGTTCGGTGGATAGGCATATGGATGATATTGGAATAGTTTAGGTTAGAGGGTCCACTGGCCGGCGCAACATCGAGGGCCGAAGGGCCTGTACTGCGCTGTAATGTTCTATGTTCTATGTAGATCTATCTGTTGATGTATACAGCTTCATTTACCATTAATGATCATATTGTACTCTGTGAATCATGGCTTTCTTTCCGACTGCATTGGCTGGCTTCTACCCTCAGCAAATTTGGAAACATGAGGCTGTTTTGTTCTGAGGCAACTTTTTATTAGCAGCTCTGCTGGTGGAACTCCAGTTGTTGCATGTGGAATCGTGAGATTGCTAAGGAGGATTTGTGAGATTTTGGTCTCCGAGATTCCTTTCAGGCCAGATTTGAAAGTTTGGTTGGCTCTCTCAGCTAGTCCATTAGATGCTGAGTGGTAAGGTGCAGTTCCAATGTGTTTAATATCACTGGAGTGGTGAAGTTTTGGAACTCGACACTTACGAAGATTGTTCCGTTGGCTGATGCCATGACTTCAGGTGATCTGTGAGTTGAAGAGCATTGGCCTAATCTTTCGATGGTAGCATATGATATAGGCAACTTCACCTCAAAGATGTCCATCCATTTTGAACATGTCTCAATCATGAGCAAAAACATTGTGCTCAGGACTAGACCAACATTGTCAACACGGATTCGAATCAGTGACCAGCCAGGCCATTCCCAAGACAGCAGTGGGACTGGGACAACCTTTGTTGCAGTTAACACTGTTGATACGCTTGACTAGATTCTCAATATCAGCATCAATACCAGGCCACGACACGTAACTCTAGGCAAGCATCTTCATCTCAGCCATGCCAGGATGAGTGCTGTGTAAAACATTTAGGAGCAGATCTGCACCTGGCATTTGAAGGATTACTCTTGCTCCTCACAGTATGATGTCACCTTGACAACACGATTCATTTTTCTGGGTAAAGAATGGTTTCATTTCCTCGGAAACTGGCTCATTTACTCTTCTGATAAGTACCACGTGTCTCACTTTGAACAGAAGGGCATCTTGACTGGTTCAGTTTCTGATCTGCTTCACCGAGACTGCCAATGTGTCTAAATATTAAATGACATAGCGATTTCTTGTGGTACTGGAGTACATGTGATATTTTCCTGCAAGGATGGTTGGCTATGAGTGCCCACATTCGCTATGTGTGTTCCAGGTCAGTGTTTGAACGTATGTTCAAAGACGGACAGAGCTAACTTGCATCATTGAATTCTTGCTGAGGTGATCAACAGGATATCCTTACGTTCTTTAAAGAAACCCAAGAGCAGTTTGTGGTCAGAAACAATGATGAAGTGTCTACCACGTAAGCATTGGTGGAATTTCTTGGTGCCAGAGTCTATTGATAGTCATTCCTTCTTGATTTGTGAGCAGCCTTTTTGCATGTGTTCTCGACACAAACCCCATTGGCCTTTTAGTGCCATTTTCCACCTCATGGAATAACATTGCACCAACCACCATATGCGGAGGCATTGCAGGTCAACATTAGTTCGTTCGGTGGGTTGAAGTGCACTATTAGTATTGAACAATAGAACAGTTGCTTCATTCTGTTGAAAGTTTCCTCCAGTGGAGCATTCCAAGACCAACAATGGCATTTCTTTGGCAGAATATGCAAGGCAGCCAATACCATCAATAAGTTTGGTCAAAAAAACATACATAGTAGTTTAACATCCCCAAAAACAATTTGAGTTCAGTTGTGTTTGTAGGGTTAGTCGCTTCCTTTATCATAAGTGCATGCACTGGGACAGGTCTTTTTGAAAACTGAACTGGCTGGATAATACCTACTTCATAGCATCCTACAGTGCAGAAGAGGTCTTTTGGCCCATCAAGTCTGCACCGACATATTAGAAACACCTGAGCCCCAACTTAATCCCGTCGACCAGAGCTTGGCCCGTAGCCTTGAATGTGCTGTGTGCTAAATCAGGCCAGAGGAAATGGGCAAGGTATTAAATGAGTACTTTGTGTCAGTATTCACCAAAGAGACGGACTTAGTAGATGTTGAGTTTGGGAAAGGATGTGTAAGATAGTTTGAGTCATGTTGAGATCAAAAAGGAGGTGGTATTGGAGTTTTTGAGAAACATTAAGGTAGACAAGTCCCCAGGGCCTGATGGGATATACCCCAGAATATTGAGAGAGGCAAGGGAAGAAATCGCTGGGGCCTTGAGAGAAATCTTTGTATCCTTGCTGGCTTCAGGGTAAGTCCCAAAGGATTGGAGAATATCCAGAGTTGTTCCTTTTGTTTAACAAGGGTAGCAAGAATAATCCAGGTAATTACAGACCAGTAGTAAGGAAAATATGGGAGAGGATTCTTTGAGACAGAATTTATTCCCACTAGGAAATAAGCGGACATATCAGTGAGAGGTAACAAGGTTTTGTGAAGGGGAGGTCATGTCTCATGAATGTGATCAAGTTCTTCGAGGAAATAATGAAGATGATTGATGAGGGTAAGGTCGTGGATGTTATCTACATGGACTTCAGTAAGGCTTTTGACAAGGTTCCTTATGGCAGACTGGTGCAGAAGGTGAAGTCACATGGGGTCAAAGATGAGCTGGCAAGATGGATACTAAACTGGCTTGGTCAAAGAAGAAAGGTTAGCAATGCAAAGGTACGTTTCTGAATGAGGGCTGTGACAAATGGTGTTCCTCAGGGATCAGTGCTGGGACCTTTGCTGTTTGTAATCTATATAAATGATTTAGAGAAAAATGTAACTGGATTGATTGGTAAGTTTGTGGATGACTCAAAGGTTGGTGGATTTTTGAATAGTAATGAGGACCATCAGAGGATATAGCAGGAGGGAGATCAGTTGGAGACTTGGGCGGAGAGATAGCAGATGGAGTTTAATCTGGACAAATGTGAAGTAATGCATTTTGGAAGGTCAGATAGGAAACATGCAGTAACTGGCAGAACCCTTTACAGTATTGATAGACAAAGGGGTCTGGGTATACAGGTGAAGAAGGTAGTCAAGAAGGTACCTTCATCAGCTGGGGCATTGAGTTTAAAAATTGGCAAGGCATGTTGCAGCTTTATAGAACCTTAGTTAGGCCGCACTTGGAATATAGTGTTCAATTCTGGTCGCTACATTACCAGAAAGAGTGTGGAGGCTTTGGAGAGGATACAGAAAAGATTTACCAGGATGTTGCCTGATATGGAGGGCGTTAGCTTTGAGGAGAGGTTGGAGAAACTTGGTTTGTTCTCACTGGAGCAACGAAGGTTGAGGAGAGACCTGATAGAAGTCTACAAGATTGAGAGTGGATAGTCAGAAGCTTTTTCCCAGGATGGAAGAGTCAACTACTAGGGAGCATAGGTTTGAGGTGCGAGGGGCAGATTTTACACAGAGAGTAGTGAGTGCCTGGAACTCATTGCCGGGAGAGGTAGTGGAAGCGGATACAGAGTGACTTTTAAGGGGCACCTTGACAAGGACATGAATAGGAAGAGAATAGAGGGGTATGGTCCCTGGAAGACTAGGGACTTTGGTTAAGTCAGGCAGCATTGTCAGTGCAGGCTTGAAGGGCCTGTTCCTGTGCTGCAATTTTCCTTGTTCTTTGTTCTTTTTAAAGGCTGGGAGGCAACCCGCCTCTACCACCCTTCCAGACAGACCATTCCAGACCATCACCACCTTCTGGGTAAAAAAGTTATTCCCCACATTCCCTCTAAACATCCTGTCCCTCACCTTGAACCAATGTCCTCTCCTGTCTAAGCTTCAGCTTCTTGGAAGTACAATCAAGTAAGGTTCGACCACAACTCAATCTGCATTTTTGTTCATCCACGTTCACCATGAGGAGTCCCAATTGGTCGCATAGGCCTTTGCTCTGCTGTGTTGATCTTAAAGGGAAATCACCAAAACCACCCACTCCCACACATAAATAGAATTTTATTGAGATCATCAAGGATCCCTCTAGATCCTTTGGCCAAAATTCTCCTATCCAGCCTGCCACTGGAATTTTAGTGGGCAGGTTACGGAGAATGTGAAACACTATTGAAGGTTGGGTGGGAATTTCCAGCTTTTAGATCAGCACGGCCGGAGAATTCTGCCCATTAGATTTTGCTGTGGATCTTTTGGAAGGTTTACCAGGTTTCATTTTAACTCCTTTCATTTTGTAAGTGAGAACAAAAATGCAGTTTGAGTTACAGCTGAACCTCACTTGAATGTAATCCCAAAAGCTGAGGTCCATTCATGGTCATATAGCTGTCATGTCGAAAAGAGTACTCTGAGTCTTCATTTAAATATTTAAAATGGGAAGCAGAAGTGAAAACTTCCAAGCAATAGAAATCAGAACATATGGACAATTTCTCTCAATGGATAAACAATAACGTAATATTTAGGGGAATTTGAAGTTTATTTTATTATTCCTGCGACAGAAAAATTGCTTCTGTTTTGTTCCTCTTGCCTTTCAGATAACATCTTAGCTCAGTTTGTTCAAAATGCACGATAACATTTTTGTTTCTGGTTTGACATTTTTGAGATTCTCACTCCAGTTGGGGTGCTGGAATTTATATCTGAGGAATGCAACTTATCAGGGTTCAATATGTAAATTGTACAATTAGACTTAAATCCTGGATTATTTACTCTCAGCAGCATTTCACTGAGGCTTACTTTCTTGAGGATCTTACAGCAATGAAGGAGGCCATTCAGCCCATTGTGTTTCTGTTAGTTTTTTACAACAGTGATCCAATTAGTCTTCATTATCATTACTCATTCGTGGGATGTGGGCATTGCTGGCTAGGTCTGCATTTACTGGCCATCGCTAATTGCCACTCGGAAGGCAATGGTGAGCTATCTTCTTGAACCGCTGCAGTAAGTGTGGTGTAATCCACAGTGCTATTGGAGAGAGAGTCACTGTCTCACCATTCTGTTTTAACCCCACAACCAACAAATTTTTACTTTCAATATACATATCCAAAATTCCCTGTAGAAAGCTACGTTGATGTCTGCTTCCACTATCCTTTCAGACACTGCACTCCAGATGAAGGCTGTGTAAAACTAAATTTCCTCACCTTCCCCTAGCTCTTTATCTTAAGTCGACCCTCCTATCAGCAGAACATTTCTCCCCATTGACTCCATTAAACCCCTTCATAATATTGAACACTCTGTTAAATCTCCCCAGATCCTTCCCTGTTCTAGGATGTATTCGACCGATGATATATTTTATCTTTATAGCTTGCAAGAAAGAATGCCTTTCACTGTATAGTAATATGTGACACTAATAAACCAAATCAAATAAAGAAGCTCAGCTTCATTACTCTCTTCACTCAGTTGAAGTCTGTCAGTTACCTGTTATTTGTGAATTCTCTAGATATTGAGTAATGAATAGGAAGACTATAATAGTGCATTTGTACAGCTTCTGCTGGATAATACAGAATTAAGTGTAATGACTTTCATTTGATGTGTTCCACATTGTTCAATTCTTTTTGTGCATTACTGTCTCTCCTGAAAGCCATTGACTCTATGCTGCGGTAGTTTTGTTGGTGCTGGTCCATATCTAGCACATTGCCTAAATGTCTATTTTGAAGTGTGATCCTCAATAGCCCAGATCTCCCAGTCTCCAGATTATCGGGAACTGGACCTATCCTATAATACACATCGGCACCCCCTAAACATTCTGGCGCACGGATTCAATGGGAATCACCCAGGAAATTCCAACTTCTGCTGGGCAATTCTCCTGCTCCCCAGGACCCTCTCAGAGTTAGAGTTAAGAACTCTGGATGTTTCCAGCTTAATGACTTGAATAGTTACCCAGGAAATGCTGTACCAAAAGAAAATGTTTAATTCCTGGATAGCTATACATCTGACGCCTTCGCCTCTGAACTGTCTGTAATGCCATCACATCCTTCCTCAAATAACTGGACACAATAATCCAGATGTGGTCTCACCAACATCTATATAATTGCAACAGCACTTCTGTACTTTTATACTCTAGCCCCTTTACAATAAATGCCAACATCCAATTTGCTTTTTTTTATTGCATGCTGCACCTGCATACTGACTTTCTGTGGTTCATGAACATAGACAACCAGATCCCTCTCCCTGGACACATTTTGAATCTGCTTTCCATTTAGATAATTTGCCTTTCTATTTTATCTGCCAAAATGGATAACCTCACATTTGTCCACATTAAACTTCATCAGCCAAATTTTGGCCCATTCTCCAAGCATATCTATATTCATCTGTAAAGTCTTTATCTCTTTTCACTTCCTGTTTTCCCACCTATTTTATTATCACCTGCAAATTTTGCAATGTACACTCTGTCCCTGCTTATAGATCATTTTATTTAGATTGTAAACAGTTGAGGTCCGAGGCTGACTCCTCAAGACTCCACGAATTACATTTCACCAGCCAGGGAAGGACCTATTTATCCTGACTGTTTGTTTTCACCTAATCCTCAATCTAATCTACTATTCTATTGTCAATCCTCAGTGATCTCACCTTCTGAATCAATCTTTTATGTGGCACCTTGTCAAATGCCTTCTGGAAGTCCAGGTAAACCACATCCATAGGTTCCTTACTATTCACCTCACAGGTTATGCTGGTTTTTCAAGCATGACTTACCCTTCATAAAACCATGTTGATAATGTTGGATTGAGCTTTGTCTCTTCAAATGCTCATTCATATCTTTCTTAATGATTGATTCCAGCAGTTTCCCCACCACAGAGGTCAAGCTAAATGATCTATAGTTTCCTACTTATTTCCTCGATCCCAGTTTGAATAGGGGTATCACATCAGTGTGTTCTCAATCTACTGGAACCTTACCAGAAATATCATAACCAATGCATCCACTATCTCTGCTGCCACCTTTTTTTAATATGTAAGGTGCAGGCATCAGATCCTGGAGGCTTATCTGACCTTAATGCCATTAGTTTGTTCAATGCCACCTCCCTAGTGATAATGCGCCAACTTGCTCTGCATTACTAAGAGTTTTTGGAAAATCTTCATTATTCTGTATTGTGAAGACAGGCAAAATATTGGTTTGGTGCCTCTGCTAAATGCTCCCCATTACCTCACCAGTATTATCGTCTAAAGGGCCAACATTGACTAAGATATTCTCTTCTTCTTTATATACTTAGAGAAACTTTTGGTATCTGTGCTTATGTTTGCTGCTAGTTTCCTTTCATAGTTCAGCGTGGCTGTTTCGATTCTATTTTTGGTAGCTTTTTGCTGAACCTTAAAGTTCTCCAAATCCTCCAGTTTACCACTAGCTTTTGCAGTTTGGTATATCCTGATTTTTGCCTTTATGTCCTCTTTGACTTCCTTGTCCAACCATGAAACGTTTTTCTTCCTTTTATAATTTCTCTTCCTCTTAGGAATATACCTTAATTGAGAAATATTCAATATCTCTCTGAACATCTGCCATTGTTCCTCAACTGTCCTGCCCTCAATTATTTGTACCCTGTTTACTTGGACCGCAACTTTCTTTGTCTGTCCAATGCTAAAACTCTAGTACAGCACTGTCTTCACTCAGTTAATCTGAATCTGAAATTCTAGCATGTTGTGATCACTCTTTCCTAGAGGATTTTTAACAACAAAACTATTCATTACCAAATACTAAATTTAAAATAGTCTGACCCTGGTTGGTTCCATAATATATTGTTCTAAGAAACAATTCCTCATACTCTATGAAATCCCCCTCGAGGCTAATTTTGCCAATTTGATTGATCCAATCAATGTATATGTTAAAATCACCCATGATTATCATTGTGCCCTTCTCACAAGCCCTCATTATTTCCTGGTTTATACAGTACCCCACTTTGGAAGTATCGCTCAGGGACCTTTAAAATATTCCGATCAAGATGTTTTTCCCTTAGTTTTTTCTTTCTACCCAGATTGATTCAACATGTTGGCCCTTAGTGCCAATGTCATTTCTTAATAAAGCTTCAATGTCATCTTTAACCAATAAAGCAACTCCACCTTTTGTTCCATCCTGTCTATCCTTCCGGAACACTGAGTACCCTTGGAAATTCAACTCCCAGTCCTGCTCCTCCTGTAACTATGCTTCAGTAATCTCCAACAAATCATACCCATTCTTCTCTATTTGTGCTGACAGCTCATTGACCTTATTCACTGCATTTAGGTGCAGGGCTTTTGAATATGTTCTACTGGTTTGTCTTTCCCTTGCAGGATTTTCTTGCACACTAACTTTTCATACATTTTGACCTTCCTTACTAATCTCTGATGGTCATTAGACTGGCCCTGCCTGTTCATTCTATTAACATCTTTCTTCTCCTTGCATACTAACCTGATGCTTTGGTTCATAAATAAACACAAGGCACTCAAAACTAGAGCAGCCTGGCTGTCAAAGGATACTTATGAGAAAATAAGGAGGCAAAAAAGAGGCATATGATGTATACCAGAGTAATAATAGCAATAGAAATCAGGAAGAAAAACTTAAATGCAGGCCACAGGCTCAGTTTGGAGTAAGGAAAGCTAAGAGGAAGCATGAGGAAAAGAAAGCAGGCTGCACTAAAACAAATAGTAAAATATTCTGCAAACATATTAACAATAAAAGATTAGTGCAGGATAGAGTAGAGGTTCTTAGGGGTGAAATGCTCACTGGGTATGATAAAGGTACTAAATGAGTACTTTGCTTCTGTCTTTACCAAATTAGAAGATGGTGACATGGCCCAGTTGAAAACGTGGATGTTGCACAGCTGGGTGGTATCGTGATGGATAAAGAAGAGGTGCTAAAAAGGCTGGGCAGCACTCCAGGTAGAGAGGTTGCTAGGCCCAGATAGGATGCATCCTAGCTTGCTGAGAGGACTAAGGGAGCAAGTTGTGGAGCCATTGATAGAAAACTCTGAACAAAAGATTAGTCCCGGGGGACTGGAGGATTGTAAATGTGACACTGTCGCTTAAGAAAAGATGCAAAGGATAACCTAGGAAACTACAGAACTATCAGCTTGACATCAATAGTGAGAAAATAGAGTCTATAATACTGGGATAACACAGATATCCATTTAGGGATTAGACAGCCAACGTGGCTTTGTCAAGGGCATCGTGTCTGAGAAATTTAATTGAGTTCCTTAACAAGTTGACACAGGCAGTGGCTGTGGATGTTGTATATCTGGACTTTCAGAAAGCATTTATTATAGTGCTGTATGCCAGATTGGTTACTAAATTAAAAATGTTTGAGATTGATAGTCCTTGGCAATATGGATTTGAAGTTAATTAAGAGATAGGAAACAGAGGATAGGTATAAATGGGGATTTCTCCGACTGGAGACAAGTTGAAAGTGGTGTTCCTCAGGGACCAGTGTTAGGATCCCTGCTTTTTCTGATTTATATCAATGAGTTAGAGATGGGGTTGAGGGCAACATCTCTAAATTTGCAGATTATCTGATGAGAACAGGATGATGCTGAACAACTTCAGAGGGACATTGGCAGGTTGACCAAATGGGCAGACACTTTGCAGTGAAATGTGATGTAATGTAAGTTGATAGAAGAAATATGGGGAGACAATACAGACTCAATAGTACAACTTTGAGAGGAATCAGTAGCAGAGGGACCACAAGGTTTGAGTATGTAATTCCCTGGTGGTAGCCAGGCAAGTTAAGAAGGCTGATGGGGGATCACTGGATTCATAAATAGAGGTGTAGCGTATAAAAGCAAGGAAGTGATGCTTTATCCTCTACAAATCTTTGGTCAGAACACATTTGGAGTATTGTGTCCTGTTCTGGGTATCTTATTTAAGGGAGGATGTTAAAGCCCCAGAGAGAGAGTGCAAAGGAGATTCATTAGAATGATACTAGAAATAAGGAATTTTAGATCTGAGGAAAGATTGGAGAAATTGCGATTATTCCCTTTGGAGCAGAGAAGATTAAGAGGTGACCTTATTGAGGTGTTCATATCTATGAACAATTTTAACAGGGATATTCTTCTTCCACTGGTTGGTGTGTCAGTGACTAGGGATCACAGTTTCAAGATGGTCAGTAAGAGAGCCAGGAGTGAAATGAGAAATTTCTTCACTCAGAGAGTGGTTGGGATTTGGAATGCACTACCTGGAAGAGTGGTGGAGGTGGATTCTATTGGAGGTTTCAGAAGAGAGCTAGATATGTATTTGGACATGATGAATTTAGTGATAGGGCTGAAGGATGGGACTAGCTCGGTGGCTTTTTTAGTAGTCAGTGCAGGCATGATAGCTAAATGGCTTCCTTCTGTACTATAAGATTCTATGATTCTATTCTATGATTTTATAAATCTATAGATGTGGAATTAGATTTTATATACATCAATTGTATATTCGGTTTAGCTGATCTTCAAATAAACTTCAAATGGACCTCGTGATTATAAAACAACTATTTTTGTTTGGATTCCTCGTGAAAATGTGCATCCCATGTCTTCTGTTTATAGAATAAAAGATGAAGTTTAAAAAAAGACCAGTTCCTTGTAATGTTTTATTTTTGAGATTGATCTAATGAGTGAAGCAGATGATGCTTAAAATTTAGAAATTGCACTTGCAGACAATGAGGAGCCCCAGGGTTAATGGCCTTGCAAGGTTATTCACAAATCCTAATTTACATATAATTAAGGAGTTGACTGTCTTTTGTATTAAACAATCCTGATTCGGAGAAACCAATGGGTTGACATTTGAAGATGAGGGGGTGGGGCAGAGGACATGAAATAAAGCTGGTTGCCAACCCGCCACTTTCCTGATCACCCCCCACCTGTCTCCCGCACACAGGGGCTGGATAAATCATCTGGCAGCCCGCCCTCCCTCCCTTATTGAGGCCCTTAAGTAGATAATTAATTGCTGTATAATGGCCTCGTTCTGCCTCTGACACAATTATTCCACCTACAGGGAAAAATGAGGGCATTTTGAATAGCTCTCACTGCACAAGCTGTTGATGGGCAGGAAGAGGATGGTGGGGGGGGGAGGAGTGAGGTTTGCTTTGAGGGATACTCTGTTTCCATTGGGGCAATCCACCCAAGATGGTACCTTCCTTTGTTGCTCCCCCTTCCCCACCCATACCCAACTCTAAAAGCTTCCCCTCCGCTTGTTGGGTTCTTCCAGCCATGCCCATCAAAATCTCCAAGCCCCGTCTCCATCTTCACTCCTTCCTCAATACTGCTTGCAGTTCCAGCAATGGCCACTATACTTTGTTCTGGCATCATTGGGACAATAGAACTGTCCATCAGTCTAATTGGGTGGCAGCTCTTATGGATCGCACTTCTTGTCCCAGAAGGTTGGACCTCCCACACTGATCTAATTAAGGCAACTGCCAGAATTTCTCATCAGCATGGTGCTACCTGATCTTTTTTCCATCAATGGGTGGATAATCAGGCTCCTTAAAAATTTCCCCCTCTTCCCCACCCCCCCATGTGTACCAGCAATATTGAAAGAGTAATTCCTCCAGAACAAGGCAAAACTAGAAACTGAGGTTGTTCAGGTACATTTGCCAATTTAAAAGTATTTCTCATTTCCTACTACTCTGATGATTGTCCATATTAACCCCATGTTAATGACTTTATTTCCTATGTTTTATAATTCTATAATTTTATTTCTGTAATTTTATTTCTGTAAATTTATTTCAGTAAATTTATTGATGAACACAATCCAAAAAGCTGAAGTAAAGTCCTGCTGACTTGCACTTTTATCCAACTGAGAATTGATGGCTTGAAATTCAGACATTTTGGTTACAAATGGAGTTGGGTGGATTGGTCACGCCAAATTAACCTTAGTGTTGGGTGGATTAGTAGGATAAATGTGTGGGGTTTATGGAAATAGGTGCTGGATGGGGTTGTGGTGGGTGCAGATTTGATGGGCCAAATGGCCTCCTTCTCGACTGTAGGGATGCAGTCAAATCAAAGGTCCAATCACAAAAATACTGTCACCGTGATGTCCACCAGTTTAAATTTCTGCAGCCCCAATTTTAAGGTCAATATGATCATCACACAATAAGACTCAAAACAGGAGCCTGATCCTGACTCGCCTAAGGAAGGAGCAGTGCTCCAAAAGCTCGTGATTCCAAACAAACCTGCTATGGGAATCGTAGCAGCTGAGACACAAAATTCAGTGGACCAGTTAAAGGTTAATTTCCTGCCTTGGGGTGTGCTTGGCCAGAGAATTCAGCCCTCTATTAATTACAAAATTATCTATTGTATTGCTGTTGATTATTTAATAATTATTAGTCAGGGCTCTGCATTGGCCTCTTTTGAAATAACATTGTGGGATCTATTACATCTATCTCAAAGGCTGGTTGTGAGGGGGGGGGGCGGTGTGATCTCAGTTTGATGATCATCCATTGGACAGCACCTTCAGTAATACTGCACTCCCTCAGTGGAGGATCAGCTGCAGTTGAGTTTTCAGAAGTCACATGCCGAAGGAGAAACTTCACTGAAAAATCCTTCTTTTCCTTGACTTTAACCTGGTGTTGTGAGACTTCTGACTGTGCACCCGCCCCCTCCGCATTGCCCTTTCCAATATCGGCATCTCCACATCATGGAAATTTCAAGTCATGATCTATTGACTCTTTCCTGTTTAAATGATGACATTTGATTAAAGATCACAGACCAAGTCATCAATGCAGTTGTACAAGAATTGTGACTCTGCAAAACTGGCATTGTCATTGGGAGTGTGAACAAATCATCAGGTTCAAAATAAACTGGTTAAACTTAACGGTTTGAGTGTTTGAAAAGCAGGACACAACCTTACTGAGAGGTTTTTCTCTGCTTAGCTGTTTCACTAAAGTCTTTGTATTGATTATTTAACCGCCTGTCGATAGAAACTGCTTCACAGTGTCACTTTCTGAAACTCTCACTTTGATGCTGTTTCCATTGAATCCATAGTTGGCCACATGTTTAAAGGAAATCCAATTTGGTCAATTCCAATGGGATGACCATTAAAGCCAGTACAAAGCACTGTCATGTTTCTAATTGATTGAGATGTGCCTGCTTAATTATATCCACAAGGACCATTTCAAAACTGTGCGGCTGTTTCAGGAATATGTCTGCTCTGCTTTAATTTAGACTATTTTCAACTGGTTAGACTGTTTTCAGAACTTTCTGAAGTTGTGGCCAACTCTAGGAAGTGATTTCAGCCTGGCCAATGGCCTACTAATGGGCAGCCGGTGTGAATTGAGATCTGGGAAAGGGTCAGTGTTACTGGGAGAGCAGGAAGAGGGTGGGAGCTGAGAAAAGGGAGGGTGCCAGCTGCTTCTTCGATCCATAGAATTCCTGCAATGCAGAAGGAGGTTGTTCGGCCCATCGGTCTACACCAACTCTGCAAAAGAGTATCTTAGCCCTCTCCCCTGCCCCATGCCTGTAACCCTGCACGTTTACCATGGCTAATCCACCTAATCTGTACACCTCTTCATAGTTTCATTGGATCCCTACAGTGCAGAAGGAGGCCATTCAGACCATACCAATGAGAACACCACCCAGATCCTATCCTTGTTACCGACATATTTACCACCCCACCCAAACTAAGGGGCATTTTAGCGTGCCAGTCCACTTAACCTGCACGTCTTCAGACAGTGGGAAGAAACCGGAGCACCCAGAGGAAACCCATGAAGACATGAGGAGAATGTGCAGACTCCACACAGACAGTGACACAAGTCGGGAATCAAACCGGGGTCCATGGCACTGTGACGCAGCAGTGCTAATCACTGTGCCACCGTGCTAAATCTGCTCCCTCAATGGAACAGCCGCTGAAGAGCTGTCTCAGGTGCTACAGGCCTGTAAAACAAATTAAATTGCAATGGAAGAACATTGCAAACAGCCACCTAGGAAACACATTCAATCACAAACCCCAGACACAGTTTAAAACAATATTAGTTCAGTTTATCTCTCTCTCTGGATGGAGATTGCAACTAGAACATAAAATCCCCCTGGCCATTCGGTCCACTCGCTAGCTATAAAGGCAGATGGACAATGTAAAATTGTGTTCAGTTGGTCCCCTAATGGGCTAAGTTGCCAGCTTGATTGTCGATCAGCTCTCGTGCAGTTGTCAACCAAAATATTGCGTGAGTGAGTGACGGGGTCGGGATGACATCTTCTCTGGCAATTTCATGCACTTTCAAGTCAGGTATGAACTCACCTGACCAACATAACATTCTGGCCAATATTATCATCTTTCCAATTGCTAATCATTGTTGTCTGAAGGATCAACTGATCTCAAAAAATGTAACTCATTATTAACAAATTGTTTCACTTTGCAGGGATCTCGTTTCAGAGGTTGGTGAGAGCAGAACAAGGATTAACAACCAAAAATCTTCAAAACAAAACCATGTAAGGATCAGATAAGTGGAGAAATATTCCTATTTTGCTATTAATTCAGATGATAGTCATTCCTATTGATAATACATTATCTGACACAATGTAATGCAACATTCTGCAGATTTCTATTCTTGAATCTTGTTTGTGCAGAATCAGAGAATCCCAACAGTGCAGAAGGAGATAATTCGCCCATTGAGTGTGCATTGACTCTCTGACAGAGCATCCCATCCAAGCCCACTCCTCCACTCCATCCCTGCAACGCCTCACATTTATCCTGTTAATTCCCTAGCCTACACATCTTTGGACACTAAGGGGCGTTAACTATGGTCAATCCACCTAACCCGCACATTTTAAAAATATACAAAAAAAGTTCCTGGAGTTCGAGTACATGTTGCCTTATGAATGGATCTGCATGGAAATTAATCATTTTTCCCCACTTGTATTGTATGTATTTAGAAAAAATGGGAACCTTAATTTGTATAGTACCACAGAGCATCTCTCAAAGGTGGCTCACAGCACATTATATACATTGTAAAGAAATGCAGCCACTGTTGTTACAGGCGGCACTGCTTCTTCACAGCACTAAGGACCTGAGTTCGATTCTCAGCTTGGGTCACTGTGTGTGTGGAGCCTGCACGTTCTCCCTGTGTCTGTGTGGGTTTCCTCTGGGTGCTGCGGTTTCCTCTCACAGTCAGAAAGACATGTTGGTTAGGTGCATTGGCCATGCTAAATTCTCCCTCAGTGTACCCAAACAGGTGCTGGAGTGTGGCGACTAGAGGATTTTCAGAGTAACTTCATTGCAATGTAAGCCCAATTTGTGACACTGATAAATAATTTTAGCGTGTTCAGCACTGGCGCGAAACCCAGTCGTGATCCACCACGCCCCTAATGTAACACCAATAAATAAACTTTAAAGATGAAGCTGGCAGACCTGTTGTGGACAGGAATGTCCCACGACAGAAATGAGTTGACTCATTCACCTGCCATTACAGGGCAAGGACACTGGGAGATCTCACTGTTCTTTCTAACATCGGCTAAACCACCAAACGAACAAACACTTTATTCAAAGGACACCGACGCAGTTACATGAGCCTGGCTTTTTTTTTCATTTTGTTTGAACCATCGAGGTATTAAATGTCTGTTTAAAGAATGACTATGGGTCTGGGATGTTTTGCGTTGTGATATTGTTGGCCGCATTATGTTTGGCAGTGTTCTTCACTGCTAACCCTGCTGGAATTTGCTTTGTGATTCAATGCCCTTGGATCTGCCCGTGCCCCTCATCTGCACTTTAAAAGGTGAATGGGAATTCTGGGCCCTACAAATTACCAAGGTAATTCCACTTGGGGGTTTTAGTGAGAGACTGCGTGATAAAGCTCTTGCAGAATTTCAGTTCGGGAATTGTGCATGATTGGAAATTGTTGTCTCAACCCTGCCACCTACTGGTGATGAGCTACATTTTTTTTGTTCTGGAATTTTTGGACAAGTTTCTGCGCAGAGAGAAACCTGGGCTGCTGGATGTGTTCCTGAGGCAGTTGGGTACTGACCTGCATGCTGGTTCCCCATTCCTTTCTGCCCCTGGGCCGTTTATCTAGAAAGGGGAATGAGGGTGAGGGGAGCAGTGGGGAGGGGGGTGGCAACAGCAAGTAACCCATTGAAATAATGAATGGTTTATTGGAGGAATGGGCCGTTCATTACTTCAATGGGCTACCTGGCCATCTCTCTGCAAACCCACCCGCTTTCCACCCGACATACATAATGGTGACCTGGCTGAAAAGGCCTTTATTTGTTAAAATCTTAGGTTTTGGGGATATATTTACCACCATTTTCAGATTTTTAAAATTCGTTCACAGGATGTTGGCATCATTGGCTGGGCCAGTATTATTTATTACTCATCCCTCTTTGCCCTTAAACTTCTAGGCTTGCTAGGCATTTCAGAGGGCAGCTTAGAGTCAACTCTATAGAATCTGGATTCACATGGAGGCCAGACTGGGGAAAGATGGCAGATTTCCTTCCCTAAAGGGCATTAGTGAACCAGATGCCCTCTCCTTCACCTACTACAACCTCCTGATGATACAGCAAGAAAGCTCAGGGCTCCTTTATTGGCCCATTGACTTCAAGAGTCCATCTGCTGTCCTTCATTGATTGGCGAGTCCTCCCTCTGGTCACTTATTGGCTAAATCAGGGGAAGTCGCAGAGCATTGACTGATTTCCAAACAGTGTGGCATTCTGATGCCATTTGAACCAGACTGGGATACACTGGAAAATTGCACTGATGGTTCCAGATCTATGACTCTTTGGCTCGCTGTGTTCTAGAGCAAGATCCCAAACCTGAAATGTTAACTGTCTCACTCTCACCAACACTGTCAACACTGTGTATTTTCTGTTTTCATTTCAGCTTTCCAACACCCTCAGTCTTTTGCTCTTTGCGTGTTTCTTCTTTTTGTTCAGGAAGCAATGTCCTTGTGTAAGTTACACCTCCATGCAAATCAGCAAAAGGAAAATGATTATGGCCTGAAAGCAAGCTGTAAGGCTTTAACTGAACAACTCATATTTTCCACTGGAATTTAAAACTGCCTCAATTATCCAGTGCGGTTTTAATTCAAGTGTTAGTTCCTATTTTTGCCAAATAATGTATTGATTTGTGTCAGAACAAAGTAAATTTCTTACTAAATCTCTAATACATTGTGTGAGGGAACTGAGGGATAAGTGAGGTGGTGCAGTAGCACAATGGTTAGCACTGCTGTCTCACAGCTCCAGAGACCCAGGTCTGATTTCTGGCTTGGTGGAGTCTGCACATTCTCCCCATGTCTGTGTGGGTTTCCTTCGGATACTCCAGTTTTCCCCCACAGTCCAAAGATGTGCAGTTTGGGTGGATTGGCCATGCTAAATTGCCCCTTAGTGCCAGGGGCACTAGCTGATAAATACATGTAGTCATGGGGATAGGGCCAGTGTGGGATTGTGTTGGGTGCAGACTTGATGGGCCAAATGGCCTTATTCTGCACTGTAGGTTTCTATAATTCTAAGAAATAATTGCATATTTTATTCCAATTTTAGTTTTATTCTATGAGAAAAATACTTATCATTGTCTGCTCTTTAATTAAGAGACTATCAGGGCTGCAAATCGAGCATTTTTCCATTAGACACTTAGTTCATAGATTCATAGAATCCCTATAGTACAGAAGGAGACCATTCAGCCCATTGAGTCCATACTGACCACAATCCCACCCAGCCCCTATTCCCATAACCCCACACATTTACCTTGCTAATCCCCCTGACACTAGAGTCAATTTAGCATGGCCAGTCAGTCTAACCTGCACATCTTTGGACTCCTGCATCACTCATTAATCTCCCAATGGTGGGGGTGTCCAGAACCAGGGGTCACAGTCTGAGGATACGGGGTAAACAATTTAGGACAGAGATGAGGAGAAATTTCTTTACTCAGAGAGTGGTGAGACTGTGGAACTCACTACCACAGGAAGTAGTTGAGGCCAAAACATTGAATGTTTTCAAGAAGCAGTTAGCCAAAGCTCTTTGGATAAAGGAGATCAAAGGATATCAGTGGGGAGAAGGTGAGATCAGGCTATTGAGTTGGATGTTCAGCCATGATCATAATGAATAGTGGAACAGGCTTATAGAGCTGAATGGCCTCCTCCTGCTCCTATTTTGTACATCTATGTTTAATTCCCCCCAGATTTGTTATTCAACTCTGGACAATTGTCCTGATCTGAACTATTTTCCATCTCCTGAGTTTGATAATTCAGGGTTACTCAACAGCGGTACGAGGTCACCTGGTTGAAGACTGCCTGAGTGAATTAAAGCCATCTGAACTGGGTCACAAACAGTGTTTTAGTGGTTAAAATGTCAGAATGTTGACCCATGGTGGCACCCAGTCAGAAGTCTCACAACACCAGATTAAAGTCCAACAACTTTATTTGGCAATAAACACCACTAGCTTTCGGAGCACGGCTCCTTCGTCAAGTGAGTGGGGGTTGTGAGACTTCTTACTGTGTTTACCCCAGTCCAACGCCGACATCTCCACATCGTGGCACCCAGTCCCCAGACAACCAGATTTTATGATATTGATCCCAGTGAATAAACTGCTGATGGAATGAAATTTATTGGTGGGGATGAAGTAAAGCAGCCTGAATTTGTTCTATAAGTGCTTTGTTGTAGCAACAGTTAAATTTGTACCCATGACCTTACATGTGTTTATCTTTGTCCCTCTCTCTGTTCCAGTACGGTACTTTTACTTAATTCTGCCGAGGTGTCCAGTGAATTTGTGGAAGTTGCCGAGAGGATCAGCAACAACAAGCAGTCTCTGGGAACCTCTCACATCACCCTGGTGAAGCACATGTACCAGGCAGTCTTTGGTGCTAAGTACAGTTTGAGTGATATTCAAAGTGCTCTTGAGGTAAAGAACCTTCCAGTTAATACTAATGAATGTTTAATGATTTATGTCTAAAGTTCATGGAATAAAAGGGAAAGTGTTCGGAGGGATTGGAGCTGACTGAGTGATGGGAGGGTAAAGGTGCCTGGTTGTTTTTCAGATTGGGAAAAGTATCCAGTGGGAGTCTCCCCGGAGGGTCGTTCCAGTCTCCCCGGGGGGGAGGGGTCCATTCCAGTCTCCCCAGAGGGATCCTGTGGTCATACAGGCACATTGGTAAAATTTGAAAATTTTAAAAAGTGGGTCTTGGAACATGTGGCCAGAACAGGACCCTGAGCAGGAGGAAGAGAGCTGATTTTGTGTGAGGGAGGAAGATGAATGAGTGTAAGAGAGGGTGTGAGCGTGTGAGAGATGGGGTAGAGTGTCTCTGAGAGAAGAGTGAATATATGAGGGGAGTGGAAGTGTGTGCGGGTATGAGGAAGGTGGTGTGTGTGAGAGAGAAGGGGAGAAGTATGAGGGGGAGAGAGGGGTATGTGTGAGTGTGGGGAAACAGGGGTGATAGTGTGTGTGTGAGGGGAACAGAGGGATGAATGTGTGTGCGCATGTCAGGGGGAGAGAGAGGTGTGTGTGTGTGTGTGTGGAGGGACAGAGGGATAAGTGTGTATGTGAAGAGGGTCAGAGGAGTATGTGTGTGTGTATGTGTAAGGAGGACAAAGGGATGAGTGTGTGTATAAGAGAGAGGTGCATGTCTCCAATACAATAATCAGCTTTCCTGCGTCACTCCTCCCAACAAAAATGATGAAAGCAAAGAGTTAAATATGTTTTTCATAAGAGAACGTTTTATATTTTCTCTTCCTAAATTGGGTACTACTTCAAGGGATTGATATGAAGGCGCCACATAGATGGTGATTGTATTTGTGACTGTTTGCCTCTTCCAAATTCATAATATATGCATAAATAGAGCAAGAATAGAATTGTTTACGTTTGATTTCTGTGTTTGCACCAATTTTGTGGCAATAAAAAGGGACATCAACATTATGAGAATGTCTGGGGTTCCCAGATGCTCTTGGGAAGTCATTTGGGGTTCGATGGCTCGAGTGGTTTGGAAAACCCTGCAGCAAATGGCCAATTAATCTGATTTGTTGATGAATAAACATTGGCCAAGACACCAGCAGAAGATTCTATTTGAAGAATGTCATTGGATCTTTCACATCCACCCAGACAGATAATTGCTTCCATTTTGAGATTAGATGGTTGTAAATTCTATTGATGCTTAAAATTACTGTTTAAGACCAGGAATTCTACATCAATCTGTTCTGTGTTTGTTTAGACCAAAACTGCAGACCAACTCTCGGACATTTTCTCAAATTGCTCTGATGTTATCGAGATTGCAGCAGCCATGAAGGATTCTGTCAAAGCCAAAGAATATTTAGTGACCAATTTAGAGGAGATAAAGGAAAGATTTGGAATCTTCCCAAAAACAGGTATTATTTGTTTGAAGTTTATTTATTAGTGTCACAAGTAGGCTGACATTAACACTGCAATGAAGTTATTGTGAAAACCACCCAGTCGCCACACTCTGGCACAGATTGTGTTGGGGTGGCGCAAGGTTGGAGAATCGCAGGTGAGAGGTTGAGCGCATTCAGCACTGACGCAAAACCCCGTTACAATCTGCATGGATGTAATCTGGTTCTTGCCCAGTGAAGGCAGGAGTCAGATTAGTTTATTTAAATAAGGATTTAAATACAATGAGTCCATTTGAGGCCAGATTCTTCCTGCTCCCTGAATCACTGTTGATGTCTGTAGACAGAAACCAGATGTGGAAACCAGAATTTCCAACCCTATGTATGCTTGCTGAGGAAATGGCCAAGTGTGGCTGTGATGTCTCAGCTGTTGAATAGTTTACTAATACTAGATTCAGCCGTGAAGAATTGGCACTTGTGTAGGTTGGTCACCTAACAGCAGTGAAACCAGCACAGACCTACACCTTTAGGGAACAAGAGTTAGAAGAAGCATTAAGTTTGGAATAGTGAAAGCACTAAGTAATACACTGCTGCCTCAGGAGTTGTGCAAAAAGCAAGTTGATTATCTTTGAATTGTAGATTGAATGCGTTTAGATGTTGTGTGTTGTGTTCGATAATACGAATTGGGCAGTAACTCGATTGCATCAGTTAATCTTGGCCTGAATTCTCTGGCCATTCAGTGGCATTCTCTGATCCAGCTGTGGCGAACAGAGATTTGGCTGAGTGCCAAATTCTCCATCCTCCCTGGCAGTGGCGGTGGGCGTGAATGGCCTGAAAACTTCAGCCATCGTATCTGTTTTCCCTTGAGTCAGCGATAGTTACAGCTTAGCCGTATGCTTACTTTGTTGCAGTACGCAGACATGCTTTGGTTTTGGCGCACTGCAAATTGTTAAGTTGACCAATGAGTGAAAGAATACCATTTTGCTCACACTCACTTCCTGACTCATTATGCACAGATTTGATAAGCTTGATTTTCCTGCATTCAGCAAAAACAAATAAGGTTGAGACCTGCATGAAAAAACATAGAACCCCTATTGTGCAGAAAGAGGCCATTTGGCCCATCAAGCCTGCACCGACCACAATCCCGCCCCAGACCCTATCTCCGTAACCATGTTTACCCTGCTAATCACCCTGACACTAAGGGTCAACTTAACCATGGCCAATCCACCTAACCAGCACATCTTTGGACTGTGGGAGGAAACCGGAGCACCCGGAGGAAACGCGGACAGACACGGGGAGAATGTGCAAACTCCGCACAGGCAGATAACAAACATTGTTATTATTTGAAAATCTCTGTTGTTTAAAATCAAATTTTTCAGCTTTTTGGCTAAGATCAAGTGTAGTATCGACATGCTGTGCTTTGTTGAAGTCATTAGGTTGCATTTAAGCTTCATTTGGAACAATTTTTAAAAGCGGCATCTCGGCCTTTTGGCTAAAATGCAAATAAGATCAAGCCTTGGAGGAGGAGCTATGTCTACTCCAATCAGCTTGGATCATGCATGTTAAGCCCAAGACAGGAGACGAGAGGCCCTGTCTTATCAGCTTGGATTGGGAATGTCTCAACTTGTTGAGACTCTCAATTGGATTTGATTGGATTGAATTGGAATAAAAATATATAAAAAGAAACAAATTATGAACTTAGAATTACTCTGTGGAATATTAGTAACTGAATGTTTAACATGGTCATTAAAAAGTCCTTCATCTATTTTAATGGAACAGTTAACAGGTTTATTTTTACCTGATAAATATGAACAAATGACATTATCCTTGAATAGCCACGAGAGGGTGCTGGAGTGTAACATTGCTGAACCTCTAAACATTCTGGATCTGGGGAACATTCTCCGTTGTCTCAACAACTCAAACTAGCTGCAATAAGATAAGAATCGGGCAGTGCCTGAAACTAGGTGCAATCCTATTGTAGTCTGGGTAGCTAAGGGTGACAGTTGGTTGCCATGCCCACTGATCAAGGCTGAGCTGATTTTGACTGGCATTGAGACCTCCAGATGTTCCCGGGGTAGGCAAGGAAGGGGCATTAGGGCAGCTTGTTGCTGGTCTGTTCAGGCAGGAGAAGCACCCCTGACCTTCCTGACTTTCATACAAAGAAAAACACAAAGTTTTGAGCCCCTTCTTTTTGGAATGGACTTGCAATGACCCCTTCCCAAGTGTTGGAAATGCTGGTTGAATCCGGTGCATGTTCCAACTCATCAAACCATATTTATCAATGCAGGTCAAAAGTGTGAGACTGGTTTCAATATTAAAATGAAGCATTTGCCTTTGCAGTGGAGTTGCCAGTCCTGCGAGAAAGAAAGGACACAGGGCTACAGGTTAGGGACTGCCAGTTTTTATCAGTTTGATCATTGTGTCTGAAACAATAAGTGCGGCAGAGTTGAATTTATGCCCCGGTGAAAGACGTACGAGATTGTTGGTGGAATCTTACAGCAGACAGTGTCCTGACACAAGGACCAGAAATAAGTGGGATTTCTGTTCAGAGACAGGCACGTGCAGTGGCCAGCCAATCAGATAGGGATAATCAAGTGACTCAGCCAATTGTACAGGAGCAAGGGCTGGCAGGATGTTGCCAACTCTGCTATTAGCTCCAGGGTCTGAGTGCCAGACAGACCCGCACATCCTGTGAGGCAGCAGTATGGCTCTGCCTATCTGAGAGGAGAATTTTGAACTGGGACTGTTACTCCCTCAGCCATCCATGGATCTTCATTGCCTGCTGTCATGCCATTCAAAGGTGGCTCGGCACAGAGGAGGAGTGGCCCCGGGGTTCAGCAATGTTTCTCTTCAGGTTTCCTTCTGAGCCATCAGGAAACTCCTCCAGGGTCTCTTCTCCTCCTGGAGTCACGGAGGAATGTTCATCCACCGACAGGCAGGAAGAGGGCCAGGAATGTTTTCCTTGGCTGGGGAATTTAGAACCGGGGGCACATTCTCAGGAGAGAGAGGTAAACTATTTAGGACTGAGGTGAGGAAAAATAACTTCACTCAAAGGGCAGTGAGCCTGTGGAATTCTGTACCACCTCTGGCTGAGGAGGCCAAGACAATGAATGTGTTTAAGAAAGAGATGGATACGTTTTTAGATTTTTAGGATGCATTTTTGCCATCAACGTGTATGGGGAGAAAGTGGGAATATGGCATTGAGATAGAGCAGGCTGAAAGGGCCGAATGGCCTACTGCCAGTTTCTGTTTTGAAACCTACCTCTTAGATCAAACTTTTACATGCCTTTCTTCATTTCTCCTTTGTTTTCTCGGTGGTAATTTTTCATCCTGTATGCGTCTGCAAATCACCTTAGCATGTTTTTCTCCATGAAAGAGCCAAAGTTCCTTTGCCATTGTTGTTCATCCTCCATCCTTGGTGACTTGGCAGTGAGCCCACAAGACACCAATATGTCAGCTGTTGCATGGGAGGCCCCATCAACAGTTGGGGTCTTGCACCGTCCAAATTGGTTAATTCAATTCTATCTCCAGTGTTAAAAAGTGGCAAAAACCTGTTCTGAAACTACAATTTGGAACACTACTTTAGCGTTTAGTTGTCACCTTTAGTTATATTCAAGAAACTGATTAATTGCTTCTTATTATCCTCAATAGCCCAGAATGTGACGGGTAAGCTACAAACAATTCCATTGCCAATTGCCCATTGCTACAGCTACCACTGGGACAAGGATAATTTTGGTAAGCAGCCAACAAGGTCTTGAATTAGATACAATTACAAGTGCATCATTCTGTCCTGCTATTACCTGACATTGTCATTTTATTTCAGATGTTTTACATGAGGTCCTCCTCAAAGAGTGTGAGATTCCTGACATTGCGTTACTCTCCTTGAATGACAATGATAATGATGAGGAGGAGTTTGAGGAGGAGGAAGAGGAGGAGGAGGATATTGGAAATGAGAGAGATTCTGTGATATCCAAAATATCTGCAACATCCAAAGACTTCATGAAATCCTTTATTTCCAACCTCTCGGACTATATGGATAGCGGTTATATCGAGGATGGAGATGAAAGTTCATCAGAGACAGCAGGTCTGTCAGACCAGAGGGAGGAGAAACACAACACGGTCGGAAAAAAATTCACAAGGAAAATATCGAACTTTTTCAAAGTCAGGAATAGCCTGACGCTCAAAGCGGACCCAAAATACCTTTTGAACAAATCCTTCTCGAACCTGTGTAAGAACAGCTGCACCTTGTCCTCTAGCACTTTACCTCTTCGCCGGGCAGAAAGCCTGGGCTGCACCGAAGTCAAACGCAAGCTCCCGATGAAATCCAGGCGCTCAAACTCTCTGCCCCAGCACGTGACCTACAACCGCCACTTTGAACGGAACTTACTGCACAACAGCAGCTTCAAACGCAGGCCGTACCTCAGCTTTGAGGACGAGTGTAAAACCATGACACTGCGGATAGTTGTTTTTGGTGCTGACCGGATTCTAGGCAAAGTCGCCAGAGCCTACAGCAATCTCAGGTAAGAGATAGTCCCGGCTTGGCCATTCGTTCTAACAGCGCTGAGTGAAGCAGACGTACTCGGCTCTATGTAAGAGGAGTCATAATGCGGGATTTTATGACCCTTCCTCCTTCTGATGAGACTTGTAAAAATCTCACCTGAGGCCAAATGAGAATTCCGTTCTGCGAATCTTGCCCACCCTGTTGCCGAGGCAGATGAGGCAGTAAAATTCCGGCTTCTAGGGTCATAGATTTCAAGAACAAATTAGATATAGCTCTTGGGGCTAAAGGGATCAAGGGATATGGGGGAGGAGAAGGGGGGAGTATTAGGATATTGAATTGGATGATCAGCTATGATCATAATGAATGGTGGAGCAGGCTCAAAGGGCCGAATGGCCTACTCCTGCTTCTACTTTCGATGTTAGACTCATTGCGTTATATGGTGCAGAAAAGGCCCTTCGGCCCATCGAGTCTGCACTGGTAACAACTATCACTAAAGTCGCGCAAATCCCATTTTCCAACACTTATCTCATATCCTTGATTTGATTGAAATGTATAAAATTCTAGCAGAGATGGACAGATTGGGAGCGGGCAGGATTTTAGTCTTGAATTCTGAGCTGCTGAGAAATACATGACAATCAGTCTCAGCTGGATTAAAAATGTCGAGTAGCTCCCAATATACATGGCTAGCAACCTGAAGTTTGTCAGTTATCATAGAACATAGAACACTACAGCACAAACAAACCCTTCGGCCCACAAGTTGTGCCAATCATATCAGTACTTACCAGGCCATAGAACTATCTGTAACTCCCAATCCCATTAAATCCCATATACTCATCCAGAAGTCTCTTAAAAGACCCCAGCGAGTTCGCCTCTACCACAACTGACGGCAACCGATTCCATTCACTCACCACCCTCTGAGTGAAAAACGTACCTCTAACATCTCCTCTGTACTTGCCCCCCCAGCACCTTAAACCTGTGTCCGCTCGTAGCGACCATTTCAGCCCTGGGAAATAGCCTCCGAGAATCCACCCTATCTATTCCTCTCAACATCTTATAAACGTCTATCAGGTCGCTTCTCAACCTTTGTCTCTCCAGGGAGAAGAGACCTAGCTCTCTCAACCTATCTTCATAAGGCATGCCCCCCAATCCAGACAACATCCTTGTAAATCTCCTCTGCACCCTCTCAATAGCTTCCACATCCTTCCTATAGTGAGGCGACCAGAACTGCACACAGTACTCCAAGTGGGGTCTGACAAGGGTCTTATAAAGTTGCAGCATTACCTCCCGACTCCTAAACTCAATTCCTCTATTAATGAAGGCCAGTACACCATATGCCTTCTTGACCACATCCTCCACTTGTGGGGCAGATTTAAGAGACCTATGGACCCAGACCCCAAGATCCTTCTGCTCCTCAACACTGCCAAGACTCCTACCCTTGATATTATACTGCTTCATCCCATTGGTCCTGCCAAAATGGACCACCACACATTTATCCGTGTTGAAGTCCATCTGCCACTTCTCCGCCCAGTCTTGCATCCTATCTATGTCTCGCTGCAACTTCAGACATCCCTCCAGACTATCCACAACACCACCAATCTTTGTATCGTCGGCGAACTTACTAACCCATCCCTCCACTTCCTCATTCAGTTCATTTATGAAAATGACAAACAGCAAGGGTCCTAGAACAGATCCTTAGGGTACTCCACTGGTGACTGACCTCCATGCAGAAGACAACCCATCCACAACTATTCTCTGTCTTCTGCAAGCAAGCCAGTTCTGGATCCACAAGGCCAAAGCCCCTTGGATCCCATGCCCTCTCACCTTCTCAAGAAGTCTTGCATGGGGGACCTTATCAAACGCCTTGCTGAAATCCATATAAACCATTATTTGGTACACAACTTCCCTTCGCCATTCTATTGTGTAAAATTTTATTGCCATAATATAGAAAGAAGGTGCAAAAAAAATGTACAAAAAGGTTACCAGAAAAACAGGGATATATCCATTAGGAGGTGATGAACAAGCTGGGTTTCCTTTCTCCTGAAGATATAAAATAGTTCCCAAGAAATCAATGCGGGAATTTAGAAGAATCTTTTATACAGAGAGAGGTAAGAGGGATGGCATGATGGCACAGTGGTTAGCACGACTGCTTCACAGTGCCATAGACCAAGGTTCAATTGCCGGCTTGGGTTAATATCTGTATGGAATCTGCATGTTCTCCCCATGTCTGTGTGGGTTTTCTCTGGATGTTCCAGTTTTCTTCCCGCAGTCTGAAAGTTGTGCTGGTTAGGTGTATTGGCCATGCTAAAGTCTCCCTCGGTTTATCTGAACAGGCGCCGGAATGTGGCGACGAGGGGATATTCATAGAAACTTCATTGCAGTGTTGATGTAAGTCTACTTGTGACATGAATAAATATAAGTAAAATTGATGTTCTTTCAGATATTCTATGAGTAAACATGTGTAGGTTGAAGTAATTGGTCATACTAAACTGGTCCAGCAGGGTAAATATGTGGCGTTGCTGGAATAGGGCCTGGGTGGGATTGTTGTTAGGACAGACTTGATGTGCTGAATGGACTCTTTCTGCATTGTAGGGATTCCATGATTCTATATTTTTTAGTCAGGCATATTGGCCATGCTAAATTCTCCCTCAGTGTACCTGAATAGACACCAAAGTGTGGCGGCTGAGGGATTTTCACAGTAACTTCATTGCAGTGCTAATGTAAGCCCACTTATGCCCTTAACGGGAGATTGGACAAGGATATGAGGGAGAAGGGAAGAGAGAGTTATCTGATAGAGTTTAATGAGTAAAGGCAGGAGGGGGCTGGACTGGGACATAGACACCACTGTGGATCAATTGAATCAAATTTGATTGAGTTTTTTGAAGGGGTAACCAAGAAGGCAGATGAAGGCAATGCAGCTGATGTTGTCTACATGAACTTTAGCAAGATCTTTGACAAGGTACTGAATTGTCAGTTGTTGCATAAGGTTAAATCTCATAGGATCAGGGTGAGGTATCTAAATGGATACAAAATTGGCTTGATGACAGAATCCACAGAATAGTTGTAGAGGGTTGTTTTTCAAACTGGAGGCCTGTGACCAGCGTGTGCCTCAAGGATCAGTGCTAGTCCACTGTTATTTGTCATTTATGTTAATGATTTGGATGAGGATATAAGGGGCATTGTTAGTATATTTTCATATGGCACCAAGATTGGTGTCATAGCGGATAGTGAAGGTCATCTAGGATTGCAATGGGATCTTGATCAACTGGGCCACTGGACTGGTAAATAAAGATGAGTTTAACTTAGATAAATGCGAGGTGATACATTTTAGTAGATTGAACCAGGGCACGACTTACTCAGTTAATGATAGGTTATTTGAAAGAGTTACAGCACAAAGAGATCTAGGGGTACAGGTTCATAGCTTCTTGAAAGTGGAGTCACAGGTGGACAGAGTGGTGAAGAAGGCATTCAGCATACTGGGTTTCATTGGCCAGAACAAGGAATTGGGACATCTTGTTGAAATTGTACAAGACATTGGTAAGGTCACACTTGGAATACTGTGCATAGTTCTGGGTCACCCTATTATAGAAAGGATATTATTAAACTAGAAAGAGTGCGGAAGAGCTTTACTAGGATGCTACCGGGATTTGATGGTTTGAGTTATAATGAGAGGCTAGATAGACAAAGACATTTTCCTCTGGAGCGTAGAAGGCTGAGGGGTGACCTTATAGAGGTCTATAAAATAATGAGGGGCATGAATCAGCTGGATAGTCAATATCTTTTCCCAAAGGTAGGGGAGTCTACAACTAGAGGTTATAGGTTTAAGATGAAAGGGGAGAGATACAAAAAGGGTCCAGAGGGACAATTTTTGCACACAGAAGGTGGTTATGACCAGAACAAATGGCCAGAGGAAGTAATAGAGGCGGATACAATTTTGTCTTTTAAAAAGCATTTAGATAGTTACGCGTGTAAGAGCTCAGAAATATAAAGGTTTACAGCATGGAAACAGACCTTCGGCCCAATTTGTCCATGCCACCATTTTTTTTAAACCCCTAAGCTAACCCCAATACAGACAATTGGGGCTAGCTTAGGGGTTTAAAAAAATGGTGGCATGGACAAATTGGGCCAAAGGGCCCGTTTCCATGCTGTTAACCTCTATATTTCTGAGCTCTCCATCCTATATGATCCAATATAAACCATGGCCAGGCTGATAATAAAGAGACTTAAAGAACCCAAGTGGAGGCATCAGCCACGAAGATCTCATTGGATATTCCATTCCCTATCCATTAGATCATTAACTAAATGGCAACAGAGGCAATGTTTCATAACCTTTCTCAGCATCTCCAACAATATGCTAAAATCAAGTCATCCACCTTCCTGCACCCAATGATTGGATTCAAGCCTGAAAACCAAATTCTATTAACTAGTATAATAAAGGCAAATTAGTGTGGATACTGGCATCTGAGACAAAAACAGAAAATACTGGAAAATCTCAGCAGGTCTGACAGTATCAGTGGAGAGAGGATGACCCTTCATCAGAGCTGGAGCAGACTATGTATTTTTTCTTATTTTGTATTCCATGAGAGATACATATTTAAGGACTTTAGTGTAGCATAGCAGCACAGTGATCAGCATTGCTACCTCATATGCTCCTTAGTGTCCAAAGGTGTTAGGGGGATTAGCCACGGTATATGGTCCTGGGATTCTCCAACCCTGGGGCACAGCAGGAGCATGATGGACATGTTGGGAGGACTCAGAAGCCATGGAAGCCTCTGGGTGGTTGGAGACATGGTAGTGGCAATGTGGCAATGTCCATCATTTAGCACCCTGGCACTGACAGGTGGCACTGCCTGTTGGACACTAATGGCCTAGCAAGCCATTCAATTCCTGTTCAAGTTCAGTGAGGGATGGGCAATAAATAATGGCCTAGCCAATGATGCCTACACCCAATGAATGAATAAAAATGTATAATTTGCTTCTATTTTCTGTTTGATTCAAGATTAAGTTTCATGGATTGAAGTTATTCCTGTGTTATTTCACATTTACTAATGATCTCCTTTTCCTTGCTTCTATTTTCTGTTTGATTGAAGATAAAGTTTCATAGATTGAAGTTATTCCCGTGTTATTTCACATTAATCAATGATCCCCCTTTTCCTTTAGACAGCTCTGTTTTCTTGGAACTTTCGCATTTTTGTCTGAGGTAGACTTATTTACTCACAGTAAAGGGTTTATAACATCATTACATAGTTATTTTAATCTAGAAATGAACCTGGTGCTGCCTCTATGACAATCTTATTCTCAGAATAATTGTATTTTGCAAGTTGATATGTCCCAATCAAACAGAATATGCCCAAAGCAATCCACACATGAGAAATTAAAATACTGCTGTCTCATGTACAAATTTGGGTGCTCCATAATCACAACCAAAGTATGATGTAATGATCACTCTTTCCAAATGAAATGATGAAATCCAATACTAATCATTTCTTCTTTCAGGTTGCAGGAGAGTAAATGTCCCTTTCTCACAAAATACTTCAGGATGCAATTCTTTTATATTCCCCTGCAAAGGAATTCACTAAGCAGCCCTGGACAGTTTATAAACATCCCCATAGACAACCAGCAGAGACCGTCCATACAACAGGTAATGACTTGTACATCTTCAGTCCCATTACAAGAAATAAAAAGTTTGGCTTTCGTGTAACTGGTGTCCAAGCTCTTCAATAGTTTTCACTGTAACTGTGATGTTGCGTATGTTTTATTCACACTGTTTCCCCTTTCTATACGGCAATGAAGTGTGGCTTCATTGCACTTTGCAATGTGGTCAGGATAAAAGACCAAGGGCCTGGGAGAGAATATGGAAGTGGCAATCCAGCACCGCCCTGTTGGTATCAACTCCCTCCTCGGGCCATCTTCCCAGAGGGTAGAGGAGTTGATGACCTATTGAGGCTTATTGTTAGAGACTGACCAGAGTTTTCCAGTCAACCCATAGGCTCGTCCCACCCACCAAAGCATCAGGAACCTGGCCAGCTGACTGAAGGAGGCCTCCCACTAACAGGCAGTGGGACCAGCACTCTAGTTAAGCTTTTCCTCTCTCCCTCCCTGCCTGACCACAAGCTTCCCTGTGGAAGGGACACTGTTGCTGAGGCCATTATTTAATTTACAATAAATAATGTAAATCAAAAGTTGCTGAGGCACTTCAAGATGGAGGGGCCCTGAGCTACCTGAACCACCTTTAATGTACACCTAGCCTGTCCTCAAATTGGCCAATTCTGGAAACATCACTGTCAGGCGTTTGTTCCCCTTACAGTGGGGGCCATGACCTCTGTTTGACCCTGATGTTGGGTCCTAATCCAAAACCCAAAATCCTGCCCTGAGTGTCTCTCCTTCACGTTCACATCCGATAGTCATGATAGACTCTTTATAAATGTTGGCTTTTCCCTTCTGTAACACTCTTCAAACAGGCGAAGATTAAGGTGGTGATTTGGTGAAAGATGAAATCAGATGTGAAACAGGTGCTGCGCCAATTATAACTCATCTTTTTTTAGCACATAATGTTGGTGCTAACTGTTTGTTACCATAGTTTGAGCTGTGTGCTTAGACTAAAACAACCACAAGCATTTTTAGCACTCGTGTTGATGAGATGTAATTTCCAGGGAGGTGAAGGTGTGGATTGTGTTCGCTCACACTCAGCAGCAGCTCAGGGCTGCTCAGAAACTGGGTTAGATATGCAAAGCTCAAACAAATTAGGATGAATTATTTATTCAGTGACGGTCGTGAAATTCACTATTCAGGCAGAAAGTAGAAGTAGGCAGTGAGGAATAAAATAAAGGGAGAATTGGATGAGTATCTCAGGATATGGGAGTGTGTCAGGTACTTGCCATTTGGATTTCCAAGATCAATGTGGATAGATTTGTCATTTTTCAAGCAGGGTTAAAATTGGCACAGCAGATTAGCCCCTTGTTATAGAAATCCCCAGACACCTTTCTTCCTTAGAGCCTGCCCTGGGACCAGCTGAAAAATATCCTTCAAACTGGGGAAAATGTGAATGTGATTGCCAGCAAGTTGTGAAACCCATCCATCTGTTTGTTTTGGTTTGATCTGAAAGTCTCAAGCAGTTCTGGACAAAGAATAATTTGTTAGAAATGAAACATATTTCTTAACTGCTAATATTTCCTAATTTGTTATTACTTTAGGATTTTGGCCTAGTTGAATCAACAGGCCAAGATCGTACCAATAATATTGCTCAATATATTGGCATGTTGGACTCCTGGTATGAACGAAATATTCTCGACTTACTGACCTTACCAACTTCTCTGCTTTGTCAGGTAAGCATAAATAATCTGGCTTTCTATAGTTAATGTCAGAATTGTTTCCTGAGTCCATTCTTGGGATTTTTTTTTTTTGCTTGTTTTCTCTCTTATTGTTCTTTTCTCTGCATCTGGCTTCCTAAGCAATGAGTTATCAATCAAAAGATGGCCTCCTTCTTTTAAATATTGTCTCTAGAATTCCTTGTTACTTGTATCATTGCTCAATGCCTTTAAACTATCCCTGTTCATACAATGATGAGTATGGCAGTTAATGAGAGAATGAGGAAGGAGTTTATCTGCAGTGGCGTGGCAATAATTCATATGCATCAGGGGGAGGCAATAATAAAGTGGTATTATCACTGGGCTAGAAATCCAGAGGCCTAGGTCTGGGGACCCGGGTTCAAATCCCACAATGGCAAATGGTGAAATTCTATCAAAATGTAGATTTAAATTATCTAATGATGACCATTAAAACCCTTGTCGCAAAACCCATCTGGTTGACTGATGTGCTTTAGGGAAGGACATCTGCTGTCCTTATCTGTCTGGCCTACATGTGACTCCAGATCCACAGCAATGTGGTTGACTCTTAAATGCTGTTTGAAAAGCTTAGCAATTACAGATGGGTCAGCCCAGTCCACAATCCATTAATGAATAAAGACATGATGCAAATCTAAATTAATATGTGGCTAATAGGCAACTAATTTATCTTTTGACAGCTACCTCATGTCTAAATGTGTCCATGCAACTACTTCAGAATAATCTGATATATTTGTTGTCTTGTTTAAGTGATTTTTTTTTTGCCTGATCTCCTTTCCAGTTAAGTTTGATTGGGACATTTTGCCTTGCTTGGGAATGTTCTCTAACACTAAAGGTGTCATTAAATTGACCCCATTCCAGTTCACAAGGATATCAAGAGCCTGATGGTTAAATCTGTTACTTTTGGCTATTGCTTAACAACCTTTAGGAAAAAAATGTACATGCCTTTGCAAATGACTTAATGGATTCTTCAATAATGATTCTAGTCAAGTAGCTTGTAAGCTGCTGGAAACTATTAAAGGATCATTATTGCAAGTTGCCATTTTCTATCTTTGCTTTTTATTTCTGTTACAAAATTCTGTTACAATAAAGAACATGTTTGAAATTATGCATTCCTACTATGTAAAAACATTGAACTAATTAATGAAAACAATGTAAAGATTATTATTTGTATATCTTTATCAAATCCTACTGCCTCCCAGGCCCAATCTCCTGTTCACTCTCTATACTAATGACCTCAGTTCCCCATTTCAACTTCTTTCTCTCACAATTCTAACTTCTATCCAGTCATTCCCCATTGGTATTTCAGGGACAAAATAGTTTCTGTACTTATCAGAAGTGTATCAAGTCTGACTGCAGGCCATTATAAAAGAAAATGTGATAGCGAGCGACACAAACAAATGAAAAGATGAATACAAGGATAGAAACGATGGTTAGCACGGCTGCCTCACAGTGCCACGGACCCGGGTTCAATTCCTAGCTTGGGTCACTGTCTATTTGGAGTTTGCATATTCTCCCTGCGTCAAATCAACATAATTTTTAAAATGTTGTTGGAAAATGTTATCGGAGTCATTCTCCCCGCATCTGCGTGGGTTTCCTCCGTATGCTCCGGTTTCCTCCCACAGTCCAAAGATGTGAGGGTTAGATGGATTGACCACGCTAAATAGTCCCTTAGTGTCAAAGTCGGTTAGTGTAAATGCATGGAGTTATGGGATAGGACCTGGTGGGATTGAGGTGAATGCAGACTTGATGGACTGAATGGCCTCCTTCTGTACTGTAGGATTCTATTATTTGAGTTAATAGTTTTTACTGTAATCATCAATAATTTAGAAAATGTTAATAAATCCGGATAACTCACTACTGCCTCTTGAAGTGTTTTTTTTTAAATTCATTCATGGGATATGGGCATCACTGGAAGGGCCAGCATTTATTGCCTGTCTCTAACTGCCCCCATTTCAGAGGGCAATTGAGAATCAATCACATTGTTTTGGATCTGGAATAACATGTAGGCCAGACCAGGTAAGGATGGCAGATTTCCTTCCCTAAAGGGCATTCGTGAAACACACAATTTTTTTTTACAACAACCAACAATGGTTTCATGATCATCATTAGATTCTTACTTCCAGATTTTTATTGAATTCAAATTTCACCATCTGGTGGTGGGATTCGAACCTGTGTCTCCAGAGGTCTCTGGCTTACTAGTCCAGCAACAATAGCACGACACCATTGCCTCCCCTCGTTTGAAAAATGAGCTGCATTTTTTAAAATGACCTATTCATTTATTGTTCTGTTTGTTTGCAGGAACCTTCCAAATCTGAGAATGACCTTGCTGACAAGGTACAGGAAAAGCTTTCCATCTTGGGTGACCTGATCCTTTATTATTGTCGGAATGCAGCCTATCCAGTGCTAGTCCAGCTTTACCAAGCAGAGGTACAGCTATATTCTGGCTTCATAGCATTGGCCCAGTTTTCATGTCTAGGATTAGGATAGTAAGGTTAAATCAGAGGTCAAAAGTTGACCATTGACCTTTCTTCTTGGTGGAAACAATGTAAGCAGCTACTTCAATCAATTTATTTGCATTGCCGTTTCTTATATTACCTCAGCAAATTATATAATTGTATTCCATTTCTGTCTTGTGGAGAACTTCTATGTTTCTTTGCGGTACAAATTGATTTTTCCCAAAAATGTGTCAATTGGGACATCCTGAAGTGATTGCATTAAGCAACTTTGATGGCATTTCTTGAATTGCTTAGGTTTGATAGTGTGTTTCAGTCTCTAGGGTGGCTCCATCTGAATGATCAAGGGATTTATTTGAGGATCAAAAGAATATTGGACTAAAAGATGTTCTAGTTGTGCTGGAGTTACGGTACTGGACTAGCAACCCAATAGTGCTGACTTCAAATCACTATTAAAAATCTGGTCTGACTCTGGTCCACGTTCAGTAGGTTCACTTTTAACACCATTGTAAAGTGAGCTATTCTGGAAGGCCCAGTGAACTGTTCAATTGTGCAAATAATTACCAAGAATCAATGACTTATCACCACTAACAAACGTTTTAGGAATTGCTTCTCGGCCTTTTGACCAAGATAAAGTGTAGAGTCATGCACAGGATCAGTCGTAATGCCTGTTCTTGTTAGATTGGATGTAATATGTCACTCTTGTGGGGACCATATATTGGATTCAATTTGAATTTGAATTGTTTTCTGGAGCAGGCAAGGAGATGGATAAAGGAGTTTGCCCTGTCCACTTTGTGCATCGACTTTGTAACGCAGAAAGGAATAAAATTTGAATAATACATAATTAAGGATGGGCAGTAAATGAACTCCACCTGTCATGAACACAAAAAAAATCATTGATTGAAGCGTCAGTCCTTTGATATGTGCAGAGCACAGTATTCATATTGCAGCTGTGCCAGCCTAGGTTCAGTGTTAATCTTTTCACCTGAGACATAAGGTTGTGAATGTAAGCATAACTCCAGATACTGGAGCAGATATTCTCTGCTGCTGCTTCAGTGCTTTACAAAGGGAGTGCCAGACACTCTCTACTGCTTTGCCAAGGGAAATTAGAATAAGCAATAAATGTCGGCCTAATCGGTAATGCCGAGATCCATGCAGATATTTCTTTTAATTGTCGACGGTGCTGTCTTTTAGATGTGGCTTCCAGCCATGCCCACCTGAAAAGACAAATGGGACATAAAAAATCCCATGACAATAAGGTGGCATGGTGGCACAGTTATTAGCACTGCTGCCAGGGACCCAGCTTCAATCCCAGCCTTAGTTGATTGTCTGTGTGGAGTTTGCATGTTGCCTCCATGTCTTGCATGGGTTTCCTCCCTGTGCTCCAGTTTCTTCTCACACTTGAAAAATGTGCGAATTGGCGGTGATAAATTGCCTCTTAGTGCACAAAGATATGTAGGTTAGGGGAATTAACAGGGTAAATATGTGGAGTTACGGGCTCCATGTGAATGATCAAGGGCCTTGGTAAGATGATGTGATGCAAAGTCGGTGCAGACTTCATGGGTCAAATGGCCTCCTTTTGCACTGTAAGAATTCTAAGAATTATGAATTTCAGTGCTGCAGCTGCTGAACGGAAATGAAAACTTCCTTCTTTACTTCCCTTACTCTTCTTGTTCCCCAAATAAACAAACTCAGATGTAACTTCCCCATCTCACATATGATAAATGATTAGTCATTTGATTTTAATTTATGACAATGATAATTGTCTTTATAGGCATGCCAACACAGATAGCTGCCAGCTTAGTTTATGGTGAGCCTCTAATTAAAGTATAAAATATTTACAGATTTAATCATTGATTCATTGTATTGCCACATAATCACTTTGCGGGCAAGTCAGAGTGTATGAGAAAACTATTAGATTTACAAACCAAAAGCATAGAAATAATAAATATGAGTTGCACTTTCTTTTTTCAGTTAACCTTGGCAGGGGGTGAGAAGAGATCCAAGGTCTTTGTCTATTCACTTGAACTGGGACAATCTGCTGCCACAAGAGCAATTAAAGCGTCAGGTATGATTTTTTTTGTGTAAATCCACAAAAACTATCTCTTGTATCATTCCAGTCAGTTTGGCCTGATCTCTCCCTGAAAGACTTTTGTATCCAATTAACATTTTTTGGACAAATTAACCGGAGAGGTGGTGTTGCATTGAACAACGTTTAGCCAATTCCAGTGCTTAAACAGACAGGGAACATCCAATCTCAATCTCTTTATTCTTTTTATGGGATGTGGTTATCGCTGGCACGGCCAGCATTTATGGTCTGTCCCTAACTGCTCTTCATTCTGGAGGGCATTTGAGAATCAACCATGTTGCTATGATTCTGTAGTCACATGTAGGCCAGACTGGGTAAGGATGACAGATTTGTTCCCTAAAGGACAGTGTTGAACCAGACAGGTTTTTACAACAATCAACAATGTTTCATGGTCAACGTTAAATCATGGGCAGCATGGTGGCACAAGGTTCAATTCCTGGCTTGGGTCATTGTCTGTGTGGAGTTTGCACGTTCCGCGTGGATTTTCTCCGGTGCTCCGGTTTCCTCCACAGTCCAAAGATGTGCGAGTTAGGTGGATTAGCCAGGCTAAATTGTTCCTTAGTATCAGGAGGACTGGCTAGAGTAAATACATGAGGTTATGGGGATAGGACCTGCTTGAGATTGTGGTTAGTGCAGACTTGATGGGCTGAATGGCCTCCTTTTGCATTGTAGGATTCTATGACTAGATTTTTCATTCCAGATTTTTATTGAACTCACATTTCACCATCTGCTATGCTGGGATTTGAATCCAGGTCCCTGGATCTTGTCCTATATCTCTGGATTATAAGTCTAATGGCACCACCGCTATTCCATTGCCTCTCTTGGTGACCAGGGCCTAATGTACATTCTGCAGCTGAATACTCATTGACTGTATTTTAAAATGGCAATGATCTCTTCCTGGCTAAATATCAATGCAAATAGTCATCCATCCACCCATCCTTTAAGATTGTGATTTTTTTAAAAAAACATCTTCTTGAATACATCTGTGTTTGGAAATGTAGAATATATTCAATCCCTTTCAAACTGCATTACTATAAACGTTTAATTTAATGCAACCTTCAGATTGTCATCTCAGCAGAATTTTGATTCCTGTGAAGTTGAAGTCAATCTGCTGAATCTTGTCTGCTCCTGTTCAGAAGGGAGGAGGTTGCTGTGAGCCAGGACATCTGCTGGGTGTAACTGTAGATGGTGCAGAAACTTAATGAGGAAGTCTATTTGGCATAAATGAATCATCAGCCAACGCCGCATTATTGGAAACTGAGATCAGAGAAATAATCCATGATCGGAACTCCTTTAATGTGTCATGGCCAAAAATATTGTGTGATGCGAAGGGCAGGAAAAAAATGACTAAATATTGTAACAAAAGGCTGAAGAGTGGATTAACAGGTTTGCCTCATGTAGGATTTGTGACACATAAGCTTTTTTAATGAGTAAATTTCTTTTTTTTTTGATTTGTAAACAACATAGGGCCAGGGAGTAAAAGGCTTGGCATTGATGGTGACAGAGAAGCGGTTCCATTAGCACTGCAGATTGCCTACTGCAAGGTATGATTCAATATATACCGCACAATATTGTGATATTGCTGCTATAAGCAATTTGGCGTGACTACTGAACAATTGGGTATAGAACAATAAATAGCCAACATTGTATGTCTTAACGTTTTTTAAAAGTTTATTTATTAGTGCCACAGGTAGGCTTACATTAACACTGTAATGATGTTACTGTGAAAATCCCCTAGTTGGGGACAGTGAGGAGAATGTAGCATGACCAATGCATCAAGCCAGCACTTCTTTCGGACTGTGGGAAGAAACTGGAGCACCCAGAGGAAACCCATGCAGACACAGTGAGAACATGCAGACTCCATACAGATAGTGACCCAAACCAGGAATCAAACCCTGGTCCCGGGTGCTGTGAGGCAGCAGTGCTAATCACTGTGCTACCATGCTGTCCATGCGTATGTCGCAAAATAACTTGATATTAATTACTGATAGCATCTTATTATTTATTTGATCTTGCGATTTTCATTTAAAAAAATTTAAAAATCACAGCAGCAATGTTACAGTTGGTAGGATGTTGGTTATCACGTCAACATTACAGCCAACATCCAAGTTCACGTAACGTATTGTATTAAACGACTAGAGTGGGAGAAGGAAGAAAAATTAATTTTGGTTCAGAGTAGATTTGATGGAGTAGTTTACCAATACAAAAACTTTAGAAGAGAATTTTAGACTATTGAGATAAGGAACTACTTAAAATACAACACCTGACGTGGACAGATAGGTTGTGGTCTTGGCCATGCTATTAGTAAGAAGTTTAACTAGCAGAGAAAATGAGAAGTTTTTTCTTGTATTTACCAATTAGTTTTTTAAAAATCTATTACAAATCTCAAGAATTGTGTCTGCAAGAAATCATTTCAATTCCCATCTTAAGCTGTAGAAGATCCAAAGTAGAGTTGCTTCTGTGGTTATATTGTTCCTGTTTTCATCCAGTTCGTTATATACTGAGGCTAAGACCTTCGCCACAATGGAGAGAGTCTCTGTTGTGGCGGAAATAGTCTAAGTACGTGAAAATGCTAAATCCCACCCTCAAACACAGCTTTTTGTGGAGATGGGGAAGGGGAGGGGCATGTTTCACACACACGCATTTTACAGACAGTCACTTAAAATCATCAATGGCTCCATTGTAAAGTGCCACTGGGATGGGTGCGGGGAAGTATCTTAGCATGGGATGGGCATGAGGGATAAGAAGGGATTTGGAGGCATACCTTGGAATGCAATCATCAGGTGCCATCAGAGCTTTCGGTAGACATGAGAGACTATAAAAACTTTGGAATGTAGTTATGAGCAGTCATCAGTGCATGGTGTTGGGGGAAGAGGCCTTGGGGATGGATTGGTAGCATGAGATGGCATGAGTTGTCATGGATGTGGGATGTGGAGTGTTTGGAGGTGTTGTGGAGTGTGGTGAGGGCTGGGGGTATGTTTGATGTTTCTGTTATTATATTTTGGGCACAGTGCCAGAAGTCACAAGGTAGTATGTATGCCCAGCCGACCTCCATACCTAGCACCCTCCTAAGTTCTATCAGGGTCATCCAGCCTGAGTCCTAATCCACATCACCCTCATCCTCCCCACTGCCTTCAACAGCCGGGCAGCATGGTGACACAGTGGTTGGCACTGCTGCCTCTCGGCACCAGGGACCCACGTTTAATTCCTGGCTTGGGTCAACTGTCTGCACATTCTCTCCATGTCTGCGTGGGTTTCCTCTGGGCGCTTCAGGTTCCTCCACAGTCCATAAGGTATGCAGGTTAGGTGCATCGGCCATACTAAAATTCTCCCTCAGTATACCCAAACAGGTGCCGGAATGTGACGATTAGGGGATTTTCACAGTCACTTCGTTGCAATATATTTGTAAGCCTACTTGCAACACTAATAGATAAACTTTAAGAACATCCAAGCAGCTATTTATAAAGGGTAGTTAACGGAACTGGGAATTGTCCCATCTGAGAACCTAACTCAGGAGCAAAACTCTGGGCCTGTGTCTTTAATTGGGGTGCTTGGCTTTGGTTCAGCACAGAGTTTGCACAGCTAACTGAATAATCAGTTTGAAGAATACTGATGGAGGGAATTCAAAGCTGTAAGAACGAAGCCAGTTTGAACTAGATGAAAGCATGATTAATTGGAGTCTCACTTCTGGAATACAAATCGACATATTAGCATAAACATAAAATGGAAGTTTTGGCCACTAAATATTGCACAATGTTTTTAAACACCAATTAAGATATAAACCACATTGGGTTTCAAGCAGCTATTATTTGAAACTCTTCTCTTCAGTAATAAAATTACTATCATCCATGGCTCAGTGGGTCCCTTTTAACATGGACTGTGGCAGGAAATTGGAGCACCCAGAGGAAACTCACCAACACCAGCATGATGTCACCACTCAACACATCTTCCCCTCACTCACCCTGTCAGCATTCTGCAGAGACCATTCTCTCCGACACGCTGGCCCACTCCTCTATTACATCCAACATCTCACCTTCTGCCCACGGCACCTTCCCATGCAGTCGCAGAAGTGGAGCACCTGTTCCTTTACCTCCTCCCTGCTCATTGTCTCAGATCCCAAACACCCCTTTCAGGTGAAGCAGTGCTTCACATGAACCTTCTTCCATCTGGTCTATTGCATTCGCTGTTCCCAATACTGTCTACTCTACATCGGCAAGACCAAACACAGACTGGGTGACTGCTTTGCTGAACACCTTCAGTCTGTCCGCAAGCAGGACCCTGACCTCCCTGTTGCTTGCCACTTCAACATACCACCCAGCTCTGCTGTCCACATGTCCGTCCTTGGCCTTTTGCAATGTTCTAATGAACTCCAACGCAAACTGGAGGAACAGCACCACATCTTCCAACTGGGCACTTTATAGGCTTCCAGACTGAACATTGAATTTAACAACTTAAGAATATGAACTCTCCCCTCCACCTTCAACCCATTTCCATTTATTTTATTTCATTTTGTTTCATCCTATCAATCCACTTTATCATTCTTCTTAACTCCATTTTCCACTCTCTATTGCAGCTCTCTTGCCACCACCATCCCCCACCACCACCACCACCGCCCCACCACCACCCTTTCAGGCATCTGCCACTTTCTTCAAGCATCTTTGTTCTGCCGTTCTCACATCCTGATCACTTAATGGACACTTTTTAGCACTTACTCAGCCTTCTGTATCCTCATTTGCACTCCTTTTGTCCCATTCCACTCTCCTCCCCCACCCCCGCTCTCCCAATTCTCTGCTGATTCTCTTTGCTGTAGAGATGCCGGCGTTGGACTGGGGTAAACTCAGTAAAGTTTGACAACACCGATTTTAAATCCAACCAATTTATTTGATAGTAAATCCACGAGCTTTCAGCCTTTGTGGCCTTCGTCAGGCGAATGAGCGTTCTGGTCTCCAAAAGCACACATATCAGCAAAGACCGTTTACAGATTGCTGATTAGAATGCGAATCCTTACACCTAACCTGCTATTCAAGTCTTAAAGTGGCTAACAGTAGAGGTTAGAGAGATGTGTATTGTCTCCAGACAGCACAGTAAGTGAGGTTTTTTGCTAACCCAGGCAAGTCATGGGGGTTACAGATAGTGTGACATGAAGCCAAGATCCCTATTAAGACCGTCCTCATGTGTGCGGAACTTGGCTATCAGTCTCTGCTCAGTGACTCTGCCCTGTTGTGTGTCGTGAAGGCCCCCTTGAAGAACATTTACCCGAAGGTCGGAGGCCGAATGCCCGTGACTGCTGAAGTGTTCGCCCACAGGAAGGGAATTGTTTTGCCTGGTGATTGTTGAGCGATGTTCATTCATCCGCTGTCGTAGTGTCTGCATGGTCTCCCCAATGTACCATGCTTCAGGAGATTCTTTCTTGCAACGTATTAGGTAGACAACGTTGGCCGAGTTGCAAGAGTATGTACCGTGTACCTGGTGAATGGTACTCTCACGTTTGACGATGTCGTCCATGTCAATGATCCGGCATGTCTTGCAGAGGTTGCTGTGGCAGGGTTGTGTGGTATTGTGGTCCCTGTTCTCCTGAAGGTTGGGTAGTTTGCTGCGAACAATGATCTGTTTGAGGTTGTGCAGCTGTCTGAAAGCAAGAAGTGGGGGGATGGGGATGTCCCTATCTGAGGATGCAGAGGATTGTGACAGACACCTCCAGACGCTGAAAGATGCTGTCGTGAGAACAGGATATGGCACTTGACTGATCGATTGACAGTTCCGACTTGCCACAGCAATAAACCGCACTGACCTCCTCAAAAGATGAACACGGGACACGGTGGACAGAGTACCCTTTGTTGTCCAGTACTTCCCCGGAGTGGAGAAGCTACGACATCTTCTCCGGAGTCTTCAACATATCGTTGATGACAATGAACATCTCGCTAGGGCCATCCCCACCCTCCCACTTCTTGCTTTCAGACAACCACGCAACCTCAAACAGATCATTGTTCGCAGCAAACTACCCAACCTTCAGGAGAACAGGGACCACAATACCACACAACCCTGCCACAGCAACCTCTGCAAGACATGCCGGATCATTGACATAGACGACATCGTCAAACGTGAGAATACCATTCACCAGGTACACGGTACATACTCTTGTAACTCGGCCAACGTTGTCTACCTAATACGTTGCAAGAAAGAATCTCCTGAAGCATGGTACATTGGGGAGACCATGCAGACACTACGACAGCGGATGAATGAACATCGCTCAACAATCAAAACAATTCCCTTCCTGTGGGCAAACACTTCAGCAGTCACGGGCATTCGGCCTCCGACCTTCGGGTAAATGTTCTTCAAGGGGGCCTTCACAACACACAACAGCGCAGAGTCGCTGAGCAGAGACCGATAGCCAAGTTCCACACACATGAGGACGGTCTTAACAGGGATCTTGGCTTCATGTCACACTATCTGTAACCCCCATGACTTGCCTGGGTTAGCAAAAAACCTCACTTACTGTGCTGTCTGGAGACAATACACATCTCTCTAACCTCTACTGTTAGCCACTTTAAGACTTGAATAGCAGGTTAGGTGTAAGGATTCGCATTCTAATCAGCAATCTGTAAACGGTCTTTGCTGATATGTGTGCTTTTGGAGACCAGAACACCTCATTCGCCTGACGAAGGCCACAAAGGCCGAAAGCTCGTGGATTTACTACCAAATAAATTGGTTGGATTTAAAATTGGTGTTGTCAAACTTTACTGATTCTCTTTGCTCTCAGCCCTGACGAAGGGTCACCCAGACTCGAAATGTTGGCTCTACTCTCTCCCCACAGAGATTGTCAGACCTACTGAGATTTTCCAGCATTTTCTGTTTTTGTTTCAGATTCCAGCATCCGCCATATTTTGCTTTTATCTTCAAGTTAAATTGCATGTTATAATCAACACATTTGCAATTCAGTAATTAAATGTGCATTGAGTGTAAGAAAAAACTGAAGAGTGGCAATGAAACCTCACTTTTTAATTGCTGTTCTTTTTGTCTTATCCATTAGGCAACAGTTAGCAGAAGAAGCCAGTGGAACAATGTGGAGAAAAACTGCACATCTGTAAATCTTAGCAAGGCCTGTAAGAAATATGACGAATTGGGTAATATTATTCATATGCAACCAATTTACTTTGTTGAGATCAAAAATCTGACTTTGTATACCTTTAGTTACTCCAGCTGATAATTTTACATCTCTGTAAATAACACTAATCAGTGTATTGAGAAGTTTGCTTAATTTCATTACCAAAGATTTTATATGTCATATTGAGATTGCTCGCAAAGAGGATACTTTCTCCATTGCCAGTGGTATGTTCATTAGAATAATTGGTGCTTTGGAATATTTCACATATGGAAGAGGATGTGGCATCAGGCGTTAGAGAGGCCAAAAGAGCGAGACAAAGAGGGACTGGTGGCCCCGATGGACGCAGGGAATCCTCATAGATGGTACACTATCACTCTCCCTGTCTGACAGTTGCCCATCCTATCAAAGTTGCTGGGTTGCTTCTACCTCCCTGAAACATTACAATGGAGATGAGATGAAGCCTTTCATTGTCAACTTAAAGACTTCAACAGGTCAAAGGGCTAGCAGGATGTGTGGTGCCTTATCCATCATGGTATGGAGGACAGGTTGGGGGTGAGCAAGAAGGCAGTGGGCCTTTATTTTACGTGCCCCCACTCCGCTTTCAAATAAGCCGGCAAGAGGATCGTAAAATCCACCCCATGGCACTTATTCCCAATCAATGTCTCTCAATCTGTGTTGGAAAATGCGTGCGAGTGAGCATCAGGCTTAGATTTATTCTAAGGCCCATCATGGTCATGTGGCCTCTTGACATTCCCTATCCACATTATACACAGATTAAGGATGACAATCTAAACAAATTAGTGGAAGCTCTGAATCCATTAATTTGAGGATAGCAGGAAAGAAAAATTGTTGTAAAAGATGGACTGATTCTGCTAGTTCCCAAGTTTAACATTAAGATTTAGAAGGTCTTTGAGAATGGTTAAAGAACCATAAGATATAGGAGAAGAAAAAGGCCACTCCTCCCATCGAGTCTGCCCTGCCATTCAATCATGGCTGATATGATTCTCATCCCCATTCTCCTGCCTTCTTCCCATAACCCTTGATTCCCTTATTGATCAAGAACATAGCTATCGCTGTCTTAAAGACACTCAATGACCTGGCCTCCACAGCTTCTGTGGCAAAGAGTTCCACAGATTCACTACCTGCTGGTTGAAGAAATTCCTCTCCAGTGAGAATCTGTGGAACCTTTTCGCCACTGCCTTTAAGATCTATAAACAATATGAGAATCTGATGTTCAGGGCTAAAAAGAGACTGAGTTCAACAATTCAAAAGTTTCATGTGATTATTTCTGCTTTCACTAATGGTTTTCAGCTGCAGCAATTTTAAAACGATTACTTTTTAAATCACATTCAACTGTATGCTCATTAAGGATTCAACGCTATCATTGTTTATAGTCACATATACACGATAACGGATCTGTTTTACACATCAGGGGCAGCACGATGGTGCAGTGGTTAGTTAGCACCCACTGCCTCACAGCGCCAGGGACCCGGATTGGGCCACTGCCTTTCTGGAGTTTGAACATTCTCCCCATCTCTGCGTGGATTTCCTCTGGGTGCTCTGGTTTCCTCCCACAGTCCAAGAATGTGCGGGTCAGGTGGATTGACCACGCTAAATTGCCCCATTTAATGTCAGATGGACTACCTAGGGTAAATGCATAGGATTGTGGGGATAGTGCATTGGTGGGATTGTGGTCACTGCAGTCTTGATGGGCCGAATGGCCTCCTTCTGCACTGTATGATTCTACATTAATCAAGATTTTCTGACTGTGTTTTAACTGGAATAATACATTTCTTTTTAAAAAAAGTTCTCATTTTCCTCAGAATCCAATACGGAATATCTTCATCTCTCCATGACTGAGGTGGTGAAGCGGCAAAACTCTAAATCCAAAAAAAGTTATAATCAGGTCAGTACAGATGTGTAGTGAGGTAAGACGATGTGCAGTTTAAGTTGATTGGTCATGACAGATTGCCCCTTAGTGGGTGTCAGCGGAATTAGCAGGGTAAATACATGCAGTTATGGGGATAGGGTCAATGGAGGATTGTTATCGGTGCAGGCTCGATTGGCCGAATGGCCTCCTCCTGCACTAAAGGGATTCTATAGAAATTCAAAGCAAGGCGGTCTCGGCATGGTAGTGATCTCGATGGGAGATTTATGCACTGGGAGTGCAAAGTAGAAATAGTCAGAAAATAATTTACAACACATGGTTTAATGGATAAATCTCCCAACATAACACAACTCACAAAATTACTTCTTTAAAGCCATGTGTCTAATTAGATTAAAGAAACTTTTATAAAATTGGCATGCATGAGATGAATGATGAATCTAATTGTCAATCAAAGATAGAGTCATAGAGATTTACAGCGTGGAAACAGGCCTTTCAATTCAACTTGTTCATGTCAACTTTACTTTTAAACCTGTAAGCTAATCCCAATTGCCTGTATTTGGGCCATATCTCTCTATATCCACTGTACCCATGTAACTGTCTAAATGCTTTTTAAAAGACAAAATTATACCTGATTCTATTACCACCTCTGGCAGCTTGTTCCAGACACTCACCATCCTGTGTGAAAAAAATGCCCCTCTGAACATCTTTGTATCTCTCCCCTCTCACCTTAAACCTATAGCTTCTAGTTTTAGACTCCACTACCTTTAGAAAAAGATATTGACTATCTCGCTGACCTGTGCCCCTCATTATTTTATAGACCTCAATAAGATCACCCTTCAGCTTCCTATGCTCCAGAGAAAAAAATCCAGTCTATCCTTATAACTCAATCCATCAGGTCCCAGTAGTGTCCGAGTAAATCTTTTCTACATCCTTTCTAGTTTAATGATATCCTTTCTATAATAGGGTGACCAGAATTGCACACAGTATTCCAAGTGTGACCTTACAAATGTCTTGTACAACTTCAACAACATTCCAACTTCTGTACTCAATGTTCTGACCAAGCATGCTGAATGCTTTCTTCACCACTCCGTCCATCTGTGACTCCACTTTCAAGGAGCTATGAGTATGCACCCCAAGATCTCTTTGTTCTGTAACTCTCCCCAATACTTTACCATTAATCGAGTAAATCCAGCCCTGGTTCAATCTACCAAAATGCATCACCTCACATTTGTCTAAATTAAACTTCATCTGTTTTCATCAGGCCATTGGTCCAATTGATCAAGATTGCATTGCAGTTGACGTAACTTTCTTCACTATCCATTATGTCACCAAACTTTGTATCATCTGCAAAGTTACTAACCATGCCTCTTATATGCTCACTAAATTAATATAAATGATAAATAACAGTGGACCCAGAGCTGATCTCTGAGGCACACTGCTGGTCACAGGCCTCCAGTTTGAAAAACAACTCTTACAACCAACCTCTGGCTTATGTCAAGATGCCAATTTTGTATCCATTTAGGTACCTCACCCTGGATCCCATGAGATTTAACCTTATGCAACAATCTACTATGCAGTACCTTGTCAAAGGCCTTGCTAAAGTCCATGTAGACAACATCAACTGCACTGCCCTCATCTGTCTTCTTGGTTACTCTTTCAAAAAACTCAATCAAATTTGTGGGACGTAATTTTCCACCCTCAAAGTCATGCTGACTGTCCCTAATCAGTCCTTGTGTTCTAAATGCCTGTAGATCCTGTCTCTCAAAATACCTTCCAACAGTTTACCCACCACAGATGTAAGGCTCACTGGCCTGTAGTTCCCTGCAGCCCTTTTTAAACAAAGGCACAACATTTGCCACTCTCCAGTCTTCAGGCACCTCACCCGTGACTATTGATAATTCAAATATCTCGGTGGGGGACCCACAATTTCCTCCCTAGCCTCCCACAATGTCCTGGGATACACGTCATCATGTCCTGGGGATTTATCTACCTTGATGTTCTTTAAGATTTCACCTCCTCTGTCTTATGTACACTCCTCAAGACATCACAATTCATTCCCCCAAGTTTCCTAATATCCATACTTTTCTCAACAGTAAATGCTGATGAGAAATATTCACTTAGATGATAAACTGTTTTAGGATATAGTCAGACACTGGGTTTCCATTGCATCTGTCTTTTTAGTAGCTGACAGCATACATGCATTATGTTCTTTCTGGTGCTCAGCTGTGAGTTTTGTGATTGATGTGTTGCAATTCTTTTGTCTGCGACAGCCACCGCGAGAAATGTGTGTTTTCGTTTTTGGTTTTCTCAGCCCCAATACTGAGCTCCCCTTCTGCTCCCTCATCTCGGGCTCGATCTTAGCAAAAGGAGACTGATGTTTTTGCCCTAAACACAGGGCCACCCTGCGGCTGCCTTAACTGGCACCACTTATCTCAAGATGGACTAGGAGCATGGAACAATAGTGCCTTATAGTGGATATACCTCACAATCAAAAATATTCCCCCTCTTGAACAAACGTAACTCCTAAATGACTAAGATTCAGATTTGTGTCCAAACAATAGTATTGGAATGGAAATTAACTTTGATCAGGATATTTGGCACTGAGTACATCTTCCACAGAATGTTGGGTGAAGGGTGGGATGGTGGGACAGAAGTTAGCGTTACTGCCTCACAGCAACAGGGACCCAGGTTCAATGCCAGCCTTGGGTGACTGTCTGTGTGGAGTTTTATGATCTCCAGTGGGTTTCCTCCAAGTGCTCCAGTTTCCTCCCACAGTCCAAAGGTTAGGTAGGCTAAATTGCCCCTTGCTGTCAGGGAGACCAGGAGATTAAATACATGTGGATAGGGTATGGGTGGGATTATTGTCGGTGCAGGTTTGATGGGCCAAATGGCCTCCTTCTGACTAGTAGTCTCACAACACCGGGTTAAAATCCAATAGGTTTATTTGGTCGCAAATGCCACTAGCTTTCAGAGCTCTGCTCCTTCTTCAGGTAAGTGGGAGATCTCCCACACAGGATAAACCTGTTGGACTTTAACCTGGTGTTGTGAAACTTCTTACTGTGTTGACCCCAGTGCAACGCGGGCAACTCCACATCATCATCTTCTGCCTTGCAGGGATTCTATGAATCAATATGTTGATTTGATGTAAATTTCTTTCTGTTGCTTTAGCAAATAAATGTAACCAAAATCAAGGTTGACAAGGTACAGATAATAGGAGTTAATAATACCACGTTTGCAGTTTGCCTTGACCAGGATGAACAAAAGGTTCTTCAGAGCGTAACAAGGTAGGAGAATGATAAAATCCTTTTCACCATTCGTTAATTTTTGCCAACTTATTTTAATTTTGAAAAGTATAAATGGAGATCATAGTTTTCCTGCAATACATTTTTAACTTTGCACAAATGTGGCACTTCTTTCATATCTCTCATGTCATTCCTGACAAGAACAAGAGTAAGATTTGATTTGATTTATTATTGTAATATCAATTAGTATGCAGTGAAAAGTATTGTTTCTTGCACACTATAGAGAAGAAAATGAGAGAGCGCAGAATGTAGTGTTACAGTCATAGCTAGGGTGTAGAGAAAGATCAGCTTAATGTAAGATAGGTCCAGCCTGATGGCAACAGGGAAGAAGCTATTCTTGAGTTGGTTGGTACATAATCCTAGACTTCCCAAGGTCCTGCCATTTATCAGGTATTCCCTTGTCTTGTTTATTCTGCCCAAACCTCATATTTATCTGGATTGAATTCCCTTTGCCACTGATCAGTCTATTTGTCTACCTCATTTATATCTTCCTGTAATCTAAGGCTGTTCTCTTCACTGTTTATCACTCCATCAATTTTTGTATCGTCTGCGAACTGACTGATCAGCCCCCTCTGACGTTCAAGTCTAAATCATTAATATAAATCACAAATAGCAAGGGCCCCAACACTGATCCCTGCAGGACCCCACTGCACATAGTCTTTCTGTCAGAAAAACACCCTTCAATCATCACCTTCTGCTTCCTGCCAAGTCTGGACCCAATTTACCAAATTTCCTTGGATCCCATGGGCTCTTATCTTTGCTATTGGTCTCCCATATGGGATCTTGTCAGAAGTCTTGCTGAAATCCAAGTAGACAACATCAAATGCACTTCCCTCATCTATACACCCTTTCACCTCTTTGAAAAATTAAATCAAGTTGGTCAGACATGACCTCCCTTTGCACTAATACACCGACTAATCCTTGCCTCTCCAAATGCAGATTAATTCTGTATTTCAGAATTGCTTCCAATAGTTTTCCCACCACTGAGGTTAGACTGAGTTGTCTGTAGCTTCCTGATTTTATTCCTTCTTCCCTTTTTGGATAATTAGCTGTCCTTCAGTCCTCTGGTACCTATTCAGAGGACTGAAGGAATCGGAAACTATTGCCCAACTCAATAGCCTGGAATATATTTCACCCACCCTGGAGATTTATCTATTTTTAAACTTGCCAGATCACTCAGAACCTCCTCAGTGTTTCTTAAACCAAATTTAAAAGGCACCAAAGCAGGTTTCAGAATTGACTCATGAATATTAAAATAGAAAGTTATTTTGAGTAGATGGTACAGCAACAATTACTTTTGTGTTTTAGTGAATCTTTGTATGTATTGGTATGAGGAATGAGAAATGGAAACAAATTCCAATTTCAGTCACTTACAAAGGGTCTACAAAGAAACTATAAAGCATCATAAATAAAGCCTCGTCCATCACTCACACCAGCCTCCCATCCATTGACTTTGTCTATACTTCCCGCTGCCTCGGAAAAGCAGCCAGTGTGATTAAGGATCCTGCGCACCCAAGTCATACTCTGTTCCGCCTTCTTCCATTGGGATAAAGATACAAAAGTCTGAGGTGACATGCCAATTGACTCAAGAACAACTTCTTCCCTGCTGTCATCAGACTTTCGAATGGAATTTCAAATCAAATCTTACTCTTGATAATAAGTACATTCTCCTCAATACTTGAGGATCAGAGGGACCTTGGTGTGCTTGTACACTGATCCCTAAAGATATCAGGGCAGGTGGATAAAGTGGTTAAGAAAGCATATGGTGCATTTGAGTAAGAAGTCTCACAACACCAGGTCAAAGTCCAACAATTAAAGTTAAAGTCTTTAATAGCCGAGATATAGATTTTAAGAGCATGGAGATTTCGCTGGATCTATATAAAACATTGGTAAGGCTACGGCTAGAGTATTGTGTGTAGTTCTGCAATCCACATTATGGAGAGATGTGATATCATTGAAAAGGATGCAAGAGGAGGTTTACCAGGATGTTAGCTGGGCTGGAGAGTTTTAGTTTTGAAGAGAGATTGGATAGACTGCGGTTATCCGGGTCCTCTGGTTTTCTCCCACATTCCAAAAGTGTGCAGGTTAGGTTGATTAGCCACTGTAAATTGTCCCTTAGTGGCAGGGGGATTAGCAGGATAAATAACATGGGATGATGCAGATAGAGCCTGAGTGAGATTGCTATTGGTGCAGACTCAATGGGCTGAGTGACCTCCTCCTGCACTGTAGAGATTCTATTATTCTATGAAAAACTGCAGTATATGAAGTAAAACACCTCAAGATGGTTCTAATTCTTTTGTAAAACCGCATTACAGGTACATAGAGGTAAAATGGGGGTTTATTGGCTTAAAATAGTTGAGCAACCAAGTCATAGTGCCTAAACTGGTTTGCAATTAATTGTATTTCTTTTTTCAGTTTTGATGGCCTGATATGCAAATGAGCTTATAATTATCTTGCTTTGTCTTATTTAGATGTGAGGTGTCTGTGTGCTACAAGCCTGAGGATAGAGTGCCTCAGAAGTTGAAGAAACACACCTCTTTTCAGATGCAGCAGCAACCATCAAAGTTCTACTCCCTCCTCTGTCTTCCAATTGTCACTTTCAGTGGAGCTTTGCCATAGCAACTGCGGACAATGACACCGTGTGTCTATTGCACTACTGGTTGAAAATACTGTGGCATCAAAACGATGGACCTGATTATATCATCTGTGCTGGCACTAATCTGTTACTATTGTATCAAATGTAACTTCTCACTGGTGTTCACAACAGGCCTCAGGTGAAGTGGCAGAGATGTGCCACGCTAAATGGTGATCCAACCAGGACAAACATAAGTTGCGCTACAGCCATTGTTAATGCACGAGGGAAAGAGAAAGAATGGCTCTGGGACAGCTGGCGGCCATTTGAGTTGGAACTGTCTCAGTCACAATTTAACAAAAGCCTATCGTTGGCCTTGACTTACATATCCTAGTGGTGCAAATATAAAATTCTCAGAGGATAGCAGTGTGATACGTCCCCTTTTGTGCGCTGACGCGTTGCAGCACAGGGCGACTACGGATCACTACATTTTCTGGGCAGAGTGGGAGTTTGGTAGCAATAGGAATTTGGAACGGGGTGGGGTGTAATGAGGTGCTTCTTTTTGTGTTTCACAGTTGCAAGTTAGCGGTGCAGGAAGATAAACAAAACAAAATCATTAAAGCTCATAAACTAATGTAGACTAAGGTAAGGTGAAAACTTAACGTAACTAAACTAGGTTTCGAAAGATGAGATTTTCCATTCAATTGCAGTAAATAACTCCAATACCTAGCGACATCATACAATCACTATAGTGCAGCAAGAAGCCTTCTATCCCATCGAGCCTGCACTGACAATAATCCCACCCAGGTCTTATTGTCGTAACCCCATGTATTTACCCTGCTAATCCCCATGACAGCAAGGGACATTTAACATGGCAAATTAACATAACCTGCACGTCTTTGGACTGTGGAAGGAAACCAGAGCATCCTGAGGAAACTTGGCAGACATAGAGAGAACATACAAACTCCATATAAATATTCACCTGAGACCAGAATTGTACTCGCGTCCCCGACGCTTTGAGGTAGCACTTCTAACCACACCACAGGGTAGTATTTGGTGATTTTTTTTTTCCGCTGTTAGGTGAGTACATAGTTTTTTTTTAAACAAAGGCAGATACCCTAATTTTAATTCAGGCTGGCAATCAACAAATAAATGAAAAGTATAAGAGGTTGTAGATCAACTGGATGTCCGCACTGCAGTAGATGGGCCAAAGTGTTGTACAGCTCAGAAAGAGGCCCTTCGGCCCATTATGTACGTGCCGAGTGTTCGTGAACAACAAGACTCTGCTGAATTTCCACAGCTGCAGAAAATGACTCTGTCTCTGAGTCATCGAGCTGGAGTTAGAGACATCCTGAAACATGGGGGGGATTTCTGAGTTGTTTTATTCAGACCACAGCCACAAATCCTGAGGAAAGCACAGCATTAGGAAGAAGAGGGTCTGACAGGTAACAGAGGCTTAGGGGAGAGAAATAATAAAGAAATTTCCACAGACCCAAGTCCTGTTCGACCGATATGGTGCATTTGCTACTAATGAGGACAAGGAGAATGTGGGGAGGACAGCTGAAATGGAGGCCTTAAGGTGCTCAGACTCAGAAACTGCTCAAGGGCAAGGTAGAGCATAAAGAAATGCAATGGTGAGAGAGGATTTCATGTTTTAGAAACATGGATAGCATCCTCTGCAAATAAGGGTCCCAAAGAGCGCGTTGCTCATGTGTCAGGATAAAGGAAACCTGGAAAAGGAGAGGGTTTATCCCACTGTGTTCTTTCTTAACAGAATAAGTAAGGTCAGTAAGAACAGGAAGAAGGTTTTGCTGAGAGAATATCAAAAACAAATTTAAAATACAGGACCTCCAGAGTAGTAATCTCTAGCGAGCAGGAGAGTTAACATGTCTCTAAAGCACCAGTGTGGGAAACAGGGCTTCCTTTTCATGAGGCACTGGCCCCAGTACTGAGACAGGAGGGAGTTGCACTAATGAGACTGGAGTTAACAGAAGTAGGGAGATAATTGTGGTGGGATGGTGGCGGCAAGGAGAGGTGGTGTAGGGATCCATAAATGATGAAGCAAGCTTAAATATAAATGAAGCAGAAAGTAAACCCATGGTACATTAAATTTAGAAAGGACGTAAATGACTAAGGAATAAAATGTTATGGAGCAGATTATTAAAATTAAAGCGAGGCAAACTACTTTCAAAAATGAGTTAAACTGTGCACTAATTCACACTGCGTCCATAATAATTCAATTACAAAACTGGAGGCAGTAATACTTGTTTAAGGAACAAAATGTAATGGGAATTACTGAGACATGGCTACAGTAATATCAGCACTGGGAATTAAGTACTGCAGTTGTAACGTAGTTGGAAATGATAAAGGGAGTATCTTTACTTATGGAATCAAGAAAATGACTGCGTTAGCACTGAAATATAATCCACCTGAATAGTGATAAAAGATAACAGAGAATCAATCATACTGGTGAGGGTAATGTACAGACCACCTACTGGCGGAACGAAGATGAAGGAAGGAACATGGAAATAAATTAGGGTATTTAATTTTAAAAATTAATCAATGGAGGGGGATGGAACTTGAACTATCCTGAAATTAATTGGCTCGAAGAGTAGGTCAAGGGGTTAAGTGAATGGAGTTCCAACAATATGTACAGAACTCCTTTTTATCCCAGAATGTAAGAAGTCCAACAAAGCAGGAATTGCTTCTGGATCAAGCAATGGACCAGAGTCAACATGAGAAGTAAAAGCTGAGAAACAATTAGACGATAACCACCATAACATAATGTGCTTGGAGATTATTACTGAAAAGAATATAAGCGTGACAAATATTGGTTAATAGATTATAGAAAACTGATTCCTATGCGTTGAGAAAGAATTTATGAAAATAAAATGAACAACAATATTGGCAAAAATAATGTAGAACAGTAATGGGAAAAGTTTGAAAAGTTCACCAAAGTCTGGAAAGGATACATTCAGCTAAAAAAAAAGCAACAAACTAAACTAGACATTCATGAATAAATAAAAAAAATAGAGTTATGGAAAGAAATCTATACTCTAGACAGTATGGCAAAGGAAAATGCAAAGAGACTAGGAGAGATTAAAGATGCGCAGTCCGAAGATGTGCAGGTTAAGTGGATTGGCCATGCTAAATTGCCCCTTATGGCCCAAAGATGATGAGGTTAAGTGGATTGTCCATTGTAAATGCACAGGATGACGGGGATAGGGTGGAGGTTAGGGCCTGCATGGGATGCTCTTTTGGAGAGTTGGTGCAGTCTCAATGGGCCAAATTCTGTGCTGTAGGGATTCTAGTCATTGGATTCTAAATTAAGAAAATTAGGAAGGAAAAGAAGAATTAAAAAATTAGATTATTAATTAAAAATTAAAAATTGTAAAATATTCTGCAATAAAAAAGACAAATCAGGATAGCAATTGGGTCATCAAGGAGAGTCAAGATAAAACGGCAGAAATAAAAGATTCTGAGATTAAATAATTCCTTTGCTTTCTGGTGGGATTCTCTGATCTTGTTCGTGAGAATGGAGAATTTGGTGCTGAGCCAAAACCCTATTCACTGTGGCAGTACCGGAGAAGTGGATGAGGTTGGAAGTTGCTGGCATTAATTAGTATTTATCAATTTATCCGAGCGAAAGCTCAGCTGGGCATGTATCAGAAGAGGAGATTAGAAATGATATACATTCTTTAGTAAAGAAACAAAAGTGTTTGAAAATCTAATCAAATTTAAAAAGGATAAAATCTCTAGTCTGGGCAAACTGCACTCCGACATTCTTAAAACAATCTGGAAAAGGTAGAAGAGGTGTTACTGCACACTTTTATTGATTAATTCAGTATGAGTGTAGTATCAGTGCACTTGTGTCTAACTAACATTTTACTCGTACGAGAAAAGAGAGAACAGAGCTAACAGAGAGATTAGATAAGGATAAGTTAATAGATTTGACATATCTAGGTCTCAAAAAGGCCTTTGCTCAGGAGCCACATTATAAACTAGTAAATAAAATGTAGAGCCAAGAAACAAGTAGCAGAATGAATATCCACCTGTAAGGCAAAAAGCCAAGAGTAACTGACCAGAGTGACAGAAATTGATAGGCGTCCCACAAGGATCAATGCTGGAAAATTTGTTGTTCACAATCTATATTAACTCAGACTTTGGAATCTAAGTTTGCTTGACTCCAAATTGTGGATTGGAAGATGATGGATAATCAGTACTGAGAGGACTGCAGCAAATGACATGAAAATGTGAATTAATTTTTCAGACTGTGTTTCTAATTGGAAAATGAATTCCAACAGGAGTCGTGTGGGGAATTACGTTTCACAGAAAGAAATAAAGAGGTCGCATTCTTGGAAAACAAGAATCTAAGTAGGCAAAGAGCACAAATCATTCTGACACAGGTTAACAAAACCATTAAAAAGAAATGCAAGCCTAGCATTGGGGTGAATTTTGAAAGAGACGGAATTGAATTTTTTTTAATTTATTCGCGGGACATGGGTATCACTGGCTAGCCAGCATTTGTTGCGAACCTGAATTGTCCTTGTCCAGAGGGCAGTTAACAGTCAACCACATTTCTAAGGCTCTGGAGTCACATGTAGGCCAGACCAGGAAAGGAAGGCAGATTTCCTTCCCTGAAGGACATTAGTGAGTCAGCTGGGTTTTTCTGACAATCAACAACAGTTTCATTTCATTGATGGACTCTTAATTCCAGATTTTGTTTGAAGATTTTGAAATGAAATGAAGAAAAGATTTGCTAACCTTGTATCAAGGCTAGACAACTTCACTATCAGATGCAATTCTGGAAGACATATAGAGAGAGGACAGAGAAGCACCAGGGATGAAGCAAAATAGATTTACAAGGAGGATCTGATGAATACAAGGTTATACCTTTGAGGAAAGGATTGAGAAGCTGGCTCTCCTTTTGAATAGGGAAGGCTGAGGTGTGACCCAGGAATGAACTTTAAAAGGATGAAAAGCTTGTACAGGAGCAAACATTGAGAGTGAGAGTTCCACTTGTGGGAAAGATGAAAGCTGGAGATTGTTACTAAAACATCAAATAAATAATTCAGAAGCTACCTCTTTGAATAATGAGAACGTTATCCACTGCTACAGGGAACGTGTAAAATGAATATTATAAATGCAACTCAGGGGAGGTGAGATTAACAAATGAAGGAGGTAATGAAGGGTAATTCTGATCTCATTAGATGCAGAAGAATGGAAAGAATAAGTGGAAAATGAAGACAGGCATGGACTGGTTGGATCGAATGGTCAGTTACTGTGTTGCATGTTGCAGGTAGTTGTACGTAATGTGGTCATATCAGCACTATGCATAAATAGCAAGCCCTGAGGGAAGGAATAATAAGTGCATACTAATCTTCACCATTCTTATGCAACTCAAGACATTAGGATTGCTTAGTATTTGGATGAGATATCTGGAATGGTAGCTTGCTCTTTGAAATTAAGGAATGATACATGACATTGGAATAGTTCAAAAGGTACTAAATGAAAAGACAAAACTTGAATAATAAACTGTTGTAAACTAGTTCTCAAATACAGAGAACCTTGTCATTCTATGCAAATAATGCATGTAAAAGAGAATCCGGTATTCCAATTCAGCGTAAATAATCTACTTGATAAGACGCAGTAAATTTTACCACTTCCTTAATGTATGGATAAAGGAGATGGATTGAGATTAACAAACACCTGATGCAGAAATCCATTGTCTAGATCCCTTTCTGATTACACATATTAGCAGGTTCAGTCACGGCTTTTAAACAAATGATTCTACGAATAATTTATCTTGTGCATGCTTGTAAACTTTTGGGAAAAACATTAATGGGGGTAAATTAGCACTGCTACCTCACAGCACTAGGAACCCGAATTCAATTTCTGGCTTGGGTCACTAACTGTGTGGAGTATGCATGTTCTCCCCATGTCTCGATTGGATTCCTCCAGGTGCTCCAGTTTCCTCTCACAGTCCGAAAGACATGCTGGTTAGGCATTTGACGACTGGGGGATTTTCACAGTAACATCATTGCAGTGTTGATGTAAGCCTACTTGTGACAATAATAAATAAATTTCTCCTGGCTTCCGTTGAAGTTTTAATAAATTTGTCCAATAAAATAATCTAATTTCAGTTCAGATACACTGAACATAGGGCTAGTTAAAGAGTGGTTGGTCTTCTGAAGATGTGAGGGATGTGATAATCCCAGGGTAATGCTCTGGAGATGCAGGTTCAAAACCCACCAAGGCAATTGAAGTCTGGAATGTAAAATCTGATGATGACCATGTACCATTGTTGTAAACAGCAACCCATTGAAATGCTGTTTTGTGTTTAAATTGTTTGAGAAACTAATTAAGCATTTACTAGGGTTCAACTGTGTGGGCTGACCAGTGTTGTATTGTAAAGCTCCTTATTTCTTTTTATGGTGTGTACTAGTGTTACTGACGATGGGTCAAAATTAATTCAAATTCCTTGACTTAAATTTGAAATGCAAACAAGAAAGTTCTGTTTTGTTCTAAATTTTTCAAACTGTGAAATTAGGGCATTGAGAAGGAATTCTTCTATGTCAAAACAGCAAGGATATAGAAGAAAATTTCTCTTGTTGTCACTTGACTTTGCACATTTTAAACTTAGGTTTATGATTATTATCATGGCAAATTGGCATTGTGGGAGCTAAATTGCTAATGGTTTTGAAGAAGAATTTTGATTCAGTACTCAGTTGAAAGCAATCTTCCTGCCATGTACTTTCAGCTGGAGTTTGAAGCCTGCTTGAAAAGGTTACTACGGCAAGATTATGGCGATTGTTCTCTGCAACAAATGTGATCGGGGAGGCATTCCTTACTAGTGTATAGGAATCTGCCATCTTTTGAATTGACCAAATTGGTCTTGTGTTTATACGCCAAGTAGTGTCAATAATGTGTTTGAAATCTTTTAAATGGTAACTCTGGCCTACTTGTCAATAATGTAAAATGTGCAATAATTATTTTTCTATTCTGAATTCTCCTCATTTTCCTTGATGGCAGCCATTTGTATACTAATAGCTTCAGAAAGTGCACTGGTAGTTTATTTCTTTCCCTCGCAGTTGGGGTTGTTATATAAAACTTCGTGAGGTGAATTGCACTGTCTTTAAGATACTAGATTGCACACTAAACTGTATATATTTGTATAATAAAAGTTCAATTTGTTTTGATTTCATTTATTATTGTCACATATATTAGTATAAAGTGAAAAGTATTGTTTCTTGCATACTATATAGACAAAGCATACCGTACATAGGGAAGGAAAGGAGAGAGTGCAGAGTGTTACAGTCATAGCTAGGGTGTAGAGAAAGATCAATTTAATGTGATTTAGGTCCATTCAGAAGTCTGACGGCAGCAGGGAAGAAGCTGCTTTTAAGTCGGTTGTGCGTGATTTCAGACTTTTGTATTTTTTCCCAACAGAAGAAGGCGTGGAAGAGAGAATGTCCAGGATGCATGGGGTCTTTGCTTATGCAGACTGATTTTCTGAAGCAGCAGGAAGTGTAGATAGTATCAATGGATGGGAGCTGGTTTGAGTGATGGATTGGATTTCATTTGCAATGCTCTGTATTTTCTTGCAGTCTTGGACAGAGCAGAAGCTGTACCAAGCTGTGATACAACCAGAAAGAATACTTTTTGAGATGCATGTGTAAAAGTTGGTGACAGTCAAAGCTGAAATGCCAAATTTCCTTAGTCTTCTGAGAAAGTAGAGGCATTGGTGGATTTTCTTAACGAAAGCACTTGTATGGAGGGACCGGGGCAGGTTGTTGATGATCTGGACACCTATAAAGCTGAAGATTTTGACTATTTCTGCTTCATCCCCATTGATGAAGACAGGACATGTTCTCCTTTATGCCTCCTGAAATCGACTACCTCCTTCATTCTATTGACACTGAGGGAGAGATTATTGTAGTTGCACCAGTTCACCAGATTCTCCATCTCTTTCCTGTACTCTGTCATTGTCTGAGATCTGACCCACAATGGTTGTGTCATCAATAAACTTGAAATTGAGTTGAAGGGAAATTTGGCCACACAGTCAGAACTGTGTGAGGAGTATATAAAGGGGCTGAGGACACAGCCTTACGGGGCACCAGTTTTGAGAATGATCATGGAGGAGGAGGAGTTGTCTATCCTTGCTGACTGCAGCCTGTGGGTATGTAAGCCTAGGATCCAGTTGCACAGGAAGGAGCTGAGCCCTAGGCCACGGAATTTGGAGATGAGTCTCATAAAAATAATGGTGTTACAGGCTGAAGTGTAGACAATGAGTAGGAGTCTGACATAATTGTCTTTGTTATCTAGGTGTTCCAGGGTTGGGTGCAGGGAGATGGTGTCTGTTGTGGATCTGTTGTGGCAGTAGGCAAACTGTTTTGGATCCAGGTAATCTATTAGTCAGGATTTGATTGGTGCCATGACTAACCTTTTGAAGTATTACATAGTTTTTCTATGGTTGCAGAATGATGGTCATCTTCTTGAAGCAGTTAGGGATCTCAGATTGTTGTAAAGAAAGGTTGAAGATGTCTGTGAATGTCTCCGCCAGCTGGTCCATGCAGGATCTGAGTGCTTGTCCAAGTAGCCCATCCAGGCCAGTTGCTTTCCATGCATTGCGTACTGAGAAGACTGCTCTGACGTCGGCAATGATGACCTTGGATACAGGGTCATCGAAGGCTTTCAAAATGGATGACGTGCTCTCGCTGACCTCTTACTCAAAACAGGCATAGAAACAGGCCAGCAATTTTATCTACCTTCATCTAATCACCTGTTATGTGTCACAGACCTTGTCATGTGGTTAGCCTGGGACTCGAGCTTAGACCGGTGTTATCTTTTGGCATCTTTGATGGATCTCTTTAGATCATATCTGGCTTTTTTATATAGGTCAGGGTCACCTGACTTGAATACCTCAGACCAGGAGTTCAGCAAGTAGTAGGTGTCCCTGTTCATTCACAGTTTCCGGTTGGGAAACATGCAGATTTGCTTCTTTGGCACACAGACTTCTAAACACTTACGAATGAAGTCAATTACTGTACTGCATACTCAATCAGACTGGTTGCAGTGTTTTTAAATGCTGACCTGTCTACTGACTCTAAGCAGTACCATAGGAGATCATCCAATTCCTCAGACCAACATTGCATGGCTTTCTTTGATGGATTCTCCCACTTCAGTTTTTACTTGTAAGCCAGAGCAGGAGCACAGCCTTGTGGTCTGATTTACCAAAGCGTGGGCAGGCGAAAGAGCAATAGGTATTTTGGATATTTGTGTAGCAGTGGTCGAGAATGTTTGGGCCTCTTGTGGTATCTTGGAAGAACGCTTTTGAGCTTGGCCTGATTGAAGTGCTTGGCCACAATGTACAAGGCATCAAGATGTTTCATCTCAAGGCTGTTTGTGGCGGAGTATTTTTCATCTAATGCATATTTTCACACCTGCATGGGGTGGGATGTTAAACTGCTGTCAGGATAACAGAGGTGAACTCCCACAGAACATAGTGAAGATGGCATTTTAGTGTCAGATATGCTAAATCTGGGGAGCAGAAACTTGCCAATGTTGCTATGTCTAGGCATCATGAGTTGTTGATTGGGAAGGAGACCCCACCTCCTTCTGCTGCGTGGTGCATTCAGGTAGATTGGGAAGCCCTCTGGGTAGGGCACAGTCCGGTGAAGCAGGATTGAGCCACATGTCCGTGAAACAGAGCACACAGCGATGCCTCAATTTTCCTTGGAAAGTGAGCTGTCGGGTTGCAGTTTGGATTTGGAGATCAGAGGATGTCCAGACCACGCTCCGGAGTGGATGGGTCGAGTGCCGGTAAGTTGATGATGTCTCTGGCGTCACGGTCACGGGTGTGGTGATGGCTAGGTCCACACATTTTGGGGTCCTCATCGCTGTAGTTTGGAATTTTCCTTCGGAGGTTGGAGGACCTCTAGATCTGCAAGTAAGTTTAAAAGAGCAGTATTAGTGATTTTTAAGCAGTGTGAGTTGATTTTTAGTCGTGTGGAGTGACTGTAGAAGGGGGAAGTGGAGGGAGTACTTAGGGCCTGCAGGAAGTTGGATTCTCTGTGTTAGAGGATTTGGAAGCTGGTGGGATGGAGGTTGCAGCTCCAGGCTTTTGCTGGTCTGGGCATCAGGTTTGGAGAGAGCTGAGGGGGAGAGGACCCCAGCTCCAGAGATGCAGGTAAGGCTAGTGGAGACCTGCAGAGTGAAGCTGGTCTCCTTGGCTTCTGTGACGTTTTTCTGAGTCGTGGGGACCGAGGAAATGCTGGCTAGAGCATGGAGAATGAAGGCTGGAGCTCCGCTGGCATGTTCTTGGTCACTGAGTACTGGCAGACTGAAGGCCCTGGCCTCAAAGGCATTTTCTTGATTGCTGGGAGTCTTGGGCCCTGACTTCTAGGGCATTTTCCTGTGCACTGGGAGCCAGTGTAGGGAAATTCCCAGCTCTGGGACTGCAGCACCGGCTGCAGGTCCCACGTGCACGGCAGATCTGGGTCATTTTCAGGTTAGGTACCGCCAGGATCCTAAGAATCACCAAATTTGTAAGTGAATTAAAGCTTTGTTAGAGAGTTTAAAAGAGTTAGAATAAAGTTTTAGAAGCGTGGAACGAGAGTAAAAGGTAAAATTGGATGATATGCTGGGCACAGCTTGCAAGAAGTCACCTCACTCTGGCGCCATCTTAAACGATCAATCCATCGTAATAGTCAAACATCGACCTTAAACACTTATTATAAAGTATATTGACAATTCAAACAGACTTTGCAGTGTGTTTGTGTCCTTTTGTTCCTGAAGAAAAGAGACTGTCTCTGTGTGTGTTTGAAGGTGTGGTTGGAGAGGGAACCTTGGTTGTTTTAAAATTCATTCCTGGGGTGTGTATTTATTCCCCAGCTCTAATTGCCTCTGACAGGCTGCTGCTGAGTCATCCTTTTGACATTTCTGAGGGTAGTTTGGAGTCAGTCGTATTGCTGTCGGTCTGGAGTCACATACGAGCTACACTCAGCAAGAACTGCGGGCTTCCTTCTCTGAAAGGTGTTCGTGAACAAGATGGGCTTTTACGACGATCGCGATCACTATTACTGATACTCGCGTAATAATTCTAGATTTATTAAATTAACTGAACTCACAGGAGAGCTTGGGGGGTGTAGGGAGTGGGGGTTGGGATGTCAAGGGCCGGATTTTGGGGTGGAGAGAAGGGGGTACCATTCCTGCTTCTCATGACTCACAAGCTATGTTAAAATGTTCTGATTCCAGTTTTTCTCACCTCGCTTCAGCTGCTGGGTTTGCCAAAGCTTGGCAAACCTGAGCCAAAATGGTGACAAATAGTTGCTAAAATCCGAAGCGTACAGCCTTATTAATATGTTCAAATCAGAGCAGGGAAATTCGAAGACCAAACCTCCTATTAAGACTGGAAGTAAATATGAATTAAGGCAGGTCTCAGATTCTAATCACTCTCCTTTACCCCACTGAACAATGTTTTACCCTTTTTATTTTATAGGATGTGGGAATCACTGGCAAGGCCAGCATTTATTGCCCACATTACTTGCCCTTGAACTGAGTGGCTTGCTGTGCCATTTCAGAGGCTGGTTAAGAATCGCCCATATTGCTGTGGGCCTAGAATGACATATAGGCCAGACTGGGTGAGGGTGGCAGATTTCCTGCCCTAAAGGCAACAATCAATAATAGTTGTCAAGGTTACCTGCAAGTAGCTTTATAATCCAGATTTATTAATTGAATTTAAATTCCACTAGCTACTATGATGGGATTTGAACTCAGGTCTCCCGAACATTAACCTGGGCCTCTGGATTACTATGCCTGTGATATTACCACCATGCCCTCACCTCCTGACATATTGACAGGAAAATTACACCACAGCTCAATGAAAAATGTATTGCATAGTCCTATTTAGCTCATTTTACATCTCATTCACCCAGCATTGTGAGACAGAATAAGTTATAAACAACACGAGCCTTTTCCATTCACGAAAACTTATCAGGAAAGTGTTTAAATTTGCACCCATCATTCTGACAAAAGGCAACTAATATTCATGCAGCTAGTATCAGTCCAATACCAATGTGTACTAGCATAAAAGACAGATACTTCAGCATTGACCCAACAACTGAAGTCTCATCTGACATCTCTCTCAAAAACAGTGGCCAGCACTCAACCAAATTCATGAGGGCATTGGATAACGTAGACATCTGCATCCTAAATGGAGAACAAGAGGCAACTAGAAGTACAATTGTGACCATGAGTTTCAAACATATCAATCTCTTCTCTATCATCTGTCGTGGGAGGCATGATTTCCCACTCAGAATCTCAGAGGCTATTAAACTGATAGACAAATTAATTGTCTTGTTATAAGATTCTCCCATTGTGTGGGAATATTATTATTATTGGATTGTTGCTCTGCTCCTATGTTTCCGCACCATGACAGAATTCCAGATTTTTGGGGGGAGGTCTTCCGATGCCAGCTTCTTTAGTAATGTGCAGCAGTCTCTGTCTTTCAGCGCTAGACACAACACAGCTACTGTATTCTGGTAAGTGTTCATTAACACACCGCAAATCATTTCAGTGTGTTAGTGTAAGAGTCAGTAGGTGACTGTGTAAGTAAGTAAGAAGGATGAAGTAAGTGGGTCATGTTATTCAGGTTAGAAACTCCAAAGGGTTTTATGAAGCCTGCCTGGTATATGTTTTTTATGTTTTAAATTTGGTTAGGTTAAGTACGAGATGTTTCATTTCAAATATGACTCAAGAGACCCACTAGAGAGCTTTTATCAAACAAAGTTTATTTAAGAATATAGTTAACATGTATAGCAAAAAAATTAGCAAGAATTTTAATCAATTACAAACAAGAAACAAGCAATCATGATACTGTATAACCCTTAATGAATGTATATAAGTTGTCCTAATCAAAACTAACCTTAGACAAGAAAAACACTAGCACAGCACAGACTAATGCTCAATGGGATTAAGTACCCTGGGTTGAATGCTGATTTCAAATGATCTTGAAAACTCAGAGCAGTTTGTAGTGTTATCAGCCCCCAAAATTCCAAAGCACAGATTCTTTACTGCAGGATGGCAAACAAGATGTGCTTTCAGTTAACTGGTAAAATTTCCAAAATAAAAGAGAGAGACTTCTTTCAGCTATGCTTCTAACAATGCAGCCAAAACAAAACTGAAATATGATCTCTTGTCACCTGACCTGCCCACAGATTTTCACTTCTCCCACAATAACATCACCTGAGGCTGTGATCATGATTTAAAAAAACTTTCTTAAAAGGACATGAACGTCACAGTCGACTAGCAGCTGCATGGGGGCAGATGAATAGTGTGGCAGCTGGGTTCGGTGGCAAGTAGGTGGATTGGAAGATTTGTGAGGTGAGTAGATAAGTTGGGGATTGGTTTGGGTGTCAAGTCAAAGTCTAGTCAGGTCAAGTCGGGGGAGTTGAGGCCTTCAGCAAGGTCCAAGTGGTTAGAGAGATAGTCAAGCATTGGGGGCTGGTCAGAGAGGTCCAAAAGGTCATCTTTATTTTTTATTATTAGTGTCACAAGTAGGCTTACATTAATACTGCAATGAAGTTACTGTGAAAATCCCTGAATCGCCACACTCCAACACCTGTTCAGGTACACTGAGGGACAATTTAGTATGGCCAATGCACCTAACCAGCACATATTTCAGACTGTGGAAGGAAACTGGAGCATTCAGAGGAATCCCATGCAGACACGCGGAGAACATGCAAACTCCACACAGATACTGACCCAAGACGGGAATCAAACCCAGGTCCCTAGCGCTGTGAGGCACCAGTGCTAACCAATATGCTATCATACTATCCTGGTGGTCAATGGGGGAGTTGACAATCAGGAAGTTGCGGATTTGAATGGAAGTCATGGGAAGGGGGTGTCAGTTGTATAGTGAAAGGAGTTGGATGAGGATTTAATTTTTTGTTTAACTTTCCCTGGGTAACTATGCAGGTAAGTACTGAGGAACTGCCCAAAGTCTCTGTCTCAAAATCTAGATTCAGAAAATTTTACTGAGGGAGCTGGCAGCAGGGGAATTGATGTAGAGATGCCAGCACTGGACTGGGGTAGTAAGAACTCAGTAAGAATCTAGCAACACCAATTTCAAATCCAACCAATTTATTTGATAGTAAATTTGCGAGCTTTCGATCTTTTCGTCTTCGTCAGGCAAATGCAGTGTTCTGGTCTGCAGTAGCACACATCAGCGCAGACAGTCACAGATTGCTGATTAGAATGTGAATCCTTACAGGGGAATTACCAGAGGTTCAAACTTCTCTGTAATTCCAACAGAGTCAGTGCATTGGCACTTTTACAGACCTCCAGAGAACCCTTAATTCTCCAGAGGATGCAAGATTGGGATCATTGAGTTAAATTCTTAATCCTAATTTGGACCTTCCATGGTCACACAACTCCTGTTTACACAACTGGACAGAAAGGCCGAAAGATCTTCCATTTATATGGAGCAGAATGGCTGTGTTTTCAACCATCACCTGAATAAGCAGCATCTCAGCTTTTGCTGGAATTTTCATGGAGCTTTGTAATGAATGTTGATTCCTCCATCTCACACAAGGCCTGTATGTAGGAGGTGTGGCTTAGAAAAGACAGGAGCTCCCATGTCCAGGTCTGGTGGATTATCAACAGACCAATATACTAAATGAAAGCTTTGAGAAGTGTGAAGATTGAAATAGGCAGCACACAGGTTAGCACTGCTGCCTCAGAGCTCCAGGGACACAGGTTTGGTTCTAGTCTTGGGTCAACGTCTGTGTGGAATTTGCACATTCTCCCCATGTCTGTTTGGGCTTCCTCCAGGTGCTCTGGTTTTTTTCCCATACTCCAAAGATGTGTGGGTTTGGTGGATAGGTGATGGTAAATTGCCCTTTTGTGTCCCAAAATGTGTAGGTTAGGGGGATTAGAAATATGTGGGATTACAGTGATAGGGCTTGGGCAAGATGCTAGAGAACCAGTGCAGATTCGATGGCCTCTCTCTGCACCAATAGGATTCTATGAGACTGAAATTTTGATAGCAGATTGTTAATTATGGAGGAAAGCTGCTAACTTCACAAAGATCTGGATCAGTAAAAGAATGCCACCAATATTCTTTAAACAAAGTAGATTATACATTTGTCCCAGATTGCTGAAGGAAGGGAACTGTGAAAAACTGCCAGTCATTTTGAGGAAGTCATTGGAGATCCCGGAGGTACTGGAAACTAACTAATGTAGATTCAAAAAGGGAATCAAACCAGACATAGACAACTCTAGATCAGCCTTGCTTTCTGCTGTGTAAAATATCAATCAATTAAGAATAAACCTGACAGGAGCAAATATGAAGGGGCAGGGAAAACATCAGCTGAACAACACTCTTGACCTTTGAGGAAGTGACAATCTGAACAAACTGTGGTAAACCTCAACTTCCAAAAGGCTTTTGAGAAAACTTCACTCAGGGAAGTTATTAATTAAACAAAAATCTGGGGGAATTCATTGTAAAGCCAAGCTGTGGAATAAGGAGCTAACTAAATATAAGAAATAATGAACCTGATCGTTATTGTGGCATGGTTTTGCAACAGGTCGGCAAGGGATGTTGTTTTAATACTACAAACTATATCCTTAATCTCCCAATTGGTTCTTTGCACAGAAGCTAGCAAAACTATCTGGGGCACGGTGGTTAGCACTGGTGCCACGCAGTGCCAAGGATCTGGGTTCAATTCCCAGATTGGGTCACTGTTTTGACTAGCTTAGGGGTTAAAAAACAGGATGGCATGGACAAGTTTGACTGAAGTGCCTGTTTCCATGCTGTAAACCTTTGACTCTGTGGGTGCTCCTCCCACAGCCCAAAAGATGTGCTGATTAGTTGCATTGGCCAAGCTAAATTCTCCCTCAGTGCACCTGAACAGACACCGCCAGAGTGTGGCGACTGGAGGATTTTCACAGTAACTTCATTGTAATGTCAATGTAAGCCTATTTGTGACAAAATTTAAACTATAATTCTGTTGAGTAGGGATTATTTTTAAAACATCTCAGCATTGAACAGATAGAAACCCCGCCCTTATTGGGACCGAAGTAGGTGGAAATAATCTATCTGGGGTCTGTGGGGTGGGGGGACGGGGTGGTGCAATGACAGGAAAGAAAACGAGCTTGGTGGGCCAGCTTCCACCTGAGCCAAAGGAGTGCTGGAAACACATTGAACACTTCCATCTCTCTTTAACTGCTGGGGTTTGTAAGGTTCAGGAAAGCTGACTGGCACAGATACAACTGAAAGAATTGTTCAATCTGAGGCATGCTGTCCCCTTAACCCCCTCCCCACCCAAAGTTATAATTTCCTTTCAATTCAATCTTCCCAATCCCTGCTTCCCTTCCTTCTCTGTGCCCCACCGGTGGCCTATCCATCTGATGATCCCTAACCTTTCAGTATGACTGCTATTGGCTGGGAAATGAAAGCATAGGATGTTAATGAAGGCCTACTGTGAAATTCAAATTTCAAACTGAAAATAAAACCTCACACCTTCCCCATCTCCGAGCTAATATCAGGTCCTGACCATCTACTGGTGGAACCCTTTTTCAATGGGGGACGGTGACAATGGTAAATGCTGACATATTATTGATGATGAGATGCACTTGCTTTTACGTTGGTCTTGAAGAGCGACTGATATCTGCTTTCAAAAGCTCGGACACCAACTAGAAATGATCATCCTTAGAAGATGGGAAATCTCTTTCGGACTGAAGTTCCATCATCTAGTCATGAAAACTCAGAGCCACCTAAACATGCTGCCTGGGCTAAGCCGGTGCTCCACTATTCAACAGATGGACTATGACCTGTTGAACTTTAATCTGGTGTTGTGAGACTTCTTACTGTTTTTACCCCAGTCCAATGCTGGCATCTCCATACCATGCCTACTAAAATTAACCAGGGAACTAATAGGTAACTGAGTCTGATTTCTGACATGTTGGTCACACAGTTAGTACTATGATTGTAATGATTTGCTTTTGCATGTGTATGTGCCTAGGGAAAACGAGAGGGATTTCCATTTCTAAGGTACAGCTTGTATGAAAATAGATAAGGCTATGATTCTTACTTGAATTACCAAGAAAGCAAGAGGCAAAAAACAGTCTAAAAGTTGTGTTCGTAGATTTACTATCCTGTTCACCCTGATGGCTGGCCCAATACATTGTTTAAGTGATTTGGCTCCCTTCAAGACGCAATTCAGGATCCCAAATCTTGCAGAGGATCTCTATTACCATTTTAGTTTTGAGCTGATTGGAGATTGCGCTGTGTACACTCTGGCCAGTTTCACTGGTGATAGTGTTGTAGATTCTGAAAAGGACTGCATTCGTCAAATCATCTGGACTTTTTCTAAGCAGGGCTCCACAATGATCCAATATCACGCCAGCTTACACCCCATGTCCTCCTCCAACTCTTTGCCCTCCCTAAGTTAAAATTGATCACTATACCTTCCAATCATTTAATTGGTTGTATCATCTCGCTAGTTTATTTCATCACCTGGATATTAATTGAAGCATCAACCACTTTGGACAGCTCCAATTAATCCAAAAATTAATTGCTGGGCTGAACTGAATACTTCTCCAAATACCGATAGTAGCACACATCAAACAATGTAGCCATTTGTGAGGGAGGACATTGCTTCAAAAGATTTTAGAAAGAATGTGGGACAAAAACACAATTCTGACAATTGATAAATCTAAGTAACTGGCAATGAGCCAATCATTTCAATTCACCAAGCAGATATGGCGATGACAATAATTTGTTTTTATCTCAAAGCAAAAAGCTCGTAAACCATCAAAGGTGCTTCACAGGAGCATAATGAGATAGAAAGTGACATATAACCAAAGAAAGAGATAGAAGGACAGGTGACTAAAAACATGATCAAACAGGTAGATTTTAAAGAGCTTCTTAAAGAAATTGAGGGAAGGAGAAGTTTAGGGAAGGAATTCCAGAGCTTAAGAGCACAAAAATGAAAGTTTAGCTGTCAATGGTGATGTATTCAAAGTAGGGGAGGCATAAGAGTCACGAATTGAGGAACACAGAGTTCTTGGAATGGTGTAAGGCTGGAAAAGGTTACAGGGATAGGAAATATTCAGACCAAGGAAGGTATAAAGGATGAGATCTTTAAAATGACAGCACTGGTGATTAAATGCCAATGTAGGTCAGCAAGTATTGGGTTAATGGATGAATATAATTAGATGCAAGCGAACTTTGAATGTTCTTTTTATGGGCAGTGGAATATGAAAAGCCGGTTGCAAGAGCATGACAGAATGAGAGATAATGAACCTATCATTTTCCAGCTCAATGCACTGGGTTGTGAAAGTAGAAAAAGCCAATAAAAATTTCTTCATAAAATCCCTACAGTGCAGAAAAAGGCCATTCGACTCATCGAGCCAGCACTGACAATAATCCTACCCAGGCCCTATCCCCATAGCCCCAACATATTTATCCTAGCTAGTCCCCCTGACACTAAGGAACAATTTACCACAACCAATCAATCCAATCTGCATATCTTTGCACTGTGAGAGGAAACTGGAGCACCTGGAAGAAACTCATGTAGACATGGGGGAGAACGTGCAGACTCTGCACAGACAGTGACCCAAGCAGGGAATCAAACCCTGGTCCCTGGTTCTGCGAGGCAACAGTGTTAACTACTGTGCCACCTCACTTTCCTAACCTTACAATGTCAAGATTTATTTAAAATACAATTGGTGATACAAGACAATGTACTAAAATTCTTGAAGCTTTTTTTTTAATCAGCATGATGAGAGCAACAGAGTCCCACCCATCCAATTCAAGACCAAGAGCCCCTGTCTCAAATACCATGCATGGATAGAGCAGGTCACTGAGGTATTGATAGCAGCTACCCAAGCCTAGATTGATCCAACATCATAAGGCAGCACAGAATTTTTTGGAGACCCAAATGGACAGAATAATTTGTTTTCATAAATCTTAAGGTCCAACTGGAACCACTCCAAGTAGATGAGGTAATTAAACCTCTTGTTTCCTATATTCTGACAAAAGTTTGGGGCTTTTAATAGGCATCAGATTCCACCTGCCATGAATTCCACTGAAGCCCTTCAGTGGTGTAGAATGAGAAACATGCCACAGAGAAGAAAATAATCCCAGCGTGTGGAGAAGTATACATATTTACATTTAGAGGAAATGTTAAAAGGATTAAATTATCACTAACTCATGGTTAACCACACAACTGACCTCCCCAATCCTCACACTGACTCCATGTCTAACCCTCTTGACCTTTGGCTCGCACACTGATCATCTGACTAATTTCTGACCTAACCCCTGAAGCCCAACTACACCTCAATCCCCAATTAATCCTAAAAATTTGATTATAGAATCTCTATAGTGCAGAAGGATTATATTCAGCCCTTTGAGGCTACATGGCAATTTCATCCAGGCTCTATTCCCATAACCCCATATTACCCTGTTATTCCCCCTGACACAAAGGGGCAACTTGGTCAATCAAACTAACCCACACATCTTTGGACTGTGGAGGAAACCCACACAGACATGGGGAGAAAGTGCAGACTCCACACAGACAGTGACCCGAAGCTACAATTGAACCTGGATTCCTGGCGCTGCAAGGCAGCAGTGCTAGCCACTGTGCCACCCAAAAATTATTCCCGAGTAAACTACCACCTCAACCAGATGCCACCTTAGCCACCTACAACTTCACCCATCCGCCATCCTACCCACCTACAATTTCATCCATGTTGTCATATTATCCACCTGCCACTCTGCTCACCCTACCTCACTCATTCATTTACCTCCCCCTACCACCCTACCATTCCTGTATTCATTCACTCACCCATTCACTAAAGTTCATTCTGCACCTTTAGACTTCCCACAGGGCAGCTACTGCTGTAAAAACTGGGGTGTGCCTCGTCTTCCCATTGACTCTACTTGTTGCAATGGAAATCTCCAAGAAATTCTTGGCACACGCTTTGGGTTCTGCCTTTGGGAAGGGAATTCCACCCATCAAAATTAAAATGCACATTAAGGTGTGACCTGACCAAAGCACTTATACAAAGAGTAGTGTTTCCTGTTTTACATTTAATTTTCATAGTAGGACTTGCAAAGACACTATTTTCACCAAAGCAGTCAAGCGTTTATTACTGACTTTCTCACCTAGTTGCATTAAACACGTAGCCAGGCGTGGTGTATATATGTTAATTTTCCATTTATGTCATTATTTTTCAGTTTAATCAGGTTCTGTGAGGGTGTGTGTAAAGAGAAGTTAGATGCAGGGAGGGCAAAATGGACTCTGAATTCTAGCTCTGAACATTTAACCCCATTTGAGGGAGTTATTCTCCACAGCCCCCACACTCCCCAGGCCGAGTAGATACATGGTTGCTGTGAAATTGTTTATAACAATATCAGTTTAATGTCTCACTGGAATGATAGTACATCTGATAAGTTAGTGTGCAGTTATAGCAAGTGATTAGGAAGGCAAATCAAATGTTGCCACTTAATGCAAGAGGAATGGGATATAAAAGTAAGAAACTTTGCTGCAGTTGAGAGGGTCTTGGTGAGACCTTGTCTGGACTACTGTGTACAGTTTTCATTCATTATTTTAAAAAAAGTACAATTATTTCAGACATAGTTCAGAGCAATTTCACTAGTACAGCATTCATTTGGGAATGCACTGAAATGCCTGTCTAGATTTTGTGCTCAAGTCTCAAGAAACGAGATTGACCATGATTGTATTAAATGGTGGAGCAGCCTTGAGGGGATAAGTTGTCTTATATCACCCCTAGTTCTTATATGTCTCTGATGTGGGAAGTAAACTCATGGCCCAGGTTTTCTGAGGAGCGGCAATCATTGTTGGATTGCTGCTCCACTTGAACATTTCCCTGATTCAACACTGCAGAGCATTTTTTCTGACACTTTCTGAGTGCCTGCTTTCCAAGAAATACAGAACCCAATGACCATAACCTTCTTGCTCAGTTCCATTGCCATTAACATAATTGGCTTCTTGACAGAAGCCAGAGGGTAGTTGTAGAGAGCTGTTTTTCAAATTGGAGGCCTGTGACCAGCGGTGTGCCTCAGTGCTGGGCCCACTGTTATTTGTCATTTATATTAATGATTTGGATGAGAATATAGGGGGCATGGTTGATAAATTTGCAGATGACACCAAGGTTGGTGGCATAGTGGACAGTGAGGAAGGTTATCTCCAACTGCAGCGGGTTCTTGATCAATTGGGCCAGTGGGCTGACAAATGGCAGATGGAGTTTAATTTAGATAAATACAAGGTGATGCATTTTGGTACATTGAACTAGGGCAGGACTTACTCAGTTAATGGTAAGGCATTGGGGAGAGTCACAGAACAAAGAGATCTAGGGATACATGTTCATAGCTCCTTGTAATTGGAGTCACAAGTGGACAGAGTGGTGAAGAAGGCATTTGATAAGCTTAGTTTCATTGGTCAGAACAATGAAGTTGTTGTTGGGGTGTCTTGAAATTGTACAAGACATTTGTAAGGCCACACTTGGAATACTGTGTGCAATTCTGGTCACCCTATTATAGAAACGTCATTATTAAACTAGAAAGATTACAGAAAAGATTTACTAGGATGCTACCAGGACTTGATGGATTGATTTATAAGGAGAAGTTGAGTAGACTGGGACTTTTTTCTCTGGATCATAGGAGGCTGAGGAGTGACCTTATAGAGGTTGATAAAATAATGAGGGCTTAGGCAAGGTAAATAGTCAATATTTTTTCCCAAAGGTAGGGGAGTCTAAAACTAGAGGGCATAGATTTAAGGTGAGGGGGGAGAGATACAAAAGTGTGCAGAGGAGCAATTTTTCACAGAGGATGGTGAGTGTCTGGAACAAGCTGCCAAAGGTAGTAGTAGAGGTGGTTAAAATTTACCTTTTAAAAAGCATTGGTATGATGGGTACTATGGGTATAGAGGAATATGGGCCAAATGTGGGCAATTGGCACTAGCTTAAGGATTTTTTAAAAAAAGGGCAGCATTGTCAAATTGGGCTGAAGAGCTTGTTTTCATGCTGTAAATCTCTTTGATTCTATAAAACTTGATAGCACAAAGGTGGTGGTTTTCCAAAATTACATTTCACTTGTAAATATTTCACGTCACACTGGTGTCACATTATTCATGTGTGCATCACCATTATTTATTAAGATATGTCTAACTCATCTGTTGGAGGTTTTTGACAATGTAACATTCAAGGTGAATAAAGGTGAATAGTAGGTGTGCTGTACCCAGATTTTCAAAAGGCATTTGATAAACTATCGCATATTAACATGGATAAATGAACAACGAGAGTTGTTCCTATTGAAACATACAAGATTCTGATAGGGTGGATATCCAAAGGGTGTTTCCTCACGTGGGAGGACTAAAACCAGGGGGCAATATTTAAAAATAAAAGGTTTACATTTTAAGTCAGAGAAGAGGAGAATATTTTCTTCTGAAGGCTCTTTGACATTTGAATTCTCTTCCCAGAAATTAGTGGAGATGAGTGCCGGGATTTTGGGCAAAACTCATAAAAATCTTGTCTGAGACGAAAGGGTGATTCCGTTCTGTGAGCCTTGGGGCAGGCAAGGTGGTAAAATTCCAGTCTGGGTCTTTGAATTTATATGAGAAAGACAGATTTTTGTTAGCCAAGGGGGTCACACACACACTCTCACTGCCACACATCAACACATACACCCACACACTGTCCCATCCACACTCTGTCCCACCCACACCCGCTCCCACCCACGCTGTCTTCTACCCACACACTCCCCCAGTCACACACACTCTCCCAGTCACACACTCCCCCCCCCCCACATACATTGACCCTCCAATAATCTGATCATTTTTATTATTAACTCTTCCTAAGCTCAACAATTTATTGCTATGACATTGCTTTACATTTGTTTAGCAATTGTTTCTTAAAACTTCAACTTTATTTGAAATTCAGTTGATTGTTGTGCTGAGCCTCATCTTCCTTGAGTGGGAAAAATATGCGAATGTGACCCTCAGCCTGATCTGGAGAGTAAGATATCATTTAGAATAGTTACACTATTGAGTATTTGACTGTGTTACGGGCAGTGCTGCAAACAGTAATGAAATTGAACGCACATCGCCTCTGGCTCTGCCTTTCTCTAAATGAGGCACTGCTGGTTATACACGTGTGGTTGAGCCGATGCTCACCATTGCATGTTCACCAGCCTCTTCACCTTATATCGACCTCGCTGCCCTGCAGCTTTGGCACTTGCTGCTTCTGGCCCTGTGCCAAACAGTAATAGGCCCACCTTCTCCTCATCTGGGCAAGAGCCACTACCAAAGCAGGATGCCTCACCTGTCCAGCCTTGATGGAGTTTGTAATATAAGCACCTGAAATCGTGCAGCAACGCTGCGAAAGGTAGGCAAAGCAATGAAAATGTACCTCAAAGTTGTTGATGAAGTGAAGCTCGCTCGATGTGTGCCACTTATGCACAGCTGGAAAACATTCAAATAACTCACTTAATTTGGACGGATATCATAATTCCAGTGTTGGTCTTCCAATGAACATTTGTGAGATACAATGGACATAAATGTGGTTCCTGATATAGCTCGACTCACCTTTAACATTCCATCAATGCCAGAAAGACAAAATTTCAAATTGATTCCTCACCGATGGAAACTGATTTCTTCCATTACGCCAAACTGAGTATAATCTCCATCACTGGCGGAAGTGGAAAATCTTGTCCCTTATCTCTGGGTTCTCACAGTCAGAAAATCAAGGTTTTGTACCTCCCCACTCCACACATCAGAATTTAAAAAATTCCTCCTAATGAATGATGTAAAGATCTTGTGAAAAATTCAGAAGAGTGCCCTAAGATTGAGACCTTGTTTAAGGATTCTTATTTAACAGTACAGAACAGCTGGAGCTTTTTAGGTAAAAAGTGTAAAGTGAAATGTGTAAAATAGTGGAAGAATCATAAGCAGCAGGGCAGGGTACAGTGGTTAGCACTGCTGCCTCATAGAGCCAGGGACCTGGCTTGGGTCACTGTCGATGTGCAGCCTGCATAATCTCCAATGAGCTGGGTGGATTTCCTCTGAGTGCTCCGATTTTTTCCCACAGTCTGAAAGACATGCTGGTTAGGTGAGTTGGGCATGCTAAATTCTCGTGTGTACCCGAAGAGATGCTGTCGGTGTGTGGTGACTAGGGGATTTTCACAGTAACGCTAATACATAAACTTGAAACTGGTCAAAATCATTAGAAAAACAGGCTACAGAATTAGGAACTACTTCTTCTCATTGTGATTAACTTACTGGCACGTACATGGATTCAGTGCATTTATTCAATAGGGAATTTACACATTTCAGCAAGTGCTAACATGTCTGATTATAGAAAGTGAATCATTTGCTTTGTTATGACTCATTCAAGGTGAACTCCTGCTCCTTTCATGGCTACCTTCGGAAATCAGAGGGAAATTCCCCCCAGACCAATTTTTTGAATTAGCCAAAGGTTGTTTTCTCCTCAATGGCTTCAGTTTGGGGATTGAGGGGAATAAAAAACAAAGCAAGGTCAAATTTGATACAGGATTAGAAACAGAAGCTAAAAACGGATAGAAAAATTACCTGCTTGAGTAAGACTCACAGTTTCATTTGTTTCCTTCCTGAATCTCTGAGGCACATCAGGACCATAAATCATGTTAACAAATCGTCACAACATAAAACACAGCCCTCAATGGCTGTGAGAAGATTGACTTGTGTTTATGACAGTAAGTTATACGTTTCTTCACAGTCTTGGGATGGTTGATGAGTGAAATATTTCAATAATTCATCTAGAATGAAATAGCAACAATCTATTTTTAGATAGCTATTTTTATCACAACAATATGCCCTAAAAGTAATAATTAATTAATTAATGACCCCACTTTCATATTTCCTTTCAGCATCATCCCTGTCCTAGACTGGCACCATGTTCCTCCTCCCACTCTCTTGCAGGTTGATAGAGGTTGGTGACATGGAAAGGAATAAGGTGTCTTTCATCTTGTTTAAGGTAGCAGACAATTTGGCATCAAAAGTCTGAACAGCTGTGGTCACAGCCTGAATTACTCATTTGAGAGCCTTACTTCAAACTCAATGGAGGCAATTCCTGTCTCCATAGCAGAAATTTTTGCCATAGGTCCATTGGGACTCCTCCATCCAATTTGCTATTGCAGTTGCTTTGTACATGTGAGCTCTCAATGTGGGAAGGTGCAATATGTGGGTGGCATGTCCATCAGTGTTTGCATGTTCACCTCTATCATTCCCATTCTCAGCACCAGCCTGTGGGATTCACCATCTGTTCCCAGTTGTGCAGAGGTTGAGAATAAAGAATTGAGAAGCGGGTGTGTTCCCTGATGCAGACACTTCATGTCTCTCCCTACCACAAATGTCAACTTGTGCTTACTTCTAAGATGAGAGTTAGTCGGAGAAAACGCCTAAGCGGACTCATTCAAATGTGAGTACCTGGGCTATTGCATGGTTGTAGGTCCTGTGACAGTGTGCACTTGAAAGGAATGAGGCCCTCTGAGGAATCCTCTTCAGGGATGTCCTGAGGGTGGCACGGGAACCAGATTCAATTCCTGGCTTGGGTCACTGTTTGAAGTTTGCACATTCTCCCTGTGTTTGTGTGGGTTTCCTTTGGGTGCCCCAGTTTCCTCCCACTCTCCAAAGATGTGCGGGTTAGGTGGATTGGCCATGATGAATTGCCCCTCAGTGTCAGGGGGACTAACTAGAGTTATGATAACAGGGCTGAATGGGATTGTGTTCGGTGCAGACTTGATGGGCCCAATGGCCTCCTTCTGCGCTATAGGATTCTATGCTTGTACGGATGAAGGCCCTGGAAAGCACAAGTGAGACGTATAATTTTTCATGGCAAATTCACAATCTTGATTGTTACCATACCTTCAGACCAGTAAGTGACGAAACAAAGCCAAAAAAACCTGTCAGAGATATTTGTAGTTCTGTCACCAGCTACATGCAAACTACGTGCCTCTCTAGTTTTAGCTGGAAGAGATGCAAATGTGACTTCTATTTCCAGACAATCTTCCACTGGCAGCTGTTCTCTTTGTGACAGCCTGCCTCAATCCTGTGCCTCTCCTTTGCATTTTACACTCTTCTGGCAGCAAAACAGAAGAGTTCTATAAATAAACGAAGCTGTAGACTTCACTCAATGGACACACTGTATTCAGTGAAGGCGACTTTGAGACACCTGCGTCAGATAACACCAGGATTGGCTAACTGGATGAATAAGTAGGAGGTGCTGAAATGCATCGAGCTTGAAGGTTTAATTCTGTTTTAAGTTAAACATTGCGGCATTGTGGCAGAGTGGTTATCACTGCTGCCTCACAGCGCCTGGGACCCAGATTCAATTCCAGCCTTGGGTGACCGTGTGTGGACTTTACACGTACTCCCCTTGTCTGTGTGGGTTTCCTTCCAGTGCTCCGGTTTCCTCCCACATTCCAAAGATGTGTAGGTTAGGTGGGTTAGCAGGGTGAATGCATGGGGTTATGGGGATAGGGTCTGGGTAAGAATGCTATCGGTGCAGATGTGATGGACTGAACAGTCTCCTTCTGTGCTGTAGTGATTCTATGATTCTAAGTGTACGTGATAATGCAATGGATAGAACTTAGAAGACAACTTGTTATATCACCAAAAGGTAGGAAAACTACAAAAATTTTGTGTTTTTCATATGCATTGTGAAAGAAGAAAGCTTATTTTGAACTATTACCTCCCTATGAGCACAGAGTGCCTGTGTTTGAACATAATGGATGAAAATGCAAAGTACCCAGTTAACAGCAGCCAATACTGTCACAGACTATTAGATATATATGTACTGTTCCTTTTACCAGGTGAATATTATAATATAGTTTTGAAGCAAAGGTATTTCTGAATGAAGAATTATGAACAAAGGAAAGTACAGCACAGTCACAGACCATCTGGCCCTCCAAACGTACGCCAATCATGATGCCCTGACTAAACTAAAGAAAAACTTCTGCCCTGACTCAGTCTGTATCTGTCTATCTTTTCCCTATTCATGTAAGATGCTTCTTAAATGTTGCTAATGTGCCTACTTCCACCACTACCTCTGGGAACGCATTCCAGGTACTCACCACTCTCTTCATGAGAAACCTCCCCTGCACATCTCCCTTAAACTATCCCCCTCTCACCATGAACCTGTGCTGTCTTGTATTTTATGCTTTCTCCTTTGGAAAAAGCCTCCACTCTATCCATGCCTCCCATAATTTTGTGGATCTAGATTCGGTCTCCCCTCAGCCTCCATCTTTCTTTTGAAAACAATCTCAGTTTATTCAACTTCTCTTCTTAGTCAAAACCCTCGAGGCAACATCCTGGAGAATCTTCTTTACACTCTCTACAAGATTTCCACTTCCTTCCAGTAGTGTGGTGACTAGAACTGCACACAATACTCCAGATTGCTCTACGGGCTCCAAATTAGTTCAACAATGAACAGTCACAAGCTGTCGTTAGGGATGCGGTAGATCACTCAGCCTAATTCAGCTTATCCATTCAGAAAATACTACCTTCATTGTGACATCCAAATATTTCTTCAACAATTTTTGCCTCAACTGCTCTACTCAGAAGTCCAATTTATATTTTGCTCAGTCTTTATGCAAATAACTTCCTGACATTCATCAGAAATTGTCCATTTTACCCATAGGGCTCCTTTGTTTATTTCACACTGTTTTCATTTAACATCAGATTTACCTTTTCCCATCTCATTTACTCAAATGAGTTTGATCTCAAACACTTCAGGGGCAAAGATTCAACAACATCCTCTCTTCCTCTTTTAATCAGTACTCTCTTCCACTCTGATTGCTTCCCTGACGTGATCCTCATCTCTGATCTCTTAAGTGCAAGAATTGTTGACTCGAATGGGTTAAAATGACAACTGGTTTAGCCATTCGTTGTCTGATAAAATAAAGGCCAGGAAATCCAAAAAACATCATTTAAAATTTGTACAGACTATATGGGTGTCGCTGGCTAGGTCAGCATTTCTTGCTCATCCCTGATTTCCCTTGCAGAGGAGGTTAAATGCTGCCTTCTTGAATCACTACAGTTGTAGATATACCAAAAGTGCCGTTAGGAAGGGAGTTCCAGGACTTTGACTCGGTGCCAGTGAAGGAGCAATGATATAGTCCCAAGTAAGGATGAGTGTATGACTTGAAGGGGAACTTACAGAATTCAGAAGAAATTTCTTTACCCAAAGAGTGGTAAAAATGTGGAACTCGCTACCACAAGGAGTGGTTGAACTGAATGGAATAAATGCATTTAAGAGGAAGCTAGATTAGCATATGAGTGAGAAAATTCTGAACAGAATTCATGGAAATCTTAACTATGTTTTGTTGCAAGTTGCCATGGGTTTAATAGTTTAAGAATACAGGCAGGATTTCAAAACGAGGATTAAATTGAATTAAGTGCCACATTACTGTCCACGTCAAACCAAGAATTCAAAACACCAAACCAAAAGCTGTCTACATATTTGCAATATATTTTTAAATTCATCCATTTATGCATTTAAATATTACTTTATGAATTCTAGATTTCTGATAAGAGCCTGTGATGTAAATAACTTATTACATTCTGACAGAAATGCTTTTCAGAAGTTTAAATCTGATTCCATAATTTCATCTGCAATAAAATGATTGAATTTTACAGTTAGAATCGTCAGATATTCTCGCTCTCACAGAGAGGTATCCCATTAATCAAACTTACTTGCCTTTTTTCATAATCTTTTTGATTTATCTTTTTCAAATGTTTATCCACTTTTGTCTTAAATCTATTGCAGATTCTACTTTTGCCACTGGCTCTGGAAAGATCCAAAGATTTCCGTGCATTACAAGATTTTCCTTTAGTCTTTTGGTCATGACCTTAGATTTATCTTGATATTACTGATTCACTAACAAGTTTGAAATCACCAACTCATATAAGGTTCCAGCCAAACGGTATCTTCTTTAGATATTTTAACAAGGGTGGGATGGTAACACACTGGTTGGAAACTGTCTCACAAATCTTGGGATGTGGGTTCATTTCCAGCATTGGGTGTCTGTCTGTGTGGAGTTAGTACATTCTCCCAGTATCTGCTTGAGTTTCCTCCCACGATTCAAAGATATGCAGGTTAGATGGATTTGCTATGTTAAATTGTCCGTTAGTGTCCAAAGATGTGCAGGTCAGATGGACTGGCCATGACAAATGACCTCTTAGTGTCCAAAAAATGTGCAATATAAAGAACAAAGAACAAAACAGCACGGGAAACAGGCCCTTTGGCCCAACAAGCCCGTGCCGCCACCCCAATGTTCCCACCTCTACCCATGATCCCTGTCTATGTTTATAGATCTATGGATTAAAAACCTAATTTGAGACAATTTAGGGAGAATTTGTTTTGCCAATTAGCCTAAGAGCACATCTTTGGGAGGAAACTAGAGCACCCGGAGAAAAACCACGCAAGCACAGGGAGAATGCGCAAACTCCCACAGACACAGGCCCAAATCCATGTATCAGCATGCCATGTGCCTTCTTGACTACCTTCTCTGTTTGCATTGTCATTTTCAGTGATCTGTGTACCTGTATACCCAGATCCCTTTGCCTATCAATACTCTGAAGGGTTCTGCCATTTACTATGTATTTCCTATCTGTATTAGACCTTCCAAAATGCATATTTAAGGGGATTGGCCAAGATAAATTGCCCTTAGTGTCCAAAGATGCACAGGATTGATGGATTAACCGTTTTAAATTGCCCCTTAGTGTCCAAAGATGTGTAGGTTGGGGAGAGTAATAGGGTAAATGTATGGGATTGCGGGAATAGGGCCTGGATGTTCTGTTTGTGACTCGGTGCAAACTTGATGGGCTGAACAGCCTCCTCCTGTAGTGTAGAGATTCTATGATGTAGACTTAGTTCAGTCCAAATTTACATGATACTGCATCATAGATACATTTTCAGAAGGATTTATACTAAATTTCAGTAGCTCTGTAATGTACCTTCACTTTGCTGTGATTTAAAGTTCCAGTGTAAATCCTAAGTCCAACACTTAAAAGCACTTTTGGAAGTAGTGGTGTCTGCCTCATGTTGTAATTTATGCCAGGGAAGGGTATGTGCACGTACACAGATTCTGCTTCAAACCAGTCTCAGTTGCTTAACTTCTGGTCATCTATCCCAATATCATCAAGCAGCAACTTAGATATACTTCTTACAGTATATTCTACTGCATCTGCTGCTCACAATGTGGTCATCCCTACAACGAGAAGACCAAATGCAGATCAAATAACTGCTTTGCAGAACACCCCCATTCAGTCTGCAAGCTTGTTCCCGAGTGACTGGTGATCTGTCGTTTAAAACCTCCACCTTGCTCTCACACTGACATCCTTCTCCTTTCCAGAGTTCCAGTGAAGCACAAGGTACATCACCTCATTTTTCAGTTAAGCATTTCAGTCTTCAGAAGGGTTGTTTGGTATGTTGGTTAGCTCAGTTGGCTGGGTGCCTGGTTTGTCTTGCTGAAAGCATGAGTGCAATTCCTGTACTGGCTGAGCTTATTTATTAAAGCCCTGCCTTCTCAACCTTGCCTCACATCTGAGGTGTAGTGAACCTCAGGTCAAATCACCACCAGTCAGCTTCTCCCACTTTGAGGGGGAAAGCAGACTGGTGATTTTATTTTTCATTTAGCCTTTGGACTTAATATTGAGGGCAACCATTTCAATCCCTAAACTTGGTTCCCCCTCTTATTTCATTCTCTTTCCATGTTTCAGTTTTTCTCTTATTTTTGCATTCAGTTGGCAGCTCATTTGATCCCGGCACAACTTTCTTCCACTCCTGTGGGGAACCTGTGGCCTTTTAGAAGCAGTTTTTGTGTCATAGAATTATAGAATCCCTGCAGTACAGAAGGAGGCCATTTGGCCCATCGAATCTGTACTCACCACAATCCCACCCAGGTCCTATTCCTGTAACCTTCATTTACTCTGCTAATCTGCCTGACACTCAACTTAGCACGGCCAGTCCACCCAACCCACACATCTTTGGGCTGTCGGAGGAAACAAAGCACTCGGAGGAAACCCATGCAGACACGGGGAGAAAGTGCAACTCCACACAGATAGTAAGCCGAGGTTGGAATTGAACCTGAATCCCTGGCGCTGTGGGGAAGTAGTGCAAACCGTTGTGCCACCCAGGAATTTATTTTGCAGGAATCACTTTTTTTTTCTTGGGCTTTACCAACAACAAGTTGTACAATGACCTCGATTAAATTGCACTTCGGTATTTTTTTCAGCAGTTACTTCCTGAAATGGGGTTGACTGACGCCAAGTGAAGCCAATGAGAAGCTTATCTTGGACTTTTAACTCCAATCACCAGTGAGTCCTGTGTGTGTAGCTGGGCTCACTCTCTCTTATCCGTCTTGGGAGGTTCACAATTGAATTCGCCCAAACTTTGGAGTTCTCCCTTATTAGGCAGTCACATCCACCTCTTCTGCAGCCGGATGACAAGTCCGAACGGGTGAGCCCAACGCAAATTGTGTTTTATTTTTCTGTTTATAATCAAAATTTGCTGTGAAATTATCGCTTCGACTTTTCATTTTCATTTGTTTTTGGTGATGCGTTGAGTGTTCCACCTAATTCACTGTCAAGTGCACACTTGAGAAAGATGTTCAAAATAGCCACGCAATTTTATGTGCTCATAACGAAACGAGAAAGAGTTGGGGGGATATTTTTGGACATTACCGCTAATATTTAGCGGCACTGGCCCTCACAGAGATGATGATAGTAGCAATGGGATGGTGTTATGATAAATCCCTCTCTGTGTGAGATTAAAACCACTGCCAGTTTCGCATTCAGTGTTCGCGGCGGAATAAGAAAGAGCAGCTCAGTATATGTTTATATCTGCACTTCTGGAATTCATTCCAATGTGCTACAACGCAAGTAGCAGAAGTTAGTTTTCTTTAAAGTTGTCGCCTTTTTTTATTAATGATCTTTCTATTTGTTGCTGTCGGAATTTGTGGAATGCAGTTGCATTTTGAACCTCGGGAGAGAATCTTAATCAACCTGCACTCTGGATCTGAGATGATATTCGCCTTTGGTTGTCTGTGTGTGTGTGTGTGTTAGTCAGAGTCTCAGACTTGGCTCCTGCCTCTATTTAGCTAGTGTGGATGGAACTGAAGTATAAAGTTTATTTATTAGTGTCATAAGTAGGCTTGCATTAACACTGCAATGAAGTTACTGTGAGAATCTCTTAGTCGCCACACCCTGCACCTGTTCAGACACACGGAGGGAGAATTTAGCACGCCCAGTGCACCTAACCAGCAAGTCTTTTGAAACCCACACAGACGTGGGGAGAACATGCGGATTCCACACAGTCACCCAAGGCGGAATCGAATCCAGATCCCTGACACTGTGAGATAGCAGTGCTAACCATTGTGTCACCGTGCTGTCTTGAGACTTGGTCTCAATATGCTTGGGTTAGGATGGGGAAAATTTGATCAAGATTCCTACTGCAAAAATATAGAAACACAACCATTTACCCCTTCTGCCTGTTTAAGGAGATTATGGATGATCCATCTAATCCCTATCCCTCTCCACATCTTTTGGTCAACAGAAATTGTAGATTTAAAATTAACAATTGATTAAGGACTAGTTAGTATTTGCAAAAGAGAGTTCCAAATGTTTACCATGCTGTACAGAGCTCTGTATTGTGAGCCAATACAGACCTCTGTATAGCACAATCTGTATTGTGGCCTAACCAACATTTTATATAATTCCAGCATAACCTTCCTGCTCTTAAACTCTATGCCTCAGCTGATAAAGGCAAGTATACTATATGCTTCTCAATCATTTTATCCACTTGTCCTACTATCTTAAGGGACCGGTGTACATGTACATCAAGGTATCTCTGATCCTTGGCATTTCCCAGGGTCCTGCCATTCATTATTTATTCCCTTGCCTTGTTTGTCCTTCCCAAATGCATCACCCCATGTTTATCTGAACTGAAGTTCATTTCCTACTGCTCTGTCTGTAGAACCATAGAATCCCGACAGGGCAGAAGGAGGCCATTTGGCCCATTGAATCAGCACCTACCCTCTGAAAGACCATTTTACTCAGTCACAGTCCACGCTTTATCCCTGTAACCTGTAACTCCCCTAACGTGCACATCTTGGCATACTAGGGGGCAATTTGGCATGGCCAATCCAACTAACCAGCAGATTTTTGGAGTGTGTGAGGAAACCAGAGCACCCAGAAAAAACCCACATCGACCTAGGGAGACCGTGCAAACTCCACACAATCACCTAAGGCTGGAATTAAACCTGGATCCCTGGCGCTATGGGACAGCAGTGCTAACCACTGTGCCCCCATACTACCCCCTGTATCCTCTGGCCATCTATGTCCAGAAATGTTTGTCATCTATATCAATGATCTAGATGATAATGTGGTAAATTGGATCAGCAAATCTGCTGATGAAACAAAGATTAGAGGTGTAGTGAACATTGACGAAGGTTTTCAAAGCTTGCACATGGATTTGGACCAGCTGGAAAAATGGCAGATGGAGTTTAATGCAGACAAGTGTGGGGTATTGTACTTTGGAAGGACAAACCAATGTAGAACATACAAGGTAAATGGTAGGACACTGAAGAGTGCAGTAGAACAGAGGGATCTGGGAATACAGATACATAATTCCCTAAAAGTGGTGTCTCAGGTAGATAGGGTCGTAAAGAATGCTTTTGGTACATTGGCCTTTATAAATCAAAGTATTAAGTATAAGAGTTGGAATGTTATGGTGAGGTTGTATAAGACTTTGGTGAGGCTGAATTTATAGTATTGTGTGCAGTTTTGGTCACCTAATTACAGGAAGGATATTAGTAACGTTGAAAGAGTGCAAGAAAGTTTATAAGGACGTTGCCGGGACTTGAGAAACTGAGTTACAAAGAAAGGTTGAATAGGTTCGGATTTTATTCCTTGGAGTGCAGAAGATTGAGGGGAGATTTGATAGAAGTGTGTAAAATTATGATGGGTATATTTTGTGGGAGATATAGGAAGGATGTCTGAGGTAGATTCTTTACTCAGAGAGTGGTTGGCGTGTGGAATGGACTGCCTGCTGTGATAGTGGAGTTGGACGCTTTAGGAACTTTCAAGCGGTTATTGGATAGGCACATAGAGCACACCAGAATTATAGGGAGTGGGATAGCTTGATCTTGGATTTAGACATAGCTCGGCACAACATTGAGAGCCGAAGGGCCTGTACTGTTTGTTCTATGTTTCTATGTATTGATAGAGTGAATGCAAGCAGGTTTTTTTCCACTGAGGCTAGGGGAGCAAAAAACTAGAGGACATGGGTTAAAGGTGAAGGGGGAAAGGTTTGAAGGGAATATTAGGGGCCTTCTTCATGCACGGAATGGTGGGAGTGTGGAATGAGCTGCCAGATGAAGTGGTGAATGCAGATTTACTTTTAATATTTAAGAAAAACTTAGACAAGTACAGGGATGAGAGGGGTGTGGAGGGATATGGTCCAGGTACAGACCTGTTTTGTGTTATAATGTTCTATGGTTCTCTATCCTCCTCTCTATTTACCATCCTATCAATTTTCATATCATCAGCGAACATACTGATCAACCTGTTTATATTCAGATCTAAATGTTTTTGTAGTTTTATGCTTCAATAGACTCTGTTCACGTTGTTTTACATCACAGTTTTGTGTCATCAGCAAACCTAGACAGGTAACTTTTTCTCCCGTCATCTATTATTAATAGATGTATTAAATAGTTGAGGGTGCAGCACAGATTTTTGGAGGTAACCAGAAATCCTGCTCAGTATCTCGCTGCCTCTTAATCAGCCACATTCCTAACTGGGGCTTAATAAGTCTTCAATTCCATTCCTTTAACTTCAACCCACACATTCTTACAAGGGATTTTATCAAATGCCTTCTGGTAGTGCATGAAAAAGACATCTGTAAACTTTACTCTGCCCACTAAAAATCAATCAGGTTTGCATGATTCTTATAAAGTTATTCTGACCCATTTTTAAAGACAGCAGGCACGATGCACCATGGTGTCGCCAGCCCCTGTTCAAGCACTGAAACCCAGAGTTTAAGTTTCTGTAATTGGGAGCACTTCCTGTACATGTGGTTGTCTTGGATATTGATAGCATCCGAGACATTCCATCTATGACAAGTGTCACGTTCCACTCAGCTGTCCCCATCTGACATGAATCAACTGTAAAATTTATGCCTTCGACTAGAACAAATCTTGATACAGAAAATAATTAACTGTTCCCAATAACTAAAATGTTTCTTTTAGTTTCAAGTATTTAAACACATTCACAACAGGCAATAAAGAGGTATTAAATTTGTACTTGCTTCAGTTTTCACAAAGGATTGCATGAATAATGTACCAAGAAGTTTTGAGAGAAACATGTTTTAGTAAGGAACTGAAGGAAATTCACATTAGCAGAGAAATTATTTTGGGGAAATTGATAGAGACTGAAGGTGGATAAATCTCCAGATCCTGATAATCTTCATCCCAGAATACTTAAGGAGTGGTCCTGGAAATTGTACATTCATTGGTGATTATTTTCCAAAATTGTTTGGACTGTGAACTTGTTCATATAGATTAGAGGGTGGCTAATGTAAGCCCACTACTCAAAAGGGGAGCAAGAGAGAAAACAGGGATCAATGGGCCTAACATCAGTACTGAGGAAATTGCTGAAGTCCATTATCAAGGATTTCATAACTCAGCATTTGGAAGACAGTGGTATAATCAGACAAAATCAGCATGGATTTACAAAAGAGAAATCCTGCTTGATGAATCCATTGGAAATCTTTAAGAAATTAACTAGAGTTGACCAAGGAGAACCAGTGAATCTGGTTTATTCAGACTTTCAGAAGGCTTTTGACGAGGTCTCACATAACAGACTACTATGTAAAATTAAAGCATTTGGGATCGCAGGTAATGTCTCCAGATGGATAGAGAGTTGGTTGGCAAATACGGAACAAAGAGTTGGCATAAATGGATCTTTTTCTGATTGGTTCAGAACCCCCCTGGTCCCTGACTGCCAATCTGTGCTAGGACCCCAACTGTTCACATTATTTATTAATGATTTGGAAGAGGGAACTGAATATATTATCTCCAAATTTGCAGATGTTACAATGTTGGGTGGGAAGATGAGCTGAAAGGGAGGAAGCAGATGCTTCAGTGTGATATAGAAAGTCTGAATGTGTAGGCAATATGCACAGCAGATGCAGTATAATGTAGATAAATGTGAAGTAGCAATAATAGGCAGACTGATTATTACTTGAATGGGCGTAAATTGAGAGAGATGGATATTCAACAGGATCTGAAAGTAAGTGCGCAGGTACAGGAGGTGATAAAGAAAGCAAATGGTATGTTGGCTTTCATAGTGAGAGAATTTGAATATAAGAATGAAATGTTTTGCTACAATTGTAGAGGGAGTTGGTAAGGCCATATCTGGAATATTGTGTGCAGTTTTGGTGTTCTTATTTGAGGAAGGATGTCCTTGCTATAAAGGGAATACAGCGAAGGTTTACCAGGCTGATTCCTGGGATGATAGGTCAGTTACGTGAGGAGAGACCAAATAGATTAGGATTATATTCACTGGAGTTTAGAAGATTGACAGGGGATCTCATAGAAAGTTATAAAATTCTAACAGGGTAGGTTCAGAAAGATTGTTCTGATGGTGAGCGGAGTCCAGATCTAGTTGTTGTAGTTTGAGGATAAGGAGTAAACCTTTTAGAATTGAGGCAAAGAGAAATTCTTTTACCTAGTGGATGATGAATGTGTGGAATTCATTGCCATAGAATGCAGTTGAGGCCAAAACGTGTGTGATTTCAAGAAGAAATTAGATATAGCTCTTGGGGCTAAATGGATCAAGGGATATGTGAGTGGGGAGGGAGAAGGAGGGATCAGGATATTGAATATGATGATCAAAATGAATGGAGAGCAGGCTTGAAGGGTCAAATGGTCTACTCCTGCTTCTAGTTTCAATGTTTCTATGCTTGGAGTTCATGGCTCTCCATTTCAGCAGCATCTGCTGATCTTCACCTTGAACTTGGGGTACCAAAAAAGGTGTACAGCTCACCAACTTTTTTGAAGAAAGGCTTAATGTCAGTGGAAATCATAATGCTGCAGACTGTGTCTGAGCATAATTATACTCAGATAACTTCATCATCAGCCAATATGGACAACTCTATGTCAATGGTGCATTGACAATTGCAGTAAAGCAGATTTATAAGGCCAGTAATTAACACTCTGGAGATCTTCGGAGGCAATTTAATTCTATTTGGAGTCTCTTATTGTTGTTTACTGAGGCCATTGATTAGAATTTCACACAACAGTAGTTGATATGAGAGTAGAATCATAGAACCTCTACAGTACAGGAAGAAGCCACTTGGCCCATTGAGCCTGTACTGACCACAATCCCACTCAGGCCCAATTCCCGTAACCTCACATTTACCCTGATAATCCCTGTGACTCTAGTGTCAATTTAGCATGGCCAATCCACCTAACCCAGACATTTTTGGACTGAGAAGAAACCGGAGCACCCAGAGGAAACCCCACACGGATACTGGGAGAAATTGCAAACTCCACACAGACGATGACCAAGGCTGGAATTGAACCTAGGTTCCTTTCGCTGTGAGGCAGCAGTGCTAACTATTACCTTAAAGGTAATATGGAATCCCCATAATGCAGACGGAGGCCATTCGGCCTATTGAGACTGCATCAACCACAATCCTACCCAAGCCCTATCCCCATAACCCCACATATTTACTCTGCTAATCCCCCTCACACCAGGGCCAGTTTAGCATGGCCAGTTAACTTAAGCTGCACATTTTTGGGAGGAAACTGGAGCATCCAGAGGAAACTCTCACAAACACGGAGAGAAAGTGCAAATTTCACACAGATGGTGACCGAAGCCGGAACTGAACCTGGGTCCCTGGCTCTGTGAGGCAGCAGTGCTGACCAATGTGCCACACCCATATATAAATCATCTTATAACTAAAGCTTGTAGGGTGTTACTGTTAGGACCACTGAAGTTAAATGGTGGAAAACTGCCAAACCATAAAACATGGGCATTCCTTCTTTTTAGTCTCTTTATCTGTATTTTTAAAACGCTTTCAATCTCATTCTTTGGCAAAGTTTTTGGATATCTGTCCCAATATCTTCTTGTGTTTAAAATCTATCTTAGGATATTTCCTTACAAAGAACAAAGAGAACAAAGAACAATACAGCACAGAACAGACCTTCGATCCACCAAGCCTGCGCTGGTACACAGTTTCTATCTTTCTGTTCGCCTCCCGTTCATATGTCTGTCAAGATACACCTTGAACATCACATTAAATGTTCTACATAAATGCTTTAGAATCATAGAATCCCACAGTGCAGAAGGTGACCATTCAGCCCATCAAGTCTGCACCAACCACAATCCCAACCAGGCATTCTCCCCATAACACATGCATTTACCCTAGCTAGTCACTCTGATACTAAGGGGCAATTTAGCATGGCCGATCCACCTAACTCGCACATTTTTGGATTGTGGGAGGAAACAGAAGCATACAGGAAACCCACGCAGACATGGGGAGAATATGCAGAGTCCACACAGATAATGACCCAAACCAGGAATCAAACCCAGGTCCCTGGAGCTGTGAGGCAGCAGTGCTAACCACTGTGCCACTTTGCTGCCCCAAAAAACTCTACAAGTTGTTTTTGATTGTGAAATATAAATGAGATCTGTTTCTAATTCTCAAAAGGTGATAATTCTGTTTCACTGAGTGATTTCTATGTTGTTACCGAGGGGAAATAGTCTGTACGTATTTCGCCATATACTTAGATGAAAATATAGTTTCTGAACTTTTGATCTCATTACTGCCCACTCATAATGCTGAAATAAAAACTTTTACAATCACAGAAACCATAGAATCATTAAATCTTACATGCAGAAGGAGGCCATTTGGCCCATCTACTCTGCACTGACCACAATCCCACCCAGGCTGCACCTCCACAACCTAATGTATTTACCCTAGCTGGTCCAATGCATTTACCCTAGCTAGCTAGCTTGACACTAAGAGAAAATTTAGAATGGTCAATCTGCCTAACCCACGTATCTTTGGACTGTGGGATGAAAGCAGAGCACTCGGAGGAAACCCACACAGACACGGGATGCAAAAAGAGGCCATTTGGCCCATCAAATCTGCACTGACCACAATCCCACCCAGGCCCTATCTCTGTAACCCCATGTATTTACCCTAACTAGTCCCCCTGACATTGAGACGCAATTTAGCATGGCCAATCCACCTAACCTGCACATATTTTTGGACAGCAGATACTGGAAATCTGAAATAAAAACAGGAAATGCTGGAAAAAAACGCATCAGGTCTGGCAGCATCAGAGATAACATTTCAACATATTTTGAAATGTTTGAAGAGTTTTCCGTGTGACTCTTCCTCTAATTATCGTAAATTCCTGTCCGTGGATCATTCCACGTGACAAGTATCAGGGAAGCAGAGACAGATAGACTGAAAACCATGATGATTTGCTCTCAATCAACCCCTCTCAAAATGCTGCAATTCCTCTGCCAAGACAGTTCCTCCTCTATCTCACCAGTCATAGTTGAATATATTCTTCGATGAAATAGTAAAACATTCAACAGATTAATACTTTGAAAAATAACATAATTGTTCCAAGTATTTTCTGATTGAATAGATGTCAAGATCATCAGTATTTCCAATGTTAGCCACATTAAGTTTTACCCCCATAGCATATATAGTGAATCTTCAATATAGTTTTTAAAAAATTTTATCTGTGCGCACCTCTCATCAACGTTTCTGATGGGAATGGTCCGTATGATTTTCCCTGTTGTAATTGCACCGTTCCACCACAGGAGATGTTGTACTACTTTAAAAGGAGGAAGAATTATATCTTCCCGTCCTGACATCCTCTGGCCTGTAGTCATGCTTCACCTGAATCCTAAACTTAGTTTTGCCTTCCCATTTGCAATGTCATGGGATGTCGCTTCATAACGCATTGCAAGTCATTCGTATAGTTCACACTTCCTGATCCTTTCCATACATAACTCCCTATGACATGTTTCTATGTTACGCATACTCATTGAATCATAGAGTCCCTACAGTGCAAAAGGAAGCCACTCGGCCTATCGAGTCTGCACCAACCACAATCCCACCCATACATTCCTGTAACTCCACATATTAATCCTGCTGACATTAGAGTGAATTTAACATGGCCAGTCAACCTAACTTGCATATCTTTGGACTGTGGGAGGAAACCAGAGCACCCGGAGAGGATCCATGCAGACACAGGGAGAACATGCAAACTCCACACAGACAGTGACTATGGCCGGATTTGAACCCAGATCTCTGGTGCTGTGAGGCAGCAGTGCCAACCACTGTGCCATCAATAATGCCCATTACTCTTTAAAGCTTAGTCCCAGTTGGTGCTTCCCATGTGGCCTCTGGTCTTCCTGTTGATCCACCTCCCAATGTGAGCTGTTATTTCTAAAATTCCATTAGTATTTCATACCATACCTGCATAATTGCATCTGGTAAGGTTTGGGAAAGCATCCAACGTACTTACAGAATGCAAAATATGCTATCATTTGCTTCCCAGCAGTTAAAACTTGCTTTTGTTTCTCTGTTGGCTTTGTTCCCAGTTCTCAGCTTTCATTGCTATCCAGCTTCAAGTTCCTGGCAATTAACAAGTTGGGAACTTCATTCAACATGTTTGTTATTAGCTCATTACCAGTTGCATATGGCGTTTTCATTTTTATTAAACCTGGAGCCAGCCTCCTACCAGGAAGTACATTGCGTTTTAAAGATATCAGGTATCAGATACCCACAATTTCCTGATCGCAACTGTTCTTACATTTTCTTGTTGTCTTTTTGATACCATCTAGAAAGAATAGAGGGCACATACCACTCTTCAGTTTTGTCTTATATCCATTTCTCATTCTCATGTTTGCGGTTTTTAAGAACCGTGCAGTGACATTTTCTTTTGAAGCCCAACTTTTAAATTTCCTCTTCATTTCCAAGTACTGTCCAGCCACAGAGAGTACCATCTCAACACCACTAACCCTCTTTCTCCCCATTCAGCCTCCAAACATTGACCTTTCACACAATCCACCTCTCCTGTGTCTTCACAGTCAGAAACTAAATTCCCAAACTCAAAAACCCGAACTGTTCACTCTTTCTAACACACAGCCCAGGCACCCGACTCTTCACCCCCTCCTGACTTGAACCTCAGATACGTTGTCAACTACGTGTGATGTGCCTGCTCCTCCCAGTCCAATCCTGGTATTTATGACCAACTGCTTATTGGTAGCCATCTCATTAAATATCCTTTGGCCTTAAAGGGATAAATCATATCAGTCATGAAACATCTGTAAGAACCTTGAAGAGAAATCTGGAGGTGTACAAAAAAGGATACGTTGTCAGAGTCAGGAATCAGGGCAAAGGTGGTGATGACACACTATCAGAATGATGTGGAGGCTTTGGAAAGGATACAGGAAAGATCTACCAGGATGTTGCCTGGCATGGAGGGCATTAGCTATGACGAGGTTGGAGAAACTTGGTTTGTTCTCACTGAAACAATGGATGTTGAAAGGTGACCCAATGCAAGCCTAATGGACACAGTGGATAGTCAGAAGCTTTTTCCCAGCATGGAAGAGTCAATTACTAGGAGGCATAGGTTTAAGGTGCAAAGTTTAAAAGAGATGTATAAGGCAAATGTTTTACACAGAGGTTAAGGGTGCCTGGAACTCATTGCTGCAGGAGGTAGTGAAAGCAGATACAATAGTAACTTCTAAGGGACACCTTGACAAATGCATGACTAGGATGGGAATAGAGGGATATGGTTCTGGAAAGGGTAAAGAGTTTTAGTTCAGGCAGGCAGCATGATTGGCAAGCTTGGAGGGCTGAAGGGCCTGTTCCTGTGCTGTAATATTCTTTGATTGTTCTTTTACAGTCAAATTTTGATTGTCGTTGAGCTTTATGATGTATCATGAGTCTTTCAATTATACAATTAGGGAGTTTTGGCAGTACATCCAAGATTCACCCAGAATGCCAAAACCAACTCAATGGTCACAAGGGTCGCTATCAGTGCACCCCTATTTATTCCTTCAGCTGCCCGTCTCAGGGAAGGCAAGTTGCATTGAGGATGGTAATGTCAATTTGGACTCCTGATAGTGCTTGTAATATGATTGCAGTTTTTTTCTCTGGACAGTCATGCTTGAGATTATCTGTTATCATATCCTGAGATGCAAAATTGAAAGTTTTTTTTGTTACAAAGATGGTGATTGTAGCGAGTGAGGTACCATACCAGAGGGAAGTGGGAAAGCCTATTTATACAGTAAATGGCAGAATCCTTTAGAGTATTGATAGGCAAAGAATCTGGGTGTACAGGTACACAGGTCACTGAAAGTGACAATGGAAATGGAAAAGGTAGTCATGCTTACCTTCATCGGCCGGGGCACTGAGTTTAAAAATTAGCTAGTCATGTTGCTGTTTTACAGAACCTTAGTTAGGCTGCACTTGGAATATAGTATTCAATTCTGGTTGCTACACTATCAGAAAGATGTGGAAGCTTTGGAGAGAATACAGAAAAGATTTACCAGAATGTTGCCTGGTATGGTGGGCATTAGAAATGAGGAGAGATTGGAGAAACTTGGCTTGTTCTCACTGGAATGATGGTTGAGGGGTGACCTGATAGAAATCTACAAGATTGCGAGGGGCATGGACAGAAGCTTTTTCCCAGGATGGAAGAGTCAATTACTAGGGGGCACAGGTGTGAGGGGCAAGGTTCAAAGGAGACACGTGAAGCAGATTTTTTACACAGAGGGTTATCGGTGCCTAGAACACATTGCTGGGGGAAGTAGTGGAAGTGGATATGCAGTGGCCTTTAAGGGGCAACTTGACGAATTCATGAATAGGATGGGATTGGAGGGATATGGTCCCTGGAAGACTAGGGGGTTTTAGTTAAGTTGGGCAGCATGATCGATGCAGGCTGGAGGGTCGAAGAGCCTGTTCCTGTAGATTTCTTTGTTCCTATTTTTTAAGGGCATTTTTTCTACTACCCTTCCCAACGAGGGCGAGCAGTAGGTGTCCTGAATAGGACTTCTCAGTCTCAAATGCTGCTGCCCCACACGGCTCATAATATGGGTGTCCAAAAACCTTCATGCATCTGTTGTATCTAGTGTAGGTTATTGATTAGGGACCCTCAGGTTCATAGACCCATCCCCTGTCTCCAGTTCTCCACACCACAGGAGTGGCAAATGGACCCTGATAGTAGCCTGCATGTGACTTTGTCCAACATGGGAACCTCGGGGTGCTGTCCTTGTCCAATGCATTGGTAATCAAATTTTAGTGACATGTCAAAGCACAATGAGAGGAATCCCCTCAGTACCGCAGCCTTCCTTCTATCCACCAGAGAGCACGTTCCTCCCTTACCTGTATTACCAATGAACAGTTTGTGGTCTGCATTCTGTCTGGGACTTCCCCACTGCCTTCCTGCCAGGAACAAGGAACTTCCTGTGGCGTCGCTCAAGGAATTGTTGGTGCAGACAAGTCTCTCCACCATGTTATAGTGAGGATCTACAAAGAAAACATAGAAGAGTACAGCAGGAATAATAAGAAACTTACAGGAACAGTGACAGAGAAAGATATTAGAACACAAACTGAAGTGGCAGGAAGAAAACAACTCGATGCAAATACACAGAGAAAGAGAAAAACCTGACACTCATGGGAAAATGAGAACTGGAGGAAGTTTGAAAGCAGAAGTTTTATAGCAGGAGTTCACCTTGGACAAGAAGTTGAGGAAAAAGAAGACAGGAAAAGGGAACCATCGTAGAATCTCTACAGTACAGAAGGAGGCCTGTGATTCTGTACCGACCACAATCCTACCCAAGTTCTATTCTCGTAACCGCACGCATTTATCCTGCTAGTTCCCCGACACTTGGGTCAATTGATCATGGCCAATCCACCTAATCTGCACATCTTTGGAGCATGGGAGGAAACCTACATGGACATGGGGAAAAAATACAAACTCAACACAGTGACCCAAGGCCGGAATTGAACCTGGGTCCCTAGTGCTGTGAGGCAGCAGTGTTAACCACTGTTCCACTGTGCTGGCCTCACTGTGCCACTGTGCCATGTTTGTAGTTAGCAAAAAGCTGGGCATTTTAACTACTTCAGAAGTTAAAATTACAAAATAGTGAAGCTTAATGGTTATAATCCTAAATTTCCACCTCCCACTGAAATACAAATCTGAGACCAGATTAAATAACTCCAGAAAGGAATTGCAAAACTACTGATGGACCAAATTGATGCAAATGTGGTTCAGGGGATTCCTACCACCACTTTCTACAAGTGACTCCCAATTCCGCACTACTCGGAAGTCCATAAAGACTTATCGATGTTACCCATGACTCAAAGAAGGAATAAAAATACCTCTTCACAGAATTGGAAGTAGTCTCTAGATGTTCCAAGAAAATTGGTCAGATTGAATGTGGATCAAAGCCCCATGGAACATAACTCAACGCTGGGAATCACTAGATGCAACTGATGTGGACGTAAGTCAGAGTTCAGAATAGTGGGTGGGCTACATGTTGCTATAGTTACATATCCTTTGAAGGATGTGAAGATAATTTTTTGCATGGTTTGAATAAGGAGCAATTAGTTCTTGTTATTGCAACTGGTAGTGTTGGAAAGGACTGATGAAGGAGTTGAAGGTCAGGATTTTATGCAGGCAATGTGTCGAGTTAAGGAGAAAACCATATGTCAAGATCTCAGTTCCATTTAGTGAGTCAGACAAGCAGTGGAATATTCTGCATCAGAACACATGGCTGAAAGAATGGTGAAAGGGGGAAGTTGTCAGGTTTGTGAGGCACTGCAGGTGGTATTGGAACAGTAGCAATGCTATTTTATTTAGTCAATGCAAAGTCCCTAAACCAAGCAGTTTTTCCAGTCCTGCTGTGTTGAGGGCAGTCAGGCCTCTGCTGAGTCTACGCATTGGACACTCTTCTCTCATGTGGTGCATAGTTTGCTCTCTCCCGCAGGTACATAGGGTGCTGGAACTAATTCCCCGTTTATGGAGGTTGGCCAAGCGGGACCCTGTTTGGTTCTGAATCTGCTGAAGATGGATCAGTCTTTCCTCAGAAGGTTGAAACCAGTCAGTTGTTGGGTTGGGCTTGAGATCAGGTATATGTTTGTTGTGTCCAGTGATTCCCATTCATTTGTCCAGGTGAAATTTGCACTGAATTCCTGTGTGGGAGGGTTTGTCCAGATCGACATTCTTGATGGGAGTTGTGCCTTTGGTGGACTGAATAGATCAGCATGAAGTGGCAGGTGGAGGGGGGCATTGCAAACTTCCTCTCTCATTTTGTGTGTTGTTGCATATGTGGGCATGCACATGTGTATGCATGGCGAGGTACCGTGCTATGGTGTATAAAATCATGTGTGCTGAGGTCTGAAAGTTGGTGGTAGCAGCATCCTACGTTGAGCTAAATAGTTTTGCAATCACGTTGTTGACCTTGACCTTGGCTGCAGTTGTTTTTAGGTGTTTCTGGAAGGCCAGTGTCCTGTCCAGGGTCACTCCAAGGTATGTGCTTCAACTTGTAGCCATTCGTTTGGGCAGCATGGTATCTCAGTGGTTAGCACTGCTGTTTCACAGCTCCAGGGACCTGGGTTCAGTTCCCGTCTTGGGTCTCTGTCTGTGTGGAGTTTGCACATTCTCCCCATGTCTGCGTGGATTTCTTCCGGATGTTCTGGTTTCCTCCCGCGGGTTAGGTTGATTAGTCGTGCTAAATTAACTCTTAGTGCCCTGAGATGCATAGATTAGAGGGATTAGTGGGTGAATATGTTGGGATATGGGGGGTAGGGCCTGGGTGGGATTGTGGTCGGTGCAGACTCGATGGGCCAAATGGCCTCTTTCTGTACAGTAGGGATTCTGAGATTCTTGATTGCTTTTTACATCGTAAAGGTGGAATAAGCTAGATATTGTTTTGTAGGGCTTGGCTTGAGGCCACATTTGTTGCAGTATTGACAAGTCCTTATTTAGAGTCTGGGGGCTTGAGTTGCAAGACAGATGTCATCAGCATATATGAATTTTTGAGAGGTAGTTTTTGGAAATGATTTGTGTACGAGTTGAACCAGTATTGACCCTTAGGGGAATCCATTAGTTTGTTTCCTTCATGTACTTATTTCCTGTCCAACACTGATCCTTCAATTGTTCAACAGTGTTCCGGGTTTGTGAGGAATGGCTTCAAGAAGAGGTCAGTGTTCCAAACAGTGTCACAGTTGGCTGTGACATCAAGGAACACAGCGCAACCTTTCTGAAAGCTGGTTTCACTATAAGTGGTGAGGTCCAGTGCTTGTTCCTGTGTGCTGCATTCTTTGCGGAAACCAGCTTGGTAACACAAAGGATTCTTCTACAATTGGGTATATGCGCTGAAGGATGACATCTTCAAGGATCTTGTATGGACTGACAGGAGAGACATTGGATAGCTCGCTGTAATATGAGGTCTTTTCCTGGTTTTGGGATAACGATGACTTTTGCAGTAAGGCATTTCTTTGCAATATTGTTGGAATTTATGACCATTGTGTAAAACTGCGTCAATCAGGCAAGAGCTCAGAGTCCCAGATATTTCATAAATACTGATGCATTTAGATGGCATGAGAATGGTAGTGCGATGGGTCATAGCTTTTGATGGAATAATGGCCTGCTTCTTCTGTTCTGATGTGAGATTCTTGCAGGAAAATGACATCAGTGGAGTGTTGAGCAAGGACTTCAATGAGGCTTCGCTTGGTTACCGATAGGTCTTCAATGTTGAATTGGAATATTCGGAGAGTGGTCTCTGTTGCAATGTAATTTTGGGATGATTTTCCATTGTTCCTTTTGGCTTTGGAACTTTGACTAGGATCCCTTACACAGCTTCTTCTCATGAAGTTTCCTTTTGGATTTAATTTGCTAGTAGAATCATTAGCCTAAGTCCTGGCAGGAGCACAGCATGATCACTGATCTATTGAAAGGAACCACTCTCTTCAAATTGAATCACTGCCAAGAAAACTAGGGATAGGCAGTCAATGTTATAGTGACATCTACGTTCCAAGTAAGAACTTAAAGAGTAAACAAGGAAAATTGTATTTGTACTTGAATAGAATCTGTTATCATAGTAGGGCATTCCCAGAGCACTCATGGCCAATTAATGACTTTTGATGTGTAGTCTCTGTTGTAAAGTGGAGACAGTAAGAAGTCTCACAACACCAAGTTAAAGTCCAACAGCTTTATTTGGTAGAAAAAGCCACTAGTTTTCGGAGCGCTGCTCCTTTGTCAGATAAATGGGGGTTCTGTCCACAAACAGGGCATATAAAGACGCAAACTTAATTTACAAAATAATGATTGGAATGCCAGTCTTTACAGGCAGTCAAGTCTTAAAGGTACAGACAATGTGAGTGGAGAGAGGATTAAGCACAGGTTAAAGAGATGTGTATTGCCTCCAGCCTTCATTATTTTGTAAATTGAGTTTGTGTCTTTATATGCCCTGTGTGTAACAAAACTCCTGCTTGCCTGACGAAGGAGCAGCGCTCTGAAAGCTAGTGGCCTTTGCTACCAAATAAACTTGTCAACTTCAACCTGGTGTTGTGAGACTTCTTACTGTGTTTACCCCAGTCCAACACTGACATCTCCACATCGTAAAATGGAGAAACTTGGTCAGTATTCAAACAGTCAGTTTGCAAAGAGCAGATGATAAGATCCCACAAATTAGAAATGAAAGAAACGACCAGAAAGGGCTGAAGGGCAATGTGAGCTGCTCTTCTTCATGTCTCCAGGGGTGATTTACTCTGACTTGAGATGGAAAATGTATGTCCATATCATCTGGTCCTGCCCAATGTGGGCGTAGTAAGAGGTCTGACAACATCAGTTTTAAATCCAACCGATTTATTTGATAGTAAACTCGGAAGCTTTCGGCTTCATGGCCTTGTCTTTCTAGCTGGTAGATGTGGCAGTTTGGAAGATGCTATCAAAGGAGCCTTGGCAAGTTGCTGGAGTGCATCCTGTATGTAGTACACACTGCTGCCACTGTGGCAAAGAGAGTGAATGTTTAAAGTACTGGATAGATTGAAAATCCAATGGATTGCTTTGTCTTGGATAGTGTTGAACTTCTTGTGTGTTATTGGATCTGAACTGATCCAGGCGAGTGGATCACACGCCTGACACATTCAAACCTTGTGAATGATAGGCTTGGGGGAGTCGAGGTGAATTACTCAACGTAGCTGAACTCTGAGCCTCGACCTGCTCTTATGGCCAGAGTAGTTATATGGATGACTTAGTTAATTTTCTGGTTCATAATAAGCCCCTGAATATTAGTGGGGGATTCAGTGATAGTAATGTCACTAAATGTCAAGGGAGGAATGTTACCACTTCCGATTTTATTATTAATGAAACAGTTGAAAATACCACCCCGAACTCTTGCTGTAGTGTGTGGGTCAGAAATGATTGATTTCCAACCAACACAGCCATCTTCATTGTTCTATGTGTTAAAGGCAGCACGGTGGCACAGTAGTTATCACTACTACCTTAAAGAGCTAGGGGCCCAAGTTTAATTCCGGGCTTGGATGTCTATCTACGTGGAGCTTGTACGTTCTCCCCATGACTGTGTGGGCTTCCTCCAGGTGCTCCAGTTTCCTCCCACAGTCCAAAACCCTGCAAGTTAGATGAATTGACTGTGCTAAATTGCCCCTTTGGGGCTAAAGATGTGTACGTTAGGGTAGGTATCCACTATTCTTGTCCATATGAAATGGTAGTAGTTGTGGGTTTGGACGATGCTGCCTAAGGAACCTTGGTGAGTTCTCCAGTGACACTTATAGGAGATGCACACTTTGGTTTGTCCTGCTTTTCCTGAACAGGGCATACCTGAGCAATTTTCCATGTTGCCAAATAAATGCCAGTGTTATAGCTGTACTGGAATAGCTTGGTTCATGGAGCACAGATTTATTTGAGTGTCATCGGTGAATCAAATTGATTTGTGAAGTTGAGACCTGTGGAAGAGGCTGAGGTGGATTGTCCACCCGATATTGCTGGTTGAACGTTGTTACAAATGCTTCAGTCTTGTCTTTTGCACTGATGTGCTGGACAACTCCATCATTGAGAACTTTGTAGCACCATCTCATCTAGTTAGTTTTTTAACTGTCTATCCCCATTCATGACTGGATATGGATATGGACTGTAAAGCTTAGATCTAATCCACTGCTTGTGAGATTACTTAGCGTACTGCTATTATATGCTGCTTTTGCTGTTTGGCATGTAAGTAGTCCTGTGCTGTATCTTCAACATTGACACCTTATTGTTTGGTATGCCCGGTGCTACACCTGGCATGCTGCCCTGCAGTGTTCATTGAAGCAGGGTTGATCCCCTGGTTTAACCTACCTCTTCCAGTCTAATATAAATATTATGGATGCTGGAAAAACGAAATAAAAAATGCTGGAAAAACTCAGCAAGCCTGGAGAGAGAAACAGTTAACATTACCAGTCTAATATGACTTCCCTTCAGAACTGAAGAAATCGTGAGTTATGCTGTTTAAAAAGAGGTGAGGGGTCGGAATAAAATAGCAGATCAAACATAAGTTGCAAGTCACGAAAAGTTAAATGACAAAGGAACACAAAGCTAAGAGAGTGGTAATGATAATATCAAGGATTAAAGCAATTGTTAACAGTGGAATTACTTCCAATCTAACCTGTTCTTTTAAGCAAGTGAGAGAGACAATGCCAAAAGGCTGCTGCTTCCTTTCTTAAATGTGGGATGTTTTTCTGAGGCCCAAATGCAATTTTAAGGGAATCTGATATAATTCAATTACCTAACCAACCTGACAGCAAAACAATCCAGTTGCAGATATGGTTCAGAAAGTAATCATTTTCAATTATTATTATTTTGGCCAGGATGAGCAGAAGTCTCGTGCCAGGATCTACAATGAATCAAAGGCATTCCCTGCCCTAGACTTCCTGCCATCTTTCCCAAATACAAAACTCTTCCAATTCATGTCCTAAGCACTACCTGACTGCAATGCTCCAGTGGCATCCTGAGCCAAGCTATTCCAGTACAGCTACAATACTGACATCTATCTGGCATTGTGGAAAATTGCTCAGGTGTGCCATGTTCAGAAAAAGTAGGACAAACCAAGTGTGTACCTTCTAAATTGCTCCTTGGTGTCCGTTAGGTGTTTAGGTTAGGAGAGGTATCTGCTGTTCTTGTCCTTCTAGATCAAGAGTCTCTAAACTGTAGACTGCATCCGGATTGGAGTTTGGAGAAGGCTGTTTTAGATGGTAGGAGATGTGTGTTTGGAAGGTGCTGCCTAAGGATTCTTGATGAGTCCCTGTATTTCCCCATTGTGCATCCACCTTTGTATAATTGTACTTCTTTAAAATTCATTCATGGGACATGGGCATCACTGGCTGGTCAGCATTTATGGAGAGATGTTTTTTGCCCAAGATTTTTTATATAGAAATAAAACGAAGTGGCAGATTCCTGAGGCAGGCTTCCCACTTGAATCTGGTCAAATTCAAATTGGTTATTCCAGACTTGAGCTCCCAATTTCTGTTAAGGACAGGAGAAGGTTAATTTACACAGCAGTAATTTCTCCTCTCACTACCCATCCACAAACAGGAATGCTTTCTGATTTATTTCCCTGTTTTAAGCAGTGTCATATTTTGCAACACCTTGGTTCTGGTGTGATTATGAGGCTTCCAGAAACCCCAGCCACCCAGAACAAAAATCCAAAATTCCAGGACACTTTGTCCCAACTCCAGCAGGAGTGAAAAATTCAGGCCACAGGTAATGCCAGCTTCTGTTTCCAAATACTGCAGCTTTCAATTTGCCTCTTCATCTGTATGTTCAATTTTGGCTTTGGGTCACTGTCTGTGTGGAGTTCGCACATTCTCCCTGTCTCTGTGTGGGTTTCTCCGGGTGCTCCGGTTTCCTCCCGTAGTCCAGAGATGTGCCAGTTCAGTTGATTGGCCATACTAAATTGATGCTAGTGTCAGAAAAGTAGCAGGGTAAATGTATGGAGTTACGGGAATAGGGCCTGGGTGAGATTGTGGTCAGTAGAGTCTCAAAGGGCTGAATGGCCTCCTTCTGCATTATAAGGATTCTCTGATTCAACTCTATGATTCTACGAAGTCAGATTCCAGTGCGAAATCCAGCATGATGGATCCTAACTTTTTTTAAAGGAACCATGAGGTAAATTACTAAACAAATTTATTGGAGTCTACTAATGAACTTCCAGCAATTCCTTAACCTTTGTCTTTCAAGGCCGAGGTGCTTGTTTTTTTTTTTGGCTTCCAGTCAAATCAGTTTGGGCTCATGCATTACTTGAACTCTGGTCAAATTCAAATGTGTTATCCCAGATTTGAGCTCCAAATTTCTGTTATGAACAGGAGGAGGTTAAGTTATACAGCACTAATTTCTCCTCTCACCATCTATCCATAAGCAGGAAGGTTTTATCAATTATTTCCTGTTTGTAGGTGGTGGCATATTTCTCAAAACTTTGGTTTTAGTGCGATCTAGTTTTCTATTAATAACTCCACAGCAAACTCAGTGGGATGAACTCACAGGGTTAGTTCATTTGCACACATTCAAAACGTGGAGGAGGGTTAGACGTTGCCAAGAGAGGAATAGACAAAAGAGAAAATAAATATTGTTTCATGTGAGTTCCAAAAGCAGAAGCAAGATCCACTGAGCCCCTCGTGAGATCGGTGAACTGAAAACCTATGCTGGATAATTCACTTTTCTGGTGGAGTTGATTTCATATGAGGCAGGCATACATGGATGAATCATTTTGTCAGCGATGGTACAGAATTTTTAGTAGAAGCAGTGTGGATGAGGGTAGGTGTCCAACTTGGGTGAAAGCTGTGAGGCTGCAAGTCAGATGGTTAAAAACAGCAGACTGAAACTTTGCAGTTTAGCAAGGCAATATTACTGACTCCACAAGCCTGAGGCCTGTGTCATATGACTCCATCCTCTCCACACTGTGTTCGATAAAATAAAGCTGCCATTACCTGTGGCCTTTGCCTGAGCCCCCAGAATTGTTAAATGTCTCAGCCATTAAGTATTGAAAGGAAGTTTGTGGGGCTCTTTGTCTTAGTAGATGAGCAGATTTTTGGGGGTAGTCTGGGTGTGAAATGCAGACGGCCTTTATGTAGCTCTCTTTGAATTTGGTCATGCAACCCACAGGGTTGTGTGAGTTTCCCTGATACTGCCAGCTGCCCTCATTTGTTTGGGATCACAGATAGACATTAGTTTAGCCGTTTTAGGTCTTTGTCCAGTTTGGAATGAGCATATCTCTAAATATGTTATTAAAAAAATACAAGGTGAGATCTGAGTCCCTCACACTCCTCATTTAATATGGTTATTGCTAACATCTTAAGTGTAGCCACCTTGGATGTGAACATTCTTGGTTCTAATATCCTATAACCCTGTTTTGCATGTAAAACTTTCTCTTCCTCCCCCCTCTTCTCAGCTTGGCTATCTCTGGAAGTACAACTCGTTGAATGGATCCTCAATGAACAAGAAGTTAAATTAAAAACCCTACATGCATGCACACAATTTCAAGTGCATTCTAGTTGAAAGAGAATTAATTCTAGCCAGCTTTGCTAAACTTAGAAAAAAATTTTGAGACCATGTTTGAGGTCAGAGCCATGCCCACAATCTACCTATCCCTATAATTAACTTCTCTTTTATCCTTTGTTTACCTCCCTGATAGCTTGTTCACATGTTCATTTACTGGAAGCAGATTGCTTTTTAGCTCATAAGAGGATCCCAACATAAAAGTGAGGGGGTTTTCCCCTCAAAAACACATGGGCCATCACACTAAGGACACATGAAGGATAAATGCTTATTCCAACACTTGTCTCTAGAATGCTTGTTCCAATTTGGAATTTTTCTTAGGATATAATTGTACTGATTCTGCCAAGCAATAAACTGATATAAATGTGGAAGGTATTTCCATCAACTGCGAGATGGCAATCAAATAAATAATACCACAGTATTTTGTTTCTTACAACTGAGAGGCGTAGAGGATAAAAATACTGTGCTTCCTCCTGCGGACCAGGACTTTTTATCAGATGTGAGTCTTTGAAAAATAGGTCAATATAACAAAAAAAGGTGCAAATTAGAGGATGTTAATCATTAGCTATCTGGGATACAGGGTCTGATTTTCTTTAGACACTTGAATTTTGGAATTACAGCATATTCTAACTGTACTAAGTTATAATCTTACAAGCTCTGTAATACACAAGCACTGAATGTGAATAATGAAAGTTTTCCCTGGTGTGGAATTTGCCATCAATTGTCGGTGTTAGAGAATAACTGGCATGGTTTGGAATGTATTTGGCCAAAAATGCAACATTAATTATGCATTTGTGGTCTATCATCTGTTTGAGAAAAAGGTGTCATCTTTCCAGCTATTTAACCTGTCTCCCTTACTTACTTTGCTCTTGTATGGAGCTGATGAATAAACAATACATCCGATGTATATCAGCTAATACTAAGCTGCTTGTTTTGCATTACCTAGTCCAAATGCATTGTTCCTTTTATCCAGTAAACAATGTCTCAAATTTGGTTTTTAATCCATAGATCTATAAACATAGACAGAGATCGCGGGTAGAGATGGAATCATCGGGGTGGCGGTGCAGGCTCGTTGGGCCGTGCTGTTTTGTTCTTTGTTCTTTAGAACCATTGAGCCATAGAATTTTTGGACTACAGAATGAGGCCATCTGGCCCATTGAATCTGCTCCTAATCCCCAAAAGAGCATCTTGCCAAGACCCACTTTTCTACCCTATCCCTGTAACCCCACACTTTTACCAGGGCTGATCCACCTGATCTTCACATCTTTGGACATTAAGAGACAATTTGCATGGCCAATCCACCTAACCTGCACTTCGTTGTGTCAATTCTGAAGCACAATAAGCTCCATCTTGCTTGAGAACAATGAACAAGGTCACAATCAACAGCTGGAGGGAGAGTGAAAGACCATTCAGTTCTTTCAAACTCATCAGTCAATAAGAGACCTAAAAGTCCCATTCATCTCATCACAAATTAGTTAGAGCTTGTTTCATGGGTCACTTGCCCAAATGTCCCAAATGTGCTGAATTGGAATGATGTTGGCAACGGACCTATGTTGATGGCAGTACAGCGGTTAATACTGCTGCCTCACAATGCCAGGGACCCATGTTCAATTCCAGCCTCAGTCACTGTCTGTGTAGAGTTTGCGCATTCTCCCATGTCTGTGTGGGTTTCCTCCGGATGCTCCGGTTTCCTTCCACAGTCCAAAGATGTATGGATTAGGTTGATGGGCCATGCTAAATTGACTGTTATGTCAAGGGGATTAGCAGGGTAAATCTGCGGGCTTACAGGATTAAAAAATGTAGTAGATGCAAACCTGATAGGCCAAATGGCCTCCTTCTATATGTAAAGACTCTATGTTGCCATTTTGAAAATATGGTAAATTTGCCAAGCATTAATGATTAAAATTATCAAAATTAATGATTACTTCCACAGACTCAGCAACAGCAACAAAAGTATGAAATAGCCAAGCATTTAATTTTTTAAATTCATTGTATGGGATGAGGACCTCTTAAGGCTCAACAAGGTAATCTATGCGTAGATCCACAAGAGATGGATGAGATCTTAAATGAATATTTCTCATCAGTATTACTGGTGAGAAAAGCATGGATGTTAGGGAACTTGAGGAATTAAATAGCGATGTCTTGAGGAGTGTACGTATTACAGAGAAGGAAGTGCTGGAAGTCTTAAAGCGCATCAAGGTAGATAAATTCCCGAGACCTGATGAGGTATATCCCAGGATGTTATGAGAGGCGAGAGAAGAAATTGCGGGTCCCCTAGCCCAAATAGTTGGATCATCGATAGTCCCAGGTGAGGTGCCAAAGATTGAAGAGGGCAAATGTGCCTTTGCTTGGAAAGGGCTGCAGGGAAAAGCTTGGGAACTACAGGCCAGTGAGCCTTACATCTGTGATGGGTAAATTGTTGGAAGGTATTTTGAGAGTCAGGATCTACAGGCATTTAGAGATGCAAGTACTGATTAGGGACAGTCAACATGGCTTTGTGAGTGGAAAATCATGTCTCACAAATTCGATTGAGTTTTTAAAGGGGTAACCAAGAAAATAGATGAGGCAGTGCAATTGACGTTGTCTACATGGACATTAGCAAGGCCTTTGACAAGGTACCGCATGGTAGGTTGTTGCATAAGGTTAAGTCTCATGGGATCCAGGGTGAGGTATCTAAATGGATACAAAATTGGGTTCTTGACAGAAGCCAGAGGATGGGTGTAGAGAGTTGTTTTTCAAACTGGAGGCCTGTGACCAGCAGTGTGCCTCAGGGATCAGTACTGGGCCCATTATTATTTGTCCTCTATATTAGTGATTTGGATGAGATTATAGGAGATATGGTTAGTAAGTTTGCAGATGACAACAAGATTGGTGGCATGGTGGACAGTGAGGAAGGTTATCTCCAATTGCAGAAGGACCTTGATCAATTGAGCCAGTGAACTGGCGAATGGCAGATGGAGTTTAATTTAGACAAAGGCGAGGTAATGCATTTTGATAGATTGAACCAGGGCAGGATTTACTCAGTTAATGGTGGGACGTTGGGGAGAGGTACAGAGCAAAGAGATCTAGGGGTATGTTTTCATAGCTCCTTAAAAATAGAGTCACAGGTGGATAGAGTGATGAAGAAGGCATTCAGCATACTTGGTTTCATCGTTCAGAATATTAAATACGGGAGTTGGGACGTCTCATTGAAGTTGTACAAGACATTGGTAAGGCCATACTTGGAATACTATGTGCAATTCTGGTCACTCTGTTATAGAAAGGATATTATTAAACTAGAAAGAATGCAGAAAATATTTACTAGGATGCTATCAGGACATGATGGATTGAGTTATAAGGAGAGCTGAATAAAGTGGGACTTTTTCCTCTGGAGCATAGGAGGCTGAGGGGTGACCTTGTAGAGGTCTATAAAATAATGACAGACATAGACAAGGTAGGTAGCCAATATCTTTTCCCAAAGGTAGGGAGTCTAAAACTAGAGGGCATAGGTTTAAGGTGAGAAAGGAGATATCCAAAAATGTCCAGAGGGGCAATTTTTTCACACAGAGGATAGTGAATGTCTGGAACAAGCTGCCAGAGATAGTAGTAGAGGCGGGTACAATTTTATCTTTTAAAAAGCATTTAGATAGTTACATGGGTACAATAGGTATAGAGGGATATGGGCCAAATGCGAGCAATTGGGATTAGCTTAGGGGTTTTAAAAAAAAAGGGCAGCATTGACAATTTGGGCCGATGGGCCTGTTTCCATGCTGTAAACCTCTATGACTCTTATGACTCTGAGCATTGTGGGTTAGGTCAGTATTTATTGCCCATCCTGTCATTTTAGAGTTGACCACATTGCTTTGGGCCTGGAGTCACAGGTAGGCCAGACCAGGTAAGGTTGGCAGATTTCCTTCTCCAAGATGGGTTTTTAGGACAATGGTTATCATTAGACTTTTAATTCAAATTTCACCATCTGCCATGGTGGGATTTGTACCTGAGTCTCTAAGTCTTGCTGTCCGGAATATCACTTTGATGACAATACCTGATGGCATTGCCTTCTTAAAGAAAAGTTATTCACTTTGGATTAAAATACTTATTTGCCAGAATTATGGGAAACCACAGCAAACATTAGTATTTGAGGGTGTGCATAAAATTTTGAATTATGTTTTTGTGACTTTTATGGTGTACAACGGGCCTGGATTTGGTTTTGCAATTATCGGAATTGTGATCATTCTCGAATCAAAAGCTAATGTTTCACCCCAGACTCAAATGACAAGAAACAAAGAATCTAATTGAGGCTTTGACCAGGATTTGAGGAAGTTTATGTTTTTATCACAAGTTGCCATGGGACACACAATGGTTCAATTGTGTCAGAATGCAGACGCGGTTTCACAGGGTTACTTGCAAAAAATATGGGTTTATTCTATTGGTTGAACACATTCACAGACCATTGATTTGTAAACCCTTGAACTTTTATGATATGATGGCCTCTATATTCAACTGACCTCAAAAGTATTTGAAATTCACCCATTATGAATTCTGCAATCCTGACTAGAGCTTGTGAATAGCCTATTAGATTCTCACATGTTTTACAGAACTCCAAGAATGTTCTATTGCTTTTCGAATCAAAGCATCGGTGTTTACAGTATAGTCATTGTTAACATTCCCTTCCCTTTCGTCTCTACCTTTCTTTCAAATTTAACTATTTCACTATTTATTCAATTCTCTTTAATAGCCACTATGGATTCTATTTTCACCATTATTGCTGATAGGTCCTAATAATACTCTAAATTAAAATTTCTCCCCTCTTTCTTTGTTTAACAAGTACTATCTTGAGCCTTAGGGATGCTCTGAAAACAGCAAATTTGTGTATGAGTTAAATAATCACTTCCGTGTGAGTTATTTAGCCATCTCCCAGTCCAATGACAATTATCTTAAATATCTGTCCTCCTGCATTGCCAAGAATGTCTTATTTTATATCTTGGACTAACTATTTTATGCGTGACTTGGGAGGCAGTAGCATAGTGGTATAGTCAGTGAACAACTAATCCACAAGTCCAAAGAATAATGCTCTGGGGACCCGGGATCAAATCCCACATGACAGATGGTGAAATCTGAATTCATTCGCAAAAAAACTGGAATTTAAAGTTTAGCAGTGACCATAAAACAATTGATGATTGTCGTAAAAACCCATCTGGTTCACTCTTTAAGGAAAGGAATCTGCCGTCCATACCCAGTCTGGCCTACATCTAATTCCAAAGCCATAGCCTTGAGGTTGACTTTTAACTGTCAGTGATGCCCACATCCCATGAATGAATAAAAAATACGTGATAACATACGTAGCATACAGCAATCCACGGAAATGTACTTACTAATATGTACCTTATGCATAGCTGAGCATAAATGCCCTACTTTAACCTGAGTAAAATGACAATGAAACATGGAGATTCCTTAGATAAAATCTTTGGATGCCCGTAGGAATATTCTACCAGATATTCTTAAAGTCTAGAAATGGTTGTTAAATATACACTCCACCTTGTCAACTAACATGACTATCATAAAGGGTTCGATTGGTTTCATTGGTATCTGTCGATACAGATGTAGAATTCTTTTTCTCTACTTAGTTTCTACTGAATATCTGGTTAACAGCCCAATTTAAGATTGACTGAGCAGTTGTTAGCGTCATTAAGAGTGATGCGCTCCTATACATGTGCAGGATGTTGGTTTTACCTTCTATTTTCAGCACCCTTATTTTAACATTTTTTCTCTACACAAACCAAACCAGTACTTTTACTTGATGTAAGAATATATAGGTGAGAGTAAGGCTGACCCATGCAAATGTGACGAAGACTGTCTCTGCTTTCCAACATTGTGTGACAAGATTACTATATTTTTGTGCTTTTTTGTGTAAGTTTTTAAAACTTCAGAAATGATGCCATTGCTGTCAAGGCAGCTTTGCCTAGGCATGTTACATGTCCACTGTAAAGATTTGAGCACGTAGGTCTGGATTCGCTGGTCAAGCACCCTGTCACCGCTGCCAGCAAGAATGGAAAACTTGGTGTGCAGCCAAATCTCCATTCTTAGCAGCAGGACCAGAGAATTCCAGCCACGGGTGAGGTCAGAGAATTCTGGCTGTAATCTAACCTTCAGAGTAGTACAGTTGCTTTGGCAGGAGTGCTCCTTTCAGGTGAGATGTTAAAGGCTCCTCATGCGAATGTGAAAGGTCCAATAGCATCATTTGAAACTCACACCAATACTTATCCCTCAACCAATGCCATCAGAAAACAAATTAACTGGCCATTCTGATTGCTGCTTCTAAAACCTTGCTCTTTGCAAATGGCATGTGTGGTTACATAACATTGATTTAGTTCATTTCGAATTAATTGACAGTAAAGCATGTTGAGTTGTCCTAAAGATTCGAAAGCTGTGATATGAAGGCAAGTTCATTCTTCATTGTGTGTTAACGAATGGGAATTTTAGTAGACAGATATAAGAACTGAAACTCACACCAGTACTTGGAATTTAGAGCTTATTCCCTGACCAGTGTTTCGTAACCTTTCTTAATGCTTCACAATTTTTGTGTTAAAACTGACCCTAAGATGAGCTTCCACATATATTCACGCCATCCTTAGGACTGCATCTCCAGCAACATCACCTGAATGCACCCCTGCCTCAGCTTGTCTGCCGAATCCAACTCGTGGTACAATGGCACAGTGATTAGCACTGCTGTCTCACAGCACAAGGGACCTGAGTTTGATTCCAGTCTTAGGTGAATGTCTGCATGGATTTCCTCCAAGTGCTGCGGTTTCCTCCCACTCTCCAAAGATGGGTAGGTTAGATCAATTGGCAATGGTAAATGCATAATGGTCCAAACTTTTTTGATATTCAGTAGAAGAAATGTTTGGTCCTGATATTGATAGGGGCAGGCTTGGTGACCAGACCTTTGATTTCCAAATTGTGTGAAAATCAGTCTTGGTGAGGAATATTCCAGAACAGACCATAGCCCCAGGCATTGAGCCAGCAACTACTAGTGAACCCTTGACCCTGAGGGAAGAGGATGTAGAAGGCTCCAATCCTGGGTTTGTCTTTCCATTGGAGGAGATGATTGTGTCCAATTCTAGGGAAGGAGGTAATCTGGCAGTGGGACAGTCAAGGTGAAGATCCTCTGCTCCTTCTGGTCCACATGCAGTGCTATAGGGCACTTATTCTTTTCTGTGAATAAATCCTGGCTTCCCTTGAGCTGCTGGATTTCTCCAGGGCTGACATTTCCCCCCACAGTCTCTTCACCAAACACCTCCCCCTCTCCCTATTTAAGCATATACCAGATCCCCCAACTCTGAAACCATGGGATTCTCTGCTGGGAAAGTGAGACAATCTCCTGTTCCTTCAGCTACAGTTGTAATGTGAGCCATCCAGGATCACATACTGAGTAGAATGATCTACTTCCTCTTGGCTTGAAGTATCTGAGCTGGTGCATGAGAATGAGTAAGCAAAATGATGCAAGAACAGAGACTGAAGAGGTTATGGCTGAGGAACATGGAACAGGATATTGGTCAAGGGACTTTATTAGTGGTATAAGTGTGACTTCCTCTCCCTTTTTATCATTATCATCTTCCTCATTCTTTGCATCCTCACAGTTGATAGAAATATAGAAACCCACAGCATAAAATGAGACCATTCAGCCTACTTGCTTATGCTGGCTGTTTGGATGAGAGATGAGACAGCACACCAAAGAACAACAGCTCAGTCAGGAATTTGGTACAGGTGGAAACTTTTTGCAGTGTGGAATAGAGTTCCGCTTTTTTCCGAAATCCAGTAGCTGGTGAGTGTTTTTCTATTGCTTTCAAGCTAGGGAGCTTGCTGTTCGCTTTAGTTGTATAAATCAGTCGTGAATTGACTAATTTAATAAATAAGATGAGACAGACAGAAAAGTGATGTTGGTGTGCCATAACTGTAGAAATCTGTGGATCACAATCCTGGGAGCTAAATTCACTGTAAGAGTCTACAACTTGAGCAACTTCGGCTCAGAGTTGATGAGCTGGAGTCTAAGGTACATCACAATGGAGCATAGGAAGGGGAGATTTACCCGGATACAGGAAGCAGTCAGATCTCTTTTGTTAGTTAGAACTTCCGAGTTGGTCAGGGCTAGGAGAGTGTGTCTGTGGAAATCCAGAAGGTAGTGCTTAGGGCCTCAACTATTTACCACTTACATAGATGATCTGGAGGAAGGGACTGAGTGCAGGGTGACGAAATTTGCTGATGACACAAAGATGAGTAGAAAAGCAAATTGCGTGGAAGGTGTGGAAAGCCTGCAGAGGGATCTGAATAGGTTGAGTGAGTGGGCAAGGACTTGGCAGATGGAGTGTAATGTTAGCAAGTGTGAGGTTATCCACTTTGGTAGGAAGGATTACTATTTAAATGGCGAAAAGCTGCAGCATGCGACAGTGCAGAGGGACCTGGGGGCCCTTGTGCACAAATCGTTAAAAACACAATCTGCAGGTGCAGCAGGTGATTAAGAAGACGAATGCAATGTTGATCTTTATAGCTAGGGAGATAGAATATAAAAGTAGGGAGGTACTTTTGCAGCTGTATAGGGTACTGGTGAGGCCGCAGCTGGAGTACTGTGTGCAGTTTTGGTCGCCGCATTCGAGGAAGGATATATTGGCCTTGGAGGGGGTGCAGAGAAGGTTCACTAGGATGATACCGGAGATGAGGGCGTTGGATTATGAGGAGAGACTGAATAGGCTAGGTTTGAACTCTTTGGAGTTTAGAAGACTGAGAGGGGATCTTATAGAGATGTAAAAGATAATGAAGAGGATGGATAGGGTAGTGGTTGACAGAGTCTTCCCACTTAGCAAAGATAGCAGGACTAGAGGGCACAGCCTCAAAATTGGGGTGGGGGGGGTTCAGATCAGAGTTGAGGAGGAATTTCTTCACGCAAAGGGTGGTGAATCCTTGGAATTCTCTGCCTGATGAAGTGGTGGAGGTGTTCTTGCTGAATATATTTAAGTCAAGAGTGAATAGGTTTTTGATTGATAAGGGAATTAAGGGTTATGGGGAGAAAATGGGAAACTGGTACTGAACCACTACAGATCAGCCATGATCTTATTGAATGGCAGGGCAGGCTTGAGGGGCTGGATGGCCTACTCCTGCTCCTATTTCTTATGTTCTTATGAAAGAGAAGCCTTCCACTTAGACCAGGAGGTATGAGGTGTGGGTAAGGAGAAGGACTGCAAGGGGTGAATGAGCAAACTGAATATGGTGCAGGGCATAATTTCAACTGGAGTCTTTGAATGACCCAGACCTTGGTGTGCAGAGCAAAATTTCAAACATTTTCAGATATTAAACTTGGAAGGATTGTAAACTGTGAGGAGGACAGTGTAGAATTCCACAAGGACAAAGACAAGTTGGTGGAGTGGGCAGTTTTTGTGACAAATGAAGTTCAGTATGGAGAAGTGTGAGATGTTGCATTTTGATAGGGAGAATGTGGAGAGACAGAAATAAAGAATATAGCTCCAGACTAGATGCAGGAGAAGAGAGACTTGAATGACATGAAATTTGAAAGCATTTTGAGCTGTGAGGAGGATAGCAATTGCGTGGAGGGCGCAGAAAGTCTGCAGAGAGATCTGGTTAGGCTGGGTGAGTGGGCAAGGACCTGGCAGATGGAGTATAATGTTAGCAAATGTGAGTTTATCCATTTTCGAAGAAATAATAACAGGATGGAATATTATTTAAAGGGTGAAAACTTGCAGCATGCTACTGTGCAGAGGGACCTGGGAATCCTCGTGCATGAATCGCAAAAACCCAGTCTGCGGGTGCAGCAGGTGATCAAGAAGGTGAATGGAATGTTGGCCTTTTATAGCTGGGGAGATAGAATATAAAAGCAGGGAGGTCTTATTGCAACTGTACACGGCACTGGTGAGGCTGCAGCTGGAGTACTATGTGCAGTTTTGGCCCCCTATTTGCGAAAGGATATATTGGCCTTGGAGGGTTACAAAGAAAGTTCACCAGGCTGATACTGAAGATGAGAGGGTTGACTGATGAAGAGAGATTAAATAGACTGGGCCTGGACAGAAAACTTGGAAACTTTGTGAACTGTGAGGAAGATAGTATAAAGCTTCAAAAGGAAATTGACAAACTGATGAAATGGGCAGACAAGTGACAGATGAAGTTCAAAACCGAACTGTGAGCTGATTGATTTTGGTAGGAAGGACATGAAGAGACAATATAAAGTAAAAGGTCCAATTCTAAAGAGGACATGAACATCTGGATATATAGGTGCCTAAGCCATTGAAAGTGACAGATCAGGTTGAGAGAGCAATTCACAAAGGATACAGTAAATTAGGTTTTATTAATCAGGGCATCGAGTACAAGAACAAAGAGGTTGTGTTAAACTGATATAAAACACTTGTAACCTCAGCTGGAGTATTGCATTCGGTCCTGGGTGTCACACATTTGATTTGTTGAAGATATTCAAAACTATTGAGCAACTGGATAGTCTAGATGGTCTTGAAAAGATGTTCTTAATTTATTTATCTGTTGAAATATATTCCTGGGTTTACGATTACTCAGCAACTTGCTGGGGAATATCATCTCGAAAATGACTTGGATCCATGGTGTAAATCCTACTGGGACGGCTTATTGGAATCTTCCCTCATCATACAGGCCAATCCTAGAATATTACAGTGCAGAAGGAGGGCATTCAGCCCACTGATTGTAACCTACACATCTTGGGATGTGAAGGGGAAAATTACCCTGGCCTATCCACCCAACCTGCACACCTTTGGACTGTGGGAGGAAACCAGACCACCCAAAGGAAGCCCATGCAGACCTGGGGAAAATGTGCAAATTCCACACAGACTATTATCCAAGCTAGGAATCGATCCCAAGTCACTGGTGTTGTGAGGCAGCAGTATTTGCCACCATGCCTTGCAAATGATTCAGTGAAAATCAGCATTGCTGATTTCATAGGGTGCATTTGAATTCCAAATGTGAAGTAGCTTCAGCTTTTGACCAGTGTTAAGTTGCGATATTATTACTGTGATGTTGAAAGTGCACAATTCCAGCTCCACTGTAATTGTGCATTGAGATTTTGCCTTTTGTATCAGGGCTGCTGAGAGAGTTTATCTGATTATTGAGTTATTCCCAGGAGCGAATTTACAATGAAATGCACCGTGTTGTGGCATAGCTCCGTCCCGTCCCTCACCTCCATGAACAACAAGAGGGGCCCCAAAATGATGAGTGAGTGCTGAACTGTCAGAAGTGCCTTCTATGAGTTGAGACATTAAACTGTCAGCTGGGTACAAAAAAAAAATCTCCTTCCAGTTTTTCCCCCCTGTCAGGACGCTAAAACAAACCATAACAGGATTTGTAGCTTGGTATGGCTGGAGCGAAGGGAAGGGAGAGGAGGAGTATGCGGGAGGCAGACTCAGCATGCTGCATGCAAACTGGATGGATGACTGAGAGATGGAAGACCCCCAGTGCCCCTGCAATGCTGCCACCTTTTGCAGCTTTTAGATTCACTTTCTGGGCTGGCTCGGTTATAGTGTGCAGACTGCTTTCACCAAAGTGCTGCATTGGCACAGTGATATTGTTGCTGCGCTGGTAATGCAGTGACCCAGGGTAATGCTTTGGAGACCCAGGTTCAAATCCCACCGTGGCAGATGGTGAAATTTGAATTAAATAAAAATCTGGAATTAAAAACCGAATGATGACCATGAAACCATTGCCAATCATCGTAAAAACCCACCTGGATCACTAAGGACAGACATCTGCCTTCCATACTTGCCTGGCCTAGTGTGATTCCAGACCCACAGCAATGATTGACTCCAAAGAGCCTTTAGGGATGGGCAACAAATGCTGGCCCAGCTGGTGAACACCTGCATCCCATGAACAAATAATTTAAAAAAAGGTTTCGGTTGTGCAGAGTAAGTACAATGAACACAGAACAATTCCAGAGTGAGGAATGGTGACATAGCTTTTGCAACAGTGATTGCCATCTGGAACATACATGAAATTGACCAGCCATTGATGAAGCTCTTTTAGAACAAAGAAAATTACAGCACAGGAACAGGCCCTTTGGCCCTCCAAGCCTGCACCGATCATGCTCCCAAACTCAACTAAAACCCCCGATCCTTCCAGGGACTAAATCTCTCTATTACCATTCTATTCATGTATTTGTCCAGATGCCCCTTAAAACTCACTATCGTGTCCGCTTCCACGACCTCCCAGGGCAGTGAGCTCCAGGCACCCATCACCGTCTGTATAAAAAACGTGTCTTATAGATCTCTCTTAAACCTTGCCCCTAGCACCCTAAACCTATGCCTCCTAGTAATTGACTCTTCCACTCTGGGGAAAAAGTTTCTGACTATCCACTTTGTCCATGCCCCTCAGTATCTTATATTAGGTCACCCCTCAACCTCCATCATTCCAGTGAGAACAAACCAAGTTTCTCCAACCTCTCCTCATAGCTAATGCCCTCCATACCAGGCAAAATCCTGGTAAATCTTTTCTGTACCCTCTCCAAAGTCTCCATATCCTTCTGGTAGTCTGGTAGTTTCTCCCCATTCACTGCAGTGTTCACACAGTGACTGCTTTTGGGCATTTTAGCATCAATGGCTTCCTCTCTCCTCCTCTTCCATATAAGATATCACATCAAACATTGGCAACTATATCAACACTCTCCAAAGCATCCACACTGGAGAATGTATCATTTGAGTCGGATCCTGACCAATCACACTTCACTTTACGAACATAATCATAGAACATAGAACATAACAGCACAGAACAGGCCCTTCGGCCTTCGATGTTGTGCCGACCAAAATAAAAAGCAATGCCCCTCCAAACTAAACCATTTCCTTCTCTTCCATATACTTATCAATTAACCTCTTAAACGCCACCAAACTTGGCGCATCTACAACAGCTGCAGGCAGGGCATTCCACTCCCTAATCACTCTGAGTAAAGAACCTACCTCTGATATCCGTCCTATAACTCATACCCCTTAATTTAAAGCTGTGTCCCCTCGTGCTAGCTTTCTCCATCCTAGGAAAAAGGCTATCACTGTCCACCCTATCTAAACCTCTAATCATCTTATATGCTTCAATAAGATCCCCTCTTAGCCGCCTCCTTTCTAACGAAAACAACCTCAAATCCTTCAACCTCTCTTCATAGGACCTGCCCTCCATACCAGGCAACATCCTGGTAAACCTCCTCTGTACCCTCTCCAATGCCTCCACATCTTTCTTATAATGTGGGGACCAGAACTGCACACAATACTCCAAGTGCGGCCGCACTAGAGTTTTGTACAGTTGCAACATGATGCTGCGGCTCCTAAATTCAATCCCCCTACCAATAAAAGCTAAGACTCCATATACCTTCTTAACAACTTTATCCACCTGACTGCCTACTTTCAGGGATCTATTGACACATACACCAAGATCCTTCTGTTCCTCAACACTATTAAGAGCCCTACCATTAGCCCTATACTCTACACATTTATTGTTCCTGCCAAAGTGCATTACCTCACACTTTTCCACATTAAACTCCATTTGCCACCTCTCGGCCCAGCTCTGCAACTTGTCCAAGTCACTCTGTAAACTATAACACCCCTCTTCACTATCTACCACTCCACCGACTTTAGTGTCATCTGCAAATTTACTGATCCATCCCTCAATACCCTCATCCAGATCATTTATAAAAATTACAAACAGCAGGGGCCCCAAAACAGACCCCTGAGGCACACCACTTGTCACCGAACTCCACGATGAATATCTCCCATCAACCACCACCCTCTGTCTTCTATCTGCCAGCCAATTCCTAATCCAATTAGCTAAATCACCCTCTATTCCACACATCTGCATTTTCTGTAGAAGTCTTCCATGGGCCACCTTATCAAACGCCTTACTAAAGTCCATATATACTACATCAACCGCCTTACCCCCATCCACCTCTCTGGTCACTTTCTCAAAAAACTCAATGAGGTTAGTAAGGCATGACCTACCCTTCACGAAACCATGCTGACTATCCCCAATCAATTCATTTCTCTCTAAATAACTATAAATCCTATCCCTAATAATTCTCTCCAATACCTTGCCCACAACAGAAGTAAGACTCACTGGCCTATAATTCCCTGGAAGGTCTCTCTTCCCCTTCTTAAACAATGGGACCACATTCGCTATCCTCCAGTCCTCCGGAACCACACCCGTAACCAACGAGGACCTGAAGATCAGAGCCAGAGGCTCTGCAATCTCCTCTCTTGCCTCCCAGAGAATCCTAGGGTAAATCCCGTCCGGCCCAGGGGACTTATCCAACTTCAAACCCTCGAGAATTTCTAGCACATCCTCCCTATCTACTACAATACTTCCCAATTTGCAACCCTGTACCTCAGTGTTCTCCATAGCTACATTTCCAGCACTCTGCGTGAATACCGAAGAATCCTTCATGTTATGAAGGAATCATTCATGAATCCTTCATATTATGTCCGTTATGTCCAAGGGGACATAACTTTAAATTAAGAGGTGGTAGTTATAGGACGGATGTCAGAGGCTGGTTCTTTACACAGCGGGTGGTGAGAGCGTGGAATGCCCTGCCTGCAGCAGTTGTGGACTCGCCTACTTTGGGGGCATTCAAATGTTCGGTGGATAGGCATATGGATGATATTGGAATAGTTTAGGTTAGAGGGTCCACTGGCCGGCGCAACATCGAGGGCCGAAGGGCCTGTACTGCGCTGTAATGTTCTATGTTCTATGTTCAACTTATTGGTCTCAATGTTTTATCGTGTTTTGCATTAATAGTCACAATCTGTGAGTGTTGGATTGGGGTTGAGCTGGAGTAAGAATGTAGAAAAACTTAACCTTTGGATTAAGACCGTGGAAATTGAAAACTATACCAAGAGCAGCACGGTTTTGTTCTTCCATAGAAACATAGAAACTAGAAGTAGCAGTAGGCCATTTGGCCCTTTGAGCTCCTCTATTCATTTTGATCATGGCTGATCATCGAATTCAATATCCTGAGATTCTATTTCCCCCCCCCACCTCCATATTCCTTAATCCTGTTAGCCCCAAGAGCTATATCTAATTTCTTCTTGAAAACAGGCAATGTTTTGGCCTCAATTACTTTCTGTGGTAGCGAATTCCACACATTCACACCCAGATGAAGAAATTTCTTCTCACCTCAGTTCTAAAAGATTTTCCCCTTATCTCCAAACTATGACCCCTACTTCTGGACTCCCCCTTCATTGGGAACATTCTTTCTGAATCTAACTGTTTAACCCTGATAGAATTTTATAAGTTTCTATGAGATCCCTTCTCACTCTTCTAAACTCCAGTGAATACAATCCTAAACTGACTTAGTCTCTCCTCATATATCAGACCTGCCATCCCAGAAATCAGCCTGGTAAAGCTTCACTGTACTCCCTCTATAGCAAGGACATCTTTCCTCATATAAGGACACCAAAACTGCACACAATGATTTCATTCATGGTTCTGCAACGTTTTTATCCGCGGTGTCTGCCCAGCTGAACTGCAAATTTGGTGAAGGAGTAGCTGAAGCAGTCACAGAATATATAAATAGGAGGCTGGTCATCATCACGAAATAGGCCAGTTTTAAGCATAAGAGAAAAAGTCAACAGCAAAATGTGCTTATGGCAGAATTGAGAAAACTGAAACATGTGACTGGTGGGTTTTTCAACATTGCAATAGAAGGTGATTTTTGTCAACAGCTTGAAGCAGAGGAAACTGTTGGTGAGATGACAGATACATATCTGCTAGAGCTCTCAAAATAACGTTTGCTTTACAATTAGTGAAAGATCATTATGGCACAGGCATATTTGGATCAGGTGACCTGTTAACAAGCTCATTGCCATCCCAGGAATCAGCCCTGGTAAACCTTCGCTGCACTCCCTCTATGGCAAGGAAGCCTTTCCTCAGATAAGGACACCAAAACTGCATGCAATTCTTTCACCCATGAGGCTGCAACATTTCACCCGTGGTGCAGACCCGACAGAACCACCAATCTGATGAGGAATTAGCTCAAGTGGTCACAAAATACATGAATAGGAAGCCAGTCATCATCACTAAATGGGTCTGTTTAAAGCACAGGAGAGAAAGTAGATGATAAAATATGCTTTTTGCAGAATTGAGAACATTGAAACATGTTATATTTTATTAAAATGATGGCAAGACTGCTGATTTAGGCACCTGTCTGCCTCCTGTTTTGTAAGAAACTGGAATGCTGACTGTCGCCATCAGGCCAGCTTTTAAACATTTGCAAGCATAAAATCCTAGTCTCAGTCTCTTTCCTGTCATTCCCAACAAGGAAGCTGAATAAGAAATCATATCGCAGGGTCAAAGAAATGAAGAGACTCACATGTCTACAGATTCCGTAACAGGGAAAGAAGGGGGGACAGGAAATTGAGATCCTTGTTTGAATTGAATTTTTAAAAGCGTGTTTGAAATAGATTCTCCCACTTCAGAAAATAGATTCTGAAGATCTGTTACATTATCAAAAGTATGCAAGAAAATATTCAGGAAAATTGCCCAAGAGGAAAACAATATTTTCCAGAAAGAACCATCTGGAAAATGAAGGCAAAACATATAAAAATAGAGAGATTGTGCTAACATGTTATCATTCTTTGTTTGGGCTTCAGTTGCAGTGTTGTGCACAATTCTAAGCACTAGACTTCAGGAAGGGTGTAAAGACCTTAACAAGGGTGTGGTAGAGGTTTACCAGGCTGTCACAAAGCTTGAAGGATTCAGGTTTGAGGAGAACTTGCAACCATTCAAGGTCTATTCACATATTTGTGGTGAACGGAGTTCAAGCTTCCTCTTCTTACTTTACAGATCCACAATCCAAGTAGCACATTCCAATCTTCTGCCCTCGTCATCCTGAGATCAACAATTATTATGACTTTGCACTAAACTGTCGAGATGGTCAGAGATAGAAAAGAAGTGTGAATGCTAACCCAGTGCTTGCATGACACATTCCTTGCCTTCCTTTCATCTGACTATTCTCTTCATTATATAAATTATAAGATGTAGCTGTTGACCATATACTCCGATTGGATCTTCTTCCAATCAGGCAAGGCATAATCTATAAATAAACTACATTGTGAAATTCTGGGGTTGTTTGGTGGGAGGAGGTGTTGTCTTAGCTCAATGAGGATGTATAGTAAAACATATGGTATTCACACTCCACTTTTCACTGGTCAAAGTCTTATGCAGGGTGTTAAACAAACTAGCAGGTGCTGAGAGGCTAATCTTATTGATTTTGCTTTCATTTCCCATTGCTGCACATTTGTGCAATAACACATGTTGAGAACTCTCATTTATGTCCCAATATCCATTATCCATAGTGTAAAATTCCTTTTATTATGATGGATTCAGCGCTGTACATTCAAAATTGAATTTTTAGGGATCTACGCGTGGCTGTCACATCACTAGCTTTAACAAGAGGTGAACCAAGACAACATTCAATTCTTGCTGATCATTGAATATTGACTGTAAAGGCAGTCAATGAAATAGAACCATTGAACAGAATTCTCCGTCAGTGCAAGACTGCCCCTAGTCTCTTTGATAGTACCACAATGCAATCTATTTTCTGGTGAAGGTTCATATGCGTGAGCAGATTTAACTCCTAAGATAGAGTATCAGGCTAAAGAACCTGGCTCAAGTGAAACTGCTGTTACTGGACAAGAAAAGGTAGCTAAAGACATGGATGGACCAGACTGGAACCTCACAGTGACTGCCCTGAGATGAAGGCCAAGGTTGAGACTGTTAGCTCAATGAGGTCAGAATGGAGGCCAGTGCAAGGTGATACCCTTTTACAGGGCTGACTGTCTGGACAATTAGATGCCTGCCAATTCCCACATGTCACTCTGAGAAGTTGCGGGTAGATAGGATGGATAATTCATTGGAAAGCTAAGCTTTCCCACTCCCAAATAGCGGCCACCCAGCGGTAGTACCAGCGGAGGTGGGAGGAGGGGATTGCAAGCTGTACGGTGACTTGGCAGCAAGCCTCACTGCCTGAATTTTCCATCATTGTCCACTATTACCTTGCCTCGTTCTGGTTGGAGTCACAGAGGAGAACCCTGCCCAATTTATCTTTGCAGAAAAGATTTAGAAATTGAAAAGTGTGCTCAAGTATAATAAGCTCTAAAACTAAATAAATGTTGCCATTCAGAGAGGAAAATTGCAAAGTGCAGGGAAAATGTTTGCATTAAATAATGTTGTAGACATTTAATTTATAAATTTGAGTGCAAAAACAATTCATTTTTAATCACAATTGTTTAATTATTGCAAAGTACACGGTGATTTCAGTCTTTTAGTGGATGTAAAGAAACAGAACTAGTTGGTTCCAAAGGAGAAGAGTGCAATATCGAATGTTTCTCTAGAAATGCAGACAGTATTTTCAATGCACAGTGAGCTCATTTTTCTGATACCGCTGCTCAAACCACATGTGGTACCTGCTGTTTCCACCTCCCCACCTCCACTTCCTATGCAATATGCTAAAGGTTATGTAGCTCTGTCCATGTAGTAGATTGTATCCTAGCTCTTTGATTGTAAAAAGTTGCAATTTTAGCCACAAGGTGGTTGTGTTTGTTATGATGTTGCATGTAAAAAAAAAAGCACGTTTGTAAAAAAAAAACCATTCACGGAAAAATATGGTATTGAATGCTGAACCTAAAACTGTGAGTTTAACAGTCAGAGCTTCTTTGCGAACACAGTTTAAATACACTCTGCACTGTAATATTGTTTCTCTTTTTTAATTTTGTAGCTGTAAACGGTGACAGGAGGAAAAAAATGTAGACATCATCAGGACCCACAGCGGAAATCAATATAACAATCGGGAAACCCGGCTTTTATCCCAATCTCTTGTATGTGGCAACTCGATTCTGTTGAAGACACTAAGCAGCACTTTAACAATGGAGCCTGGAGGTTAGTCTGAATGAAGTTATGTAGAAACTTTCCATATTGTCTCAGCACTTTTGTTCACAGAAACTAAGTCGTTTACGGTCTGAAGTGTAACTTATTGTGAATTTTAGTCATAGTCCCATCAAAAGCGATGGATTTCTTTCACGGTTTTGTAATCCAAATTTCCACACTTGACTCAGTTCGGACATGCTGATTAAAATTGGGGCTCCGACAACTGATCAATGAATGAATAGTAACAGAAAGGTGGTACATTGCAGTCCAAGGTGTATGGGTTATATCAGAATGGTACTGTGATAAATCTGTTGCATATTAAGAGAATGGCACAGTAAGGACTCCCGTGATCTCCAACGATACTAATGTGAGAAGCTTGGAGTACGCTGGGGATTGTTACTTGAAGCATAAGAGTACATTCCACAGTTATTCTGAGAGGTGTTAGCTTGGTTGGGATTTTTTTGCGAGTGATATAGGTTATATCGGGGGGTGGTGCTTTGCCAGATGTGGAATATGTCAGAGTATTTTTACATTGGGGAAATGTTACTGTTACGAGTGTGAATTACAAGTTGAGAAAGCCATTTCAAATTAAAAGGGATCCTTAGCTTTATAGAGAGGGAGAGACAGACTCAAGAAAAAGAATGTTATAAAACACTGCTTAGGCCTTAATTTAAGTATTGTGGCAAATACTGAGCATCATATTTTAGGAAGAATATCAAGGCTTTGCAGAGAGGATTTGGTACAATAGTATTTCTGTATTGTGAAGGGACTAGAAAACCTTGGAGTCTTAGAGCAGAGTGCCATAGATTTGAAACAAACTGATTCACAGGGTTATAGGGAGGAAAAAGCTAGGATGTAGGACTATTTGAATAACACTTTCATGCTGAGTGGAATGCCTCTTTCTCTGCTATAAGATTTGGCACAGTGCTTAGCACTTCTACCTTACCATGATAGGGATCTGTGTTCTATTTTGGCTTCGGGTGACTGTCTCTGTGTGCGTGGGTTTCCTCCAGGTGCACTGGTTTCTGCCCACAGTCCAAAGATGTGTAGGTTAGGTGGATTGGCTATGATCAATGCATGGGGTTACAGGGAAAGGATGGCAGAGTGGGCCTGGATAGAGTGCCCTTCCAGAGAGCTGGGTCAGGTTTAATGTGCCAAATGGCCTTCTTTTGCCCTGTATGTATTCAAGGATTCTAAAACACAAGAGTAAAATTCATGACCAGAATTTCACCATCCCCCCCGCTCCAATGGTATCCCTGTAGCGGGTGGGACGTAGACCATGTAAAGATCCGTTGACCTTGGGTGGGATTTTCTGGCTTTGAGATGAGCATGGCCAGAAAATTATCCACATAGTGTTCAAAATCATAAAGGATTTGATAGATTAAATTCAGAGAAACTGTTTCCAATGTCAAGAAGGATTAATCACAAAAGGATGCAGATTTTGGATAATTAGCACAAGGAAAATAATTTACAGAATGAGTTACGATGGTTTGGAATGCAATGCTCGAAAGAGTGGTAGAACCAGCAAAATAGAACATTATAAAGCAGTACACTGACCTGTGAAACCAATCTAAAGCTCATCTAACCTGCACTATTCTAATATCATCCATATGTTTATCCAATGACCATTTAAATGTCCTTAATATTGACAAAATGGTAACTTTCAAAAAGAGTTGAATGAACAGTTGAAAGGGAACAACTTACACGGCTACAGAGACAGAGCAGGAAAGTAGGACTAATTGGATACAATCTTTCAAAGATTTGTGGACATTGTGGTTTGAATCATCCCCTTCTGTGCTGTACCATTCTACACTTCCTAATGCTTGAGAGAAGTATAAGAAGAAATTTGAAGACTGGAAAAAAAAACGTTAATTATAGAATCCTTACAGTGCGGAAGAAGCCATTTGACTCATTGGGTCTGCACTGATTTCATGACAAAATCCAGGACCTCTCCCCTGCCTTATCCTTACACATTTCCCATGGCTAGTCCAATTAATCTATACATCCTGGGACACTTAGGGGCTATTTAGCACAGCCAATCCAACTAACCTTCACATCTTTGGGCTGCTTGATTGTTTTCATGGGAGAGACAAGAAATTAGTGTCTCTAACGGAGAGAATTAATGGGTGGGAAAGGAGTCAATGGCACTTGTCATCTCTGGGTTTATTTATGTCATGAAATTATTTTTATTCATGCTTGTTTCAGTGAAGGATCCAGTAAAAAACACTGCAGCATCATGGGAGGTAAAACATGCAGAAGGCACAAGGTTGTCAAAGGACTACTGCACAAGTACTGGGGGTAGGTGACGCCGAGATGTAAGATGCGGAAATGTGCCGGCCTTTGCTTCCCTTTGGCTCTTTCTATCACAGTTTCTCCAATTTCTTTTTCATTTTCTTCCTTTCACCTCCAATTTTCTCAGATCCTTACCTTCCTCTCATAATGTTTTTCTGTTTTGTTTTAAACCAACCCTTTGCTGCTGCAGATCTCAGACGAGACAATATTGTAACCAATCAGGCTGTGAGAGAATATTTTTCTGACAATTTATTTCTTATGGCCGTTCTCCCATTTCCAGGGGGATTGGAGACTCTGGGAGTCAGGGTTTGTGACAGATCTTGGTAAAATGTGTCTTATTCTGTTTGATTTGTTTAGTTGGAAGCCCCGGTAGAGCAGGAAATACTGAGGCTGATGTTCTGCGCAGTGTAAAAGCCATTATACGGGAACTGGAAGAAGGACCCTCAGGAGTCCAGTGCAGTCGAGGTAAGTTTTTAAATTTATTTATTAGTGTCATAAGTAGGCTTACATTAACAATGCAATTAAGCTACTGTAAAAATCCCCTAGTCGCCACACTCTGTTACCTAGTGTTCGGGTACACTCAGGGAGAATTTAGCATGACCAATGCACCTAACCAGACATCTTTCAGACTGTGGAAGCATCCAGAGGAAACCCGCGCAGACACAGAGAGAATGTGCAAACTCCACACAGACAGTGACCCAAGATAGGATTCAAGGCAGTAGTGCTAAGGGATCTGTGGTTTCTAAGGAAAGATTTTTAAGTTTACCAGTTAAAGAATAATGAACCATTACTTAGATCAAATTTCAAATATAACTTAGTGTCCCAAAATGTGTGGGTTAGGGGGATTAGTGGGGTAAATGGGGTTAGAGGGGGGGTAGTGGCTGAGTGGAATTGTTGTCGGTAAGCTCGATGGGCTGAATGGCCTCCTTCTTCACTGTAGGGATTCTATGATCTGCCAGTGGTCTAATGCTACAACTGATATTTGGTTGACAGTCTTATGATTTTGCCTTTTTTTAAATTATAAATAATACATTTGATATTTGATTTAAATTATAGTTCTATCTGCCGTCACGTGTATACAAAATTCCTTAAATGCCTTTTTGAGCCCATTGTTAACCAGACTGATAAAGCTGTATGAGACACACAATGGTCCTCACATCTTCAAAACTGGAACACACAAAGATACAGAGAGAACATGCAAGCTCACACAATCATCCAAGGCCAGAATAAAACTGGATTTCTGGCGCAATGCGGTCACAGTGCTAACCACTATGCCACCATGTCGCCCTTATTTATGTGCAGAGATATTCGTAACTGGAGTGAAGACAACTACCCAGTGTAAAAGAACAAAGAAAACTCTAATGTACCTGTGTTACACAGACAATTCTTCTCTCTTTTATGCCCATCTAGTGATTCCTGCCCCTAAGTGCACTTCAGTTCATTATAGAATCTGACTCAGAAGAATGAAATGCATACAAATTTCCTGTGCTGGCTCAAAGCATGTGTAAAATTAAGCCTAACCTTTTAGATGAAGCAGAAAATGTTATTTTTCTTGTAGTTTGATGCTATATTTTGAACTTAGTTCATTGAGATCTGTGCTGAGGTCAAAGTCACATCAAAAAGCTTCCATAATTACATGTTCTTAAACATACAATGTCCAATGTGCATGAACGTGAGTATTGCTCAAATGGCTTGAAATCTTTGTTCAAATTTCATGTTTTCCTCAGGGACTCTGATTCATAGAATCATACAAACCCTACAGTATAGAAAGAGGCCATCTTGCCCATCGAGTTTGCACCGACCACAATCCTACCAAAACTCCACCCCCACAACTCCACACATTTACCCGCTCATCCCTCTAATCTAGGCATCTCAGGAAACTAAAGGGCAATTTTTAGCATGGCCAATCAACCTAACTTGCACATCTTTGGACTGTGGGAGGAAATTGGAGCACCTGAAGGAAACCCATACAGACACAAGGAGGATGTGCAAACTCCCTATAGACAATAACCCAAGCCGGGAATCGGACCCAAGTCCCTGTGAGGCAGCAGTGCTAACCACTGTGCTATCATGCCATCCAATTCTTTGCTCTTATCTCTGCTTTTTTAGAACTGCTTTTGCTTTCTGACAAAATATCAGCCCTCCAGTCTTAAGACTAAATATGTTTATTTGAATTATTGTAAATAATGAAACCACTGTATTTATTCTTTTTCACAGGGATGTTCAGATGGACATTGCACAAGAAGACTGAACGAGACCCGTACAGCAACATTTCTCTGGTCAAAATTCTCATTAGTGAGCTGGAGCTGGTGAGAAATTATTTAAAAATAAACATGTAGGCTGGGATTCTCCCAAAAAAAAATTTCAAATCTCAATTTGTGTGAAAACGGGAATAACTTCCCATGGTTTTTTAGTGGGATTTTCAGAATGAATCTCCCAAACTCTGTGCATCTCAGGGTGTCACAGTGGGATTCCCTCTGAAAATCAGGGGAGGCGGACTATTCTCACTGGAGAGGACAGCAGCATAGCGCTGAGTGGGCTACTGCGCATGCACTGATCTGTCAGCACCGAGATTGGCATAATTATAGTGGCTCCTCCCATTGCCAGCCTCTCGATTGCTGGCCAGCTTCGCAACCCCTCCCCCCCTCATTGTCCCTATGACCCCCTCACTCCCCCGATTGCTCGCCTCCTGGACCTCTCCAGACCAGCGCCAATGTTTCCCCCACCCACTCATTCCCAACCCCCACAGCTCCAAATCCAGATGGCCAGCCCTGATCACCACCCTCTCTCAATCCCAATGCATAGCGAGAGTGGAAACCCCAATGATCATCCCCTATAGGTCCCATCCCCCAATAGGTTTTGGCTGTGTCCCCTTGGCAATGCTTGTTGCCTAGTGGACAATGCTAAGATACCCATTGGACATTGTCAGTTTGCCCCTTGGGCAGTGCTGGGGACCCAGGCTGGCCCTGCCCAAAGGCACTCTCCCACTATATCCTGACCTCCTGGGGCTGGGGCCAGGGGGAAGGGTGGGAGGGGCCTTAATGGCCTCTGTTCCCTCCAGAAGGTTCGGGCCTCCTGTTCTCCGCTGGTGTGAGGAGCGGTAGTAAATGCCACTGGAGTAAACCACTCCTATCAGGGGAGGATAGATGCCAGCAGAACTGGTGACTGCAGCCTATGCCCACTAATGGGATGCAATATTAAATATTGAAATAATGATGATGCTCAAAATCTTGGGTTGGGAGGCCTTAGCATCCAGTGGGAAACCTGCCCAGAAAATGGCCTCTTCTGATGTCTCCTAGCCCAGTGTGTTGCTAGAACAGCATAGCAGGCTGGCGAATCACCCCATGATCTCTCAATGATAATGAAAGAGTAATAAACTCCTGATATTCTGTGGATACAGATCCTTCAACTATCTTGCATAGAAGCAAGCTGTACCTGCAGTACCTTAACACTTGTCATTGAACTTAGCAACGATATTTTGTGAAGATGTTGATGTTGAAGCTTTTTTGGTCTTGCAGTGTTTGCTGAATTATGTGAACTGTGGTATTTGAGTGTTGATCAATAAAACTCATGTCCATATGCAACCACTAAGAGGGATATAATTGTCAGCCTGCCTCCCAGGAAGTGGGTGGCATGGTGGCACAGTGTTAGCACTGCTGTCACACAGTGCCAGGGACCCGGTTTCAATTCCTGCCTTGGGTGACTGTCTGTGTAGAGCCTGCACGTTCTCCCTGTGTCTGCGTGGGTTTCCTCCGGGTGCTCTGGTTTCCTCCCACACTCTAAAGATTTGCAAGTTGAGTTGATTAGTCATGTGAAATTGCCCCTTAGTGTCAGAGAGATTAGCAGGGTAAATATGTGGGCTTATGGAGAAAGGGCCTGGGTGTGATTGTTGACGGTGCAGTCTCGCTGGGGCAAATGGCCTCCTTCTGCACTGTAGGGTTCTATGGTTCTAAACAACAAACTCAGAGGTTTTCTTATGTCGGAGGGGATATTTCCTATTCTTTGTAGCAAAATCATTCATTTATTATGTACATACATTTATTTTAATTTAAATAGTAAATTGAAGGAACATCCTCTCCGACCTCACGCACAAATTAGAGGTTAAGATATTTTTAGGGTGCATGTATGTGACTACTCAAAAGTATATGTTGATTCAATGTACTGCACGCCTTCTGTTCCCCATCAAAGTCACTCTTTGGAACACAAACATATATAGACAATTCCATAATTGATGAAATAGAAAACATTAGCTACATTTAATTTGTTAACGGTTTGATTCTTGAGAATTGTTAAGTCTTGAATCCGACAGTAACTAGATTTCTTTTAACAGGCAAAGAAAAACGATAAGCACTACATTGTACCTTTACTGAACATCTTAATGTATGCGATTATTCAGGTGGGTAAAGGGTGAAACCTGCTCGATATTTGATTTACAGGATAAGTGTAGTATAAATGCTTTTGACTGAGTGTAATTTTTAAGTTTCCTGTTTAGCATATAAGTTAAATATGAGCCTATTTTAAACATCAGTGTGTCTCAGTATTCATTGCTGTATTTAATTTAATTTATTATTGTCACTTATTGGGATACAGTGAAAAGTATTGTTTTTTGCATGCTATACAGACGATGCATACTGTTCATAGAGTACATAGGGGAGAAGGGAAAGAAAGAGTGCAGAATGTAGTGTTACAGTCACAGTTAGGGTGTAGAGAAAGATCAACATAACATAAGGCAGATTTAACTCCAGCAGAACTGTTCTGAAAATGTATCCACTTATAACTGACTTTAAAAAATTAAGGGCAAATACTGCTCAAAACACCGCGTTAACACTTTATTACAGAGCCATTACAAATGTCACAATTAGTTGTTTGTTTACAATTCATTAAGGTTCTCCTTTTGAGATGCACAAAGCAGGTACATTTGGTCATTTTATAAATGGTTTTCTTGGTTAAATAGAAGGCTGTTTCGGAGATTGCTCAGCAGAATTTCAAGTGTTTCTTGCAAGCTGGTGCGGACTCAATGGGCCAAATGGCTTCCTTCTACACTGTAGGGACTCTGTGGATTCTATGGAAATTGACTGCATCCCTGGTGCTGTAAAATAGCGGTGCTGTAAAATGGCAGAGCTAGCCGCCGTGCCACTGCAGTATTATAAAAGAAATGTGCAGCTACAATTTGCACCTTCAGAACCTCCTGACATTTCAAAATTGTAGATCTACATGAATGGAGAGATGCAAACTCTTTAGTTGGAAGTGAGGAGAAAAATCAACTGAAAATAATGCTTTATAAAACCGACCTGACCAGCAAATGCTCCCCACCTAGTAAAAATTGCAGATGCTAATTTGACTTAGTTTCAAAACATTTTTTTTCGATTGATGTGGGCAGATCTAATGTCTTTCTAGTTTGTTTGATTGAGGATGCCGAACGAAGGTTTTTAATTGAGATATTTTCCATTCTTTCAGGAACTTTTCTTACCTTTTGTTTTAAGTACTGTAGTTATATTAGCATAAAAAGCTTGCATTTATATAACAACTTCGGTGTCCTCAGGATTGCAACCAATAAATTAATCATCCCTGTTCTAATATAATCAAAAATGGCAGTCAGTTTGCCTACAGCAATACCCTGATAACATTCAGATAGTTGGTCAGTTAATCTGTTTTTGGCAGCATTGACTAAGGGGTGATTGTTAGCTGGAATCCCATAGAAGAAATCATATTCCTCTATGAATACTGTGAATACTGCCACAGGGTCTTTTACATCTATCTAAGCATGATGTAGAGATACTGGCATTGGACAAAGTAAGGAGTTCCACTACACCAGGTTGAAGTCCAATAGGTTTATTTGGAAGCATGAGCTTTTGGAACACTGCTCCTTCATCAGGTGAATAGAAGCTCCACTCACTTGAGGAAGGAGCAGCGCTCCGAAAGCTCGTGATTCCAAATAAACCTGTTGGTCTTTAACCTGGTGTTGTGAAACTTCTTACTCTATCTAAGCAAGTAGACAGCTTCAGTGACATCTTAAATGAAACATGTCTCCAACATTGCATTTCTCAACCATTTCTCTTCTTGCAATGATTCCTGACTTTGCAATATTATTATGTTTTTAAATTCAATCCAGAAATCCTGTTGTAGTGGAGACTATGAAGCATCTTTTAAAACTGTAAATTTATAGAGGGAACAAAAAAAGCAAAACCCAAGACTTCCACGGAATGTAAATCCCAGTCCTATATGTCAGTCCCCAGCGCATCAAAAACCATTTTACATTTTAATTTCAAATTGCTTTATTGGCTTTTCAGTGCCTTTAAGTTTTGCTTCTCAGGTTTGTGTCTTCTGTAGCCACACTCAACGGCTACCATTTCGGTCGATGTATTTGCAAAGTTACTTCTCATCAAATAAAAAAAATGAAAAGATGTTTAAATATCATACAATCAAATTCTTAAAAAAAATGAACTGTTTACATTTCAGGCTGCATATGTTCCTGATGATCTTTTTGAGAAAGCATATAAATTTTGCAAAAGGCTGCTATCCTTTGCCAAGCCGTACTGCACCATTGCACACGAGTATGCCACTATGCTGAAAGCTGAAAGAAAAGCGCCAGGTAAGTGAGCGCAACCTAACTGATGAACCTTTAGGTTTTGGAGGGTACAGTTATAATAATCAATCTCTTTAATGTAGAGATTCCCTATGAGTGCAGGTGTAAGCAGTAGCTGCTTTGGGTATTGGGGAGGAGTGGGTTTCAGGGAAATAAAGTCCGGAATTCTCTGTCTATTCACACTGGCAGGATTCTCCGGTCCCACCAGCAGCGCATCTCCGCTCGTGGGTTTCCGACTGGTGTGGAGTGATGTCAATGGGAATTTCCATGGGGGAGCCAGAAAACCCCCACCGCTGGCAAACAACCCCCCCACCCCCTGTCAACGGGAAACGTGTGGCTGAGAGGCCAGTGAATCTCACCCAACATGTCGGCCCTCCCTCTGCCTCACTCCAAATTACAGAATTGCACTGGTTGTCTTCTCAAACTCTGCAAACGTCGCTGTGCCCCAGCTTGTGAAAACAGGCAATTTTCAGTCATCTCCACCAAGCAGGTTCCCCTAATGTTAAGGTAGCTCTCTGAGAGTCATACCAGATGGTGTAAGTTTGAAACAAGCCAGTCCTCTGTGACTAACTCAGTATTCCAATATCTAATTGAGCATATCCATCATACATCAAAACACTGGTGATTATAGACCAGTCAAACCTGACTCACTAATGGAGGATCAGATATTTGGAAAGAAATTTTCTCATTTGGCATCAGAAAACCTACAAATCTACAAAAGACAGTTTGATCTTAGTTGGACTAATGGCAGGCTGATTTTTATACGTACATGTCGTTACCCTAATGAAATTTGGCATCAGAACTAAGTATCTATCTGTATACCTATGTAAATATAAGATGAATTAATCAAGGTAATGCTAAGTGCTGGAATGTAACACGAAGGACAGCAGATGTGTGGGAACATTACCACCAGGGGTTTCCCCTCCAAGCCACTCACCATCCTGACTTGGAAATATAGCACTGTTCCTTCACAGTCTCTGGATCAAAATCCTGGAACTCCCTCCCTAACAGCTTATACTTGCATCATATGATTTGTAATGGTTCAGAAAGGCAATTCACTATTACCTTTACCTATTGGGAATGGGCAAGAGCAGCTGGCTTTGTAATGATAACATGACTTACCTGCAGAGTTAATTAGGAAGTCTATAAGCTGTTTTTACAATCAGTCCCTGCACTACCTGTTGAATTTTTACCCAGCATGTTTACAACTGCATCAGTGGGATATTCCACAGCCCCCACAGCATGTTTTGCAGCAGCAGAAGTAGCCCACCATTGGGTGGCAGTGGGATCTTCTGTATGGCTATCAAAGGGGTTTCCCATTATATGCTGAGTTCCCCGGAGACGGGGTTTCACCAGCGGCAGAGCCTGAAGATCCAACTGCACAAATGGCTGGAAAATTCGGGCCATATTTGTAGCATTTTTTAATCAAGGTAAAATTAAAGTGCACCAGAATTTGATACACAGGATTAAAATGACCGCATTACTATCTATTTACAGGTGTAACCTAATTTGCATTGTAAAAAGGAAAACATTCACCTACACTTGACACTGAGTCATTAGATTATTTAACAAGATTAACAGGAGTTCCTTTACTTTTGGTGAATATTCATTTAACAAATGATGCCTGCTAATGTTTTTGTTGTACTATTTTTGGAATAAAGTTATTATGCTTTAGTTTACCCTCTTCAGCTCTGATCTAAATTGGACATCAGGATACTGATCTGTTGCTGAGATACCAAGGTGATTTTAGTGTAAAATATGTGTACCTCAGTAAAGCACACAGCCTCAGAGTGAAGAGATGACCCTTTGGAACTGGGATGACTCTTTGGAACTGAGATGAGATGGAATTTCTTTCGTCATAGGGTGGTGAATCTGTGGAATTCATTGAATCAGAATGCTGTGGAGGCCAGGTCATTGAGTGCATTTAAAGACTGGTAAAAGGATCAAAGGTTACAGGGAAAAAGCAGGAAAAGGGATTGAAAAAATTACCATCCACAATCAAATGGCAGAGTAGACTTGATGGGCTGAATGATCAAATTTTGCTCCTATATTTTATGGTCTTGTGATTACATGGTTGTTGGGACAAGAATTGTCATGCTGATGTTGACTAACTAATGAAACCATGAAGAACCATCTCCATGTAACTATCTTTTGCAAATAGAAATGCATTTAACTCTTATAATTGCTGTTCCCCACACACCATGAAATATTGTATAGTACTGCCCACTTAATCATGTTAGTTCTGAGGAAATACAACTTCAAATGACCAGAACAAATTAAATCAAATATGTGGTTTGGGGGCTTGGGGAACTGATAAACTATCGGTAGGAGTAAATGGCAAATAATGGTAACGTATCTAAAAAATTAAAATAATTCTCAAACATATTTACAAACAGAGAAAATATGTTAAAAATATATTTTTATGTAAAGGGAGCTTGTATGGCCAACTTCTGCCCAAAACTTTGTACAGCACATAGAAACTTCTTAGAATTTTATATCACAGATAAAGGTCCTTTGGCCCATGATGTCCATGCCACTTGTCCAGAATTTATTCTAATCCCATTTTCCAGTACTTAGCCTGTCACCTTGTAAGCTATGGCATTTCAAATGATCATCTAAATGCTTCTTAAATATTGTAAGGGTTCCCCCCTCTACCAATCTTTCAGGCAGTGAGTTCTAGATTTCCACCATCCTCTGAATAAAAAATATTTTCCTCACATCTCCTATAAACCTGTTGCCCCTTAACTTTAATCTGTGCCCCTGGGTTATTGACCTCTCTGCTCAGGGGAAAGGTTCAAAATTCTTTGTAAAGAGAACTGAGGGACTGCTATGTGCTCTGTTTCACAGAGATGTGACTCACTCCTGCTTCACTGAACTGTGTCCTACAACCAGAGGACTCCCTAGTCCATCGAATGGATTGTACAGTGGCCTCAAGCGAGGCTAGGGGAATTGGGGGTCATCATCTTAATTAACACGTCATAATGCCTAGACATAGCAACACTGGATGGTCGTTTTCTGCTCCCCGGACCTAGAATACCTGATGCTAAAAGGCCGCCCTACTACCTTCTGCGGGAGTTCACATTCGTTATCCTGATGGCAGTTTACATTCCATCCCACACAGACGTGAAGACCACAATGGACTAAATAACCACCACCACAAATAGTTTTGAGACGAAGCATTCCAATGCCTTGTTCGTCATGCCTGGGGATATCAGTTAGGCTAAGCTCGAGAGCATTTCACTAAGATACTGTCAACACATCTCCTGTTCCACCAAAGGCCCAAACATCCAAGACTACTGCTACATGAATATCAAACGTTACTGCTCTGTTACCTGCCCACACTTTGGCAAATCAGACCACAAGGCTGTGCTCCTGCTCCTGGCTTAAACTGAAATGGGAGAATTCGTCAAAGAAAGTTGTGCAATGTTGCTCTGAGGAATTGGATGATGACCCATGGGACTGTTTAGAGTCAGTAGACTGGTCAGTTTTTAAAAACACTGTGATCAGCCTGAATGGCTATGCATTACAGTAACTGACTTCATTTGTAAGTATGTGGAAGTCTGTGTGCCAAAGAAGCAAATCAGCATGTTTCTCAACCGGGAACCATGGGTGAACAGGGATATCTACTGCTTGCTGAAGTCCAAGTGTGAGGTGTTCGAGTCAGATGACCCTGACCTATATAAAAAAGCCAGACAAGATCTATGGAGATCCATCAAAGATGCCAAAAGACACTCCAGTTCCAAGCTAGAAGTCCAGGCTAGCCACATGGACTGGCCGACTATGTTAAGATCCGCAAGACACTACAGGCTACAAGATAAAGGCAGGTAAAATTGCCAGCTCCAATGCACCCCTCCCTGATGAGCTTAATGCATTCTTTGAGCAAGAGGTCAGTGAGAGCACGCTGTCCATCCCAGAAACCTCGGATGAACCTGTATTCAAGATCACCATTACCTACGTCAGAGCAGCCTTCTCAGTGGTCAGTCCAGGGAAAGCAACTGGCCCGGATGGAATACCCAGATGAACACTCAGATCCTGCGTGAATCAGTGGGCAGAGATATTCGCAAACATCTTCAACCTCTCTACATCAATATGAGATCCCTATCTGCTTCAAGAAAATGACCATCATCCTAGTACCAAAGAAAAACCAGTAGCATTACTTGATGATTATCGTCCAATGGTTCTGACATCCACCATTATGAAGTGTTTTGAAAGACTAGCCATGATACAAATCAATTCCTATCTTTCAGACTACCTGGAGCCACTACAGCTCACCTACCGCCATAACAGGTCCACAGCAGAAGCCATCTCCCTGGCCCTACACTCAATCCTGAAACAACTTGATAGCAAAGACACCTATCTCAGACTCCTGTTTATTAACTATAGTTCAGACTTGAGCACCATTACTTCTATGAGACTCATCTCCAAAGATGTGCGGGTTAGGTTTATTGGCTATGCTAAAATTGCCCCTTAGTGTCTGAGGGATTAGTAAGATAAATAAGTAGGGTCATGGGGATAGGGCCTGAGTGGGATTGTGGTTGGTGTAGACTAGATGGGCCGAATGGCCTCCTTTGGCACTGTCAGGAATCTATGATAATTAAAGCCTCTTGTTATTACAGGTGTATTATACCAAAGGTTAATTATTTCCGAACATGGTCTGAAGAACGACACATTTCCACATTTGGAAAAGTGAGTATGATCAAATGGATGATAAGTGGATGAAAGTATCTCGAGAACTAATGGCAATAACTTGGCATATCTGACCTACGTCCAGCTTTGGGGTCATTTATATGTTGGGGATAGACTCTATGGCCCACATATAGGAGGATAATGCCAGCTTGAGGCTGGAGACTCAATATGGCAGGAATACAAAGCCAAATGTGACTCCATTAGGTTTGAGCCTTTCAGTTGCAGTGCAGTAAAGAAAAGGCAAATCCTGTTTCTTCATAAACTCACTTTATTTTCTGATTCAACTCCACATCCAACACCCAGTGCAATCTGTAACCTCTATATGCCCTGGTATGATTAAACAATTAGCATACCAATTAGGCTTAAAGTGCAAGGTAGTAGTTAACCGTTTCCTAACACATACTCAATAACAAATAGGATAAACTGCTTTTCTCACCATTTGCAGAGCAGATTCTAACACCAACAAGATGACGTTATACGCTCGAGAATCTTACAAGTCTAATTGCATCAAGTTGCTACTGAATGAAATCTGTGGAAACTGTTTAAATATGCTGATGGAAACACTTAATGCAGGAAACAAGCTATTTTTATGTCTTAACCGTCAAATGGAGAACAGAAAGTGGGATAATTGTGCTGCAACTCATGTAGATATTTTGGATTGTCCAATCAGTTCCCGTTGTTTGAAAGAATTAAAAAGGGAAAAAGTAAAGTAGCCATATATCCATGATAAAGTCAGAAGGAATATTCACAAATTCTCAAAGGAAAAACATTTTTACTTTGAAGATTAAAAGAGCTGTGAGTGAGAAGCTAATCTCAAAGGAAGGAACTTTGAAACAAACACTGAAATTAAGCAACATTGCCAACAAAGGGAAAGTGTCAAATATGTACAAGAAACAGACACATGACTCAGAGTAGTCCCAGAGAGAACTATCTGGATCTTAAAGGGTTTCTGAAATTGCACTGATATATCAGGGGAGCAGGCATTTCTCTGAATGCATCCCTTGCATTTCCCTATGCCCTACATAACCATGCCCTGTATAATTCTGCTATTCAAAAACTTGATCTAGATATGATGATCCTCTGAGAAGGTGAAGGTAATCTGTAATCTGTCACTTGGTAGATTCCTCAGTAACTGCTGTATGGCTAAAGGTGGTTGGCTACTCATGTGCTACAAAATAGTCACATGACTTAGGAGCCATTAGATCCTGTGAGAGAATCGCTGTTGGTTGTATTTTTAAAGTTTCTGCCCAGCCAGGCTGGTATTTCCAATGTAACTGCTACATTGATCCCTGCAATAGGATAATTGTCCCCTGATGTAACCACAAGTAAGGGCATAGACTTCAGTGATGTCTGTCAGTTGCTGCACACTTGCAAGACGGACCTTAAAACTCAACATCACTGGGAGATTCCTAATTTTCAAATATTTACATGAGCTACATGACCTAAACCCTTCTCTTTGGCCTCCGCTGGGAAGGTGATGTGCCCTCATTCACTCTCTATTCTACCAAGCTTCTTATATTTTGCATATCCCCTAATCACATACTCTTGCTTTCATGACTAAACTGGTGGAAGAATTTGCAAAAGCAGGAGCTATCGTCTTGGCATTGGCAGATGGGATAGGATCTCTCGATACTCTGATCTGATCTTTCTGATCCTCTGCTTTGCTCATTTAGCTGATAAAGAGAAAATTCAAATTACTTTTCCTCCACTTGATTATCCTCTGTCCTCCATTATTCTGATGAGTCTGTAGTAAAGGAAAGTCTGTGTCTGCTCCCACTGATCTGACTCACCATTGACACAAAGTGAGAGAGAGAGAAAAGAGGACTTTTTTTCATAAGGGGAAGACATTGCAAAGAAACAAATGTGCGAACACTTAGATTTGGAAGCAAATTGGCAGGGAACAGGAATATCCACAAGAGAGAATAACCAATCTTGTCATCTCCTAATGTTAAAGCTGTTTGTTGTATAGAATCGCTTGATCTGCTTTGGATTTAGATGTTTGAGGCACATTTTTGACATAAAGGGTGATGGGTGCCTGGAACTCGCTACCAGGGGAGGTAGTGGAAGCAAATACGATTTAAGGGGCGTTTCGACAATTGCATGAAAAGGATGGGAATAGAGGTTCCCAGAAGGGAAGTGGGTTTTAGTTCAGTTGGGCAGCATGATCAGTACAAGCTAGGCAGGCCGAAGGACCTGTTTCTGTGCTGTAATTTTCTTTGTTCTTTCTTTGTTCTTTGCTCTGTAGTGTATCTGCTGTCTAATGTATCCGATGCTAGTTCCAATCCTCTGCCTTGCTGTCATAACAAAGTTGAATGTAGTAGGTTTTGATTGTGAGTTCTTGAGTGATGATATATCAACTTGTGCTATATATCTGGTGATTTCAGTCCATTAACTTGGGATTTTGAGGTTCTACATGAGAGTGATTACTATTAGGAGAATGGCGATAAATGTTTCAGAATCCAGAATCGGTAACTGTCCAATGAGAAAAGTAAGTATTAACAGTTATTTGTGCTTCTATTAATTTGAGTGTTCATTGCAACAGTTGGAGGAGGGGATTGGAAGTAGAACTTCCAACGTACTTACCTTGTTTGATCTTGTCAGGTCATTGTACTTTTACTTGCATTTATCTGTGGTCCTGGGGTGAGAGACAGCAGTACCATAGATACCATAGCCATCTCATTCCATGTAGCATGTAAGACACTTTTTGAGACTTCCTCCTACAGGCATCTAGCAGACTTTATTTGTGTTGCATTTGTCGAGAATTGCAGGTGGTTTTATTGGGATTCTGTGCTTTTTGTTCTTCCTCTTTCAATGTTCCTACATTTGGGTGCCTTTGCCAGATGCTCTACTTGAAGGCATTCTTTAAAAAGCCACAAAACCACACAAACTCTCTATGACATATACCTGACAGTGATCTCAGTCCTGCAATAGATTCAGCAAGTATTGATCACTCCCACATGCTTGTGCTGTTAGGTTCAGTTCTTTTGTAAGCTTCCTATACTACTAATTTTCACCCACTCCTTCACATGCTGCACTATCATGTTACACAGAAGAAATGCACTCCTGAAACACCAGTGGGAATTTCATTAATCTGACTGCACAACATCAGCACATATGACGTTGTTGATGTTCTGGGCTATTTTCTCTTATGGACATTCTCATTCCCTACCCATTTGCTTCCAAATCTAAGTGTATGCACATTTGTTTCTTTGCAATGTCTTCCCCTTTTTGAAAAAGAGTCCCTTTTTCTCTCTCTCTCTCTCTTTGTGTCAGATTTGTCTTCTCCATGTATTTCTTAATTATTTTCCAATCTAAACAATGTTGTTCCCCTCGGGATAATGGATTTGTGGGACAAACATCAAGAGGGTGAGGCTGAGTTGAATCAAGTTGCATTTCTTCCATTGTAAGGAGTTAGGTTAATGTCATTTCAGAAACATGACTGACCTTTATTGAACAAACCTTGTTTTTCGGAAGATAAAAGAAGGAAATTACTGTTCACTAAATTAGGGACTCTACAGTGAGGTGTGAAGAATGATGGATTGATTACATATTAACTCTGGGTGGTGTGGTTTTTGTGAATTTGCGTGGAATTTTTTTTTCATTGGTTTAATGTTCTTCTTTTCTCTCTTCCTTTTATGTTTCTGTATTTCAAGCAGCCTCTCTTGTATTCACTTTCTGGTAGTTCAGAAGTTACTGCTGCTTACTTGCCCAATTTGTTTATTGTTCCTCTCTACAACTGCGAAGATCTTTCTTTTTCTCCGCATCAGGAGAACATAAAATATGTTGTTCCTTGGAATGTCTTTCTGTAATCATAGTAAGAATTTAGCAACACCAATTTTAAATCCAACCGATTTATTTGATAGTAAATTTGCGAGCTTTTGACACTCTTGTGTCTTTGTCAGGTAAATGCAGTGTTCTGGTCTGCAATAGCACACATCAGCACAGGCAGTCAGAGATTGCTGATTAGAATGCGAATCCTTACATCTAACCTGCTATTCAAGTGTTAAAGTGGCTAACAATGTGTGTGAAGGGAATCCTGAGCATTGGTTAGAGAAGTGTATATTTTCTCCAGACAGCACAATAAGTGAGGTTTTTTGCTAACCCAGGCAAGTCACAGAGGTTACAGATAGTGTGACATAAAGCCAAGATCCCTGTTAAGACTGTCCTCATGTGTGCGGAACTTGGCTATCAGTCTCTGCTCAGCGACTCTGCGCTGTCGTGTGTCACGAAGGCCTCCTTGAAGAACATTTATCCGCAGGTCGGAGGCCGAATGCCCATGACTGCTGAAGTGTTCGCCCACAGGAAGGGAACTGTTTTGCCTGGTGACTGTTGAGCGATGCTCATTCATCTGCTGTCGTATTGTCTGCATAGTCTCCCCAACGTACCATGCTTCGGGACATCCTTTCTTGCAACGTATTAGGTAGACAATGTTGGCCGAGTTGCAAGAGTATGTACCGTGTACCTGGTGAATGGTATTCTCATGTTTGATGATGTCGTCCATGTCTATGATCTGGCATGTCTTGCAGAGGTTGCTGTGGCAGGGTTGTGTGGTATTGTGGTCCCTGTTCTCCTGAAGGTTGGGTAGTTTGCTGCGAACAATGATCTGTTTGAGGTTGTGCGGTTGTCTGAAAGCAAGAAGTGGGGGGGTGGGGATGGCCCTAGCGAGATGTTCATCGTCATCAATGATATGTTGAAGACTACGGAGAAGATGTCGTAGCTTCTCCGCTCCGGGGAAGTACTGGACAACAAAGGGTACTCTGTCCACCGTGTCCTGTGTTCATCTTCTGAGGAGGTCAGTGCGGTTTATCGCTGTGGCACGTCGGAACTGTCGATTGATGAGTCGAGCGCCATATCCTGTTCTCACGACGGCATCCTTCAGCGTCTGGAGGTGTCTGTCATGATCCTCCTCATCTGAGCAAATTCTATGTATACGGAGGGCTTGTCCATAGGGAATGGCTTCTTTAACGTGTCTAGGGTGTTACTATATTACCTTTACACTATATTACCCGTGATTGCCTATAGAGATATCATTCCAATTTCAATTCTCTTCCTGCACCTAGTGGTGCACTAAGGCAGCACTTCCATAGCTAGCAATTCTTAAAACAATCTCCAATCTGTTACTAGGGGCTTATACCATGAGGAGGGCCATTCCACATCAAGTATGACCAACCAGGAGTCTCTCCCACTCTTACCGCCAGCCATTGGCGTGCTTGGAAGGACATATTTGACTGCATTATGAACGTACCTTCCTTGGCCAACAAACCTTAGGGTGGGACTTGAGCCCGGAGCTTCCAGTTCAGAGGCGAGATCACTACCCACTGCTCCACAAGACTGCCAAAGAAATGCCTTGGAAGTATGTTATCAGTCTGTTATCATTTCTCAGATGGAATCCTGCGGCATTTGAGTTGAATTGTAAACTTTATTTAATTTTCAACAGCCACGGATTGGATTTTACAGCTCAGCACCAGTCATGTTTTTGGCAATGGGGTACCCAACCCATCACTTTTTGCCTACCCCCCAAACTGTCCCCCATAATACATGAGGTGAATGGGCACTAAATTTGGCAGGCCATTCCCCCATATTTAAATAAATCATTAAAGGCCAATTGAGCTTGTTGCCAAGCTGATTGTCTGGTGTATTACATTACCTAGGAAAAATGCATGCTGTTGGCAGGTGTGTGGGAGATGTATGTTTGAGGCCAGCTGGAAAAAGATGGGGGTTGGGGTGTGAGGGACATCATTTGCATGAGGTGGGGTTGCCTTCATGATGTCACTTTCACCTTTGTTTCTCTCCGTGGTCCTCCTGAATCCGGTCCCACCTCTCACCCTCTCCTGGTCAATTTTCCTTCCTGGAGGGGAACGTTCCATTCAGTAGCCCACTCAACCCACCCCTTGCCACCAGCTGTAAAATCTAACCCCTTCTTCTTTTCACCCCTCTGGCCGTTTTCTCTCTCCTTACAAGTTGTTTTGACTTCCTCGCATTTCCGTAACGGTTGGTTTTGTTACATCTTGATTATTGTTCTTGTGTAACTGTAGAAGGCTTTTCAGATATATGACATTACCCAACTTGTTTTGTCAAGAAACCAAGGAGAAAGAGTTAGAGCGTGGGACGGCAGAGAGGCTGACACAGAAAGGGAGATGGAGGGGTATGTTAGGGAATGATTAGCTGATACTAAGGCTGTGCTTTGAAAGATTTTCGGAACAAGGAAAAACTGAGAAGTATGAAAAGTTCCAGAGTTTTGAAATCCTAAGAAAGAACTTGTTAGATGAGGAGATCATGTGAGGGCTTTTGCTGCCAACAGTGAGGATGAACAACAGCGAACGGAGAACAGTGGTTTTATTTGAATCTTATAATCAGTAAGAGGAGCATCGACTGTTGGCGGAACAACAGAATAGAATGAAACAATGATTCATTAGAGAAAGTTCAAGTTAGAGGGTTAAATTGGATAATCCCACAAATAGGAAGTTGCCGTGTGTTTCCTGCATTTGCATCAAAATTGTGTGCTCTGAGCATGGGTGATGTTTTCGACATTTAACAATACTTACAGTACTATCAGAGATAACCCGCATAATGTCACGAACACTTTCATTTTTCCCCCACATATCCTTCTAAACCAAATACCCCCACCCCTAAACACTCATCCTAAAAGCCCATGACTTCCCTGTTTCCATTGATCTCCTTCTGTTCCTTGTTACCGTGCCCACTCCAGAACTCTGGCACAGTAGAGTATTGCTGAATCCAATTACTCACCCTCTGGGGGCGATCTCAGAATTTGGCAATAGAGGAACAGATCGGTTTTCACTCCATATCTCACCATGCCATGCTGGCAGCAGGGTCTACACATGCCAGCGAAACTCAACTGCACTGGGATCAGGTGCTATGTTTAAAGAGTGTCCCTGTCAGAACATGAATGATCCTCTCTCCACCTCACAATCTTCCCTCTTCCCCTGGTCCACCTCAGAGGTCTCAAGGGCTCACCCCCCCTTCAATCCTGCTTGGAGTCAGCACTCACCCCACTCCCTGCCAATCAGAGTTGTACATCTTTCCCCCTATCCCAGATCAGAGTTGCACTCATACCCTACCCACAACAGCCCCTCTCCCCTTTCCATTGAACATCAGACTTCTCCTTCCCCATATACTCAATGTTGACACCCCCCCCCCTTTACCCCCTTCCCCTCTTGGCCATGACTGTTGTGAAGTTAGTGTTTGTAAAGTTATAAATATTTGTGAAATGCTAAGAGTTATAAAATTGTCAGTTTAAAAGGTGGTTTTGTTTCTTCTGTACTTAGAGTCCCTTTAAAAAATGGAGAAGCAGGTGCATGCTGTACATAGAGTGAAACAATGTATCAGAGGCAAAAACAACAAGGTTGCTTTGGTAACAGGCTTTAGTTATTTGAATCAGAACATGTATTTGAATTTTAAGCAATCGATTTGAAATAGGCATCTGAATCATCACAATCTATCAGTTTTGAATTTTGATGTTTTAATAACTTGTAAACCAATTCTATTGTGTGAATTTTGACATGTCATTGAAGATATAAAACCAGCTCCCAGCTCTAGAGAATAGCCAGAAAAACCGATTGCCAGCGATTGCTATAGTTCACAGCTTACAGAGAAAGAGATGCATAGGCAGCAACTGTCCACTAGTGTAACAGCCAGATTGATGTCTTGCAAGAAAGCCTCATCTCAATCGTAAAGGTATCAAAAGAAGATAGTGAAAGCAAAAGAAACCAGCAAAGAAGAAAGAAGGTGACAAACCTGATTGCGCTTTGAGTTGACTAAAAATTCTACTTTTTTTTAATAAGTGGAAATTGGATTTATTTAAACAGCTTTCCATTAGAGTTGTGTTTTATTTGGTTTGTTAATAGTTTAGTTAACCTGTTCAGTATTAGTTAGAAGAATAAAGTGTTGATTTTACAGAGAGTCTCAGTTAGTTATTTCAATTTAACTACAAAGTTTCTAAAGGGCAGATACCTCACAAACACTTTAACAGATTATTGAAGGGAGATACTTCTCTTTGAGTGATGGAATATTAGTTCTCAGAGTGGAGATCAACTCCCCCTTGTAACAATGACACAGGTGGGAATCGTGCTAACCTGGCAATGCCAGTTGTGCCAAGTGGCAGTGCCAATGGCATTATCAGACCACTGTCTGGCCATGCCCGTCTGCCCTGGGCTATACTCACCTTTATCTCCCCAGATGAATCCCCACGACAAGTTCATATCTGGGTGAGCCTGTTGTAAACCGCACCGACGTGACATCCCATCGTGTCAGCGCAGTATGAATATGCTGCAGGAGTATTTAATAATAAGGAAATCTATTAAAATGTAGGTAAATCAGGATCACACCCATTGTGAGAGTGAACCAGACCACATCGCAGGTGGGGCTGGCAAAAATCAGAAGTTGTGATCACACTAACGAGATCTGCGATTTCCAGGTTCCACCTGCCACACTTTGTGTCCACACCAGCAATCTTGCTGACAGCAAGAGTGGGCTCAAGATCCTGCCCAAAATCTGTTGGATGGTAAACTTTATCATACCTTAGTGCAAAGGAGTTGCTGCTCTCTGCGGAAGAGGAAAAGGTCTTAAATAGACTTGGATTTATGGGGAGTTCAACCTCATTAGCTTATTTTTAGAGAAATATTTGATACTAGCAATATGGTGATTAAATGTTTGACGTTATTTGGAGTGAGATGTTTCTCATTGGTATAATTTTTTTTAATGAACAAAGTTATGTGACATTGTGCTTTTAAGGGTAAATAGTTTTGGTCAAAAGAAATTGAAATTCTTAGATGAGATAAATCCTTCTTTTTCAGGACTTTTGTATTTGCTGATCCTGATGCCATATCTGAAAAAATTTGCAATTACCTTTACAATGAGATCCATTCAATGAACCCAAATGAGCTACTCACTGTTAATATGGGTCATGTTATCAAACATACCATCCAAGCAGCCCTAAGAGAGAACTGTAATATCAACAGACTGGATGAAGTTTTGCAGGTCAGTAGAATGTTTAAAATTAATCTCTGCATTTATAGAGCGTTAGGGATATAGGGACAGAGGAACAAGAGTAGACCATTCAGCCCATCGAGCTTGTTTCACCAACCTATACGATCATGGCTGACCATACACTTCAGTACTTTTTCTCCCCACACTATTCTCTTAACCCACTGTTTAAAATCTGTCAACCTCTGCTTTAAACACACAGTGACTGAACTTACACAGCCTGCGTTGTCATAGAGAAATCCAAAGATTCACAACCCTCTGAGTAAAAATATTCCCCTCATCTTGGTCACCCTCCTTTTCTTCAAATTGTTCCTCCTGGTTCTAGATTTCCCAAAAGAAGCACCTTTCCTGAATCTACCCTGACCATCCTTTTAAGTATTTTGTGGGTTCCATAGAATTATACGATCACTGTACTGCAGAAGGAGGCCATTTAGCCCATCGAGTCTGCACCCAAACTAGATCCTAATCTGTAATGCCACATATTTACTCTGCTAATCTCCCTGACACTGAGATCAATTTATCAGGGCCAATCAACCTAAGTGCTTATCTTTGGAGTGTGGGAGGACACCGGAGCACCCAAAGGAAACACACGCAGGCATGGGGAGAATGTGCAAACTCCATATAGACATTGATCCAAAGCCAGAATTGTAGCTGGGTCTCTGGTGCTGTGAGGCAGCAGTGCTAACCACTGCTGTCCCTCTCGTTCTTTGAAACTCTAGAGAATAAGCTGTTTTCCCAGTGTCCCTTCATAGGACTTCATTAGACTAACTGACATCAAGAGTATACCATTTATATTTTTACTCATCCGTTTAAAATTTTATTAAACAACATAAACCTTTAACTTTATGCATAATTGAATTACTGTATGCCATATCCAAAGGATTTAATTTGCCATTAAAAACTAAGTGAGAATTCTCTCATTATCTTCAAGTTGGCTCGGTGAAGGTGCCTCACAGCACCAGGGATCCGGGGTTCAATTCCGGCCTCAGGGGACTGTCTGTGTGGAGTTTGAACATTCTCCCCATGTCTGCCTCTGTTTCCTCCTGATGCTCTGGTTTCCTCCACTGTCCAAAACTGTGCCAGTTAGGTGGGATCGGGCCATGCAAAATTGCCCCTTTATGCCTCAACATCTGTAGGTTAAGGGGATTAGCAGGTTAGGTGTTGGGCCAGTGTAATGTGCTCTATCAGAGAGTCAATGCAGACTCAATAAGGCAAAATGGCCTTTTTCTGCACTGTAAGGATTCTAAATCGCCCATGATCCTTCATCCTGTTCTGACTGTTGATGAGAGATTCTGCACATTCAGTAGCGTTCTGTCACTAACATTTTAACATAAAATAGCAAGTTTGGGAGAGTTTTTGATTGCACCTTCCACTGATCAAATATCTTTATTCTTCTCCCCTTCCGGATATATTGTGATGAAAATTCTGGTACTTTTTATTTGAGTTAAACCTTTGGAAGAATGTCGAGGTTCCAATGTTCAAGTGTCACTTTAATTGGGATTTTTTTTTAGCAAACCTTGACTACTTTTGTGCTTTTTAGAACTCGTGTTCAGAATGGCCTCTTTTCTTAGATAGTCATTGAGAGTGGAATAAGGCCACTTATTCCACAGGTGACCTCAACCCAATTCACAGTTGTCCACAGTGGAAAAACTGTCTCAGAATTTTATGAACTGAATGCCACTGACAGAGTGGAAATGGAAAAGGATATGAGATCGGCCCTGCTAACAATGCGACCACACTGCCTCCCACAACGACCTCAACAACACCGACTTCTTGCAAGGATTCTATTCTCCACCTCTGACATATCTGCTCTGATGATACCACCATCCATATCCGTGCTCCTTTTTCCTCAACCTGCTCCGTGATTGACAAAGTCCATCAGATTTGCTGCACTTCTGCTCTCACCTTTTCTCTTTCCTCCCAGCACCACAATACTCAGCGTCACCTTCATCCCACCAGGCTGTCTATTCATGCATCATCCCCTGTCATTTTTTTTTTTTATTATGTGTCACAAATAGGCTTACATTAACACTGCAATGAAGTTACTATGAAAATCCCCAAGTCACCACGCTCCAGCACCTATTTGGGTACACTAAGGGAGAATTCAGCATGGCCAATGTATCTAATCAGCGTGTATTTGGACTGTGGGAAGAAATTGGAGCATCTGAAGACATGGGGAGAATGTGTAGCCTTTGCACAGAAAGTGATTCAAGCTGGGAATTGAATCTGGGGCCCTGGCTCTGAGAGGCGGCAGTGCTAACCACTCCACCTCCATTTAATGATCAAATAGATCTCCTTTCCTTTTATAGCATTCTGAAGGGACCGTCCCACCTGTCCCTTGAAAACCACCCCCCCACGCCCCAGTCCAATTTTCAATCACCCTTTGTTTGACTGCTGACAACCAATGCTCAGTGTGTTGATTGGATAGTGTTCCAGACACCTCTGGAAATTGTTGCCCTAAAATCTGAGAAACAAATTGATTATTAAAAATGGATAGCAAGGATTGATGGTGCATCAAAATATGGGAAGAGTGTAAATAGATGATGATATTGATGTACTTGTTTTTATCCTACAGGTGTTTTGGTCCACCTTGTTGTCTAACGAGGGGCATTCAAGCAATGGGTCGTGAGAGGGCTGCTCTTGGATTTTTTTTCAAGAGTATCCTAGTGCTTCACGTTGTTAGTGTGTGCTTGACCTGGACCATTTGATGGGCAACATGACAGCTCAGTGACTATCGCTGTGCTGTGCAGATACATGGATTTGGGCCTGTGTCTGTGGGAGTTTGCGCATTCTCCCCCTGCTTGCGTGGGTTTTCTCCGGGTGCTCCGGTTTCTTCCCACATCCCAAAAATGTGCTCTTAGGCTAATTGACAAAACAAATTCTCCCTAAGTTGTCTCAAATTTGGTTTTTAATCCATAGATCTATAAACGTAGACAGGGCTCACGGGTAGAGGTGAGAACAACGGGGTGGCGGCGCTAGCTCGTTGGATCGAAGGGCCTGTTTCCTGTGCTGTTTTTGTTCTTTCTTTCTTTCTTATATCATTATGAACAAGCTACATTAATAACAACATTTAGCACATCTGTTCTCAGCTTTAGAAGAAAGAATTCTTTACATGTTATGATTTTTTAAAAACATTCTTTAATACATTCAATTGATTTTTTTTTATTCTTGTTCTGGTACTGAGACAAAGATTTAATAACTTAGCAACACATGAAGCATTGGCCTAAAACTATTTTGTTTAAAATTCAGTTCGAATGTGGGAGACTAATTTATTATAAATGCTTGATTTGGTTTTTAAACGTCAAGCGATGCCACATCATTTGTTGAATTACCACCTGACGTTTTAACTGTACTTCTCAGTGTGGGATTTTGAAAAGGTCGTATATTTAAACTGCAGCCCTCTTCACACCTTGTGTTGAGCGAATGCGGTCTGAGCTATTTTCTCCCCTGTTGCACATGTGGGTTGACTGACTCGGCAAGTGAGAGGAAGGTATGTGGGTGACCACCACAAAAATCCGCTCCATCCGCTGAAGTTTTCCACTACAGCTTGATTTTGGCAGCACTCGTAGGGACAGGAATCGAAGTGACAAATCAGGTTGGTGACCTTTCGCCAGAATGTCACGGACAGACCTGTCAAGAGTTTCCAGCATTTTCTGTTTTTATTTCCACTTTCCAATGTCTCTCGGATGTTGCTTTGGCAGAGGCTTTCTCCAGAATGTATTGAACAGACTCATTCTTTTGGTACAGCACCAAAGCTTGTTTGAGTTAAATATTATTCAGCACATGGTGATCCTGCAATATCAGTTGCATTTTTGTGTTACAGAATGAACCCTGCAACGTGATTGAGGGCTATTTCCAGGAAGTGGTTGCGATCACGGAGCAGTCTTGTTTATCATCAGAGGAGGTGACGACAGCCCAGAAGAAACACATTAGCAAGTTGCAACAACTTTACCAGACGATAATTAGCTCTGCATGCCAAGGTAGACAAGAACCACTAGTTAATTCATTGCACCACCTGACAAAGTATACTAAAGAATATACTGCAAGGGCAGCGAGGTGGCATGGTGATAAGCACTGCTGCCTCAGAATGCCAGAAATCTGGGTTCAATTCCAGCCTCGGGTCATTGTGTGGAGTTTGCACATTCTCCCTGTGTCTGCGTGGGTTTCCTCCCACATTCCAAAGATTAGGTTGATTGATCATGCTAAGTTTCCCTTAGTCTCAGGCAGATTAGCAGTGTAAACACATGGGAATACGAGGATAGGGCTTAGATGGGATTGTGTTTGATGCAGGCTTGATGGGTCAAATGGCCTCCTCCTGCATGGTATGGATTCTTATCCAAAAGAAAGGTTAAGATTGATGAACAGGAATTCACTTAAAACTTTCACAGCTTGAGACTAATGAATGTAGGAATTGGAGCGAGCTGTGAAATGGCGTGACACAATGAAAATGCAATCTCTGGCAGGCATTTTAGGGGTGCATTAAAATAAATGTACCATTTCTGTTATATAGTTGTCTTTTTTGGCTCACCATAGAGCCCAGCTGTGATAATATATCCAAGGAAGTGATGCAACACAATGTAAGCAGAAAACAGTGAATGAGAGCCAACACACCAAAATAAAAAATTTTGTTCATTTATCGAGTGTTCCTTGGTGTCATTCTCCAAATACACATCAACTTCCACGAGGAGAGGCAGTGACTCCATGCCCTGATTATGCACCATGTAGAATTGGATAGGGCAGTGTGAACTGGAACTTTGAGTTGGGTAGTTTGCCTAGTCTGTGATCTGTTAATAAATATGGGCTCCTAAACCACACAGTTTAGCTATGGTTAGAGCTCTGTGGATTGACCAGACAGTCAGCTTCCAAGTATGATTCGGGGATTCTGAAATGACCTAATAGGATGGAGTTTCTGCACATCCCTACATGTCATTGGTGTCACAGAGGGATACATGGGAAAGAGACTCAAAGGCCAAAGTTGATGGAAGACCACCTGAGATTGTTAGGTAACCCAACTCAGCTCTCAGAGTAAGTGGACCCACTTAGGGTGTCCAGACCAGGATCAAGACTATAATTCCAAATACAATAGCAAACAATAGAAACCTACTTCTTTTTGGGCTCATGTGGCCTTTAGAAAATGGCGAAGCCATCAGCAACCCTGGTGGAAAGATCCCAGCAATGACACCACTGAATAGCCCCACAAATTATTAGGGCCATGATTTGACTGCAGAGGAGCTGAATAAAGAGGAAAATATATATCTTTCAGAATAAAGATTTAAAAGCTCCCAACAGCAAGTTTCCAAACTATATTGATGTTGAAATCGCTGTCCAAACACTTCCTGTATTGTATGGCTTTCTTTTAATCATTCATGGGATGTGGGCATTGCGATCAAAGCCAGCACTTATTGCCCAACCCAATTGGTGAATTGAGAAATTGGTGGTGAGTTGCCTTCTTGAACCACTGCAGTCCGTGTATGTTACTTGCCACTTATCAGCCCAAGTCTTAACATTGCAGTTATGATTTTGTGTAAATGTGAACTGCTTCCTTATCTGAGGAGTTGCAGCTGGTGCTGAATGCTGTGCCATCATCAGTGATCATCCCCAATCTGACCTAATGATATTAGATCATTGACGAAGCAACTGAATAAGGTTGGAAATAGGACACTGCTCCGAGGAATTCCTGAAACAATGTCCGAGGGTTGAAATCATTAGTCTCCAATATCCACAACTAACTTCCTTTGACCCCAGCCATTGGAGAGTTCACTCCAATCCCCACTGACTTCAATTTTACCAGGACCCTTAGATGGCACACTGGATCAAAAACTGAGATGGATGATGCACTTTATTACTGTAGATTACTGCAAATACTTCAGCCTTGTCTTTTACACCAACATGCTGGGCTCTCCCATCACTCAGTTTTGGGATGTTCATGAAGTCTTCCCCCTTTTTGCTGTTTAATTACCCACTTCCATTACTGTTCACAACTGGTTGTGGTAAGGGTGCAGATCTTTGATTTGATTACTTTCTTTACAATGCTTATAGAGGGATATCCAATTATAGAAACCAAAAATTCAAAAGGAGGTATTCAGTCCATGCACCAACCACAATCCCACTCAGGCCCTATCCCCATTACCCCATGTATTTACCCTACCTAGTTCCCCAATACTAAGGGGCAATTTAGCATGGCCAATCCACCTAACCGCACATCTTCGGACTGTGGGAGAAAACCAGAGCACCCGGAGGAAACCTGCGCAGATGTTGGGTGAATGTGCAAACTCCACACAGACAGTGACACAAGCTGGGAATCGAACCTGGGTCCCTGGCGCTATGAAACTGCAGCGCTAACCACTGTGCCACTGTGCTGCATTAAGCATTCATAGTCGCATTAAGCATTCATAGTCACATTAAGCATTTATATACTTGTGTCTGTAACCATTTCTAAAATAGATCTTTTATTTGCATTACAAATGATCGCACGATGTGAGAACATTGGATATTGAAACAGTTTTTTTTATTGGTGTTTTAGTGCTGCCTTCAAATAACAGACTGCAGAATATTCTCCTGCCAAAACCAGATATCAGTTTTTTTTTGTGGAAAGAAGATGACCTACTCTGTGAGTGTATTTTGTTCTGATGCTATAATGCCTATAATAGGATTCTGAAATGTATTGTGCATACTTGGTTTTTACAAAAATGATTTCATGCAATGTTCCAAATTAATATGAGTCCTTTCCATTTTCAAATATACAAATAAGAAAATATTTATAATATGGTGATAAAATGTATAATGATTGAAATGTAAAGATGAACTTTTTTTTATCTTCTATTTTACACGTGTAGGATATTGCTGCGTCACAAATTTGTCTGGAAGGAAATTTGATGTAGGAATTAGGAGTAGGAGCTTATCATCCAAATTTGTGTGTTCGTTTGTTAAGAATAGGCCAGTTGGTCCTTGCAACCTGCTCCGCCATTCAATAAGATCTGATTGTAACCTCAAGAATCTATTAGTCCTGCCTTAAAAATATTCAAAGATGAAAGAGAGTTCCAAAGAGTTATGACTCTGTAAAAGAGAAAAATATTCATCTTCATCTTAAATGGGTGACCCGTAGTTAGAATTATGGAAACCATAGAAATGATATAGCATGGAAGAGGGCCATTTGGCCCAGCTTGTCCATGCTGACCCAAAATCATCAGGTGCTCTTTCTAATCCAATCTTCCTATACATGTCCATAGTCATGTTTTTCATAGAATCATAGGGCAATACAGCATGGAAACAGGCCCTTCAGCCCAACTGCACCATGTTCTCCTCCCAGCTAGTTTGAACAATGACCCTTAATTCTAGATGCCCCCACAAGAGTAAATATCTATTCCACATCTATCCTGTCACTATACCTCAGGATATGTTTCAATCAAATCACCTACTGCTCTTTTAAAATCTAGGGGATCCAAGTCTAACATTCCAATCTTCATCATAAGACTACTCTCCCAATCCAGGTATTACTCTAGTAAACCTTCTCTGAACTGTTTCCATTGCATTTTAATCTTTTCTTAAATAAGGACACCAGCACTGTATACAGGTGAGGTTTCACTTCTCTACTTTTATATTCAATTTCCCTTGCAATAAACAAGCACATTCTATTAACTTTGCTAATTACTTGTTGTTCCTTTTGTGATATATGCACTAGGATAGCCAGATCACTTTGCATCTCGTTACTCTGGAATCTCTCACCATATACATAGTATGTTTTTTTTTATATTCCTGCCAAAATGGACAATTTCACATTTTCCCACATTATACTCCTTTTGCCAGATCTTTGCCCATTCAATTAATGTATCTATATCCCTTTGTAGCCTGCTTATGTCCTTTTTGCATCTTAATTTCCTATCTATCTTTATGCCATCAGTAAATTTAACAATCATACTTGCAATTTCTTCATCCAATTTGTTTAGATAAATTGGAAACACTTGAGGTCCAGCACTGATCCTTGTGGCATACCGCTTATTACACCTTGTCAACTAGAAAATGATTGATTTATACTTATACTCTGTTTCCTGTTAGCTAACCAATCTTCTATCCATGTTAATATGTTACCCCCAAAATATGGGCTCTTTTTCTTCATAGTAATCTTTGATGTGGCACTTAATTAACTGCCTTCTGAAAATCAAAGTTTAGTACATTCACCACTTTCTCTCTATCCATAGCAAGTCTTAGAGCTTCAATAAAGTGGCTCAATATGATTTCTCTTTTATAAAACCATGTTGACTCTGTCTGTTTTCCTTTAAGTGCCCTGTTGTAACTTCTTTCATAATGGCTTTGAACATTTTCCCTATATCAGATGTTTCCTACTTCTGTCTCTCTCTCCTATTTTGAATAAAAAAGTTACATTTGCTCTTTTCCAGTGTAATGGAACCTTGCCCAAATCCAGGGAATTTTGGAAAATTAAAACCAACGCATTAGTATTTTCACCAGCCACTTTTTTTAAGATCCTGCTATGAAGTCCACCTGGACCTGGAGATTTGTCAACCCATAAATCCAACAATTTGCTCAGTACCATTTTGCTGGTGATTGTAATTTTCTTGAGTTCCTTCCTGCCATTTCTGAAAATGAATAAAATTCACTTAACAAGGCTAAGGAATAGGTCAATATTCCTATTTTTCTATAGAAACAGTGGCAGACAAAACATCCCTAACTCATTTGGAAGTCCTCTATAGCATTCTGACCATGATAGTACCATAAGAGTTGTGATTGTTGAAATTTGGCCTTACATCTTTATTGCTGAAACATGATGCATTCAGAAGCTATGACAACAGCATGCTAGTTTACAGCATCCTTCAGTCTCATATACAATAGCAGCATTAAAGTTTCACAAATCACTTCTGGACGTTTTGGAGCACTTCCCAAAACAAAATATGGGATTTGCTTTTGTCTAGAAATTCAGATAGGGAGCGAAACGTCACATTTTGGGCTTGACAAAGTTATGTGATAATTATTGTCTGCCGGAAACCTATTGGTGAAAGTTTCCCATCCGGCTTTCATGGTAATTGTAGCAGGTGGGACTGGTCCATGCGAATGTCCATTCACCTTTGTCTCAGTTTCCTCCTATTCCCAGCAAGCAACAAGGTTAATTTTGTGATAACTCAGTTTACATATATTTGTCAATGACAATTTTGCCATTTAATATATAAAAAAGTTGCTAACATATGCAACTGCACGTCAACTTCAGTGTTTTGCCTCTCACTCATGCTGTTATATATCTTTTCAGGGAAGGAGCTGGTGCAGTTTGTTAAAAATCGATTTGAAGGCAGCCAGGAGATCATTAACAGTGACTCCGACAACTCTGAGGTGATTGAGTCAACGGATTGCCCTAACTTTGAGCAAACAAGATTATCGGTTCTGTCAACGGACAGTGGTATTGTCAGAGACTGTGGAGATCCACCCCTTTTAAATGATTGTCCCCTGCAGGTGGCACCTGAAAAAGAGCAAAGCAAGTTATCCAGAAGGTGCGGCATGAAGAAGAAAAGTCATCATTCACAGGACACACTGATCCTTTCGGACATTTGTGATAATACAGCAATAGGGGCTGATATGAAACTTCAGCGCAAGTTTGGCTGCAAAATGACGTTAGCCAACTCCAAGCAACAGAAGCCTTACACTGCACGCATTGTGGTGATTGGGGACGATTGTGTTTTGGGAAAATTAGCAAAGGCTTTTCTTTCTTTGAGGTAAATCTTTGGACAATTGATCACAGTTTATATGAACAATTTACAAAATAAGAAAAATTCCCCTTTTTAGATGCTATCCAACATCTGCGTTTGGCTTTATTCTGCTTCATATTTCTATCAATTTTCCTGTTAAGCTGTATAGTGGTTTGCATTAAAGTGGCAATGTGTCATCTTATAAATCAATAATAGGCTCCTTGTTCTTTCTGATAAGCATTTTCATCTCATTAATTTCTTCCCTCGAATGTAGCTTTGTGCTAGGTCCTGGTTCTGTAATCTTGTGGTATTCTCGGACATCTCTTACAATTAACAATGAATGTCAGTGGTCTATTTAGCTGTTGTGAGCATCAGAGTCCAGTTTAGTTCTAGTTTTCTTGATATCCATTCACGCACACTTTGCAGGTGAAGCCAATGGAAGGTCATCAGGAGTGGAAGTTCAGTTTCTTCATGAGCTTTCTCAGCTGAGCTCCACTTAAATAAAAGTTAACTACTCTTCTCCACCACCTCCCGCACCCAGAGTAGTGTCACCCAGCTGAGGCATAACATTATTTTTAAGTTCATTTTTGTCTGACTGGTTCACATGCAGCACAATTAATCCCAGAGTGAAATTATAACACAATCCAGAATTATGGTCAGTACAGTGCCAAGGACCAAGGTATGATTCCTGTCTTGGGTGACTGTGTGGAGTTTGCATGTGCTTCCTGTGTCAGCAGGGGTTTCCTCCGGGTGCTCTGGTTTCCTCCCACAGTTCAAAATTTGTGCAGGTTAGGTGAATTGACCGTGTTAAATTGCCCCTTAGTATCCCAAGATATGTAGGCTAGGGGATTAAAGGAGTAAATACATGGAGTTATAGGTGAAAGGTGGGCAGGAGGGCCTGGGTAAAGTGTTCTGTGAAAGAGTCACTGCAAACTCAATGGGCTGAATGACCTCTTCAAAATTGTAGATAATCTATAATTCAAAGTGACTGTTTGGCAGAACCATTGTCGGACCTGTGCCATCTTAAAATCTCAAATATACCATGACTCAGCAATGTTTTATGATGCTTTATTATCTTTACCAATTAGAAATGCTATTGATATATTCCACATATTAACAATTACTCTCCTAAAGTCATCTTGATATTTCAGGAACTTCAACTAAAGCTTATGTTTTTAACTGTGTTCGTAACTTTTGTGGAAACGTGACAAATTTTGTAATTCCTTTGGTCTCAGTGTTATTGGATGTAATTTTATGACTTAAGGCTGCCAAGTGACTATGACTCTATGACTCTAGGCGATTGCATTAAAAATCTTCACAAAGTAAAATAATCCAGATTTATTAAAACAAATAATAATACTGAACTCAAAATGATTACGGACACCGGGCTTTTGCTTAACACAATGATAGAAATATTTTACTTTCGTCCTTTACTTAGGAAAAGAGAAACAAGAAGATCTTTTCTGACTTCAAAACTAAACTTGCATTTCTACTATATCCCCATTACGAATGAGAAGCAGGATGCAGTATCTACTGGCAAGGTGTGTGTCTGAACTGTTTATCAATTATTATTTTCTGTAACATTAATTCTAATCTTTATATATCAGATCTGATTGGTCCCACCTAACTACATAGTGGATGATATCATACAGTTGACTGTATTATTTGTAAACTTGATGTTTTGAAATCCTTTGATTCATTTGAGGGCTGTGATCATTTGCTTTTTAAATGCAAGCCTTCTATTGTCATTAAGTTTGTTTTATTGTTAAAAGATTCTGCTTATAGTGTAAAAATTAGTCTCTATGTTTAAATTAGGAATTAATCCTAGAGTCATAGAATCCTACAGTGCAGAAAGAGACCCTTTGGCCCATCAAGGCGGCACTGACCACAATGCCACCCAGGCCCTACCCCATATTTTACCCACTAATCCCTCTAACCCACACATCCCGGAGCACTAACAGGCAATTTTAGCATAGCCAATCAACCTAACCGGCACATCTTTGGACTATGGGACGAAACCGGAGCACCAGAGGAAACCCATGTAGACACAAGGAGAATGTGTAGACTCCATACAGACAGTGACTGAGCTGGGAATCGAACCCAGGTCCTTGGAGCTGTAAAGCAGCAGTGCTAACCACTGAGCTACCATGCCGCCCTCTTCATATTTCAATGTTGTTGGTAAGAAATATTGCCTCAGACATGAAGTAGTTAAAAGGAACTGTGTTGCAAACAGTTATTAAATGACCAGTTATTTTTTCCGACTTTTAAAAATTGGTTGTACTGTCAATATCTATGAATAGATAATAGTGAAAGTCTTTTTAAATACTTATTTTTTAGGTCATCCCTTTATTGCATAATGACCTTTCATGTGAGATGTCCAGGTATTTGGGTAGTATTGATCCGTGGTATAACAGCAATATCAGCAGTCTATGCGAGATGATACCGGAACTGGCTAGAATGGTAAGAGCAATTCAGATTTCATCCTTAATGATGTGCAGTATGAAGTAAAAGGTTGTAGGAGAAAAAAATGTAGCTGGCTATCTGTAAATTGTATGTTAGTGGATATTTCATTTTATTCAGAGGATAAACGGTGACAGTTATGCTCATAGAATAGAATCATAGAATCCCTACACCATAGAAGAGGCCATTCAGTCCATCGAGTCTGCATTGACTCTCTGACATAGCATCCCACCCAAGCTGTCTCCTCCACTCAATCCCCATAATTCCACACAGGAACTTCCAAACAGTTATTGGATAGGCACATGGAGCACTTCAGAATTAAAGGGAGTGGACAGCTTGATCTTGGGGGGTTTGGGCATAGTTAGGCACAATATCGAGGGCTGAAGGGCCTGTATTGTGCTGTACTGTTCTATGTTCTAATTACCATGGCTGATCCATTTCACCTACATATCTCGGTGACAATTTAGCATGGCCAATCCACCTAACCCGAAAATGTTTGGACTCATACATAGAGGAGCAGGCTGAAACTATGATTGTTGTTTGAAGGTCCACAATGTTTAATGCGTCTCTCTGTAAATTCCTTGCAGTGTTAATGTATGCCTACTTGTGACCAACAAATAAAATAAGTATGTACCTGTGCAAAGATCGGGGGTGGGGGGGAGCAGATTTTCCAGCCGCACTCACCCCCAAAATCAGAAAATCCCGCCCGAGATCAACAAACGTTTGCATGTTCTGTGAACCATCCAATACAATTCCCGTGGTGGTCGGGACAGGAAAATTCCACCCTGGGCTCCAGCTCTATCCTTCGCCACCTAACTATCCAAATTCTAACATTACTCGCATGTGAACACAACCTTTGCATGAATAGCCTTTGAAACTGTGGCTTTTGCAGCATCATCAGAATGTGGAGTCTGTACTAGTACCAAGTCCTAATATCAGCAGACTGAATTCTAAATCATTGTAGTAGATGGATTGCAGTGAATTCAGTAAGCAATTCACTTGCTAACACTGATAATATTTTCTGAACAGGTTAACAAATCTGTTACAATAGCATTCATTTACAATTATTATTAAAGCTGATTTCTACCCCATAATAATTTTAAACTGTTTCATTATTTTCACAGAATATTGGTCCCATGTGTGATTGCAGTGTGAGTTGCAATGGAGTGAAATCACACTGCAATTTTTACGTTTACTTGTCATTAAAGAAATTTCTGTATTTTAACATGGGCTTTATCTTTTTTTTAAAGGAATTAATATTTCCATTCAATTTCCCCTTTAAACAGTATCATATTAATTTAAATCACCCAAGTGGTTTCACCAGATCAATTCTGAGTCATTTGTTTGTTGATACGGCATTTGTTATGTATAGCATTTAAGGTAATGTTAAAAGTTTGAGTTGCTAGTGTCTTCTTGATCAAAAGGCTATTTCATAATAGCCAAAGAACCAGTTCTGGCAGGCCACAGCTGTGTGACACAGGATGCCAAACCCTCCGCAAGCATCATGGTGACCACCCCCAACACACATAAGGGGAACCACCCCCATCCCTCCCAATGAGGTTCCCTAGAAGGTAAGCCCTGGCGCAGCTCCCTGACACTGCCAGGTTGGCAATGCCAGAGTGGCAGGGATTGTGCCAGGACACTGTCCAAGTATGACCTCTCCCTCTGAGGACTATACTTAACTTATACCTGTTGACTGCCTAGTTTTTCTGTATGTGTTGTGAACCTCGCTGATGTGACATTACATAAGCATTTATGAAAAAATGGTATGGATGGAGGAACTAAAGTAAGAGAAGCCCTTTCATTATATTTAAATACATTGCAATTTATTCAAGAGAGATTCCTGCCCAAAATGCCACCAGCAAGGGGAGTGGAAAACAATATCTCACTGGCGAGAATCTAGTTTTCCAAAGCTTGCGAGATTTTTTGTCCACATTGCTGTTTGTGCTACAGCGAACACAGATACAAAATTGCCCCCAATATTCACAACACAAAAACAACACAAAAGCTTTAAAATTAATCATTTAATAAATGCATTTCATGTCTTGAGACTTTTGACTTTAAACTATTTTAAACCTGTTGAAGAATAACAAATAAAGAATTGTATTTCCATTTCTAGCTGGTTTTTAAGCTAACAGATATAACCACTTTCCATAGACAACATCATTTGGACAACAGTCCGGGGCGGACCCGTTTGTTGTGGATGTCACATCATATTATGTTCGAATGGCATATCAGCCTGTTTACTTTCAAATCTACAGTGTAACGGTAAGTACTCCAATTGATATATTTAATGAGTTACAGAATTCTTAAATTACATTTCTGTTACATTGACCCAAATTTGAACAGTGAGGATGCTGAGTGAGAGAAATATTTCAAAATGCTATTTTTTCATAGACAGTTATATTTTGTAGAGTGGTCATCTGGATTGGTGTACAGTGCCATATTTTACCTCAAGTTGTGATATCTGGATTTCTGCAATATAATCCTGTTAGCTAAGGCTCCTGTGAGTGAGTGACTGCATTTGTGCTGAGCAGGAATGATTTGATTTCATTTTACTAAATGCTTCTGTGCATCCATTAGTCTATTCAAGCATCCACAGCAAAACCGTCTTCTGAGTAGGATGCCTAATTTGAGTATAAATTCTTTCAAATGGAGATTGGAAGGATGTCGGTTTAGCTTTGTGAACTATTCTTTTCATTTAAGATGTTCAGAGCAAATTCCTGCACAGTGGCACAATGATTTAGCACAGCTGCCTCACAGCACCAGGGACCAAGGTTCAATTCCCAGCTTAGGTCACTATCTATGCAGAGTCTACACATTCTTCCTGTGTCTATGTGAGTTTCCTCTGGATGCTCTGGTTTCCTTCCACAGTCCAAAAGACATGAGGGTTAGATGCATTGGCCATGCTAAATTCTCCCTCTGCATCCCAAACAGGTGCCAGAGTGTGGTGACTAGAGGATTTTCACAGTAACTTTATTGCAATATTAATGTAAACCTACTTGTGACTAATAAGTGAACTTTATAAATGTGATTGATGTTTTCTTAGTTAAGGACCAAAGTGGAAGAGCTCAGTGAAATTGTATTTGTCATAATTCAATGTAACGTCTCTTTTTGTGTCACAGTTTACTTTTACAGATGAGACAGTTGAATGTGTGGATGATGTTTTTCTCATTCAGCTTGTTGCAGACCTTCCTGAACTAAAGTGTGCCAAAGGTGAGTTACTTATGAGAAAATATTGGAACCTTGTTGCTATAATAAGATTATTAATGTGTTTACACGTTGTAGAGAAGTCTAGGCTAGTCTCCTTCATCTCAAAGGACTGCATGATTGAAATAGGGCTTGTTCACTAACCATAACCCCATGAATAAGATTAAATACATTTATTATGTATCAAATGTTTCATAACCAGTTATAGAAAATGCTCCATCATTCATATATTGATAAAACTGTTATCAACTTCAAATGGTAAAAACAAGAATATTTAGGCTTTGGACACAAAGAGAGCGCCCAACTCTCATAATCAATATTGTGAGCAATCAGCACGCACCTCACTTGCCCTGACTCTACACTTCAATCATATCAGTAGAAAAAAAACTACGCAGATGGAAATCAGCAGAATGTACCAACCCTGCACATGGGCAACGGTCAACAAAAATTCTCATAGGCCACACTCAGAGCCCAGATGAGTTGCATGTCACCCCCTGGGCCACAGTTTGCCTGCCACTGTGATTGGATGGAGGAAGTTGGTGATGTAATCCAATGTCACTGGACTAGCAATCCAGAAATCCAGGCTGATGCTCTGATAACATTGGTTCAAATCCAACTAAGCAGCTGATAATTTAAATTCAATTCAATTCATAAAATCTGGAATTGAAAGTTGTCTCCTTAATGGTGACCGTGACAACTATCATCAATTGCCATGAAAATCCGTCTTGTTCACAAAAGTCCTTTAGGGAAGGAAATTTATCATCTTTATCTGGTTTGACCTAAATGTGACTCCAGATCCAAAGCAATGTAATTTCTCTGAACTGCCCTTTGAAATGGATTAGCAAATCACTCAATCAATGAGGAATGGGCAACAAATGCTGGATTGGTGACACCCATATCCCATGAAAGAGTAAAAAATAGACAGCTGGTGCATTTCACTATTGTGCTCCATTTATATATTTTTGAAGACCAGTTTAATATGATTAAATCAAGATATACTGTGGGAATAGTTGTAAACTGGTACTGTGAGCAAGATTTCACTTTCACAAGTTTTATCTTTGCTTGGTTTTAATATTGTAATTCAATTTAATCTCATTTTTTAATGATGTCAAACATAAAAGTTTCTGATCAATAAGGAAATTCTGATTGATAAGAGAATTAACGGTTATGGGGAGAAAGCAGGAAAGTGGAACTGATCCACTTCAGATCAGCCATGATCTTATTGAATGGCAGGGCAGGCTCGAAGGGCTAGATGGCTTATTCCTGCTCCTATTTCTTATGTTCTTAAAATCTGTCTGAAATGCAGAGAGGAAAAGTGATTGACTTGATATAGGTTAGAAAATGGAGAGAGTTTGCAGGGACGACAAGCTGGCAGAGTGGTTAGCACTGCTACCTCACAGCATCAGTGACCCAGTTTCAATTCCCAGTTTGAGTCACTATTTGTGTTTGTACATTCTTTCACAGCCCGAAGATGTGCAAATTAACTGCATTGGCTATGCTAAATTCTCCCTCAGTGTACCCAGAAATGTGCAGGGGTGTGGCAACTAGAGGATTTTCACATAACTTTGTTGCAATGTTAATGTAAGCTGATTTGTGACTAATAAATAAATAAACTTTAATCTGTTACATGGCAATTTTCTGTCAGTTAATTTTTCACTCATTACCAATATATTTGCATTATACATTGCTGGCAATACCATCTACTGATAGAAAGAGAACAATGGCAATGGTGTTTTGTTGGTTAAATGACTAATTAACGGCAATTACAGGGAAACATATGACCAAGTGCCAGATACTTTCTGGGTCTGTTTTGATCAGGGGTGTAATTAATTTCTGAGAACATTAGTACACATTATTTTCAGTTTAGAATCGATTGAAATATATGTTCTGCTTTTTAATACTACAAAAGTATCAGAAGAGTTTTTTAAAAATTCATGGGTGTCACTGGCTGGCCAGCATTTAGGAAATTTTCACAGTAACTTCATTGTAGTGTGAATCTAAGCCTGCTTATGACTAATAAACTTTAACTTTATTTATTGCCCATCCTTAGTTGCCCTTGTTCAGAGGGCAATTGAGAGTCAACCACATTGCCGTGGCTTTGGAGTCGCATGTGGGCCATGATGTGAAAACACCAGTGCCGGACTGGGGTGGGCATAGTAAGAAGTCTCTCAACACCAGGTTAAAGTCCAACAGGTTTATTTGATAGCACGAGCTTTTGGAGCACTCCAAAAGCTTGTGCTACCAAATAAACTTGTTGGACTTTAATCTGGTGTTATGATACTCCTTACATTTTAGCCAGACCTGATAAGGATGGCAGATTTCCTTCCCTAAAGAATATTAGTGAACCAGATGGGTTTTTCTGACAATGGTTTCATGGTCATCAATAGATTCTTAATTCAGATTTTTTTTTTATTGAATTCAAATTCTAACATCTGCCATAGCAGGATTTGAACCCAGGTCCCAAGAATAGTAGATGAGTTTCTGGAATCAGTAGTCTAGCGACAATACCATTAAGCCATTGCCATTAAGCTGCTTCAATTAAATTTGGTGCACCAAAATACAATGAATCCTTATTATAAATGATTGCAATGAATGGGTTCCTCATACTATTCACAGTGTGTCTAACTCAGCTTCATTTTAGAAATCATAGAAATTTTGCCACAGCCTTTCAAAATATTAGTTTGTCAGATTTGTGGTTGGCATTCTCTGCCAATGGTCATCATTCTTGACCCTCCATTCTTGTCTGACCACCTTTTTGAGAACCATCTCACTCGGTGCAACATTCTTCAGATGATATGAACAAACAATCTGCTGCTAAACATATACCAAATCCGATCCAGGTATATTCCAGCATGTTCTTAAGTGATTAGACTGTTATAAATAGTGCACTGCTGCATCTTTCAGAGTTCTTCTTAACCAAGATGTGATTCCTGGCAGTAAAGTAATATATCACTCGTGACCCAATATTGTGATAGAGAGAAACTTTAATTAGGCAGATAACTGAAACATCACACTGATGTCGGCTATCAATTGATATATACAATCGATATTGTAACCAAATGTAGATTTAAATTTGTCAGAAGTTTTTATTGTGAAAGATGTGGCCCTTGGTTATTTATGTTTAGCATTGTTACCTTTCTAATGACTATTCAATTTCATACAATGATAATAAGAACAGCTTCACAATATTCTTACAGAAAGCACATTGACACGGAAAAGGGCGACATCAGATGGAACGTGGATACAAATTGTAGTTACATACAAAAAGGTAAGAATCAAAACATTGTAGCCAATCAATAGCTGTTCATAGAATTATAGAATCCATACAGTTACACAGGGAGGCCATTCAGCTCATCAAATCTGTACCAACTACAGTCCCACCCAGGCCCTATTCCGGTAACCCTCATTCACCCTGATAATCCCCCTGACAGTAGGGTCAATTTTAGCATGGCCAATCACCCTAACCCATACATCTTTGGAGTATGTGAGGATGCATTCAAAGGCAATCCATGCTAACACGGGGAGAAAATGCAAACTCCACACAGACAGTGACCCGAGGCTGGAATTGAACCCAGGTCTTCTGATGTTGTGAGGCAGCAGTGCTAACCACTGGGCTACCATGCTGCCCCCTGTTGTTGTGTTGATCACATTGTGTGCAATCAGCTAAATAACATTGTGTTGATTTAAAAAAAACAGACATTAAGATATCTGTAAAGTAAAATCTGTAACGTAATGAAGAATACTAATGGCCAAAACATTGCGTGATTTCAACAAGAAGTTACATATAAGTCTTGCAGCTGAAGGGATATGGAGGGGAAGGCAGAACCAGGATAATGAATTTGATTATTGAGCAGAGGAGGCTCAAAGGGCTGAATGGCCCATTCCAGCTCCTATTTTCTATGTTTCTATATGTGGAAAATGGTGACATTATGGTAACATTCCAATAGGAATGGTCCTAAATTTCCAGCATTTACAGGGAGCACAAGTCAGGGACATGGGACTACCATGTGTTAACTCAATCATTGACACACAGTCCCTCAAAGTGGTTTCCAGATGGAAGAATAGGATCACTTCCCATGTGATCAGAATCTTTAATTATAACCATAAAGAATATAGGCAATAGACCCTAAAGAAGAAAGTAGCATTTCAACATAGTGTATAAGATTGCGCAGACAGTCGTTATTCTGGTAAGAAAGACTATTAATGTGATTTCCTCATCATTTAGCTAATTGCACACAAGGTGATTTGCTTTCATACAATTGATTTTACATTAATAAATTCCCACATCAACCAACTGGCAGGAGATTGCATTGAAGAGATAATTTCATATCACTAGACATTTCCACTGATCCAGTGAGCCACATGGCACCATTTCTGGGTGTAGTTGGCTCTGACAGATCCAATATGGAATGTGGTACATCTGTTCTCACTCCACACTGAGTGTCTCATGCCAGGGAGGTTTGGGTACTTTGGAGTCACCCAGCTGAAACTGGGATTTGACCCATTTTCTTGAGACATGTAGAATATACTGCCAGTTTCTCACACTTAGTCATAGAGTTTTACAGAATATAAAGAGGCTCTAAGGTTTAAAAGAAAGTTTATTTATTAGTTTCACAAGTAGACGCACATTCACACTGTGATGAAGGTACTGTGAAAATCCCCTAGTTGCTACACTCTAGTGCCTGTTCAGGTACACTGAGGGGGAATTTAGCATGGCCAGTGCACGTAAGGCACACATCTTTGGATTGTGGGAGGAAACTGGAGCACCTGGAGGAAACCCACACCAACACAGGGAGAATGTCTGTATGGTGACTGCAGAATGACCCAAGCCAAGAATCGAACCCGCTGTGAGGGAGCAATACTAACCACTGTGCCATTCTGCCACCCCTTTGGCCCACTGTGTCTGCATCAAACACCTATCTATCTATTTTAATCCTATTTGCCAGCACTTGGTCCACAGCCCTATATGCTATGGCATTTCAATGTTTTAAGGGTTTCTGTGGGTTTCTCACTCGCTTGTTATTTGCCTGATACCTTTGCACTTAGAAACAAATCCAATCCCAACCCAAATGCTATAACCCATGCCTCTTTCTATAAGAGGAGCCCAGTGGCTACACTAAAACTGGCAGCCAGTTTACTGATGGATGGGACAGATGGAAAGTCACTGGCTTTCACAATCCACTGTCTCCCCTACAACAGCCAAACACTTACATCACAAACCTGACATGACCAATGTATTCACCATGTTAGTGTGAGCAGACAGGCCGAACTCCATTTTGAGTCAATCTGTTGCTTCTTCCTGAAAACAAGTCATGTCTGATCGCAGATTGTGGCTTCAATGAGAGGTTACCGTAAGAGGCAGAGAAAAATAACTCAGCCAAAACTGAGTGAGCTGCTGCTGCCAGTCACTTGTCTCCTCCTCCTGGACTCAGCACCAGCCCAGCAATGGGCTGATTGACTGACTTCATGGTGAATGCACCGCTACCCAGGAATCCCTCAGAGAAACTCCACAAAATGTTCATTTTCATTAAATCAACTGAAGTAAAAATGGGGAAGTTTCTATAGCAAACAGGCAAGCTGTAACGCTGCTTTCATACACAGCTGGGAAGTCTATCCTAATGTGGAGAAAAAGTCATTTCATACCAAAGAAATGACTGATTTATTATTGACATCGCACTAACCAATTTCAAGCCCATGAGGCAAGATTTTAATTCATTCCGAGACTGACATAGGAATGGACATCAGGCCCTAGTCTTAATAAAAGCAAATTACTGCGGATGCTGGGAATTGAAACCAGAAGAGGAAGTGCTGAGAAATCTCAGCAGGTCTGGCAGCATCTGTAAGGAGAGAAAAGAGCTGACGTCTCGAGTTCAGACGATCTTTTGTCAAAGGATCATGTGGACTTAAAGTTTTGACAAAGGGTCAAGTGGACTCAAAACGTTAGCTCTTCTCTCTCCTTACAGAAGCTACCAGATATGCTGAGATTTTCCAGCATTTTCCCTTTCGGGCCCGACTCTTTATTGTTTGTCAATAATAAACAATTCACAGGAGACACTGCGACCAATATTTTATATTTGTTGTCATTGCAGATTGCTCTGAGCAGCAGGGAAAGCACAAGGAAGTTTACAAGTCGTTGCACTGGTTTAGTGATGAAAGCGATTCCTGCAAATGAAACTGAAGGTACGATAAGAATCTATTAGCTGCTGCCATGAGTTGGTTTGCAGTTCAGTTTCTTGGTTTTCTTTGTGCTGGTTATATGGATGTATTAAAACTCTGATGCTTCTCATGTTTGTAGCTGCTTGACCTTAGAATTAGTTAATTTAAATATTATGATCACCTCTTTCAGCTCCGTTTCAATGGTGTCACATGCAGTTCCACAGCAAAACATCTGCAGGCAAGCTGTCCCCAGTTCTCTCCCATTTTTTCTTGAGAAGCGGTATAAAAAGAAATTTGGAAATCCTGACCAATGCATGGGCCTTGAAGTTGGTTCTTGGCAATTCTAAAATTATTCAACAAAAGCACATGACAACTATTCCCCCACAGAACATCCAGCAGATCACATCTATCAGTTTAAAACTTGTAGTTATTTTTGTCTCTGAATCTCTAAAATTGTTGCAATTGCCAAAGAGACATGAAAATCAGGTAGCGATGTCAAACCATAGAATCCCTACAGTGCAGTAGGAGACCATTCGGCGCATTTGAGTCCGCAGCAACTCTCTGAAAGAGCATCTTACCAAGGACCACCCCTGCCCAATGTGCCACCCTATCCCCATAACCCTGCACATTTACTACGGCTAATCCACCTAATGTACACATCTTTAGAGTGTGGGAGGAAACCGGAGCACCTGGAGGAAACCCACGCAGACATGGAGAGAATGTGCAAATTCCACACAGTCATTCATCCAAGGCTGGAATTGAACCTGGGTCCCTGGCTCTGTGAAGCAGCAGTGCCAACCACTGTGCAGCCCAAAAAGTCAATTGTTTGCTTTCTATAATGCCATCTGCAGTTTACATTAACCTCTTATTTAAATTTAATCTCGTGGCATCAGTGTGCATCTTTAATCTTGCAGTCGAACAAAACTTATTTCTTCTGTCTCAGTCTGAGTAATTCTGATTCACTTGCATTTCCTTCCATTTGCTCTACTGTATTCATTGCTCCCAATACATCTTCTCTATAATGAGGAGACTAAAAGCATACTGGGTGACCGCTTAGCGAAGCGCTTTCATTCAGGCCACAAGCATGACCCACTCTTACTTTTGCTTGTCATTTTAACTTAGCACCTTGCTCTCCTGCCCACATGTCCGTCCTTAGCCTGCTGCAATGCTCCAGTGATGCCCAATGTAGTTGAGCACACACATAGGGGACTCGGTGGTGAGTTTGACAACTTTAGACTGACCTTTCTCCTTCAGCTTAAACTCCTATTTATAAATATTCCAGACATGTAACGTATCAGTGCAGCCCCAATCCCTCTATCCCACACCAGGCCACATGGCTTTTGCTCTTAAAGTTGCTACTATGTGTTGCAATTTACACCTCAATATCTAACACATTCTCCCTTTCTTCAGGTTCTGACAAAGGGCCAGTAGGTCACAGAACTTAACACTGCTTTCTCTCCTCACAGGTACTGCCAGACCTGCTGGGGTTTTCCAGCATCCTCTGTTCTTGTTTTGTATGACATTGTTTTGAAGAGACAAAAAGTATTTCTTAAGATGAAAGAAAGAACTGAATATATTTGTTGCTGCATATTGATGAGAATATAGCATTAGAGATGTTTCCAACAATACGCTCCCATGTTAACCTGTCACGATCAAAAAAAAACAAATCCCAGCTATCTCTCACTAAAGTGTAGGCTGGGATTTTGTGGCCTCGCTTATCCAGGAACTGTAAAATCCCATCTGAGATAGACGGACCTTCCTATGCTCTGGTCCTCGCCTGCTTCGATTCCCACAGCGGGCGGGCTGGTAAAATTCCAGCCATATAATATTCTAAACGGCAGTGGCAACTGAAGCATTGTGAGAATGTATTCTGGCCCAAAATGTGCATGCAATTCACAGTTGTGAAAGTATGAAACATTTTACTCTGCAAAAACTTAATGATTTTGCAAGTGTTTTACAAAATCTGTTTGACGAAAAATGTAAGTTCTTTATGAAATTCTTGGGAGGAGCAGGCATCTATATGGATATCAGGAAATAAAGAGAATAGAAGATTATTAAAACAGAAACCGCTGTTACAGGAATGGCACATTTATGGTATTGTATCATATGATACAATCTTAGTTCATGAACAATGTAAGTTAAGAAACAAACAGGGGACATCATAGAAATAATAAGGAATCAGTTTATCATAATAACTAAGATAACAGGTAATTGAAAGTAACATTGCAGTTGTGGCTGTCACAAGAATAATTGAATTACAAGAGCTAATCATCAGATTGAAGTAATTTTTGACCAATGTTAAAGCTGCCAAATTTAGGACAGGATTTTCCAGCTGTGCTCACTGTTGGGATCATTGGTCCCACTGAAGGTTAATGGACTTTGGCTAAGTCACTAATTTCTCACGGCTGGTCCTGCCACAAAGGAATTGGAAAATCCTGGCCTTTATGGTTAGACTGAATTGGAGCCTACTTATCTTTTATTAGTTTAGTGTTAGGATGCCAGCTATTGCTTTTTGCCCTTAACAAATATCTGACCAGTTACATTGTGACATAACTTGGAAGTTGGTGGAAAATAGTCTCAGGATTGCAGGATGACTGGAAGATTATATACCATGATGATATAACTTGAGTTTTACTAATGCGTAGCCATAAAATATTGTACAGTCCTACTTAATTTAATAATCTCTAGGTACAATGCACTCTGTTTTACAGATATTGTTTGCCTGAATGTAAATATCTCGGAAGTAACAAACAAATTAAACTTATCTGGAAAAGTATCTTTGGTAAGTGCAAACTATTTTGCAACAGTAAATATGTCAAACATATCATGTGAAAAGCAGTACAGTGGTTAGCACTGCCTCATCACAGTGTCAGAGACCGGGGTTCAATTCTAGCTTTGGGCAATTGTATGTATGGAGTTTGCGTGTACTCTGTGTCTGTATGGGTTTTCTCCTAGTGCTCCAGTTTCCTCCAAGACTTCAAAGATGTGCGGGTTAGGTGGATTGGCCATGGTAAATTTCCCTTCAGTGTCTCAGGAGTGTTGGTTAGGGGGATTAGTGGGGCAAATACTTGGGGTTATGGGGATAGGGTCTGGGGAAGATGCTCTACTGGAGAGTTGGTGCAAACTCGATGGGCTAAATGGCCAGCTTCTGCGCTGTAGGTTCCTATGATAATGGCTGATATTTTGGACTGCATTGACTAGTTATGTTGGAAAATTGTGCAGGTACTTTATTATTTATATTTCATAAATAGCAGTGAAACGAATGAATGACTCGATAATTTATTAATTTAATGCAGTTTTCCATTTCCCTGCTTCAGTTCATTCATTGCTGCAAGTCTGATCCATCTTTCTGTTCATCACAGAAAATTACACTTCTTAAAAAAAATCAGTTGAAAAAATATTAAACATGCCAACCACTGCAGAGCCTGGAAATTATTGTTCAGTGCTAACTGAATTAAATATGTTCCTTGAGAAGTCACCTAGAAGTGAATGATTTGCCATTGTTTTCAGCAAAATTATCAATCTAGAACTGCTAAGTTTTTTGAAATGGATCACCTGTGCTAGTTTACACAGGGTGACTGGGATATTACACCGAGCAGTGTCCCTATCACCTTCAGAGTAAGACCTCTTCTTAACTCAGCAGGGGGATCAGAATTTCTATTACAGATTCTATGCAATGTATATAGTCCTAACAATGGAGATATAATGAGCATTAGTGAAGGTGGTTTAGCATGTTTTAATTGCCACAATGACAGCTTGTCCTGTGAACAGCTTTGACACAAAAAGAGATCTGAGAGTATTCCAAGATATTTGACAATCTGGACTCAAAGATCTAGCAGATGTCAGTCAAATTATCAAGGTCTACATCTCTAACTCTTGGAATCTTTTCTTCATTATCTGTCTTCTTGTTGTGATCTCAGAATTAAATATGTTAGTTGAGAAGTTACCCGGAAGTGAAATTGTTTGCTATTGTTTTCAACAAAATTATCAATTTAGAACTGCTGATGTTGGTTAGTAAAACAAGCTGCAATTATTGGTTTTGTTCTTTGATGATCTGAATGATCCTTTTAAGAATTTTTAATTCGACAACATGTTTTAGTTTTTCAGCAGTGAGCTAATGCACAAACTCTCTCTTCCAGGCAGAGAATATCAAGATCAGAACATGTCACATCAAGATTGATGTCCAGGATTGGTGTGGAAGATCTATGATTGTTTATCTGGATAAGGATTCTCGGAAAATATATAAGAATGTTGTCAGGTTTGTTTACATGTTTAAATGTTTAACAATATTGAGCATTTTAAACCTATCTCAGATGTAAATCTGTTTACAAGAATGATGCTTGGGTGCCAATGGTTTCTAAAAAAATTCAATCAATCCATTTGGATTCATAAGCAAATATTCAATTCCTCCAAAGGAACGTTTTTCTTTGCTCCAGGCCTGCCACAAGTGTCAATAGATGGAGACCAGGCTATCATTTATAGATCTCTGGATATGGGCCAAACATGGGCCATTGGGATTAGCTTAAAGGTTAAAAATAAAGGGCAACATGGACAGGTTGGGCCGAAGGGTCTGTTTCCATTTTGTAAACCTCTATGACTCTAACTTCTACGACCCTGTCAGTGAGCTACTGATAGGTTTAATTTTTGTTGTGCTGGTTTGTAAATCCAGATTTAATCTTTGAAGTGCTGGTATTTGGATCCAGATAAGAAGGAATGATGGGGAAACATGGGTCTCACAATCAATAAGAAATATTAAACTGAGACCATGGGGTGGAATTTTCATGTGCTGCCCACCACAGGAAAAGTTGTGGGTGGGGAGAGGACTATGCAAAGGTCCGTTGACCTCGGGCAGGATTTCCCAGTCTTGGTGAGAGTGTAGCCAGAAAATCCCACTCCCTTATCTCCTCTCTCAAGCAGGCATAGAGATCCTGTAGTACTATTTCCAAGAAGAAGCAGGGAAGTGTCCCAGCCAATATTTTTCCCTGAATCAACTTCACAAGCTGATATATCACATTGCTGTTTGTGGCAGCATTCCCCTGCGCAAATTGGCTGCCACGGATTACAACACTTTAAAAGCACTTCATTGACAGTGAAGCACTTTGCGATGGTCAGCAGCATGCGAGGCGTCATATAAGTGCAAGCTTTTCTTCCCCCCTCCACCCGCAACAAACAAACCTCTGAGGCAGTGGCTATGCCCAGAGCTCACTGAACGCACTTCAATCAACTGAACCTGAACAAATAATGAACCCAAATTCTCCATGTGAATACATATCTTAGAATGCTCTCTTCATTTCTTCCTCGTTTTCAAGAAGCAATTAGGTATAACCCCTCAGATGAAGGGGCTCAAATGATATTGGGGGTGAGGATTGGAGGAGGTGGGAATCAGGCAACTGAGTCAGATGATCAGCCATGATCACCATGAATGATGGAGTAGGCTTGAGGGGCCGAATGGTCTTCTGCTCCTTTTCCAATGCTTCATTCTCCTCATCGTCAGAGAGTAAAATCCCAAGTTGGACAGGCATACCCTGATTCAGTTCTGCAATTGGATGGATTTAACCTTAACCCTGAGGTTCAATTGGGCATTTTAAAAAGTATAAGGAAATGAATGAAAGCAAAATACTGCTGGAATCTGAAACAAAAACAGAAAATGCTGGAAAATCTCAGCAGGTCTGACAGCATCTATGGGAAGAAAATAAGCCAATGTTTCAAGCCTGGATGACCAAGGCCCTGACAAAGTGGTCATCTAGATTCAAAACGTCGACTCTATTCTCTCTCCACAGATGTTGTCAGACCTGCTGAGATTTTCCTTGCGTTGATAAAGGAATGAATGGTCAATTATTTGAATTTGAGATTGAGAAATATGGCTGACTGGTTTTTATCTTTCTAAATGACGCAGCATCGAAGTGTCACCTTGCTTGGAACCTGGATACAACCTCCACAAACTGAGGTCATTGAGATTCAATCACCATGACGTCGAAAATGTTGGATTAACTAAGTATATGCCAAAGCGCCTGCTGCTACCGATCAACACCTTTGCAGGTATCCTGTAACTAACTGATTCAACCTGGGAAGCAGTTTGCTTTACCTGAAGAAGCCAGTGATGTGGGAGCTGCAGGAACGGCAGTGCACAGACACAATTAAAACTCCAGCCACACAGGAATGCGTATTATTGTTATGCATTACTTAAGAACAATATTCTAGACATTTCCTTCAAGGCTGGAAATCCAAAGGAGGGAAAGTGGATCGAATGAATGGTGCAGACACTGATTGGAGGAATTCAAAGCTGATGGGAAGTTAACAGCGGCACGTTGTAGAAGAGTTGAAGCAGATTTTTCATCAGGAGGTGATTTTTGACACTATAATCTTACATTTCGTTTTTTAAATCTTAGAGAAGGTGCAAGAAAGTGGGATTAGAAAGGACATCTGTGTGAGCTCAGGCTGGCACAGACAAGATGGGCTGACTGGCCTCCTTCTGTGCTGTAACTTTTCTATGGTTCAAGACCCTGACACTGGGATCAAATGGGGGTCCCGACCCTGCGCTGTGTTGGGAGTAGAGGGTCAGAGGGGAGGGTGTGACTGTTGTATGGTGCTTTCCTGCTCTAGTCCTTACACATTGATTAAGAAAAATACAAGAATATTTTCAGCAAAGAAAATCCTCACAACTCTTACGAAGTGATTTACTTTGTCTCAAGACAACCAATAAAAGGTGCTGCCATTGACTCCAAGTCCTGTAAGGTAGTGTTTGTCCTGAAACAGGAAGTGATCTACATTAACCCAACTTTACCTGGAATGTACTTACTAATATAGTAGAATTGTAGCCTAGAAAATAATTTTGTGGAATTAAAAAAATGCAAAAAACTATTCATTTAAAACAAAACTGCAGGAATGAAAAGCACCAAATTAAGTTGTTGTTTTATTGCAGTGATTTTAATAAAAGGATGCGATCTAACGATCTCATCCCGTCTGATTTTTCAGCAAGACAAGGTGGCACAGTAGGGTGAGAGGTGAAAAATGAGAAACGCTCCAGTTTCTTGTCCCCCAGATTCCGGCCCTGTTTTGTTGGTAAAACCAGCTTTACAGCTAGCAAGGGCACAAAGCCATTTTTAAATATTAATAAAATAATTTAAATGTCATTAACGAGTCTTGGTGCTATCGTCTAGACACATTTACACTTACCTCCTCGCTGGTCAAGGTTCTCACCAGAGAAAAACACAAATGGTCTCCACGTGTGGGAGACCAGATATGATGGCTTCACTGGGAAGATCAGAGGCGCCCTTGAAGCCCTTAGTGGTTGGGGGGGGGGGGGACATAGCCAGGCAATGCCCATGGGACAGTTCAGCCTGGCAGTTCTCATATGGCACCCTGGCACTGCCCAATAGGCACCATAACTGTGCCAGGAGCAATGCCAAAGAGGTAAAGCTATGACAGGGGTTAGGAAATGGGAGTCTGCAGGAATGGGACAGAGCAAATTCTGTAAATGGGAGCTATTGGCAGGGGGAACTCTGCAAACAGAGTGATTGGTGAGGGAAAGGGGAACTCTGGAAATGGGACTGAACAGTGTGGGGATGGCAACATCCTTGGGGTGTATGGGCAGGGTTAGACCCAATACATGGGGTGGCAAGTATTGTCACAGTACACTTGGCAAGTGGGGTGCCTGCGTAATGGTGCCCCAAGAGCTCAGCAGACAGCCTCCTTGGGGAGCTCAGGCTCCCCTTTCCTGCCCTATCTCCTTCCCCACTGGTGAGAACAAGATCCTGGCAGTTTTTTTGCACCAAGTGCCACATGATTGCAAACACAGCTCAGTGAAAAAAAAAAATTGGCACGATTCTCCCCTAGTTCCACTCTTGTTCAGCACTTAGACCTTTTCCATTAGGTTGTCTCCGACACATTTTTCCAGAGTCACCATGAATAGTAATGGACCAGGTGACTATAAAGTCACTTCACTACATTGGTTTAAATGTAATTGGGTAATGAGACAGGAGTGAGTGAGGGGGAGCTTTGTTCACTGCTTGTAGCAAGGACCTGGCAGCTACTTAAACGTTTGGAAATTGAATGTCACTATAAATAATGAAGTGGAAATCTTTCTCAATGTTTTATACTGTAAATTCTATTATGCTGTTTGATTCACCACTCAGTTACATGTCTTAACACCAGAGTTTGTAATATGTACTTGTGTCCCAAATGTATAGTATTTATTGAAGTATGTTTCTCTAAAAAGTATTATTTTTACATGATTAAAATACAACCAGATTCTTTAATAGTGAAAATCTTTGAACTTTTTTCTTTCCATTTCAGACCATGGGCAGGGTCCCAAACAAATTTCTGTTTCTACAACTGCTTCAGTTCAGAGATCACTTATCACAATAAAAAGTTCCTATTTACACAAAGTGAGAAATGAATTGAATGATAACCCTGCATGCTCACAGAATGGTGAATTCCTGCTTTGAATCATCACAATTGACATACGTGTCAACTTTGCAAAATCAGTCAATTGCCATCTCTGTATGAAATAAATGCAGTAAAAATCCAACATGTAATGGTGGGGGCATTATCTGTAATGTCATGGTTGACTGTACACTTGAGTACACTGTGGAACTCTTTCAGTTTTGGCACAAGTCCCCAGATATTAGTAAGGAGGATGTTGCAGGGTCAACAGGATTGTGCATACTGTTTCATTCCCAATCGCAGGCCACAGTAGGCTCAACCTTCAGCTTTCATTCCTTTTTGACATTGTGATTATTTGGTACAACTGCATTCTTCGCTTAGTCATTTCAAAGAATTTAAGAGTCACCCACCTTGCTGTGGCCCTGGAGTCACATGTAGACCAGACCAGGTAAGGACAGCAGGGTTCCTTCCCTAAAGGATATTAGTGAAGCAGATGAGTTTTTTTATATGATAATTGACAATGTGGACTAGGAAGCTACACTAGCCAGAGGAGAGGAGATTTGGGGTTTAGAAGTGGTATATAAAGTGGGTATTTGGACAGGCAGGAATTTCAAGCAAAATAAATAACATTTTAAATACAATAGTGCAAATGGCAAACAAAAAATATCTTGACTAATTTAATCTTTTAAAATTTGTAGTGTTTTTAACCTAAAGTCTGCAAAACAGTAAGTGCAGCTATTGTTCCACTGACAGAGCTTCTTACTGTGTTTACCCCAGTCCAACACTGGCATCTCCACATCAGAGCCTACAGGGTGCAGTACCCATGAGGACCAGAGGAGGGCCATCACCACGTATGACTGCGATGAATCCTCTCTCATGCTGGAACCTGTTTGTGGAATTTAATATGATGTACCTCCTCCAATAGCTCAGAGACTTGCACTGAAATCCTCCACACTAACTATTCCAATTCTCCTCTGCCCAACCTTCTCTCCTCCATCTCTCTAAAGTTCTGTTAACTCTCTCTTATTTGACCAATCTCTACTCTCATTTTACCCCACAGGCTCACTGCTTATTTACCCCTTCCAAGCAATTTAAAATTTCCATCCTCCTGTTCAAAGTTACCTATGTCCTCATCCTTCCCTACTTGTGTTCTCTGCAACTGCCCTTGCCCCCACTGTGGCACAGTGGTTAGCACTGCTGCTTCACTTCACCAGGAGCCCAGCCTTGGATGACTGTGTGTGAGTTTGCACGTTCTCCCCATGTGCTCCAATTTACTCACATAGTGATGTGCAGGTTAGTTGAGTTGGCCATGATAAATTGCCCCTTACTATTAGCAGGGTAAATAGTAAGGGGGTTATGGGGATAGGGCCTGGGTTGCATTGTTATTACAGTAAGCTCAATGGTCTTCTTCTGCACTGTGGGGATTCTTCGAAGCCACACACCCCACTCCACTAGCCCTCTCTATTCCCCTTGTGCATCGCCCAGAACATTTGATGGCTGTGCCTTCAGACTCTTAGGGCTGTGGAAGCCCTTTGCCACTCTATCCTGCTCTCTGCCTCTTAGATAATGGTTTTCAGAACTAATTTTTGATTACTTGTCCTAACAGGCTCAAAGGGCTGAATGGCCTCCTGCTCCTATTTTCTAACCTCTCCTTTGGCTCAGTGTCGGTTTTAACTTTTCCCACAAAGTCCCTCAACGCGAGATGTCATTGCTGATCCTGAAGACCGAGGAACAAAGCTAGTCAGAGGCAACGAATGTCGGGCTGATTTCCGGTAGGAAAGCTGTAGCTGGTGCAGAAGAGTGGGCAGCAGAGTGTCAAGTAACGCCAGACCTTCCCATGAACATCGCAGCCCCCTGAAGAGAGACGAGAAACAGAAATCAAGCCCGAGGTTGGCAGCAATTCATTCTACTTGAGACTAATTTGATGCCAAGTTACCTTGCTCACACATACAACCTGAACCACTACAAAAGAAGTCTCAGAACTTTAACTCGGTTTCTCTCCCCATACACTCTGCTAGATCTGCTGAGATTTTCTAGCACTACTTTATTTCAGATTTCTAGCATCCACAGTACTTTGCTTTTGTTTGAGTAAAGTTACTGTCCCTCACCAAATATTAAAGTTTATTTATTCTTGTTACAAGTTGGTTTACATTAACACTATAATGAAGTTACTGTGAAAATCCCCTAGTCACCTCAACTCTGGTGCCTGTTCAGGTACAGCAAGGGAGTATTTAGCATGACCAACGCACATAACTAGCAAGTCTTTCAGACCATGAGAAGGAACCAGAGCTCCTGAAGGAAACCCACAAAGACACAGAGAGAATGTGCAGTCTCCACACAGACATTTACTCAAGCTGGGAATTGAACCTGGGACTCTAGCACTGAGATAGCAATGCTAACCACTGTGGCAGCAGGAACTCAGCAACAAACGTGTCTTGTCAGCAATACCCACACCATGAAGTTATAAAAATCAACAGAAATATAGAGACACTTTTTGTACTTTGTGAAATTACTCCCAAATCAATCAATGATTCAAATTTCAGCACCATCCACAAGTGAAGCACCATTTTAGAATCACTGCCTGGTGTGAGAACAAGAGTTACAGAGCTGGAAGAGCTCTCTGGTTTGTACGGAGATAGCTGGGGTCAGGCAGAACAGCAGTTGAGATTCCAATTGCCAGGGTTGTGGGTGGATGTTAGCATCTGGACCAACTGAAAGTGAATGCCAGACGAAAAGAGGACTCAGCCTATTGGGCTCAGATACCGAGCGATGTTCAGGGGAGGGAAAAAAAACAAAGCAGAAAGACAAAATCCTAGTATTTCAGCAAAAACTTAAAGTGGGCAGCTCAATAGTTAGCACTACAGTGTCACATTGCCAGGGACCCAGGTTTGATTCTGGCCTTGGGTCACCGTCTGTGTGGAGTTTGTACGTTTTCTGTGTCTACGTGGGTTTCCTCCCACAGTCCAAAGATGTGCAAGTTAGGTGGGTTGGTCATGCTAAATTGCCCTGTAGTGTCCAAAGAAGTGTAAGGTTAGGAGATTAGCTATGGAAAATGTGTGGGGTAATGGAATTAGTGTGGAAGTGGGGGGGGGATAGCCTGGGTACAGTGCTCTTTGGCACAGTCAGACTCAATGGACTGAATGGCTTCCTTCTGCACTCTAGGGATTTTGTATATGGATTATATGTATATTTGTTAACTTCCAAACTTTCCTAGACTCTGGAATGGTTCCAGTGTATTAGAAAAATCACAACCAGTGCATCCACAATCTACACACCTCCCTCTTTTAGAATTGTAGCTCATCAAATTGGATTTTAGTCTCAAGTTACTCCAGTGATTTTTCACTGCTAATATTAATTACCTCAAATTTCCCCCTCCAATGAGCCATTTGGTTGCTCTTGATTTAGGAATCAGAAACCCTACAGTGCAGAAAGAGGCCATTTCAGCCCATCGAGTCTGCACTAACCACATTCCCACCCAGGCCCCTACTCGCATTTTACCTTACACATTTTACCCGCTAATCCCTCTAACCTACCGAATGACTTGTTACCTCCTTTCTACTGTGAAGGGAGGCATAAATATTTGTTCAACACTGTTGCCAATTTTTTGTTCCTATGACAGTTTGTCACATTTTTCTGGTGAAAGGAACCATGTGCTACGCAACTAACAATTTTTGCATGAGATATACAGTCCTCAAATTAATTAGCTGAGGTAAGTGAGGAATATTCAAAAGTCATTCACAGCAAATACATTTCAAATGTAGTCACTGCTACAATGCTGGGAAATGCACAGCCAAGTCAGATTTCACAAGGTCCCACAAACAGCAATGCAACATTGGACTATTAACCCAGAAACTCAGGGTGAGATCTGATGGCCCAGGTTCAAATCCCACTGTAGCAGATGGTGAAATCTGAATTCAATAAAAAAAATCAGGAATTAAGAGTCTAATGATGGCACTGAAATCATTGTTGATTGTTGTAACAATGTGATTCATTAACGTCTTTTAGGGAAGGAAATCTGCCATTCTTACAGGTCTGGCCTATATGGGACTTCAAAGCCACAGCAATGTGGTTGACTCTCAATTACTCTATGCCCTATGCATGGCACAGTGGTTAGCACTGCTAACTCACAGCACTGGGTACAAAGATCTGATTCACAACTTGGATCACTGTCTGTGCGGAGTCTGCACGTTCTCCCAGTGTCTGCATGGGTTTCCACCGGATGCTCTGGTTTCCTCCCACAGTCCAAACAGACGTGCTAGTTAGGTGGATTGGCCTTGCTAAATTCTCCCTCAGTGTGCCATAACAAGCACCGGAATGCGGTGACAAGGAGATTTTCACAGTAACTTCATTGCAGTGTTAACGTAAGCTTATTTGTGACACTAATAAAAATTAAATTTAAACAAGGACACCAGGGATAGCCAATAAATGCTGGAGTCAGCCAACGATGCTCATGCCCCAGATAATGAATGACAAACTACCCCAGCAATACTGGTTGAGGGATATGTATTGGCCAGGATATGGGAAGAACTATGTGGTTCTTTTTAAAATTAAGCCTTAGATATGATTTGTTCACACCCAAGACCAATAGAGGATTCAACCCTCCTCAAAAGGAAACCCAAATATTGGAGCTATTTTATATGCAAGTTCTGACCAGATTACATTGTAACGTATTCCCCGGAAAAACAGCTGGTAGGGGGATGAGCGGAGCTCATCCAGCTCATGGTGCAACCTGAATGACATTTTACATACGATATAAATCTTTTCAGAGCTGTGATAAGGAACCAATGGGAGCCAAAGGACAGCAACGAAACGTGCTGATTAACTTTTTCCAAAAAGAGAGAGGTGGAAAGCAGAAGGAGGAAATTGAAATAAAAGGATTAAACTTACTCAGGGCTCCACCACCAATGACAGGAGACAAGACGGTAAAGGGCATACAAATACAGAATTGAATTGTTGGAGCATCAGGGAGGATGAGGGAGTATCGTACAGCAGGTAGGATATGGAAGTATTTAAGGACAAGCTTTTTGATTTTAAATTGAATGTGCTGGAGGAGCAGGGAGCTCCCAGCGTCACCAAGGTCAGCAGCCATGAAAAGGTCGTGGGAGAGGAGTCAAACTTTGGAAGGAGGTGAGGCAGGTACCACAAGGGGAGGAGTCGGGGCAGTGTCCACTGGACAATGGGGGGTATGGGAGGTCACAGCCCACTAGAGCTGGGAGGCATGGGATCAGTGCCCACGGGAAGGGGGAATAGGGGTCAGAACCCACTGGGGCCAATGGCAGTGCCCACTGGGCCAGAGACATTGGAGGGGTGCAGAGCCCACTGAGCAGGGGGGAGCCAGAGTCTACGGGAGCCAAGAGCCATATGGGTGGCAGCAGGGACAGTGCTCACTGGATAGGGGCGGGGCGGGGCGGGGCGGTGGGGGGGGGTTGCCAAAGCCCACTGGGATCTTGGGGTGGGCCAGGGACCACTGAGGCCAGGATGTTGGACGGGGCAGCAGTACCAAGTGCAGTATGATCACTGAATCGAGCAGGATTATGTATCAGAAAAAAACTAAATACTGTAGAAACTAAATTTAGAATAAAAGCAGATACTGCTAGAAAACATGCGCAAATTCAGGCTTCTACAAACAGAGGGTTAACTGTGTGTGTCTCTCTTCCTCCTCGCAGACGCTGCCTGACTTGCTAAGTATTTTCTTAATTAAACATGGAAGAGAAGGGAATGGTTTAGTTTTGAGGGGCATTGCTTTTTATTTTGGTCGGCACAACATCGAAGGCCGAAGGGCCTGTTCTGTGCTGTATTGTTCTATGTTCTATGTTCTAAACATCAGAGGGAAAGTAAGTCGATGGTTCTGAGCTGGTCCTCCCTGTTGGTAAGTGCTTTCTAATCTCTGTCTCAGACATGGGGGAGGATCTGATTATGCTTTGTGACCAATATTCACTACTACCTGTATCCACCAACAGAGGTGGAATATTGGAGACCTGGGACTGCAATCCTGAGGAAGAGACAGCTCCTTCCCACAGGAACAGGGAGCCAAAATAATTGCATTGAAAATGTAATCATTGAGGATAGTGCAAAAGTCAGCAGCAATTACCTGTCATCCAGAACAAGCAGCTCCTGCTCCAGATACTGCCTCACTTCCGCTGTATTTCCCAGTGCTTCCTGCAGGCTGAAGCCAGGTGAACACTGCAACCAAAACTGGCAAACAGAAACTTTTTAAAATGAGTCAAAACTAAAGAGAGCAGCAAGTTTATATCACATAACTCTCACCTTCCCACATCATCCCCCATCTACCTTCACAATGGTAATTGCTGCCTTCTTCCCATAACAAGTCACATTTATGTACCGCCTGTAACACAGCGAAACATCCCGAAGTTTCACAGGAACGTCTCCTAACAAAATTTCACACTAGTCACTTAAGATGATATCAGGGCTAGTGATCCAAAGCTGAGCCACAGGTCAGGCTATGCACATCTGGAATTGGTGCATCACTGTCCTGGTGTGTAAATATAGGATAGTTGTACAAAAGAAAGCAAATTGTGTGAATCCTTTATTTAAAACATTTTTAATCCTCAGCTGGAGCACTATCCAATTCTGGGCACCAGGAAATGAAGGCTTTGGAGAGGCTGCAGTAAATGGTTCCAGAGGTGAGGAATTGTGCAGAGAGGTGGGGAAAGATTGTCCTTCTTAAAGAGCAGAGAGGTTTGGTGGGTGGGTGGGGGTTGACGGGGGTTTAATTGTGTTATTCAGAATTATGAAGAGTTTTGATACAGTAGAGAGAGCAAAGCTGTTTCCACGAACATTAGAAATTAGAAGACAAATTTAAAGTAATTGGCAGAAGTAGCAGAGGAATTATGAGGGAAGACAGTCATTGTCTGAAAGAACAATGGAAACAGATTCAACGGTAACGTCCAAAAGGGAATTGGATATATCCCTGCAACTGAAAAAACTATAGGGCCATCGAAAAAGAACAGGCAGCAAGACTAGCTGGATAACTCTCTTAAAGAGCCTACAGACAGAGAGCAAATACTTTCTTCAGGGTGAGATTCAATAATTATGCAAAGGTGAATGAGATGTGAATGATTGTGCGTATGCATGAGTGCACCCACTGTGCAAGTACATATAAGGATTATCAATATCACTGCCACTACACTTAGTCTCTGAACCAATCATCTTACACTGGCTGAGAGGACATAACCCAGTGAGTAACTAACTGAATTGTTGCTGAGTACGTGTTCACACTGTATAGTCCATAACTGCGGAAACTCACAAAAATGAGGCGTAACAGATTTAAAGATTTCTCAATTCAATTACCTGGTGTGAGATTCCCTCATTCATTCGAAGTCCTAACACCAGCAATTCCTCCAATCTGCACGAAAAACAGAAATAAAAACCACACAAGTTCAATTTAATGAGGATGTCCATGCTGGGAATTGAATAGTTTCCACTTCAGATAGATAGTGTGACCAATCATTTCCTGGTCAGTTATGACACAACACAGTTATTCACATTTAGATGTTGGGAATTGTGTTCAGGAATATTCAAGAAGCTGGAACCATTCAAAATTCAGAGAGATCGTAAACAATCTGGAAAAACTCTCAGTGGGAAAATACTGCATCAGCTCTTTTGACCATGTCTGAATGAATGCTCTATAAGGTCAGGAGTGACTGACCCTGGCAGACCACAAACAGAGCAGCTGTGAGCAGGTATGCTAGAGACCTGAAATAAAAACACAAAGTGCTGCACCATCTCAGCAGTTCTGACTGCATCTATGGAAAGAGAAACAGGATTAGCATCTCAAGTCCAATGTGACTCTTCTTCAGAACTGATAGAATCATATTGGACTCAAAACATTAACACCTTTCTCTCACACTGATGCGGCCAAACCCACTGAGGTTTTCCAACACTTTGCTTTTATTACATTTTTAGGTGTTGTTGCTGTTGCTCCAGACATGCCCTCCTGCACTCTTTATTGATCAGGCTGATTGCCTGACTTAGTGTTAATGGTAGAGTGGGGAAAGTACTGGGCCACAAGATTACAGATTGTGGTTGAGTAGAATACTGCTGCTGATGTCCCACAGAGTGTCGTGGATCTCCAGTTGAGTTGCTAAATCTGTTCCAAATCTATCCCATTTCTGACAGTGTTAGCGCCACACAACACAATGGAGGGAATCTTCAGCATGAAGACTTATCTTCACAAGAACTGAGCAATGGTCACTCTATCAATACTGTCAAGGGCAGATACATCTGCGACAGGCAGTTTGATGAGGGTTAGATAAAATATGTTTCTCCCTCAGGTTGGTTTCCTCACCACCCACAGCACGCCAGCTGTATCCTCTTAAACTCACCCGGCTCAGTCTTGGTGACAGACGCACTGAAGTTCCCCACCCAGAGAACATGCTGTGCCCTTGCCACCTGGAGTACTCTCTCCACATGGGGTACCGATTCACCAGATGAATGGATCACAGTACATGATATCAGCAAGTGATTTTTTTTTTGCCCATGTTTGATCAGGTGCCATGAGACTTCATGGGATCCAGTGTGGACATTGAGGACTCCTGGGCAATTCCCCCCGACTGTATATCACTGTGCTGACACCTCTGCTGGGTCTGCCCTGCGGCTGGGACAGGACATACCCAGGGATGCTAGAGTGTGGGACTGTGTCTGTAAGGTGGGATTCTATGACTATGTCAGACTGTTGTTTAGTATTAGCAAGGAGGACTTTGCAGGGTTGGATGTGCCGTTGACATTTCGGTTTATGCTGGGTGTTAAAGAACAAAGAACAAAACAGCATGGGAAACAGGCCCTTCGGCCCAACAAGCCCGCACCGCCACCCTGATGTTCCCACCTCTACCCGTGATCCCTGTCCATGTTTATAGATCTATGGACAAAAAACCAAATTTGAGACAATTTAGGGAGAATTTGTTTCGCCAATTAGCCTAACAGCACATCTTTGGGATGTGGGAGGAAACCGGAGCACCCGGAGAAAACCAACGCAAGTGTTGTCTGGTTTCATTCTTTTTCAACGTTTTTGTAGTGGTTTGATATAACTGAGTGGCTTGCTGGGCCATTCCAGAGGACAGCTGAGAATCAACCACATTGCTGTAACTCTGGAATCACATGTAGGCTACACTGCATTTCATTTCCCAAACTGAACGGGCTGAGTTTTTAATTGATAATCAATTCATAGTCACCATCACTGAGACCTATTGATTATATTTAATTCCACCAACTGCGATGGTGGGATTTGAACCAGCATCCCCAGAGAATCTGCATGATTTGTTACAGTTAAGATCGTAAAACCAGCAAAGGGAGTCTTGACTGATTAGGATTGGAAACAATGCATTCAGTCCTCAGTGAGGTGTTAACACCTGCTTAAAGAACCAATTTACAATTTCCCCATATCTATTGCTGTATAATTAAATCTAAAGCTTACACACTCACATGTCCAACTCGCTCTGCTGCACCCTCTTCCTGGTTCCGTGACCAAACCATCTCACCTCCCTGAGCCAGTAACTGGGTTCCAAGGTTTGTATCCTGGCTTCTCTCCGCGTTTTACCCTCACCCAAGGGAACAAACCTGCCATGAGCACCTAGAAGGAGAGACAGACAAACTGACATTGATATAGGACCCTTCAAAATGTCAATGCCCTCATGACATTTCAGCCAATAAGTACTTTTAAAGAGAAGGGTGCAGGAGTGGGAGAGGGACCAATCGTACTGTATCTCTGGTACCAGGGAGGCAATGTGGATTGCAGCTGTAACACTGCCACCATGACTGGTTACGTGCCAGGTCAAATACTGACTACCGTGGAGAAGGATTATGTTCAGACCGAACAGGACATTCTGGACAATTATAAAGATGAACGTGACAGAAAAACAAACTATCATAAAATGGGTCAACGAACATCACATAACACAGACAAGGCCCAAGTTTAAAAGTTCAAGCTTAGAGACCTCTAGAGATTGGGATGAATATAAGATGGTTCTGCATTACGATGATGCAGGATTTTACATTGCTTATCATTACAGTTTAATTTTTTCCAAGTTTTTCCTAAAGGTTCAAACCACAGTTAGTTTTTGTGATGGTATAAATTTTTCTTTTTCATTGTTAATTGTTGTTTTCTCTAATTCATTCACAGGACATGCTGACTGGCCAGCATTTATTGTCCAGCCCTACTTGCCCTTACTGAATGAATGGTTTACTAGGCCATTTCAGAAGGCAGCTGATATCAACCACATTGTACAGCTCTGGAATCATATGTAGGCCAGACCAGATAAGAATGGCACTAATGTCACTAAAGAACATTAGTGAACCAGATGGGTTTTTCCACACAAACAGTGGTTTCATGGTCATCAGGAGATCCTTAATTCCAGATTTTTTTTAAAAATCAAGTTCAAATTCCACCATCTGCCCTGTAGGATTTGAACCCAGGTCTCTAGAACATTAGCTGAGTTTCTGGATTGACAGTCTAGTGATAATACCACTCAGTCATGTGTGTGAGAGATTGTTGGTGAACAAGCAATATAATGAGCAATGAATTTCTGAATGTACAATAAAGTTTGAATTGAATTGAAATGTGTCACTATTGTGATGTAGGAAACATAGCAACCAAACTGAGGAAGCCCCCAGAAACAACATTCTTGAATTCACTCTGACTAATCTACCTGCAGATAAAAGTTTATTTATTGGTGTCAGAAGTAAGCTTCCATTAACAGTGCAATGAAGTTACTATGAAAATCCCTTAGTTGCCACACTCCGGCGCTGGTTCAGGTACCTGAGAGAGAATTTAGCACGACCAATGCACCCAACCAGCACACCTTTCAAATTGTGGAAGAAAACCTATGCACTTGCCCAGGATAACATTGGTAAGAGTGTTCACCACACTCACTCTGCTGAAGTGCCATCTTCACACTGAGAATACCCTCCATCATGTTGGGGTCAACACTATGCATGCTAAATGGGATAGACTCAGAATAAAACTGGGCATCCAAAAGATAGTGTACACATAGGTCTGCTCATATCTCACTCTACTATGCAAAGGATTCAACCCCGCTTCAGTGAGGAACGTAGATGAGGATTCCAAGATCAGCAGCAGTCATATCCAAAAGTGAGGTGCCAACCTAGTGAAGCCTCAACACAACACTACATGCATGCTAATTAGCAGATGCAGAATGCTAAAGATGCAGCTAAACAATCCTGCTATCAATGTATCAAGTCAAAGCTCTGCAGTCCTTCCACATACATGGGTAAGATGAATGTAGCGGGATATGAATCAAACATGGGCAATTGGGACTAACAGTGGTTTAAAAAAAGGGTGGCATGTCCAAGTTGGGCCATTTCCATGCTGTAAAACTCTATGACTCTATCCAGTCATAAATGGCAATGGATACTTAAATAATTGGAGCTCGTAGCTCCACCAGGATAGGGGCAGCCATCACCTCAATGCAAGAGATAAGGCTGAAGCATTTACAACCATCTACCAACCTGAACTGAGTACCAAGTGGATGGTCCATCTCAGCCACCTCCTGAAATCCTCAATAACAGAGTTCAAAGGAGTGTGCTCAAATAGTATGTAACTCTGACAACACAAAAAGTTTGTAGGCTGCTTTGTCCTGCATGGTGACATGATCAACACCATCCACTAACTTAAACATTCATTCCCTACACCACAGGCAGGATTTTCCATCCACGTTCGCCCCAAAACCAGAAAATCCCTTCCAAAGTCCACGGATCTTTGTATGGCCCAGCCCCTGCCTGCTATGATTCCCGTGATGGGCAAGGTGGGGAAAACTCCCACCAAAGTGGCAGCAGTGTATACCATCCACAAGACATATGTAGCAATTCACCAAAATCCCTTCAATAGTACTTTCCAAACTCGCAACCTCAACCATCTAGAAAGATAAGGGCAGCAGATGAATGGGAATTTCACCACCTGCAATTTCCCCTCCATATCACACAGCAACCTAAACTTGTTCCTTCAATCTCTGGATCCTTCACTCAAAATCCTGGAACACTCTTCCCTACAACACCATGGATGAACATCTACACTGAATGGACTGCAGCTATACTTCCACCTTCTCAAGAGCAATCGGGGACAGGCAACAAACACTGGCCTTACCAGTGGTGCCCTCACCGCTGAATAAATGTGAATAAAAACGTAAATGGGATTGTGACCAGGTTTTAGCTCTGCAGACTTCAATTGAACTCAAAACATTAACTCTGTTTTCTCTCTCCACAGATGCTGCCAGACCTGCTGAGTTTTTCCAGCATTTTCTGTTTTCATTTCGGATAACCAGCATCAGCAGTATTTTGCTTTTGCCGTATCATTTTAGTTGTTTATTGTGTATATTTTGACCCAGTTGGAAAGAATTTCTCTGGCTCTTCGAATAACAACCTGGGATCTTTTACATCAACTGAGTGGGCAGAGGTTTCAGTTGAATGTTTCCTCAGAAAAGCAGTGCAGCACTCACTCAGTATTGCCTAGTGGAGTGTCTGCCTAGATTGGTAGACCCGAGATCAGAAAACAACCAGAATGAAAATATAGGAAGACTTCATTAGCAATAGATTCTTAAACATCGACTTCCATATTGTCTCGTCTCCACTTTCCACTCATGTTTCTATTCTTATTGGTATCCCACATGGCAGCACTCACCATCCAGCAGCACAGGCTCATCATGAGATCGACCAGGTACTGCTCCACCCTCCAAGGATGGAGCCAGGTGTAGGTAGGAAGGAGGAGAAGGGAATATGTAGATGGGGTGAGCTAGCAATAGAGAATCCTTGAATGTGAGGTCACCTAGAACATCCATATTCCTCCCGCATGACACTAAAATAAGCAATTTGCCTTCTTTGTTGCCTGTGGTCCACGGAAGTGGTTTCTGATGTAGTTCACTGACCTGAAGCAGGCAAACCGTCTAAGGCTGATTTCAAGGTCTCGATTGTCCTTACTCAACATGGAAGGCAGAGCATTCCCATTAGGTAGCGTGTCTGTGCTGTTCTGCCTGCCATAGTGGGAACTTATAAGGTCACACAATGCCTGGAATAGCTGAGAAACAAGTCTCAATTTCTCCATCTAAGTGCTGATGGAGGCTTAGTTTGCAGAGGGAGTCCCATCCGCCATAGGAATTGGAGTAAGCAAGAGAGGTGGACCATGGAAAGGTCTGTTGATCTCAAGTGAGATTTTACAATTTCAGGGTGAATGAAGCTGAAAAATTCCACCCCATGTCTGTCCACAGCCTGACCTGACATTGTTCAAAGCAAGCTGCCATGGAGAAACATCCCAGCAGCTTGAGCTGAAGCCTGCTGCTGGAGCGGGAATGACACCGTTAACTACCACAGATCCCACAAGTCTAGATAATATACATTGTAGTGATACTGAATAGCTGACCTGGACCCACACCGAGATACTGTCTTCCTCTCCAGTAGCCCAGGTTATGTTTACACACAGCTCCCTAGGAAATAAACAGACCACCAGTAAGCAGCATAGCAACACATGGAAAGGGTTCTAGCAGAAGCCTACAGTTCAATGAAAGGATACAACATAGATGTTTCAGAGAGTTCAGTCACATAGATCAAAAACTCGACTATTCATTCTGAAATACCACTTTCCAATAGGTAAGATTGTTAATTATTTTCATGGGAAGTGGGTGTTGTACTTGTTGCTCATTCCTAACTAAACTGAGTGCAGACTCTGTACTCTGATTGAGGGTCATGTGGACTCAAAATGTTAACTGTTATCTTAAAGTTTATTTATTAGTCACATAAGGCTTACGCTAACACTGCAATGAAGTTACTGTGAAATTTCCTTAGTCGCCACAGTCCGGCGCCTGTTCAGGTCAATGCACCTAACCAGCACATTTTTCAGAATGTGGGAGAAAACAAGGGTACCTGGAGGAAACGCACACAGATACAGGGAGAACGTGCAAACTACACACTGACAGTGACACAAGCCAGGAACCAAACTCGGGTGCTAATCACTGTGCTACCATGTAGCCTATTTTCTCTCCCCATTGATGCTGCCAGACCTGTCGAGGTTTTCCAGCATTTTCAATTTATGTTCAGACTGAGTGGCTTGCTGGGCCATTGCTGAGGAGAGTTAAGTGTCAACCAAATTGCTGTGGGTCTAGAGTCACAAGTAGACCGTACCAGGTAAGAATGAAAGATTTCCTTTCCTAAAGGACATTTAGTGAACAAAGATTTTTGTTTACAACAATTGATGATAGTTTCTTGGTCATCATCTGAGACTAGCTTTTAATTCCAGATTTTATTAACTAAAACTAATGCATCAGCTGCCCTGGTGGGATTTGAACATATGTCCACAGAGCATTAGCCTGTGTCCCTGAATTACTAGTCCAGAGGCATTACCACAACATCATCATTTCCCCTTAGATATAGTCACTGGGCACTGTTTAAAAAACCAGAGCTAGGAGGAGGCTATTTCACTCATCGTGATCAGTTGTTCTCCAATTAAGATCCCTCTGCATACACACAATTACCTTTTGAAAGTTAATACCAAATCTGCTTCTGCCACCCTTTCAGTCAGTTTTCCAAATCATGCCAACATGCTGTGGGAAACAAAATCTCATCTTCCCACCATTTCCTTGCCAATTACCTTGTGATCTCTAACTTTAGACTACAATCTAATTGAACGTCAAAGAGGCTGAATTGTCTACATTTGTTCCTAACCTCCTATTTTCCTCTTCTGAAGGTGCCGCATTCCACCCCACCCCAGCAGGCAGTATCTATGTATATAGGTTGCTGTGTTGCCTCACCCACCTTTGCAGCACACGAGGTAATACAGGGTATGTTCAGCATGCGCAGTTTGGTTGGAGTCACAGGGTAGCAGGACCTTGATTATTCCTGTTCTTGCATTAGCTCAGGGTTGCTGAGGATAGTGATCACACTCCCTGAACTTATCACTCCTCAAACAAAAATCAATTAATCCAGCAGACACCACTCCTATTTTCCTGGTTTGAGGGGCTCAGTGCTGACCAGGTAATAAATTCTCTCACTGAGCTACGGTGGAGGGAGAGTGAGGAGCCATGGTGAGGGTGCTGGTTGATGGCATAGGAACAATCCCTCCCTCTTTCAAAGCTTTCTCTATTCTTTCCATTTGATTCTTCTCATTACAGGAGAGGCAATGGCCTAGTGGTATTATCGCTAGGCTATTAATCCAGAAACTCAGCTAATGTCCTGGGGACCCAAGCTCGAATCTCGCCATGACAGATGTAGAATTTGAATTTAATTTTAAGAGTCTAGAATTAAGAATCTAATGCTCACTGTGAAACCATTGTCAATTGTCAGAAAAAGCCATCTAGTTCACTAATGTCTTTTAGGGAAGGAAATCTCCGTCCTTATCTGGTCTGGCCTACATGTGACTCCGGAGCCACAGCAATGATTCTCAATTGCCCTCTGAAATGGCCTAGCAAGCCAGTCGGTTCAAGAACAAATAGGGGTGGGCAATAAATGTTGACCAGCCAGCGACACCCATGTCCCATGAATGAATGAATGAATAAAGATCTTCACCAACACCCAACAATGCCTAGTGTTGCCAAACTCACCCTACATTCACGCCATCTTCCAGAGCTTTGTCATTGAGTATTTAACACCTTTCCCAATCACAACCCTCATTAAACAAGTGCTCCAGTATCTACTTACTCTTCCAAATAAATCTCAAGTACAACACAGATTAGATACAGTTCTCTACACTGTCCCAACAACCTGCCTTGACCCCGTGCGATAATAATCCCACTGGAACGCAGCCGGTGCATAAATTCTTTTTATGAATCCTTTCATTTGTATCTGAACAGCAGCCCATGATATTCCCCATTTGGTGGTCCCAAAGTATGTTGGCTGCCCCCCACAGGCAATAAGAACCAATTTTAGGTTGCCCAAACAGGCTCTTTTAAACAGACAACTGTATCCTGGATATAAACACAGCACCCACAGCTGAACTGTGATCATTAAGCACACTGCTCCACACAAACTTTGCTAATATTTGCCATTGCTTACATTCTTAGCAAAGTTCGACACTTCATATTGAAGGAATCCTGCCTTCCTGAGAATGCTCCTTGCTGCTTGGTACATCTGTGCCACTGTTTCTTCCTCAGGTACACTCAGAACCTTCTCCTGGACCTGCTTGTAAAGAGCTGTCCCCCTCTCCAGTGTCAGCTGATAGAGCGACACGTGATGGTCACACACAGCTAGCAGCTGTTCCAGCTCCTCCTCCCATGATTCCACACTTTGCCCTGGGCGCCCAAATATGATGTCGACAGATGTATGACCAGGAAAGAGTTTCTTGGCCTCCTCCAGGCTCCAAAGGGCTTCTCGAGCAGTGTGATCTCTTCCCAGAATCCTCAGATCATGGTCACATAAAGCCTATGGTTAAGAACAAAGAACAAAGAGCAACACAGCACGGGAAACAGGCCCTTCGGCCCAACGAGCCCACGCCGCCGTCCTAACGTCTTAATGACACATCCTTGACTTTAGGCTATGCCTATTGTTGAAGATTCCCATATAGGGACAATTTGTCACCCAATCAGCCTAAGAGCACATTTTTGGGATGTGGGAGGAAACCGGAGCACCCGGAGGAAACCCACGCAACCACGGGGAGAACGCGCAAACTCCCGCAGACACAGGCCCAAATCCATGTGTCAGCACAGTAACAGCGATAGTCTCTGAGCTGTCATGATGCCCATCAGATGGTCCAGTTTAAGCATACACTGACGACGTGAAGCACTAGGCAACTCCTGAAGCAACCTCCAAGAGCAGCTCTCGCACGACATGCCGCATGCATGCCCCTTGTTGGTCAACAAGGTGGACCGAATTGCCTGCGGAAACAAATAAGACTTAATTAAACATGCTAAAAAAAAAACTAAGACATTCCCGAGACGAAACTAAAAGATAGTCTACTACTATTTGGTCCTCCCGATATTCAAACAGTCCTGCTATATCCCTCTATCTGCAGACTGCTCATGTGGCTGTCCAAGAGACCCTTAAACAACCCTAGCGTGCCTGCTCCCACCACCTTACTCGGCAGTGCATTCCACACCCCCACTACCCTTTGTGTGAAAAACTGCCCTCTAATATTCGTCTTATACATAGCCCCCCTCACCCTAAGGCCATGACCCCTCGTTCTATCCATTTCTAATGGTGGAAAAAGCTTACCACCATTTACTCTATCTATACCCCTCATAATCTTATATACCTCTAAAAGATCCCCTCTCAGCCGACGTCTTTCAAGGGAAAACAACCCCAGTGTTTTCAATCTTTCCTCGTAAGACAGCCCTTCCATACCAGGCAGCATCCTGGTAAATCTCCTCTGCACTCTCTCCAGGGCCTCTACATCCTTCCTGTAGTACGGCGACCAGAACTGGACGCAGTACTCCAGATGAGGCCTAACCAACGTTCTATACACCTGCAACATCAGACTCCTACTCTTGTATTCTATACCCCTTCCTATGAAGGCTAACATACCATACGCTTTTTTTTAACCACATTCTCCACCTGTACTGACACCTTCAGAGACTTGTGAACTTGCACCCCCAGGTCTCTCTGCATCTCTATACTCCGGATAGTTTTACCTTTTATCCTATAACTCCCCTCTACATTATTCTGGCCAAAATGCATCACCTCGCATTTATCCGGATTAAATTCCATTTGCCATCTATCTGCCCAATCTACCAGCCTATCTATGTCATGTTGTATTGCCAGGCACTGCTCCTCAGTACCCGCCAATCCAATCATCTTAGTGTCATCAGCAAATTTGCTGATCACACCACCTACCCCCTCTTCCAAGTCATTTATATACACCACAAATAGAAGGGGTCCTAGTACAGAGCCCTGTGGCACACAACTAGTGACAGACCTCCAGTTGGAAAAAGAGCCTTCCACTACAAAGAACAAAGAGCAACACAGCACAGGAAACAGGCCCTTTGGCCCAACGAGCCCACGCCGCCGTCCTAACGTCTTAATGACATATCCTTGTCCTTAGGCTATGCCTATTGTTGAAGATTCCAATATAGGGACAATTTGTTACCCAATCAGCCTAAGAGCACATTTTTGGGATGTGGGAGGAAACCGGAGCACCCGGAGGAAACCCACGCAACCACGGGGAGAACGCGCAAACTCCCGCAGACACAGGCCCAAATCCATGTGTCAGCATAGCAACAGCGATAGTCTCTGAGCTGTCATGTTGCCCATCAGATGGTCCAGTTTAAGCATACACTGACGACGTGAAGCACTAGGCAATTCCTGAAGCAACCTCCAAGAGCAGTTCTCACACAACATGCCACATGCATGCCCCTTGTTGGTCAACAAGGTGGACCGAATTACATCAGCCTTAGCTCCTCCACCCTTCAAAATTCCCTCTACCCTCTCCATAACATCCTGGACCCCTGCTCCAGGGAGGCAGACTACCATCCTGGAGTCCCGCTTTTGCCCACAGAACCGCCTGTCGATCCCCTTGACCTTCCCATCCCCCACCACTATCTCACATCCCTCACTCCTACTGTCCTTCGGGGCATTCAGATCCCCCTCCCTTGCCCTCTCTACCTCAGCTGTTGCCCTACCCTTGATGTTCTGGGATGCCTCCTCTGGGGTGATCTTAGTGCCGTGACTCCTTTTCTTTTTCAAATTCCTATCTGTTACCCACCCATCCCTCCTCATAGGCCCTGGGGTCCCTTCTGGACTATGGTCCCTGTTCATTAGCCCCTCGTTCTCTCTGACTATAAACATATCCTCCAGTCTCAGCTCCAACTGCCTCACCCGAGCCCTCAATTGTTGCAATTCCAAACACTTTGTGCATATGTGGGCTTTCGGGAGACGTGCTGCCTCCAAGAATGTCCACATATGGCAGTAAACACAGCGGACGCGTTTTATCATGGACCCTGACATTTTATACACCCCCTTTAGAGGTGTGGGCCCTAGAGTTTGGGTGGGACAGGAGTCCAGCCACTTACCACGTCCAAGCCTGCGCTCACCCAAGCCCAGTGAGCTTAAGCCCTTACAGCTCTCACTCTGCTCCCCGCCTCACTCCACTGCCCACTCCCGACGCTGCCCGCTGTCTACCTTGGCCTTATTTATATAGTCCCGCGCTTCCTTCCCAGCAGCCCCCGCGCCTATCTCCCGCTACGGAGCGCCAAAATAAACAAAAAACCCCCGCGACCTAAACCTATTGATTAAAGAAAGATTTCAAACTTCAATAGTCTCACCAGCAAGCAGCCACTCTTCAAAATCACAGCTCCGGAGAACAGTGAGAATAGGAGAACAACATGCCCAATTAGAGAGGTTGCTCATTTGCTGATTACGGAGTTACATAATCACCTTTCACGCGTAGGGCCTAACTTCAAACCCAACCTGAGATCTCCTGCTGCATTAAAAGTCCTGAATGAGTGAATTGCTGCCCAGCTCCTGAAGAGCATGGACTCCTCGCCTTCCACAGTGGAACATGACTGAGGCTGCACACATACTCTACCAAGATCAGGCTGGGGCAGAATAGAGGAAAAGATTCATAAAGAAATATTAATAGAATGAGTGCCAGTTTAAAGTCTTGCATGTTCCTGCTAATGTCCACTTGAGTTCCCATGATCAGATCCCGATATAAATCAGGGAATCCTCTAACAGTCAGATCAGAGTCATTTTTAACATTTGCTTTTACTTATTCCAGGACTTGGGCAGGTGGCACAGTGGTTAGCACTGCTGCCTCACAGCACCAGAGACCTGGGTTCAATTCCAATCTCGGGTCACTGTCTGTGTGAGTTTCCTCAGAGTATTCTGGTTTCCTCTATGTGCGAGTTAGGTTGACTGGCTATGCTAAAATTGCCCTTTAATGTTAACAGGATAATTACATGGGGTTCCAAGGATGGGGCCTGGGTGGGATTATTGTCAGTGCAGGCCCAATGACCCGAATGGCCTTTTTCTGCACTGTAGGGAACTATGATTGAGGGTCAATCACTTTAAATCTGTGTCCCCTGTTTACCAACACCTCCATCATTAGAAACAATTGCTCTTTATTTACTCTCTAAAAGCCTCAATGATTTTGAATATCTCTAGCTCCTTTTACCCTTCTTGGCTCTAATGAGAGTAATCCCAGCACTCTAGCTTTTCCATGTAACTGAATACCTATGGCCCACAAACCTATTCTAGTCAATCTCCTTTGCGCTCTCTTTAATATTCTGATATCCTTCCTAAAGCGCAAGGTCCAGAACTGAAGACAATCCTTCAATTGACACATAGCCGAGGTGTTGCATAAATTCCCTGCATTTATAATCTGAGGTTCCAATAACGAGGTCAACTAGCCCATATTTTAAAATGGCCTTTTTTGAGCCTCTTCAACATGTCCCATCATGTTTAAAGATTTGTGTGCAACTATCCCAAGGTTCCTCTATTCCCACATCCCCTGGAGAATTCCATTCTTTATTTTATATTGTCTCACTTCTCCCACCAAAATGTATCACTTCATACTTCTTTGGATAAAATTGCAAGCAACACGTATCTATTTAGCCAGTCTAACCTCCTGAAGTCTGTTACTATCTGATTAATTAAATGTTCTTCAGCTTATCTAATAGAGGTGTACAAGATTATGAGGGGTATAGATAGAGTAAACAAGGTTAAGCTTTTTTCTAGGATGGACTCGAATAGCACGAGGGGTCACAGGCTTAGGATGAGGGGGGTAAGGTATAATTTGGATGCTAGAGGGAGTTTTTCCACAGAGGGTGGTGGGGGTATGGAATGCGCTGCCAAGTGGTAGGCACTCTGGAGTTATTTAAGAGATACTTAGATGGGCACATGAACAGAATGGGAATGGAGGGGTATAGAAAACAGATTTAAAATAGGGATCATGAGCCTTGGGAGTCCCTGGGAGGTATGTAAATAGATGATATTGATGTACTTGTTTTTATCCTACAGGTCCGCCTTGTTGTCTAACAAGGGGCATACACACGATGGGTCGTGAGAGGGCTGCTCTTGGATTTTGAGAGTGTCCTAGTGCTTCACGTCGTTAGTGTACACTTGACCTGGGCCATTTGATGGGCAACACGACAGCTCAGTGACTATCGCTGTGCTGTGCAGATAAATGGATTTGGGCCTGTGTCTGTGGGAGTTTGCGCATTCTCCCCGTGCTTGCGTGAGTTTTCTCCGGGAGCTCCGGTTTCCTCCCACATCCCAAAAATGTGCTCTTAGGCTAATTGGCTGAACAAATTCTCCCTAAATTGTCTCAAATTTGGTTTCAATCCATAGATCTATAAACATAGACAGCGATCACAGGTAGAGGTGGGAACATCGGGGTGGCGGCGTGGGCTCGTTGGGCCAAAGGGCCTGTTTCCCATGCTGTTATGTTCTTTGTTCTTCTTGACTGGACAGTTGCAGGCAATTTTAACATAGACGAGAGTCAGTACCTACAGGACTAAGTGAGAGGAAAGCACAGCGATCCTTCCTGTCCCTGTCTTTCAACACGTGGCCCAACCTCACCTGGATGCCAAGGGACAGTCGTGTTACCCCAGCTGCCTTGAACTCAGCCAGCCTGGAAGCTGCGGCTGATGTGGGGTTTGCCTCCATGCTGACCTCCATGTTGTGAGGTATGTGGGTCACCCTGGCAACCGTCTCCAAGATGCTGGCAATGGTGGATGGTTGGGCCAGACTTGGTGTCCCCCCACCGATAAAGACCAAAGTGATCCTGAAAATAAATCACAGTGAGCAAAACTGCACCACATCGGGGGAACAGGGTACAGTCATTGTACTGTGTCCCAACTGGCTAATTTGTTTCAAATATCCTTCTCAGTCCCTCATGGTTCAATCGCTCACCCACCGAGGCACTCGCAGCAAGACCCAAGCAAAAGTCAAATAATCCAGTAGAGAATGCTGACACAATATTGGAAGCAACTAATCAAGTGGGAGCTCCCATCATTGGACTGTGATCAATGGTGGGGGGAATGGGAGCATGTCTCAAGACGCTCAAGAGGGCATTAATAGCATTAATAATAAACACAGACAATAAGTATCTCACCAAGAAGTAATAAATATTCTGACAATGGAAGGATCATAAATGGTCTGATATTAAACAAGATACTATAAAGGAAGCTTTACTCTGTATCTAACCCACTGTTGTATCTGCCTTGGGAGTGTTTGATTGGGTACAGTGTCGAGAGCTTTACTCTGTATCTAACTCTGTGCTGCATCTGTCCTGGGAGTGTTTGACAGGACAGTGTAGAGGGAGCTTTACTCTGTATCTAACCCACTGTCGTATCTGCCCCAAGGTGTGTTTGATGGGGTACAGTGTAGAGGGAGCTTTACTCTGTATCTAACCCAATGTTATACCTCTCCTGGCAGTGTTATAGGACTGTAGAGAGGCAGCACTGTACCTGGCTGAGCAGTGTTGATGGGACAATGAGAAGTGCAGTAATACCTGTTTGAATAGAATCTCCTCACTCTGATGTGAATGCAACTACCTGAGGCAGGGTGACTTGATCCCATATTCATCAACTTGCACCCAATCTCTATTTCCTATTCTAGAAGCTTCTCCATCACTCCTTCAGCCTGGCTGTGTGGGCTTCTCCCTTGTCTCACCCCCATGACTCAAGTCCTGTCCCATGTACAACTTACTCCTTCACTTGGCTGTAACCGAGCAATGTTTCAGTCTCTCGAACCAGGCCATCCCTCATGGCATCATGATTGACACGGGGGGAGATATACTTGTTAAAGTTACAGTACGTACACCTTCTCTCACAGTACGGCCACTGAAAGACAAAACACAAATTCTATATGAAAATACTTCCGCTGTCTGTGGCATGGCCTGTCCCACCAGAGAAGACAGGCAGAGCTCAACCTCCCAATCCTCATTCAGCCATGCAAAGAACTGGACTCTCCCAACAGCTCAGGGTGAGTAAATGGAGGAGAATGTGTGGTGTCTGGTTCACTGAGATCAAGCAGACCCTGCGTCCTGGTCCAGCTGCCTGATCAAAGCCAGAGTAACAACAATTGTTTCCAGTGATCACAGTGCTCCTGGGTTAGGGAGCAGAGGTTAAAAAAGTCAGCCCTATTAACCATTAGCTGCATCCTGCTGCAATAGTGCAAGTGTGCAGTTACAGGAGGTATAGAGTGAACGAGAAAGTGGGATGCACAGGCAGAGGGCATGGGGCGGGGACAGAGAGTTGACGGGAAGGGGGCAGAGAGCGCACAGGACAGAGAGGGTGAAGACACAGAAGACATGGGACAGGGCAGAGAAGGCAGGCAGAGAGGATGGGACAGGGTGGAGGTAAAAGGGGAGACAGAGAGGACAAGGTGATATGTTGTTTCCCTGGTGTAAGAGCCGAGGATGTACTGATTGGCTGCAGGACATTTTGGGGAGGCGGGTGAGGTCAGAAGCTGAGCTCCATATCATTACCAATAACATGGATAAAAAGAGGCATGAGATGCTGCAGACAGAGTTCAGGAAGCCCAGCTACATCCAACAGCAGCTGTTTGTACCCAGTGTCTGGTGCTGATGAGGACAGATTGATGGAGACAGAAACCCTCAGAACGTTTAAAACTCACTCGGATATGCTGCGAGCCACCGACCAAGAGCAGGAAAACAGGATCGGGTGGGCTAAGTGTTGATCAGTCAGCTGAGCGTATCAGGATCCCGCGCTCCCTCACATTACTCACATGGATATATAACGCAGCTCGATGTAAAGGAGCCTCATCCAAGTCTGTCCGGCTAGGTGCCCGCTCACCAACTGTCCCCCAGCCTGACCACTGACCTTCCCCCTGGCCAGTGTCGGACACACCAAACAGCTCACAGCCTGTTGCAAACGCTGGAACAGGACAGCAGCTGTGCCAAGAGACAGCATATCTGTCCCATTAAACTGCAATCACTCTCTGCTCACTCTAAAGCAAAGTTTATTTATTAGTCACAATTAAGGCTTACATTAACATTGCAACAAAGTTAATGTGAAATTTCTCTAGTCGCCAAAGCCCAGCACCTGTTCAGGTCAATGCACCTAACCAATTCTCACCACCACACTCAGTAACTCCACAACACTGTGTGACTGCAGCTGAAGAGACTGTAGTCCAGAGAGAGGGGTCAAGCAATGAGCAAACAAACTGAGTCTCTCCCTACACCACCATCTAGTGCCCTGGAGCAGCATACCAAGCTGAACATTCCTTACTACACCCACCATGTGTAGTCACACATCTCCCATTCTCTTTAATAGTTCACCCACTACCCCATTTTGTTTAATATCCTTCAATAACCCGGTCCCTTCTGATTTTCCTTCACGCATCCCATTCTCCTTCATATCCCACACAGTTTAATTTTACTCTGCTGCAGTTCAGTCTCTATAACGTTGCCTTTAATATATTTCACCCAGGTTAATCTCACTATTCCAGCCTTGTATGTTATGGCATTTCAAGTGCTCATTTCTTTATTAAATCCTATTTGGCCATTCTTTTAGTGTATCCATGGTTTTATCCTCACTGTTTGCCACATTTCTAAGTTGGGTAATATTGGCAACTTTTGAAATTTTACATCATATTCTAATATCCAAGTTATTTACACAATATCAAAACTAGTAGTCCTAGCACTGATCCTGGGTGAACAGCACTGTCTACCTTCAGTCTGAAAAACAATCTTTTACACAACTTACTGTTTTCTGTTCTTAAATTGTTATCCAAGTTGACACTGACTTTCCAACTCCATAAAGCCTCAATTTTGTTCACCAATCTTTATCAACTTCAGGTTTTTAGGTGTCCCCATCACCTGTCCTAATCCCCCCCATGCTGACACTATAGTTAGGAAAGTCCACCAACACCTCCATTTTCTCAGAAGACTAAGGAAATTTGGCACGTCAGCTATGACTCTCACCAACCTTTACAGATGCACCATAGAAAGCATTCTTTCTGGTTGTATCACAGCTTGGTATGGTTCCTGCTCTGCCCAAGACTGCAAGAAACTACAAACACTGTGAATATAGCCCAATCCATCACTCAAACCAGCCTCCCATCCATTGACTCTGTCTATACTTCCCGTTGCCTCAGCAAAGCAACCAGGATAATTAAGGACCCTCGTATACCCAAGACATTCTCTCTTCTACCTTCTTCCTTTGGGGAAAAGATACTAAAGTCTGGGGTTACATATTAACCGATTCAAAAATAGCTTCTTCCCTGCTGCCATCAGAGTTTTGAACAAGCATACCTCACATTAAGTTGATCTTTCTCTATACTTTAGCTATGACTGTAATACTATATTCTGCACTCTTATTTCCTTTTCTAGGATTAGTAAGCTTTGTCTGCATTGCGCACAGAAAACAATACTTTTCACTGTATACTAATACATGAGACAATAATAAATCAAATCAAGCCTAATTAAAAACCACATAGACAATATCTACTGTATTCCTTCCATCAACTTTCTTGGTTACTTCATCAAAAAATTCAATTAGATAAGGCAAATAGGATTTGCTTTTTACAAATTCACATGACTAGGGCCCTTACCTTGGGGGGGAGTGGGGGAGCAGTGACGTAATGTCGCTGGATTAGTAATCCCAATGAACAGTTTAAAGTTGCAGGAACATGGTTCAAATCTCACCACAATTTAAACTGAATCACTGAAATTGGGAACTGAAAGCTTGTCCCAGTCACCATTACACTGAATACATTTTTCCTGTCACTTTCACTTGAACAAAAGGTCACAATTAAGTTCAGCGGTCTGTTTGAAAATGCAGGGAAAATACGGAGATACACACGATATAACAATGATAGAACAAGCTTGAGGGACTGAATGGCCTACTCCTGCTCTTAATATGAGATTATCTCCTGCGCTTGATATGAGATTGAGGTACTGAGGCAGAGACTGATTCTTAACAATGAACCTGCCTCCTTTGCATGGTTCAACGAATCTGAATTCAAGTTCAGGAGAAACTCTTACTCTCATTGGTAAGATGTGACCATTGAGCCTGAGTTTTCAATCCCAGTGACTCTCTAACACTCCTTCATTGTGTAACTGCAGCTGAAGAGGCTGTAATAGATCAGTTCCAAGTATTGACCCTGTGATATGTTAGTGATACAATGTGTTCTTTAAATGGAAAGTATCTAATCGACTCAGGGCCAAGATTGAAGTCTTATCCACAGCACTTAGAGGAGGCTGGACGTGGGCTGTTGTCCCAGATCAGTTGTAACTGGGCCTAAGGCCTGGCTGCACAGAGAGAGACAAAGGAAGGTCAGGACAAGCAGGGCAAATAACCACAAGTGACCCCAAGATTTTCAGATGCCTTCCCACCCCCCCCCGCCCCCCACCCGCCCCTCACCACCCCACCCCCCACCCCTCAGATCTGATAGAGCTGTCACTGAGAAATGGGAAAGACAGAGCTAACAGTCCAGATTCTCAAATTGAGCCCTCTTGGGAACCATTTCAAAATGGTGATTAGGAGCCAGTTCTGCAATTCCCATCACAAAAACAGGAAATGTTGGAAAATCTCAGCAGGTCTGACAGCATCTGTAGGGAGAGGATAGAGCCAACATTGAGTCAGGATGTCCCTTCGTCAGAATTTCATTTTATTTGTATCTGTGATTCCCATTCCTGTTTTCAGTAATTTTGGTTAGTGCAGGATAAGGTTACAGATAACACTGCCCCTGTACAACCTGCTCTTGCCAATTCCATTGTGGACATGGGGAATTTAAATGGAGATCCTGCAATGGAGACAGGCCCCCTCCACAAATAGGTGTGGGGCCACCTCACAGGAATCTTGAGCCAAAAGGGAAGACTTTTGAGAGTGAGGAATTAAAAATAAATCATTTTCTCCTCAAGAATTGACAGGCTCTGAATATATAAAACAATCATTTCTTCCAACTGGGATCTATGCTGGGATTCCAACTGTGGCCAGAATTCTCCCAAAAATATTCTAAGTGCCAAACTTGCATAAAAACTCGAATAACCCCGTCTGTTTTTTCTAAGCGGGATTGTCAGAATGAATCTCCCACACTCTGAGCACTGGAGAGTGCATAAGCGAGATCTTCCCGCTGTAGAGACTGACAGCATAACGCTGAGTGGACCACAGTGCACACACTGATCTGTTATAGTAGAGATCGATGCATACACAGTGGCCCCACACTGCCAGCTCCCCGATTGCTGACCAGCTCGATCACTGATCAGCCTCATGACCCAGCAACGTTGCTCCTCTGACAACCACCCACCACCCCCCCCCCCACCCCCCGCCGACCATGGCCCAATCGCTGGCCTCCCAGACATGCCCAGGCCAGCCCCAATCCCACACGCTCCCCGACCCCATCTCACCCCAGTGTGCTGCGATCACTGCCCATCCCCTCCCCTCCCCCCACATAGTCTCATTCTCTTGATCACCCCCCCCCCAAGAAACCCCCAGCAGCCCTAATGTTGCCCCTTCCCCCCCACAGCTCCGAACCCTCCAGCAGGCCTCCCCACCCCTACACTCCCCTCCCACTTCAATGGCTAGCCCCCATCACTGTCCTCCGTCTGTCTGTCACTGACGTCAGTACAGAATGGCAGTGGGAGCCTGCATCCCCACCACTTTGATGTCCCTATACTATTATCATAGAAACCCTACAGTGCAGAACAAGGCCATTTGGCCCATCGAGTCTACACCGAACACAATCCCACCCAGGCCCTACCCCCATATCTCTACATATTTTATCCACTATTCCCTCTAACCTAAGCATCGCAGGACACTAAGGGACAATTTTAGCAAGGCCAATCAACCTAACCTGCATATTTTGGACTGTGGGAGGAAAGCAGAGCACCCAGAGGAAACCCACATAGACAAGAGGAGAATGTGCAAACTCCACACAGACAGTGACTCAAGCCAGGAGTTGAATCCAGGTCCCTGGAACTATGAAGCAGGAGTGATAACCACTGTGCTATTATACCGCCCCAACGGTGGGAGATTCCTAAATTAGGAGTCATAGTTTGAGGATAAGTGATAAACCTTTTGGGACTGAGGTGAGGAGAAATTTCTTCACCCGGAGAGTAGTGATTATATGGAATTCACTGCCACAGGACCTAGTTGAGGTCACAATATTGTGTGATTTCAAGAAGAAATTAGATATAGTCCTAAGGGCTAAAAGGATCAAGGGATATGGGGGAAGGGAGAGATCAGGATATTGAATTTGAAGGTGAGTCATGATCAAATTAAATAGTGAAGCAGACTTGGAGGGCCAAATGGCCTACTCCTGCTTTTAGTTTGTCTGTTTCTATGCTTTAATAGATAAATGCTATAATATCACTGTTTGATTGCAAGGCTCCGTCTTAATCCTCACTGTATAAATGTTGAAATATCAAGATGCATTGGTGTACTCTCTCAATTGGGAAAGCGCTATTAAGTATTCAAAACAGAATCACCTATCATTATATGAAGTGATTTAAATTTTTAAAAACTGATCTTCAGCTTTAATTTAAAGAAACAAACTAAGTTGGGAGGAATGTGGGGAATGCGAAGTGAGGGCTGCCAGAAGGTTGAGGACCAATTGAGGAGTGAGGGTTTGAAGACTTTGTGTTCATCACTACAACTGGTTCAAAGTCCCAGTAAAATGAAAGTGGGCATTCTATCTTCATCTTCTGGACTCAACATTGGGAATTTAACAATTTTGGACTATAATTTCTGCCCCTACTTTGTTTCCTTATCTTTCCAGGTTTTGATTTTAAACTTCCTACCACTCTATTTAGTCTTGCACAATCAGCCATCTCTTCTGCTTTACAATACAGATTTCCCCTCTTTTTTTAATGTAACTCTCCCCCACGTCATTTGTTTAAAATCTATCATGTTTCTAATTTTTCTTCCAATTCTGAAAGACTGCCAGTCTGAAACATCAATTCTGTTTCTCTCACTACAGAAGCTGCCCATCCTGCTGGATGTTCCCAACTTTTCCTGAATTTTATTTCAGATATACAGCATCCATGGCATTTTGTCTTTTGAGTTACACAAACTAAAGTTAAAGTTTATTTATTGGTTGCGAATAAGTTACTGTGAAATTTCCATAGTTGCCATATTCTGGCACCTGTTTGGGTCAATGCACCTAACCAGTACGTCTTTCAGACTGTGTGAGGAAACTGGAGCACCCAGAGAAACCCACACATACATGGGAAGAACATGCAAACTCCACACAGAAGGCAACTCAAGCTGGGAATTGAACCCCGGTTCCTGACATTGAGGTAGCAGTGCTAAGCACCTGTGCCACCCTTCCTTAATATTTTTGAAAACTCTGACCAAACCACCTTTCTAATTAACCATTTAAATTCCCCGAATACAATCCTAGTCTGCTGTTCTCCCCGTGTCTGTGTGGGTCTCCTCCAGGTGCTCTGGTTTCCTCCCATAGTCCAAAAGACACGCTAGATAGGTGTATTGGCCGTGCTAAATTCTCCCTCAGTGTACCCAAACAAGTACTAGAATTGGCAACTAGGGGATTTTCAAAATAACTTCATTGCAGTGTTAATGTAAGCCTACTTATGACACTTATAAACAAACTTTAAAACTTTTGAACAGTTAAGGTAGATAGAGAAGACCATTCTGATTGGTTGGGGAGTCTTGGGCTATGGCCACAATCAAAAATTAAAGCTGAACATTTCACAAGTGAACAAAGAACAAACTTAGGAAGAGTTCTGTGGAAGAATAGAATAGCAATTAATGCCAAATTGATTGTTCAATTTAATTCGGGGATTGAGAGGTTTTTGTTAACCAAAGCTGCGGAGGGATTTTGGGTAAAGACATGTAGATAAAGTTCAGTCTCAGTTCAGCAATGATCTCATTAATGGCCCTTGCCTTTCTCTGCACAATATTAAGGTGCTGAACAGCACTGAGTAGTTATTCTGAGTAACTGAGTGACATCTTCCTGGTAGCTGAAGGTTACATATTTCCTTTGCGATTTTGTGGTTTGAATCATGACACTCCTGAGGCCAGAGGTTACCATTAATAACAGTGAAAGCGGGAACTGGAAATGTAACAGTGTTCATTACAAAATACTGGGAGTTTTTGTTTTATTCTTTCATTTACAGGATGAGGGCACCACTGGTTAGGTCAGCATGGACATCACGAGCAGCACAGTGGTTAGCACTGCTGTCTCAGTGCCACAGACCCAGGCTCAATTCCAGCCTCAGGTCTGTGTGGAGTTTGCACATTCTCCCCATGTTTGTGTGGGTTTCATCAGGGTGCTCTAATTTCCTCCATAGATGTGTGGCTTAGGTGAATTGGCCATGTTAAATTGCCCCTTACTGTTGGGGAACTATTAGAGTAAATACATGGTGTTAAGGGGATAGGGATTGGGTGGGATTGTTGTCAGTGCAGGCTTGAAGGGTCAAATGGCCTCCTTCTGCATTGTAGGGAGTCTGTAGTTTATTGGCCTTTCCTAATTGTTCTTGAGAAAGTGGTGGTGAGCCATGTTTTTGAACTGCTGCAGTCCTTATGATATGGATACATTGTCAGTGCTGTAAGAGAGGGAGTTCCAGGATTTTATCCCAGTGACCATGAATGAGCAATGAAACAGTTCCACATCAGGATGGTTTGTGAAGGGGAACCTGAAAGTGGCAGTGTTCCCTTGTATCTGCTGCCGAAGCAGAAGAATCTGAAAGTAGGAGACAGCACTGGAGAGGCTGAGAGATTTAGGGAAGGAATTCCAGAACATTGGCCAAAGCAGCTGAGGACAAAGCTGTCAACAGTTGGTGAGCAGGGGCATAGAGGCATTTGAAAACAGGATGAGGTTACAGAGGGCTGAGCTTTAGATACAGAGTGCGGAAGATGTGAATAGATCACTAGGATGAAGTCCAGAGGCAGCAAAAGAATGAGTATTTCAGTAACAAGTAGATGAGTTGGGCAATATTAACGGCCTTGACTAGGGAAGACACAGGCTGGAATGTTATCACCATTCACACCAGCAGGATTATCCATCCCTCTACAGTGAACAGAGATTTGGGTGGGCACCAAATTCTCTGACTTCACTGCAGCGGAACGTGGTATGAACAGCCAATAAGATCGCACCCATATTGTTAGAAAAGAGAGGGTGCCCTTGAGGGGGCAAGGACAGGTTCCATTTGGTTAGAGTTGAGAAGTAAGAAAGATGCGAGTACACTTTTTTGGGTATTTTGTAGATCTCTAAAGAGTGACAGAGAGAAAGTGAGTGAGTGAGTGAAAGTGAGCATGTGAGAGAGGAGGAGGGACAAACTGACAGATAGAAAAACAAATTGTCAGTGAAATCGCAGGGGTTTGCAAGAACAATAGAGTGCTGATACTGGGAACTTATCCAAATATTGATTGGTGTAATGTTTGATTAAAGAGTAAGTTGAAGGGTAGAGTGAGGGTGGAATTTCTGATATCTGTTCAGGAGAATTTCCTTGACCTGCACATTCTCAGACCAACTAGCATTTCTAGACCTGGTGCTGGGGAATAGGATGCCTGATGTGGAGATGAATCTCTCATGAAAGATGAAATAGAATCTCTGCAGTATAGAAGTGCAGAAGGAAGCCATTTGACCCATTGAATCTGCATCAGTTGTGAAAGCGTATCCTGCCAAGGTCCAACTACACTCTCACCTTTCGTCCACCCCATCCCACTTTACCCAACCCTCTGAAATACCTGAACCAAGGTGAAATGCCAAATTATGATATGTCAGATGCATCATCAAGTAAAAGAATCCACCAGCAAATAATTTTAAATTCTGTATTCAAATTCACCAATGATACATGGATGTTCATCTTAAAAATTCTCATCTTCAATGAGGATTCAACATTAGTAGATAGCATCCAAATCAATCTTGAAGGAATCTTTGGCATTGCAATGAAAATATCAAGGTTATAGCTTCACAAACACTTGAATATCCAATCTTGGGATATGTAAGTTGTGCACAGTGAGAAGTCTCACACTACATCAGTTAAAGTTCAACAGGTTTATTTAGAATCACGAGCTTTTGGAGTATTGCTCTTTCATCAGGCGTGGTACACTATTTTGGATATTCTGTAGATCTCTGAATAGTGAGAGAAAGTGAGTGAGTGAAAATGAGGGTGTGAGAAAACCTCCTTCATCACCGGATGAAGGAGTAATGCTCCAAATGCTTATGATTCCAAATAAACCTATTGGACTTTAGTCTGATGTTGTAAGACTTCTTACTGTGCTCACTCCAGTCCAATGTTGGCGTCTCTACATCACATGTAAGTTTTGTGAGGGATTCTTATATGTTGACAGATATAAATAAGATCGAGGCAATCCAAAAACATGTTCTTCAATTCTGCATGAATCAGTATGAGAAATAATAATCTGGCAAACCAGGGCACGATCTGAGGACCAGGGTACAAGTCCCATCATTGCAGATGGTGAAATTTGAATTCAATAATAAACTGGAATTAAAAATATAAAGATAACCACGAAGCCATTGTCGATTGTCATAAAAAATCTGGTTCACTAATGTCCTTTAGGGAAGGAAATTGGCTGTCCTTTTTTGGTCTGGTCTATATGAAACTCCAGAGCCACAGCAATGTGGTTGACTCTTAAATGCTCTCTGTAATGGAGCGTTAGGGATAGGCAATGATACCACATCCCTTAAAATGAATTTGAAAAAACGCAGCCCTATTTTAACAGGAACTGCAGTTCTGATTTCGAATGTATCTTATTGAATTTTGCTGCTTCTTCCCAGGAGCCACAGTCTTGTTTCAGGGAATCTTTTGTGGGTGGCTTTGTTCACGAGATTCGCAATCACGTTTGGAACTCAGCATTTGAAAAGTCTGAATAATGACTAGTGCCATTTGAGAAAGGAACTACAATAGTTACGTTTTTGAAATTGACAGCCACTTCCTCATTCATTCTTTTAAAAGTCTATCGAGTGCAGCAATTCAGTCTACTCCTTAAGTAGCTATGATCCTGCTGTAAGTAAAGCTCCTAACAGAATCATTGTTCGATTGACTTAGTGTACAAACCACCAGCACTGATCATGAGGATATTTAAGGTAAGAATGAATAGTTTTTACCTTCTATTTGTTGAAATAGTGCTACATGTTTTTCCTGATTATTTGGACAATCTGTTTTAGCGTCATGTGCTCTGACCAGATAGTTAAATAGAAATCACCTGAGCCTTGAAGGGTCTTCATCTGCCTAGCATGTTAAGATGCTAATCCAGTGCCTCCAATTCCTGGAACAGGTGAAGACATTGGTTCTTTAATAACTCCGTTAATCCGTGTGGTGGTCTACTCTGTGTTAACTCTACATCATCCCACTGAAAGCTGTAACTTCGGTATTTTCACAGAATGATAAGAACTATTGCGGTTGTTCAGATAGGTGTATGGGTGGAATTTTACCTTAGCCGTGCAGGTGAATAGGAGTCATGATGCAGTAGTGGGGAGGGTTTTTTAATGTCATTGAGCCACCTTGCAGAGTTTCGTTGGTGAGAATGCATGGAGGTTGGATCCTGTCCATTGACAATTAGAATCATAGAATCCCTCCAGTGCAGAAGGAGGCCAGTCAGCCCATCAAGTCTGCACTGACCACAATTCATGCTCCATCCCTGTATCCCTACATATTTACCAGCTAATCCCTCTAACCGAGCATCTTGGGACACTAAGTGGCAATTTACAATGGCCAATCAACCTAACCTGCACATCTTTGGACTGTGGGAGGAAACGCACGCACCCAGAGGCAACCCACACGGACACAGGGGGAATGTGCAAACTCCACGCAGACAGAGACCCAAGCCGGGAATCAAACCCAGGTCCCTGGAGCTGTGAAGTAGCAGCGCTAACCACTGTACTACTGTGCTAAACGGCCAATTAAGGCCATGCTAAATTGCTCCTTAGTATCCAAAGATGTGTGTAGAATAGGTGAATTAGCTACTGTAAAATGTGTAGGGTTATGGGAACAGGACTGGGGGAGGGGGAAGGGTGCTGGGTAAGATGCTCTTTTGAAAAGTTGGTACATTGTTAATGGCCTCTCTGTACTATAGGGTTTCTGTGGTGCTATAGTATTCAACATATGGGATAGGATTTCACAGCCTTACTCATCCCAAAACCATAAAATTCCACCCGAGATCAATGGATCTCCCTATCGTCCACTCCAATCCCCATGGACAACAGCACGGGTAGCAATACAGCAATGGTCTCACTAATGTCATTTTTTAACTGAAGCATTAGATCCTTATTCTTAAGTTCAATTCCTCTTGTAATAAAAGATAGCATTCCTTCTTGAATATGTTCCTGGCACTGCATCACCACTCTCCCTATGGAGGAAGCTACGTGTTTTGAGCTCTGGGCTAACACAATGCTTATGCTCCTCATTCCTCCAGTATATTGAATATAGCACACAAAGTGGAAAGATATGGGCAGTTAGATAGTGGGTCCACAAGCTTGGCTGGAACTGATGATTAAATACTCATGCAAGACAAGCAGTGCAACGGTCAGAGGCAGAACATCTCAGTGAAACATTGAGACCAGTAATCACCAGCTTTCCACTGATCAGGCACATGAGGTTGTGACAAATGAGAAGGCTGTACGGAGATTAGAGGATGATATAAAATGTAAGAGGTCTGCTTTTTAATTTACCCCTCGTTGTCTATATTCTCTTAGCAGAACCTTGTTGCTTGTATCCAAGTGGATCATGGCAACTGACTCTTTCCCCAATCATTCCAGCTATGTGGTTATGCCCTTAACCCTGGTACTGAACAGACAACACAACCTTCAGGATTCACAATTTCATCCACGGAGATGGTATCTATCAATGCTAACTGTAGTCCCCGACTTCAATTACATTCCTTCTAACATCTCCCCATTTGAAATAGTTTCCTGAACCCTGGTGTTGTAGTCAGTCTGCTCAGCCTCTTTCAGTCCCTGATCTCATCCACACAAGCTGCAGGAACTTTCAAGCCTGTTAGACAATTATAAAGTCCACCACCAATATTACCCCATACCTGCCTGACTCACAATCACATCCCACTTCTTGCCTTTTAACTAAATTCAACATAGCCAGTCTAATACCTCTTGAAACAAAATGTCCTCATATCACCCTCCCTGATGCATTGCAACATACGAAGCTAAGACTCAAGATCATCATCTGAATTTAAATTCCTCAAGTTGCAGCACAGAGGGATTTTGGGGTCCTCATGCATAAATACAAAAAAGCTATCATGCAGGTTCAGCAGGTTATTGTGAAGGCAAATCAAATAGGAGCCTTTATTTCATAGGGAATGGAGTACAAAAATAGAGAAGTCTTGCTAAATCTATACAAGACAGGATTTAGAACGCACCTAGAATATTATGAACAGTTTTGGTTCCTGTACCTAAGGAAAGATATATAGGTATTGGAGGCAGTTCATTGAAGATTCACTAGGTTAATGTGGGGTAATGAGGGAAATTTTTACTGAAAAGTTGAGTAGGTTGGGCTTGTTTAGAAGAGTTATTGGAGTTTAGAAGAATAAAACAACCTTATTGAGACATACAGGATTCTCAGAAGGCTGGACAGCGTAGCTGCTGGGAGGTTGTTTCCCATATGGAAGAATCTTTAACCAGGGAGCATTATCTCAGAGTAAGGGATCACCCATTTAAGATAGGGATGAGAAAGAATTTCTTCTGAGGATAGTGAATCTGTGGAATTCTTTACAACAGACAGCTATAGCAGATGACTTGTTAAATGTGTTCAAGACTGAGATAGACAGATTTTTAATCAAGATAGGAATCAAGGATTTTGACATAAGGTGGGAAAGTGGAGTTGAGGATTATTACATCAGATCAGTCATGTTCTCATTGAACGGTGGAGCAGACTCGATGGGCCGAACACTCTTATGTCTTATGGCCTTATGCTGAGTACATGGATGTCCAATCTTTCCCATATGCTATAGCAACAACACATCAGCCCTCCTTACTGTGTTTTATTTAACTAAATATGTTTAGAAATATCACTCAACTCATTTGAGCTCGGTAAATAATTGTGCAGGAATGCAATAGATTACATCTAGGCCACAGAGATGATTGACTATTCTGGAGTTTTGTTTCATTCACCGTTCATTATCAAAAAATATTTACAAAACCGTTTATAATGGATGAGGTCAGTGCAAGTAGAATTCATAATAGGGGAGAATGTGCATGGGCTGTGACAGTAGATTAACTGGATGGGTCGAACCTATGGTTAGAATTGCAGAAAGAGATAGATTTGTGAACCAATTAAAATCCTCTAATTAATTTGCATTTTGTTCTTGCAGGGTAAACAACAAAGCTTGCCACGAAGAAACTGTGCTATCCTTCTACATGGTATGGATCCAATTTCCCTTATTTTGCATATTTCCACAAAAGCCCATCTTTATCTTTTTAGTGAATTTTGGTTTCAGGCTCAGCTGTTAATACTTTTGAATGTTCTACTTTTTCTCTTTGATTCAACAATGTTGTCAGTCTTCAGCCATCATGCACTTAGCTTCATCCTATCCTCTCTAAACTCCCCATCTCCAAAAAAAATACTGACTCCATTCTATTTACTCTTCGCTTCCTCTCTTCAAACACTTGATTGATTCATCTGACTTGCAGCATACACCCATTTGCTTTAGTTCTATCATATTCTTTATCTCCCCATCAGCTCTGGCTTTTGTAGAGATTAGTATGTTATACCAAATCTCATAATAAGAAAATTGTTGTTGATGAATGACTATACTAGCAAAAGATAATTTAGATTGCCAACCCACAAGTTTACTGGGCAACAAAGACTGACACTTATTTTTACCAGTTGAAGCAAGGCACAGTTCATAAACTAGCAAAGTTATAGAATCCTACAGTGCAGAAGGAGGCCAATCAGCCCAATAATTCTGCATCTCCCACAAAGGTCCGATTCCAATAGCCCCTCATATTTACCCTACTAATCCCCCTGACACTAAAAGGCAACTTAGCAAGGCCAATCAACCTAACCTGCACATCTTTGGACTGCAGAAGGAAACTGGAGCACCTAGAGGAAACCCACACAGACATAGGGAGATTGTGCAAACTCCAGAGAATGACTCAAACTGGGAATTGAATCTGAGTCACTAGCGCTATGAGGCAGTAGTGTTAACTACTGTGCCACCCTACTGTTCCATCTGCTCATGATTGCTGGGATCTTCTTTTCTTGGCTCCTTGACCCTGGTCTTTTGGCTCACAATATCCTTCACAATTTTTATTTAGGCAACTTAATTCTTATGTACAAATCCCTTTACAACTTCAAAGTTTCAGCTTCTAGAGGGTTCTTTTCCAACCCAGCATTTCCAGTCCACCTTATCTGAAAAAGCTGCCAGTCCACTTTAATTGCTGAATCTGAAGATTTCACTGTTGCTTGCTGAATACTCTCTCTCAATGACAAAAGACTATTTTTCTTAAAAGAAATGGCTTCCACCCTAAAATGAGATCCTAACACTGATCTGTATGTTAGATTCTTGCAGCAACCCACATACTGTAACAATTAACATTAGCCACTTCTTGGTTCTTTCAGCCAAGCCTCAAACCAAGATAAATATCCATTGACTAGTAATATCCTTTGCAGATGCTAACTTCCTAGTAAGACCCTCCCTGTCTTCTGACTAATGGTACTCTGACCACCTCCCCAGACATTACTTTCTTTCCCTCAAAGCTACCTCACTGTATTTGGCCCTTAAAGACTTAGACTTTAAGGCTTCTTAACAAGATGTATTACCTCAATAATACAGACAAATTTAGATTTTCCATCACAACATTTACATGTAGTGCAATTTAATAACAATTTCACAAACGTGCCAGTGAGGTGAAGTAGCTCCCCTGATCTTTCATTTTTGTTGGATTGAATTTATCTTGTATCTGAATCATCTCTTCTTTAAAGATCTCTGCAATAACTCTGTAATGGAGGTGAAAGTCCCATCACCAAATTATTTTATTTACACCATATACCTGCACACAGCCAGTTTTCCAGTTGCTTCCTGCTAAATGCAGACTGGGAGTCTGACACACCTGCTTTAAATAGGGAGCATGTGGCTCCCTGATTTAATCAACAACTGGGACTCATCAGGTAGTTCTTTTCATGTACCAAGTAAGTAAATGAACTCAAATTAACTTAGAGACAAATTAAAAGAGGCAGCTCCCCAAAAGGAGGGGAAACAGCCTGAATAAAAACCAAAGTTGAAAGGAAACTTAAAACATTAAATCATAATGTGATTATTGGGGTTTATAATACACCCCAGCCCCTGCGATGCCCAATGGGCACGGAAGCTTTCAACTGCAGCTGTGGACACCGCATGCTCCCTCTCCAGGGACACCTGGCCACGATTATAGCTGCGGTAGAGAGGCAGACAGTCAGGATGGAAGGACTCATCAGGTAGTTCATTCTTTTGCAAGCCAAACCTCATAGCCTGGCTAAAGTCATCACAATCTCCCATTGTTCTGTTGCAATTTGGCTTCCTTTTATCACAGCTACATCCATTCTCAGTCCATTGAATACGTTCCCAGTTTTGATCTCCTTTCAACCATGTCTCCGTAATGGCTAGAAGATCATAACTATTTACCTCAATTTGTGCCATCAATTCATCTATTTTATTCCAAATGCTCTGTGCACTAGGATACAAAGCATTTATGCTTGCCTTTTTGTCATTTTTAATCATCCAGACTTCTCTTCATTCTGTGGCCCTATTTATCTCTTGCCCTTGATTACCCCATCAACTGTTTTTGCATTTTAGTGTGCCTCAATATTAATGTTAAATGATCTCTCGCATCACCCCCACTTGATTGGTTCAATGGAATGTTGTTCCATTTGTCACATCAATTACACAGCGGTGCCTCACTGAGTGATCTGAGGATAATGAGGTGATTATTGTCCCTGTTTAAAATATTGATTGTTAGAAGGAATGAATATTCTCCCAGTGCCTGCTATGTTGGGTGGATATGTATAGAACTGAGCATCTTTCAGCTTCCCCAAGACATTTTTAGGAATTGGGAAGCTAATCGGGTGATGTAGTGAGATTAACTGCTTTGTCTTTCTCCATGTAAAAGTAAAAGATCTCTAAATAGCACTGTCATTTTTTTGCAGGGTCACTTCAGTATCTAAGTTACGACTTATACACCCTCCACTTCCATGGGTAGGAGACACCAAGCTTCATGGCATCTTTATAATGTCAGCAATCAAGTTCAACTTTCAAACAACGTCTTCAGAACTCCAAAACATTCATCTGTACATATCCCCAGACTGAAAATAACCCAGTAGATCAGAACTTCAGTACTGAAGAATCACAAGAAAAAACATAAAGCCAAGTACTCACACCATCAAAGTGTCCCCTCCCAGAGTTCAGATACATTCTCAGATAGGCGGAGAAAACTTTTGTGTGTATAATCCTTGATTTTGAACTATAATTGAATGAAACTGTAGGCTATCAAGATATCTTTTCATCTCCACCCTGATGGCTGTCCTCCCCTTGTTTTACTTGCCTTGTACACTACGGCTGTAACAGCGCGAAAAAAAATCACCTCATCCAAACTTTATTTAGGAGTGAACATCTTTGGAGCTCAATCTTGGAACTGGGCAGATGACAATTTGAGAGCTCACTCAATGTTTTAATACCTTTGCTATGAATGGTGTGACAATGGGTTGTCGTAGCCCAGTGTAGAGCATGGTTGGGAAAGTAGGTTAAACTTTCCTGTGAAAAGAATGTGCCTTACAATTCCGGACTGGTGGGAAATTTTTATTATGTCATCACAATGTGATGTTGCAATAAATTTTAAAAGCGTTTTTAAGAGTTTTTTTAGAAACATTGTAGGTGTTAAAATTGAGGCTACATTGGGAATTTTCTCCAAGCTATCCTACCTCTACCAACATAACCGTTAGAGTAGGGGAACAGGAGCAACTTAAAGGAAATTCTCATCCTCTGGAGTTTTCATTCACCCCTGTGGGCACTCATCCTAATAACCATTGGTGCATTATTCCACCACAAGGATTCACAAACCAGGCTGTTCTCAATTACCATTCAACCACCTGCATTTTCCCCATAGTTGTGACGAATATGATCTCAGTCTGGATCCTGATCACAGTCTGAATTGTGATTCCAATCTTCATTGTGATCCCAGCCTGGTTCCTGATCCCAATTGCTTTTGCTTTTGTTTCCCAGGCCACCGACAATCTCCCAACTGCTGAGCTGACTGAGCCTCACCAATTCGACTCAGCACAGTAAGAAGTCTCACAACACCAGGTTAAAGTCCAACAGGTTTATTTGATAATATGAGCTTTCGGAGTGTTGCTCCTTTGATCAGCAATGTAGGTGGCAGTACAGAGGCAGGCAGGGTGTTCATAAATATTGAATGATCAAAGAACAGAAAGGTGAAGTGAATTCCCATCTGATTAAAATTGCTATTTACAATAGTGCCATCCAGTTGTGGAGCTACAGTCAAACAGGGGACTGTGATTGAAAGCACGAGACCTCTAGACATATGAGAAATGGTGGACAGGGATCCAGACTGCCCCACCTTATGTATCACAATAAACATAGAATCATAGAAACTCTACAGTGCAGAAGAAGGCCATTTGGCCCATCAAGGCTGCACTGACAACAAGGCTCCACCCCTGCAACCCCATACATTTACCCTGCTAAGCCCCTTGACACTAATGGACACTTTACCATGGCCAATCCACCTAACCTGCACATCTTTGGATTGTGGTAGGAGACGGGAGCACCCAAGGAAACCCATGTAGACATGGGGAGAATGTGTAAACTCCACACAGAAGTGACCCAGACAGGGTCCCTGGCATTGTGAGGCAGCAGTGTTAACCACTGTACCACCGTGCTCTGTTTTTTTATGACATCCCAGGTTTACAATAAAAATAAACCACAAACTCATCTGGTTGAGGCACAAAAGCCAGAAAAGAATCCAGGCCAAAATGAGGAAAGAAAATATGGAAAGGTCCCATATTCAACCAATCCAGTTATTGTGATAGACTGGGTCCTGCTTTGCTAATACAAAACATGCACAGTGTCTGCTGAAGTCAGGAAAATATTAAGTTTTTTCATAAAAATCAGACTGCAGCTTCATATGACCATATGAGGGAGAAGATCAGAAGACATCACATCTTTTCCAGTGATGATATATATTGGCCGGAGTTTTCAGACTGTTCACATCAGCATGATTTCTATCCTAATGTAGTCATAGAATCATAGAGATTTGCAGCAGGAAAAAGCCTTCGGCCTAACTTGTCCATACTGCGGCTCTTTTAAATCTTGAAGCTAGTCCCAATTACCCACATTTGGCCCATATTCTTCTATAACCAACAGAGATTTGGCTTGTCGCCAAAATCTCTGTCTTCAAACCAGCAGGAATGAGCAGGCAATAAGATGGCACTCATTCTGTCTCATTAGTTAGAATTAATCCCTTGTACTAAATCTCTTCAAGTCTCTTATTCTCCCCGTTATGCTGCATTTCCCCCACTGCCCGCCATCTCCTCCCCATTTCCCTGACTTCTATTTCCTTTTTATTAGGATGACCACTATGGCAGTTCCACAAATCCATCTGAATGGGTTCTCTGCTCCTTTAATGGAGACTGAGGATTTGAGCCCTTGGTGAAGTCACCCATGCTCGGCTGGGCAGAATTGGTAGGCGGTTCTGATTCTGAGTGTCATCTGGATTTCTTGATGAATACAAAAACTATGGTCAATTTAATGATGTAGATGAGTACTTTGTGCAAGAGGTTCCTCCTGTGTGGCAAATAGTGTTTGTTACATCTCACCATATTATTACTTGTTTTATTTATTGATTGAGTTTATTGATTTACTGGTGTCACAAGAAGGCTTACATTAACACTGCGATGAAGTCACTGTGAAAATCCCCTAGTCACCACACTCTGGTGCCTGTTCAGGTTCATTGAGGAGAACTTAGCACGGCCAATGCACCTAACTAGCACAACTTTTTAGAGTGTGGGAGGAAATTGAAGCACCCAGAGGAAACCCATGCAGACACGGAGAGAACATGCAAACTCCAGACAGACAGTGACCCATACCGGAAATTGAACCTGAGTCCTTGGCACTATGAGGCAGCAGCGCTAACCACTGTGCTGTCCTGGTTTGGGTGAGATTGGATCATGGATGTGGCATCTATTCGACCACTTCTCCATTGTGAGCTTGCTCACAGATCCAAACTGCCTCTCCTGGTTGGAGATTTGGCAGAATGCATGCTTTTGTATCACATTTCATGGTTCCACATCTGGATGTAATGATACTCATTCTTTATCTCACTCTCCTTTCACTAGTTATTAAGTTTAAATTTATATTAGTGTCAGAAGTAGGCTTACATTAACACTGCAATAAAGCTACAGTGAAAATCCCCTAGTTGTCACACTCCAATGCCTGTTCGGGTACACTGAGGGAGAATTTAGCATGGCTAATGCATCTAACCAGCACGTCTTTCAAACTGCGGGAGGAAACCAGATCACTCGGAAGAAACCTACGCAGACAATGAGAGAACATGCAGACTCCACACAGACAGTGACCAAAGCCAGGGATCAAACCCGGGTACCTGGCACTGTGAAGTAGCAGTGCTAACCACTTTATAGCCATGCCGCCCTAATAGTTACACAATGTTAAGATGTTAATTCAATGCATGTCTTTCTTTGCTTTTTCACACAGTATATAGAAGGCTAAGGAGTGCATGCAACACACATTATAACAGTCCAAGGCTAAGTTACTGCTGCAAAGCCCAGAGAAATATCTGCTCATTAATATCCTGTTCTGAGATCAAATTACAGCTCAACAAATATCTTGTAATTCAAGAGGGCTTTTCTGTAGAACTACAGCAGGCCCATGCAGCTGCTTGAACTGTTCATCAACCCCAGTCACTGCCACATGGTTAGTGTGACCAGGTTAATGGGGCTTTGCCACAACAGTCCCAGGTTTCATTAAACACCCTGGGATTCCGATATTCTGTTCAAAATTCTCAGTTTGCTGCTTTCCTCACTTGACATGAAGCATGTCTGAGATTACTGGCAGCATTTCAGCTTTCTGCGTCGCTTCAAAATATTTCCTCTCTTTGCTTCCTTTCCCCTTTCCCTCGCACACCATTTACTGTCAGTAAACCCAAAACGACACACTCAGCAGCACCTGATAGCTCGCAACACTGCCCACTTGCTGATGGTTATGTGGTTATTTTCGGAACACTGAAATTCTTCTCACTGGCATCCAGGGACAATTTTGTTTTTCTCAAATTAGGCAGATTCTTGTTGAAGTTCAATGAGAACAAGGAGGTAGGTAATGTTGGACTTGTTGGTTAGGCCATGGTTGGAGCACTGTGTGCAGTTCAGGTCACCTCACTATAGGAAGAATGTGATAGCACTGGAGGGGGTATAGAGAGAGTTCACCAGGATATTGCGTGGGATGGAGCATTTGGGCTACAAGGAGAGACTGAATAAGCATGGATTGTTTTCTTTGGAGCAGAGAAGGCTGAGGGGTACATGATTGAGATGTATAAGATTATGAGGGGAATGGACAATCAGAGATTCCATGGAGGAGGGTGGTGAAGGACAGTGGGGGAGAACCTGCAGCCATGATGCTCTTTTCTCATTGCGGTCCTCAATAATCTCCGTGCTAGGTGACCTACATTTCAGTCCAACAGCAACTAAAATTTAAAAATCCTATCTTCATTTTCAAATCCTCTCTCTCTCTTTGTAATCTCCAGCAACCTCACATGCCTGAGATATCTGCAGTCCTCTAACTCTGGCCTCTTTCACATTCCTGGGTTTAATCATTCCATCAGCAACAGCTGTGTTTTCAGCTGGCAAGTTCTGGCATTCCCATCCTGCACCTCCCTCCCTCCTTTTCTTCCTTTAAGGCATTCTTTATAATCTACCTCTTTGACCCAACTTTTGGTCATTTGACCTATTATCTCTTTATGCCTCAGGATCATACCTTGATAGTCATGCCTGCTAGCACCTTGGGGCATGTTACTATCTAATATAAATGTGGGTTGTTGTAATCGAATTTCAGAATGTGACCACAAAACTCCAATAAAAATCTTGAGTTACAGTATCATATAAGGAAAGCAATTTACTCTGGCAGTTTGAAATGATGCCTCTGGCCTCAAGATCTTTTTATTTAGAGTCATATAGTCATTAAGTCAAGCCCTTTGGCCCATCAAGTCTGCACTGACAATAACTATCGTTAAAGGCTCGCCAATCCTTTTTCCTGCAACTGTCACACATTTCTGACTCTTATGATCTTTCAAATGCTCATCCAAATATTTTTTAAAGATTGTAAGGTTTCTGGTCTCCATTGCCTTCTCTGACAGTGCATTCCAGATTCCCACCACACCCTGAGTGAAAAAGTTTTTTCTCCAATTCCCTCTGAATATTTTGCCCCTTCCCCTAAAACTGTTTCCCCTTGTTATTGACTCCTCAACCCAGGGGAACAGCTGCTCCCTCCATACCCGTCCTCTCCATACCCCTCATAATCTTATACACCTCAATCATGCCCCCCTCAGCTCTCTCTGCTCCAAAGAAAACAATCCAAGCCTACCCAGTCTCCCCTTATAGCTCAAATGCTCCCACCCAGGCAGTGTTACCATATCCTTCCTATAGTGAGGTGACCAGAACTGCACACAATGCTCCAGCTGTGGCCTAACCAATGCTCTGTACAACTCCCACATTATCTCCTTGCTCTTAAACGCTATATCACGACTGATGAAAGCAATTGCTTTCTTAACTATTCTATTCAGCCTTCAACACCATTATTCTTGCAAAACTCCTTCACCAGGACTTAGGTTCTCCCTCTGCAAATGGATGCTAGATTTCCTAACCAATAGACTGCAATTTGTAAGGGTAGGCAAGAATACCTCCTCCATGATCATCCTCAACAGTGGTGCCCCACAAGGCTGTACCTTCAGCCTCTTATTATACTCCTTATACACCTAAGGCCAAATTCCTCTCCCACTCCATTTTCACGTTTGTTGCTAACACCACTGTAATGAGTTGGGTCTCGAACAAGATGAGACAAGTACAGGAAAAAGATAGAGAATCTGTTGAATTGGTGCAGCAACAATAATCTCTTCCTCAATGTCAGCAAGACAAGGGAGGTATTCATCGACTTCACAAAGCTTAGCAGAGGACATGCCCCTGTTTACATCAATAGGGATGAAGTGGAAATGGTCAAGAGCTTCAAGTTTCCAGATGTCCGGATCACAAAAAATCTGTCCTAGTCCCTCCATGCAGGCACTTATAGTTTCTCAGGAGGCTAAGGAAATTTGGCATGTCCACTACGACTCACCAACTTTTACAGATGCACCATAGAAAGCATTCTTTCTGGTTGTATCACAGCTCGTGTGGCTCCTGCTCTGACCAAGACCACAAGAAACTGCATTGTGAATGAAGCCCAATCCATCACACAAACTAGCTTCCCATCTATCGAATCTGTCTACAATCCTTGCTGCCTTGGAAAAGCAGCCAGCATAATCAAGGACCCCATCCTAGATATACACTCTTCCAGCTTCTTCCATCAGGAAAAAAATACAAAAATCAGAGGTCATGTACCAACCGACTCAAAAATAGTTTTTTCCCCAATAATCCACCCCCCTCCCCAATTGATTGGGATATTAAGAAACAATTCATCATGGCCAGTCAACCTAACCTGCACATCTTTGGACAGTGGAAAGAAACCGGAGCACCCAGAGGAACCCCATGTAAACATGGGAAGAATATCCAAACTTCACACAGTCAATCAAGACTGCAATTGAACCAGGCAGCAATGCTAACATGGAGATGAGTCATTTGATAAAGCTTCCAGGTAATCATTCAAAATCAGAACTAAGAACCCAACCTGCAAGACAGATAAATCAGTCCCTGTCTAATTTGTATTCATTAACTAATAATGAATTGATGCAGTCAGTTACAAATTAAAACAACATTGATGTCTTCACTGTTTAAATTTCAGTGTCACAGAATTGTTTCATCAGAGAAGGTAGCCATTTGGCCTATCATGTCTGTGCCAGATCACCTAGTTCCCACTCTGGATAGGTGAACAAGAATCTCCCCCTCCTCCTACTGGCCATGGGTGAATTAGCAGATCAATGTGATTGGCCAAATCATGAATGCTCCTTCTGCGGCCAATAAGCAGGGCAGGGGCAAGGGACTGGTGGGAGGAGGGGGGATAGAAGGTTAGCACTGCTGCCTCACATTGCTCGGGATCCAGGTTCAATTCCGGCCTTGGGTGACTGTCTGTGTGGAGTTTGCATGTTCTCCTCATGTCTGTGTAACAAGTGTTCCTGTTTCCTCCCACAGAGTTTGCTGGATTGGCCGTGCTTAACTGTCCCTTAGTGACCCAAGATATGTTGCTTAGATGGATTTGCCATGATAAATGTGTGGGGTAAAGGGATGGAGTAGGGGAATGGGCCTTGGTAAGGTACTTTCTCTGAGAGATTCAGATGGGCTGAACGGCCTTCCTCTGCACTGTAAGGATGCTATGGTTCAAAGGGGAGAGGAGTGAGCAAATGGTGAGGGAGGGAGAAAGACGGGCAAGATAAAAGAGAGGGCAGGAAAGGAGAGAAGAACGGGAGTCTTAGCCCAATGTCCTTTCCATTTGAAGTCAATATCAACAGGGTTGTACGCTGTTGACTCTTGCTGGCTTATGGTTCCATGAGCATCAGACGACCTCTGAAATCTCAATCTAAAGGTTATTCTTCAAGTGTACCATTGGTTAATGGCAACACCATTGAGCCTTATTCTACTCAACCAATATCAACGTGTGTGCAAGATTCACCAGATGGCAACAAAGATCAGAGTTGCCTGCTACTTTTATTTTCTCCTTCAGTCACTCAGCAATTCTCCCCAAAGCTGTGAACAGGCTGGAGTCAACTGGGTCAGTATGCAGAGCACTGACTGGAGCCGGGCATCCTGACTGGTTCAAACACTGCGTTGCTGCACTGACATTAATTAGAAATATAATACATTCAGATTAGAAAATACAATTGGATTGATGTGAGCTATTGGATTTTTTTATTTTATATACACTCATAATCATAAATCATTGCAGGCTGTGAAATTACATCATTTATTCTCAAATACAGAACAATCAACATTAACAGAATAAACTATTATTATTTTTAGCAGATTATTTCAATATGTTGAGACTATATCGAATGTGCATTTGTTATATAGGCCCAATATGATCAAATTAATCAAATTTTTATACTACACTGATTTTCTTTTCCCAGTCTTTAGTATTTATAGAAAAGATGGTGTGTGATTAGTTGTGTTTATAAGTTGGCATGAATTCACCATAGTGTTAGAATGAGAGTTAAAAACATTGGATTTACTGGTTTTCTATCCTTGCCCAATCAGTTTCAGGTTTGTTGTTTAGTGAGACAGGGAGAGAATCGGTTTTGGCCAATCCCCAACTTTCTGATCTACCATTGGCTGTTGGTAAATCAAATAGATTGTAAGATCAAAGTGCAGGCCGGGCCAGTGGTTCCTGACTGGTGTGTCACGGCAAACTGGGGGTATGGCGTTACACACCACCCCCACAAGAGTGAAAAAAGATTCAAAGCAATTAAAAAAAAACTAATCTTTGTCTTCAGCTCTCCAAACCCCAATGAATCTTGGCCATGTGCTGGTTGGGAAAGAACCACTCAATTGTGGTTTAGATTTTGTATGTTTATCAAACCCATGTGCATGACCAAGGGGTCTTGCCGCTGAAGACAAAGGTCCCACATGCTTGCACAAAAACTCAGAAAAGACACCAAAACCCTGAGGGAAGCAAGAGAGACAGAGAGAGGCAAAAAAAAAAGTGGCATATGCTGTTCTGAAAATCATAATATTGAAACCATGCCAATAACTCGCAACTGTAATTACGTTCAGCTAATGCCTAGATATGAGTTTATCATTATGCTGTGACTTCTATCCTCCACTGCAACATTCTCCTCTTTCTTTTTAGTTATTGTACCGCTGTTTTCTCATACTTCAAATACCAATATAAAAGCAAAGTACTGCAGATGCTGGAAATCTGACATAAGAAGAAAAATGCTGCAAAAGCTGAGATAATCAGGCAGCAACTGTGAAGACAAACAGTCAACATTCTTGCTGATGACCGTTCTGAAATAATAACTTGGGTATGAGCTAAATAAATTATTTGTGAACCGAGTTTTTAAGGAAATCAAAGTTCCCTTTGTACGGTTAACATTTATATTGTATTATTTACATTTTCCCAAATCAACGGCCCAGGTTTTGCGATAGCTGGAAACGAAACTATCAGTACTGATCATTATTATGCTTGAAAGCAGACTTTTGGCCATCTGCACGGGCATGATAAAACTCGCCCTTCCCGATTCCCTCCAAATTTTCCACCTGTATTGCTGTTCTCAACAGTTAATGCAGGTTGAAAATTATCCCAAATTAGGTAGTGCTGAGAAAACAGGAGGTGTGTCTGAATTAGTTTTTATACTACAGAGGTGTGCTGTGACATATTAAAGGTTGGGAACCACTTCTCTAGGCTGAAGGTGCAGAACAAAACTGGAACCTAACTCTTTGTTCAGGTGACTAGTTAAATGTCGGCATACAAACTTGAACCTAATCACCCGCTGACACCAATACAAAAAAATAAAAAGACACAGTGGTGATTTTACCGATAAAGTCGGGTGTAAAGTGATTAGCACGATTGGGGCCAGTTTTCAGACCGGCGCCATTTTATGAGCGCCAGATTCCCAGCGCAGTCTGCCTCTCGCCGGAAATGGGCACTCATAAAATGGCTGTTTGTCAGCAGCTATTTCATAGCAGGGACCAAACAGCTCTTTTTTTGTCTATCAGATCCCTGCTACTGCTAATGCACACGTGCAGTATCAGAGGCCTGTACATAGTATCTAGTTTAGTGAGCAAAATTGAAGCTCATGATATTGGGGGTAATGTGTTGATGTGGACAGGGAACTGGTTGGCAGACAGAAAGCAGAGAGTGGGGAAAAATTGATTCTTTTCATAGTGGTAGGTAGTGACTAATGGGGTACCGCAGGATTCAGCGCTGGAACCCCAGCTATTCACGATATACATTAATGATTCGGACGAAGGAATTGAATGCAATATCTCCAGATTTGCAGATGGCACTAAGCTGGATGACAGTGGGATGTTGTCTTGGGATTTGAGCACATGGCTCTCTCAGAATTAATGATGGGTAGGACAGTCTATGTCGAGGGCCAGTAACCTACAATAGAGAACATTTGTAAGGTCAGTATGTTTGAATGATTTGGCGAATGAATGAGGTATTGGGATTTCCCTCTGTGACAATAGTGTGAGCTTCCTTCACTTAGGCCCTAGTCCCAGTTCTTTTTCCATTTTCTCCCTCAGTTTATGTTTCTGAATCTGTAAAAACAGCAAAAAGAAAATGCTTCAAGTAAGACATTCTCAAGAAAGGAAGATTTGATCAAAACCGACATGAATATCATTTCCGCATAATCCCCAACACTACCTTCCCATCTTATCCGTAAAACCCGCAATCACCATTCAATATCTCCTGATGTTCCTCAGTCCCACTTCTACCCTCATAACTCATCTTCCCACTGTATCTCATAAATTACTGGGTCAGTGATGCAGTGTGTTGGGGTTTGTGCACTGAGCCAATGGGACAGTGTGTTGTTTGAACACTGGATCTGTCAAGGGTGGGACATTGTGTGGGGTTCGAGCACTACTCATTGGGCAGTATGTAGGAATTTGACACTAAGTCTCTCACAGTGGGACAGTGCATTGGAGTTTGAGCACTGGGCCAGTGGAACAGTGTGTTTGGGTTTGAGCATTGGATCGCTCAGAGTGAGACAGTGTGTTGGGGTTTGAGCACTGAGCAAGTGGGACAGTGTGTTGGGGTTTGAGCACTGGGCCAGTGGGACAGTGTGTTAGGTTTGAGCACTGGGCCAGTGGGACAGTGTGTTGGGTTTGAGCGCTAGTCCTGTGTTGGAGTTTGAGCACTGGGCCAATGGGACAGTGTGTTGGAGTATGAGCACTGGGCCAGTGGGACAGTGTGTTGGAGTGTCAGCACTGGGCCAGTGAGACAGTGTGTTGGAGTGTCAGCACTGGGCTAGTGGGACAGTGTTGGAGTGTGAGCACTGGGCCAGTGGGACAGTGTGTTGGAGTGTCAGCACTGGGCCAGCGGGACAGTGTGTTGGAGTGTGAGCACTGGGCCAGTGGGACAGTGTGCTGGAGTTTGAGCACTGGGCCAGTGGGACAGTGTGTTGAAGTGTGAGCAATGGGCCAGTGGGACAGTGTGTTGGAGTTTGAGCACTGGGCCAGTGGGATAGTGTGTTGGAGTGTGAGCATTGGGCCAGTGGGATAGTGTGTTGGAGTGTGGACACTGGGCCACTGGGACAGTGTGATGGAGTATGAGCAATGGGCCAGAGGGACAGTGTGTTGGAGTTTGAGCACCAAGTCTTGTGCAGTTTTGAGTTTTCTTTCTTGTTGGCGAAGTGCTCTACAGCGAATCACAGGGCAGTGGGAAGCAGTAACGTCACATAGTAGGCATGGGACTAATGGTAGCATCCATCCTCTCCTCTGCAGATAATTAGTGAGCTCAGTAAAGATGATTAAACCTGGTTCTATGTAGTTACTCAGTCTGAGGTTTCATAAATATTCATTGTGTTCTGCTGTGTTCCTAGGGACAGTCCAAATTCAAGTCTGAGATATTAGGTGCTTGAGCCATATTCCAGGCTGATTTCCTCTTACTGTCCTCACTGAATACCTTCTCCTGGGTGTCCCAAAAAATTGAAGTGATTCAGCTACCCTTTACAATGGAGAAGGCAAGAGGATCACTCACACCAATTGGACCTACCTGAATGTCATTATTTAGAGACCATCTACCAGTATCACTGGGACAGTTTGGAGCCTTCACTTTCTGTCTCAGATAAGAAAATGCTGTGTCTGAGCCAAATGCTTACTCCTAAATCAATGCAACAAGAGTGTTTTAATTCCACTCACTTGTATCAAGCAATCAGATTACAGCTTCAGCCTTGGGATACCATCCCCTGAATATTCTTGGAGTCAGAACACAGGCAAATGTTTTCTATGTCCCGACGATGATATGAAAATATTCTCCCTTTATGTTTTCAATGATCCATGCTTTTTTTTAGGTTTACTGCAATTGTACATACCTTTCCACTGTCAGTCAGAGGGAATTCATTCAAAAACACAATGTACCGCGGGATCTTGAAATGGGAGATCTGTTAGGAGCAAAGAGATTGGACAGTTTCAAAATGCTAATCGAACGTTTTTCTGTTTTCCTAATTCCAAATCCTGTCATATCTACTTTAGTCTCAGGAGCTGTCGAGCTGTGCCCACAATCTGCTCATTGTGCAGTCCCAGGTTCCTGCTCTGCTGTTTGGTGAATTGATATTGACCATCTGATGGAAAGACGTGAGCATTTGCATCTTATCTCAAAGAACAGGACGTGACCCAGAAGCGTCCAGAACTTTTCTAACGTGCTGGCTTCTATCTTCACCGGGAACCAATTGGTTTGCCAATTTTGAAAGGAAATGTGACAGATTACCAGAAACACACACACCCAGCCGAAAATCAATCCAAGAATCTGGAATTTAGGGCTACCTTGGTTTCCCATTTACCAATGTGAATGGCGAGAAATCATGGGGGGAATTGAATGTTGCTGAGCTGAGACCTGCTCACCAGTCGCAGGTCCGATGGGAAAACCACGTTCACCCTTTTATGGGAGGCCCAGCCAACCAAATTTAGTGCCTCTCAGATACCCATTAGGGATCAGCAGCTCTCCATTGCTGATAGTGTCGCTGAAATCAGCGCTGGCTGCTGTCGGGATTTCACAAGAGAATTTCGCTGGATTCATGATCTCTGTTCAATGAAGATGGAATGGAGTAGTGGGGAGGATGGCGTTGACACGAGGGGAGGGCATGGGCTGGAGGAATGCTAAGAGTGGTGGGGGGTTTTGGATGGAACATAGAACATAGAATATTACAGCGCAGTACAGGCCCTTCGGCCCTCGATGTTGCGCCGACCAGTGGACCCCCTAACCTAAACTATTCCAATATCATCCATGTGCCTATCCACCGAACATTTGAATGCCCCCAAAGTAGGCGAGTCCACAACTGCTGCAGGCAGGGCATTCCACGCCCTCACCACCCTCTGTGTAAAGAACCTGCCTCTGACATCCGTCCTATAACTACCACCTCTTAATTTAAAGTTATGTCCCCTCGTGTTGGTCATCACCATCCGAGGAGAAAGGCTCTCACTATCCACCCTATCCAATCCTTTGATCATCTTATACGCCTCAATTAGGTCACCGCGTAACCTTCTCTCTAATGAAAATAACCTCAGGTCCCTCAGCCTTTCCTCATAAGGCCTTCCCACCATACCAGGCAACATCCTGGTAAACCTCCTCTGCACCCTTTCCAATGCTTCCACATCTTTCTTATAATGCGGCAACCAGAACTGTACGCAATACTCCAAGTGCGGCCGCACCAGAGTTTTGTACAGTTGTAACATAACCTCACGGCTCCTAAATTCAATCCCTCTACCAATAAGAGCTAACACACCATATGCCTTCTCAACAACTTTATCAACCTGGGTGCCAACTTTCAAAGAGCTATGTACTTGTACCCCAAGATCCCTCTGCTCGACAACACTATTAAGGGTCCTTCCATTAGCCCTATATTTCATATGCCTGTTATTCCTACCAATTCCCTATATTTCATATGCCTGTTATTCCTACTGTTATACTCACCTCACACTTATCCGTATTGAATTCCATTTGCCACCTCACGGCCCAGCTCTGCAACCTATCTATGTCCCTCTGCAAACTGTAACATCCATCCTCGCTGTCTACAACTCCCCCCACTTTGGTATCGTCAGCAAATTTACTAATCCAACCCTCTACACCCTCATCTAGGTCATTTATAAAAATGACAAACAGCAGTGGCCCTAAAACAGATCCTTGAGGTACACCACTTGTAACTGCACTCCAGGTTGAATATTTCCCATCAACCACCACCCTCTGTCTTCTATCAGCTAGCCAATTCCTAATCCAAACTGCTAAATCACCTTCAATCCCATGCATCTGCACTTTCTGCAGTAGCCTACCATGGGGAACCTTATCAAACGCTTTGCTAAAATCCATATACACTACATCAACTGCCTTACCCTTATCTACCTCTTTGGTCACCTCCTCAAAAAACTCAATAAGGTTTGTGAGGCACGAACTACCCTTCACAAAACCGTGCTGACTATCCCTAATCAATTTATTTCTCTCTAGATGCTTATAAATCCTATCCCTTATAATTCTTTCCAAGACCTTGCCCACAACAGAAGTCAGGCTCACCGGTCTATAATTTCCAGGATGGTCCCTACTCCCCTTTTTGAACAAAGGGACAACATTTGCCATCCTCCAGTCTTCCGGCACTATACCTGTAGCTAACGACGACATGAAGATCAAAGCCAAAGGCTCTGCAATCTCCTCTCTAGGAAGGGCAGCTTTCAATGGTCCCCACTTTTACAATGCCAGATCCTTCGATGGGGCACAGAGCACCTCACGATGATCTACCTACCTGACCCTGTGGTCAATTTTCCCACTGACCAGACTCTTAACAATAATCTTTTCACAAAATAACTCACCAGCCTGGATTTTCAACTCCACTATGTGGTTGGCACAGGGAGCATGAGAGGTGGGTGAGTGACATGATGGGGCAGAGGGAATGTGTGGATGGTGAGGAGGCGTAAGGAGCGGGGACCTTTCTGTTTTTATTTTCATTGCACTGAGGAACGTCTTTTAACCAGCCTGCCACTCGGTGCATCTGAAGACCCTGTGGCTGCCTCCAAACTTTATCTTGGGGTTGGCCGGACCGACTCCAGCCCGCACCCAACCCCTGGCAATGAAGATCCTGCCCTTCATAGAAGCATAGAATCTCTACAGCACACAGACACAAGGAGAACTTTCAAACTCCACGCAATCAGTGACCTAAGCCGGAATTGAACCTGGGACCCTGGAACTGTGAGGCAGCAGTGCTAACCACTGTGCCACCATGCCACCCCTTGCAGGCACTTTCTCCTTAAGTAGACAAGCCAAGCCGGGAATTTTTCCGACACCTGCTACCCTTCTCCAGGCTGAAAATCTAAGTCTCCATGTCCATTGTAAATACAGTCTTGAAAGACGTTGCACAGATCATTCACTATAACATTAATTGGATATATTAGTGTAATCCACAAAGTCACGTACCTTTCCTTTACAATATGCTCTAAGTTCCTCAGCTGTGCAGGTCTGCCCATTCTTCAGTTTAGTGCAGGCACAGAGCTCCTCACCCATCTTGTCATCATGAACTCCAACCACCTGCCAAAAAAATATGGGAATTAGCCCTCATCAAACAATCCAAACTCTATCTTCCCTCCCCAACTCACCCTGCTTCCTGCCAATCACTCATTTTGAAATATAACAACTCTGGAAGAATGAATAAATAAAATGTATTAAAGAGAACTTGTTTTTAGTCAATATATAACAAGCCCAACAAGAGGATCTGCAAGATTTATAGAATGAATGTTGGAAGGTTAAGGACTATTAGTGGTGGAGTATTTCAGCAGTAGTGATCATAATTGAGTTCAATTTAGGGTAGTTATGGAAAAGGAATAAAAATAACTAAGGGCGAATTTTCCTGTCCCACCCGCCACGGGAAGCATATTAGGCAGAGGGCAGACCATACAAAGGTCCATTGACCTGGGGCAGGATTTTGTCGTTTTGGGGTGAGCTCAGGCAGAAAATCTCACCCAAAGAGTAAAAATTCTAAATTAATGTAGGCCAATTTTATTGAGCTCAGATGTGATTAGATAGAAGTGTACTGGAAACAGCTACTTGCAGCTTAATCAGTGTCAGTGCAGTGAGAGGCATTCAAGGACAGATCAGAAGAAAACCATCCCACTAAAAAAGTGAAACTCCCAAGTTTAGACCCCCCATGAATGTCAAAGAGGATACAGGCTAAGATAAAGCAAAAAATAAAGATTTCAGTACTGTGGAAAGACTAGAATAATATAGAAAATGCACTGTCCCATCAAACACTCCAGGATAAGTACAGCTTGAAGTTAGATACAGACTAAATCTCTCTCTACACTGTCCCCATCAAATACTCTCAGGACAGGTTCAACACAGGGTTAGTTACACTCTGTAAAGAGTAAATCTCCCTCTACACTGTCCCACCAAACATTCTAAGGCAGGTACAGTCCAAAGATGTGTAGGTTAGGTGGATCAGACATGGTAAAATGTTTGGGGTTACGGGGAAAGGGCAGGCGTGTTGGCCTGAGTAAGATGTTCTTTCGGAGAATCAGTGCAGATTTGACGAATCAAATGGCCTCCTTCTACACTGCAGAGATTCTGTCAGAGTAAAATTTCCTCTGCACTGTCCAATCAAAGATGCCCAGAACAGGAACGGCATTAGATTTGATTCAGATAAAACTCCCTCTATGTGGTTCCCATCAAACACTTCCAGGGCAGGTACAACATGGGAATGGATACAGCATAAAGATCCTGCTAAGTTACATGAAGTCCAATTCAATGTATTGTTGTTTATATCGAGTACTAAACTTAGACTATTCCTTGAGCAAGAGAATTTTAAGGGTTTTAAAGGTTAATCTCTTTCTAAAATTCAGTTATGTTTTGCATTTAGCATTTAACTTAACTGCAATCTTAATATGATAGTGCAAGCGGAATCTGTTGCTAGAAATTCATGTACCATATAGAATCCTCTGGACACTTCCTGCACCTTGGGGGAAATCACACATGTGACTCCAGTTGCTAGTGCTCAAGCTTGGAGTTTTCAGATTGAGTGGCACTGCGGAGAATCTGAGAGGTTTTTGGATTCTACATTCCTGAAGATGGCTACCGCACAGATAGTGAGAGTTCAGGATAATAAATAGGTAAGTATCTGGAAGAACAGGGTGTACAAAGTGTGCAACACTCTTGAACTACTACTTGGCACTGGAGATGCTGGGAGTGATAACATCCTGAAAGAGGATGGTCCATGGTCCAGCCTATGGTACCAATTGACCAAGGGCTGCAGAGAAGGGAATGGAAGATAAATGCATTTGATATAAGAAATCTGTTGACTGACCGATTTTTCTATGACTGATGTCGGGGTCCTGCCTGGTGTGTTCCCTCGCCTGTGCTGGGGTAATGGACATCATGAAGAGGCTGCAGAATGTTCTGCAGAGGGAAAAGAAGGAACCCAAAGCCCAGTTATGTGTCAGTGCAAACAACATAGAGAGGGTAGGCATTGAATTCCTATGGTCAGACTTTCAGGAGACAGGAAGTTAAAAAGTCAGGCCTCAAATGTAGTAATCTCTGGATTACACCCAGTTCCACCTGTCAATGAAAGTAGGAATAGGAAGATAGGAATTATTAAATGCAGAGATGAGACACAGTGCAGGAGGGAGGGCTTCAGATTCTTTGGGCACTGGGATCAGTTCTGGGGCAGGAACCACCTGTTAAAAGGGAAGGTTTACATGTCAACAGGACTGGGACTGGTGGCCTCACAGGTTCACTAGCGTGGTTGAGGAGGGTTTAAAATGAATTAACAGGATGGGAACCAGCATATACAATAGAAAAGAGGAAGAAGGTGCATAATCTCAAAGTGTTGACCAGTACTTAATCATCTGGACTTGAAACGTCAGTTTTTTTCTCTCCTTATAGATGCTCCTTGTAGATGAGATTTTCCAGCAATTCTCTTTTGGTTTCAGATTCCAGCAGCTACAGTAATTTGCTTTTATAAAAAAAGCAGTAAGTTTCATCTGCTACATTTCTGCCTATTTCATCAGTCCGCTTTTGCCCCCTGAAGTCACCTCATTGTCTGCAACCATTTTCAAGCTTTGCATCAGCTGTAAACTTTGAAATGAGGCACCTCTACTCAAGTCCAGATCATTAATATATATCAGATGGAGCAGTGATACTCACACTGAGTCCTGGGAACACTACTATATACTTCCCTATAGTCTGAAAATCATCACCACCCTGTTCCCTGTCACTTAGCCAATTCTGTATCCAGACTACCACTGTCCCTTTAATTTCATGGCCTTCAATTTTAACACTTCTATTTTGTGGTAGTTTACTGAATGCCTTTTTTATATCCGTATACAGCATCAATCATGCCGCATTTATCAACCATCTGTGTTTAATCAAATAACTCATTCATGTTAACTGAACACAATTTGCTTTTAATACGCCCCTACTGACTGTCATTTATTAAAATATATTTTCAATAAGATTATTAAGTTTGTCCCCTTGACAATGCTACTCCTCCACTAATCCAGGCAGGGACCCATTCTATGAGAGTAGTTGTTAGTGAATATAATATTCACTAACAATATGGACTTTAGTAAGGCGTTTGATAAGGTGGCCCATGGAAGACTTCTGCAGAAAATGCAGATGTATGGGATAGAGGGTGATTTAGCTAATTGGGTTAGGAATTGGCTAGCAGATGAAGACAGAGGGTGGTGGTTGATGGGAGATATTCATCGTGGAGTTCGGTGACAAGTGGTGTACCTCAGGGGTCTGTTGTGGGGCCCCTGCTGTTTATAATTTTTATAAATGATCTGGATGAGGGTATTGAAGGATGGATTAGTAAATTTGCAGATGACACTTAAGTCGGTGGAGTGATAGATAGTGAAGAGGGGTATTATAGTTTGCAGAGAGACTTGGACAAGTTGCAGAGCTGGGCCGAGAGGTGGCAAATGGAGTTTAATGTGGAATAGTGTGAGGTAATGCACTTTGGCAGGAATAATAAATGTGTAGAGTATAGGGCTAATGGTAGGATTCTTAATAGTGTTGATGAACAGAGGGATCTTGGTGTATTTGTGCATAGATCCCTGAAAGTAGGCAGTCAAGTCGATAAGGTTGTTAAGAAGGCATATGGAGTCTTAGCTTTTATTGGTAGGGGGATTGAATTTCGGAGCCGCAACGTCATGTTGCAACTGTACAAAACTCTAGTGCGGCCGCACTTGGAGTATTGTGTGCAGTTCTGGTCCCCACATTATAAGAAAGATGTGGAGGCATTGGAGAGGGTACAGAGGAGGTTTACCAGGATGTTGCCTGGTATGGAGGGCAGGTCTTATGAAGAGAGGCTGAGGGATTTGAGGTTGTTTTCGTTAGAAAGAAGGCGGCTAAGAGGAGACCTTATTGAAACATATAAGATGATTAGAGGTTTAGATAGGGTGGACAGTGATAGCCTTTTTCCTAGGATGGAGAAAGCTAGCACGAGGGGACACAGCTTTAAATTAAGGGGTGATAGTTATAGGACGGATATCAGAGGTAGGTTCTTTACCCAAAGGTGGTTCGGGAGTGGAATGCCCTGCCTGCAGCAGTTGTAGATGCGCCAAGTTTGGTGGCGTTTAAGAGGTTAGTTGATAAGTATATGGAAGAGAAGGGAATGGTTTAGTTTGGAGGGTCATTGCTTTTTATATTGGTCGGTGCAACATCGAAGGCCGAAGGCCCTGTTCTGTGCTGTAATGTTCTATGTTCTATGTTCTATAATATGCCTCTATTAAGACAGTCTGTAGTTTCAGTCACTTACCTGGACTTCATGTATTTTGGGATGAGTGTACAGGAATGCTTCCACTTCTGCCGGGTAAATATTCTCTCCTCCACGGATGATCATGTCTTTGCACCGACCGACAATGCGACAGTAACCATACGGATCGAATGTGGCAATATCACTGCAAATACGGGACAATTTAAATAACATTTCTCATCCAAATTTGACCTGAAATGATCAGCAATCAGTTTACTTTCTGTCTTTCTGTGGAGCAATGAACTATGGGAGAGTAGGGGCTATTGCCCTTCTCTTGGTAAGTCTAAATGTATCTGAGTCACATGGAATATGATGTTCATCTTTAGTTCTTGGTCAGGACTAAGTTAACCGATTTCAGCTAAAGCGAGTGTTTAAATACTATTACTGGCTCCAGTACCCAGAAAGGGATAAAGATCAAAGGCTTCATTAAATAAATGCGACAGAGGACGTCGACAGTAACAGGATTGCTGGATAACCAAAAGATTAACTCAATATTGGGACAAAGCTGGATTCAAAATGTGGGATTTGGGTAAGATCATAAATGACAATGTTCCTATCCCTGGCACTTGCAGTGATGGTTATAAGAGGTACTCCAAATATACACTTCATTTACAAGCCAAGAACTGCATACACTCTCACTCACTCCTCCCCAGCTCTCAGTTATTAGAGTTGGGTGTGTGTAGGTACATATGGAGGATCATGTTTAGTCTATGTCCCAGAAGACTCTGTACTTGGAGTAAACGATTTCAATTGCTACTGCATATTCACCACAGTTACAAACTGTTCTTGAGTTTTGCTTCAAGATGTTTCTATTTCATTATGTTCACGGAGCCACATAGAGACACTGTGGTTGTTGTTGTTATCCACAGGAAGTGCCCCTGGCCACATTCCTGAATATCAAACATTGCAGTACCAAGGCCAAGACTAGACATGAATTTCGTGATTTACCTAGTCTAAGTGACTTAGCAGGCTGGCTGATTACTCATTCACCCACTAGACCTACTACGAGCCAGGAAGAATGGACTCACCCTGTTTTGTACCAGCCTTCCGGTGTGATAGTCTGTTTTGTCTTTTCCGGTTCATTCCAGTATCCCAGCATGACGGCGTAACCGCGAATCCACAGCTCCCCTGCTGTGTTCAAAGGCAGGAGTTCCTCAGTTTGTGGATTCACAATTTTGGCCTGAAAAACAGATTAGAATGCCCTGATATTGGGCCAGAGGAGCAGAATGTGGCAATCTCCCCTTAATGAATAGCCAGATTTCACATGTGTTTCTTATAGCAATGCTTCTGCTTTCAAGCATAGCCTGATCCGGGTGCTGTCAAACCTCTGGGATTGGGCTGGATACTTCAGGAACTGAAAATTAATTTCAACCACACAGTTCGCAGAGAAAAGGATTTAATTTTCATCTTCTTCTCATACAGTTCTATGTTAAAAAGATTGAGACTGGGGAGGAATAAAGGTGTTTGGTGGAGTCAGTTTGCTTTCCCAAAGGCATGAGAAGGCATTGCCTGTGAAGTCTGATATCACAGATACAAAAGGGGTAGAGTGCAGAATGGGGTGGGCTAGTGGAATGTCATGAGGAAATCTATCCATGCTGAGTTTACAATATTGCTCGATACCACCAGTCGTTGACATTTCTGCAAGAATTTGGCCATGAGACCAAACTTGGAATAACTGCAGCAATGTGCTTTGCGTGACCTTTGATATAACACTACATCCCAGCAAGGAGGGTCACATCCAGTGGAAACCGTGATATTTGGTCAGAGCTGAACTCAACCTTTGACTGCTGAGTGAGTCAGGCAAATCTGAGGAAGTGACTTGCTGCCTCACTCCAAGAGTCAGAGCAACAGGCTTCATCCATACTTGGGTAGAGTTGTCAGGTGTATTATAAAAGCAGAGAAGTAATAAGGCAGTACGGTGGCACGATGGTTAGCACTGCTGCCACACAGTGCCAGGGACTCGGGTTCAATTCCAGACATGGGTGACTAACTGTGTGAAGTTTGCACATTCTCCCCATGTCTGCGTGGGTTTCTTCCTGATGCTCCAGTTTCCTCCCACAATCCAAAGATGTACAGGTTAAGTGGATTAGTCATGATAAATGCGCAGGGTTACAGGGATAGAGTGGGGGAGTGGGTCTGGGTAAGATATTCTTTTAGAGAGCCAGTGTTGACTCGACAGGCCAAATGGTCTCATTGTGCACTGTAGGGATTCTAAGTGACCAAAAGATCGTAAGTTGTGATGATTACGGACACAGAGAGAGAGAGAGAGAGCAGTAGGAAATTAGGAGAAAAATAAGACAGAAAAAGGAAGAATAGAAAGAGAGAAAATGGAAAGAATGAATCAGTGATAAAAAAATGCAGAAAGGATGAAAGAGAAAAGAGAACAAGAGTGGAAAAGAGAGAAGAGAAAGAATGAGAGGATAAAAAGCAGAGAATGGGAGATGAGAAAAACGGGTAGGAGATAAGAGAGAATGGAGTGTTAGAAAGGAAAAGCGCTACCAATCTGATACAAGTGGTTCATCAGCAACTAATTGAATTACTATATTCTTACCTCAATGTGAGGTGAAATATATCCAACTGTCTCTACTTTCCGTGTAATCTCATCCATTAGGAATCCTTGAAATGTGACTGGACTATTCTCTGTTGTCCCATATGCTCCCTGTTAAAAAAGAAAGTCATCATTATTCACAAAAACAGAACCATTTTTCGACTGCTCAAGGTTTTGGTTTGGGCTGTGATGGCCTCATGTTCACTGGATCCAGGTGAACTCTGGAATTACACTGAACTTACAGAATGGCCGGGAGGCAGGGGCGCTGGGAATGAAGTAAATCCGGACAGGCCCCTGAAGAAAGTATGAACCTGTGACTTTTGGAGACTGGCCTATCCTTTGCATTGTCCAGGGACCGTCGTCCCATCACCAGTTTAGTGGCTGGGGCTGGTAGCAGACAAGAGAGAGGAGTTGGAAAGTTGTGAACAGCACATTGAATTGTCCCATTCGGCTTCAGTGACTGGGTATGATGAGTTGGAAAATGGATATAAAGCAATCCAGGCAGTCAGGTGTCCTGTATTATCACTCAGTTGTATTTTAGTGGGCAGGCTAGTGTAGCCACTATGTCAATAGACTAATAATCCAGAAATGTGAGTATAAATCCCACAAGTGTAGTTTGAGAATTGAGTTTAAAAATAGTCCAAATAAAAAGCAAAGATCAATAAAAATGACCATGAATCTACCAGATTGTTATATAAAACCTAAATGGTTCACTGATTACCTTCAGGAAAGAAACCTGTCATCTTTATCTGGTCTGCTCCTGTATGTGATCCAATCTCTCACATCAGTGTAAGTTAACTCTTAATGTGCCTCTGAAGGGATAAAGAAAACTGCTCAATTGAACTAAAGCAATGGCTCAGGCAAATAGCAGCTTTGGAAGACATCTGGTGATAAACTTCCCAACGACATGGTCACAAAAAGTTCATAAAGTGATAAAGGAGGAAATCAGATGAAGACAGAAGAGTTTTGTAATCAGGGATGGAATGGATCCACCCAAATGGGTTAAGGGAAGGGTTAGTCACCCCGCTGCTCTTGAAGATTTGTTCATTTTAGTTTCTTGGATACATAACAAAGGCTGAAACTCTAGTGCAATACTGAGGGGATGCTGCACTGTTGGAGGGGTCATCTTTCACTTAAGAAGTGAAACCAATGTCCTATTTGCTTTCTCAGGTAGACAGAAGAGCACTGAGTTCACCCCAGGATAAAAGTCTAGTCCCATATAGGGCCTCAGGGGAAGGGCTCTGTTACACAAACAGCCTCAGGAGAAGAGCCCAGTCTCATAGGGGTCCAGGGAAAGGACCCAGTTCCAAATAGTCCCAGGGAATGGGCCCATTCCCATAAGGCCCAGTCCCAAAGGGCCCCATGGGAAGAGCCCAGTCCCAAAGGCTCCAGGGGAAGGGCACAGTCCCACAGGGCTCCAGAGGAAGGGCCAGTTCCACAGGGCTCTAGGGGAAGAGCCCACTCCCCCCAGGGCTCCAGGGGAAGGGCCCAGTCTCACATGGCCCAGGGAAAGGGCCATTCCCATAGGGCTCTTGGGAATAACCAGCTTTTGGAACCCAGGGAAGATGTTGGTAGTTTCACATCACCAATTCTTATGTGCTAATTATTTTGGAGTTTGAATGGATACATTCATAACTATTTTGTGCTAAGTTGACAGAATCCACATTAATAAAAGCTTAACCAGAATTATTAGAAATCAGCGAAATTAGTTAAATGGACAAACTTAATTGTGAGACAATTAAAGAATAAGGAATTCATTAATATAGATGTTAAAAAGGCTGGAAATATAATTTAGAACACAAAAGTTTATAACTTTTATAATTATAAACATGTTACTATTTGATTATTAACACAGATTGTTAAAATGCTGTGGGAATTACAAATGTGTGTCATTCTCAGAGAGACTGAAAAAAAAAGATAGGCATGGCTTCTTAACCTTGACCAGAGGGAATGGATGGGCTCCTATTCCAGATGTCTCAACTTTAAAGAATGAACAGCTACATTAACCCATTCTTGGTCAACACTCAAGCTACCTCAAGATGAGAGGTATAATTTAAGAAGAAATATTGTCTTAAAGCTGAGACAATACGCGTAATAAGATAAAACCAAGGGCTAATTCTTATTTCATTATTGACAACTTATAGATAATTGGCTAGTTTCCAACAATTGTCTAAGGTGGATTTCCAAGATTATTAAGGTATCAAGAAGGAGTCTCGACAAGACATTTTGGGTAGAGAGATGTGGACAGAATGATGTTTATGGAAAGATGCTAAGAGCGCTTGGTTTTATATATTATCCACGTTTCCAAAGCCTTCAACTACTGCTAATTATGCTAATTGCTGTTAATTGCCACTTTGTTTTTTATCTTTCTGACTTGTTACCTTTTTAATGATTAATAAACTTTCTGAATCTATCATTTGAAGTTTTCATTCTTGCCAAATGGTTAAAGTTGTAGACTCTGGTGTAATTTATGATTGAGGGTTATTGCAAACAACTAATCCTATCTATCTCAGTTCAAATAAATCTAAAGTTATTACAAAGGGCCTAGTCCCATTGGGCCCCAGGGAAAGGGTCCAGTTCCACAGGGCCCCAGCAGAAGCTTCCAGTTCCATGCAGCCCAAGCAGAAGGTTCCAGTCCCACACGGTCCCAGGAGAAGGGCTCAGTCCCACGGAGCACCAGGGAAAGGATCCTGTCCCACAGGGCCCCAGGGGGGGAGTCCAGTCCTATAAGGCCCCAAGGGAAGGGCCCAGTCCCACAGGGCCCAGGGAAAGAGCCTAGTTTCACAGGGCCCAGGGGAAGGATCCAGTCCCACTGGTCCTCATAGTAAGAGCTCAGTCCCACAAGGACCCAGGGCAAGGACCCAGTTCCACAGGGCCCCAGGATAAGGGCCCAGTTGCACTGGGACCCTAGAGTAAGGCCTCAGTTCCACACAGCCCTAGGGTAAAGGCCCAGTCCTGCAAGGCCCCAGAGGAAAGGTGAAGTTTCACAAGTTCCAGTGGAAGGGTTCAGTCCTACTATTTTCCCAGGGATGAGTCCAGTTCCACAGTGCAGGGAGCCAAGGGAAGGGCAAGTTTTTGTTGCTGAAAAGCAGGGTACGGGTGGGGGGGGGAGGAGGATCCCAGATTTAAAGAAAAACAGAAGAGATCTCAGACATTATGATTATAGAGGTGGTTACAGAGATTGGAACAAATGAGGATTTGAAAACAAGGATAAATAAACATTTTAAAATCAAGATGAGAGACCATTGTAGTTCTGAACACAGGGGTCAAGGGTGAATGAGAACTCTATTGACAATAGAGTTCTGAATAAGTTTTTTGCCATTGAATGCTGACTAGCACATAATAAATGTCTGTGGTGTCGATCACACAGGCAGCAGGCCTGAGTTCCACTCCCCATAATTACTGCCATGCAATGAGACGTCAATTACATTTTAACAAACAGCAGCTGCAGTCCATTTCAACAGCTGGATACCCATCATCATCACTGTCAGCCCGGAGTCTACAGAAATCCCAGCAGGATCCAAGCTAAACACTCAAATAAATCATTTCCATTCACTGGGATTGTGTAGAAATCCTTTCCAAAGATAACATTCCAATATGTTACTCACATTACAGAAAAATACAGATCAAAGCCGAAGATTCTAATAAAGCAACTCAATACGTTCCCATTCCAATGAGACCTGGTCTAACTGCTTGAGCAACACCTGGTCATTCTATTACTCTAGATCAGCTATGTCCGATATTCTTCTTCTGTCCTCTTTGTTCCTTTTTGAAATCTGACTTCAATACAGACTGAACTGAAATCGAAGAGTGTGAGTGTATCTGTGGAGATGGAAAGTAAGCTTATCGTTTCACATGCACTTGCTCTACATGATCGGCACAGTAGTTATCACTCAAAGTGCCAGAGACCAGTGTTCGATTCCCAACTTTCTGTGCGGGTTTATACGTTCTCTGCTATTTTCTGTGAGTTTCATCCGGGTGTTCCAGTTTCCTCCCACTCCAATGATGTGCAGGATAGGTGGATTGGGCATGTGAAATTGCCCTTTGTTCTCTCAAGATGTGCAGGTTAAGGAGATTAGGAGGGTAAATACATGAGGTTACAGGGTTAGAGCCTGAATAAGATACTCTTTCAGAGAGTCTATACAGACTCAATGGGCCAAATGATCTCCTTCTGCACATTAGGGATTTTATGAGTCTATAACCCGTACTCTGTTGAATGAAAGACTCGACACTCTGGTCGATTCTGTTTCACTCATTCCCTGAGCTCTATACTCTTCTGCTGGATTCTTCAATCTTCAGACTGAACTTTCACTAAAACCTGCCATTGTGACAATCACAATGTTACGTCAGGTTACGTCCCAGGGCTCATTACTGGGTCCAGGTTCTGCACTCACTGGAAGGAATCAGGAAAACAGTAATAGGGAATCAAATAGCTGTAGATTACTATAAGGAATCCAAGGAAATAATCTCCAGGAGAACCCTATTGATAAGGTGGGTGAAATCTAGGATGCAAAATGAGAGAAAGGGAAAGGAAGCATAGAGCAGTCATCAATTCTTAACATAGAACATAGAACACTACAGCACAAACATACCCTTCGGCCCACAAGTTGCGCCGATCACATCTATATCTACCAATCCACAGACCTATCTATAACCCCCCATCCCATTCGTTCCCAAATACTCATCCAGAAGTCTTTTAAAAGATCCCAGCGAGTTCGCCTCTACCACCTCCGATGGCAGCTGATTCCATTCACTCACCACCTTCTGAGTGAAAAACTTACCCCTAACATCCCATCTGTATTTGCTTCCCTGTACCTTAAATCTGTGTCCTCTTGTAGTGACCGTTTCAGCTCGGGGAAATAGTCTCTGAGAATCCACTCTATCTATTCCTCTCAACATTTTATAAACCTCTATCAGGTCACCTTTCAACCTACATCTCTCCAGTGTGAAGAGTCCCAGCTCCCTCAACCTATCTTCATAAGGCCTGCCTCCCAATCCAGGCAGCAAACTTGTAAATCTCCTCTGCACTCTCCTCTGCATTCTTCAAAGAGCTCCTCTGCATTCTACCAAGAACTTGGAGAAGCATTCCTATCTCTCCTGATCCATGAGGTAAACTTCCATCTATTTAACTACCTAGGCCCTTGTGCACTTGAAGCCTCTTCACGTCATTACCCCTAGTCCAGGATTAAATTACCATCCGAATGACATCAGAGAAAAGCTTCCTAAGTTAATGAGACTTCCTATTCTGGGTAAAAAATAGCTGGTGAAAATTATGGACCAAATCCTCCACTCTCCGGATCATGAGAGACTGAATGCATCAGGATTCTGTGGAAGTCTGGACTTCCATGGAATTGCCGGGGATGTATTAACTTCTGGGATAATTGCCCTGCTTACTAGGATGCTCCACAACTATCACCAATGCTAACTCTGACTTTGGAAAGAGTCCATGGTAATTAGCAGGATAGTTATTCAGGAAATATTACATTAAAATGTAGTCCAACATCTGGATAAATACACAACCGATCCGCGAATCACCCAACTCATCCTCTGATCATGATCAACCCCAATAACCCTTCCAGTGCCAATATACCTCAACCCTCCAATTATTACCTGACCACTCACCAAACCCGATCCACCTAGACTCCAACAACCTGATTAACCCATCAACATGATCTGAATAACCACAAACCTAATCGTCCACTCCAACAACCTATCACACACATAGGCACAACACAGCTAACTACCAGCCCAATGTGACTAACCCTGACTAAACTAAACCCCCAACATGACTAACCTCTGAGCAGTCCCGACTAACACCCTGAACAGATTAACCCCCCCAAGCCAACTAACCGCTGACCCAACTAACTCAATTCATTAGGTTGATTCTTGGGATAAGCTTCATACTTATTAGAGTTTAGAGAATAAAAGAGGTGATCCAGATGTTATAGCATGGCATTTGGATTTCCAGGATCTTGCCATCCATCGTTGTTGAAGAGAGGTGTTACACTGTAGTGGCTGGTTGGAAGAGGACCTTTGTTTTCCAGCTATTTAATGAAAGGCTCATTCTTTCAAATGATTTGGAGAATACTCTCAGGATTACAGAACCCATTGGATGTCAAGAAAAGGAAAGTTTATTTATTAGTCACAAGTAGGCTTACATTAATGCAGCAATGAAATTACCATGAAAATCCATACTCCAGCACCTGTTTGGATACACTGAAGGAGAATTTAATATGGCCAATGCATCTAACCTCCTCATCTTTGGACTGTGGGAGGAAACCCACACAGACATGGGGAGAATATCCAAACTCCACACAAACAGTGACCCAAGCCAGGAATCAAACTCAGGTCCCTGACACTGTGAGGCAGCAGGGCTAACCACTGTGCCATCTTGTAACTTTAATGAAAAGAATCAACAAGTGGAGTGAAAACCTCATGTAAGTAAGTAAGTATAGAGGAAACATCTTTAGCAAGGTGAATAAATTCAGAGTTAAAGGTGAAATATTGGGTGGAAATTTCTTTCTTTTTGACAAAACATATGAAAGAATGAGCCTTTCATTAAATAGCTGGAAAACAAAGGTCCTCTTCCAACCAGCCACTACAGTGTAACACCTCTCCTCAATAACGATGGATGGCAAGATCCTGGAAATCCAAATGCTATGCTATAACATCTGGATGACCTCTTCTATTCATCCAAACTCTAATAAGTATAAAGCTCATCCCAAGACTAAACCTAATGAATTGAGTTAGTTGGGTCAGCAGTTAGTCGGCTTGGGGGGTTAATCTATTCAGGGAGTTAGTCAGGACTGCTCAGAGATTAGTCATGACGGGTGGAAGATGCTGAGGGTTGCCTGCTAGCAGTGCTGGTGGATTTCCCGCCATATTTTTTAAATTGATGGACAGAAGAAAATTAAGAAGCAGGTACTCACCATGCAAGCACCTCCCTGTCTCATCCATGGAACTCCCACTCTAGAGTTTCCTCCACGGAGGAAGGCAACAAAGTAGCACAGTGGTCAGCACTGCGGCCTCACAGCACTAGGGATGCTGGTTTGGTTTCCAGCTTGGATCACTATCTGTACAGAGTCTGCACGTTCTCCCATGTCTGTGTGGATTTGCTCTGGGTGCTCCGGTTTCCTCCCACAATCCAAAGAGGTATAGATTAGCCATACTAATCATGATTGGCCATGCTAAATTGACCCCAGTGTCAGGGGGATTAGTAGGGTGAATATGTGGGGTTACAGGAATAGGGTCTGGGTGGAATTGTGGCAGGTGCTGACTCGATGAGCTGAATGCTTCCTTCTGCACTATGGGGATTCTATGATTCTATAACCGCAACCTTCACCATCACCATGAGGCCTCCTTCTCACAGAAATGCAATGCAACTGTCCTCTCATGGAACACTGCCCAACACTGCCAGGGCATGACTCTTTCCACACTGGAGTTGTACTCAACTCTGGTGGGTTCGACTCACCAGGCGTTTGATGTGGGGGATCGATTATGATTTACATTAGGATGCCTTCATGCCAATGTGAATGGACAATTTAACGTGGGGGGAATTTTTTGAGCGTAATGGCCTGATAATTACACTCAAATGAATGGAAAAGTGGGATCCTGACTTTAAGGATTTTACAGCCTTGTTCAATCTAAAACTGGAAAATATCACCCATGGTCAATGGACATTTTCATTGTCTGCCCTTCACCTGCTCTGAATCCATGGTGGGTGGGATGGTAGAATTCCGGCGTAGAAGTCAAAATTACGCTATATCATTAGTGTGGGCAGGGAGGGGGCAATTGATCAGGAAGATCCTGCCAGCATGAAAGCTGTTTTGAGATTCCCTCAGAAATCTCCGCCTTCTCCATTGTCCCTGTGCCCCTGAAAGTGGGAGCAGAAAATCTCTCCCCCCATCCCCGCAAATGAATGTAACAGCTTTTCTTTAATTATGGGAGATCTAGCAACCATCTCAGGAAGAATGGAGCTCAGTAATATTATGAATCAAGTTTGAATAGACATCAAAAACAGTCAGGAAGTAGTGTTTTTTTTCCCAATGAAGCTGGGTTTGGCAGCTGTCATTTACAGATGCTCTGAGCAGGGATATGTTGGCCCCAGATCCTTCAGGTTGATCAAGATACTGTATATAATTTCCAGAATGTTCTGGGAGTTAGCAGACAGTCGGAATGATTGAAGCAAGCTAAATTGCTGGATCTGGCAGAAAAGGAAGAATGAGATTTGAAACGTGATGCCAGAGGAACATTAGTCAAAGGAGTAGATCAAAGAACCAGCAGAATGAAAGAAACAACTGTACCAGGGAAAAACTGCAGACAATGCTTAAAGAGCAACACAGCTGGAAATAAACCAGACCTACTTTCCTTGGCTCTGGACATCAGAGAGCAAGTTGTTAATAGGATATTCTGAAAGACATAGGCATGGAAATAATGGCTATAAGAATGCAGATGGATAGAATTTTAAGAGTTAGGAGATGCAGGTGAAGTAAAAATGTGGAATGCTGACTGAAGGACTGGGATGTTCAGACTATGGGTGACAAGGGGCCACAAAGCCAAAAAGAGTGTCAGAAATTAGGTCTTGGTTTACATTACAAAACTGATAGATCACAGCAGCCATGGTGTAGGTACACCTGTAGTGCTGTTAGGATGGGAGTTCAAGGATGTCGACCCTGTCGCAGTCAGGAGAGGCCACATCATTCCAAGTCAGGATAGTGAGCGGCTTTGAGAGAAACTTGAATCTGGTGGTGTTTCCATGGATGTAGATTTCGCAGGATTGAAAGGTGCTGTCAAAGAAGCCTTGAAAAGTTGCTGTGGCACATCTTGTAGACCTCATTGATGGCAGAGTCCAGGACATTAGAGCTTTGATTTGATCTCATAGAATCATAGAACTCTACAGTGCAGAAAGAGGCCCTTCAGCCCATCGAGTCTGCATCGAACACAATCCCATCCAGGCCCTACCCAATACCCTTACATGTTATATCCGCTAATCCCTCTAACCTACACATCCCTGGACACTAAGAGGCAATTTCTTAGCATGGCCAATCAACCTAACCCACACATCTTTGGATCTACTGGTCATCGGATTACATAGCCCTCAGCATTAAATCAACAGGGTCAGAAGTGAAAATCTTTCAGTGCCCGGAGCCAAAGCTAACAGAAAGGAAGTCACTGAATGTACATAAGGAAGAAACACATGGAGTTCTGTACACTAAAGTCATCAAGGGTCATGGGGAGAGTATAGGAGTATGACTTTATGATGGATAATCAGCCATGATAACATTGAATAGCAGAGGCAGTTTGGTAAGCCAAATGGTCTACTCCTCCTATTTCCTATGTTTCTCTGAAAGCGATTGTGTGTTTGCCAGACGCCAATCATCTCAGATTAAAGCAAATTACTGCAGGAAGCTAGAATCTGAAACAAAAACAGAAAATGCTGGATAATCTCAGCAGGTCTGACAGCATCAGTGGAGAGAGAACAGAGCCAACATTTCAAGTCTGGATAACTGTGATGAAATGTTATCCAGACTCAAAACATTGGTTCTGTTTTCTGCCACAGATTATGTCAGCCTTGCTGAGATTTTCCAGTGTTTTCTGCCAATCATTTCAACATGGTTCAGTTACAGAATAAAGCTCTCTTTACACTGTCCATCAAACACTCCCGTAAGTACATAAGATGCAGGCAGGAGTAAGCCATTTGAATGGGAAGCCATCGAGCCTGCTTCCCATTCAACACAACTGTGGCTGATCCTTTTCCTCAGCTTCACTTTTCACCCCTGCTCCCCATATCACTTGACTCCCTGAAACCAAAAATCTTGACTCAATCTTAAATATATTCAATGATGGACTGTCAATAACCTCTGGAGTAGTAAGTTCAAAGGTTCACAATTCTTGAGTGAAGAAATTTTCCCCATCTTAGTCCTAAATGGTCATCCCTGACCCTGAAACTGCAGTAAGAGGTCTGACAACATCAATTTTAAATCCAACTGATTTACTTGATAGTAAACTTGCTTTTTTTTTAAATCCAACAAGCCCATCGAGTCTGCATCGAACACAATCCCACCCAGGCCCTACCCCCATACCCTTACATGTTATATCCACTAATCCCTCTAACCTACACATCCCTGGACACTAAGAGGCAATTTCTTAGCATGGTCAATCAACCTAACCCTATCAAATAAATCGGTTGGATTTAAAATTGGTGTTGTCAGACCTCTTACTGAGTTTACCCCACTCCAACGCTGGCATCTCTACATCCTGAAACCGCACCCATGGATTTTAGATTCCCCAGCCTGAGGAAAGGGCAGTCAGCGTTTCTCCTACCAAGCTCCTTCAGAATTTTGTATGTTTCAATGAGATCACCAGAGACTAATAAGGCTCAATTTACTCAGCCTCTCAACATAAGACAACCATCTCATTCCAGTGACTAATCCAGTGAACCTTCGCTGTATATCCCCCCATGCATGTACATCCTTCCTTAGGTAGGGAAACAAAAACTGCACACAACACTTCAGATCTGCTTTCATCAATCATTTGCAAGGGACCATTATTCTCGCACTCCAATCCCCTTGAAACAAAAGTCAATGTGCCATTGGTCTGCCTAATTGCTTGCAGTCCCTGCATGCTAATGTTTTATGTTCCTTGTGCAGGTATACCCAAGTCCCTTTGAACATCAACATTTACAAATTTCATACCTTCTAAAAATATTCCCTTTTTCTATTCTTACAACCAAAGTGATTAGCCTCACACCTCCCCACATCTTACTGCATTAGCCATGTTGTCGCTCACTCACCTGTCTACATCTCTTTCCAACCTCTTTGTGTTCACCCCACAGCTTGCATTTCCACCTAACTTCGTATTGTCAGCAAACATAAGTTGTTACTCTCTGACTCTTCATCTAAGTGATTGAGATAGATCGTAAATAGCCTCAGCACTGAGCCTTGTGACACTACACTGGTCACAACCTGCTAACTTGAAAATATCCCATTTATCCTGACTCTTGTTTTCCTTCTATTAACCGCTCCTCTATCCAAGCAGCTCCATGTGCCCTTGTCTTCTGTTTTAAACTTTTCTGTGACATCTCATCAAATGTCTTTTGGAAATCTTAATATGAAGTATCTATTAGCTGCCTTTCACTGAGTGGGACTATCAAAAAATTCTAATAAATTTGTCAAACATAATTTCCCCTTTGTAAAGCCGTGTTGACTTTGTCTGATTAGACCATGATTTTCTATGTGCATAGTTACAATGTACAGAAGAACACAGTCCAACACTTTCCTGATGACTGATGTCAGGCTAACTGATCTGAGATGCCCTGTTTTCTCTTGCCTTTCTTTCCCTTCTCCCAGGACAGTTACAGTAAGGGTTAGATACAGAGTACAACTCACTCTCAACTGTCACATCAAGCACTCTCAATGTAGGCAGAACATGGGACTAGATAGAGTATCATTTGCCCCAATCTAACCCCCAGCACTCATGTGACCACATGACCCCTTTGGGATTTCTGGAGGTTGAACAGGGAAGGGAATGAAAATGTTTTTTTAAGGTTATTTTCACTGCAAATGGTGCCTTTTCTGAGCAAAGCTCAATTCTTTGTTTATTAAAATGTTTTCCTGGAATTTTCCATTTTGTTCAATAAGCAGAAATGGAAAGGGAAGCGAATGCTCCATCGCAGACTAAGAATTACATTATCACTTATTCAGCACAGAATACCAGCATCATTCAATCCTCAGATTATTGGGAGGCTCCCAACTTCCCACAAAGTGGTCTTTCATGAGAGTCAACCGCAGCCATCTTCACTCTGCATCATGAGCCTTTTCATTCCCACCTGTAAGATTTGACTTATTTCTTTAGCCAACGATCAGCATGATATATTTAGTCCTCGTGGTGATTCATTCTGTTGCAAGTTAACTTGTTTTTGCCAATTTTTCTCTTTTTTTAACCCTTCCCCTCCAGACTTTGGCCATGCTACAGTTCCATGAGAATCTCCAGTTCTTCACGCTAGTGTTCATTATATATATGATCAGAAATTGAGTGCAGTCAGGACATTCAGTCAAGTAATGAATCACAGACATGTCCTTTCCTTATCAAAGCAAATATCCACACACAAAATAAACACACACACACACACACACACAAACATGCTCATTCTCATAACTCCAAAAGTTGGCTGTAAAGAAACAGTCTTATTTGCACAAAATAAAGCCTGTGGTAAACAGAAACAGGTCCCAACTGGGACAATACAATAATGGACCCCCTCAGGAACCTGCTTTATAAAGGATTCAGTATATGAGCTCCACTTGGTAAGATAATTATCAATCACCAGAGAGTTCATATTCAACAATCAGTAATTCCCCATACAAATCCTGTGGGCTATTACACTCACATAAGATGTGTACTATGCACCTATCTTCTCCTCTCCTGCACATGTGGATATGACAATGTGAGTACACACAGCTGCAGAGGCATGCATCATACATGTGCATGCATAAGTACCCACATGCACATGTAGTCACTGATGCACATACACATGTACAAATTCATACATTCAAGCACTGGCACACACACAAACACGTGCATATGTGCAAGAACATAAGTACATAGTATCATAATGGTTGTGATAGTGGATAAATAATCTGGTGACTGGATTCAAATGTTCTGGAGATGTGAATTCCAACTTCAAGATGGTTGTTGGGAATTTGAATTTATTTAATTAAACAAACCCAGAATAAAATGTAAGCAGCCATTTGTCTGACTTGTGTGTGAGCCCAGACCAGACCAGACCCACAGCAATGTGGTTGACACTTAACTGCCCTCTGAAATGGATATGCAAGCTAGTCAGTTTATTCAAAAACTTCTATACTAAATTATAATACACAACCTTGCCTCCAGACACAACAAATGTACATTCAGCAAATCAACTCTTCAAAGCACTCCTCACAAAACTTTTGTGGACATATTAAAATTTGAAAAGCTGTTCCACGGATACGTCAAGTGACAGTCATATTTAACAGAATTATACCTTTCAGCTAAGATCCAAAAATCTGCCATCACGAACTCTTGGTGTGTTCTTCCTCATTGGCAGACCCATGAACAGTGGTGCTCCGATGTGCCTGCTGCCCTTATTCTTCTAGGTGGTAGAGATTGTGGGCTTGAAAGATAGTGTTCAACAAGGTTTGGTGAGTTGCTACAGGGCATCTTATAGATTGGACAGGCTGCTGCCATTGGAAAGAGTGAACGCCAGTAGTGGCAAATAGGACACCAGTTAAGTGGGCTGTTTTACTTTGAATTGTGCTAAGCCTTTGCAGGTTGTCGAAGCTCCACTCATCCAGGCAAGAGCAGAGTATTCCATCATACTCCTGACTTGCCCTTTGTTAATGGAGAGGTAACATAGGCTTATTGGCAAAGTTCTAATGAATGTGGAGGGTTGGAGGAGCCAAGGGTGCATGGACATAGATCTTTGAAAGCACAGGACATATTGTGAGAATGGTTACCAAAGCATATGAGATACTATGAAGATGTGCTACGTAGAATTCATAATGCCATCTGCTAGATATATATTTATCTTTTTGTAAAGAACATTTAACAGAAGACATTGGCCTACAAGCATCTATTGAGTTACATTTGGCCACAAGCCACTTTGAGGCAACAGAATCTATGGAGATATCAAAGACAAATTAACATAAGCCCCAAATTAAAGCCCAAAAGAGGTCATGTGACAAACCTCTTGATATAAAACATACTGAATTTGAACTAACAGGTAGAGACAGCCAGAGGAACAGTGGAGGCAACAGTCTTACCTAAACATTTCTCAACCACGCTGAGCCCTGTTTGTGATTTGCAAATCCAGCAGAAGACGTCACTGCTGTAATCCAAGAGCTCTTAAAGAAGGATTCTAACTCAACACCACTGAGTGTATGAGGAAGGAAAGTTGAACACCAGCAACTGCAGACTGTCTGCTTCATTGAGAAACCAGTATTCCAGCAGCCAACATGGAAAGTCATTCTCTAGCTATGAACAAGCATTTGAACGATCCGTGAATAATATTTTTGATTTTGATTTTTTTACTTGGCCAAGTTTTAACATCTGATACTCTTTGAAGTTTTATTTATTTTTGTGCATGTCATGGGGAAGTTATGTGTATGTCTGTTTGGACATATTCATACATTTTAAACCTTTCTGTTAATAATTTCCATACCTTTAGCTGAGTGAACTTCAGCAATAAAATTAACTCCTGTTAACTCAATTAATCTGGTTGATTTGATTCTTCTGTTGTACTATATGAAATTTTTTTAAAATTCAAATTAAAACCAGCCCGGGAGTGGAACAAGGAGAGAAGTCAGGTCACTCCATCCAATTTGGTTGTAATGAGACTTGAGGGCAATTTGAATCAGTCTCCAGAGATGGAGGAACAAGTGATGCATGGGCCTGAAATTTTAAAGGCTACAGGATAAAAGAGTGGTCAGCAAAGCATATGAGATCTTGGGCTTCATAAATAGAGAGTAAAAAAACAGGGGAGTTATGCTAAACTTTTGTGAAGCCTTGATCAGGCCACACTTAGGGTACTGCATTGCGCTCTGGTCACCACATTTTAGAAGGGATATGAAGATCCTTGGGAGGATGCAGTGGACATTTACGAGAATGGTTCTGGCTTGGTGAACTTAATCTACAAGGTTAGTTTGGAGTGGTTGTGTTGGTTCTCCTTGGAGCAAAAAAGATTGAGGAGAGATATGATGGACAGGGATATGATTGTAATGGGCTTGAATAAGGTAAAACTGTTTTTCTTCCAAGTGGTAGCTCAGTGTGGAAGACCCTCGATTCATTAGCTGAGGGAGGGCCACCAGTGGTAATTAGCAGGAGATTTTCTTGCCCATGTTTAACTCGATGTCACGGGTTTTCCTGTTATCCAGAGTCAATGACAAGCGCGAACAGGGCTGTTCTCTCCTCTATGCCCCCTCCTCCGATGGCTTAGGAGTTTGGGACATACACGGTAAGATATGATTCAGTAAGTATGAATGTGCAGTCTCCTGCTTGACTAGTCTGTGGGATAGCTCTCCCAACTTTTACACACACTCCCAGAATGCCAGTGAAGAGGACTTTGCAGGCTGATAGATTTTCTGCTTAAAAGAACATTACTGAACTGGTTGCGTTGTTAATCTTGTAGTTTCATGGCTACCACTATTGCCACTATAGTACACTACCACCTCCAGCTATTTCAGCTTGAGCTAAGGATTTCCAAACTTGAGGGGCAGCTGGGGCCACTTGTCAGAGATTTTGAGCATTTCCTGCCCCGTATGTTCCAGGCTGTGGGCATCCCACAACTAGTAAATGTTCAGGATAGCAGAAAGGTGACCATCAGGAAGAATAGAAAGAGGCAGGAAGTACAGGAGTCTCCAGAGTCTGTGCCATTCTCAAACTAGTGCCTCCAACACCAACTTAGGCCATGAATATCAGACACCTTTCACCTTCTTCATAAGAAAGCTTTGCTTCATGTGAAGGTCTTTGACAAGGTACAGAAGAGATTAATCAGAATTATTCCAGGCATGAGGAACTGTAGCCATAATGTTAGTTTGGAGAAGTTGGATTTGTCTTCCTTGAAGAAAAGGGGATTGAAAGGGGCTTTTGAAATAAATGCTGCACAAAATTCTGATAGGCTTGGATAGGTAGAGAAGGCAAATCTAGTTCCATTAGCAGATGGTGAAAGATCCGGGAGACACAGTTTTAAGATTTTTGACAAGAGATGCTGGGACAAGGTGGGGAAAGACCTTCTTACATAATGAATGGTAATAACTGGAACTTGTGGCCGATAAGGAAGATGGAAGTGCAGATGATGAATGGATTCAAAAGGAAGTTGAGTAGGCACTTGAAAGAAATAAGCCGTGGGTGATTGAGGGAGGGGGAATGGGTCAAACCTGCATTTCTTAACAGAAAGCTAGCATACACTTGATGAGTTGAATGGCCTTCTCCTATGCCATAAGATGACACTATGGGCTGGATTTTACACAGTCAGCCAGGTGTATTCTCTGCTGTGGGGGGTAGCATTGTGTGAAAGATGATGGGAGGCTGGTACACTTTCTTCCCATTCATCCCAAACTATTCCTCATAAAATGACAGGCAGCGGTGAAAACCGGCAGCCTGCAAGCTTTTTATAAGAAAGATTTATGGGCAATTGAGCCTGTCAACAAGACAGCTCAAATACTACGGTAAACATCTCACATTAAGATTGGCTTGGGGCAGGCAGATGGGAGGGGAAGGCTATTCTTTTAACACAACTGTCTAAAAGGTGGGAAGGGAGGGTATCATTTAGGGAATGTCCAGTGTGCATCAACTCCACCTCTGTCACTGGCCACCAAAACCAAACCCTCTCCCCCAACCCTCACCCCCAACCCCCGCAACTTCTCCCTTGGTTCCCCGATCCCCCCCCATCCAAAACTGTGAACTTACCCATGTCTGGATCCTAAAGGAAACCTTGTTATCTTCTTCTTCTTCTTCTGGCTGTCTTCATCCTTCTCTCTTGCAGTCCCAGCAGGGCCCACGAGAGGTCTGGCACTGCTAGAACTCATGATGTAGAGATGCCAGCATTGAACTGAGGTTAAACACGGTAAGAAGTCTGACAACACCAGGTTTAAGTCCACCCGATTTATTTGATAATAAACTCACACGTTTTCGAGGCTGTCCTCTTCATCCTCTTCATCTCATTCACATGATGAAGAGGACAGTCTCGAAAGTTTGTGAGTTTATTAGCAATTAAATCGATTGGACTTAAACCTGGTGTTGCCAGACTTCTTACTGTTAGAACTGCCAGCAAATCAGATTTGCCGGTAGCTTCTACCCAGTAAGGTAGATAAGTCCCATCCTCAAGGCCATCCAAATGTGCTGTGTGGCAGCCTTGTTTAATGTCAGTCGATTTGGGGCTTACATATCCTCCAGGGAAAGGGCAGTATATCCCCACTCCTAGAAAATTCACATTTGTAGCTCTATGGTCACCTCTTTCTCAAGGGCAATTAGGGACGGACAATAAAAGCTGGCCTTGCCACAATGTCTACATCCCAAGACCGAATAAATATTGACTTTCCCCGCCTCCCTCTCACAACCTGGGCTAATAATTCTCCTTTCATTCAATAGCTGCTTTTCCGCAAGTTTCTCTTGCATGTTTATCAGAAGAGGTTTTACACAGAGAGGGACTTACAAAGTCTAATGGATTCACAGTCAATATTTACAATAGCAGAACCTCACAGAGCGAAAATTTAAAACTTTCCACGGGTTGAACTTCTCTCGGAGCAGGGTTGCTGCAAACGCGCATCATGCACAAAGACACTGAGCCTTCTCAAATGTGCTCTTGTACCAAATTCAGAGCTATATTTAGTGAACCAAGGATTAAGGAATGAGTAACTGGGAACATTTCATTCCTGGACCAAGTTTTTCTAAAGATTAAATGTTATGTTTGGATCAGGAATCCTTAGCCTGGGATGTGGTTTGGGAAGTTGGAATTCTAAGTTTGGATTGGAATTATCCTTAGTTTAGTGACATGTTTATCCAGACTTGACTATGATACAGTAGACAGTGAATGATAAAGTGTTGGCTCTTCAATATTTACGATGGCTGAGATATGGGGCATAGGTCTGGGTGAATATGCAATGTCTGTACACTGTGTATTCAATACAAGTGGATAAAAATACAAGAAGAATCTTTTTTTTTATCGGACTAGTTATCATAAAGCTCGCAGTGTGTGACAGTACTTCTCTTCTTCAGTCTCAGTATTGCTGGTTATGGCTAACTTACTGGGGTTCACAGCCTAAGGTCAGTTCCAGTGGAGTTTTTATTCCACTAAAGGTTTTCAGTAGGGTGTACATAAGGAGATGCTTCTATGGGGAGGAGCATAACATAATCCATCTAACTTGTACATCTTTGGATTGTGGGAGGAAATCAGAGCATCCAGAGAAAACCCATGCAGATATAGGGAGAATGCACAAATTCCATATGGATAGTCCATTTGGATTGGCCAGAGCCACTCAGCTTCAGGCTTCATCCTTGGTTCAAACATGGACAATAAAGCTGAATTCCAGAGTTCAGATTAAAGTGGTTACCCTCAACATCAAGGCAGCATTTGACCAAATATAACATGAAGGGATGATAGGTCTCTGGCAAAACTGAGGTCAGCAGGAATTGGAAGAAGCTGCTGCAACCCAAGAGAGGGGTGAAGAGAAGAGTATTTTGCTGGGGGATGGCACTGATTGAGAATCACATCTAGCATTAGAGAAGATAGCAAGAGAAATGCCACAGGGCATTGATGCAGGAATTCTCCAAAATGGCACTCTAAGCCCAACCATCTTAGCTGCTTCATGTTTTGTTCACGGTATTATTGATGTGAAGGATATATCAGTGGAGGGAATTGATTGATTAAGTACCTTGAGCACAAAGTCCTGCACAAGGGATCCATAATCAGATCCATGCACCCAAGTGTCCCTAGAGAGGGAGCATCCGGCATCCATTGGTGCCCTTGAGGCTTTCTGCACCACATGGACTACAATGGTTCAAGGACGCAGCTCGCCATCTCCTTCTCAAAGATAAATAGGGATGCACAACAAATTCCAGCCTTTCCAGTGTGATATCCACATCCCATTCTGAATATAAAAATGTAACGGCCCAGGAATATTTACCCTATTGCCTACTGCCAGGTACACATTGAAAGGAATTAATAATACAGAAAGACATGGTGAGTAAAATATCAAAAACAGAAAGAAATTGAACTAGTGGGCCAAGTTTGTAGCAATTGGAATAGAATGTAGCTCTGGCGCTATGCCCAACTGTACCAAAGCCATAATGCCACCCACTGCCTGAATTTCGGTCTGTGCGCACTCGCGGATTTTGTTTCTTGAAATGAAACCTCCATGGTGTCTGTAAAGACCCTTTCTGTGACTGTGTCCTGGGAGACTTGACTTTACTTTTCATTTTCCCAGACAAGTTGCTCTCCAACATAAACGCAGTCACAGGTAAGTAATCTGTGGTGTCTGAATGTTGAATTCAGAGCTAACCTCTCACGCTAACACCATGCTTAGAGGTGGCATGTGAGATATAACACCCAAACCCTATGAACACATCATCCTGACTTGGAAGCATATCGCTATTGACAATGGGTCAAAATTCTAGAACTCTTTCCCTAACGATACTGTGGGGGCATCTACACCACGTGGACTGCCGTGGTTCAAGAAGGCAGCTCATGACCATCTTCTAATGGGTAACAAAGAATGGGCAATAATTGACAACCTGGCCCACAACCTGAGAATTTTTTAAAAAGATTGGATTGGAATAATTACAAACTGGCACCTCGACTCTTCATCATTGATATGCAAATCAACTACAATTTCCCACCTTTGCTCCAAATCCCTTCATATCCCTACTTAACAAAAGTCACTTGCTCACACATTTGAAAGCTTTCCCTCAAGTATCTATAGCTTTCTGAGGAAAGAGTTCCAGATTTCCCATTCTATCTGATGACAGGTGTGGTGTAGGTGAACTGGATAGCTACCGTGGTGTAAAAATAAAGGGAGGAAGGAATAGCCCAAAAATGAGGGGAGGTTGGACAGAATCAAATTGTTTCCACTGAAAGACAGAAGGTGAGAGGTGATCCAATAGAGGTCTACAAAATTATGAGAGGATGGATAGGGTGAATAGCCCAAGGCTTTTTCCCAGGGTGAAATGGTCAACTATAGAGGGCACAGGTTTAAGGTGAGAGAGGGGAAATCCAGGGGAGATGTGCAGGGAGAGGAGGCCTGATGGCATAGTGGAGGGCAGCACGGTGGCATAGGGGTTAGCATTTCTGCCTCACAGTGCCAAAGACCCAGATTCAATTCTGGCCTCAGATCACTGCCTGTGTGGAGTTTGCACATTTTCCGCATGTCTATGTGGGTGTCCTCCAGGTGCTCCGGTTTCCTCCCACATTCCAAAGATATGCAGGTTAGGTTGATTGGCCATGGCTGGCCATTCCTGCAGACTGATTGCATTTGGGAATTCTGAAGGATTCCATAGGTTATCCTTTGGGATACAAATGGGTACAGAGATGGAAGATCTGGGCCGGTATAATGGAAGCGAAAGTTGACAATCTGCTGAATATTAATAATGACTTGCTGGAAGAAATTCCGACTTTGGAATTGCAAAGAAAGCCTCCACCTGCTGAGAATTCATGAATAGCCCATGTACTATTTCTTAACAATTGCAATACAAAAAAAGCGTACACCATGAGCCAGAATTGGCAATCCACGCTGCCCTCGGCAGTGTAGCCAACTCTTCCTATGCACACAGGCTCCAATGCGAGGAGAGATTTCAACCTACTTATTGAGTCAGCTCTGGGAGATTCAGCCTTGTTTTTCACTTTCCCAGACAGTCAACTCTCCAACATAAATTGCACCACTGATAAATAATCTGTGATGTTTGCCCACACTGTTGAATTTAAAGGTGAGCTGTGGACCCAGACCACAGGCGTGTTACATAACTCCCAGTTCACTGTATGGTGCACTGGTACAACACTCGGACTGAAAGGGTGGTACTCATTTATAGTCAGATGTGAAATATCGTGAGTGAATGTCAGATTGCAACTGCTGGCCAATTTCACCCAGAACAGTGGCACAATGGAGATATTCAAGTTCAAAAACAAGCCTTCCAACTGGAAATACAGACCACAGCAAAAATTTAACTCATTCACTGCAACTTTTGCTCCTGAACTGGAAGAGTCTCCAATACTTTGGGCCAGACTTTGATGGAAAAAGAGGGCGCAATTCACCAAGTGTTCCATTAGCAGCAGTTACAATTGCAATTTCAGGCTTAAAAGGTTTCACTCACAACCTGTTGGAAGTGTGGAGATGATAATAGTGCAGTGAGAACAACTGGATATTTCAGCTGAAAGTGAACCATAGGGCCAACAACATCTCCTTAAAGCAATGAAATAAACAAGCTGGGAATAAAGAGAGGAAAAGCCGAGGAAGAGGGTGAATTAGAGTTAAATTGGATACAGAACGAAATAAAGTTAGGGAAGGAAAGTAGGATATCGCTTGGCAAAAATGAAAGGTTGAAGTTACACGCAGATCACTTATGAGCTGGCATTTATTGCAAAAGGACTGGATTATCAAAGTAAGGAAGTGTTCTTATAATTGTATAATGTGTTGGTGAGACCACATTTCGAGTATTGTATCCAGTTCTAATTTGATTTTTGATTTGATTTATTATTGTACTAACCTGCAGTGAAAAATATTGTTTCTTGCACTGTAGAAACAAAACGTCGTTCATAGGGAAGGAAAAGAGAGAGTGCAGAACGTAGCATTACAGTCATAGCTAGGGTGTAGAGAAACATCAAGTTAATGCAAAGTAAGTCCATTCAAAAGTCTGATAGCAGCAGGGAAGAAGCTGTTCTTAAGTTGGTTGGTACGTGACAGACTTCTGTATCTTTTTCCCGAAGAAAGAAGGTGAAAGAGAGAATGTCCGAGGTACATGGGGTCCTTAATTATGCTGCTGCTTTGCCAAGACAGCAGCAAGTGTCGATAGTCAATGGATGGGAGGCTGATTTGATTGATGGATTGGACTACATGCACAATCTTTTGTAGTTCCTTGCGGTCTTGGGCAGAGCGGGATCCATACCAAGCTGTGATACAACCAGAAAGAATGCTTTATGTGGTGCATCTGTAAAAGTTGGTGAGAGTCATAGCTGACATGCCAAATTTCCTTAGTCTTCTGAGAAAGTAGAGGCATCTAGTCTCCTTACTCAAGGAAGGATGTGGTAGCATTGGCGGCAGTTCAAAGAAACTTCAGCAGATTAATTCCTGGATGAATAATGGGCTGTCGTATGAGGAGTGGGTTGGATAGCTTGGGCTTGTACTCACTGGAATTCAGAAAAATGAGGGAAGATCTGATCGAGGTATATAAAATGCTAAAGGGGATTGATAAGGTGAGCATCCAATACATGTTCCCCCTTGTGGGACAGTCTAGAAGAAAGTGTCATTGATACAGACTGAGAGAAGGTACATTCAAAATTGAGATAGGGAGAAAAGCAAAATTACTGCAGATGCTGGAATCTGAAACCAAAAGAGAAAATGATGGAAAAATCTCAGCAGGTCTGGCAACATCTATAAGGTGAGAAAAGAGCTCATGTTTCGAATCCAGATGACCCTTTGTCAAAACTAAAAGACATAGAAAGTAGGAGATATTTATATTGCAGGGTGAGGGAATGAAAGATGAGTCATGGCCACAGAAACTATTTCAGGGGATGCAGGGGGGTGATGGGTGGGATAGAGGTACGAGTTAGAAAAAGACACTCTATCCCATCCATCCCCCCCTCACTTTTCCCCTCCCCCCGACACGCTCCACCCCATCCTCCAACATCTATGACTCTATCTTCATTCAATTTCTCTCCCATTTGGCCATTCATATCTTTTATTCTCTCTGTGGACACCTATTAGCTGGTTTCCCTGGTTTCTGTGGCTATAACTCATCTTTCATTCCCACCCACTGCAGTATCAATATTTCCCATGTTCTATGTCTTTTAGTTTTGACAAAGGATGTCTGGACTCAAAACATCGGCTCTTTTCTCTCCTTACAGATGCTAGCAGATCTACTGAGATTTTTCAGCATTTTCTCTTGAGATGGGGAGAAACAACTTCTCTCAGAGGGTTGTGAATCTGTGGAACTCACTACCTCAGAGTGCAGTGGAGGGAGAATCAATTAACACATTCAAGAATGAAACAGATATGTTTCTAATGAAAAGCATGATAGAGAGTTATGTGGAGCAGCAGGAAAGGGGAGTTGACACCAGGATAAGATCAGCCATGACTCTGTTAAATGGCAAAGTGGGCTCAAAGGGTTAAATTGCCTGCTCTGGCTTCTAATTCCTACGTTCCCTTGATCTTATTGAATGACAGAGCAGGCTCAAGGGGCCAAGCAGCTTATTCCTTCTCATAATCCATATGTTCATATGAAAGATTGGATTGAGAGAGAGAGAAGAGACAAAATGGAAAAGTGAAGAAAAAATGAATTTACTTTTAGGTCTCTCAAAACAATTCACAGATATTTGAGACTCCACCCTATCATTTGTTCAATTTTTGGACTTTCTGTATTTCTCTGGCTAATACTCACAGCTCAGGGAAAGACCCTTGTTATATATATGATTGTTATGTGTAGCGACATGTAGGGAAGTGTCTGGTTTTCATGATTCAATGGTTTGCACTATATTTGCATGGGTTTTCAATAGTCTATTTGCTACAGATCAATGAATCAAGTCCATTTAATTCCATACATCCAAGGTAGCTGGCATCAATGGGCTGGCAGTTAGGGTGAAGAGCAATGCCTGGCATGAAGGTGTGGGTTAAGCCTGCAAGGACAACATTGTCGGTCAATTCTATGGCTAGGAGGTTCCAGCTATCCCTTCCTTCAGTCAGCTCAGCAATCTGTTGCCAGTGAAGTGGAGACTCTGTGGGGACCATTCATCAGCAGATGAATGTCTCTAAGAGCAGGGGCATCTTTATTACTCTGACAATTTGATAATAACAAAGTTTCTAATGACTGTAAATACATTGTGTCAATTGCATAGTTACCTTTTTAGTGTCAAACAAATTCATATGCCAGTTCACAGATCAAGCCTTGATCTATTAGGGTATGTGTTTAATCGAAGATACGGGCCACGTATTCCAGTGGGTTGATGTAGAGTGATTAGAGTTAATTGTTGAATTTCTGCATCTTGCTACATTTCTCTAGATATTGGTAAAAGCAATTTCCAGTTCAAGGAGAATTTTGATCCATTCATATGAGTGACCATAGATTATCTACAGCAAGTTACATATCTAACATAAAAGCTCTAAATCCTACCTGCCCTATTCAGACAGCTGTTACAGATCCCATGGTACAATTTGAAGAGTTCTCCTGGGGTTAACCTAATAAGTATCCCTTGACCAACTCCACTGAAAACAGATTAATTGATTCTTTATTGCATTGACCTTTATGGGATCCAGCTCTTCTGTCCAATAACATATTCAAAGCTTTAAATTCAAGCAGCGATTAACTGGTATCAGCTTTAACTTAGATTTTCTTCCTTTATGTTAACATTGCACAAAGCCAATTCCGACAGGAGCCATTTTGTATCTGGAAAATGCCCTAAAACCAATTCTCTCTTCCACAATTTTGCTGCTTAGCCAACCATCATCCCTTTTCAATCTTCTTCTCTCATATACACTGTTTACTGTGTTATCTAACTTAGGATGGTCAGCAAGTTCAAATGTGTAACTCTCTACTCCTCCATCTAAATAATGTATAATTACAGTGAAAGATTGCAGTCCCAATACAGATGCACAGAGCACATTGCTAGCGGCATTCAGTAAATTCGAGCACATACCTTGTATCCCCATTCTCTGCCACCTACTTCCACTCATTCCCCATCCAGGCCAATAGCTTGCCTCCAATTCCATTCATGTCTCTGAACAATTTGCTATGTGGAACCATAGCATCACAGAAAAGTTACAGCATAGAAAGAGACTATTCAGTCCATCTTGTTCATACCACCCCTGGAACACCCAGGTTCCTTTCTAAACCTTATTGACTGCTTTCTAAAAATCCATATGAATATTATCCATAAACACTCCCTTACTGAACATATTCCTCAAAATATTCCTCTCTCTTTCTGATCAGCTTAAAATTTGCCCAAGTGTTCAGTGATTCCTTCCTTCATGACCAATTAATGGACAAAATTCCTTCATACCTATAAAGTAGCAGTGAGACAAATGAGGAGGGGAGACAAAAGGAAAATGTTTAAATAAGCTTTTTGAAAGGTAACATTAAAATAAACTTGGGAAGGCCATTTCAAGGAATGCTTGAATTCCACATTGATTATATAAGTGTGAGGTAACATTTCAAAAATGTGTTTTTTTTCTGTCTGTAAAATACACTCTTTCTTTGCCTTTGCAAACTATTTTGGAATCTGGGGCAGTCATTTCTTTTTTAGCACATTTTAAGAGCTGGAGAATTAATACATTTCACAGATTACATAAATATGAAGGAAAGGCAGGGGTCCAACAACCAGGAGCTTGGTGCACTGACTCTGCCAAATCGCTGACAGTCTTTTTTCTCAAATCTTTTAGAAAGAGGAAAACTTTGAGGGGAAATAAATAATTGCTTTACTATTTTTATTGAGTGTTTTGTTTATATTAAAAAGCCACTTCCAAAATGCACAGCATAGCTCTTGGGTGCTGTTTTTATAATTCCAGCTTTCTGAACGGATGCAAGTTCTCTACACTGACTATGAATTGACGCTGTATAATGGACTGTGCAATGAAGAGATCTCCCCTCGCAGAGAGAGAGATTCAGGAAGCGATTTCCCCTTGCACAGAGAGAAAATTTCCCCTCGCAGAGCATCTTCCCTCGCAGAGAGAGAAGCTTCCCCTTGCAGAGAGAGAGATTTAAAGAGAGAAGTTTCCCCTTGCGAAGAGAGCGAGCTAGAGAGAGACTTCCCCTTGCAGAGAGAAATAGAGTTCATATTTCACGTTGATGGCCTTTTAGAGTTCTGACCAAGGCTCATTGCCTCGACCCCGCACCCCCACCCCCCGCTCCACACCGCGAGAGCCTGAGCTCCTGAGCATTTTCCGTGTTATTTTTAAATTTCAGATTTTCAGCCTCTGCAGTATTGCTTTACTCCTGGGTTTGAGTTTTCCCTCTCTCAGCTTTTGCTGTCAGCATATTGAAATGGGAAGTGGCTTTGGGAGGCAGGCTGATTTTTAGGGGTAACGTGAGAATCTTAAATGCTCCAAGTTCCCTGGTGGTGGATTTGGATCAGAACCCTTGCTGGCTCTTCCCCGGTTGCCCCTGTGTCTGGTGGGACCTCAATCAGCAACGCCTTGCCCTGTCTGGTACTCCCCCTCTCCTAATAGAAATTCCCTTCTGGCTGTTGCAGTGTTAAAGGAATTGTCCCCGCCTATCTCCAGAGGGAGGCGAGCAGGTTATAAATAGCCTTTCAGTCTGGGTTGCAGGGTAAGCTCGGAGCTGCACGGGGTTCAGGCTGCCTCAGACACCCCCTTCTCTCCCTCCCTGTTCTCTGTGTGTGTGTGGTGTGTGTGTGTGTGTGACTCCAGGCCGGACAGATGCAGGGACACAGCTGGCTCCTTTTGGCACCTCTGCTGGCGATGGTGACAGCAGCCCCTCGCTGTCCCAGTGGTTGCCACTGTCTGGGGGACCTGCTCCACGTGGTGTGTGAAAACACGGGGCTGAAGAAAATCCCCAGGATCCCCAGCAAGGTGAAACTCCTGAGCTTGCAGCAGAACAACTACCCCGTCCTGCATCCCAATGGATTTAGTTCCATGAAGAGTTTGGTCTCGCTGCACCTCCAGGATTGCCACATCCGAGAGCTGGCTCCCAACGCCTTCCGTGGACTCAAGAAGCTGGTCTACCTCTACCTGTCCAACAATGAAATCAGCACCATCAGGCCGGGGGCTTTCCAGGACCTCTCACAGCTGACCTACCTCTACCTGGACAATAACAGGATCAGCGAGTTGGCCAAGGGGCTGCTGACCCCCCTCAGGAGCCTCTTCCTGCTGCAGCTCTCCAACAACAGGATGCACCAGATCCGGCCCGGCACCTTCTTCGGCGCGAAGGAGCTCAGGTGGCTCCACCTGACCGGCAACGACATGAGCGCCATCCTGCCCGGCGCCCTGGATGATGTGGAGAACCTGGCCACTCTCCACCTGGACAAGAACAAGCTCAATACCTATCCGGCAGCGGCCCTCAGCAAGCTCCGGGTGGTGGAGGAGCTCAAACTCTCCTTCAACACCATCAGAACCATCCCTGACAACGCCTTCCGCTCCTTTGGCAGATATGTCGAGCGCCTGTGGCTCAATAACATGGGGCTGGAGAGGGTAAGCTTCACTGCTGGAGGGTCCATCACCCTCACCCCCCCACCCCCTTCTCCTACCCTGACAGCCTGCTTGCTCCTCCATTCACCTGCCAGATCTTAACCCCCACTTTCACTAAACTCTATTAGGCTGTTTAAACTAATCCTGTAAGGGATTGAGGAGACAGGTCTGTCAAACTCTCTAAGATCATTGACATATCCACTTTTTGAATAAGGTATTGTTTCTGTGGCATCTCCGTGCTGTGGCCTCTCTGCGCTGTGATGTCTCCGCTCTGTGGTATCTCAGTGCTGTGGCATCTCCGTGTTGTGGGGTCTCCGCGCTGTGGCCTCTCCGCACTGTGGCCTCTCCGCACTGTGGCATCTCTGTGCTGTGATGTCTCCGCTCTGTGGTATCTCAGCGCTGTGGCGTCTCCGTGCTGTGGTGTCTCTGTGTTGTGGGGTTTCCGTGCTGTGGCCTCTCCGCGCTGTGATGTCTCCATGTTGTGGTGTCTCTGTGTTGTGGGGTTTCCGCGCTGTGGTGTCTCCACACTGTGGCCTCTCTGCACTGTGGCCTGGCTACGCTGTGGCGTCTCCGCGCTGTGGCATCTCCGCGCTGTGGCGTCTCTGTGCTGTGGCCTCTCCATGCTATGATGTGTCCATGCTATGGTGTGTCCATGCTGTGGTATCTTCGCTCTGAGGTATCTCTGTGCTATGGTATCTCCGTGCTATAGTGTCTCGCGCTGTGGTGTCTCCATGATGTGGTGTCTCTGCACTGTGGTGTCTAAGTGGTGTGCTGTGGCCTCTCCGTGCTGTGGCCTCTCCGTGCTGTGGCGTTTCCGTGCTGTGGCGTTTCCGTGCTGTGGTGTCTCCATGCTATGGCCTCTCAGTGCTGTGGTATCTCTGCTCTGTGATATTCTTGGGCTGCATTTTGCAATGCAAATACTGGGATGTGTGCATTTCCTGCAAGGCCAGCATCTATTGCCTATCCCTAATTGCCCTTGAGAAGGCAATGCTGAACTACCTTCTTGAACTGCTGCTGTCCATGTGGTGTAGGTGCATCCACAGTGCTGATAGATTGGAAGTTCTAAATTTTTGACCCAGTGAGGGTGAAGAACGGTAATATATTTCCAAATCAAGGCAGTGTGTGTCTTGGAGGGAAACCTTCAGGTGGGATATTCCAATGTATCTGTTGCACTTGCCCTTCTAGATGGTAGTATTCATGGATTTGGAAGGTGCTATCTAAGAAAACTTGATGAATGCTTGCAGTGCACCTTGTAGATGGTACACACTGCTGTCACAGGAGGTAGTGAACTTTATGATGATGCCAATGGAGCATGCTGCTTGAATTCTGAGCTGAACTCAACCAGCCAACTGAAGAGTATTCCATCAGCCTCCTCACTTGTGCTTTGTAGATGGTGGACAGACCATCTGGGGAGTTAGTGTTACTTGCCAAAGAATTCCCAGTCTCAGACCTATTCTTATCACCACAGTATTTATGTGGCTGATCCAGTTCATTCTCTGATCAGTGGTAATCCCCCAGATGTTGACGGTGAAGAATTCAGCAATGGTAATGCCAATGAATGTCAAAGGGCAATGTTTAGATTTGTTGTTATTAAAGATAGGCATTGCCTGGTACATGTGTGGGGTATATAAATTATGAGGAACATTAGGTAGGGTAGATAGGAAGAAACCTTTGCCCATTGTAGAGATATAAGGTACAGGACATGAGATTGAGAGGGGATTTGAGAAAAACCTTTCCACCCAAAGGATGGTGGGAATCTGCAACTCACTGTCTGAAAGGGAACCCTCACATTTAGATGATCACTTGAAACACCATAAAATACAACTTTACAGACCTGATGAAACAATGGGATTAGAAGAGCTAGGTGCTTCATTGTTGGCACAAGGTGAGGGACTGAAGAGCCTCTTTCTGTGCTGTAAAACTATCACTCTATAACTGTTACTTTTCAACTCAGGCCTGAATGTTTTCCAAGTCTTGCTGCATTCTGACTGTTTGAGGATTTGCAAATGGCATTGAATACTATGCAATCATCAGTAAATACTCCCATTTTTGACCGATGGAAGGTGATTGGTGAGATAGTTGAAAGTACTCAGACACTACCCTGAGGAATTCAACTCCCACAATCATCTTCCTTTGTGCCAGGTGTGACTCCAGCCAGGAGAGAGTTTTCCTTCTTCATTCTCCATGAGCTTTTGTCATGTTGAGGATCTTTGATGCCACACTTTGTGAAGTACTTACATGGTATCAGTCACTCTCACCTCTTCTGTCCATGATTAGACCAAGGCTGTAATGAGGTCTGGAACTGAGTGGCCCCTAGCAGAAACCAAACTGAGCTGTGCAAGTGCATCCTGATAGCAACTTTGATGACATCTGCCATCACTTCCTGATGATGAAGAGTAGATTGATGGAGCGGTAATTTTTTCTTGTGGCCAATTGTTGGGTAGATGCTGTTGTAACTGTATTGTAAAGTTTGGTTCAGTGGGCATTAGTTCTGGAGTGAGTTTTCATTACCACAGCAGGGTGCTGTCAGAGTCCACAGCCTTTTCCTTATCCAGTACCTTCAGCCATTCTTGATATCGTGTGGATTGAATTGAATGGAAGACTGGCATTTATGATGTGTGGTTCTCAGGAGGAGACCAAGAATTCATCTCTTGTTCAACATAGTGCCACGGGATCCCTGGCATCTAGCTGAGAGGGCAGACTGGGAGATTCCAATAATGCTCTCCAACAGCCCACTGGTATCCATCAGGCTGGCCACACAAGGTTAGTAAAACTGTCTGGCAACATTTTTCTCTCAATTTATCATAAATATTTCAAACTAAACAAACAAATAACTATTTCTTAAAACCAAAGAAGTGTCTTTCCAGAGACTGCATGGATTATAGTGACCTTTTAAACACAAGCCCAGCTCTATGCAGCCTCGCTAATATCCACTGGGGTCTATAACAAGCACACCATTGACTGCTGTGTGCTCCAAAAAGAAAGACAACATTCAGGCGCGCAGAGGTGGATATGTGCTACTGGGCAGAGACACAGAATTTATTTGAAGTACTCTGGGTTTACTAGAACATACTAGCATGGATCTGCTGTTTGAATGGAATTAACACTGTTCCAGACAACATTCAGTTTGTGTTCACATTGAGTGGGCACCCAAACAAGCCTAAAAGTAGCAAAATGGGCTCAAGCCTGGGGTAATTTTATGACTCATTGGATGTTGATTTGAATGGTGATGGTGAACTCCATGTTCACCATCATTTGGTATGATTCACTGGGCCCATTCTGGCGTGGTGATCTGTGTTGGATTTGAAGAAAGTGAGCTGAGAAGGTGTAGAATTCACTGGCCTCTGTTTTCTCTGGGTCTTCTTCTCAGCCAGCTGTGCTTTTCATTCTGTTCATCCCTTTCAAAGCCCTTTAAAACAGTCAACTTCCGGCAGTCAACCTGTCACCAATTATCTCAGTTATTAGCGTGGTTATCTGCCATCCTCATATCTCACTTGCAGGTGTCATTGTTGAGGTAGTCTGGATACTCGATAGGTCCTGACCCAGTGACTGATTCTCCATTGAGAAAGCCTCAGGGCTGTGGCTAAGGCAGTGCAGAATGTCGCTGGATTAGTAATAAGTGTATGCTGCTGGAATGAGCACACTCAGGATTCTCAGAGTTGGAAACTTGAAGAGCGAAACAATAACACACTCTCAACAAACAGGAAACAAAGTCAAAAGAATGCTGACACGTTCAAGGTTAACATCACTGCAATGGAACCTGCCATGAGATGCTGATAATATGTCTGAGATAATGAAAGTGGGAACCGTTCAGTCTTTTCTCCTGCCAACCTATATTGTCTAGGTCTCACCAATGTGGAGGAGAATTTTGGTGTTCTCAGTTAAGTTCTTATTGTTCCAACCCTTACTCAGCTTGGACATCCCACCTGCAGCTTTTGCAATGTATGTGTTGATTTCAGCATCATGTGACAGACTGCTGGTGATTGTGGAGCCGAGATGTGTGAATTGATCAATGATCTGCAGGGTCACTTTGTTAATGTTGATAGACAGCAGAATGAAAACATCTTGGAGAATGACATTTGACTCCCTGATGCTCAAACCAAACTCTGTACAAATAGACATTCTGTCTATTTGTTGCTGCAGGTGTTCCCCAGTGTGGGACATTGGTACAGCATTATTAGCATAAAGCAACACTCTGATAAGGACTTGGTACACTTTTGTCTCAAATCGCAGGCAGGCAAGGCTGAACTGCTTCTATTCAGTTCTGATTTACTAGTAGACGTCCTCTGTAGATGACATGTAACAGCAGCAAAGAAAAAATATACCAAAGAATGTTGGTTCCAGGACACAGCACTGTCTGACCCCATTGTGGATTGCAGAGGGTTCCAATGTTGCCCTATCATAGTTGATCTTATCCAACATGTTGTCATGGAAAGAATAGATATCACTGACTGACTTCAGTGGAGAGAGACAATTTTTTCCAGCATCTTAAACAGACCACCTTAGCTTGCATGGTTATATACATTGGTGAGATCATTGAAGGCAATGTATAGAAGTCTTCTTGGCTTTCGCATTTCCCTTGCAGCCGCTGAGCTGCGAAGATCAGGTTAATTAAAGATTGTTCAGTTCTGAAGCCAAATTGGGATTCAGGATGGATGCATTCAGCCAAGATCCACAGCCTGATAAAAGCAACAGAAGAAAATAGTTTTGCCACATTGCTGAACAGGGAGGTGCCTCGATTGTTGCAAGCACTGTGACGTTCTTTTTCTTGTACCAAGTCACAATGTTTGTATCACAGCTATCCTGGGACATTGCTCACTTCTTCTAGTGGAGATAGAGAAGTTCATACAGCTGCAGCAAAGTGCTACTTTCCAACATTGATGGATTCAGGCAATAGTGTCAGCACCTGGAGCTTTGTCCATGATGGATGAGTCAATAACGTTGCTGAGCTGCTCTACTGTGGGTTTTATACCCAGCTGTGCCGGCTTTCAGTGATATCCGGAGTGAGATATCTGGAGTGAGCACTGGATGTCAGTATTGTAAACTGATTTCTTAGTGAGAGTGTTTTTCCTCTATTATAACTCAAGATGGTGGAATACTGTCTCTCTCACTGTTTTATTGCAGCTGATGGCAATTTCCTCTCCCTTTTTTCCCAATGAAGTCATTTTCGTTGTTTCATACCCGACCCTGTCAAAGGACACAGAATGGCTACAGTGTAGAAGAAGGCCAATTGGCCCATCAAACCTATTCCGACCCTATTCTCTTTACCCCACATATTTACCCTGCTGACCCCCTAACACTAATAGGCAATTTAGCATAGCCAATCAACCTAACCCACACATCTTTGAACTGTGGGAGGAAACCAGAGCACCCGGAGAAAATCCACACAAACATGGGGAGAACGTGCAAACTCCACACAAACAGTGACCTGGGCTGGAATTGAACCTAGGTCCTTGACACTGTGAGGCAGCATTACTAACCACTGTGCCACCCTTTGAATCTGGACATTCTAAGAGAGTGGTAACTAGTAATCACTGATGCACTGCCTAGCAATCTGTTTTCTTTGAGCACTTCTTGGTGCATTCAGAGCTTTTCTCACTCGGATCTCCCTTGCAATTACCCCCTACACCCCCGCACCCCCCCCCATCCCTGCTTCAATGGCAGGTTCCATCGCAGTGATGTTAGCCTCGAACGTGTCAGCATTCTTTTGACTTTGTTTCCTGTTTGTTGAGAGTGTGTTATTGTTTCGCTCTGCATTCTATGTGAGAATCTGACAGAATATCTGTTCTATTGAGTAGTTGGTGTTTTTTTTCATCAGGGCAGGCAGTATGTTGATACAATGTCAGCATTTCTGCTTTGAATGATAAAGCTTCAAAAGTTGTACCTCACTTTAGTGCACACCAGTGGGGGGTGATCTGTATCACAGTCAGCATTGTGGTAGAGACGCATGTTGAGAATGCTATTCACTGAGTCATGTCTGGTGATGGTCAGATCTGGCTGATGACAATGCCTTGATCTTAGTGTATCCAGGACACCTTATGACATGCTTTGTTCTGAAAGGCGTTTGAGGTAGCAGCAAAACTCAGGTAGTCTCATTGATCTTTCCAAAGCCTTAATGGCTCAGACAGGAAGGTTGTGACCCATGGTCCAAACTCACCACTGCATTGAAATCACCCAGTGGGTAAAAATAGACTGAAGTCGGGATTCTTCAGAGAGCAGCCTCAAGCTCCTCATAGAATTGGATTTTCACTTCTGTAGGTTCTCAAGCGATTAATTGGACTGTTTGAGTTAAGTGGCAGTTAGAGAAGACAGGTTTTGTTTCAGTTATGGAGGGTTTTACTGTTGCGAATAGTAAGTTTCTTATGGTAAAGTTTACACCTTGTTCACAGCTTTCTCCTGAACTCTTACTCAACAAGAATAACATTTTAATGTAATTTGTAATGTTTTTCTTTCAATGATCTGCTTTTGGCGAGTCTAGTCCTTTGTAGGGACGTTATGTCGACGTTCAGCTTATCAAGTTCCATGTTGATCACATCTATTTTGCACACATTATTGGCCAGCTGCAAGTCATCTGTCCGTCCTGTGCACATGGTCCTGATCTTCCCAATCCAAGGATCCAAGAATTGGCATCTTTTCTGCTTTTGATTTTCTTATTTTCTTCCTGATGCAATGGATTGTGTTCACTTGTTGAGCGAAAATTCTTAAGCTCCAAGTACTCACTGAAGCAGATGGATTGAGCACCTTCCTAGTCAAGAATTACCAGACTTCAGATGGACAACGGTTGACCAGTGGGACACAATGGCCCCTCTCACTGTGTACGGCACATAGCACGTGTTTGCTATACCAAATGAGTTGGGCTTATTTCTCAGTACCTCTGTTGCCAGTGTTGTGTTAATGCTCTGCAATGGAACTGGAGTGTCCCACTCAGAAATCAAGCCTGGGCAAATTTTATGGTAACTTTGACTTGCCCAAATGTCAGGACTTGCTCCTGACCCCCTTGGTTGAGCTAAAACATACAAAACACTACGTATGACACTATCAGTTGTCAGAAAGATGATGGCCGGAATCTTGCCACCATTTCCCATCCTGCTGCAGTGAACGGAGATTTGGTTGGGCACCAAATTCTCTGATCTTGCTACAGTGGGAGCGTGGCGTGGACGGCCAGTAAGATCGTGCCCAACATATTTAGATGTCGGACCGCTTTTGGGTTCCAATCCAGGTTTTGTTTATCTGGGTTTTATTTCCATAACTTCCAACGCTTCTGAGGAATCCATAAAGCTGTTGACCAGTCGATTCAGATTGTTAGTGTGATACTAATAACACTGAGGATGCGGGTTCTACCTTGGTAATGGCCAGGGTTGTCTGCTCTGTTTGACATCGGAACAATCTTTACGCCAATTTTGTGTGTCCTTCAGGTTGATGTGCTATGCACAATGGTGAACAGGGTTTGCATACGTTTGTGCACTAGTTTCCTCTTCATTTACCACCCATACTACCACTAGCAGCAACGTGAAATAGGGAGCCAAAAGTGTGAGCCTCTCCTTGCCATATACAGATTCTCCATCCAGAAACTCCATCCACAAACTAAAAACGTTTTATTACAATAACACAGAGAAACTAGTTTCCTCACAACCCCAGGCTAGGGAAGATTTGGTTCCAGACATGCAGTGTGCAAGCCCATCAACCTGTGGATCCTTCCAACACCTGGAAACATATTTCTTTATTATTTACTGAGTCAAATCCTGACCCTCTCTGCTTGACAGCACTGTAAGACTATCTTCAGCACACCGACTGCTAAGGACAGCTAAGGATACATAATAAATACTGGCCTAGGTATTAGCTGTTATATCCTGAGAATGAATTTCAAAAATGCACAATACAATAATAATGGAGTGCTTACCAATCACAGCAATCAATCTCTTGTGTTTAGTCCATGAGAGATTGGACTAATCTCTCGTGGACTAAGGCATTACATCACATCATTTTGGGAGTCAGGTAGCCAAAGTCCCAAAGCGGTAATTGTTTGAGTTGATATACCAGTCATGCACTCCATTTTCCTCTCCCAAAATGCAGTGCTCTCTCAATATTGACCTTCCAACAAAACGGAACACCTTCAATACTGACCGTCCAACAGTGTGGCGATCCCTCAGTATTGACCCTTCAACAGGGTGGTGCTCCCTCAAAACTGACCCTCCAAAAGTCTGTTGCTTCATCAATACTAATTCTCTGAAAGTGCAGCATACCCTCAATAGTGACTGTGAGAGTGCAGAGTCCCTCATTACTGACCCTCTAACAATGCAGCATTCCTTCAGTATCGACCCTCCGAAAGTCTGTTGCTTTTGATCCATCGCATCTGCATCGACTAATTTTATTCCTTGTTTCCTTCCTCTTGCTCCATCTGCTTTCCTGTCCTGCTCTGACCCTGTGAGATAAGGTACTGCCATCCATGACATGAGATAGCAGTCATCTCTCATCATCTGAACAGATTGCTGGGTTTGGGGACAGATTAGATGGTGTACAACAACAGCCTGGTAATGGACTCCCTTCCTACAGTGACTGATTTGGGGAACTCAGCAGAGTTAGGGTTTGACCATGAATCTCCCATTCTCTGCCCACACCAGGGAAGGGCCACTGTCAAAACGTTCAAAGATATGCTATTGGTTGCAGGAATTTAATTCGATTTTCCAATAAAGGCACACCCTCATCTCCCTCTACCTTGAACAACATCAGTTATCCAAGATGGAATTCTAGTGGAAATTTCCATTTGTTAGCTGTGGAGGAAACCATATGTATCCTGTAAAACAGCCAAGCACTGCGACACTGTCTGTGACTTTATACTGAAGGGTAGGTTTTATAGCTTCAATTCTACAATACAGTCAGTGATCGCGGGTGGCAGTCACTGCCAAGACTGAAAACAGATGAGAAAATTGTTTTCAGATTTCCAGGTTCAAGTTTTGCCAAACTGAGATTTGAAGACAGAAGATCTTCAGATTAACTCAATATGTGCTGAACTTTATTTCATCTATTAGCAAGACAGACCCATGCTTAGAATTTCATTTTACCTCATTTGTAGATCCTGGCAACAGTTATACAGTTGCTGAATTCCTGGGAACCTTGTCAGCATGGTCAAGTCTAAGTCTTAGGCAGGGGATATTGGTACCTAGTTAACTACAGGGGATTATGCAGTTAAATCCTTCCATTCAACATTCATACTCACCTGAGTAATCGGTTGGAGCTAGTGCTCTTGCTGCTCTTTCCTTGTCCCTAGGCAGAGGCTGAGTGGAAATCAACTATTGACCTGGTTCAAATCAGGTCAGTCAACTCAGTCTGGAGATAAAGCTGGCAGTATATTGCTGTCCGTGGATTAGTACCAACTCTGAGCTTTCATCCTAACCTCTAAGGTTAACAAGGGTGTTACAATAGTTAGCATGCCAAGGACCTGGGCTCAATCCTGGCCTTAGATGTCTGTCTGTGCGGAGCTTACATGTTCTCCCTGTGTCTGCAGGGTTTCCTCTGGGTGCTCCAGTTTCCTCCCACAGTCTAAAGGTTAGGTAGATTGGCCATGCTAAATTGCACCTTTGTGTCCATGGATGTGTCAGTTAGGTGGATTAGCCAAGATAATGGAGATAGGACAGGAATGTAAGCCCGGGCACAATTCTCTTTCAGAGAGTCATTACAGACTCGATGGGCCAAATGGCCTCCTTCTGCACCATTGGGATTCTATGGTTCTAAGATTAATGCCTGTTTAAAAATTGTGCTTCATTCCTAAGTAACACAGCAAGTCAGTTTTTTTCCCTACCCCATCCTCTTTAATGGGTAACTACTCTTTAATGGGCTGTAATTATAACCCAGCGATCAAGAAGCTACACAGCAAGTTGTAAAAGGAATTTGATAAATCAGATTATTTAGAATAGGGAATAATGAAAATTGTCAAATTGTTATAAAAACCTAACAGGTTCACCAATGTCCTTTAGGAGAAAGCTTCCCTGACCTGGTCTGACTCCAATTCTAAATCCGTTCAAGAGCTCCTGTTAATGTGATAACTTTTTTTATTCATTTGTGGGCTGTGGGTGTCACTGGCTGCCTGGCCAGCATTTATTGTCTCTAGCTGTCCTTGGAGGACAGTTGAGAGTCAACCACATTGCTGTGGCTGTGGAGTCACATTTCAGCCAGACCTGGTAAGGACAGCAGATTTCTTTCCCTGAAGGACATGAGTGAACCAAATCGGTTTTCCTGACAATGGTTTTACAGTCATCAGTAGGTTCTTAATTCCTGGATTTTTGTTTGTTAAATTCAAATTCCACCATCTCCCATGATGGGATTCGAACCCTGCTCCCCCAGAAAAATTTCTGTATTAATAGTCTAGTGATAATACCATGAGGCCATCGCGTCCCCATAACTAACTAGGTAAAAGTCAGAGAGGAACCTGGTGTTCAGAATAAGACACACCATTCCTGATCATTTCACCTTCAAACACTACAATACCATCTGACCAATTCCTCAGTAGTTAAGTATTAATTATTCCATCAATCTGGCAATAACTGCAATATTAGTCTTTAAACTGAAAGTTTGCATTAGTTACTGGAGTAGATAAAATTACATTTCTCAGGAGATTTTATTAGTCACAAGTAGGCTGCATGAAGTTACAGTGAAAATCCCCTCGTTGTCACACTCCAGCACCTATTCGGGTACACTGAGGGAGAATTTAGCATGACCAACGCACCTAACCCGCACATCTTTCAGACTGTGGGACGAAACCTGAGCACCCGGAGGAAATCGACATAGATATAGGAAGACCGTGCAGACTCCACACAGACTGTGACCCAAGCTGGGAATCAAACCCAGGTCTTTGGCACTGTGAGGCAGCAATGCTAACCACTGTGCCACCAATAGCAGCAGTTTGAGATTTTAAACCTTTCTATTGGTTTGTTGGCTTTTACAGTATATTGCACAAAATGCATATTTTAGATGATACAGTGGAATGAAAGTAGATCTAGCTGAACTCTTGTGTTTAGTTTTCAGATGGAACGTTCAATGGTGTGACTGCTCTCACCACCCTCCATTTGGATGACAACAAATTGGAGACTCTACCTTCAAGCCTCATCCTGACCAAAATGAAGAACATGACTCTGTCCAACAATCCCTGGCAGTGCACCTGCTCACTAGCTGCAGTACGAAGGTACAGTATTTGCTGAATCCAGTTTCAAACCCACCTCTCTTATTTAATTTACTGTGCTTTGAGTCCGGAACCACATTTTTATATTTTACAAGCCTGGGCAGCACACTTTTTCCACTGTAGAGGATTAAAGGTGACCAGGTGGTAATGATTGTTTTTCCTATGTATCTACTTTCTCTGAGAAGCTTTATTAACTAGTCGATATTTAATCTGATCATTAATATCCCTACAATAATACCAGTTTATCAGACAAATCTTTGGACACTTCATTATTTCAGACTCTTGTGTCTCCTGACCCGTTTATTCATTTCCCCTATTTTAAACATCAATTTGCAGAATCATAGAATCGCTACATTACAGAAGGAGGCCATTCAGCCATCAAATCTGTACTGAGGACAATCCCACCCAGGCCCTTTTCGAGCAACCTCACGCATTTACCTTGCTAACTTCCCTGACACCAGGTCAAATTATCGTGGCCAATCAACCTAACCCATACATTTTTGGAGTGTGGGAGGAAACACATGTAGACATGGGGAGAATGTGCAGACTCCAAACAGACGGTAACTCAAGGCCAGAATTGAACCCGGGATCCTGGTGCTGTGAGGCAGCAGTGTTAACCACTGGGCCACATTACTGCCCAAATAAAGTAGACCAGTCTACTTTGCTTCTAAATGGTCAAGGTTCCGAATGTCAATCCAATCAGCTAGAGCTGATTGTTGGCAAAAGTAAATACTGCAGTCGTTCTGTGATTCTATAGGACTTCACCATTCACAGTCTCCACTCCACCAACTCCCACATCACTCTGGCGTTTGTCACTCTTCCAGTCAGTTACTCCCCTGCAGAGTGCTACAATTTCAGCTCTGATTTAACAGTTGTTTTGCTTTGCCATATCCATCACCTTAAGTGTCCTGCACATAATGATTACTTTCATTTAATAGCGTTCTGAACCTGGAATGTATTGATAATGCCAACATAAAACTGTCAGAGATGTTTGAGCTTAAAATGGAGAGAGGCACTTTAAATGCACTCAAGGGGTGGGATTCTCCCACTCCACCATCGCCCCCCCCCCCCCCCCCCCCCCCCCCCCCCCACCCCGTACCTTACCTGAAAGCCTAAGATCTCTTTAAAACATTGTGGGTTGCAAAAGAGGAAGTAAAATTATAGGCTGTCAAACAGGCCTAAATTCTGTCAACACTGCGGTCAGGATTATTGAGATGCTTGTGATGCATTCAACCATGAAGGGAAATGAAAATACACAGAGGTGGCTGGAGGATGATAGAAATCCATTGAGCCGTCAGTGGATCAATGGAAAGCTTTTTCAAGGTGCCGGATATTGAACTTGTTGGCAATCAAAGGGTTGCATTGGAATGGAGAAGGTTTCAAAGAATTCAACTTTGAAATCAAAGCTGTGTGCAATACATTGGGGTAGACTGGAACCTTCCCATCCCAGCTCAACTTGACATCTCCTCTTTGTTAGAGGACTTCAAAGAGATCTACTCTCACTTGCAGCTTCTGACAGGGAGAAAGGAAAATCTATGCTGCAGAATAGAGTGCTGCAATGATCTAAAATCCTGCCAGGTGACCGGGGGCAATGAAGACCTGGCCATTTTCACACTGACAGACAGGAACGAGATACTGATCACAGGGCTGCCTGAAATCACCATACTAGGAATGACCTTCAGATCTGCCAGTCCAGTCATAATAAGTCCCATAGAACATAGAACATAGAACATTACAGCACAGAACAGGCCCTTCGGCCTTCGATGTTGCGCCGACCAATATAAAAAGCAATGCCCCTCCAAACTAAACCATTCCCTTCTCTTCCATATACTTATCAACTAAAAACCATTCCCTTCTCTTCCATATACTTATCAACTTACCATCCCAGCGCAGATTGGGTAAAGTCAATCCTTTGCCCTCAGCTATGCCCACTCCACAACCAGGATCTCTGAGGGACCCTTCCTCTATAACCTGGCAGCAGCAGAAGAGCAAATGGCCACTTGATTTACCTCCTTGACCCACCCCTCAGGCTCCAAGGCCAGGGTATCAGTGTCAAAAGTGTTGGGGCCAGGAGGATGCTTCTCTTTTGAGGGGCTGATGGTGCTTCCCTTGGACCCTCTGGGTAGCACAAGTAAAGCCTGCCCAATGCCATTCCTGTTGCCAACCTGTGTCAGTGATGAGAAGCTTATGAATTGACTGCCAAATCCGCTAATGATATACAGATGAGTGGGTTTGCATAATTATTGGTTGCCGCCCAATTAGGACAAGAACCCAACAGGAATCGAATGAATTCTGACAGTCCTTACGCCCATCAGGAATGCCGACTTTTGGCTGACGCCCCATTCACTGGAGAATCAGGATTTCTGCTGGCTATCTGACGAGGGACGGAGTTTCTGAATTTCGTCAATGAGAACCAAATGTAAAAGGAAGTAAAAGGATATTATTGGTTAGGAGTACGCCATGTGATTCAGCACATGTCATTCTGAGAAAGTTACAGCAAACATTGTTACAGTGATACAGGTTTGGTACAAGTTGATGCAGAGAATTGGTGCGTTTTCAATGAAAGAAAAGAGGTTAGGAAAAGATCAAATAGACATTTTCAAAGGTTAAATAGCAAAGGCTTATTCTGATGGGTTGGTGAATTGGAAACAAGGGATAGAATAACGATAAGAATAAAGAAGGAGGTTAAAAATGTTATCACAGAGGATTATTGCAACAGGGAATGTTTCATTCCAAAGAGACCGTAGAGGTAGGAAATGATAAAAGATATGAGATAAATATTTGATAATAAATGTCCGTGTTCCTGACATACAGATGGATGGACACCAGCAGGAATCGTCCAGATGGAGTCTGTGCTTCTCCAAGCCAATACCGTGGTCAGCAAATCCGAGAAACCTCTGCCTTCAGAACTTGCCCAAGACGCACAAAGCGCAACAGAAAGAACACACTCTGAGCAGGTACATGAAAGACTGGTTCAATATCAATAGCATGGCTGCTTTGTTACTGAATTATACTAGAAGGCTGAGCATTGACTCCACATTCATTGCGAGTTAATCGGTTCCAGGTGAGCTGATGGAGGGAATGCTATAACTGGAAGTAAAAGATTATTCAGATTATTGAGAGGACCGGCTAAAATCAATACTCAATAGTCCATGCTTGGAAAAGCATGGAGGGAAGTGATGTCTTCTTGGGTGTCAGCCATGGCTCAATTGGAAGTACTCTTACCTTTGAGTCAGACGATTGAGAGTTCACATCCCATTCCAGGACGTCAATCTAAACTATCCCTGCAGGGCAATATTAAGGAGTCTTTCAGGTGAGGCATTAAATTGAGACCCTATCTGGTGGGTGTGAAATATCCCATGGTCCTATTTCAAAGAAGAATAAGGGAGTTAACCTTAGTGTCCTGACTAATAGTTATCCTTCAATCAACATCACATCACTGTGGTGTGTAAACTGGCTGCTGCGTTTCCTAGATTACAATAATTGCATTTAAAAGTCTCTACTGGGTTATAAAGCAACATGGGACATCTGGTGGTCATGAAGGGAGCTACATTAACACCAAGTCTTTCTTCTTTTAAAATGTTAGGTGAGCATAGAATATTTATTCCAAACAGCTGCAGGTCATTCATGGTGACTGGAGGGAAATAGTGAGCCACCAGCCCGTGTATTTGCAATCCTGCATCTCTGTTGCTCTGGCTATAGGGTACTAAAGAGCTAAATCTGCACCCAGCTGGGTCAGTCTGGATGGAGAATTTGTCACTCTGGCTGGGAGTGGGTCAGCTGGATGGGGACTGGGTCAGTCTGGCTGGGGAATAGGTCAGCCTGGGTGAGGAATGGTTCAGTCTGGGTGGGGAATGGGTCAGTCAGTTTGAGGAATGGGTGGAGACTGGGTCAGTCTGGCTGGAGAGTGGATAAGTCTGGGTGGAGACTGGGTCAATCTGGCTGGGCAATGGGTCAGTCTGGTGAGGAATGGTCATACTGGCTGGGGAGTGGGGCAGACTGGCTGGGCAATGGGTTAGTTTGAGTGGGGAATGGGTCAGTCTGAGTGGGGAATGGGTCAGTCTGAGTGGGGAATGGGTCAGTCTGGGTGGGGAATGGGTCAGTCTGGGTGGGGAATGGGTCAGTTAGTTTGAGGAATGGGTGAAGAGTGGGTCAGTCTGGCTAGAGAGTGGATAAGTCTGGTTGGGGATGGGTCAGTCTCGCTGGGCATGGGTCAGTCTGGGTGGAGAATGGGTCAGTCTGGGTGGAGAATGGGTCAGTCTGGGTGGAGAATGGGTCAGTCTGAGTGGGGAATGGGTCAGTCTGAGTGGGAATGGTCAGTCTGGGTGGGGAATGGGTCAGTCTGGGTGGAGAATGGGTCAGTGTGGTTGGGGAGTGGGACAGTCTGGCTGGGCAATGGGACAGTCTGGCTGGGCAATGGGTCAGTCTGGGTGGAGAATGGGTCAGTCTGGGTGGAGAATGGGTCAGTCTGGGTGGAGAATGGGTCAATCTGGGTGGGAAATGGGTCAGTCTGGGTGGGAAATGGGTCAGTCTGGCTGGGCAATGGGTCAGTCTGGCTGGGCAATGGGTCAGTCTGGGTGGGGAATGGGTCAGTCTGGGTGGGGAATGGGTCAGTCTGGGTGGGGAATGGGTCCATTTGGCCTGTCACATTCTCTATAGTCAAGTTAGTGCCAAACGTAACCATAGCTGATGTACAAGAAATTATCAGTTGGGTGAGTTTCTGGTGAGTTGTTATGTCCTGAGGAAACTATAGCCACAGCAACGTTCACCAATCTACAGCCTTGGCTTGTATTGCTTTGAGTTTAGAAACCTTAGGGGAAATCTTGTCAAAATATTTAAGACGATAAAAGGATTTGATAAGCTATATAAAGATATACTTTTTCTTCTGGTGGGGTAATCCAGAACCAGAAGTCATCATCTTATCAAGAGAAGTAGGCCTTGGTCAGGAGTGAAAGCAGGAGGCATATCTTCACCCAATTTGTTTAAGTTTATTTTTTCCTGTCACAATTAGGCCTACATTGACACTTGAATGAAGTTACTGTGAAAATTCCCTAGCTGCTACACTCTGGCACCTGTTCAGGTACCCTGGGAAAGAATTTAGCATAGCCAATGCACTTACCCAAGATGTCTTTCAGACTGGGAAGAAATCAGAGCACCTGGAGGAAACCCATGCATGTTCAGAGAGAATGTGCAGACTCCGCACAGACAGCGATCCAAGCTGGGAATCAAACCCAGGTCTTTGATGCTGTGAGGCAGCAATGCTAATCACTGTGCCACTCACCCTATTCTACAATGGCTATAGATGCTGAGGGGCAATTGAGGTGACTAAGACTGAGATCAACAATTTTCTGTTGGGTCAGGAATATTGAGATATATGGAGCAAAAATGATTAAACAAGGTTGTTACAAGTTAACAATGATCTATTTCAGTGGTGGGTGGATCATGCTCCAGGGGCTGAATGGTCCCTTTTCAAGTGTAATAGTGACACTAAGGTGGGATAATTCAGAGCTCTTCCTCCAGGGCCTCTGTTCTCTGACAAGCTTTGTTTTTTTCCAGTAGGTGATAGGAATGTCCGTCCTGGAGACTGACTCCTCGTTTGACAATGCCAGCTGCTGACTCCTCACAGCCACTTCCCGCGCACACAGAAGGAATTTCTCAGTCACTCTCCACAGCAATCGTCAATCAGCTACAAATTCCTCATAGCTTTGAAGAGCGCGTAATGGAATGCAGCTTCAGCACGGCGATACCTCTTCACAGTCCAAGTGTGTGCACTCAAAAATCTCAGCGCTTAGAAACAGCAAAGGAAATTGAGTAGTTTAAACAAAAAAAAGGGGCAAACATGCTTCGAACTAGAAGCATCTCTTCACGTAGCTTTGACAAGATTACTGTATTAATATATATATATATTCACATATATATTTATGTACTCATATAGGTCATTTCTTGGAATTAGTTACTCTGTTGGAGGCTCCTCCTTCTTCCCCTCCCTCACCTCCTATCCATGCCAGCTCATGTTATATCCTTCTCCTTGTTTGGGGAAGGCACAGTTGCATTGAACTCAATGGTTCTTCAGATTCCAAAATTTATCCTGACAAATGCATTCAATTGCCTCTTGAAACTGTAAAACTAGTCTGCTCCCAGTGCCCGTTCTTCCAAATTATTGTTCGAGGTGAGATAGATTTGTCTAATTTCCCCTGTCATTCCCATTCCCAATCCTTGAGTTTTTAAACTTGCATACAATAATACACCATACTCTAATCTCTTCTTGTTAGCTGGTACCCAATTGATGTTAAGTTTGGTCTGGGTCCATGATATTTACAAAGATGCCAAATACAATGGGTAAGAAAACAAAGGATTTTGAGTTGCCTGCACTAATGCACCAGCAATGTTGCAACATTACATATACCCACAAAGTGGGTGCAGGAAAGGGATGGACTCTGGGTGAAGTGTTCTCTGTCCTGTAAAAAAAAAAATCCCTGTATGAAATGAGCTTGGATGGTGTACAAAAGAGACCAACTGCACAAAACTGCCTTAATTGACAACATCATTCAGATAGAACCAAGGAGACTGGCCATTGTTGGAAATAGAAATGTCTTACTCTGCATTAAGGTCAGATGGGGGGGGTCATACCTCGATCATAATACTGGGATCATTGTTCAGTGTGAAAGCCCCTTACCATGATAATCACAAAGTCCATTGTTGTACTTATTTAACATTCTTCTTTATGGAATGACACTTATTGGGTAGCTTGGTGGGGAATTGGAGATTGGTGCAGCTATGCAGGACAGAACCTAGTCCAAACTTCACAGCTAGTCAAAATCGAATCTGGACAGAAAATGCCTATTCCAAGTAGTTGGAGTTCTCAAAATGTCCAGCCTCACATCTGTCTGGTTTGCACAGGCTGATTCAGAATTCTCTGTATCTCTAGTGACAAAAGGGGTGGAAATCTTGATCAGATGTCCTTGCGCTGAAAGGTTTTGTGCTTTCAGGATGGCCAGTACCTTCAGTCTCTCCTCCCCAGAGAGATCAGTGTGTGCCTGTGTGGAAGAACAGACAGAGGTGGCCTCGCTTGTCCCGAAAACTTAAAATCACGCCCGAGATCAGCGGACCTTTCCATAGTCCGCCCCTCATCTGCTCCAACTCCCGTAAGGGTCTGGATGATATAATTCAGGCCAGGAGTTAACAGAACATTGTAATCAACACCTATAAACAACTGGAAGTCCTAGTACACTAATTGGACAATCCTAATGTAACTGCAGGTTTATAACTTAATGAATTACTTTCATCAGTTCATTTTGTGCAATCATGGGCTCATTCTGAATTTACTTCAAAGGAGGAAAATCTTGTGGGTTAGATCTTCATTGTGTTCTGAGGCAATGTCCAGTCTCAATGTCCAATGTATAGTCTTTGGCCTTCAGTAATTCAACCTTTGGAGCTCAGGCAGCTTTCTATATTTCTTATTGGATGACATGACCTGTTGGGAGTTTGTGTTTTGGGAGATTTGGAAGAGTTGTTGTTTCTTTGTGAATAGATTCTAAATCAAAGCATTGACAGCAACCTAAGATGACTAGAGATCAACGGTAAGAGAGATTTATACAGCTGGCTGTGCAGGATTGATATACAAATCTACAGGAAGATATACTCAATCCAGCCCATTGCACTCAACATTAATTACATCAGTTGTCTTACAGATGGCAGGCTTTTCAAAAGTTCTTTTTATGGATCTCATATGTCCCATTTCACATTTTCCCATTGTCCCATTGGACTAAGTGCAGTCTGACAGGTCCTGCACTTAGGCAAATTTACATGAATTCAAAGAGAGAAAAGTAATCATTGCAAGATAACAGAAAAACAGAGGAAGGCCTGAAGTTGTTTCTGTGTCTTCAAATTGAAAGGGGAAGCATGCCACCCAAATCATGCAGCAGCACATCCCAAACCTACCATGACCACCAACTGGAAGAATAAGGGCAGTGGACACATGCAAATTACACAATCTGCAAATTTCTCTCCAAAGCAAATTTCTCTCCATGCTGTCTTGGAACTATATCACTGTTCTACCACTGTCTGTTGATCAAAATCCTGCGACTCCTTCCCTAACAGCACTCAAGACGTGCCTACGCCACATGGACTGCAGCAGTTCAAGGATAGCTCAGCACCACCTCTAAAGAGCAATAAGAGAAGGGCAATAAATGTCAACTTTGCTCACATGCCAGGAAGGAAGATAGACTATGACAACAGGACTTTGAATGAACAGTCAGGGCAGCAACATCAGAGATGGCAACACTAAACACCAATTCACTGCCTCCAATTTCATTTCGTATAAATCCTTCAGTTGAGATAATTTAACATCTATATTGTAACATAAAGCTGGATTAAATTTATCCCAATTATCTCTAATATTGCTTACTCTCTTACCTAGCTCAGAGGCACCCTGGAGAAAGAATATCCAGTGGATGTAAACCATGTTCATTATCACACAGTGTCATTAATTAGCTCACTATCAGACACAGCGACCCTCTCCTCTGCAAATAGCAATACAATTTAGAAGGTTCACAATTTATCTTTTTTTTTTGAAAAGAAACTTTCATTGGTGAAGGAAGTACCGTGGAGAAGCAGAGTATTTCTCATCTCTTGGCGTGTCTCTTGCTGCGAGGGGTTGCTGTAATATTTTATCTTCATGCTGAAGCCATTGTATATAAAAGGTTTGTAGAACCTTAGTGCAGGTCACTCTTAACGTAGCCCAAGAGAGATTATGGGCCTTAAAATGGATGTTTCGGGAATAATTACTGCTGCCAAGCTGACATTCTCATCTCCAGTAAGTGTGAATTGCTGAGCAACTCTTCTGCACTTTACTTGCTGCAAGTCTATCAATAAAAACATATTTTTCATATCACTCAAAGGGAACTTTCTCATGTTTTATTTATAAGACCATAAGAAATAGGAACAGGAGTAGGCTGCTCGACCCTTCGAGCCTCCTCCGTTTTTCCATAGGTCCACTGAATCCTTACAGCACAGAAAGAAGCCATTCAACCCATTGAGCCTAGACCAACAACAATCCCACCCAGGCACTATCCCTGTAACCTCAAGTATTTACCCTGCTTTTCCTCCTGACATTAAGGAGCAATTTAGCACGGCCAAATGACCCAACCCACACATCTTTGGACACTAAGGGGCAATTCATCATGACAAATCCGCCTAACCTGCACATCTTTGGAGGGTGGGATGTAACTGGAGCACCTGGACGAAACGCACGCAGAGATGGGAAGAACTCGCAAACTCCACACAATCATCCAAGGTTGGAATCAAACCCAGGACCTTGCTACTGTGAGGCTGCAGTGCTAAGTACAGCACCGCCCATCGCTGATCCAACATTCCTCATCCATTTTCCTGCCCTTTCCTCGCAATCTCAGCCTGAAATATACATAATGGATTGGGTTTTCCAGCTGCACTTGCGCTAAAACTGGAAAATTGAGGCTGAGATCAAGGGAAATTTGCATGGCCCTGAACCACCCGCTACATCCCTGTGGTAGTCAGGACAGGAAAATTCCGCCCAATGAATCTGCCCCCAGCTCTCTGTATCAAAAGAAATCTCTTCTCAATCTTAAATTGGTGCCCCTTTATTCTGAGACTATGTCCTCTGGTCAATAGCTTCCTCTTGCTTCTTACCTTGAATGGGGTTAAGTTCCACAGGGATACAAGTCCTTGTGAACTAGTAATGGATGAGCCATTTTTCATAAGCTGAGATGAGGGGCAAGTTCCAGTTGCCTAACTGATTAGCTTGACGAGGGAAGGGAGGGAGAAGGGAAGGTTAGGGTGAAGAGTGTCATAATCTAATCCTAACCTCCCCTGCTGCTGACAAGGTTTAGCAATGGTCATTGATCATTAACACTAACCTGCTTTGATCCTGCCCTTCCCTAAATCAGGGGCAAGAGAACCAACTGTACCCATCTGCACTGTTATCCTGATTCTGACTAGTTACCTCTGTATGGATCTATGTTGCCATTACCAAACTTTTGATGTGGTTTTAAGATAGTTTAATGCAACAGGTTTGATTTAAATTAGATAGAGATCTAATCTTGATCATTTCCAAGTCTAGGTTTTCCCCAAAGGAAGTGGATCTATCAGTCTACAGCTCAGCTCATGGTATCAGTGTGTGAGGTGGGATGCACTGAGGTAAAAATAACTCTTTACAATGAGTTACCAAGCAACAAAATATTTCCCAAATCATTGTCAATATTTTAGCGGAAATAGATGCAACAAAACACATCAATCAATTGAAAGTCCTGTATTGTTCCATGTTTGTTATTACGCTTCCCTTCCATTATCACATTTTCCCACGCACAAATCTCTTTCTAACATTACCAGTCAAGATTTTGACTGTTAGAAGATTGTTTGGTGTCTCACTAAGAGAGCTAGAGGTTTGTGAGGTTGAACATAAGCTGTTTACTGTTAATAGACAACAATATACATATCTCCAAAGTAAAGAAATGGCCATTTCTCAGATTCCGTTCACACATAGTCTGTCATCGTGTGAGTCTCTATAATGCGGGCAGTACTGTTTACCCAATCCCACATTAATCTTTACTAACACAAACACTCTGATATCACATCATCTAGCCTATGCAAATGACGGACAGATAAAAGATCTACTAGTCAATGTAGACTGCCCCACACAGAATAATGGTTGAAACATTAAGATAAAACACTAAGTCAACTGTAATGCCCATCTCGTTACCCCCTTAACATGTCAGGACAGCTCAGGCAGTGAGAATTCTGCAGCGAGTAACTCACCTTCTGTCTCCAATGTCTGTCCACAGTCTGCAAGGCACAAGTCAGGAGTCTAATGGAACATCCTCCACTTGCCTCATGGACATCCAACAATATTCAAGTAGCTCGACACCATCCAGGACAAAGCAGCATTGCTCGATCCGTCCGCAACCTATCCACCACATTCACCATTCACTCCTTCCAATATCAAGGCATATTGACAGCATTATGTGCCATATCGACGGTTCAACTCACCAAGCCTCCTTTGACAGCACCTTCCAAATCAGTGACCTCTGCTAAATAGAAGAACAAGAATAGCAGATGCATGGGAACACCACCAACTACAGACACACATTGTCCAATTTGAGCTCTATTGGTGTTCCTTTGGTAGATCAAAATCCTGGAACTCCCCTCCTTACAGCACTGTAAGTGCATTTACACCACATGGACTGCAGCAAGCGAAGAAGGTGGCTCACAAGTACCTTCTCAAGAGTAATAAGAGATGGACAACGAAACTGGTCTTGCTATTGATGCTCGCTTCCCATGGAGGAATTTTATAAAGAAGTCCTGCCTGCAGATACTTCATGGGACTTCAGTAGGTGCTGATTGCCACATCATAATGTCAGATTCTCCCTCTTGCAGAGTGTCCAAGAATCAATTGAGAACTGCAAAATTGTTATTCACTTTCACTTTAATGTTTTTAAATTTATGTGATTATTTAGCCTCCCCACTGCTCACTCACCTGAAAATCTGCAATCCCATTCTCACAAGTGATTCTAATCTAACCCTTGGCCCTTCTCTGCCTACACCCACCCTATTTCAGACAGCCTGACCCTACCAAAATGATACTGAAAGGTGCTCCACTAGACCAAGCACACATAATCAGCAGAGAAAGTCTGGAACTTGGAACAGGTAAGGCTAAAGAAATAATCAACACAAGACCTTGCCATAAAATAGATGCAGCCATAAAAGAACTGTATCATATGCTTGACTTATCATTATACTTCAAATGAAATGTTGCTTCACCATCAAACACCAAGGATGGGATTTATGCCCTTGCCCATCCCCTGAAAAGGTAAAATCCCACTCAAGGTCAAAGGAATTTCCCAATGTCCACCCTTTGCCCACTCCAATTCCCAAGGTAAGTGGAATGGTAAAATTCTAACCCAATTCTCCCATCTCAGTATTTGGCTCTGCTATAACTAGCATAACAAATAAGGAAAGGCATAGGCCATTTGAACTTGTTCCACCAATCAATTGAATTATGGCTGATCTGATTGTGGGCTTAGTCCACTTTTCTAATGATTCCCCCATAACCTTTGATTCCCTTGTAGATCAAAACTCTGTCTAAGTCAGATTGAATATATCCACTGACTCAATCTACAGAGTTGCCCTGGGGTAGGAGAATTCCAAAGATTAACACACATTTGAGAGAAGAAATTTCTTCTCTTCTTTTTTTTAAAATGTGAAGTCCCTTACTTCGAAACCATGCCCCCAATGCAGGAATCCTCCATGAGGGAAAACTATCCACTCAGAATCTTATATCATTCAATAAAATCTCCTCCCATTCTTCTAAACTCAAACTTTCCTCACTAAACAACTCCTTCATCCCACAAATCCATCTAGTGGACTTTCTCTAAATTGATTCTAATGCAAGCATATTCCTCTTTAATTAAAGAGATTCCGTATTCTAAGCACACTCTCATCAATGTCCTCTACAATTGTACCAACATCTCCTTATTTTCATACCCTATCCTCCTTGTAATAAAGGCCAATGTTCCTTTTGCCTTTCCAATTACTTGCTGTAGTTCCCTGCCTACATTTTTGTGATTCATGCCTAAGATCATCCAGATCCCTCTAAACCTCAACATTCTTCAGTCTCTCTATTGAAATAATATTGTCCTGTTCTCTTCTTCCTGCTAAAGTGGACAACTTCACATTTTTCTACATTATACTCCATTTGCCATTTTTTCTCCCAGTCACATACTTATGTCTCCTCGCAGTTTCATTGTCTGTTCCTCACAACTTGTTTTCCAACCTTTGTATTGTCAATAAATTGAGCTATGCTTAGCTTCCAATTTCCAGTAGCATCTGAAGTAAATGAGTCCAACTGAAAGGCCATTAATTACAGGAATACCAACATTTGTGTTTAAGACAAAACAATGTTGATCAGTCTGTCCAACTCTCCAATCACTGAATGATCAGGATACCAACTTTTTGAACTCAGCGTCTAAATTCTCTTCTTCAAGCTCTCTGACCAAAGTCAAAAACATCCACAAGCAAAAATCTTTGGAACAAGCTGCTTATGCTAGTGGAAGCGGCCAGGAATGATCCATTCAAATGCATTCATTGTTTTCCAGAGAATAATATTTTGCAATGAAGTACATTTGTAATTTGAGACATATCAAGAGTATGCTGGAGAGGTGATGGCCTCATGGTATTATCGCTATACAATTAATCCGGAACCCAGATAGAATTTGATTCAATAAAAAAAATTTGGAATTAAAAATCTACGGATGACCATGAAACCAGGAAAAACACATCTGGTTCACTAATGTCTTTTAAGAATAAAAATCTGCTGTCCTTACCTGGTCTGGCCTACATGTGACTCTAGAGCCACAACATGGTTGACTCTTAACTGCTCTCTGAAATGCCATAGTCAGCCACTCAGATTCAAGGGTACCTAGGGATTGGCAATAAATGTTGGCCAACCAGCGATGTCCATGTCCCATAAATGAATATTAAAAAAAAGTTAAGTGTGTTTGAGTTACTTTACATTTATACTTCCCAGAGCTCTCCTACGATGGGATTTTATTGACCTCATGTATGGGTGTATTGTAGTCTAATTGCTTTGATTAGTCAACAATTCCATTGTCACTGCATGATGTGATTAGCTGAATAGTAGACAGTGCATGAGATGGGCCATGGTCTTTTTTCACTCAGCAACTCCTCTGCTCCAAATTCACTCCAAGTACTTGACAACTCTCAATGAGGGCATGGAGAAGCAGCACGGCTCCTGTCACCAAAAATCAACCAACAGCCTCACCAAAACATTCAAGCTGGGAGAGCCCAAATGGAGCTTCATTCGGGCAGCCTTTCAAGTTCTGGAGCGTGGTGAGAAGGGGAGTCAGTCAGCCAGTGTAAGCCCATCCAAATTGAACAAACAAGAATCATCTCAAAGCATTGAAGACAACAGGTGGCAATAGAAGCTGAAGGCTACTCACAACAAGCTGAGAGATATTCATCTCCTCTATGACTTTCTTGGCCACATCGATGGGGCAAGAAGAGCCAGCTATGACCCCTGCCAAAAAAGAGGAAGAGAAATGTTCAGTGATTGATAGGTTGGCAAAGTGAGGCAATTTTACCCAAGGAAACCAGGCAAATGCCAGCCTCTCCAAAACTCATCCTAATGCTTTCTGTCCAGGGTCTGTCTGGTAGGTTTGAAGAGACTCAACTGCCTGAACGAGACTGAGAATTTCACAAATATATATTGGAAAATCACCTCTTGACCTTTTGATCAGTTGCAACAAGATCTCATCGGCTGTAAATATTTAAATATAATAGGGATTTGTGATGTAATCCGTAGTCTGTGGGACCATTGGATTTGTTGCACACTTTACTGAATTCACTGACTCTGTTTTCAAAGCTTGTATTTTCTGAATCAAACCTTAAAGGGAAACTGAGCCTCCAGGTTTTTAGGGAAGCCAAAGCAAACCGGTTGAAGATGAGTTCAGATTAGTCGGTGGTGCACTACAAGCCAACTGGATCCAGGAGCTTGCACTGAACAAAGACCAGGGCTGCTGGGGCTGTTATTTAAAGTAACTGAGTGCCCAGATGCACCCACACAGTGCACAGATTTGTCACTAAAATTTTGGATAAAAGTAATGTCAATAGATCCATGCCTTCAGGCTGTGGTGAGGAGAGAGCTATTGTGGTGAATTTGTTGACAGTGGCTGTCAGGTGAGAGTCAATGGTTAAATCTTTGGAGAAAAACAGCTGGAATTCTATTCGAGAAACCTCAAAACTTTAAAGGAGTGTTAGGCTGAAATTGGTGCCCTCACTGCTGACGTCCCAGCAATGAGGACATCCCAGTAAATACATGAAATCTATCTTTGCTGTATTTGTTGTTAACATGTGGCCAATAACACACATTAATATAATTTGTTTGTCAATTGCCCGTTTATTTTACAATTTGTCCGTTGATTCTGTTTGGATTGTCAATATAAAAGTTATAAAAACTAAAATCTTGTGCATTGGTTTTTGTTAGGGTCATTCAGTGAAATTCAGCCCTTTTAGTTTATTAATCTCTAGAATCATATATCTCAACTATGCAAAAGGAGTTCATTTGACCTATTGAGTCTGCACCAACAACAATCCATCCTATCCCACATATTTAGCTGGAAACCGCCCGACGCTAGGGTTAATTTAGCATGACCAATCAACCTAACATGCACATCTTTGGATTATGGTAGGAAACCCACACAGACATGGGGAGAACATGCAAACTCTACACAGGCAGAGACCTAAAGCCAGAATCAAACCCGGGTCTCTGGTGCTGTGAAGCAACAGTTCTAACTGCTGTGCCACCGTAACGTGGTGATCATTGCATGGTAAAGAGATCACTGGTATCTATATGACATTAAGTAGGTATAGTATCTTTAGTAGGCCATTGTACAGAAGCTTATTTAATTTTTTGGCAAATACATAACTGCACCTACTGCCTTCATAAGAGCCAATGTTTCAGCAGGCAGAGTATTTTTAACAACACTTTTTATATTCTTAGCTTCCAAAGCTAAAGGATGACTTTTCCCGTTTTAACCCATTAGAAATGCTATGAAATCTGCTACACTGAAATACCAGTCAAGAGGATGAGTATGTGAAGCACTGCTAATGACTGGGTTTATTACTGGGTCACCTCAACATTGGAATCCAACTATGCATTCTCCAGATTTAATTTTTTGAAAACTTTATTTATGTTTATTTAGGCTGGAATTTTATAGCAGCTCATGCCAGTGGGATTTTCCCATACCACTGCAGTAAACAGAGATTTGATTGGGCACCAAATCTTCCAATCTCATTGCACTGGAAGTTGTGGTGTGCACGGCCAGTAAGATCACACCCTTGTTCTTTGCTGTCAACTGCCATTATCCACTTACACAAGACTGAATATTGGGAATTGATGAAAAGAACACTGTTCCCTTCACCTCCCTCCCTTCCTCTTCAAACCTGAGTCCACCAGGGGCTCAATACTACTGGATGTCAATATTTAGATGAAATGGGTTATGCTACACAGCAATGACATGGCCTTGCGATATTTTACATTTTCCTCACCAGCCACTTGCTTGTCTTTATAAGGTATTGTAATTTGGGTGCTAGTTTTGCACTGGTTAAGACGGCACAACTAATTTCACATTAAACCCTTGAGGCCCTCACACAGTGTTTTGCACTTCATCAGTCTGAGCAGCATTCAAAAATCCAAAATGTAGCGGTACCGCACAGACAGAGGCAGCGGTCTGAAAGTAAACTGCCCAATGGCCAACTCCATTATGTATGCAACTATGTCCCTGAAAAGAGAAAGAGGCAAGACATCTTCCTTACCTGCTTCCAGTGTGGAGATGTCAAAAGCAGAGACGTTCTGGCTCAACATGTCAAGGTACATTGTTGGCGTCCCATAAATATCCGTACACCTACGAAAGCAGGCAGATCACCAGAAGAATGTCATGGCAAGGTGCAAGATACAGTTTTAAAATTACATTAAATCATTTAAAATAATTCCATAGTAAACAACTTGAAAATTGCTAAAATAAAAGACACCTCAAAGCTTTTCATCTTGCACTCATCAGGACAGGTACAAGAATACCAAATTTCAAAGGGGTCAACAATTAAACTGTATGAGGAAAAAGATGCTGTGTGTTTGGCAAATCAAATCTGGTCAGGTGCTGCCGTGGAGAATGCACCAGGGAACAACTTTATAATTACAATTTGTTTTACAATTCTTTGCATTTCTATTTTTCTTCAATAGATTCCTGCAAAAAATCTATCTTCTCTCTCTCTCTCTCTCGTTTCTGTTCTGGTCTCTATTCTTCCCAATTCTTCTCAATGTTCCTCTGAACCCTTTTCTCAGCTTCAAATTATCCATTTTATACCCACTTCCTGTGGTCCTCACAGTGTCCGGATCATAGTGACCCGTTCGACTCATTCTTATGCTGTGGAACTCCCTGCCCACATCTTGGACTCAGGACACAAGGAAGATTATTTTGCAAAGATAGCTTGCTCAGGTGAACATTATCCAAAACGTGAACCCACATTTGGCAGATGTTGTTGTGTAACATGAAGGATCTGAGCACTTTGGGATCCACATTTAGCATTAATTCAGTGGCTTAACCTAACAGAGAGATTCTGAGCTAGAGGAGGAGATAGCTTCAGGAGGCAAAGGATCTTGTTTAAAGTGACATGCCATGAACAGCAACAAGGCATACTTATGAATGAGATGTCAACCTGGTGAGGCTACAACAAAGGACTCCAATAAAAGCAGCAAGTGAGAGATGGTGCTGAGCAACTCCACAACCAATGGATCAGATTAAAGTTCTGCAGTCCTGTCACATCCAGTCATGGATGGTGGTGGACAATTAAATGACTAACAGGACAAGGAGACTCCAAAAATATCCCCTTCCTCAATAATGGCAGAGGCTGGTGTTGTGTATTCATGTTATTTCTAATATTTCCTCACTATCAGCTATGCAGTTGAACAGAGGCACTTTAAGAGAGCAATCATGTGACATTACTGATGATATTATTGGCCATTTGTAAAGTCAAACCTGCAGTCTATCTTGGCAACCTGTAGCACTAACATCTTTTCAGTAAAGCCCTTCATTTGTTTAAATCTTCGCGGCTTTCAGTCTATCTTTTAAAACCACCATATAGAAAATTGGTGATAAGGTGATCAGACCACACTCACAGACACTTCAAAAGAAAAAGTGGAGAAAGTCTGACAGCATTGTAGACCCCTGACAGAAGAATAAACAACTGAAATCATTGCTACACTAAATAATCCAAAAATAATCCAAGATTCTGGAGAACACTTTGTAAAGGAACTCACGATGTGCTGTTCCTGAAAAGTTCTCTAACTCACAGGGGAGCACTGTGAGTAGGAGTCAGGAATCTTTGATTCGTGTTGTTTCCAGTATTGCCTCAGTAGCAGATTTGCAGTGGAACGGAGCACTTTAAGAGACCGATCATGCACAGTGGCACAGTAGTCAGCGCTGCTGCTTCACAGCACCGGAGATCCAGGTTTGATTCCCAACTTGGATCACTGTCTGTGCGGAGTCTGCACGGGTTTCCTGCGCGTACTCTGGTTTCCTCCCAAAGACTCCAAAAGATGTGCTGGTTAGGTGCATTGGCCATGCTAAATTCTCCCTCAGTGTACCAGAGCAGGTGCCAGAGTGGGTTGGCTGGGGGATTTTCACAGTAACTTCATTGCAGTGTTAATGTAAGCCTACTGATAATTTTAATAAATAAACGTTTCAAAACATATTGCCACTGATGTGATTATTGCTTGCATAAGCAAGCGAATAAACTATCTTAGCAGCCGGCCACGACAACACCCTTTCGATAAAGCTTTTTGTTTGTTTAAACTTTTGACGCCTGTAGCCTATTTTTTAAAACCAGCACATTAATGCAAAAATCAAGGCTGAAGCATCTGCAACCATCTTCAACCAGAATTATTGTATGGATGGAATCAACTAATAAATAATATAATATATTATAATAAATAATTATAATAAATTATAATAAATAATATATTTATTATTATATGGAAGAGAAGGGAATGGTTTAGTTTGGAGGGGCATTGCTTTTTATTTTGGTCGGCACAACATCGAAGGTCGAAGGGCCTGTTCTGTGCTGTATTGTTCTATGTTCTATGTTCTATGTTCTATGATCCATCTAAACCTCCTCCTGAGCTCCCAAGCATCACAGGTCTTCAGCCAATTCAATTTATTCCATGGGATATCAAGAAATGGCTGAAGGCATTGTGAAGTCTATAGGCCTTGCCATCACTGCAGCAATGGTGGTGAAGATCGGTGCTCCAGATATAGCTGCTCCCCCAGTCAAGCGGTTCCAGTGCAGCTACAGCACCGGCACCTACCAGACAATACGGAAAGTTGCCCAGGTATGACTTCTTGTCCACAAAAAGCTGGGCAAATCCAACTCGGCCTGTTACCGCCCTCTCAGTCCACTCTCAATCATCAGCAAAGAGATGGAAGGTGTATACAGCAGTGTTATCTGTAATAATACACCCCATTTGGCTTCTGCCAGAGCACCCAGCTCTTGACCTCATTATGTCACTGGTCCAACCATGGACAGAAAGAGCTGATGTCAAGAGATGAAGTGGGAGTGACTTTCCTTGATATCAAGGAGCCTGAGCAGAACTGGAGTTAATAAAAATCAGGGGAATGCCTTACTATATTTGGGTTGTTTTGTCCTCATCAAAGTGAGGAATGTTACAGGTTCCCTTTCAGGAACCCAGTGACAATATCAAACACTCCGACTGCAGCAAAGCCCAGCGTTAGATGCAGAGTAAAACTCCCTCTACACTGTCCCATCAAACACTGTAAGAAGTCTCACAAAACCAGGTTAAAGTCCAACAGTTTATTTGGTAGTAAAATTCACCAGTTTTCAGTTTATTTGGTAGTAAAATTCAGAGAGTGCTGCTTCTTCATTAGGTAAGTGGGAGATCTGTTCACAAACAGGGCATGTAAAGACACAAACTCAATTTACAAAATAATGGTTGGAATGCAAGTCTTTACAGGTAATCAAGCTTTAAAGGTACAGACAACGTGAATGGAGAGAAGATTAAACACAGGTTAAAGAGATGTATATTGTCTCCAGACAGGACAGTTATTGAAATTTTGCAAGTACAGGCAAGTTGTGGGGGTTACAGATAGTGTGACATGAACCCAAGATCTCGGTTGAGACCATCCTCATGTGTGCTAAGCTTGGCTCTCAGTATCTGCTCAGCAAATCTGCGTTGTCATGTGTTGTGAAGGCCATTTGGAGAACACTTACCCAAAGATCAGAGGCCAAATGCCCATGACTGCTGAAGTGTTCCCCAACAAGAAGAGGACACTCTTGCCTGATGATCATCGAGTAGTTTTCATTCATCCATTGTTGTAGCGTCTGCATGGTCTCCCCAATGTACCATGCCTTGGGTGATCCTTTCACGTAACATATCAGGTAAACAACATTGGTCAACATTGTAACTTCAACCAACTTGGCCAACGTTGTCTACCTGATACACTTCAGGAAAGGATGTCCTGAGGAATGGTACATTGGGGACACCATGCCAATGCTATGACAACGATGAATGAAAACCACTCGACAATCACCAGACAAGACTGTCCCCTTCTTGTCGGGGTACACTTCAGCAGTCATGGGCATTCAGCCTCTGATCTTCAAGTAAGTGTTCTCCAAATGACTTTCACAACACATGACAGTGCAGAGTCACCGAGCAGAAACTAATAGGCATGTTCCACACACGTGAGGACAGCCTCAATCAAGATCTTGGATTCATGTCACACTATCTGTAACCCCATAACTTGCCTGGACTTGCAAAATCTCACTAACTGCCCTATCTGGAGATACACATCTCTTTAATCTGTGTTTAACCCTCTCTCCACTAACATTGTCTGTACCTTTAAGACTTGATTATCTGTAAAGACTCACATTCCAATTATTATTTTGTAAATTGACTTTGTCCCTCTATATGCCCTGTTTGTGAACAGAACTCCTACTCACTTGGTGAAGGGGCAGCAAGCTGTCCGAAAGCGAGTGGTTTTTGTTACCAAATAAACCTCTTGGACTTTATCCTGGTGTTGTGAGATTTCTTACCGTGTTTACCCCAGTCCAAAGCCAGCATCTCCACATCACGACTACCATCAAACAGTCCCAGGACAGGTACAGCATGGGGTGAGGTACAGAGTAAAACTTCCTCTACAATGTCCCGTCAAGCACTCCCAGGGCAAATTCAGCACAGGGTTAGATTCAGAGGAAAACTCCCTCTATACTGTCCCATCAAGCACTCCCAGGGCAGGTACAGCACAGGATTAGGTACAGTGCAAAACCCTCTGTCCACTCTCGCAATCAGTATGCTTCAACTCCAAGGTGACACGAGTGAACCATTTTTTTTCTCATTTTTCCACATTGGGCAGGAGGCAAACTCAGTACCCAATTGAGTGATTTTGAGTATCTCCAAAAGGTGAGATTGTCAGCCTGGCACCTGTGGTGATGGAAGCATGATGGGCTGCAGCTGCTGTGCTAAAGGAAGCAGACGGCTCCTTGAAGTGCCAGCGTGAATTGGAGTGTGAACCAGCAAAACTGAGATAGTACCCAAGGGCTCAAGAATTTTAACATCTAAACAATATTCCCTCCACTTGCTGTGCATCTGACAGCTGCATTCTTGCTTACTTCCTCTTGAGTGTGAGGACAGAAGGGTTTTCTCTTTGTTGCTGGGAGAGGGCATGTGCATATGTGCACAGGGAAGGGAAAGGTGAAACCCTTGTTTATTTTCTCATACCTTTCTTTGACTTGTTCTCCTACTTTTGTGTTCCCTAACTCTCTCCCCACAAGCTTTTGCACTCTTGCTTATCTGCTCGACTGTGTGCTCACTCAAGCTGCCAGGGCTGCCCAGGGTGGTCTGAATTGATGGACTACTGACCTGTGTCAGTGACATTATGGTTTAGTATGACGTCAGCTAATTAACACCTGAGTATAACATCATCACTATGGCAACTATCAGGCTCCAAGATGTCAGCCATAGGTCTATGTTGTGGTGTTTATTCAATCATGTTCAGTAATAGCCTGGTGCTCAGTTACAGCAGACCGCTCTGTACTGTTGCCTTTCTATCTGACAATAACTGCAACTATACCTTTCATTCTGGATTGCCTCAAGAGCAGCTCGTCCTTCAAAACTTGGAGAAGGAAAAACCAGTTGGCATCCGTGCATGACCATGTTCAGCGTTCCTCCCACAGAACCAAAACAGTGAAAGAGTGGCACTGGTACACACACCCGGGTGTTCTAAAAATTGCACAGGGAAGAAGAAACAAGATCATTCATTAAATACTATTTCCTGATAATGTTCTTCGCTCCTTTCATCTCATGTAAATGCATGTTCACTGAGAACCAAATAACTATTCTTGTAGCACGTGCAGGCTGTGTGTGCTTGCACTTGAGATGCAAACATTTAAGCAAATACCATGGAAAGTACTCTCTAACCCACAGACAGAAACCATTGGCAGAATCTCTATAGAACTATCAATTGCAGCAACTGTTTCACTAATTAAATCAGCTTTCCTTATCTTGTCCCATGATTACAGATGAGACTCCAATCCTATACGATCTAGACTGCCCCAAATAAATTGCTCAATTAACGGCAACCAATGTTATGCTTCCCAGAATATAAATCCAAAAAATGAACTAAAAACAATTGCTCTCTCGCTTCCTGTTACCCCTTGTAGGAGAATCGAGGACTACGGGTCACAGTTTAAAAATAAGAAGTCATCGATTTCATTTTTCAGTTTACTCATTGGTGTCACAAGTAGGCTTACATTAACACTGCAATGAATTTACTGCGAAAATCCCCTAAGACAGAGATGAGAAGAATTTTATTTTTCTCTCATAGGATTGTGAGTCTCTGGAACTCTCTTCCTCAAAAGGCAGTGAAAGCAGAGTCTTTGAATATTTTTAAGGCTGGGCTAAATAGATTCTTGATTAACAAGGAGGTGAAAGGTCATTGAGGGTAGGTGGGAGGTTGCAATCAGATCACCTGTGATTTTACTGAATGACAGAGCAGGTTTGGAGGGCTGAATAGCCTACTCCTGCTCCTAATCTATATGCCTAATCTATATGTTCCTTATAGCAATCAATGTCCTGGGAGAATGTGATACCCCACATTTTTTTTAAAAAGTAGCTAATGTAACACCGCTGTTTAAGAAGGGAGGGAGGCAGCAGATGGGAATTGTAGGCCGGTTAGCCTGACTTCAATCATTGGCAAGATTTTAGAGTAAGACATCTCACAATACCAAGTTAAAGTCCAACAGGTTTATTTGGTAGCACAAGTTTTCAGAAAACTGTACCTTCATCAAATGGGTGGGAGTTGTGTTCACAAACAGGGCACATATAGACACAAATTCAATTTACAAAATAATGGTTCCAACTATTGTGAGACATTGTGTTGAGATTTTTTACTGTGCTTACCTCAGTCCAATGCCAACATCTCAACCTCAAGATTTTCGAGTCCATTATTAAAGGTAAGATCGCAGAGTGCTTAGAAGTGCATGATAAAATAGGATTGAGTCAGCATGAGTTTGTCAAGAGAACATCCTGTCTGACAGATCTGTTAGAATTTTTTGAGGAGGTAACAAGGAAGTTAGATAAAGATCAACCAGTGGATATGATTTATTTTGATTTCCAGAAGGCTTTTGACAAGGTGCCGCAAAGGAGACTGTTAAATAGGGTAAAAGCCCATAGTGTTAAGAGTAAGAGCCCACACGGATAGAGGATTGGCCGACTGGCAGAAGGCAGAGAATGGGAATAAAGGGATCAGACAGTACAGTAAGTGAGGTTTTGCAAACCCAGGCAACCCCCATCTGTATCCTGGGGGTTACAGATAGTGCGACATGAACCCAAGATACGTGTTGACAAGATCCTTGTCTGGAGACAATACACATCTCTTTAACCTGTGCTTAATGCTCCTTCCACTCACATTCTCAGCCTCTTTAAGACTTGAATAGTAGGTCAGTTGTAAAGACTTACATTCTAATCAGTAAGTGGTAAACTGTCTGTGCCGTTATGTGCTCTGTCTAAGGCCAGAACTCTCCATTCACCTGATGAAGAGGCAAACCTCGAAAGCTTGTGAGTTTACTATCAAATAAATCAGTTGGACTTAAACCTGGTGTTGTCAGACTCCTTACTGTGTTTACCCCAGTCCAACACCGGCATCTCTACATCATGTCCAATTATTTCAGGAACTGAACAGCCTGCTAAAGAAAGTTTCAGGAATTTAAAAATAAAAGTTGAAAGCAGTAAGTGTGATGGTTGTTTTGGTTTATAATCAGTTCACAAATGTGCTACAAAGAAGATAGATGAAAAAAGTTTATCAGTGAGACATTTTCAGTGAAGGAAGTGTAACGCAACCAGGATCTATGAACTCACCCGCCAAGTGTAGCCCATTCTGCATCCAATGAACCAAGAATTGTTGACAACATTATGGTGGCTAAGGGTGACTCCTTTGGGAGTTCCTGTGGTGCCCTAAAGAAAACACACGTGCTTGATTAAACATATATTAAAGACATTTATTTAAGTATTACTGTTACTGGCCACTATCATAAATGGTCCTATTGTCCTTTATTTTCTGGAACACATTTTTACTAATCAACAACCGGTTAAATGGAATTGTGTAATAGTAGTCATTATATACATTTTATTATGTGTGGCATGCTTTGCACTTGTCATCATGAACATTTCTTTTCCCTTTGGAAGGCAGTCTGAAAAATACTGTGGGTGGGATTCCCTCGCCCAACCCTTCCAGCATGTTGTTTTTGTGCTGGAGGCATCTTACCATTGACCACCAATGGGATCTTCCAAGTTTTATGGCAGTTTGTATGGCTTGCCTACCCTACCACCGAAGAATCTGTTGCATGAGAGTCGTCTACAGCAGGACCTGAAGATCTGGTGAAGAGGAAGGGCTGGAAAATCCTGCCCTACAAGGCTGACTGTAAATCAACTACTTAAATTATTATGCATAAAATATATATGAATAAAATAGAGGGCATTGGATGTTGGCAGCATCCTTACTGCTGAGCCAGAGGCTCTAGGTTCAAGTCTCACTTCAGGTTCTGATTGCAAAGGAAGGTGCATTCATAACATGGCCAAACATATAAATTTGCAAACATGTCCAACAAATGCCAATGGCAAAAGGCAAGAGTGGAAGCAACTCCTGGCTGGACATGTGCTTGAAAGAAATTGGAGTCTCTATCATCACTGTCCATAACTCCTGGTTATAACATGCTGTAGAAGTGGCTACAGTAATACAGACTATTTGGGGAGACAGGTCAGTTCAGTTGGTAGAATGGCTGGTGTAGGTCAGATTGATGCCAAAAGCAAGTGGTTTGATCTTCGGTTAACCAGGGTACATTTGGCACCTACCACCTTGCCCTACCCAAAGTGAAAGTTGTGGCTTGGAGAGAGTCGGATTTGGCCTCAGACCTGGTTTCAGAAGAACTCAAGAAAAAGACAAAATGAACAAAATCCAGTCTTCCACCAAAATACAACTCTTTTACCACTCCTAATGACAGAAGGCTATAAGGATTAACCTTTGCAAATCAGTAACCTGATTTCTCCAGATTCCTGCATTCCAAAATTCACACATTCATACCTGGGACCAAACATTTCAGTCTCTCAACAGTCAACTAGTGAGCGCAAGACCAAACAAGAGGATGAAATGAAGAAGAATGTACATCTGCTGATCCTTAATGAATGGCCTGCTGAGCCATCAGGGATACCTACTTGAAGGAAATGTATGGTGGACCCATGGCAGCTTTCTTCCCCTCCACTCAAGCTTCCTACTGAACACATGAAATGAAATTCTGTTCTTTATCATGGCAAGAAATGCCAAGGAAAAGGTCTTTACAAACGTCACTGACTCAAACCTGATACAAAAAGAAAAAGTGGACAGTCTATGTAGGTTGCCCTGTCTGGAATTTTACCTTCCAAACCATTAAGAACCATCAGCAGTGAGGGACTTCCGAGGGAATGTATTCAGTCACTTCCCACTGACTTCAAAACAGCATCCTAACCGACTCTAGATGTTTGGTTAAATAATATGTCTCACCGTTAACCTTTATAATGTTGAACATTAAATGCAACAAATAAAATTAGAATTATTCCCGAGCCATAAGGTTGTAAATCTCCAAACTTTACAGGCCTGTTTGATGTTTGGAGCTTCTTTAGTGCCAGGTTTTCCAAACTTTTCTAGCCACAGAACCCAATTTGGAAAACCCTGTTCTAGTGTTGATTTATGGTCTGTTTCGAAGCAGCTTGGTAGGTGAGTTTTAATTCCCTCTATCCGAACGTGCTCACATTAGCCTATATACCTAGATAGGGAATCTGAAAATAAAGGACTGTTCACATTATTGCAGCTATAGTTTCACCTTATGATTTTGCTTGTCTTAGCTGACTTTGAGTACAAACACTAGGTACTGTAGTCAACTTAGGTACAAACAATACTTGTTTATGGCCACTCAAACTTTGAAGTTTTATTACTCACGCATGAGAACACCGATGCAGTGAAATGCACTTCTAGGTGTTCCGTCGATTCATACAGATAATTAAGGGTGGCACGGTGACACAGTGGTTAGCACTGCTGCCTCACAGTGCCAAGGACCTGCGTTCAATTCCTGGCTTGGCTCACTGTCTGTGTGAAGTTTGCACATTCTCCCTGTGTCTGCGTGGATTTTGTCCGGGTGCGCTGGTTTCCTCCCACAGTCCAATGATGTGTGGGTTAAATGAATTGGCCATGCCAAATTAGTGTCAGAGGGTCTAGCCAGACTAAATGCATGGGGTATGGCCTGGGTGGGACTGTGGTCAGTGCAGACTCAATTAGCCAAAAGGCCTTCTTCTGCATTGTAGGGATTCTATGATCAAGTGTAGTATTGACATGCTGTTTGAAGTCATTAGGCTACATTTCAGCTTCGTTTGAAGCAATTTTTAAAAGGACATCTTGACATTTTGGCTAAGATGCATATGAGATCAAGCCTTAGAGGAGGAGCTATACCTACACCAATCAGCTTGGATCATGTAGATCAAGCCCAAGACAGGAAATGAGAGCTCTGTCTTGTCAGCTTGGATCGGGAATGTCTCAACTTGTTGAGACTCTGAATTGGACTTGATTTGATTGAAATGTTATAAAAACAAAAAAAATTTGGCAGTTAGAGTTAATTACAGCAAATGAGAAATGAGCAACATTCTAGTCTTTTATTTGCATACATATCCATCAATCATATCATAGCTTTTTGCCCTTTCCTATCCAATGGAAAACTATCTCCTTCTAGTCTTTCATTGGCATAATATGTCACCATATTTTTGTTTTGTATTTGTCATGATAACTTGTCCTTGTTTTATTCTTGTGGCCAACACCGGGAAGGCAGTGTTTATGAAACTGACACAAGGTTAGATCAGTCTCTTCCTTGAATACGCAACCGCTGGCCTCATCTGAAGCCTTGTCTGATAATAAGCACTTTCCATTCTTGCTGACAAAATTGTCTGTCATAGTTGTTGTAACTTAATTTCCACACATCAATTCATACTATGGCAGACATTGGCTCCAGTGTTATAAATGATTGGATAATTACAGCACAAAAATAAGCTATCTAACCATTTGTGACTGTCTGCAAGAGCAGCTCAGCTAATTTCCTAGTCTTTTCCTGTAGCACTGCAATTCTTTTTCCCTTCAGATTTTTAAAGGTTTGTTCTGTGGCTGAGGGCATTGCTGGCTGGACTGACATTTATTGTCCATCCTTAACTGTCCTTGAACTAAGTAGCTTGCAAGGCCATTTCAGGGGGCATTTAAGAGTCAACCACATTACTGTGGGTATAAATCCATTGAATCCCTACAGCGCCAAAGGTGGCCATTTGGCCCACTGAGTCTGTACCAAGTCTCCAAAAGAACTCCATCTAGGCCCACTTCTCCATAACCCCATGCATTGACCATGACCAATCCACCTGACCTGCATATCTTTGGACTGTAGGAGGAAACTGAAACACCCAGAGGAAATCCATACAGACATTGGGAGAATATGCAAATTCTACATGATAATCACCCAATGTCAGAATCAAACTCGGGTTACTGGTGCTATGAGGCAGCAGTGCTAATCACTGTACCATCCAGTCTGGAGTCACGTGTAGGCCAGAAAAGATAAGGGTAGCAGATTTTCCCTTGAAGGGCTTTAGTGAATCAAATGGGTTTTTATGACAATCAACAATGGTTTCACCCTCATCATTACACTTTAATTCCAGATTTCTATCAAATTCAAATTTCACCATCTGCTGTGTTGAGATTTGACCCTGGATTCCCAGAGCATCTCCCTGGGTCCTTGGATTATTAGTCAGTGACAATACCACTGCGCCACCATCACCTCTCATTATCTACTTCCGTCTTGAAAGCCACAAATGAATCTGCCACCACCATAATCTCAAGCAGCACATTCCAGATTCACAGACTAGCTACATGAAAAAGATTTTCCTCATGTCGCCAATCACCATAAACCTGTGCCCTCTGGTTCTCAATCCTTCCACCATGGGAATGGAAAATAATAACTTTTGTTTATCCTTTCCCATTCTTATTAGTAAGAAGTCTCACAACACCAGGTTAACGTCCAACAGGTTTATTTGGAATTACGCGTTTTCAGAGTGCTGCTCTTTCGTCAGGTGAGAGATGAAGCAGAAATGCTTCGAAAGTTCGTGATTCCAAATAAACCTGTCGGACTTCAATTTGGATATTGTCAAACTTCTTACTGTGTCCACCTCAGTCCAACACCAGCATCTCCGCCTCATTCTTAACATCACGTTATTCTCAACAGTATTAGAACATGATGGTAACTTTTCAAAAATCGCTTTGCCTAATTTAAGGGATAAAAGTAAAATTGGTTTACCGAGGTAAAGAGGATGTTTATTGGGTCATCAAACAAAATTTTCTTCTGCAGGCTCTGTAGTTGCTCGTAGTGGCTGCTTGAAGCTCCTTCAAAGACCTCCTCAAAGCTGTATGTTCCAGGAGGCTTACTACCAATCATGATGATTGTCTTTAGATCTGGGAGACTGAACAAACACAACCCAGAAACAGTCAATAATGTTCATGTGACACAGACTCTGAGGAGTTCTCCAACACTGATTACAAGTTTTGCATAGTAGAAGCTGTGAGATTCAAAAGATAAACATTACCCTTCCAAATCTCTTCTCCATTCACGTGCTGATAGTCTGACTATAGCCCATCAGGTAAATCTAATCACAGTAAGCATGGATCAACCGCACTAACTCATATCTGACTCCAAATTATCTTAATCGGTGCAATAAATGAATAACATGAATATTATTCTCTTGTTGAGTCAAGACATGGTATTGAAGCAGAATATTCTGGGTTTTAATCTATCTAATCTATGCTGCACCTGCCCTGGAATGATTGATGCAATGGTGTAAAGGAAGTTTTATTCTGTATTCAATCCCCTACTACACCTAATAGCAGGACATTAACTCTGTATCTAAGCTCATGCTGTACCAGCTCTGAGAAGGTTTAATGAAAACAACATAAAGCAAATTTAACTCTGTAACTATCTAACCTATGCCACATCTGACTTGGGAGGACTTGACGGAAATAGTATAGAAGAAGTTTTATTCTGTATCTATATAACCTCATGCTGTACCTCACCAGGGAGGGCTTGATGGAGAAAGTATAGAGGAAGTTTTACTCCATATCTATCTATCTATGCCAGAGGGTTTGATGGGAGGGTTTGATGGGCAGAATGCAGCGCAATATTTACTCTAACCCCCTGCTCTACTTGTCCTTGGAAGGCTTGATGGAAATAGTATAGAGGGGACTTTATACCTAACTCAATGCCATACCTGCCCTCTGAGTGATTGATGGGACAGCTTATTAAAAATGTTACTCTGCATCTAACCCACTACAGTCCCTGCCCATGTCTAACATCATGATGTGTGATGTTTTGGAACAGATACTTAGAAACATTTGAGTTAATTAAGGAGAGCCAGCCTGAATTGTAAAATGTCAGATCATACTTGACAATGTAACTAAACATTTCAGTGAAGTGAAGGTTGATATAGGAGATATGGTAGATGTTGTCCCTATGGATTTTAAGAAAGTGTCTGACAAAGTACCACACATAAAGCTCGTTAACAAAATCAAAGCTCTAGAAGATAACAAGTGTGAATGTGGAGAAAATAGTATTACCATAAGAACAGGAAGCAGCGAATCACGATGATGCTTTTTTTTGGACAGGAACACGGTAAGCAATGGTGCCCCCCTAAGGTCAGTATTAGTTAGGAAAACTATTTTTTTTGCTATTTATAAATAACTTGGAATTGACACAAATAAAGTATCAAAATTTGCCAATGTTATAAAACTTGGATGGATGACTCTGAAGATGCTACAAAATACTTGCAACAGAATGTGCATAAGAGAAATGGGCAAAATGGCAATGGGAACGAAGACAGGGATGTGATGCATTTTGGCAGAATTGAAGGGAGGTTCAAAATAGACTTAATAGCATAAAGTGCATAAGGGGACCTAGTGCATGTGCATAGATGTTCAAAAGTGACTTATTGCAAGCGTCCAGCAAAGCCGAAGGGATCTTGATCTTTATAGGCAAAGACATTGAAATACGAAAGCAGGGAAGTTATGATGAACCTAGATAAATTCCCAACTATAGTACTGAATCTAGTTATTACACTTTAGGAATAATGTGACAGTCCTTGAGAGGGTGTGTAGGAGAATTATAGGAATGGTTCCAGGGATGAGAGGTTTAGTTTCCAGGTGACATTGGAAAAGCTGGGGTTATTACCTTTGGAGCAGAGGAGATTGAAGGGAGACCTGATGGATATGTACAAGATTATGAGAGCTTAGAATCACAGAATCATAGGTCCCTACAGTGCAAAAGAAGGTCCTATGGCCCATCAAGTCTGCACCAAACACAATCCCACCCAGGCACTACCCCCATATCCCTACACATTATACCCACTAATCCCTCTAATATATGCATCCTTGGACACTGACGGGCAATTTTTTAGCATGGCCAATCAATCTAACCCGCAAATCTTTGGACTGTGGAAGGAAATCAGAGCACCCGGAGGAAACCCATGCAGACACGAGGAGAATGTGCAAATTCCACACAGACAGTGACCCGAGCCAGGAATCAAACCCAGTACCTGGAACTGTGAAGCAGCAGTGCTAACCACTGTGCTACCGTGCCACCCTAATAGGTAGATAAGGTAGACAAATAAATGCTCTTCCTGTTAACTAATTATACAAGGTCAAGGGTTCACAGATTTAAGATCTGGGCAAAAAAAGGCAGGAAAGTTGTGAAGAGGGTCCTTGTTACACAGTGAGTGTTAATGACCTGGAACTCTCTACCCACAATGGTGGTGGAAGCAGGAATAATCAATGATTGACAAAGGAAACTGGCTGATCACTAGAAAGAGATAAACTACAGGGCTAAAAGGAACAACTGGGGTAGTGGGACTGACTGGATTGCTTAGCAAAGAGGCTGAATGGACTCAAAGGACTGAATGGTCTCCTATGTGCCATTAACCATTCTATAACTTGACTGCCGCTGTTAACTCTGTTCTCACTGTCGGGATGAGGTCCTTCCTTAACAATACAGATCAAATCCTGATGCAAACGTTTGATCTTGTCCATAATTTCAGCTGGTTGTTCGAGACTCAGAGCCATTGTCATTTCTCCACCAGTTGAAAACAAGGGGAAGAGAAGTCGGATTACATAAAACTTGGACAGTTCAGTTTTCTTTTTGAAGCTGACATTGTGGGGCATAAAGCAGCCAGATTCAAAAAAGATTAAATTTCCTCTGAAAAAGAGGTTTTTCCTGCTCATGATCTCTCCCAAAACCTTTCCTGTAATGTACAGTGTCTGACCAGTCCCATTACTCTCTTGCAAATCACCCTTCTCCTTCCTAAACCCCTTATCCACTTCTTCGCACCCAAAAATCAATCTCTGGCCCTCCATCCTTCCCATCCCTTTCTCATTCCCCCACCTAAAATTAATTTTTGACTTCTTTTTCCCTCATTCCCCCTCCCTCTTGCCCCTCCTGTCACACTCCCCACCCCTCCCAGTGGGTTTGTTAATCACCCTGACCACCATATGCCTCTTGTTGAAGCGGGAACTCCTGTGTCTGATGACAGTGTGTACCTCTTGCTCTTCAGATCCCCAGGAGAAGCTTTCTCCAGCTCTGGACAGCACTTCTTAATGATGTCATAGTATGACTGGGTTTTAAACTTTGTGCTGCACACCAAAGCCTTGCAGCCAACCTGCAACAAAAAAACATTTCAAATTACTGGAATATCGAGATACCACCTTTACCACAGCACACCGCCACACCCATTACCATAATCCTGACCACACCATAACCCAACCCCGGCTCAATCCCTACCACAATCACCAACACCGGCTCAATTTCAACCACAGTCACCATCTGTAGCAGAGCCCCAATTAGTTACCAACCACACCTCAAACACAACCATCATCATCAACCACACCTCAATCCCAATCACTGTCACCAACTGCACCTCAATCCCCACCACTGTCACCAACTCCATTTCAATCCCAACCACAGTCACCAACCACACCTCAATCCCAGCCAAGTCACTATCTCTACCACATTCCCAAACACAGCTACCATCACATCAATCCCAACCAAGTCACCATCTCTACCACATTCCCAAACGCAGTCATTATCTCCATATCAAACCCAATCACAGAGACCAACCACACCTCAATCCAACCGTTGTCAGCAATCACACCTCAATCCTAATCACAGTCACCAACCCCATCTCAATTCCAACCACAGTCACCAACCACACCTCAATACCAACCACCATCATCAACCACACCTCAATTCCAACTACAGTCACTGTCTCTACCTCAATCCCAACCATAGTCAGCAATCCCATCTCAATCCCAACCACCATCACCAACCCCACCTCAATCCCAACCACAGTCACCAGCCACACCTCACTCCCAACCAAGTCACCATTTCTTCCACATTCCCAAACACAGTCACCATCTCCACCTCAATCCCAACTACAGTCACCATCTTCATCTCAATCCCAACCACCATCATCAACCACACCTCAATCCCAACCACAGTCACCAACTCCACCTCAATCCCAACTACTGTTACCAACTCCATTTCAATCCCAATCACTGTCACCAACCCCACCTCAATCCCAATCACTGTCACTAACTCCACCTCAATCCCATTCACTGTCACCAACCCCACCTCAATCCCAATCACTGTCACTAACTCCACCTCAATCCCATTCACTGTCACCAACTCCACCTCAATTCCAACCACAGTCACCAACTCCACCTCAATCTCAGCCACAGTCACCAACCACACCTCAATCCCAGCCAAGTCACTGTCTCTACCGCATTCCCAAACACAGCCACCATCGCATCAATCCCAACCAAGTCACCATCTCGATCACATTCCCAAACACAGTCACTATCTCCATATCAATCCCAATCACAGAGGCCAACCACACCTCAATCCAACTATTGTCACCAACCCACACCTCAATCCCAACCACAGTCACCAACCACAGTCACTGTCTCCACCTCAATCCCAATTACAGTCACCAACCACGCCTCAATCCCAACTGCTGTCACCAACCCCACTTTTTACCCAAGAGGGTGGTGAGTGTCAGGAACAAGCTGCCAGAGATAGTAGTAAAGGCAGGTACAATTTTATCTTTTAAAAAACATTTAGATAGCTTCATGTCTACAATGCTTATAGAGGAATTTGAGCTAAATGCGGGCAATTGGGATTAACTCAGGGGTTTTAAAATAAAATAAGGGTGGCATGGACAAGTTGGGCTGAAGTATCTGTTTCTATGCTGTAAACCTCTATGACTCTATGAAAGTTTTCTATATTCAGCAGACCACCCAGGGCCAGCTTACCTTCCTCAGAACTGTCTCCACCTCAAGAGACTGGTAGGCTGGATTAATAGTAACCTAGAACAAAAGAAGAGACAGTTAGAATTAAGAAGATGCAGGACGTAATGGATTCTTATTACATTGGTTAAACTTACAGTGCTAAGCAACCTCAGTATCTTGACATCATTTACATGGTATTTTTGGATAGCCACTTTTATTTAGCCAATTTGACTGTTCAGTTGTTGGTATAATGAGAGTTTAAAAATCAATTCTTCACCATTTGATCTGGGAATTAGATGGGAGCTTTCAAGCAGGCCTTTTAAAGATAAAAGTATTACTTATTTTTACCAAGTAACAACAAAACAAAATCAGGGAATGTCTAAAACAATAGAAACAAAAGCAACAATTTCAACTCAGGCTGTGGATTAGATGGACCATGGCAGATACAGGTTCCATGTAGGCCCACCCTACATGGCAGATACAGGTTCTAGGGCCCACACTACATGGCAGATACAGGTTCCAGGGCCCATCCTATCATGGCAGATACAGGTTCCAGGACACATCCTACCACGGTAAATACAGATTACAGGGTCCACGCTACCGTGACTAATACAGGTTACAGGGCCTACCCTACCCTAAATCTGGGAGATTTAACCCCTGGGCCTTATTTGCTTACTTAAAGTGAGCCCCCCTCTACTCTCTGTAAGAAATCGCAACTAGCTGACAGTTGGGAGCAGGATTTCGGATGGTCAGTGGTCACTGCCTGGGAATAATCTTTGGTAAGTGGGTAAGTGAATGGAAGTGGAGGATGGCATTGCAGTCAAGGAAGGCAAACAATGATCTGTAACCTAAAGGTGGGAAATAGGATCCAAAATCTTAACCAAAAGAGTGATGTGTTCTCTGAATTCTTATTATTCAGTTTTTGCAAACCTGTTCCAGCTATTGCTACATTGATAACACCAGTACAGCAGAGATTGCTTAAATTCTTACCACATAAGGAGATTTCTCCAATATTATAGAAACATGGACATTAGAAGCAGCCTGCTCTGCCATTCAATATGATCATGGCTGATCCTTTATCTCAACCCCATATTCTCCTTATACTCCTTGACACCTTTAGAGTCCACAAATATATTTCCTTCTTAAATATATTCAGTGATTTGACTTGCATAGCCTTCAATGGTAGAGAATTCCACATGTTCACCATCCTCTTAATGAAGAAATGTCTTCTCATCTCAATGCTAAATAGCCTACCCCATACCTTGAGACTGGGGCTCCTCATTCTACACCCTGCAGCCAGTGGAAACACAGCCCTATCAGAATTGTACACATTTCAATGAGATTCCCTCTCATTCTTCTAAATTGCAGCGAGTATAGGCCTAGTCGAACCAACCTCTCCTCATCCTACCACCATCTCAGGAGTCAGTCTTATTTCAAGACTCATCATTGTTTCCAGGACTTGACTATATTAATCAGGCAACAATGTGTCTCCTTGTCTCACTTCAATTGTTGACATAAACCAGGTGCTTTTGTGTGGGTAGAATGCAGATGTTGCCGGAGTAGATTCTGACAAATTTAAATATTGGTTGAATGATCAGGATGTTGGCTGAGAAGTGAGATCCATGGACAACAAGAATGGAATGAAAGGCTGCAGAGTAAGAAAGTACATGTAGTAATGCTGAGTCTGGAAGTAACTCTTACACAGAAAATAACTACATTATGAAGAAGGAACCTCTGAAAGTAGAAATAGTCAGGGTAATAGTCCTGACAGATATAAAATTGCAAGTAATGGCTATAGATTAGACAATGAAATGAAGACTACTGAACAGTCTCAGAAGAAGATTAGATGCAGAATTTGGCCTTTGATCAAAACTTCCACCCCTAGGTCACAGTTAGAGATGTGAACACAGAAATCTAGCTTCACACTCCAGTCACAACTGAGGAAGTGTTGTGCTGTTGGACATTCCATCATTGGCTGAGACATCAAACTTTCTGGATTCTAGGATAGAAGTTATTTCGAAGAGCAGGGATTATCTCTCTGTTGAACATTTATCTCTCAATTAACATCACAAAAACAGATTAGTAATTATCTGCTAATTATCATGAGCTTGCTGTGTGCAAATTGGCAGCAGTGTCTTCTACATTATGGGGAGACAGTGGTAGAGTAGTATTGTCACTGGGCTAGTCATCCAGACACCCAGGATAATGCTCTGAGGTCTAGGATTCAAATCCCACAACAGCAGATACTTGAAATTTAAATTCAATGAAAATTCTAATGATGACCCAGAAACCATTGTCGATTATCATAAAACTCACCTGGTTCATTAATGTCCTTTGTGGATATCTTTCTGCAGTACAGTTTGGAAACAGTGACCTGGATTCTCCCAAAAAAATTCTAAATTCCCAACGTGCAGGAAAATGGGAATAAATCGCAATGACTTTTTAATGGGATTTCCAGAATGAATCTCGACACAGTATGCATCACAGAGTGCCCTAACATGATTCACTCTGGAAATCTGAGAGCAGGGCCTCATCGTGTCCAAGAGGCCGACAACATAGCACAGAGCAGGCCACTGCACATGCGTCGATCTATCAGAGGAGACATCAGCACATACTCTGTGCAGCACCGCCACCTCCCCCCCTACAATCTTGCCAAGCTCCAGACCTCTGGCCAGTCCACGGTGGACACAGTAAGGAATCTGACAATACCATGCAAGAAAGCAGACAAGATAACAAAAGGACTACAGATCACGAATCCACTCAGGTCAACCTATAACACAAACTACGCTGAGAGACTTTGCCATCGCACCTCTCTCACACTCCTCAATCAGTCCATGGTGGCGCAGTGGTTAGCACTGCTGCCTCATAGTACCAGGAACACAAATCCTAGCTTGGGTTATTGTGCAGAGTCTGCACGTCTTCCCTGTGTCTGCATGGGTTTCCTCTGGGTGCTCCAGTTTCCTCCCACACACCGAAAGACATACTGATTAGGTACATTGATTCTGCTAAATTTTCCCTCAGATACTGGAGTGTGGTGACTAGGGGGTTTTCACAGAAACTTAATTGTAATATTAAAATAAGTATACTTCTTTCATTTATAAATTAATGAAACTTTAAAGTCCAGTCACTGGCAGCCCCGCAACACCCCCAACACTGTCCTCCAACACCACCCTCCACCCTGACTCCCACCCCTTAATCACTGCCCTTCTGAACTTCCGTGGGCCAGCACACGTTTCACTCACCCCCCCACCCCTGGCCAGTCCTAACCATCCCGACCCTCCCCACTGACCAACCACAGCCCACAGCCCCCCTACATGCCCAGACAGTCCCAACATCCCACCCCAATCCCAATGACTTGTTCTGATGTTCCACCTCACAACCACCTGCTTCGATCTCAATCCAACAGACCCAACTCCCATCCCGCTAACCAAGATGGCCAGCTCTGATCGTGCTCTATCCTCCTTCCCCCATTAATCCTGATTGCAGATTGGCAGTGAGTCACCATCACTCCCCCCCTCACCAATCACCCCCCCCAATAGGCCATGGTCCCAGTAGGTTCCACCCTCTGTAAGCTCTGCACTCTCTCATCCCACCTCCTTGGCACTGTCCATAACATATCAGGCAGTGCCAAAGTGGCCATTTGGCAGTGTCTGGGTGCCAGGTTGGCACTGCCAGGATAGCACTGCCAATAGGGCACCCCTGCCTTATCTCTGACCTCCCCAGGGACTTCAATGGTCTCTCTTCCTTCCAGCAGGGTTGAGCCACTTATTCTCCATTAGTGGGGAACAGGAGTAAACTCCAGCTGGGCGGAACTGCTCCCGGTAGGGAGCTGATATTGTAATCTACTCTGTGCCAATTTCTGGTCGGACCTGCTGACATGAAGAAAATTAGTGCCAGAGATACTTGGAGGCTGTGCTGCCCAGTGGGAAGCCTGGCCATGCTGACCCACATGCTATTCGAGCAGTGCAGCGGACTGGGAAAAATCGCCCTCAGTGTCTCAGCCCAGCTGCTGCTGAAGACAGTGATTGAAATTTTACCCGCCTGCCACAGGAATTGTAGCAGGCGGAAGACACTTTTCCAGCAACTCTGTAGAGTACAGCAGTCAGGGGAGAGATGAACAAGATAATTCTTACTTCTGGTTTCCAACTTCACACAAACAAAGGAAATATTCTATTATACGGTGAGAACAGTGCTTCCATTCTCCTCTTCCTCTCAACAGCTTAACAGCAGGACAGAATTAGTGACAGTTAGCATTGAGGGCTTTAATAAAAAAAGAATTGAATTCATCAGAGTGTCATAGATCATCTCAATTTAAGAAGAATGGCAGAAGCATTAAGCAATCTATAGAATTGCAGCCTGGGTTGCAGACATATTTTTATTTTAGGTTACTATTACAATAAATGAAGAATAAGCTCTCAGTTTTATAACCTTTACATTTCATCCTTTCACAATTATGAAGCATATGTGGTGCGACATTACCACCTACTGATGTGGTTGCATATGACATACCAGCATCATATAACAGTGGTACTGAAATGTTATATTCATCACTAGACATAATACTCAAGATCTATCCACTGAGGTCAGGACCGTGGTGTACATATCACTGCAGTACACAAGACAGCTCAGTTAAAGTTAACTTATTAGTGTCATAAGTAGTCTTACATTCACACTGCAATCAAGTTACAGTGAAAATTCCCTAATCGCCACACTCCAGCACCTGTTTGGGTACCCCGAGGGTGAATTTAGCACGGCCAGAGCATCGAACCAGCAAATCTTTCAGACTGTGGGAGGAAATCAGAGCATCTGGAGGAAACTTACGCAGGTATAGGGAGAATGTGCACAGTCCACATAGAAATTAGTCCGAGCCAGGAATCAAACTCCAGGTCCCTGGCGCTGTGAGTCAGCAGTATTATCCACTGTGCCACCATGTCATCCTAAATTGCCTAACGGGGAATTTCAAGTCTCAAACGAGCAATGAATCACTTTTTTTCTCTCCCATAATCAATGGCCCAGACCTTTGATGGGTTGTTTAATCTGCCATCTTACACTGCAGCCTGTGCACCTTCCGATGCTGACTCCATGTGGAATGTGGGGATGAACATATTTGGCAGGGCTAAGTACGAGTGTAATTCCAGTGCAGCTGTACTCTCATCGTGAACTGAAGAGATGGCCCTTAAGGTCTGTCTGCCTTGAGTTCATTGGCTTGCACTGTTAAAAATTATTGTGGTTGCCTTGAGTAGATATTCCTTCAAAAATCAACCAGCTCCATCTGTAGTCGTGCAAACAGGCCACTCTTGGTGTTGGACATTGAAATCCTTACCCAGAGTACATTTTGTGCCTTTTCCGCCTTCAATTCTTCTTCCAAATGGTGTTCAACATGGAGGAGTACTAATTCATCATTTGAGGAAGGGCAGTAGATGGTGATTAGTGCAAGGTTTTCTTGCCCATGTTTGCCCCCAATGCCATGAGACTTCATGGGGTCCAGAGTAAATGTAAAACTTCCAGGGGGCACTCCCTCTTGACTGTGCTGCCACCACTGGCTGTTCTGTTCTGTTGCTGAAACAGGACTTATCCAGAGATGGTGCTGGAGAAGTCTGGGACTTCGGTTGTAAGGGTTCGTTCAGCGGGTACAACTCTTGCTTTCTGCGTGATAGCTCTCCTAATTTTGACTTGAGCCTCTACATATTAATGACAGCGGCTTCACAAGGTTTGCTTTTGTTATTTCCTGTGCCTCAGCTGATCCCAAGTGGCCATCAAGCTTTGTTTAAATTATATTTTCCATGTGATTAGACACAATGGAGAGGCTAGCGATGCCATTTCAGAGGTGTTAGTTAGGAGTCAAGAACATTGGACAGCATGGTGGCACAATGGTTAGCACTGCTACCTCACAGCACCAAGCACCTGGGTTCGATTCCCAGCTTGGATCACTGTCTGTGTGGAGTTTGCATGTTCTCCCGGTATCCGCATGGGTTTCCTACAGGTGCTCTGGTTTTCTCTCAGAGTCTAAAGACGAGCAGGTTTAGTTGATTGGCCATAGTAAATCAGCCCTTAGTATCAGAGGAATTAGCAGTGTAAATATGTGGGATTATGGGAATAGGACATGGGTGGGACTGTGGTTGTTGCAGACTCAATAGGCCGAACAGTTTCCTTCCGCACTATAGGGATCCCATGATTCTATGGGTCTGGTGTCACACGTAGTTGAGGTTAGATAAGGACTAGCAACCATTCAGTTCAAGGACAAATAGGATGGGCAACAAATGCAGGACCAGCCAGTGGCACTCACATCCAATGAATAAATCAAGAAAACAGTTTTTCTGCTCAGTAAAGCAAATTATGGAAATAGCACCTGGGTGGGATTATGGGATTATTCTGCTCAGTAAAGCAAATTAGTCCAATCCTAGAGTTAATTTACTCCACATCAAGATAATAGTCACAATTCTCTCCAGATTTCCGTAACTGAAAAGATTCCCTCAGAGAATTTTGGTGGCCATCTCAGGCAGTTGAAAACATACACATTGAATTTCCTTCTCTTTCTGGTGTGCAATACAACCCCATGAATGAGTGCAGCAAGTCAGGAAGTGAGGGCAGTGCTTGGAAAAATCTTGTTTACACTAAATAGCCGGCACTGTGAGCATCGCCTAGCTCACATTAACTCTGCTGAACCTTTCTCTACTCACCATAATGATGCCCGCTTGTGCTGTTGCCAACTGTATCAGCACCCACTGGTAGATGTTTGGTGCCCAAATGGCCAGGCGGTCTCCTTTCTCCAGACCAACGGCAAGTAGTCCTGCAGCCAATTGATCAGCCTGTGAAAACCAGATGTTACATAATCAGAATTCAGAGGAACATAACTGGAATTGGGATTCAACAGTCCACACCAATCTCGAGCTTTTTTGCAGCCAAAGCAGCTCTTTGTTGTTCTGTTGAACTTACTGAATCCCCTGCTATCAACAACTCAGGGTTAACATTGGCCGGAAACTCAACAGGACCAGCCACATAAATAATGTGGCTACAAGAAGAGGTCAAAAGCTAGGAATTCTGCAGAGAATCACTAAGGCCATAAGATATAGGAGCAGAATTAAGCCATTTTGCCCATCAAGTCCACTCCGCCATTCAATCTTAGCTGATAAGTTTCTAACCTCCACAAGTGTCAAGTGTGAGATAATGTATTTTGGAAGGTCCAATGCATGTAGGAATTATACAGTTAATGGTAGGACTCCTGTATCCAAGCAAGAAAGAAGTTGAAAGTACAGCAAGTCTTACTGCGCCATTTCTACTCAGTCAGCCAAGTTTTAATTTAGTTTATCAATAAAGCTTGAAAAACTGTGATGACAGACTGATGTGACACTAAAGTCCTTTTAGTCATGCTGGGAAGGGACACATTCTTCCCAATGCTCTCAGAAATCTGGCAGCTCCCTTCCAGGCCGTTTCTGGATAGTATTGCTGTATTTTCAAACAGTGAAATTTAGTCTTATGTTAAGTGAAATATAAATAGCTCTTTTGTGATCATTTTTTGTGATCTGATTTTCTATACTCCAAGTCATTTCATTCTCCTACACCATTTAGACAGTTTCTTTTTCCAAGGAGTCACTGCCTTCTTTATTCCTCAAACCAGAATGCACATTTTTCACACTAACCTACATTGAAATTCTCTCTCTTCAAGTCGTATTTCTCCCTCCTTTTAAATCTGCTCTCATCATATCATCCCTCTCTTCAAAAATCCCTTGATCCCTCTATCCAGCAAATTATCTTATCTCAAATCCTTCAATGTGCTGAATCTTCCAGATCCATTACTATCTTTTCTGGAAATCTGTGTTTAAATCCATGCCACCACACCAAAATAGTATTTTAACAAAGTCAAAATGACATGCTAAATGATTGTGACAAAGGTAAACTTTCATTCCACATCCTTCTTGCCCTTCTGCAGCCGTTGACTTGACTGTCCATACCATCATTCTCCCACACCATTCAACTGTGCTCCAGCTAAACGGGACTGCTCTCACCTGGTTCCAATCTTTTTAACTGTAGCCAGAGGATGACTTGTAATGGCTTCTCTTCCCATTCCCTTGCTACAAATCTATCCTTCTCTCTGTCAATAGTCTGATATGAAATCAGTCTGTTTGCAACGTTGGTGTCTCATTTGTCTCAAACTGAGCATCCAACTTCATATTCAAGCCTCACTAAAATCATCTCTTTCCACCTCCTTAACATCGCTTGACTTTGCCCCTGACTCAGTTCACCTGCTGTAGAAACGTTTTATTTCACCATTCCAGTGCACTCCTGGTTGGCTTGAGATCATGGGCAGCATGATGGCACATGGTCTGCACTGCTATCTCACAGATCCAGGGACCTGGGTTTGATTCCTGGCTTGGGGTCACTGTCTGTGAGGAGTCTGCATGTTCTCCCCGTATCTGCGTGGGTTTCCTCTTGAGTACTCTGGTTTCCTCCCATGAGGTTACACTGAGGCTTCATTTGAAACAATTTTTTAAAGCATCATCAAAGCCTTTTAGCTAAGGTGCAAATGAGATCAAGCGTTGGAGGAAGTGAAATGCCTGCTCCAATCAGCTTGGATCATGTAGATCAAGCCCTGTCTTGTCAGCTTGAATTGGGAATGTCTCAACTTGCTGAGACCCTGAATTGGACATTGATTGGATTGGATTGAATTGGATATAGGACAGATGTCAGAGGTAGGTTCTTTACTCAGAGGGTAGTAAGGGCATGGAATGCCCTGCCTGCAGCAGCTGTGGACTCGCCAACTTTAAGGGCGTTCAAATGGTCAGTGTATAGGCACATGGATAATACTTAGGTTAGAGGGTTATTAGATTGGATCCATTGGTTGGCTCAACATTGAGGGCCAAAGGGCTTGTACTGTGCTGTAATGTTCTATGTCTATGTCTAAGACACGCAGGTTAGGGGCATTGCCCATGCTAAATTCTTCCTCAGCGTACAGATTACATTTATTTATTAGTCGCAAGCCTACTTGTGACTAATAAATATATGTTACTTTACCCAGAACTCTGCCTTCCATTTCTTAGTTTACAGATGTGTTCCCCTCATCTCTGTTCTTGTTGACTGACATTAACTCCTGATCAAGCAATGCCTTGATTTTAAAATTCTCATCTTTCTTTTCAAATCCCACCATGACCTCACTCCTCCCTATCTCTGTCCTCTCTTTAGCCTCACTACAGTTCAGAATATTTGTATTCATCCATTTTTGGCCTCTTCTGCATCCTAAATTGTAATGGCTCCACCACTGGTGACCATGCCTTCAGCTGCTTGACTCACAAACTCTGCAATTCACCCCCTATAACTCTATGCCTCTTAGCCACACTTTCTTCCTTTAAGTCAATATTAAAACTAACCTATTTGACCAAGCTTTTGGTCAACTGACCTAATTTGGCTCCTCATATGGCTCTTGGTTTTACAACGCTCCTGTGAAGTACCTTGGCATATTTGATTGTGTTGAAGGCACTGTATGTTGTTGTTCTTGAAATTAACTTTCATGCACATGCAGAGGTTTATTAATGTCTTCTGTTTTGGCACAATTCTTTGTACATTGGCACCCATCAATTTGCTGTCATCTGTAAATATTAAATTATACTTCCAATCCCAGGGTCTTCCTGAGATTCCAGCACCAATCCCTGCAGAATACCACTCCTCTCATTTCGTCAGTTTGAGGAATCTCAGTTGCTCATTCCAAGGTCAGAAATTTGTGCCCAACTGATGTCAATGGTTAAATGATTCCTGTGGCAGTTAGCACTGGAAAATTGACCACGATGTTTCACTCCTGCACTAACATCTACCTGGCAATGTAAAAAGCTGTCCAGGTATGTCTTGTACACAAGGAACAAGACAAATCTAGTCTGGCCAATTACCGCCCCATCAGTCTACTCTCGATCATTAGTAGAGCAATGGAAGGGGTCATTAACAGTGCTATCAAGCTTAGCACAACTTTCTCACTGATGCTCAGTTTGGATTCTCAGCTCCCTAACAGCACTGAGGATGTACTTACACCTCAGGGACTGGCATGGTTCAAGAAGGCAGCTGGCTGTTATTTTCTCAAGGGCAATTAAGGACGGGAAATAAATGCTGACCTAGGCAGTGACACCCACATTCTATAAATGAATTAAAAACTCTGACCAGCACTGAAACAGCAAGCGGTATTCAGGAGGAGTTCCCAATCTTCAGGGGCGTAGCCAAGTTTTAAAGTTAGGGGGAGCAGGCACATGAAAAAGACGCCAGGACGCATACATTTTAAATGTAAAATGAAAACAAAACAAATCAATATGAAAAAGGTGTAAGCAACTACAACAGCCTCTTCTGTTGTGATGGGCTTCATATTTATGTCCTTCGCGGCCTCTGCAATTATCCTCACAATTGCATGCCCTCTCGGGAAATTGCATGCCTTCCTCACTACTGAAGTCCCCATATCTGTATCGCATCCCACGATTGCAATACATGGATCGAAGACTTCAGATCTCAGGAAGAAATCTGAGGGGCCCGTGAGGAACATCTCATTGAAAAGGCGCCACTTTTGAAGAATGTGCTCAGGAGGAGTGGTCGCTCCCTCTGTAGCTACACCACTGCCAACCTTAAAAATGACCCAAATGGGGTTAAACACAAAATTGGATGAAAAATGTGATGAACTATTAAACAGAAGCCACTTTCTCACCTCCTGTTTCAACTGTGAAAATGTTTTCCTGACTCCATCTCGCAGAAACACCAATGCTTCTTTATCAGGATATTTATTGACTATGTCTTCAAGACACTGACCAATGTTTTTGCAGCTGAGTGGGATATCTATGGCACCATGGATGTAACTGGTGGTGAGGGTCGGCTTGATTGGAATAACATCTCCATAACGACGCGTTCTAACAAAAAAAAGGGAAAATAGAGATATGAACACATAGCATTCAATCATATCAGAACGAAAAAGAGTGGGTCTCACAGGTGGATGTAAAAGATCCAGCATCACTATTCGAAAAAGGACCGTGGTATCATGACAAATATTTGTTCCAGAATCAACACCCTAAACTGTTGCTTGTGGGACATGCATTCACATTCCCACTTCCACAAAAGACAGGAGATCCCATCCTCTCCAATTTTTGCAACTATTTCTCAGTATCATTTACTTTCAATTACTCACCACCTGATTTCCAGCATCTTGGGTTCTTCCAATTATGTTTCCCAGCTTTCTTTCCTCATGTCACTACACTTGAATTCCTTCTAAATGATTCCACAGCCTCCCTTTCTTCTTCCCTCTTGGTCCTCCAACATGTCCATCAGTCTCTCAGGAGAGAGACCCCAGCTTGCTCATCTGTCACTCAAAATCAATACTATGACACTTCCTCCTTCTTCAAACATCTCATTCTGTATCAAGCCTCTCACCCTAAACAACAATTCTCACCATGTGCTGTCCTTCAAAGCCATTCAGGCTCCCTCAGCAAAAGAGAGGGTTAGGGACCACCAACATTTGAATAAAAATCTGAGCACCTCGTCAGTATATCTACCCCACAAAATTCCACTTCTTTATTAATAAAATTCATACTTTATTGCAAATAACAGAATTAAATGAAATATCCACTATTAACCATGTATGTTATGCACTCAGGTTTACTTCCTATCTCCCCCTCCTAATAGTTCCCTCATAAAAATCATAGGAACATAGTATCATAGGAGCAGGAGTAGGCCATTCAGCCCCTCTGTCTGCTCTGCTATTCAATGACTGATCTTCTTCCTCAACCCCACTCTTCTGCACTATCCTCGTATCCCGTGATGTTTGCAATATAGAAATTGGAAGTATATTAGGGATCAGATCAGAAATTCCAAGGTATTTTATGAAGTTAGTCATGACCCTGATGTTTCCTTTTGATTTTAGCAGCAGGGTGAGCATGAAGTGTTTCACTCCAAGTGTGATTCATTTATCGAACAAACTTTATTCAAGAACACACTTAAAATATGACAAAAGAATTAGCAGGTCCGGGTAAACATCAGGGGTCAAAGAATAAGTCTTCAGAGGCAGAAATCCCTTCACCAAAATCCCTTTATGTACAAACGATAACAGCAGTACATACAGAGTTAACAGTTTATCTCAGAGAGTGTCAGAGGAATTTAATCAGGGAGTTAATCTTTAATCTTTAATCTTTAATCAGGGAGAATCAACACCCTAAACTGTTGCTTGTGGGACATGCATTCACATTCCCACTTCCACAAAAGACAGGAGATCCCATCCTCTCCAATTTTTGCAACTATTTCTCAGTATCATTTACTTTCAATTACTCACCACCTGATTTCCAACATCTTGGGTTCTTCCAATTATGTTTCCCAGCTTTCTTTCCTCATGTCACTACACTTGAATTCCTTCTAAATGATTCCACAGCCTCCCTTTCTTCTTCCCTCTTGGTCCTCCAACATGTCCATCAGTCTCTCAGGAGAGAGACCCCAGCTTGCTCATCTGTCACTCAAAATCAATACTATGACACTTCCTCCTTCTTCAAACATCTCATTCTGTTTCAAGCCTCTCACCCTAAACAACAATTCTCACCATGTGCTGTCCTTCAAAGCCATTCAGGCTCCCTCAGCAAAAGAGAGGGTTAGGGACCACCAACATTATACTCCAATAGGCCAACCTCAATGGCCTGATTGAAGTCATTACAATATGGAAGGCCTGAGAGGGCTCGGGCAGAGGGAGGTCAGGAGCTCACCAGCTCTTAAGGGAGAAGGTGCCTCCAAGCAGAAAGGGGGCACTTTCCAACACCTTCCTGTCCAAACTCAATCTTCCTTCGTTACTGGGTTCTTTCCCTGAGACATTATCCGCTCGCCAACCATTTACGGGCAGGAATCTAGTAGGAATCCCATCCATGCAATTTCATGCTCTCCCCGCCACCCATTCCCTGCCACCACCTCCCAATCCCCTCCCCAAACGTGTCAGGTAGGGAGCACAAAATTCTGACCCAGGTCTGTACACTTTTATACAAAGTGGATACCATAGTTGACGAAATCCTGGGACAATAAGATGTTGGGATTACCTTGGCATTAAACAGGTCTTTAATAAGAACTTCTGCTTTGACAAGAATTTAGTTATAGAAAGTATAAGATTTAACCAGAGGAGCCAATGGCTGGATGCATCCATTTGTTCCCCTAAAACAATTTATATGAATGCTTTCCTATTAGCCGTCACAGACCTTCAACACACAGGTTTATTCATGACCACATTGTGGTCAGTGGGCTTGACATATAAACATAGCAACTGGAAGCATACATAGGCCATTCAGCCCTTCGAGCCTGCTCTGCCATTCATTTCGATCATGGCTGATCATCAAAATCAAATGTTCTTAGGTCTTGCACAATCTAAAGCTGATTCAACTTTAGAGTGACACACAGGGTAGTGACAGGGAACTCAATATGCAAATCAGGATGTTGGTGAGGCTTGGGAGGAGTCAATCCAAAATATGCAAGCCCCAAGGCAAGAGCACCATTCACCAAAAGCATGCCAAAACTGCTGAAGGGACTTAAAAGGGGCCATCCATCTATTTTAAAATGTTTCAGAGACAGCACTAAAAATACAGCACTCTTAAAGAACATGCAAGGCAGGAAGGAGCTGTGACAGGATCAGATATCTTAAAATACGGTTGAAGGGAGAAACAGCTGGCTTTTAATTTCTCCGAAATACAGCCAGCATAAAGACTGGGACATTCAGGATGAAGTTCTATAGACTCTGGAAGAGTTCCGATGGATTGAAGGATACCTAATGTAAATTCACTTTTTAAAAGAGGAGGGAGAAAGAAAACTGGGAATTAGCCTGGCATCGGTGGTAGGGAAATTGCTAGAATCAATTATTAAGGATATAATAACTGTGCATTTGGAAAGCAATGATAGGATCGGTCCAAGAATTCACTAAAGGGAAATCATGCTTGACAAATCTTCTGGAATTTTTTGAGGATGTGGCCAGTAGAGTAAATGTGTGTGAACCAGTGAATGTTATGGACTTTTGAAAGGCTTTTGACAAAGTCCCACACTGGAAATTAGTGAGTAAAATTAAAACTCATGGTATTGGGGTAATATATTGTCATGGATAGAAAACTGGTTGGCAGACAGGAAGCAGATAATGGGAATAAAGGGTTCTTTTTGGAGTGGCAAGTCGTGACTAGTGAGGTACCACAGGGTTCAGTGCTGGGACCCCAGCTACTCACAATATACATTAATGATTTGAAGGAATTGAATACAATATCTCCAGATTTGCGGATGACACTAAGCTTGGTGGTAGAATGTGCTGTGAGAAGGATGCTCAGAGGCTATAGGGTGACTTAGACAGGCTGACTGAGTGGCAAATACTTGGCAAATAAAATATTAATGTGGATAAAGGTGAGGTTATCCACTTTGATGCAAAAATGGGAAAGAAAATTATTATCTGAATGGTGGCAGTTTAGGATAGAGAAAGTGCAATGTGACCTGGAAGTTATGGTGAAACAGTCACTGAAGGTGGGCATGCAGGTACAGCAAGCCGTGAGGAAAGCTAATGGCACACTGGCCTTCATAGCAAGAGAATTTCAGTACAGGAGTAAGGATGTCTTGCTGCAGTTATACAGAGTCTTGGTGGGGTTACACCTTGAGTACTGTGCGCAGTTTTGGTCTCTTAGCCTGAGGAAGGACATTCTTACTATTGAGAGAGTTCAGCAAAGTTCACCAGACTGATTTCCAGAATGGCAGGACTGACATATGGAGAGGGACTGGAATGACTGAGCTTGTACTCACTGGAATTTAGAAGAATGAGAGGGGATCTCATAGAAACATACAAAATCCTGAAGGGACTGGATAGCTAGATGAGGAAGAATGTCCCCGATGTTGGAGAAGCCAAGAACTAGAGATCATAGTCAAAGAATAAGGGAGAAGCCATTCAGGACTAAGATGAGGGAGAACCTCTTTACTCAGAGAGTTATGAACCTGTGAAATTTCTCTATCACAGAAAGCTGTTGGGGCCAGTCCATTAGGTATGTTCAAGAGGGTGCTGGATGTGGCCCTTGCAGCTAAAGTGATTAAGGGTTATGAAGAGAAAGCAAGAGTGGGATACTGAAAATGCATGATGAACCATGATCATACTGAATAATGATGCAGGCTCAAAGGGCTGAATGGCCTACTCATGCTCCTATTTTTTATGTTTCTATGTTGTTTCTGAGGAAAATAAATGACACCAATAGGCAGCTCTGTTCTGTAGAAACAGATGTTAAAAGTTACAGAATAGAATTTAAACTGGACACGGGCTGCACTATGATCTTATCAGGCAAGCTGTATTGGCTTAATAATGTGGAGAGCCAGCTGTCAAAAATTAAGCTACAAGGACCAAGAGGTACAGACCTTAAAGTGAAAGGTCAGATCATCACAATCCTTAAATATGAGGACAGGCAAACTCTATATTCTACACAATCAGCAACTTTACTCGATCAGCAGGGCAGTGTGTTGAGGCCTTTGTTTTGTGCAAAGAATCAAAAGAGATAACAGGACCAAACAGTGAGACTATTTTTAGGACTGAATTTCCCAGGGTGTTTTGGGGATTCAAGAAGTTCAAAACTGAGTATCATATCATTCCGCTCTCCAAGTTACCAAATCCAGCTGTTATCTTGTCTGAGGACAGTGCCAGACCCACTAATCAAAGTTGACAAGATTCAGTGTCACTGAGTTAGCTATCTCTCCTGTTAAAGAGGCTACAAAGTACTCAGTTCCTGTCTTGAAACCTACTGGCAACATTAGGCCCAATGTTGACATGACATAGGTAAATAAAAATGTCCAAATGGAAATACACATAATCCCCTTCAACAGTATGGCAAAGTTATCCAAAATGTCTTTCTTTGGAAAGTAAATGAGTCAGATGGCCTCCTGCTGTACCTTAGGGATCTTATGATTCCATAAGAATCAAGGTCATGAACTACATTTATTATCCTCTTTTTGTCACTTCAATTTCAATTGTCTTTCCTTTGGTACATTCTTTACACGAGAAAGCTTCCATCGCACCATGTCCAACACCTTCAAAGATGATAACCGGGAATCATTTTAAACCAAATCGGTCCAGCATCTTGGGCCATGGGTCTGTAACTCGTAGACACCAAGATCATATTCGCTTCCAGTATGACACCAAGTCAGGGAAGGTTTTAGAGTCAGCAACTGTTATTGAGAACATGGCAGAAGGTAATGTTGCTATAGCCGTTCACCAGATAGTGGTTCCAGTATTTCTACGTTTGCCGGTTGACTGCGCAGTGGGAAGGGAAGAGGAACATTCAAGTGCAGATCAATCCACTCCTTCATCTATGCTTCCATATTCATCATTACAAGATCCACCAGTGGTATTGCGTAGGTTGTAAGGCAACCACAAAGATCCTGACAGACTTTTGTAAAGTTAAGACATTATTTAATACTGTATTTCTGTCTTGATGGGGGATTGAAATTTTAGGGGAGGGAAGTTTTACGGAGCATTCCTATAAGCTTCTCTGAGCATGTGCAAGCTTTGGGCAAAGCTTCAATCTGCAAATCCAGATCTGTTAGAATCATAGAATCCTGCAGTGCAGAAGGAGGTCATTTGGCCCATCGAGTCTGCACAACAGTCAGGCTCTATTAATCCCCATACCCCAAATATACCCTGTTAATCCCCCTGACACTAATGAGCAATTTAGCATAGCTAGCCTGCACATCTTTGAACCTTAGGAAGAAACCAGAGCACCCAGAGGAAACCCACACAGACAGGGAGAGAAAGTGCAAACTCAACGACGCTGGCATTGAATCCAGGTCTCTGGCGTTGTCAGGCAGCAGTGCTAACCACTGTGCTACTGTGCCACACATGTTTGAATGCTCCTGTTTTACTTATTTACTTATTGTTAAACTTCATTATTTACTTATGTAAAGAATATGCTTCTTTGAACAATGCATTCGACCACCTTATTTGTGTACTCAGAAGTTATCACATTGACCTAATTTTGTTATTTGCCCTAATGTCTCGAAAGTGACTCGGTGTCAAATTTTATTTAAACAGATCCCTGTGAAGCACTTTGGGCATTTTACTGAAGTAAAGATGCTGGGCAGGATTTTACCATCCTGCTACACTGATCGAGTAGAATAGCGGGCCAAATGATTCAGAGAGAGGCAAAAAAGGAGAAAAGCATCTGGTGTCCAGACAGTCACCATCTTCATTTTATTGACGTAATCCAGCTTAGTGCTTGGAAAGGACGAGAGGCTGATTTAAATATTTATAAGTCTGTTTAAATCTTATTATTGTATCTGGAGTGCCATCGGCTGTGTTCACTTAGCTCTCCAACCTCATCAGTGGGAGCCCTCACCAGCAAGGATTACATACAGTACCCACCAAAGGAGACCTGACGTGTTAGACTCACCAATGGGACCGGAGGCCATCGAGGCCAGCCGGATGGCCGGGAGCAGGGGGACAGTGCCCCTTGGGCAGTGACAGTCTGGCACTGTTGACCTGTTACGTTGGCAGTGCCCACTGGGACATGGTGCAGTGCCAAGGGAGCTCTCCAGTTTTCAGACTTTTGTGACACTGAGAATTTTTGGAGAAGATTCTGCCTGCAAAATTTTATTGATTGAACTACTATTCAATTTTATGATGAGTTTCTGGAAGGACAAACAAATTAACATGGCTTATAAAACACATGGGAAAATATTGGATGTCTAATATAATTACCTTTTTGACTATTGGGCCTGACAAGATACCCCAGCCAGAATTCTCCAACCTCTTCTGCAGCTGGGATTCTCCAGATCCGCTGCAGCGAATTCTCTATTCTTGTTGTCAGTGGTGGTGGGGTGCGCAAGACTAGAAAATTCAGACTCCATGTGAAAATATCAATACAGTGTGTCTCCAACTGAAAAACTGCAACTACCAGTGTTGACCCACCAGCACAACATAACCCACTTCCAAGTTAAGTTGCCCTTGGAGTTTAAGGCAATCCAAGAAATCTCATAGAATCAGCTGTTATATAAATAATGGGCCATAATTTCCAATGGAGTGCCAATTAAGTCGGAATTCCCCTCTTCTCAAAATTACTTAACTGGAAATCCAAGCAGTCCTATCTCACCTGACCTCCCAATTCAGGCTGGGAGAGATCAATTCCTGTGGCCTACTGGTAAGACCATAGATAAGTAAGCCACGTGCCTTTTAGACAGCACTAGTTGCTATAAACCAGGTAAATTTATAAGTCCAGCCAGTTTCAAGATCTTAGACAAGCCAGAAAGAAGATGAATGTACAAAGATGAGCAGCTAAGTTTTGGGGAGGATAGATTCGGGTCAGGCCTGAAGGGTTAAGGAGTTGGGATGAGTAATCAGGGATATATTGAGGGGGGAACGGTAATCTCAAAAGAGTCAGGGTGGGGCAGTCGACTGGTAGTCATGTCAGGGGAGGTCAATACAATAGTTATCCAGAAGCTAGAAATGGCTTGAATTTTTGTAACCCGTTCTAGGCACCTACTACAGTAAGATAGTCAGAACTGTCTGAAGTTTATGATTTAAATCACATTTTTGGATGGTTTCAGTGCAAGGCGATGCCCAAAGAAAAGTCTGAACATCCCAGCAATTGCATTGCCTGGGACTCTCCGAGAAAGTGGTCCCCAGCTCATCTTCAGGGTATCCTCAAGATACACAGCCCTGCAGCTCAGATGCTTTGGCCCAATGTCTATCCTGTTGATCTCCCAACCTGAAATCCATGTATCAACAGAACAACAACCTCACAAGTACATACTATGCATATGCTACAAACTAATAAACTGGTGGAAAAAGGAATTTGAAAATTATTAACAAGAGAGATAATATCACGAATTAAATTCCAGAGGTGGATTTGTCTAAATAGCGTGAGCAGTTAGTCAACTGGGCAACATTAGTTAATGAGAAACTGACGAACAGAATTGTACAAAAGAATAAAGAGAGATGGAAGGGTCAAAAGGAAAGAATAAAGGGATTATGTGTGGTTGATTATGCACGTTCAAAGTAAAAAAGAGTGTTGAACTACGAAGGGAGGAGATGGTTCAAGAGAGTTCATTTTATTGCACTACAAAAACAGGAAATCCTCTTGATTAAAGGGAAGTCCAGGAATGAAGGAAAGTTTTTTTTTGTTTATATATCCAATTCAATCCAATTAAAGTCTCAGCAAGTGAGACATTCCCGATCCAAGCTGACTAGACAGAACCCTGACCCCCTGTCTTGGGCTTGATCTACGTGATCCAAACTGGATAGGCAAAGCACTTCCTCCAAGGCTTGATCTCATTTGCATCTTAGCCAAAAGGCCGAGATGCCGCTTTTAAAAATTGCTTCAAATGAAGCTAAAATGTAACCTAATAACTTCAACCAAGTACAGCATGTTGATATTACACTTGATCTTAGCCAAGGTCAATGAAGAAAAGTTTTTTTTTCCTTTCAAAAATATACTTTATTCACAAAAAAAACCTCTCAAATAAGCCAATGCAAAACGACACATCAAATAATTACAAACACAGTAAAAAAAAAAGACCAGTTTTTTTTTCATACCATACCATGTTCATTTACAGGGCATTACATTCATTTCATTTCATACATTCATTAGATTTTACTGTGTGCTGTTTTTCAGATCAGTTATACAGTCATAGGATATTCTACAATTACCACGCCCTAGGTCTCTGAGTAGGCCTCAGTTGAAAGGCTTTACACTGTGGCCTTTTCCCATTGCGCCTTTGCAGTACTTCCGATGGAGTGCCAATTGAATCAGAATTCCCCTCCTCTCAAAATTACCTACCTGGTAATATCTCAGACTGGGTGAGATTGATGTAGTACACTCGATTTCCTGAGGCCTACTGGTAAGGCCATCGGTAAGTAAGCCATGCACCTTTTAGACAGCACTAGTTGCAGTAAATCAGGTAAGTTTATAAGTCCAGCCAGGTTTCAAGATCTTATACAAGCCAGGAAGAAGATGAACATACAAAGGTGAGATTTGGGGAGAGTAGATTCAGGTCAGGCCTGAAGGGTTGAGTCGGGATGAGTAATCAGGGATATATTGAGGGGGAAGGGTAATCTCAAAAGAGTCAAGATAGGGCAGTCGACTGGAAGTCGTGTCAGGGGGAGGTCAATACAATCGTTATCCCCTCAGCACGTAGTCCTAGACTTTGGAGTGTTCCAGTCTGCAATACTCAGTCGAAGACAAATCTTTCAATTATCTCTATAAGGTCACCTCAGCTTCCTACGTTCCAGAGAAAAACGTCCTATTCTATCCAGCCACTCCTTATAAATCAATCCATCAACTACTGGGAGCAACCCAGTAAATCTTTTCTGCATTTTTTCTAGTTTAATAATATCCTCTCTATAATAGGATGACCAGAATTGTACATAGTATTCCAAGTGGGGTCTTTCCAATGTCTTCTACAACTTCAACAAAACATTCCAAATCTTGTACTCAATGTTCTGACTGATGAAGCTAAACATGTTGAATGCCTTCTGTAAACCTCTATGACTCAATGAAAGATTAACAAGTTTAGGGCAGAGCAAAGTGTGTCCTTCACCGAGTTGATGACCCTCCAGCAGCAGCTAATATTTGGCTCAGTGTGTGTCCCTGGAAACAGTCCATAGAGCACAAAGTGCTGCTTCACCGAGCTGTTCAGGATGAACCTCGACAATTACCACTGCATCTCACTCCTGGCCTTCCTTGCAAAAACACATTCAACAAGGAAGTGTGCGACCGTCTCATCAGCCCTGCAGCCGCTTCGAGGGCAGTGTGTGGTGGTATTGAGATCTCGAGCACGCATGAAGGACCTGACGGGAAGTGCCCTTCTCACCACCAGCCAAGCCAGGTCTTGGTATTTGTTTGAGAGTTCTGGTGATGAGGCATTCTGTCAGATGACACTGACAGTCTGTTCAGGGAACCATCCGACAGAATCTTCCATCTCTTTTTTCTCAGGGCCTCGAGGGCATTACGTGTTGACCACTGCTTGATCACCATGTGGTCAAACGTGTGTTTCTGGAAAAATTTCTCCACAAAGGATGGGTGCTGTGGTACATTCAACTACTTAGAGCATTCCACAGCAATATGGCCAGATCCATCCTCCGCAACACTTAGGAAAGGTAGAAACTCAAAAGGTAGTAGCACTTGGTGTTAGCGTAGTGAGGATCTTCACACGGCTTGATGCAGCCGCATAAAAAGGTGGCCATCAGGATGAGGGTGGCGTTGGGAACATTTTTCCCTCCTTTTTCTAGAGATTTATGTATTGCTTCCCTCCGGACACGACCTATCTTTGATCTCCACATAATTTGAAGTTGGCCTGGGTCACTGCTGCTAAACAAGATTTGGGGAAAGGCCAGACCTGCGCCACATACAACAGTATGGACAGTACTTCGTAACGGATCACCAGATTTTTTCCGGTGATAAAGAGGGAGCATTGCTCCCACATGCCCAATTTTTGCCTGACTCATGCGATGTGCTCTTCTCAATTTATGGCGCATTCCCCTGCTGATCCAAACCATGTCCAAAGCACCTTGAGGTAGTCTGTCCTGACGGTGAAGGAGACAAAGGATCTTTTAGCACAGTTCCCAAAGAACACTCTTTCACTCTTTCCCCAACTGATTTTGGCTCTCAAGACCAGCTCAAACTGCTCACAGACTTGGAGGAACCTGTAAACAGATGAAAAGTCTCAGCAAGTCATCCATGTAAAAGAAAACTTTGACCTGCTTGGCTCCACTGCCTGGGATTGTAACCCCTTTGATGCCTGAGTCTCTTCTGAGGGCCTCGGTAAAGGGTTCAATGCAATACACAAAAAGGACAGAGGAGAGGGCAGCCCTGTCTGATTCCAGATCTAATCTAAAAGCTATCTGATTTCTACACATCGATTGAGACTGCGCTACTGATGTCTGTGTAGAGCAGTTGGATCCAACTGCAGATTCCCTCCCCAAAGCCCATTTTGGAGAGCACATCCATCATGTAGCTGTGTGATATCCTGTCAAATGCCTTCTCCTGGTCTAGGCTGATGAGGTAGGTCTCCACTGCCTGTCTTGCATGTAGGCAATCCATATCCCTCAGTAGCGCAAGGCTATCAGAGATCTTCCTGCCAGATACAATACAGGTTTGATCAGGACGGGTCACTGATCCCAAAGCAGACTTGACCTGGTCAGCAATTATAATCCATGTTCAATAGTAAGATAGGTCACCAATTTTTAATTTCTTCCCTTCCCCCCTTTGCTTGTAGATAACAGTGATGATGCCTTCTAGAAGCATATTCTTGCATACTTCCAGCAAGTCGGGGCCTTTCAAGTCCCACAATGTCAAGTAAAACTCAGCCGCTAAGCCGTCGCTACTGGGAGTTTACCCTTCTGAAAGGACTCAACAGCCTTTGTCAGCTCATCCAGAGATAACGGTCTGTCCAGCATCGCCTAAGACCTGGGTGTTATTCGAGTGCTGCAGTTTCCAAGCAGCAGGCCTCTACGGTGTGGCTGAATACAATAACCAGCCATACATAGACATCAGCTTCAGAAGCCTGTCAGGATGTGTCAAGCTCCTGACAGCTTTAAAGGAGAAAAGCAAAGAGGAGACCCTCTCCATCCTGACAGTGGAGCCCTTCTTCACGATGCCGTTGCAGTCGAACCGGGTTATCACATTCCAAATGTATATAATCACTGTGGTTGATCTTCCTCTCTGGGTACGTGGAGGTGAAGGGAGAGGGCATGGACATGATGGACAAATACGGAGTCTGGATGTGTAAAAGGCAGGTGAGAGTCACCCTGAAAACAGACCCCAATGGAGGCCTTCTGCACCCGCCTTTCAATATTGCCATCAGAGGGAATCGAGGCTTCCTGTATTGCACAGGACAGCCACAAGTGTGCCGCATCTGTGGGAAAACTGGCCATTTTGCCGCAAGCTCCAGCACCACCTTCCGCAGAAACTGCTTGAAGGAGGAGCACTCAACCAATGACTGCAAAGAGACCAAATGTTGCAACCTGTGCGAAGAGACTAGACATGTCTACAAAGTCTACCAAAAGCAAAAGGTAACCTATGCCCAGATCATTGGTGGTGGAACAAGGAAGGCAAGTACTCCTCTGAGAACAAGAAATCCACTACAAAAGAATCTGGCACAGAGTGAGCTTTTGACGCAAAGGGGGACTCCCCAGCACAGTAGGATGACACATCTACACCACCAGCAGCAAAGGGCACAGAGGCCATGGAGCAGGAGATCAGAGACCCTGAGGGGCCCTCGCAGGATGTAATCTCCAAGAAAACCCCCCGCAAAAGAAAATCCCTCGCAGCTAGAACCTTCAGTGGCGATGCCTCCTCAGACAAGGAAAAAATAACTGGCAGCCGATAGAACATCAAGAGGCTCAACGTAAAAGCAGCACAGCAACCACAGCAGGCAGAGACCACCCTATCCCCCATAACCACCCTGCTAATCTCCGACATTTAAGGGGCAATTTAGCATGGCTGACCTGCACATCTTTGGACTGTGGTAGGAAACCAGAGCACCAGGAGAAAACCCACACAGACACAGGGAGAACATGCAAACTCCACACAGTCACCAAAACCAGGAATTGAACCGGATCCCGGGCGCCGTGAGGCAGCAGTGTTTACTACTGTGCTGCCAGAAAGGAATGACTTGCCTTTATACAATGACTTTCAGGACCACTGTACGTCTCAAAGTATCTTTTAGCCAAACAAGTACTTAAATGTAGTAATTATGGTATTGCAGGATTTGAATATATATTTACAGGGAAATGGGGACAGAGCAGGGGAGTGGGATTAATCAGATGGATTCAATGTTGTTTCATTCCATTTTGTAATTCCATGCTTTATACCAAGCATTTTGTTTGGATATCATGTTAAAAAAATTTCAGCTAACCTGAACATTAATGAGAATAAGTCCCTTGTTCCTCCTTACTGGATCTCTTTTGCCATGTTACCACATGCTACTGAAGGGGTGCCTCCCTTGTTCTCACATTTCAGCACACTAGCCTCCATATGCAACGCATAATCCTCTATCATTTTTACCAACTCCAGCATGACGTCACCACCAAAAGCATCTTCCCTTCACTCCCTCTGCCAGCATTCTGTAAAGACTGTTCTCTCTGGGATAACCGAATGCACTCCTCCACTATACCCAACATCTCTCATAGCACCTTCCCATGCAATTGCAGCAGGTGTAACACAAGTCCCTTTACCTCTTCTATGTTCACTATCCAAGATCCAAAACATTCATTTCAGATTAAGCAGCGTTTTACCTGCACCTCTTCCAATTTGGTATACTGCATTCGCTGCTCCCAGTGTGGTCCCCTCTATATCGCAGAGACCAAGCATAGACTGGGTGACCACTTTGCTGAGCACTTTTCGTTTGTGTGCAATTAGAACCCTGACCTTCCCATTGCTTGCAATTTTAACACATGATTCTGCTCCCATGCCCACATTTTTGTCCTTGGCTTGCTGCAATGTTCCAGTGAAGCCCAACACAAACTGGAGGAACATCATCTCATCTTCTGGCTAGGCAACTTACAGCCTTCTGGTCTCAACATTGAATTCTGATGATTTGCTCTATCCCACTTCAGCCCCATTTGTTTTCTTCCCATTTTGTTTAATATTTTACTGTTCTTTTATCTTTTATTTCTTTATTGTCTTTCTCCCTCCTCAACTCTTTCCTACTTCTGGAAAGAGTTGAGGAGTTCCCTTATCTTTTCGCACCCTTTGCTTTTCCTTTTCTAAATCTTATCTCTACCCCATGTATTCCTCCTCCTTCCCCAACATCTTCATTTTAGCTTCTTTGCGGTTTGATTCTTTATCCTCTCTATGGACAACCATTAGCAGTCTTTTTCCCTGGTTCCTGTGGCTATGACTCATCTTTCATTTCTACCGCCACTACCCCTCCCCCCCACCTTGCCTCCGCAGTATAAATATTTCCCACTTTCTCAGCCTTTCAATTTTGATAAAGGATCCCCTGGACTTGAAACATCAGCTCTTTTGTCTCCTAACAGATGCTGCCACACCTACTGAGATTTTCCAGCATTTTCTCTTTTCGTTTTTTTTTAACATATTCTCACTCAACTGTACATTTCAGGCAGATATGTAGCAATAAAGGAACCAATCTAATTTTCCAACACTCACACTGTCAGTATACATTGAAACTTGCAGTGTCATGTAGCAATTGTTCTGAGTTTTTGTAGATATAATTGTCACCAACAAGGTACACTTCAACAATTGCCCTCTTCCTAAGCTCACAACAGTCTGGAACATACAAAATCCCAGGGATTCCTGTATCTGATCCCTTTAAATTTTTTAAAGTAAAGTTTATTTATTAGTCACAAGTAAGGCTCATGTTAACATTGCAATTAAGTTACTGTGAAATTCCTCTACTCACCACACTCTGGTTCCTGTTCAGGTCAATGCACCTAACCAGCACATCTTTCAGACTGCAGGTAGAAACCGAAGTACCTGGAGGAAACTCACACAGACGTGGAGAGAATATGCAAACACCACACAGATAGTAATCCAAGCTAGGAATCGAACTCAGACCTCTGGCGCTGTGCAGCAGCAGTGCTAACTATTGTGCCACTGCAGGCTGCAAATCACTCCCTGCAACTATTACACAAACTCTCAACTTAAACCGACAATCTACAAGAAGAAAATTCATCATCACTGGCACCAGAGTTAAGAACAAAGAATCACAGAATCCCTACGGTGCAGAAGGAAGCCATTCGATCCATCAGATCTCACCAACCACACTCCCATCTGACCCTATCCCCATAATCCCATGTATTTACTCTCGCCAGTCCCCCTGACACTAAGTGGCAATTTATTGTGGCCAATCCAACTAACCCACACATCTTTGGACTGTGGAGGAAACCAGAGCATCCAGAGAAACTCACACAGACATGGGGAGAATGTGCAAACTCCACACAGGCAGTGACCCAAACCAGGAATTGAACTCTGGTCCTTGGTAATATGAGGCAGTAGTGTTAACCACTGTGCGATCGTGCTGCCAAAGAACAAAGAAAATTACAGCACAAGAACAGGCCCTTGGGTCCTCCAAGTTTGCACCGACCATGCTGCCCAATCAACTAAAACCTCTTACCCTTCCAGGGACCATATAAAGTACAAAGAAGATTACAGTTGGCATTAAGTTCTGCTTATTCAACTACGTGAACTAACAATTAAAGTCACTTATAATCAAGTGAATAACAACAAGAGAAGGAAGACAAGAAATGAGAAGAGAAAAGCGAGAAAGAAAAAGAGAAGGGTGGGGATAGGGAGAGACTGAAAGACAATCAAAACAAACAAAGTTACAAAAGAACACTAGTAGTGTAAATTTGAGAGATACATGAAGTTTCATGGCAACAGGACTCATTTGGGTGAAGAAATCTGTTCATTATCACATACTGTCCTCTCAGCTGATGAGGCCACACTTTGAGTATTGTGTGCAGTTTTGTCTCATTTTCTGAGGAAGGATGTTCTTGTTCTCGAGGGAGTGCAGTGAAGGTTTACGAGGCTGATTCCAGGGTGTTGACAGGACTGATGCATGAGGAGAGATTAACTAGGTTAGGATTGTTTTCAAGGGAGTTCAGATGAATGAGAGGGAATCTCATAGAGACTTATAAAATTCTAACAGGACTAGACAGGGTAAATGCAGGGAGGATGTTCCTGATGGTGGGAGAGTCCAGAACCAGGAGTCACAGTCTGAGGATTCAGGATAGATCATTTAAAATGGAGGTGAGGAGACATTTCTTCACCCAAAACGTGGTGAACCTGTGGAATTCATTACCATAGGAAGCAGTTGATGTCAAACATTGAATGTGTTCAAGAAGTGGCTGGACTGGGGCAAATGGGATCAAAAATTATGGAAAGAAAGCAAGATTAAGCTATTGAGTTGGATGATCAACTACGGTCATAATAAATGGCTGAGCAGACTCAAAGGGGCAAATGGCCTCCTTCTACTTCTATCTACTATGTTTCTATATTTCCATGAACCAATACTCCTCTACCTTGAACACCACTTGGAAGAAGCACTGAGGATGACAAGGGCACAGATTGTACTTTGAATGGGGATTTCCATGTCCATGACAGAATTGGTAGGAGTGCCCACTGCACAGTCCTTGTTGAGACAAAGTCCTGTCTTCACACTAAGAGTACCCTCCGTTGTGTTTTATGCACTATCTCCATGCTAAATGGGATAGACTTGGAACAGATCTAGCAACTCACGACTGGGCATCCAGGAGGCACTGTGAACCATCAGCATAGAACCATAGCGAAGTTACAGCACAGAAGGAGACCATTTGACCCATCTTATTCATACCAGCCCAAGGACATGCAGGTGCAATTTCTAATCCCACCTTCCTGCATCTGACCCATAGCCCTGTAGTATAGAGCCATCTGCTACTTTATCGCTGCGCTCCACATCATCATATCAATATTGTTTTCTAGATTATAGCTATCCTACCACTTGATTAATCTTAGTGTCATATGCAAATTTTCCAAACATGTCCCCCATATTCATGTCCATATTCATGAACATATAACACAAATAGCAAGGATGCTAACACCAAACACTGTGACATGCCTTTCTATGTTATAGTTAATTCTATCTCTCAGGATTGATTCTACTAATTTGCCCAGAACCCATATAAGACTAATCAGACTATAAATTGCTTGGCATTTTCTTTGATCCCTTTTTAAACAATGGAACTACATTTGCATTTCTCCAATCCTTTGGTCCCTCCCCTATCCTGATGACGATTGGAAAATCATCCTCAGAGCATCTGCTATCTCCTCCCTGAACATCTTGTGCAGCCTCAGAAACAATCCACCTGGCCCTGACAAGTTATCAGCTTTCAAGGTTTCCAACTGTTCAAGTATTTCCTCTCTCTTTATGATTATTCCATCCGATATCTCACAATATTCCTCCTGGACTATTTAATCTGCATTATTTCCTTTGTAAACACAGAGACAAAATATTCATTTAAAACCTTCCAACAACCTCTGCATCTACATAAAAAAAATTCCTTCTTCATTTCTGATAGGTTAAAATTAAAGTTAATTTATTAATCACATATAGGCTTACATTAACACTGCATTTAAGTTACTGTGGAAATCCCCTAGTTGCCACATTCTGGAGCCTGTTTGGGTACACTGAGGAAGAGTTTAGCATGGCCAATGTAACTAACTGGCAGATCTTTGAAATATGGGAGGAAACTGGAGGACCTGGGGGAAACCCATGCTGACACAGGGAGAATGTGCAAACTTCACAGACAATGACCCAAGCTGGGTCCCTGACACTGTGAAGTAGCAGTGCTAATCACTATGCCACCATGCCGCCCATAGTCCCAATTTTTCTTTAAAATGTTGGTAAAACGTATTTGGGTTTTCTTTAAATTTACTTGCTAATCTTTCTTCTTGCCTCTCTTTCACTTCCTTATTTCCTTTTTTACTTTGTTCCTGCACTTCCTATATTCATCTAGGCTATCTGCACTGCTTAGCTGTTTGTGCCTAGCATATACTTTCTTTCTCTGTTTGATCTTCCCTGTATTTTTCTGGACAACCATGGGGGCCTAGATTTGGTAGTACCACTCCAAGTTTTGGAAGACATGTCTTCTTTGTACATTTAGGATTTCGCTTTTTAGTGTTTCCCACTGGTTTTCCACAGATTTCTTCCTGAGCAGTGCTGCCTAGTCCTCCAGCAAGCCCTTTCTCATTCCTGCAAAATTTCTCTTCCCCCATTTCAAAACTTTTATTCCAGTTTATCTCTGTCCTTTGCTATGGTACTGCTAAATCTAACTGAATTGTGATCACTGTCCCCATATGGTTGCAAAATGTCACTTCAGCCGTTTCGTCTTCTTCATTCCCCAGGACCTGCTCTGGAATTGCATTTCCACTTGTTAGGTTTGTCAGCAATTATTTGAAAAAATTTCTTGGATGAACTGCATGAAGTCTTCTCCCTCAGTGTCCTTAAATTGTTTGAATCCCAGTTGATATGGGGAAAGTTAAAGTCTCCTATTATTATTGCCCTCTCGTTCTTACAGGCAGAAATTTGCCTACATATTTGTTCTTCTATCTCTCTTTTATTATTTGGGGGTCCGTAACATACTCCCAGTAGTGTGATTGTCCTTTTTTTATTTCTAAGATCAACCTAAAAAGTTTTGCTTGTTAACCCATTCTGCACAACATCCCGAATCACAACTGGAATTGATGTTATATTCATTCGTGTAACTCCCCCTGTATCAAAGAATTAAGAGAGAACAAAAAACGATGAACAGGCCCTTAGGCTCACCAAGCCTGTGCCAATTCCTATTCCTTATTTAGACCCACTACTCATTGCCCATACACGGTTTCTATCCCTCTGTTGTGTCTGAAGACTCTATAACCAGGGATGTTGAGCTATCAAGTTCGTCCCTCCTTTAGCCAGGTTTCCATTACAGCAATGAGATCAAGCTGCCATGTGTCTACCTGTGCCCTTGACTCATCTACCTTCTTTGTAATACTTCTTGCATTGAAATATGAATAGTTTAACCCCATCAATTTCCCTTGCTGGACACTTCTTAAACTTTCCTTCTCCTGTAATCCCAATTCTTTCACTATAGCTTCAACATCACGAGCTACTGTTGATCTTCTGTTTTCCTGATCTGAGTAAGATATTTCTGGTCCTATTCCTTGGAACCCCCTGCCACGTTAGTTTAAATACTGCCCAACAGAACTAACAAAAGCACCTGCCAGGACATTGCTCCCAGCCCTACCTGGGTGCAGCCTGTCTGCTTTGTATAAATACCACCTTCCCCAGAACCGGGTCTCAGTACCTCAAGAATTTGAATCCCTCTCAGCTACACCTTCTCTCCAGTCATGTGTTCATTTGATCTATCCTCTTATTCCTGCTCTTGCAGAATTGAGAGTAATCTTGAAATTTCTACATTTGAGTCCTGCACTTTAACTTATCACCTAACTTCCTGTTCTCAGCTGGCAGGTCCTCATCCCCTAGTTTACCTATACCACTGCCAGAAATGTTTACCACGACCACTGGCTGTTCACCTTCCTTCCCCAGAATGCCTGCCAGCTGCTCCATGATGTCCTATATCCTGAGACAACAAAGACAATATATCATCCTTGACGCACGTTTGCGGCTACAAAAGCATCTGTCTGTGTCCCTGGCTATTGAATCCCAAATTACTTTAACCTTGTCATTCATTTTTCTCCCGACCTTCTGAGCATGAGAGCCACCTACGGTGCTGTGACCCTGGCTGTTCCTGCTTGCCCTTGAAAGGCCCACCTGCAAAAGGAGCAAAGTAATTTCGCAACCAACAGATCAGACCTAACTTCTGCAGTTAAAGTGCAGGACTCAAATGTAGAAACTTCAGGCTTACTCTCAATTCTGCGAGAGCAGGAATAAGAGGATAGATCAAATGAACACATGACTGGAGAGAAGGTGTAGCTGGGAGGGATTCAGATTCTTGAGGTACTGGGACCCGGTTCTGGGGAAGGTGGCATTTATACAAAGCAGACAGGCTGCACCCAGGTAGGGCTGGGAGCAATGTCCTGGCAGGTGCTTTTGTTAGTTCTGTTGGGCAGTATTTAAACTAATGTGCTGGCGGACAACTTAACAACTCATTGAAGGAGGAGGTTCCACAAATATCTTCCTCCTCAATGATGGGGAAGTCCAGTACCTCAGTGCAAAAGATAAGGCTGAATCATTCACAACGATCTTCAGTCGGAAGTGCTGAGTGGATGATCCCTTCAGTGGATCCCTGCAACTCAGATGCCAGCCATCAGCCAATTTGATTCACTCCACATGAAAACAGAAAATGGCTAAAGGCACTAGATACTGCAAAGATATTGCACCCTGACAATATTCCACGAATACTACTGAAGACTTGCGCTCCAAAACTTGCCAACACCTCAGCTAAGCTGTGAATCTACAATGCTGGTGTCTACCCAGCAATATGGAAAATTGCGCAGTACACAAAAAAGAGGACAAATCCAATCCAGCCAATTACTGTCCCATCAATCTAATATCACTCATCAACAAAGTGATGAATCATCAATAGTCCTATCACTTACTTAAAAATAACCTTCTCCCTAATACTCAGGACGGAATTTTCCTATCCCGCCCACCATGGGAAGCATAGCTGGTGGGGCACAGAGAATTCAAAGGTCCGTTGACATTGAGCAGAATTTTACAGCACTGTGGTAAATGCAGCTGAAAAATCTGCCCTCACTTTGGGTTCTGCCAGGGTCAAGCAGCTCCTGACCTCATTACAGCCTTGATTCAAACATGGAAAAAAGAACAGAACTCCAGAAATGAGGTAAAAAGTTACTGCTCTTGACAACAAGACAACATTAACTGAATCAACATTAAGGACACCTAGCAATACAGTAGTCAATGGGAATTAGTGGATAAATCCGCTGCTGGTTGGAATCATTTCTGGCACAAAAGAAGATGGTTATGATTGTTGCAGGTCAAATCCTCTCAGCTCCAGGACATTTCTGCAGGAGTTCTTCAAGGTATTGTCAATGGCCCAACCATCTCCAGCTACTTTGTCAATGACCTTACTTTCACATAAGGTCAGAAGTGGGGATAGTTGCTGATGACGGCAAAATGTTCAGTATCATTTGTAATTCCTCAGATACTGAAGCAGTGTACTAGATCCAAATGCAGAAAGACCTGGACAATATTCAGGTTTCGGATGACAAGTGGCAAGTAACATTTGCACCATACAAGGGCCAGGCAATGACCATGTCCAAAAAGAGGGGATCTAAGCACCATTCCTTCACATTCAATGGCATTACCATTGCTGAATCCTCCACTATCAACATTACTATTGATCTAAAACTGAACTGGGTTAACCATACAAATACTGAGCAAGTCAGAGCCTAGGAATCTTATGTTGAGTAACTCACCTTCTGTCACCCCAAAGCCTGTCCACTATCTACAAGTTACAAGTCAGGAGTGTGTTGGAATACTCTCCACTTGTTTGAATGTGTACAGTTCCAACAGTACTCAGAAATATGTCATCATCCAGGACAAGGCAGCCAAAGTGGATTTTGCAAGACTTTGGCCCAAATGTTTGTGAACCTGTCTCCAAGAAAGACACCAACCTCCCATTGGTCCTCTTACTGAACCCAGAGAATGTGGCGGAGACATTGCTGATGGGATTTCTCCAGCATGTTTATGTGTCGCTGCTACACATTCCAGATCTCGCTGCAGTACAGGAGTATAGGAGTACGGTAACATCAATTCTTCTGTACAATATGAAAACTGTAGCTATATATACTCTACAGTTTTGTGGATGACTGCAGTATTTTTGCCCACTCTGCAGCAGTTTTTCAAGCTGCTCCTGTTGCTTCAATTCTATGTACAAGAAACGTTTCCTTGAATGTTGCCTTTAACAAACTCGTATCAATCCATGCCTGGCCAGTCAAATACGCATGATGTAGAGATGCCAGTGTTGGACTGGGGTAAACTCAGTAAAGTCTGGCAACACCAATTTTAAATCCAACCGATTTATTTGATAGTAAATCTGCGAGCTTTCAGCCTTTGTGGCCTTCATCAGGCGAATGAGGTGCATTTAAATTTGCATTCTAATCAGCAATCTGTAAACTATCTGTGCTGATATGTGTGCTTTTGGAGACCAGAACACCTCATGCGCCTGACAAAGGCCACAAAGACCAAAAGCTTACAGATTTACTATCAAATAAATCGGTTGGATTTAAAATTGGTGTTGCCAGACTTTAATGAGTCAAATATGCCTGCATATACTGAATAAGAGACCCTGAAATATGTTGAGCATTCCCTGTATCTTAGCATTTACTGCACCTCAGCCATCCCTCTCAAAGGACACTCCATCAAGAGATCCAACAGAGGATCAACCCCAATTCACTCTTCTACAAATCAGTGTATAGAATACCTCTTTAAATCCAGGGTAGGTGTTCCCAAACTGTGAGTGAGTGTGAGATATGTGTGTGTGTGTATGTGTGTGTGTGTGTGTGTGTGTGTGAGAGAGATGAGTACAGTAAGAAGTCTCAGGACACCAGGTTAAAGTCCAATGGGTTTATTTTGAATCACTAGCTTTCAGAGTATTGCTCCCTCACGCTTACCTAATGAGGGAGCAGCACTCTGGAAATTCATGATTCCAAATAAACCTGTTGGACTTTAACCTGGTGTTGAGAGATTTCTTCTGTGCCCACCCCAATTCAACGCCAGCATCTCCACATCATGTATGATGAGAGCATGAGAAATGAAAAGATGTGAGAGATGAATTGCGTAAGACAGGAGGTGTGTGAGAGAGGTGACAGAGTGTGCGTGAGAGAGATGAGAGTGATTGTGTGTGACAGATGAGAGGGTATGTTTGTGATGAGTATGTGGAAAACAGATAAGACTGAGGCCGCAATCTTACCGTTTCACGCAATGCCCCAAGTAATCTGCAGCTGGCTTCTTTTTCTAACTCCTAGAACATTTAAATGTTTTTGGTAGATTGTGCCGTGTGTATGAGAGAGATATGAGTGCGGGCGTGTGAAAGACGTGTATGCGTGAGAGGGAGAGAGAGAGAGGTGAGTGTGAGAATCGATTATCCCAGTAGCATTTTTCCCATTTGAAACGAAGGAAGCAGCAACACCCTATTAAAAATAACACAGGTAAAAAACCTAAGTATGTTGTTAATAAGGAGAACGCTTTAACTGCAGCGACCATATAGAAGATTTGTAGAAAGTAAGTTCCTGTATGTTTTTACCTAATGCGCGAGACAATCAATTTTTGTGGCTTGTCTCGAACATAAGGAGCTTTCTCAAGGGTTCTGGCCGTACTTTTGGGAGATGTAAGGGGCTGGGAAAGTTTGGGAAACTGTTCTAGGAAGTCTGCACCGCAGCCTGAAGTTGAGACACCTGCAGTGAATTAGGTGAGTTAGAAAGTGGTTAGAAAAAGACAAATTGACAAGTGCCCCATTTTCTCAGCCTATGTTGGTCTTTTATTGTTTATTTTTAAAACCGAAGTTGAACCTCCCTCGATGTTCCCCGCAGCCAGCTGCGCACTTTACCTGTTCTGATCAAGAGTCCTCCTGTCCCAACTACTGCTTTTGCAGAAATCCGGCTGGAAAAGTCTCCAGGTGCCAGAGTGGCTTCTCCGCACCAGGTTCCTGAGCATGGTTACTAAACAGGGGCGAGGGGAGAGCTTCCGGCTGACAAAACTTCAGACTGGATTTCCGCACTGCTCACTGCAGCCAGCCCAGACAAACGTCCAGTCAACACCAACAGCAGAACAGGCTGCAACCCAGTTAAGTGAACTGGGAGATTGACAGAGCGGCGCACCATTTAGGGACTGCCCACTGCTGTCAGGATCCGTTGCATCGCCGAGAGTTTGCAAGACGAATTCGACTCTCGCTCTGGAAAGAGCACTTGCACATCTCCTTTAATTGGTCTTTGCCCAAAAGACGAAGTTCAGTCTCCTTAAAAACTAGGCGGGGTAAAGAGGTGGATAGAAAATCAAATTTAGAGGAAGATATAAAAAGTTTTCAACGGGATTCAGATTAGGTTAAGTGAGTAATATAATAACAAGAAGTATTACGCAATGTAGTATAATAGAGTCTAGTATGGTATAGTATAATTACCATGACATATGATACATTATGATGAAATATGATCAAATATAATGTAGGAAAATGTGCGGTTGCCAACCTGAATGAGAAGAATCGTAAACCAGGATATTAGTTGAATGGACAGAGATTCAGAATGCTGCAGCACAGAGCGATCAGTGTGTCCTCGTACAGAAATCACAAAAGGTTAGCTTGCAAACACAGTAAGTGATTAGGAAGGCAAAATGGAACGTTGATCTTTATTGCAAATGGGATGAAGTATAAAAGGAGGGAAGTCTAAAGTTCTACAGGGCATTGGCCAGATCACATCCGTATAGTGTACTGTTTTGATATGCTTACTTAAGAATGGATATATTTGCATTGGAGATAGGAAACACTGAGTTCTTACAATTATAGATAACAGCAAAAGAATTGCAGAAGTGAACACTAGTTCGTGTGATTTCTAGGTTCCAGACAGTTGAAGACCAATGGATGTTTAGTTTGTAGCAGAGTTCACTCCAGGTGAATTCCTAAATGGAAATTGCAGCAAAAAATCTTTGAAATGAAGTGAATGATGTGATTTCTGTACTTAAGAGTTTTTGGCAGATGATGATCAGAGACTTAAAATCACACAGGCTTCAAGGAGTTGAAATATATAACCAGCTCCTTGGTTAGCCAAGAGTCCTGTAGGAAGTCTTTTCATTTGGTGTTAATTCAACAATTGCTTGGTTCTCAATTCTCAACTGAATACAAGGATTTTAAAACGGTCACATGAATCTGTGACCTTCTTTCTCCGCAATGATTTTTCAAAAGAATAGGGTGTTCCTCCAGCAGAGTGCTCATTATTTATCCCCATATCAACTTCACTAGATCAGATTATCTGGTAATATCATATTAAGCAAAGAAAATAGGAGCATGAGTAGGCCATTCTACCTGTCAAACCAGCTTCGCCATTCATTATGATCATGGCTGACCACCCAACTCAATAGCCTGATCCCGCCTTCCCCTCATATCTTTTGACCACTTTCACCCCAACTGCTGTATCATTGTGTGAAATCACACCTCGACTGATTCCTGTAGTACGGAATTCCACAGTTTACCACTCTCTCGGGGAAGAAATTTCTCCATCTCAATCCTAAAAGATTTAATCTGTATCCTTAGACAATGACCCCTGATTCTGCAGTCCCCACCATCAGGAACATTCTTCCTGCGTCTACCCCGTCTCATCCTGTTAGAATTTGAGGTTTCTATGCAATATTTCTGTAGTGCTCTACGGTTTTTTGTAATTTGTCAATTCGTACTTTATATGCTGGAAATTGGGTCCATGTTTGGTTTATACATTGAGGTTTACATCTGAGTTGGGATTTGTACTAGGTAAGAGATTTATGGGCTGATTTGAATTGGAGATTAATATTCATATTTAGATTTGAATCATACAATCCCTGCAGTGCAAAAGGAGGCCATCGAGTCTGCACTGACAACAATCCCATTCAGGTCCTATCCCGGTAACCCCAAGTGTGTATCCCGACAGTCCCCCTGACACTCAGAGGCAATTTAACATGGCCAATCCACGTAACCTGCACACCTTTGGAGTGTGAGAGGAAACTGGAGCATCCAGAGGAAAATCATGCAGACACGGGGAGAATATACAGACTCCGCACAATCACCCAAGGTTAGAATTGAACCCAGGTCCCCGCCATTGTGCCACCTTGAAAATATAAACTTGGAGATGTGTTTATATTTGGATAGGACTCTGGGCTCTTATTTGATTGGGAGATGAATATGGGGCAGCATGGTGGCATAATGGGTAGCACTTCTGCCTCACAACGCTGGGGACCTGGGTTCGATTCGCAGCTTGGGTCACTGTCTGTGCAGAGTCTGCACATTCTCCCCATGTCTACGTGGGTTTCTTCTGGGTACTCTGGTTTCTTCTCACAGTCCGAAAGGCCTGCTGGTTAGATTCATTGGCTGCGCTAAATTCTCCCTTAGTGTATCTGAACAGGCGCCAGACTATGGGAACTAGAGGATTTTCACCAAAAGAGGGGGGATTTTCACAATAACTTCACTGCAGTGTTAACGTAAGCCTACTTGTTACACTAATAAATAAACTTTAAAATTTAAACTATGCATTTGAGCTTGGATGAGGTGTAGGGCAGTTAGGGTTTCCAGGATGCCGAATCTCCTCCTGGTTGAGTGGGGCGCTGTGGTTGGAGTTGGGCTGGAGTGGTTGCTCCTGTCTCGGCGCTGTCTCCTTGTTTGGCCCCGGGGTTTGATCTGACGTGTAGCTGCGGCTGTGGAGCTAGGAGAATCGCCAGGGTGTGAGGCCGCAGCAGGGAAGATGCCGAAGAACAGCGGGAAGCAGCTGAACCCTAACCCCAGCCTCCGGGAGCGGCTGGATGGCAACGAGCTGGACCTGAGCCTGAGCGACCTGAGTGAGGTCCCGACCCGGGAGCTGGTGAGAGAAGGAGCGGGGAGGCCGGGGCTGTTGGTGCGGCGGCCCTGAGGCCGGGATAGCGCCCGGGTGTGATGCCTCCCGCAGTCGGTCAGCAAGGGCCTTTGAGCCTGTCCCCGGGCACCGCGGCCCAAATAGATTGGGGAGGGCAGGATGGGGATTATAGAGACTGAGTCCGTGTATCTGAGGCTGGTTCCTGGCCTGGGAAGTCTCGGCCGGCTCCCCCTCTCTCCTACCCCAGTGTCCCATTCACTGTGAATCCTAGCACCTGTGTGATTGAACCATTCAACAAAAGTGTTTTGGCGGTGCCAAATGACCTCAGTGACAGCACAGGATTTTCTTTTGCTTTTAACACGTTTACAATTTGGTAAATATGGAATATTTTCATTTAAAATAACAAAAATGCTTCCACATTCTTATTCAAAATGTCTATAGCTGCTTGCGATGAGCTTACTTTTAGTGTGCCTTTAAAAATCTCTTGTTATTGTGTTCATCAAGCCAAGGATGCTTATTGCTTTCACATTCATAAACCCAGAGTCCACATCAATCACAATACCTCACCACTATCCCCATCAAATATTTTGAGGCAGATATGTCACAAAGTTAAATACAGAGTGAATCCTACTCTGACCTGCCCTATTAAAAGGCATGGTTAGACTTGCAATAAAGTACAACTGAGCTGAATTGTATGCATTTATGAAATGTTATCTTCTAGGGCAGCATGGTGGTTAGCGCTGTTGCCTCAGTGCCTGGACCTGGGTTTGATTCCCGGCTTAGGTCACTGTGTGGAGTCTGCACATTCTCTTTGTTTCTGTGTGGGTTTCCTTTGGGTACTCTAGTTATGTCCCACAGGTGAAAGAAGTGCTGGTTAGGTTATTGGCCATGCTAAATTCTCCCTTAGTGTACCCGAACAGGCACTGGAGTGTGGTGACTAGGGGATTTTCACATTAATTTCATTGCAGTGTTAATGTCAGCCTACTTGTGACACTAATAAATGAAATTTTAAAAACTTTATTCAACTCCAAGTCCATGAAGACTCAGAGTCCATTCTCTGTTTGAGCAGCAGCTGCATTGCAATTCTGTCAAATCTCAACATAAAATATTGTCTTGTGTTTGTAGGCAGCCCTCCCTAAGGCCACCATTCTGGACCTGTCCTGCAATTGTATCGTCACGTTGTCGGTAAGACTTTATAAAAGATGCATTTGTGCACATGTGAATTGTGGGTACATTATGTGTGGGGTTGGTTGTCAGTGCATGCAAAATGTATGCATGTGTGTGTGTTGTGGGGCTGTGGGACAAAAGGTTGAGTAGATAGTGATTAGTTGAATGAGGCACGACATCAATTCTCTGAACGGCTAGGTTCAGCTCGGTGCTAACTTTGCTGCTGTCAAGGGAAGGGACATTTCATAGCTCAGCAATTGCTGAATGAAAGCTCTGGGATATTAGGATGTTTACAAAAACATTCTTGAACCCAGAGGGAATCCACACCATCAGGGGAAGGAGGAGGGAGAAATGGCACTAGCTGAAAAGTCCTCACTCAGAAAAACACCTTCAGGAGAGACTGAAAGAATACTGGTTTAAAATAAATGTTGCAGAGCGTGGCAAATCCCTTGTGTGACTGTCATGGGAGACAGCTACAAAATTCCAGCCTGTTTATGAAATCTCAGCTCTTACAAAAACAACAACAGCAACAAAGCAGTCAGACTACTATATATATCTGCTTTATATGGAATTATATAGAAATTACACTCAATCCTGTGCCCAAGATCTTTTGATAACATTGTGACTAAAACTGTTACAGTTTATTTATGTTGTATACATATACAGTCTGAGCACATTTTTCTTGAGGGTAGCATCTCATGATGTGTAGGTTAGGGAGATTAATGGGGTAAGTATGTGGAGTTATAGGGGTAGGACGGGGGGGGGGGTGGATTTGAGTGAGATGCTCTGTCAGAGAGTTGGTGCAGACTCGAACTGAACGCCACCTTCTGCACTGAAGGGAGTCTGATTCTATTTCACGTGAGTTCTAACTAAGCTTTGGTGTAAGTTTGTTTTTCAATTTTCAAGAATTGAACAAAGGGTGTCAGTTTTCTCCAGTTTTTATATTTTTTTCCAGGTTGAAGGAGCTAAGTTCCCTGGTTTAGAGTTTTATTGCGTACAGTTTTGGTTGTCACATTATAAGAAAGATATGGAGGCATTGGAAAGGGTGCAGAGGAGGTTTACCAGGATGTTGCCTGGTATGATGGGTAGGTCTTATGAGGAAAGGCTAAGGGACTTGAAGTTATTTTCATTAGAGAGAAGAAGGCTAAGAGGTGACCTAATTGAGACATATAAGATGATGAGAGGGTTAGATAGGGTGGATATTGAGAGCCTTTTTCCTCGGATGGAGATGGATAACATGAGGGGACATAGCTTTAAATTAAGGGGTGGTAGTTATAGGACAGAAGTTAGAGGTGGGTTCTTTACTCAGAGGGTAGTAATGTCTCTCTGCAAACTGTGACATCCATCCTCACTGTCTCCAACTCCTCCGACTTTGGTGTCGTCAGCAAATTTACTAACCCATCCCTCTACACCCTCATCCAGGTCATTTATAAAAATAACAAACAACAGTGGCTCCAGAGCAACATCGAGGGCCGAAGGGCCTGTACTGCGCTGTAATGTTCTATGTTCTATATATTTGGTGATCAACTCTTGTACCACATCAGAATGTTGTATTTAAACCTAGCCTGATGCTGTTGTGTCTCCCATTGCAGCTACATCACAAATTAAATACAGAATAATGCACTCTCTACACTGTCCCATTGCACTCAGTGTGAATGTAGCATTTTGTTTGCATGTTCTCTTCTGATTACATTGATACGTATTGGTTTTGTGATTTGTTTAGGGAATCAGTGGTTTACCCTACTATTCATGCTAGTGGGTTAGACAGAGAGAAATCTCACAATACCAGTTTAAAGTCCAAACAGGTTTATTTGTAGCAAAAGCTGCAAGTTTTTGGGACAGCCTGTCCCTTTGTCAGGTGGCTGGGATTTCTGATCACAAACAGGGCACAAAGACAAAACTCCATTTACCTGCATAATGATTGGAATGTGAGTCTTTACAGCTAATCAGTTCTTAAAGGTACAGACAATGTGAGTGGAAAGAGCTTTAAGCACAGGTTAAGGAGATGTGTGTTGTTTCCAGACAGGAAAGTTAGTGAGATTTTGCAAGTCCAGGCAAGTTGTGGGGGTTACAGATAGTGCGACATGAACCCAAGATCCCAGATGAGGCTGTAGTCATGTGTGAGGAACTTGGCTATCAGTTTCTGCTCAGCAACTCTGCACTGTGTCCTGAAGGCCACCTTGGAGAACGCCCACCCGAAGATCAGAGGCCGAATGCCCATGACCACTGAAATATTCCTCAACAGGAAGAGGTTGGTCTTGCCTGGTGATTGTCGAGGGCATCCTGAAACCCATTGTTCTTTGAACCCCCAGTTTTTGCCACGACACTACAGATTCCTACATAAACTCAGCACACGTGGAGCAGTTGAACCAGAAGTACTCCTCGTCACAGTGGATGTCTCAGCTTTCTACACAAACATCCCCCACAACGATGGCATTGCTGCAATTGCCTCAGTACTCAATGCTGACAACTGCCAGTTTCCAGATGCAATTGTACAACTCGTCTGCTTCATGCTGGGCCACAATGTCTTCACCTTCAACAACCAGTTCTTCATCTGTTTGATCTTTGGGTGGGTGTTCTCCAAGGCAGCTTTCAGGACACACAGTGCAGAGTTGCTGAGCAGAAACTGATAGCCAAGTTCCGCACACATAAGAACGGCCTCAACAAGGATCTTGGGTTCATGTCGCACTATCTGTAACCCCCACAACTTGCCTGGACTTGCAAAATCTCACTAACTTTCCTGTCTGGAAACAATACACATCTCTTTAACTTGTGCTTCTTTCCACTCACATTGTCTGTATCTTTAAGAATTGATTAGCTGTAAAGACTCACATTACAATCATTATGCATGTAAATTTGGTTTGTGTCTTTGCGTCTTTTTTACGATCAGAACTGCCAGCCACCTGACAAAAGGACAGGCTGTCCCGAAAGCTTGCGGCTTTTGCTACAAATAAACCTGTTTCGACTTTAAACTGGTGTTGTGGGATTTCTTTCTGTTTTACCCCAGACCAACGTTGGCATCTCCACATCATTGAAGCTAGGCAGCCAGCAACAGCATGCTGCAGCTGTCAGCCTTGGTGTTGTGTGCAGCACTCTCTCACTTTTGACTCAGAAGGATTTGAGCTCAAGTACATTCCAGAGACTTGATCAAACTAGGTTGATGTCAGTACAGTATAAAAGCAAATTACTGCGGATGCTGAAATCTGGAACCAAAAGAGACAATGCTAGAAGAGCTCAGCAGGTCTGGAAGGAGAAAAAAAACTGATGTTTCAAGTCCAGATGATCTTTTGTCAGAGCTCAGGGCAGTTTTGACAAAAGGTCATCTGAGCTCAAAACATCAGCTCTTTTCCAGCTTTACAGTTGCTGTCAGATTTGCTGAGATTTTCGAGTATTTTATCTTTTGCAACCAATGCAGTGCTGGAGGGGTGTTGCACTGTCAAAGTGGTGTTTTCTTTGTGAATAGCAAGTTTCTCTGTCTGCCCTCTTGAGTGTACATAAGATGATAATATGGCTACTAATTCAAAAAGAGCAATGAAATTCTTTTGACGTCTTGACCAGTTTTTAAACTTATTCCTACTCATGAGCATTTGCTGTATTTAAATTGACTGTTATACTCTGGCCACATTTTAAAATGTACTCCTAATATAATAAATGATGTGATTATAAATGCAGGTTCTGCCCTTTCAGAATTGAGGGAAACATAGCTGATCCCAATCCCATTCTTGTTCAAGATCCATGTGCACATCGTAGCAGAAGCTACTTGCTAACAGTCAGGGCAAGAATCTGGGCTGACTTCCCATTTTCACGTCTAGATCAGGGGACTAAAGTGTTCATGAGCTAGGCAATGAAAATGAAAAGTCAGCCAAGCCAATCCTGGTTGGTGATGGCTGGTTAATTTGGTGCTGTATAGATGATGTTTTGTCTTCCTTGAATATTGTGAGTGAACAGTTGTGTGTAGGATATTGTCCAGGAGGTTTGAGATCATTAGAATTGTGCAGCTTAAGCAAAAGCAGATTCTACTGGTTTCAGAGTTTCATGTGCGATTCTTTCCCCCCCGCCCCCCAGAGCCACTGTTGTGTTTTAATTAATTTTTCTCTCTTGTTTTTATGAAAAACTGTGCTCCCATCAAATGCAGCCAGAATTCTGCAGCCTGACTCATCTCATCAAACTCGACCTCAGCAAAAACCAGTTGCGGGAGCTTCCTTCAGATTTTGGACGTCTCCTTAACCTGCAGCATTTGGACCTTTACAACAACAAACTGACCAACTTGCCTGTCAGCTTTGCTCAGCTCAAGGTAGGAAGTCAATTCAGATACCTCGCACACTGGTCAGGCTAGAGAGAAAAACTTGTTTTCAGTCTGCCAGTTTCTCCCCTTCAGCCTCAGATTTTGCTGCTCACATTTTATCATTTTAGAGGGTGGCACAGTGGTTTAGATTGCTACCTCACAGCACTAAGCACCTGGGTTCAATTCAGCCCTGGGTCACTATCTGTGTGGAGTTTGCACATTCTCGCCATGTCTGCGTGCATTTCCTTCGGGTGCTCAGGTTTCCTCCTGCAGTCCAAAAGTGTACGGATTAGGTTGATTAACCATGCTAAATTAACGCTAGTGTCAGGGGGATTAGCAGTGTAAAAATGAAGGGTTAATGGGATTATGATGGGTGCACACTCAATGGGCTGAATGGCCTCCTTCTACACTGTAGGATTCTATGAGAAACGCATTTCAGAAATTGATTTTCAGTGTACTTAAGCATTAAAGCAGATGATGCAATGAATAGTCGATGTGTTGAGGCAGGAGTGGAGTTGGCAATATGGAGATGGAAATTACCAATCTTAGTGTTGAAATGGAAATATGGTCAGACACTCAATTTTGGGTTCACATATGATACCAAGAATGTGAACAGATTGGTAGTTAGTTACCAGGAAGAGGGATGGAGGCGAAGGAGTGGAGGTTTTGGCAGCAACTGAAGACAACACTCCAATCTTCCTAATATTTAACTGGAAAATGTTTCTGCTCATTCATTATGCATCCAGATAATAGAGTGAGAGAGAGGAATGGTTGACTTTGGGACTAGGATATAGAACAATGAGGTCAGTGTTTTGGTTGAACAAATCAGCAACTGCAGAAATATTGTGGAGAAAAGCTGGCCAAAGACTGAAAGATTAATCCTCACAATATAGATAACATTCTAAGTAAATTGGGACTAATCTTCTTCTCTGAATAGATGACTGGTGGAAGTCAGGTTGAGGGGAGAAATGGGGTGACAGTGGCGAGTGATATAAAGTGATCTGAGGTGACCCTATCTGTGATTGATACAATAGGAGTAGACCATGTTATTGGCAAGATTAGCATGGTGGCTATGGACTAGGAAGATTAAAAGTGATTAACTTCTCCTCATATTGTGACAAAGGAGCAAGTACTAAAGCTGAGGTTAAAAATTGTTTTGTGATTAGGATAGTGCCCTGGGGAATGTGTGAGGAGATGTGATTGCTCCTTCAGCAATCTCTTTGGATCAGCCTCGGTAAACCATTTCCTATATACCTGTGTGACTCTTACTCATTTTGCATCTATTATAATGTAGTTTCTGAGTGGAAATTATTGTGGTTTTCATATCTCCCTGGCAGGAAAGGCCATTGGATAATGCAATTTTTTTTAATTCAGACCTTAATGAGTAGCAGTAATTAAAATTCAGGAGCACAAAAATAATGATAATTAAAACCAGGTGCTGAGGTTTTTTCCTGATGCTGTTACAATGTATTGTCTCCAGTTTATTTACTACTACATGGATCTAGTTCTGTTAGGGCCCAAGAAAGGAGGGACACATTATATAGGTGAAAGGATTAAGGGTAGCATTTATTATGAAAGAAAAGATGTATTTTAAAAAAAGATGTATTTCCCCACGCTGACATTAGAAAGCATTTTAAACCAATGAAGTGCAGCTACTGTTGTAATTTATGAAACGTGGTCGTTAAATGCATGCTGCTATTCCTCTCAGACATAATGAGGCTGACTGACTCCAATTTTTCTCTACAGAACTTAAAGTGGTTGGATTTAAAAGGAAATCCACTTGATCCGATGCTTGAGAAGGTGGCTGGCGACTGCCTGGATGAGAAGCAATGCAAACTGTGTGCAGCCAATGTAAGCGTCAAGATTAATCCTCACAATATAGATAACATGAAAGCGGTTTCAGCATTTGACTTTGAAGTGCAGGGTAGGACAGTGGTTAGCCCTATTGCCTCATAGCGCCAGGGACTCAGGTTCAATTTTGACCTTGGGTCATTGTCTGTGCAGAGTCTGCACATTCTCCCTGTGTCTACATGGGTCTCCTCTGGGTGCTCAAGTTTCCTCCAACAGTCCAAAGTTGTGTGGGTTAGGTATGATTGGCCATGCTGAATTGCCTCTTAGTGTCAGAGTAAATATGTGGGGTTACGGGAATAGGGCCTTAGTGGGATTGTTGTCAGTGCAGGTTTGATGGGCCAAATGGCCTCCTTCTGCACTATAGGATTTCTATGATTCTATCATACCCCCTAGTTTTATTTCCAAGTTGTGGCATAAAAACAGAAGAAATAGAAGCAGGAGCAGCTGATTTGGCATTTTGTTTTGCAAATGTCCAATGGTTTGCAGCCTAGGACTCTCATTTGAACCCAAATGGCACTTCCTATCATATTTTCATGCAACACCAGGATTAACCTACTTCCATCTCTAACATCACCTGATTCAGTCCTGCTTCAGCTCATCTGTGGAAATCCTATAGACTTGCCAATTCCAACTCTCCTCATCAGCTTCTTGTTGCACCATAGCCTTTTCAGTTGTCTGGGCCTCAAGCTTTGAATATCCTCCTACGCCTGTCAGCCTCTCTTTCTGTTTCTTTAGGATATAGCTCAGAACTGATCTTTCTGGCTATCTGTCCAAATGATGTCTTATGTAGTTCATTATCTCGGCTTCCTTTATAACACTCTTGTGAAGTGCTTTGGAATATTTGTTATTCAAACTTGCTCTGCTGTTTCGTACTAACCATGGGTCAAGTCCAAATTTCTGCACTATTCTCACATCCCTTCATTCCCCTTATTACCGAAAACTCTGACTCAAAATGTGACACCCCTGGCCCTCTGGTATCACGAATTCAAAGATTCAAAACTTTTTGAGTGAAGAAATTCCTCATCTCAATCCTGAATGAAAAAGGAAGTAGAAATTAAGTGAAAAGGCACATTAGAGACATGAACGATTATGAGAAAAGATTGGAAGCCAACATTCAAGGGGAATTCCAAAGTTTTCCAAAAGCGTATTAATAGTAAGACTGGCAAAAGGTGGAGGGCTGTTTAGAGGTCAAAAAGAGCATTCAATATTGGAGATTGCAACATGGCTGAGATATTAAATGAATACTTTGCATCTTTCTTTACCAAGGAAATAGATACTTTGCCAGGCCATAGAGACAGAGGAGGAAACTCTGCACCTAAATGGATTCAAAATTGATAAGGAGGAAATGTTGAATAGACTATTGGTAATTAAAGTTGGCAAGTACCAGGGTCAGATGAGATGCACCCAAGGACGTTGAAGGAAGTGAGAGTGGAATTTGAAGAGGTAGTGACCATAATCTTCTGGTCTTCCCTAGATTCGGTAGATGCCAGTGGACTGGAGAATTATGGATATTCAAAGAAATTGTAAAGATAGCACCAGCAAGTTTAAGATCAGTGGTGGGAAACTTCTAGAAACAATTATTCAGGCAAGACTTAATAGTCACATGGAAAAATGTGAATTGATTGGGAAGGGACAGCATAGAATTCTGAAGGGGAAATAGTGGTTGACAAACTTACTGGAGTTTTTTGAGGTCACAATGTGTCGATGAGGACAAAGCAGTTGATGTGATGTACATGAACTTTCAGAAGGTATTGGATACAATGCCATACAACAGACCTGTGAGAAAACCTATAGTTCATGGAATAACAAGAGCAGTAGCAATATGGATACAAATTTGGCTGAAAAATAGGAAGCAGAAGATAATAGTGAGCTGAAAGATGGCAGATTAAATTCAGTGCGGTGAAGTATGATAATGCATTTTGGTAGGAAGAATGTGGAAAGGCAATATAAAATGAGGTGTAAAATTCTTTAGGGAGCAAAAAAAGGGACCTGGGCACATATGTATGTACATCATTGAGGTGGCAGCACAAGTGGAGAGAACAGTTAATAAAGCATTTTGTATTCTGAACTTTATAAATAGGAACACAGAGAACTAGGGCAAGGAGGGTATGCTGAACTTGTACAAAACACCAGTTAAGCCCAGCTAGAGTATTGTGTAGAGTTCTGGGCACCACACTAGGATGTAAACACATTGGAGAGAGTGCAGAAGAGGTTTACAAGGAATGGTTTCAGGGTACGAGAATAGATTGGAGCCATTAGGACTGCTCTTTTTGAAGAGGCAATGGTAAGAGGAGGTTTGGCATGATGCTCAAAAGCATCATGAGCCTGGATAGAGTAGAGGGGGAGATACTGTTCCTGCTTGTAAAAGGATCAGGATTGAGAACATAGTTTTGAAGTGACTTGCAAAAGGAACAAATATGATGTGAGGAAAAAACTTCTTCACACGCAAGTGATTCAGGTCTAGACTGCTCTGCCTGAAAGTTTGGTGGAGGCAGATTCAATCAAGACTTTCAAGAAGACATTAGATGATGAGCAATGGTACATAGAAAAGCAGGAGACTCATTCAAGTCATTTTGAGTTGGTGCAGACATGGGCCAAATGGCTTCCTACACTGTAACAAATCTGTGATTCTGTAAAAGTCTGGCGCTTGTAATGCACTGGGGTGTTGTACTAGTTTTAGCGGTTGTATCAGTTATCACTGTAATTGAAATGTTGATATACAAGGAGGTCTGGGTGACTAATGCTAACATGCAGGTACAGCAAGCCTTTAGGAAGGAAATTGGAAGATTGGCCTTCATTGCAAGCAGACTTGAGTAGTGGAGCAAGGGTGCCTTACTGCAACTCTGCAGATCCTTGATGAGATTACACCTGGAGTATTATGTGGAGTTTTTGTCTCCTTACCTAAAAAAAATACACTTTCCAAAGACGGAGTGCAGCAAAGTTTCATCAGACTGATTCCTTAGATAGCAGAATTATTGTATAAGGAGAGTTTGGGGTGACTGGGCCTGTCTTGATTAGAATTCAGAAGAATGAGGGGATTTAATTAAAAGATGTAAAATACTGGCAGGGCTGGACAGACTGGATGCAGAGACAGTGATTCCTGTGGTTGGGAGTCCACAACAAAGTGGCTCAGGCTCAGGACAGGTCATTAAGAATTAAGATGAGGAGAAATGTCTTCAATGAGATGGGAGTAAATCTGTGGAATTCTTTACCACAGAAGGCTGTGGAAACCAAGCCATTGAATATATTTAAAGAGGGCACAGACACTACAGGTCAGAAAATGACACTAGACTAGCTGCACAGCTAATGGGTGAGAAGTCCTGATGGATATTTCCAAATAGTATTAAATTGAAGCTCTTCGTTTATGCAAAGGTAAGGAATTATTTTATTTATTTTATTTTTTAAACAAGTCTTATGAAGTTTTTAAACTTAAAGGTTTAGTCATGGGAGGAAAGCTATGGTTTGCTCTTTTTGCTCTATGTGGGAGGCCAGGCACATTTCCAGTGTCTGGGACCAGCATGTGTACAGGAAGTGTGTCTAGCTGCAGCTCCTAGAAACTCAAGTTTTGGAGTTGAAGTGGCAGGTGGGTTAACTGTGGAACAACCGTGAGTTTGAGAGCAGTATGGATAACACATTTAGGGAGGTGGTCACACTGCAGCTGAAGGAACTTGAGGAAGAAAGGAAATGGGTGACTACTAGGCAGTCCAAGAGATGTAGGCAGGTGATTCAGAAGTCCCCTGGGGTCTCGATTGCAAATCAGTGCTCCATATTTTGGAGGCTGGAATACAGACAGAACCAAACATCTGGCGCCACAAGTAACTTATCTGTACGGTGGTGGGGGGGGGGGGGGGGATGGGGTTCTGTACCCTGACTGCAGTTAATACACATTTCTTCAACTTGTGCTTAACACTCTCTCCACTCACATTGTCTGTACATTTAAGACTTAATTACGTGTAAAGACTTGCATTCCAACCATTATTTTGTAAATTGAGTTTGTATCTTTATATGCCTTGCTTGTGCACTGAAATCCCACTCAGCTGACAAAGGAGCAGCAATCGCTCCGAAAGCTAGTGACTTTTGCTACCAAATAAACTTCTTGGACTTTAACCTGGTGTTGGAAGACTTCTTACCGCGTTTACTCCAGTCCAACACCGGCATCTCCATATCATGGAAGAGGTGCCAGATGACTGGAGAACAGCTAATGTGGTTCCACTATTTAAGAAAGGTTGTAAAGGTAAACCAGGGGATTACAGACCAGTGAGCCTAACATCAGTGGAATGGAAACTATTAGAGAAACTTCTGAAGGAGAGCATCTGTCTCCACTTGGGAAGGCAAAACTTGATCAGGAATTGTCAGCATGGTTTCGTCAGAGGGAGCTCATGCCTGACACATTTGATTTGAATTTTTCGAGGGGTGACTAGGTATGTAGACAAGAGTAGTGCAGTCAATGTAGTTTTTATGGATTTTAGCAAAGCCTTTGATAAGGTCCCACATAGGAGACTTAAAAATTCACATGGGAGATAGCATAATTTGATAAAGTGGATTCAAAATTAGCTCAATCGTAAGAGACAGAAGGTGATGATAGAAGTCTGCTTTAGTGACTGGAAGCCAATGTTCAGTGGCATATCAGAGATCTGTGTTGGGCCCCCTTTTTATTCATCATTTATATAAATTGCATAGATGACTATGTGGGGGTAAGATTAGTAAGTTTACAGATGATACAAAGATTGGCCATGTGATTAACAATGAGGTGGAGTATCTTGGACTTACCAGAAGATATAGATGGAATGGTCAAACGGGCAGGTAAGTGGCAAATGGTATTTAACCCTGAGAAGTGTGAGGTGATACACTTTGGAAGGAGTAATTTGATAAGGAAGTACAGTAAGAAGTTTCACAACACCAGGTTAAAGTCCAACAGGTTTTTTGGAATCACATGAATCAATGAAAATCCATAAATAACTTTGTTTTTACCTTTTGATACTACAGGTACTGCAGTATATGAAAACCATTCAGTCTGAGCAAGATCGTGAGAAACAGCGGAGGCTGCAAATCGAAAGGGGTAAGAAATGAAATGTCTAAAAATAAATGTTAATCTGCGTACATGGATTACTTAGTGTGGAATTGAGAATCAGTGAAACACTGAAGCAAGCTGTGGCCTTTTCCTTTTTATCACAGCACTAATGTTTACAGATCCTCCGGGGCAATTCCATTGGCCTCCAGCAACCAAGTTTCCATTCATTAGTGGAATCCAGAGTCTGAACCAAACCTGGTCTTGTTCTCTGGATGCCACACAAGCTTCATGGGAGAATAAACTTGCATCAGCAGCAGTAAAATTGTAACATATTCAGTAAATGCAAAAATTATTTTGCATCAAGAAACCCTCATTTGACTATTACATTATATCTTCAAGCAACAGGCCATATTAACACAGATTTAACCCCTGGTTTGACTTCTCATCTTAAAGTGGAAATTGGAGTTGGAGAGGTCACACGATACCAAATTATAGTCCAACAGGTTTATTTGAAATCACAAGTTCTCAGCAGCAGATTTCAAATAAACCTGTTGGACTATAATTTGGTATCATTTGAAATCTGCTGCTGAGAACTTGTGATTTCAAATAACTCTGTTGGACTATAACCTTGTCATGTGACCTCTCATCTTGAAGACAGTGCCTCCAATGGTGTGCCACTCTTCAGTAACACATGGAATGTCAGCTTGAACTATGTACTCCAATCCTGACTGCAATTGAACCCACGATTTTCTGACTGAGGCTAGAGTGCTAGCACTGAATCATAGGACAAATTAAAGCATCCAAAAGCTTCAACTACCAACTTTATTGCTAAATGTCTGTTGTTGCAGAGTTGGAGAAAAGGCGTGAGGCAGAATTACGGGCTAAGGAAGCAAAAGAACGTGAGCTTCGTAAACGAGAAAAAATGGAGGAGAAGGAGAGGCGCAGGAAGGAGTACGATGCACAGAAATTACAGAAATTCAATCATCCAAAGGAAGAGAAACCTACTAGTACATTGGAAAGTAAGTGAAAATGGAAACTGGGCATGCTGTGTAAATTCTTGCAGAATTGCAAACTACATCTTGGTCTCAATTGCATCTCCATCATGAGCATTACACAGTGGGCAATGAAGAGTTTCTCTTGATATGAACTCCTGAAAATTGCAATCACTTAATTATTATTTATTTTCCCCTTCCCTAATTTTGCATCATTGTTCCCTGGGATCCTGATCATTTGCTGGATATGGTTACATGGGTGACAAACATCTCCTTACATTAGCTGGAGCTAAGAGTGCATGTTGACAGGCTCTCAATTGTGGAAGCCTTTGATCTGTCTTGGCTGCATCCATAGATGATGTAGAGATGCCGGCGTTGGACTGGGCTAAACTCAGTAAGAGGTCTAGCAACACCAATTTTAAATCCAACCGATTTATTTGATAGTAAATCTGCTAGCTTTCGGCATTTGTGCCTTCGTCAGGCGAATGAGGTGTTCTGGTTGGCCTGACGAAGGCACAAACGCTGAAAGCTAGCAGATTTACTATCAAATAAATCGGTTGGATTTTGACAGACCTCTTACTGAGTGCATCCATACAGACAGGAGTCAGTAGGACAGCGAGCAGCAGTAGGAAGCCCAATTTGGGGGTTGTTTGTTTCCTTTCTCCTTGCTAGCTTGTACAGCTTGCAAACTGAGTCACAGATTGGACTTAGCTGTTGGGCTGGGCATTGCATTCTGAACATTTTGAGCATAATATGAAGAAAGATCTGAAAAGTTAGGTTGTTAGCTAGAGTTAAATGACTTACGATCAAGTTTTAATGGTTTTAGCACAGCGGGAGGCCGTTCAGTCCATTGTCTGTGCCAGCTCTCTGCAGTAGCAACTCACTAGTAACTCGTATCCCTGCAAGGTTTTCCTCTTCACATAATGAGCCAAGTCTTTTCTGAAAGTCACGGCAGATGCTGCAAATCTGAAATAAAAACAGAAAGTGCTGGAAACACTCAAGTTCCGAAGAGGTGTCATGTTTGACTTGAAATGTTTCTCTCACTGTAGATACTGTCAGACTGCTAATAATTTCCAGCACTTTCTGTCTATACTCGTTTTAACTTCCTCCCAGAAGAACAGTTCCATTTTTTTTCCAATCTATCCACATAACCAAAACGCCTCATCTCCAGAACTATTCTCATGAATTTGTTCTGCATTCTAATGCATTAATTTTCTCCTTAAAGTGTGGCACCTGAAACTGGACAAAATACTCCAGTTGAAGCTGAACCATTTGGTTTATCATTATCCTGTTGTTTTTGTAGTTTGTGCCCCTATTAATAAGTCTCTGGATACCATAAGCTTTTTTAACCTGCGCTGTAACTTTCAGTGATGTACGTACATCCTAAAGGCCCTTTGCTTTTGACCCCTTTAGAATTATACCCTAGGGGAATTTCATAGTAACTTTATTGCAGTATTAATGTAAGCCTTACTTGCAACTAATAAATAAACTTTTATTACTTTTTTATTTTGCCTCCACCCATTCCTCATGTCAAAATGAAACACATCATCCTTCTGCACTCGATGTCATCTGCCACATATCACATTCTACCAGCCAGTTTATGCCCTCCCCTGAATTTTATCACTGTCCTTCTGATAGTTCACAATATTTCTAAATTTTGCCATTTGCAGATTTTAAAGTTGTCCTGCATATCTAGGTTATTAATGAGTGTAAAAAACAGATCATAATACTGACCCCTGTGGAACATCACTGTATGATTTCCTCAGTCAAAAAAAAACAACTATTCACTTTTCCTGTCACTCAGCCAATTTTGTGTCCATGCTACTGTTCTTTTATTCCATGGGTTCTAATTTGCTGACAAGATCAGATGATTTTTCACTGGTCAGCAGAGGGAATGCCTTTATGCTGATTGCAAAAAGAATTAAAGGAATTAAGAGAAACTTCTTTGTGGAAGCTGGTGAGAGCATGGAATTTTCTGCTGGTGACGGCAAGTGCTAGAACACTAACATTGGATACCACACCAAGCAAATGTTGGTTTTAATACAGCTCAGTTTTAAATTATGCTTGTTGGAAGCTAATGTGCCTTCATTAGGGGGAATAATAAATTGGAGCAATCTGTCCCAGAGGTACCTTCTCGTCCTTGTAACTTGTTGAATCATCCTTAGCATTTCATCAATGATCTGCAGCAATTAACTCGCTGCCTGATTACCTAAAGCCTGTCCACCATCTATAAGGTACAAGTCAGGAATGTGATGGGATAGTCTCTATTTGCTTGAATGAGTGGACCTCCACCAGCATTCAAGAAGCTTGACGCGAGAACAAAGTCACTAATGTTAGTGTACACTCCCTCCACTAGCAGTGTGTAACCACTATAAATATACTCACCAAACCCCTGAGAGCACCTTCTAAACCTATGACTGCCACCACATAGCAGGACAAGAGCAGCAGACAAATAAGAAGATTACCATCTGCAAGTTCCCCTTCAAGTCACATACCATCCTGTTTTTGTTTCTCTTCCCACATTTCATTGCATAAGGCAGACTTTTTCTATTCCCATAGTAATTTTAGCTAGAACCAGTTGCTAGTCTGTCACCAGCAGCTCATAGTTTGAAGGGTGCCACTCCACATTAAGCATGGCTGACAAGAAGTCTCTCTTACCGCCTGCCATTGGTGTGTTGGAAGGATTTGCAAATTGATACTCAAGCTGTTGGCTATTATATGAACATGTCTTACTCAGCTGTCAAGTCTTGGGGTGGGACCCAAACCCAGAGCTTCTGGCTCAGAGGCACGGACGTTACCCAGTGCACCAAAATCCTCCCATCACACCATCCTGACTAGGAACTTTATCACCACCCTTTCACTGGATCAAAGTCCTGAAATTCTTTTCTCAACAGCATTGTGGGTACATCTACACCACATGTCTGCAACAGTTCAAGAAGACTCACCCACATCTTCCCAAGGGCAATAAATGCTGGTCTTAATATGCGAAACCACCCCCCTGCCAATTCTACGAAAGAATAAACAAAAGCTGCCAAAACCGAGCAGTCCAGTGGAGACAGGGCCAAACTGAAGAAAAATGGTGTTTTGTCCTTAATACTAGATCATCGCCTATGTGTGTTTAAGGCTGATTGCTTTGTGCAGTCACAATTTTTCATGAAAGCAGTATAAATTATTAGTTTGAACAATGTTCAAGTATACATGTGTCCATTAAATCATTTGTTTTTCTCCATTCCATCATCTTTTAGAACCAGTTTCTTCCATCAGTCCATCAGCATCTCAAAAGGGACACTTATTTCACCAAATGTTTCTGAAGGTGCTGCTCTTCCTGCTGCTATGCACCGTTATCACTGTGGTGATGTGCAGAAGAACAGACTTCCCACATGAGCAGTTGTGTAGCGCTGTGAACCATCTGTACGAAGACACACTTCATGCCATTTGGGGAAATGAGATTCTCCAGAGGATTCTACGCAGCATCCCATTCCCATGACCAATCGCCAGTTGAAGAGGCACTGAAATTCCTATGGAATTGATTAATTTGTGTGTTCTTATATAGCACATAAACCTTTAAAAGGGTCAGTATGCCATTCACTTGCCCTGCTTAAATACTACATAATAAAAGATATTTTGCATTCACCAGCTTTTTGTCTTCAGTTCTTGTGTTGTGGTTTTTTTAAATGCTCTGATTTTGAACTCCTGCTTGACTTGGTTTGATGAAATCTGTTAGACCAGAAAATTTTGGTTCTAATTCTTGCTTTGTACTGAGATGGCAGTAGAAGCTGTCATTAATCCAAGACTTGTAAAGGGGAAAATGTTCAACAAGAGACTGGACACACTCAGTTTGACAATCCTGTTGATGAGCTCTATCGTTCTTGGATGTTGGCCCAAGACAAGAGTAAAGAGACTTTTTAAAAATCAATTCCTGTAAGACTTGTGGCTGGTACACCAAATCTTTGATCTGATTTAGCACTGTGTCTCATGTTCCAGGCTGCCCTCTGATCTCCTACCTAGTAAACTATGGAGCCACATAACTTTCTGTAAACTAGCATTTAATAATTAATTGCCATTGTAAAACATAGCAGCAGTGTGAATCCTCAAGGAGGCTGAATTTGTTCTTGAATTGACAAGAATTGTGCAGTGTCCGTTTGAGTTTGGAATTGGATATGAAGACCGTGAAGTTTCATCACGATGAATGCATGACAACTTCCCAGTTATAATTTAGGAACTAAAGAAGGATGTTAAGTCTGAAAAATTTTTTTTTTTCTTTCAGACAAAGATGACCCTTCATCTCTGCTACAATGTCCTTTTATGAGTACTCATTCCACAACTCGATTACTGTTTGGGTGAAAATATTCCATCAGCTTTTCAATTTTTAACTTGTACGTGCTATTTTGATTCTTTTACATCTAATGAACGGTTACCTGGAGTAGTTTTATTTAACATCAAGAATTCGGAAATTTTTCTATGATGGGGGGAGTCCAGAACTAGGGGTCATAGTTTGAGCATAAAGGAAAACCTTTTAGAACTAAAGCAAGAAGAAATTGCTTCAATCAGAGAACACTGAATATGTGGAATTTATTACCACAGAAATTTGTATGATTTCAAGAAGAAATTAGATACAGCTCTTGGGGCTAAAGGAATATGGGGGGGAGTCAGGATATTGAAATTGATGGTAGTAATGAATAGTGCAGCAGGTTCAAAGGGCTATATTTTTGGCTCCATCAGTTGCTCAGGCAATGCAGTGCAGTCCAGATCCATGTGCTGCATGAAAAGAATGTCAAGTCAGTATTGCCTCTGTGCTGAGATTCTAAGTGTGAACAAACTTTCACGTGCTTAAACTGACCAGGACTATAATCAAATAAGTAATGGCATCATGCTGGTTGACAAAAGACATCAAGGAAGGGTTGGGACTTTAGTTCAGTCGGGCAGTGCAGACTTGGAGGGCCTGTTGCTGTGCTTCATTTCCTTAATTCTTCAGCATTCAAAGAACAATGTTCAGGTTACCAAAGCTCTCATGATCAATACCCCATTCACCTTTCTAAACATTAACTCCCTCTACTGTGGTACGCAGTGACATTGCATCTACATGACACCAAGAGTCCTTCAACAGCACCTTCCAAATTCTTGACTTCTACCACCTGAAAGACAGCAGATGCATGGGAACACCACTAATAAGTTCTTCCCCAAGTAAAGCAACATGCTGACTTGGAAAGAAACCACACTTCATTGTCGCTGGGTCAAAATCCTGGAACTAATTCCTGAACACAACAGTGGGTGCAGTGTTAAGAAAGCAGATCATCTTCTCGTGAAGGGCAATTGGGTTTGGGTCCTGCCAGGGCCACTCTGCTTCTGATTTTATGCCTTGTCCAAGCATAAATAAAGGTTGAATTCTGGAGATAAATGAGAGTGACCCTTGATCACAGTGGCATCAAGAAGCTCTGGCACAATTGAAATGAATAGGAATCACGGGAAACCCCCTATTGGTTATCGTCATACAGAGCAGATAGGAATATTGTTGTGGTTGTTGAAGGCTAATCGTGTCCATTCCAGGAAATTGCATTCCTTGGGCCTTGAAGTGGGGGATGTCAGGAGTTGGGCCTTGGAATGAGGCAGATTGGCCACGGGCATGGAAAGTTGGCATGGGAAAGGATGAGTTGGGGGGGGGAGGGTTTAAGTCCTGTTTGGGGGTGGTAGTGAAAGGATGGGGGAGTCCTATTAGGGGTTGGTATGCTGTGGGGGAGTCCAATGGGGAGATAGCCAAGGTGGTGTCAGGATAATTGGGGAGGGACGTAGGCGGAATCCTGTGGAGGCATCAGAGAAGATCAGGACAATAGTTAGCAGGAAACTAGAAATAGTTTTAATTGTTCTAATTTTTTCTGGATAACTAAGAACATAATCAGAACGATCTGAAATTTGCAATTCAAACCACACTTTTGGATGGTTTTCAGTGCAAGCCAATTGCCCATTGGAAGTCTCAACTCCCTAGCCAATTGTTTGTAGAATCTCTACAGTGCAGAAACAGGCCATTTGGCCCATCAAGCCTGCATCAACAATACTCTTACCCACGCCCTATTCCCATAACCCCAAGCATTTGTCCTACAAATGCCCTGATATTAACAGTCAATTTAGATGGCCAATTCATATATCTTTGTACTGTGGGAGGAAAACAGAGGAAACCCACGCAGACCTGGGGAGAACATGCAAACTCCACAGTCACCCAGTTCAGCTGGAACTGAACCCGGCTTACTGGTGCTGTGAGGCAGAGTGCTAACCATTGTGCCACCATGCCACCTCAGTGTGTGACCCTTATCTGGGAACAGCCAGCAGAGGTTGGAGAGGGATTGGGATGTTTCCCAGCATGTCGTTGAAGTACCCATCCTTCCAGACACACTGCCCTGGAGCTTGGCAATAACAGTTGTTCATTTTTCTGGGACTCCTTTACCATTCTCACTAACTTCTTTATTAGATAGTGCAGCCACTATCTGCTCTGTACGACGATAACCAATAGGGGGTTTCCCCTGATTCCTATTCACTTCAATTGTGCCAGAGCACCTTGATGCCACTATCTATCAAGGATCACTCTTCTTCCTCTGTCAGGGACCATGCCCTCAGAAGACATTGTAAAATCATGGATGCATCCATCATTGCAAAAGCATGTAGTGGTTTGCTATTGCCTGCTTCAATGTGACTGATCAGAAAACTCCCCTTGTATCCTGACTTGCAACTGTTGGTGGACAAAATCCTGGCACTACCTCCCTGACACTAAGTGTATCACATAGCACTGATGGCAGTGGTACAAGAGGCAATTCACCACCATATTCTCAATAGATGCTTGTCTTTCTATTGATGTCCACATCCCAAGAATATATCAAAAATACATAAATATTACATCATGAATATGTATTTGCAAATGAACATATATAAAAATGTCTCTGGGATTCTCGGGATAATAAATGAGTGTATAGATTACTAAAACAAGGGCAAAGTCAAACCTTTTCAAATCATTGGTTGGGCTGCAATGAAAACAAGGCTGCCGAAATAGGATTTATTTTATTAGAGAAGGTTAAATAAAGTTAAATAGAAATCTTATATAGGATTTCAAATATTGAGAAGTTTAAATGAGGAAGCTAAGGAAAATAATTTCCACTGGTAGATAAGTCAATAATTAACAGGCAAACTTTTAAGATCATCACCAAAACAACAAAAGTTAATTGATTTTTTTCAGAGCAACGTTGGGACAGGTTAGGTGCATTGACCTAAACAGGCACTGGACTGTGGTGACTAGGGAATTTCACAGTAACTTCAATGCAGTGTTTAGTAAGCCTTGTGACTAATAAATAAACTTAATTTTACATGGAATTCCTCATCAGAAAGATTAAGCATTGGAAGATCAACTGGTGTGAGCATATGATAAAGGTTGAAGCTTTAGTATTAACCTGTGTGGAGAAGTGATAAATTGGGGTTTGACAATGACATTGCCTTTTTGCAGATGGAAAGACCTTTGTTCAAGTCCCTGAAGAAGAATTGTCAGCAGCACCTGACTTATGATTATCTGTAATGTCTCACTGGTTGAGACTTTGAATTGGATTTTGGTTGGATTTTACTGAATATAGCTAAAAAAACAAATCTGAAATTTTTCAAGCTATAAGTGTGTGATACAGTAACAAGACCCCTGCAATAAATAATCATCTTTTGCAGGAATATCTGAAATCTCTCTCTGACTATTGATGCAAACCTTGGCCTTTTGGCTAAGATCAAGTATAGTCTCGACATGCTGTACTTGGTTGAAGTCATTAGGTTACATTTCAGCTTCATTTGAAGCGATTTTTAAAAGTGGCATCTTGGCCTTTTGGTTAAGATGCAAGCATTGGAGGAGGTGCTCTGCCTACTCCAATCAGCTTGGATCATGTAGATCAAGGATCTATACAGGAGGTAGATCACACAGGAGGTGACAGTCTTGTCTTGTCAGCTTGGATCGGGAATGTCTCACTTGTTAAGACTCTGAATTGGACTTGATTTGATTGAATTGGATAAATAAATTTTTTTTAAAATCAGCCAGCAGAAGAATTGCAGCTAGAAAAAAAAACCCTGAAATCTCTTTACCAAACAACACAATGACTGAATTGAGAGTCATCTATAGAGGCCAAATATACTGAAACCAATCCAGGACAGCTGTAACACATCATCTACTCATGATTGGCATAACTTCTCATTTATATTTACTTACTACTGGATTCAATTCTCACTTCTAATTCATATGAATATAGATGCATGTGTTTTACTATTTCTTTTTATTGTTTTAGTTGTTAAGAAACTTATATTGTCTTAACTCACAAGGCCTGGTTAAATTAGCTTCTTTTTAAACACAACTATTGAGTTTGGGAAAGGTACCCAAGGGAAAGGGGACCTTGTTAGATTAAACCTTTGTTGCTACCAATAAATAAATAAAGATATGGAACCAGTTATACCTCATCAGAAAACCATAGAACTATTACAGGACAAAAATCATTTACTTGGCATATCAATTCTTCACTGGCTCACCAACCATCATAACTTAGTGCCATTCCCCTGCCTTTTCCCTACAACCCTACACATTGTTTCCATTAAAATAAATATCTACTGCCCTCCTGAATGACTCAATTGAGTCTGGCACCGCCACAATCCCAGGAAATGCAGTCCAGACCTGAGCGACTCCCTATGTGAAAAAGTTTTTTCTCACATCACATTTGCTTCTTTTGCAAATCATTTTAAATATGTGCCCACTCTTTCTTGATCCTTTTGCAAGCAAGAACAGTTTCTCTTTGTCTACAATATCCATTCCCACATGATTTTAAACACCTCTATCAAGTCTCCTCTTAGCTTGCTTCCCCCCAAAACAGAACAGTTCCAACCTCTCCGGTCTTTCCTTATAACTGAAGTATCTCATCCCTGGAACCATTCTTGTAAACCTGCTCTGCACTCTCACCAATGCACTCACATCCTTCCATTTATGTGGCACCCAGAACTATTTGCAATTTTCCAGTTAAGATGTAACTAGTGGCTTGTATAAGTTTAGCATAACCTCTGCCTCTATCAATAACATGATGTGAACCCACTTAGGTTAACCTATGACACGGACTACGCTGAGAGGCTTTGCCGTCGCACCTCTCTCACACTCCTCAATCACCTCATACACCAGCTCTATAGCAAATGCCGCACCATGGAAAGTAAAATGGAATACATATTCTCAACTTGCGCTCAGGACGCAGATCAGCTGCGAAACTTTGCCAAGCAGATGAGACGAAGAAACTACACCATTTACATGCACACCAAGAACAGGAAACTTGAAAAACTTGGCATCGCCACCAGCAACAACCAAGCCTCCCTTGGCACCACAGTAGAAAACAACACTACCGTAGAAAACAATACTACTCGTCAACTCAACACTCTGATCAAAACCTTTGATCCGGACCTTCAGAACACCCTCCGGGCTCTCATTCCACGTACTCCCCGCATTGGAGATCTCTACTGCCTCCCAAAGATACACAAGGCAAACATACCCGGCCGTCCCATCGTATCGGGCAATGGGACCCTGTGTGAGAACCTCTCCGGCTATATCGAGGGCATCCTGAAACCCATTGTACAAAGAACCCCCAGCTTTTGTCTTGACACTACGGACTTCCTACAGAAACTCAGCACACATGGAGCAGTTGAACCAGGGACACTCCTTGTCACAATGGATGTCTCGGCGCTCTACACCAACATCCCCCACGACGATGGTATTGCTGCAACTGCCTCAGTACTCAATGCCAACAACTGCCAGTTTCCGGATGCAATTTTACAACTCATCCGCTTCATCTTGGACCACAATGTCTTCACCTTCAACAATCAGCTTTTCATCCAGACACACGGAACAGCCATGGGGACCAAATTCGCACCTCAGTATGCCAACATCTTCATGCACAGGTTCGAACAAGACTTCTTCACCACACGAGATCTCCAACCAAGGTTATATACTAGATACATTGATGACATCTTTTTCCTTTGGACTCATGGTGAACAATCATTGAAACAACTGTATGATGATATCAACAAGTTCCATCCCACCATCAGACTCACCATGGACTATTCTCCAGAATCAGTTGCATTCTTGGACACACGCATCTCCATCAAGGACGGTCACCTCAGCACCTCACTGTACCGCAAACCGACAGACAACCTCACAATGCTCCACTTCTCCAGCTTCCACCCTAGACACGTTAAAGAAGCCATTCCCTATGGACAACCCTCCACATACACAGAATTTGCTCAGATGAGGAGGATCGTGACAGACACCTCCAGACACTGAAGGATGCCCTCGTCAGAACTGTCATCGATCGACAGTTCCGATGTGCCACAGCGATAAACCGCACTGACCTCCTCAGAAGACGAACACAGGACACGGTGGACAGAGTACCCTTTGTTGTCCAGTACTTCCCCGGAGCGGAGAAGCTACGACATCTTCTCCGGAGTCTTCAATATCATTGATGACGATGAACATCTCGCTAGGGCCATCCCCACCCCCCACTTCTTGCTTTCAGACAACCACACAACCTCAAACAGATCGTTGTTCGCAGCAAACTACCAACCTTCAGGAGAACAGTGACCACAATACCACACAACCCTGCCACAGCAACCTCTGCAAGACATGCCAGATCATAGACATGGACGACATCATCAAACGTGAGGATACCATTCACCAGGTGCACGGTACATACTCTTGCAACTCGGCCAACGTTGTCTACCTAATACGTTGCAAGAAAGGATGTCCTGAAGCATGGTACATTGGGGAGACCATGCAAATACTACGACAGCGGATGAACGAGCATCGCTCAACAATCACCAGACAAAACAATTCCCTTCCAGTGGGCAAACACTTCAGCAGTAATGGCATTCGGCCTCCGACCTGCGGGTAAATGTTCTTCAAGGGGGCCTTCGTGACACACGACAGCGCAGAGTCGCTGAGCAGAGACTGATAGCCAAGTTCCGCACACATGAGGACGGTCTTAATAGGGATCTTGGCTTCATGACACACTATCTGTAACCCCGTAACTTGCCTGGGTTAGCAAAAAACCTCACTTACTGTGCTGTCTGGAGAAAATACACAATTCTCTAACCAATGCTCAGGATTCCCTTCACACACATTGTTAGCCACTTTAACACTTGAATAGCAGGTTAGATGTAAGGATTCGCATTCTAATCAGCAATCTGTGACTGTCTGTGCTGATATGTGTGCAATTGCAGACCAGAACACTGCATTTGCCTGACGAAGGCACAAGGGTGTCGAAAGTTTGCAGATTTACTATCAAATAAATCGGTTGGATTTAAAATTGGTGTTGCTAAATTCTTACTGAGTTCTATCAATAACACGCAGAATACTATATTCTTTATTAACTGCTCACTCCACCTATTGTAAGAGAATATTTGTAGTAGCAGCAGTAAAATGCGAAATATAGTCTCATCAACATGCAATGGGCAGGATGTTGAAATATAATGAGCCCAGTACGTTAATTAATGTAATTGAATGTATGGTGGCTAATGTGATAGAATCAGGAATGGTAAGCATTTGTTAAACGTTGAGTGTAAGCAGCTGTAGGCAGTTAAACCTTGAGGAACAATGGTCACACTATGGCCCAGAAAACAGGGATGGGGTACAGATATTCTCTTTGTCACTTAGTTTAAAGTCTAGCTAAGCCACCATTGTGTATAAACAACGTTAATGGGCTGAGGGCAAAGGTCGGAACTGTCGTATAAACAAACTGGTTTCACTGAGTAGTAAACGCATCGATTAGTGACCAATCCATGACAAGGTAAATTATTAGCAGAGCCAGCACTAATGGTGGTTAAAGATAAGCCAGCCTTGAGGATGAGATAAGAATCTCAGGGCGTGTATCTGCAAACTGTATAAGACAAGCTGTAAGTGAGCGTTCCGGACATCCCGGCTTTATTCTCGTGTGCTGGAGAATAAAGTCTTACTTCCTGGAAAATCAAGGCTCGGACTCTCATTTAATAAGCTAAAAGTGCATTGTCGTCCTGGGGAACCACGACAAAATTGGCGCTGCGAGCAGGGTATAGAACATAGAACATAGAACATTACAGCACAGAACAGGGTATGGTGAAAGATCGCCCGGAAAATTGAAGTCCGGAAAAATTGAAGGTCTGACAAGGTAAGCAGACTTGCATGCATGTAAATCCTTGTCGTTGGAAAAGGGATCTCGAGGTCCGGCATACCCGGTTCTCTGCCAATCCTAGATCTCCCCTACTCAAAAGATACCCTGTGTGAATAAAATTGAATTGTGTAAAATTTTTGGGAGACTGAGTACGATTTGAAGGGTAGAGTTTTGCATGCAAAGCGCGTTATGAATGCTGTATTGTCTGTGAATGGGTAAAACGCGAGACGACGAAAAAGCCGAACGCTAACGGAAGCAATTAGGTTAGTCGAGCGGTTTGGAGCGGGATTCCAGGTTACAACTTGCCCAAGGAGAGTAAGTGTAGGAAGGCCTGCCAGTCCGAACCTACCCAGGACCTCGGATAAAGGACGTCAACCGAGAGAAGGAGAGATCTGTGAGAGATTGATCTCCTGCCTAATACAGTTGTACAGTTGTTAGGGTTACTAAAGCACAAATCAGTAGAGAAGGAGACAATTAGTTGGACTTGTGACAAAGGGGCTGTAAGGAACCAGTCTGTGATGAATGGTTCAGAACAGTGGTGCAAGGATTGATGGTGAATGTGGGACTCAGGACGCACTTAGAATAGTGACGAACAGCTTAGAATAACTGCAGTAACAGATTTTTCTGAGCAGTGGTGTTAGCACACATTACCTAAAAAAAGAGAACTAATGAAAGCAGTTGGAGGAGAAGTTAGGGAGTGGCATAAGGGCGAAAAAGACACTCTGTTGAGAAAGATTACACATATAATTAATTTGGATGAAGTAAGAAACGAGTGGCCGTAAGTGAACTGGGAAGGAATAATAAGCAGAAATTGGATAAGTGAAACAATATCAGAGACGTTAATAGAATTAATAAAGGAACCCAGATTGCGTAGGGCTTTAATACACATAGACCAACAAGTAAAGGCATATTATTCTTTAGCAAGAGAAAGGAGAATATTGCCAGGGAGAGGGAAAACAGGGAAGTGGATATCGGAACCCCGGTTAGAAGTACAGGTGATAGTAAGAGAAGCGCAGTGGGAGAGTGAACAGGGGATTGGTCAAGAAAACACAGTGTATTGCGTAATAATAACTATAATACCAAATTCAGATGAATTAAACAACAGAATTCATAACAATAGTTCAAGAGTACAGACAATGACAAGCAAGGCTAAAACACCAGTAGAAATACTAGGGGATAAGTTTCCAGCCCTAAGAGGAGATATAACATACATCTCCAAAAAATGGACTAAAAGAACAAACAAATTAAATACACAATGGCCAGAAGGGGACACATGGTGTGTGGAGAGATGCGAGGATCAGAAAGGATTTTTGAAGAATTATAAAATAAAAGATAAATCTAAAAAAAGAAAAGAAAAGCGAGAAAAAGAACTGGAGATACTGGCATTGTTTGAAAAAGAAGGGAAAGAAAGGAGAAGGGTATGGAAGGGAGGTAGGATGCAAATGCCAGTGCAAGCTCAGGAAAAGGAGGGATTAAAAGACCCAAATGCAACTCCACCTCCATATCCGGAGGAACGGAGGTCCACTGGGTTATATCCAATCATAACAGGTACAATGAATTTTGAAGGAGAGTATGATGTAAAACAAATAACAAAAGAAGAATGGGTAGCACAAGAGACAGAAAGGAGACAAAACATTGAGGAAGAAAATAAGAAAGTAGAAGAAGATTTGGACAAAGTAATTCAGATGAGACAACGGTTGGACGAGGAAGTGAAGATGGTAGATGTCCTAGAGTGGGCAAAGAAAGTAATGAAAAGGAAGGAAGATGAGGAGCAGACAAATGAAGGTGGATATGATAAAAGGGAAAATAGAAGGAAACAGGAAAGAGGGAGAAGAGACAGAAATGTGGGTGTAAAGGACAACTGGAAGCAAAAAGGGGACTGGGACTGGAAATGAAAACTTCCAGAAAAAGGGAGAAAGAAGGAAATAGAAGGAGAGACAGAGGGTAGTAGTGAAGAAGAAGGGGATTTATTCGCAGCGTTAGCGCCACAGAGAAGGTCACTATGGGTAAGAAGACCACCAATAAAATACTCAAACGAAGAACAAAGAGAGGAAAATATATTCCCTGTGGTTCTGAAGGGCGGCAGACTACAATATATTCCCTGGTCAGGTCAGGACTTGCCTAATTTGATTAGTGAATTACCAAATATTCTGGATGGGGCCGGAAGGTGGATTGGACAGTTGGAAGCTGGAATGGTGGGAAAGAGGATGGCGCTGGATGACATCAAAGCCCTCCTGGCAAAGGTGTTGGGAATGAATCAAATGACTGAAGTAATGAGACTTGCAGGCATCCCTACGGCAGCACTTGACCCAGATGTGGATGGAGTGCCAATAGACTTATATCGCCATGACATTTGGCAGGCACTAAGAGACATGTACCCCAATCGAGTGGACATGAAAACACTGAAGGGGGAGCCATTGGGTGAGGAGGAAAATGCGGCCACATATGTAGAAAACCAGCTGAAAAGATGGAGAAGGGACACTGAGAGGGACATTCTGACAGATCCACTGATCAATTCCATGCTCTGAGCAGCAATTTTAGAGGGTCTACCAACTTCAGCTAAGTCTAGATTGGAGGAAGTGGTAAGCCTGGAGTCAAAAAGCTATAGAAAATTCTTAGACCATGTCGTCCACGCGGTAGAAAGACACCGCAAGGAGGAAAAGAATGCAGACAAGCAGCTGAAAGATGTACAGTGCAAACTTCTCCAAGCTCAGTTGGAGGAAATTAAAAACAAAGAAAAGCAGAAATTAAAAGAGGACTCCACACCCAAGAAAATGGCACCAATGGTGGCTGACCTAACGATCGGAGAGATACCCACACTACCGCAAGGGAGAAGTGGAGGTGGAAGTCAGCCCATCATAACCTATAACATTTCTGGTTTCCCACTGTCCACGACTCCAGGAGGTTACAATCCAAATAACCAAAATAATTGGAAACCCCAGAACCAAAATAACTGGAATGGGAAAGGACAGGGGCAGGGAAGTGGTAGACTACCCTATCAGAACCAGAAGAGACAAAGTCAGGGAAATAATCAAGGTCAGAAACAGGGACCGCCACCTGGTCCTCCAGGTGTATGTTGTGGGTAACAGGGAAACAGGATTTGCAACAGCAGTGCTGATGCAGGAAAGTTGTAAAGGCAGGAAAAGGCAGGCCATAGCTTATTACAGCACCAAGCTAGACAATGTGGCTATGGGATACCCCCCCTGCTACCAAGGCCTGGCAGCAGCCTGGTGGGCATATGAAAAAGCAGCCGTGGTCACGATGGGATATCCAATAAACATACATGTATACCATAAGGTAGCTGAACTGATCGAACAGGGGAGATTTGTATTGACGCCTGCCAGAATCCATCACTACCGAATGCTGACCACCTTTCCAGATATTATGATAGTGAGATGTAACAGGGTTAATCCAGCCGACTATATGCCATTACCTCATGAAGGAGAGAAGCATGAGTGTGTAAGAGAAGCAAAAACATTCAAGAAACTAAGAAAAGACTTAAAAGCAGAAAAACTAGACACAGAAAGGAAAAGAGTACTATATGTTGATGGCTCGTGCTACAGGGATCATGTAGGAAACCATGCAGGTTATGCTATAATCGAACAGAAAGGGGAGACATTTGAAGTGTTAGAGGCAGAAAAGTGTGAGCAACCTTGCTCAGCCCAATTAGCAGAACTCAAAGCATTAACCAGAGCAAGCGAGTTGACAGAAGGGGAAATAGTGGAGGTATGTACGGATTCAGCTTATGTGCACGGAGTGTGCCACCTATTTGGAGCAATATGGAGACAGAGGGGATTCATGAAAAGTGGAGGAGGTTCAATACAGCACGAAAGTCAAATAAAAACATTAATACAAGCAATGATGGGTCCAAAAGAATTGGCCATAATCAAATGCCAGGCGCACAAAAAGGGAAAGGATAATGTTACCAAGGGAAATGCTAAAGCTGATGAGGTAGCCAAAGAAGTATCAGGATGCATCATGACCACAATAGCCCCAGTCGAGGTGAGACCACACCCAGGACCAGGGATGGGGATCGTTGCTCCCCAACCCACCCTAGAAGATGTGGTGCAGTTACAGGAGGAAGCCACAATAGCTGAAAAAACAATGTGGAAAGATAGAGGAGCAGTGCAGGGACTACATGATAGAGTGTGGAGAAACGGGGAAGGGCTGATCATAGCGCCTACATCATTACTAACCTTACTAATCAGCGAAGCACACGGAGTCGATCTCTGTGCAAGGGGGGAGGTGACCAGAAAAATAAAGAAGGAAGGATTCTGGTCACCTTACCTGCAGAATTCAATTGATTATATGTTAAGTCAATGTGAGGTATGTGCCCAGAATAACATCAGGAAAGGTATAACTGCTCCTATAGGGCACATACCAATTCCTGAAGGGCCGTTTACGCACCTATGCATGGATTATGTAGACATGGGGAAATTGGTGAGAGGAAAGAGATATATGTTGGTGATAATTGACGGATTCAGCAGATGGATAGAAGCAACACCATCCAAAGACCAAGGGTCTGGAACGGTAATTAACTTCCTGTCAAAAGAGATCATTCCAAGATTTGGCATACCCACTCAATTATGTCCGCATAAATGCGGACAATGGATCCGCATTTATTGAAAGGGTACTGAGAGAAACTCTCTCAGCACTACGGATAAAGCAGAAGTTTGGTTGTGTGTATTATCCCCAATCTCAAGGAATGGTGGAGAGGGCAAACGGGACCCTCAAGGCCAAAATAAGTAAAATTTGCAGTGAGACAGGGAAAAATTGGATTGATGCCCTGCCACTAGCACTAATGCAATGCAGAAGTCAAGAAAACAGAACCACGCATTTAAGTCCACATGAAATGATGACAGGAAGAGTAATGCCGGTACCAAAAATTAGGGGATCGGGAGGCCCTACACTAGAATGTTTAGATCGAAGCACAAAAGAATATATACAACAATTAACTATTATACACAGAACTATATTTGAACAGGAGAAGGCCAAGGAGGAGGAGAATCCGGTGGCAGAACACCAGATCAAACCTGGAGATCGCGTGTACATCAGAAAGTTCCGGAGGCGCTGGGACGAACCCAGGAGAGAAGGACCATTTGAAGTAATCAAAGTCTCTCCTACGGCTGTGCAAGTAAAAGGCAGTACACTGTGGTATTTAAATCATTGTACCAAAACAGTATCAGAGATAGAGGTTGATGGGAGAGTTGAAAGTACCGAAAGCCTGGATAGGAGTAGCGATGAGGAGGAAGGAGAGCCGGGGAGGGTCCTTCTAGCCAAACACAGGGTCAGGATAGGAATGCAGAAATTGAAGGTAGTAAGAACGATTTTATGTCTGAGTTGATTGATGATCCAAATGTCCAGCCTGATGCCCTTAGCCAAGGCTCAGGAGGTAATGGGGAAAGAGCAGAAGCCTCTTTTCCCACCTGGGACTTGGGGACCATCTCCCTCCCAGACCTTCTTGACCCATAACAGGGAGAAACAGAATGCAGAAAACCCACAATTAAGGTTAAAAGAAAATAAGAAAGTACTGAGATTAAAAGTGCAAGAACCCTTAGGCAGAATACTAAGAGGAAGAAAAAATAAAATACTTGAAAGAGATATTAACCCGCCAAGGCGGATGGGTCATAAGAGATCAATAGACTCAACCACAATCTGGGTTTGCTCATGATATTTGGGACTGGCTAGACAGTACGCTAGGAAAATGGGGAGCATGGCTTGCTAGAGCAGGAATTATAGCAGTAGTTATACTACTCATTGTGGGATTAATGACTTGCTGTTTTTTGCCTGTTCTGAGATCTCTCGTAACTAGACTGATGGTGCGACAAATGGTGGCGTGAATGAGTTATGATCAACCTCTCAATACAGAAACAGAGGAGTGGGAAAATGTCGAGCTGCCCCCACTGAATGGACTTACAATAACTATGATCGAAGACGACGTGCAGTGCCCTGCGAAAATGATGCCACCAAGGAGTTGCCCTACCAAAGTGATAACAACCTACCGGTGCCCTGTTAAGACCTGAGAACTTAGTCTGTACACAGTGATCGGTCTTTTTCCCTTCTCTAGTTAACAGTGGGAAGGTTTTTGGCTGATGACTGTTAGGCATAGGTAATCTGGAGGAGCAACCTATAATCAGAACATTGATAGATAAATCATAATAAAGTTAGAATAGGGACATTGATCCCTGACCCAAATACTTGACTCCTCCACATTTCCTACTAAACCTACAGAGGCACACATATAGATAGCTTGAGAATGTAATCATGTCGGGTGGTATTTTTGGGTGAGACTCAGAGGAGTCTCAAAGGGGGGAATGTAAGAGAATATTTGTAGTAGCAGCAGTAAAATGCGAAATATAGTCTCATCAACATGTGATGGGCAGGATGTTGAAATATAATGAGCCCAGTATGTTAATTAATGTAATTGAATGTATGGTGGCTAATGTGATAGAATCAGGAATGGTAAGCATTTATTAAACGTTGAGTGTAAGCAGCTGTAGGCAGTTAAACCTTGAGAAACAATAGTCACACTATGGCCCAGAAAACAGGGATGGGGTACAGATATTCTCTTTGTCACTTAGTTTAAAGTCTAGCTAAGCCACCATTGTGTATAAACAACGTTAATGGGCTGAGGGCAAAGGTCGGAACTGTCGTATAAACAAACTGGTTTCACTGAGTAGTAAATGCATCGATTAGTGACCAATCCACGACAAGGTAAATTATTAGCAGAGCCAGCACTAATGGTGGTTAAAGATAAGCCAGCCTTGAGGATGAGATAAGAATCTCAGGGCATGTATCTGCAAACTGTATAAGACAAGCTGTAATTGAGCATTTCACTGGAGTGTTCTGGACATCCCGGCTTTATTCTCGTGTGCTGGAGAATAAAGTCTTACTTCCTGGAAAATCAAGGCTCAGACTCTCATTTAATAAGCTAAAAGTGCATTGTCGTCCTGGGGAACCACGACACTATCCTGCTATGTTCAAAGATATAAGAACATATACACCCAGATTCTTTTGCTCCTGCACCCCTGTAAGAATTTTACATCTTACTTAAGATTGTCTTCATGTTCTTCCTACCAAAATGCATCACCTCACAGCTCTCCATATTGAAATTCATCTGCCACCTTTCTGTTCACTCTACCAACAAGTCTCTGTTTTTCTGATATTCTACACTGTTCACAGTTTACACTGTTCCAAGTTTTGTGTTGGACTCGGGTGGGCACAGTAAGTCTCACAACACCAGGTTAAAGTTCGACAGGTTTATTTGGTATCACAAGCTTTATGAGCGCTTCATAAAGTGAGTGGAGAGTTGGGTTCACAAACAGGGCATATATAGACACAGACTCAACTGTAAGACAATTATTCATAGCAAAGAATGCGAAATATAGTCTCATCAACATGCGATGGGCAGGATGTTGAAATATAATGAGCCCAGTATGTTAATTAATGTAATTGAATGTATGGTGGCTAATGTGATAGAATCAGGAATGGTAAGCATTTATTAAACATTGAGTGTAAGCAGCTGTAGGCAGTTAAACCTTGAGAAACAATGGTCACACTATGGCCCAGAAAACAGGGATGGGGTACATATATTCTCTTTGTCACTTAGTTTAAAGTCTAGCTAAGCCACCATTGTGTATAAACAACGTTAATGGGCCATAGTTAGCCATAGCAAAGAATCACTGAAACAACTATATGATGGCATCAACAAGTTCCATCTGACCATCAGATTCACCTTGGACTATTCCAGAATCAGTTGCGTTCTTAGACACATGCATCTCCATTAAAGACAGTCATTTCACTGTACCACAAGCCCACAAAAAACTCACGATGCCCCACTTCTCTAGCTTCCACCCTAAACATGTTAAAGGAGCTGTCCCCTATGGACAAGGCCTCTGCGCAAGTGAGAAGGAATGCAACAGACACCTACAGACGCTGAAAGATGTCCTCGTAAGAACAGGATATGGAGCTCGACTCATGGATCGACAGTTCCAATGTGAAAAATCACATCGACCTTCAGAAGACAAACATGGGACATGACCAACAGAGTACCCTTTGTTGTCCAGTAGTTTTCTGGAGCAGAGAAGCTACAACATCTTCTTTGGAGCATTCAACATGTCATCACTGAAGATGAACATCTCGCCACGGTCATCTCCATATCTCACTACCTGCCTTCAAACAACTATGCAACCACAAACAGACCATTATTCGCAGCAAACTACTCAGCTTTCAGGACCACACTACCACACAACCCTGCTCAGCAAATTCTGCAAGATGTGCCAGATCATCGACACGGATGCCATCAACTCAGGTGAGAACACATCCACCAGGTACACGGTACATATTCAGGAAACTCGGCCAACATTATCTTCCTCTTTCATTGCAGGAAAGGATGTCCAGAGGCATGGTATCTCAGCGAGACCATATCGATGCCAAGACAACAGATTAACGAATACCACTCAACAATCAACAGGCAGGAATATTCCCTTCCTGTCAGGGAACAATTCAGCAGTTAAAGACATTCAGCCTCTAATTTTCAAATAAACGTTCTCCAAGACGCCTTCAAGTCACATCACAACGCAGAATCACCAAGCAGAAACTGATAGCCAAGTTCACATGCATGAGGACTGCCTCAACTGAGATCTTGTAATTGCCATCATTTGGCCTGGGCTTGCAAAATCTTACAAACTGTCCTGACTTGAGACAATTCATATCTCTTTAACCTGTGCTTAATCCTCTCTCCATTTACATTATTTGTACCTGTAAAGACTTGATTACCTGCAAAGACTTGCATTCCAACCATTATCTTGCTACTGTGTCTTTGTTTACACTCACTGTTTGTGAACCCAACTCTTCACTCATCTGATGAAGGAGCAGTGCTCTGAAAGCTCATGATATCAAATAAACCAGTTGGAATATAACCTGGGGTTGAGAGAAGCTTACTGTTGTCAACTTTAAGCACTGGCAGTCTATTCAAAACTTCTTCCTTTTTAGGGATAGAGTTTCCTATCTGTCTCGATGGCCTAGGTGGTATTTACCTCCTTGGAAAAGACAGATACGAAGTATTAATTTAGTATCTTAGCCATATCCTCGGCTTCCATGTGTAAATTCCTTTTTTGGTCCCTAATCAGCCCTACTCCACTGTTTGCCGTCCTTTTCTAAGAGTTGCCCTACTAGCTTAGCTTCCTGCTCTAATAATCAACATCTATTCAGACCCTATTCAAACAGCTCCTGATAAACTAGGCCACTTAACTTGAAACATTTTTACTAGTTGAATTCCCACTTTGAACCAAATTCCCAAATCTACCCTCTTAATCTGTGTTTCACTCAAGCCAAAGCCTATCACTGATTATGCGTCACTTCCTCATCAGGGTTTGTAACAATTTTGGGGGTATCCCAGCCATTTGGTGACAATCCACAACTTTTGGGGATCTTCACCTGGTCTTGGTCGTTAAACATGTGTATAGATACATCCCCAGCAGATCATGAGTCGGCTGAAAATTACATAGAAAAGTTCATAAGAGTTTTAACTGATGTTTGAAAATCTTTTTGCTGAACCAATCTGCAAATTCCATGAAACATCCCTATATTGGCATTTATACCAAGGAAAACCTTAAGAACAGTTGATCAGAAGACATTAACAAAAAACACAAAAGACAGCTTATTGAGCTTGGTTATGCTAATATGACTAGTAAGCATAAGCTGATGTGAACTGGAACAAGCCAACATCCAAGGCATTTCAAGGGGATAAGAGCATTTCTATCCATTATTATGCTAAGAGAGCTTGGATAGTCAGGCAAAGTTGTTTGGACTGATTTGAGAAGCACTCGGTCTTGAAGGTTTGTGATCTTTGTTAATAAATTCAGTTTGACAAAAAGTGTAAGGTATTGTTGCTGAACAGTTGCTCAGAGCATCCTGATGCTGAACTTATCATGAACTTACATATTTACCCCCCAAACATAACATTATTGATGATGTTCAAACATTGACAAAAGAGCTGAACTTCAGCAATGAGGTGAGAGTGACTGCCCTTAACATCAAGGCAACATTTGACTGACTAGTATCAAGGAAAAGTATCTTAGTAAAACTGGAATCAGTGGGAACCAGGGAAAAAACTCTCCACTGGTTGGAGTCATACCTAGCACAACAGAATATGGTTTTGACTATTGGAAATCTACCATCTCAGTACCAGGATTACGGTGCAGGATTTCCTCAACATAGCATCCTAGGCCCATTGTCTTCAGCTGATCCATCAATTACCTTCCTTTCATCATAAAGTCAGAAGTGAGAATGTTCATTGATGACTGCACAACATTCAACACTATCTGCAACTACTCAGGTACTGACTCAGTCATGTCCAAATGCAGCAAGACCTGAACAATGTCCACAGTTGAGTTGACAAGTAGCGAGTAACAATCATACATAAAAATGACAGACAATGATCATGTCCAACAAGAGAAAATCTAACCATCACCCCTTGACATTTACAGGTATTACCATCACAAATTCCCCCCTACCAACATCCTGGAGGTTACCATTGACCTGAACAACACTTTGGAGTTCAGTCTTTTTGTCCATGTTTGAACTAGGGCTTGAATGAGGTCAGGAGCTGAGGGCTCTAGTGGAACACAAACTGAGCATTGGTGAGCGCATTATTGTTGAACAAGTTCCACTTGATAGCATTGTTGATGGCCCCTTCCATCACTTTACTGACGATTGACAGTAGCCTGACAGGGCAGTAATTAACCGGGTTGGATTTCTTCAGCTTTTATGATCAGGACGTACCTGGGTAATTTTCCACATTAGCAGGTAAATACCAGTATTGTAGCTGTTCACAGCAGCTTGGCTAGGGGTATGGCAAGTTCTGAAGCACAAGACTTCAGTACTATTGCTGGAATATTGTCAAGGCCTGTAGGCTTTGCCATATTTGGTGCCTTCAGCCATCTCTTGAGATCACGTGATGGATCTAATTGCGTGAAAACGTGCATCTGTGATGTTATGGACTACAGAGAAGGCCAATATGGATAATCCAATTGGCACTTCTGGCTGAAGATTGTTGCCAATATTCTAGTCTTGTGTGATGTACTGGGCTCCTCCACTGAGAATGGGGAAGCTCCCCCTCCAATCAGTTGTTTAATTGCCCACCTGCATTCATGATTGGCTGTGATAGGGCTGCAAAGCTTGGATCTGATCCTTTGGTTGTGGAAGCATTTAACTCTGTCTATTGCTTGCTCCATCCCCCGATATAGTTTGAGGTCCCAGGCTCTCACCCGAGACATTATTTGGCTACCCAAGCTCCAGCTCTGATATAATTTGGCTCCCAGGACTCTAGATATGATAACCTTACACAATAGCAGTGTTTGCTACTCCACCCATCAAAAAATTTATTGCTAATAGTCATTAATCAGCTGACCAGTAGAAAACAAGTGATTCAGCCTTGGATTAGATAAGCAGTTCCAGGCAGAATCTTGCACTGAAACTCAGCTGGGTGACAGGAATTTTCATAACTGCCTCTGGGAGTTGTGTGAAGTGGCTTCCTTGGCCCATCCAGCCTGCAGGCTATATCATGGGAAAGTCTGAATTAATGATTGCTAATCTACCTCAACATCATTTTCCTGTACTGATCCAAAATCTCTGATGTCTTTAATATTTAGAAATCAATCAATCACTGTCATCAATATTCTCAATACCTGATTCCCACAGCCCTCCGAGGTAGAGAATTTCAATTTTTCAACTCCTTCGCATCTCAGTCCTAAATGGTTTACCTCATTCTCAAGACTGTCTGCCACCAGCCAGGAAAAATATCCTTCCTGCATCTAATACATATAATTTAGTATGTTTTAATTAGATCACATCTCATCTTTCTGAACTCTAGAGAATATAGGCTGAATCTCTCCTCATAGAACAATCCCTTCAATCACAGGGTTGAGTTTGGTAAGCCTTTGTTACTCTCCCTTTATGACAAGTACATCCTTTCTTAGGTAAGGAGAATAAAATTACTCACAATTAAACAAAAACTGTGCATTGTGAATCAAGAATCCCTGATGTTGTTTTTTTTTTTGCCTTGTTGGAATGTACTTCGCCTGCATCTAAAAATCCACCTCATCACCCATTATCCTATTGTAGTTTCTCCTATCAAACTTTGGTTCCAGTTTGGAGTTGTGCTCACTGGTTCTGGAAGAGCATAATTTTGGAACAATTCTGCAAAAATCTGGGCCTTTCTGCACTTGAATATTAAGGGACCAGTCCTCACGATTTGAAAGCCACACTTCTACAATTGTCATTACATTACATCCCCACATGGCTTTTTCTGTTCTTTGCATTTCTCGTGGTCTTTTTCAGTCTGCCCTAATACAATTTGGTACTACTTCCTTCCCTGTAACTATCCAATACTCTCACTCTTGTATGCACCCTAATCCTCTCATTTACTCAGCTTCCCACCTCCCGCCATTTAGTGTAAACCTTTTCCAACCACACTAGTGAACCTCACAATTAAGACACTGTTCCCAGTCTTGTTGAGCTGTAACCCATTTGTTATGAATAGGTGCCTTTTGACGTAGGACTAGTCCTAATGTCTTCCAGTTAGGTTGGAAGGGAGAGGGAAAGGGAGGGAAGAATGGCAAAATGATAGATCAGGGAAGCAATGAGATAATTTGGGATAAGGAATGAGAGGCAAGACAGAAGGTAGAGGTGGATGGGTTAGGGTGGAGGAAATGGGGAAGAGGTAGGATTGTGAAAGGAGAGATTATAAGGAGAAAGAGAAGGAACAGTGTGAGAGTGGAGCAGGTATGTGTAAGGAGCTGAGAAGAGAGCTTGAGCGGGCAGTAGATGGTGGAATGGGAGGAATGAAGTAAGGAGAGCTGTTAGAAAGGATCAAAGGCACTGCGGCAGGAGAGGTGAAACAAAGAGGCAAGACAGAGGGAGAATTAAGAAGCTGGGAAAAGCGAGAGAGTGCTAAAAGGGATTTAGGAGGGGAAGTGGGTGGTAATGGGAAACAGAAGAGATGTGATGGCAAGAAAGAGCATTTATGTGGTTCAGGCTCTCCTATAGGTCACCAAGTTCAAAGGTGACAGTTATGGCCACTTCCCTTGGAGGATAGAGGAAAAGCTCACTAATGCTCAACCTCAGACAAATGTCACTATACCTGTAGTACGGCTGAGGTGTCACGATCAGATCAACAAAAAATCAAACAAGTGCTCCAAAATGTGAGGATCTGTTAAGAGTTCCCAAAGGCAATAAAATCAAATGCTTTGGCATTCGGGGTTCACGGATGATATTTTGTAACAGGTAAACTTTGTCATTTTAAATGAAAGAAAAGATGTTGTGATGCAATTTATAAGCTGTCTTTTTATTTCAATGCAGGTCGAGTTAACATCTGGGTAACATAAAATGGCTGGATACTTTGTAAGAGTGCACAATTTATGCAGGCCTTTGCACATAGTAGTCATGGGCAAACAGATACCATAGATCTCCGATCAGCAACTGTGTTTCTGGGATGTTAATTCAGTTTCTCTCTCCAGATGCTGCCAGATCGGCTGAGTTTTTCCAGCACTTTGTTTCCATTTCCCTCAAAATGTGATGTTTCAATAAGATCACTTCTCACCATTCTAAACTCCAATTATTTTACAACCAACCTCTTCAACATTTGCTAATTAGACAATTCTTTCATCCCAGGAATCAGCCGACTGAACCTTCTCGGAATGTTTTTCACTGTAAGTTTACTCTTTCTAAATAAGGAGACCAGAATTAAACATAGTACTCCAGATGTGCTAACTTTTGATTGTAACTTATCTGGGATAGATCCATTTTCACCCAATGAAATTAGCCTGAAATCAGTGAAAAAGACAAGGAAGCATTTGGCACTTCTGATTGAAGATTGTTTTGATGCATTACCCATTTTGACCTGGTACAGAGTTGTCCACCATCACAAATTCTAGTCTATACATTTATTAAGAACCAGCTGAAGACACTGGATGCAGCCAAAACTATGGGCCCTGACAACACTCTGGCTGTAGTAGAGACTTAAGCTATTCCAGTACAGCTCATTGATAAATAGTTGGCAGTGGAAAATTACCCAGGTATGCCCTGCCCCCAAAAAGGACAAACTCAATGAGTCATTTGGCACCCCATCAACATTTTACCAACTATCAGCAAAATGATGCAAGTTGTTTGTCATTAACAAGCTGTGCTATTTACTCAACAGTAACCTGCTCACCGATACTCAGTTTGGATGTCATCAAGGCCACTCAGTTTCAGATCTTATTACAGCCTTGGTTCAAACATGACTAAAAGAATTGGAGTCCAAAGGTTAAGCAAGAGTGACTGCCCTTGAAGTCAAGGCAATGTTTGGCTCATTATGACATCAAAGAGCCTTTGTAAGATTGAAGTCAATGGGAATTAGGGGAAACCTTTCCATTGGTCACAAAGGAAGATGGTTGTGGTGGGTGGAAGTCAAATCATTTCTGCTCTATGGATATCAGCAGTACTTTGTTTTATTCTTTTAACCCCTATCCTTAATTGCCTTTGAATTGAGTACTAGGCCATTTCAGAGGCATTTAACAGTCAACATACCACTGTCTGTCTGGAAATAGATGTCGGCTAGAGGTGGCAGATTTCATTCCCTAAGAACAAGAGCGAATCAGATGAGTTTTTATGACAATTGATAATAGTTTCATTCTGGATTTTTGTTGAATTAAAATTTCACCACCTGCTCTGATGGGATTTGAACCCAGGTCCCAGAGCATTATCCTGGGTTTCTGGATTACTGTCCAGTGATAATACAGCTATGCCATCATATATACGTGGGCCATATATAAGATTTACTGCAAATTTGCCCAAGTTTTTTCAACTCAAACTTCCAAACCTGCAAACACTACCACCTAGAAGGACAAAGGCTGCAGATGGTTGTGAAAATCACAATCACAAAACCGGCAGAATCACAAAGCAAGCTGCTTTGAACTTACATCACCATTCTAATGTTTGTCACTGGGTCAAAATCCTGGATCTCTTTCCTGGTCAGCATTAGGTTGTACCTAGAATGGTTCAAGAATGCAACTCAGCGCACCTTTCATAAGGGGAATCAGGGGACTGACATTTACTTTGGGAATGTTTGATGAAACACTGGATCTAATCCATGCTGCACTTGATAGAAAGAATAGGACAATATGTAGTGTGTAATGTGAGAAAGTGACATGAATACAATTGAATGAGACATTACATGTGTTGGGAGAGAGTCAGAACTGATTTGAGATTTCGGATAAGAGATATAGGAAGGAATCAAGGAAGTTTTTTTTAATGTAGCAAGTGGCAACGACCTGGAACTCTGCTTCCACCAGCATCATGGGCTGTGAGACAATCAATATTATCAAAAGGAAATTGGATGTGTACTGAGAGAAAAAAAACTTTCATAGCTACAGGCAGAGAGCAGAGGAATGGACTGACTGGGCTGCTGAAGACAGCAGTATGGCCTTGATGACTGAATGGCCTCTGTGCTGTAATATCTCTATGACTCCAAGATTCTATGAAATGATCATGAAATTTATTGCAAAAAATTATCAAAAGCTTTAGCACCAATACATTTACACTTAACCATTATCTTTAAAAAATATATATTCTTTTATGCGAATGTGAAGATGTACACAGATTTCTTTTTCCATTTTTTCTTCCCTCTTTCTTTGAAAACTCTAATTCTTGCTGGGTTCAGATTATAATTGTCCCAGCAAATCACCTATAAAAACATTCTTTATAATTGGATACTGACAATTAAAAGAATAACCAACAGCTGAGGTGTGAAGGCATCAAAGTCAAGTCTCAACTTGTCCTCACCCAACATCTACAGAAAGGTCAATGGACTGCAATCAAAGACTGGAACTTCCTCAGCTCAAGGGCTCCGATGTGTAAATGCTGCCTTGGCTGAGATTAGTTCACCTAACGCAGACTGAGGCAGGAACCCTTGTGGTTTATATGATCCAGTACCACACAAGGCAGCATAGAGAAACAAGCCAGCTCTCAAAGATTCTCCAAGTGATACACAAATTGGAGCACTATGCCTGAGTGCAGAAGTGTGTGTAGACCCACTCATCTCTCTGGAGGGAGATCACTTTCACACCTTTCCCACGGCCTGACAGTTTTGGTGAGGAAGAAATGCATCACCTCCATTTACCAAAGAACAAGTGACATAAAGAACAAAGAGCAAGTCTCACTTTCATTTAACAGCCAACACATCTGCATTATGAAAGTAGGAGGTAAATGTCCTATACACATTTGTGAATGAGAACCAAACCCACCAATAAAAATTAACCCTAGTGGAACTGTATATCAGCTACTATTAGTGTATTAATAGTACTACTGCTATGGTGGTAACTTAAGCTGTGCTAATTGGTTATATATCCTCCTATTGTAAAGCTACAAACCACTTCTTAAGACCATCGTCCTGCCACTAGCCTCCTTAGTAATGTTCAATCATTATAAAGAGAAATGATGCTCTATGGAAAGGAATCAAAAAGCTATACGATTCCAGATGCTCTGCCAAAGATCCTGAGGAGATGGCGCAACTCTGTTATTCCAGAAAAAAATCAGCATCTGTAGAAGTCATCAGCAAATAGACCCGTTTTGACAGCTCTGGTCCAATCCTTCGTGTTGTTGAGATTGCTCCTTCACCACGTCGGACAGAGATGTCAGCAAGCAAATTCTCCTTCTCTTGTTCAGAACTGCACATTTGATATGCCTAACCAGAAGAAGAAGATAACTGATCATCTAGCTAATGTATTTATTATGTCAATAATTCATCCATGAACAACATATGCAAGAATCAATTTAAGTAATATTGTTGCCTCAGATGAATTCTACAGGAAAATATATAAAAATTACCAAAGACAGGACACTGACTTGTATATACAGTACATGGTCCCTTTAATCGTCTTTCTTAATAACACCTTAAACCATTTCACAGAATAATTAACAGTAATATGGAGTTCTGACACCGCACACTTGAATTGTGAAAAACCACCCAGCAGCACAAATATACATTCAATCCATCCAAACCTGGTTGGTATCTGGAGTGAACCCTTAAAGTTGTATGATGTTGGGGTTCATACTGGTGAGTATGATTCTGTCAATGCTTAAACTGGGGTATAGCACTGGTGGGTACAATTGTCTTTCAAACAATTACCATTAACATTAATAAAAATACTTTTTCATCAGGGTAATTTGTACCTGAGCAAGTAACCATGGTGATTGATAGGCAGACACTATGGCATTCGCCATTTCAGAGCTAACTCTGTTTAATTGCTGGATCTGTTTCTTCCAAATACTCAGGAGACCCTTCCCTGAATGATCTACCTTTGTCCCTCTGGATTTGTCACTCTCCAAGTAGACCGAGAGTCCTTTGTTTTCCTGTGCTCTCCTGGCAATATAGAACAAATATTATTCAACACCCTTTCGTACCAACTTATTTAAAATTCGTGAATATACCAACTGAAAAAAATAGTCATTTCTTCTCCTATCAATTTGCAAAACAGACTTCTTTCAGCAAAGTTATTTTTAGATTATGGCACATGGAGAAAATGCTTGAAATACACAGTTGGTCATTAGCATATATATTAGCATTTATTGCTGGTCAAATGCTCAAGTAGCTGCTGTTTCTCCAATATTGTCATCTTGAATCTACTTCAGTTTAAAAAGAAAGGTTTGTATTTATATAGCATCTTTCAGTGCCTCATAACATCTCAACCACTGAATTTCTTTCAAATATTTTTCTAATGTAGGACTTCATTAAATAGAAGTTATGTAAATGCTGTCATAATACACATGCTAGTACAACCAATAAGCAATATAGCCTTTGTAAAAGCAATCACGCTTTGCAATCTTGACTAACAACCATTGGGATTCATACAATGTAGGATGATTCAGTTACATGTCATGCGCAAATATCAATCAAACCAGCTATTCCTTAAAATGGTCACTGAATTACATTAACATCAGAAACATGGTGTGGTTTGGACAGGGATTGGGAGTGGTTTTAAGTACCAGTTATGCCACTCGCAGGTCTTACAATGGACTGAATTCTTTATTCAATTGTACATATTTCAAAGGAGGAACGAAGACCATACTGACAATAGTCAATGATCTTCCGGTCAATCAGCAATGCTGGGTGCATTGCCTCTGCCTTTTAGTTCTTTCAGATTGATGATGCTACCCATTTCTTCTGGGATCTTCCAATCCTGGCTGAAGCAGAATTGGGCGGCACAGGCACTCGAGAACAAGTCCAGCTGGAGCTAGGGAAGAAGACACACACCTTTTATGACAGTAGCTGCTATATTCAGGTAAAAGTTTTATACGTTCCAGTCCTTGGGCAGGTGTGAGATAGGAGTGGGTGGCATGGTTGAATGGTCAGAAGGAATAATCAGGTCAGGTTGGAAGTGGGCAGTTGGGGATAGACATTCAACTAAGTCCCTTATATCTGGCCCAAACATCCAACCTAAGCTCAGGTTTGATGACAATTGTGCAGGATCCTGGGCATCAGGGAATAAAGCCATCGGAAGGTAATTTGCACATATGAGTAACATTAGGATTTTGCAGAGTCCTAACTAGTCCCAACATACATTTGTTCCATCTCCAACAGTCCAGAGACCAATATCTTTAGTAGCCAGTTGCCTATGAAGTTCCCCATGGTTAACTATGTGGGAGGAGTAACATTTTGCGCATGTGTATGTGTGTGTGTCTGTGTTTGTGTGTCTGTGTGTGTATATATATATAAATAATATATATACACACAATAGTTACCCAGACTTTACTCGTGCTTTCAATCCTTCTAATCTTTCTTGGGTAGCTACTGGTATCACCCAGTCAGAATCATCAGAAGTTTGTAATTTAAACAATTGTTGATGGTTTCCTATGCTCGGGGGTAATTGCTCGGTGGGAGTTTGCACTTCCGGCCAATTACCATGCAAACCCCAAAGGGCATTTCCAAACACATCTTTGAGAAGATTGGAAGGTATGGTTCAATAAATCATTTGTGGCATTCAAGATATATAAAAAGCTCATTAGATAATCTGATTGTGGGATACTATTCCAAGCGTGAAGGAAATCCTTAGCTATCACATTCTTCATAAACACCGGCAAACTATTCTACCATAAGGACACCATAGTCATGTCCATTCACCCCACATCCTCGTTCTGCTTTGGGAAGGAGCCCACAATTTCACCATTGTGTACTCTTTAATTTGCACTCCAAGCACCCTGCATTTATTTGGAGAAGGGCTTAGTATCTAAGTGAGGAACGGTTTTATGCTGTCTGCTCACACCTAATGGGAATTGGCTTAATGCTGACTAATTCATTTAAAAGAAAGTTGCTTTTGAAGTTCTGCTCAAGCTCAGCACTTACTTGAATGGGGCCTCAGCCACAGCTTTGGTGAACATGCTGATATAATCTGCAAACTCCTTCCATTCTTCCAATAATTCAAGCTGTGCTCCAATGGACAGTTGCAAGTGTACTAGAGCCTGAGGCATGAAGAAAACACAAATAACTAAGACTCTACACAATAATAACTTTAAATCAAACTAAATGATGTTCAACGAAATTGCTTTTAAACGCATTATTTTTCCTCTTCTGAAGGATTTTTATTTCCAGATAAAAATTTCAAAGGTTTCAGGTAACTTGTCTGGACTGGTAGGCTATTGATTGCTGCAAAATTAATGACAGAGACCAATACTCTGCTGACACAACTGAAGTTCGTAAATTCATAAGATATAGGAGCAGAATTAGACCATCAGGCCTATCTAGTCTGCTTCACTATTTGATCATGACTGATACGCTCCTCATGCTCATTTTCCTGCCTTCTCCCCATAACCTTTCAACCCATTACCAACTAAACATTTGTCTAACTCCTCCTTAAATTTACTCACTGTCCCAGCATCCACCTTACTTTGAGGGATAGTGAATTCCACAAATTCTCAACTCTTTGGGAGAAATAATTTCTCCTCAACTGTTTTAAATTTGCTACCCCTTATCCTAAGACTATGACTTCTTGTCCTAGAATGCCCCACAAGAGGAAGCATCTGCTCCACGTCTACATCTATCTTTTATCATTGGTATATCTCAATTTGATTTTCCCTCATTCTTCTAAATTCCAGAGAGTACAAGCTTAAACTGTTCAATCTCTCTTCTTAGGACAAACCCTTCATCTCTGGAATCAATCTAGTGAATCTGCTCTAACCTGTCTCCAATGTCACAACATCTTTCCTCAAAAAAGGGAACAAAAACTGTGCACAATATCCAGGTGTGGTCTCACCAATGCCTTGTACAGTTGCAACAATATTTCTTTACCTTCATATTCTATTCCTTTAACCATAAATGCCAACATTCCATTTGCTTTCTTTATTATCTGCTGTACCTGCATGCTAATTTTCTGTAACTCATGAATAAGGACACGCAGATCCCTCTGCAGCAGAGCACCCCGAAGTCTCTTCCCATTTAGATAATAAGTTGCCTTCCCACTTTTCTGACCAAAATGCATGACCTCACACTTATCCACATTAAACTCCATCTGCCACATTTTGGCCCACTCTCCTAACCTGTCTATATCCAATGTAACTTTCTTATTTCCTCATTACAACTTATCGTCCTGTCTATTTTTGCGTCATCTGCAAATTTGGCTACAGAACTTTCTATCCATGTATCCAAGCCATTAATATAGATTGTAAATAGCTGGGGCTCAAGGACCAACCCTTGTAACACCCCACTAGTTAAATTTTGCCATCTAGAAAAAAATACATTTATCCCGACGCTCTGTCCATCAGTCAACCACCTATCCAAGCTAATCCAATTCCATGCGATCTAACCTTGTGAATTAATCTTTGGTATGGCACCTTATCAAACATCTTTCGGAAGTCCATATATACTACTGAAATATATGTGTACTGTCCGAAGTAGTCACTGGAAAGAAATCCAATGGGTCTAACTCTTTTTTTTAAACTGCTATTCCTTGATCTCTAGTAAGCTAGCTAATCTCAGCAAGCAGGGATGCTACAAATGGTATCAGCATTGTTAGGCTAGAGTCAGTGAAATGAATAATCTGTCTTCTCACTATCCCTACTCAAATGTGCCTGTGAGAACAACAATAACCTACATTATACAACAGATTTAACATAAAACATCTCAAGGACAGAACCAGACTCAGCAAAGGTGTACCCCGTGTCAGATATTTCCATGCCAAACTTCCTATCACTAGTAAGGTGCTGAAGGGAAATAAATATCAAAATAAATCTGGAAAATCACAGGAAAACATAGGAAACCAGAGACATAAAGCAGCTTAGGTAGTATCTGTGTAGAGATAAAGTTCAGGATGAAGAGCACATACCTAGTGCTAACTCCCCGATGCTCCCTACAGATGCTGCCTGGCCTACGATTGTTTGCTGAATTTACGGTTTCAGTCTTTTACTTCCTAACAAAACAGTTTTGTGTAACCTCTACTGAACTCCACCTGTGAAATCAAAGTTGCACCGTGTCTCTGAAGCCAGTGAAAACTCACTAATTCTACATCTGCTCGTGATATCAGAGGCACATGCTGATTATAGCTTTTTGCCTTTCTTTGCTTTGCTCGTTCTTCACTGCACTTTGTCTGCTGTGACTTGTGCTTCTTCGTTAGCCTGCAGAAACAAACCAAAAAATTCCATTAATTTTTATTTTCTATTTCTCCTGCTCCAGCTAAAGCTACCTATATCTCATCCAATTCCAGTAATTATCAGCAAATTATTTGATCTTCAAGTGATGTCATAACTAAATCCTATAGTATAAGACCAAGCATCAAGACACTTATAATTCGCAGCAGAGATAACTGAATAGTGATCAATAGTTTTGCTCTTTTCTAGCCCAGCGATGCTGAGACCAACAGTCAGGTCACAGTTGCTGGCTTAGCTGAAAACAACCAAAATCTAGTGTGTATGTTACAAAATTGTTGGTCTAAGTGAACTTCTAGACACAGTACCATATTATATATTTAAACACAGGAGAGTGCAGGTCATTTTCTTGGCTTGCCTTCCTTTTTCTAATACACCTGTTACTCGGTTACAACACAGTACATTTTACTTATATATAGTAACAAATGTGTTGGTTCCTGGGGTCGTGAATTGCTCTGGGATTGATTCCAGCTACTGGCAGTGCCTCAAGTGCACATTTCCACAGTATTTGATGTGTTTTGGTACTCAACAGTTCCTGTGCTGCAGTGCACAGAAGCTCGCATGGACTGCTTTTGAAGCTAGTCACTGACAGTAGGTCAGTAAGAAGTACCTGATTTCATGGAACATTGCCCGGTTTAACTTCAGAGTGGGCAGCACGTTCTTGAAAACTGGGTTACTTTTTAATCATACTTCAATCCACACAAGCCACAATAACTGTGGATCTACTCCTCACAAACACAACCATTCCCAGTTGAGCAGATGGCACTGAGCTGCAGAACACTGCTTTAGGGTAGTAAAAAAAACATTAAGATAACACTTCAAAAAAGATTCACTGCAGTTCTCACCTGAAGTGCTTTTCCAACCCCACAACAACGAAACATGGAACTCTACTAGCACTTTTCTGGAGAATATCAAGAACAAAACCTTGTAATGTCATCTGGTTTTCAATCGCAGCCCCTTGCAATTCCTGGGTAAGAAATTATAGGGAAGTGTGCGTGTTTAATGAAAGTTAAAACCAGGATTGTTATCAAATGGGTGCTTAATTGTATTCAAATGGTGGTACTCATTGGAGACTTACATGTGCACATACTTAAATCTACATACAGATTTTTATATAATAGTATAGGAGCAGGCACGAAGTGCAGCTGGTAGTCAGAGGTGTATGATATACAAGGTGTGTCTCCGTAGACAAAAGTTCAAGAAGAAGATAATGCACCTTTCATGGTCACAGAACATTCCAAAACACTGTACAAACAATGAAGTACTTTTGGAGTGTGATGTAGAAGGCTAGAATAGGCTAATTAAAACATATAACCATAGATTTAGGAATATTAACATGTTACTGACTTGAGAGTAAACGATCTTGGAAGTATGGGAACACTGACAAAGCTACTACTAAAGAATACATCTCTATATGATTAACAAGTACATGTATTTTGAATTTATGAAATGAATGAAGTTTAATTTAGAGTTTTGTAAAGCTTCAGTCAATAACAAAATACTGCAGGGCTTGGTGGGGGAGGTATAGGCAATGCCTGCATTCTAAGGGATAATGGTTTTACTGAAAGCAATTATGTAAATAGCAGTAGTTGGAAACAAAATGGCTATCAATGCCCATTTTATGAATATGCAGCTCCGAGCAGATAATGCGAGTGCAAGGCAGACATAAGAGATTTCTCAGGGTCAGACAAATGTCACGTGGGTTCAATTCGGTGGGAATTATCCTCCTGTTTCACTGTCCAGTGTCCTGTGTTGTGGGGCAACGGAAGGGAGGTAACATTCATAATTAGTAACAAATGAAATCCTCCTATTAGGTCAAGATGTGTATTGTTATTGACTGGAATTAATGATAGGATGATTATTGACCGATTTGTATTAATGTTCATTGGATTGTGCCCACCGGGAAGGTGGGAGAAATGATTTTGTAACCAATAATTGTCTTTGCAAGGGCATTATATAGCAGAATGATATCGGATGGCTCAGATCCTCTATCTGGAGTGCTGGGCTTCTTTATGTCATTCTCCCATTCAATCGTTTGGTTAACTAAAATAACATCTTAAAATTTGTACAATGTGTTTCACGAGCCTTTGCATTAGTTTGAGCAATACATAGTCTCAAGAAAAGGACTTTGCAACAAAGACCAGGCAACAGAATGTACTCGCTATTGTAATATCAGAATTTTAACAGCCAATTTTTGCACATAGCACTCCCACAAACTGCAATGTGATGATGATCAAGTAATATGTTTTGTACACAAATCAGCGGATAAAAGATAGCTGGAGATATATTCCTTGTTATTGTCAAATTGTACTGGAGGATCTTTTGTGTTCATTTCAGAGGGAAGTCAGGATTTTGGTTAAATATTTTATCCAAATTGTACAAAGACTAGGTTCCAGTGTTCTATCCCTTACCACCAGGCTATTCAATTCCCAACAGGAAGCACTAATCATGTTGCTTCTTTATAAGGAATTCCAAGAACTTATTCGTGTTTTATGTCATATATTCTAGTTGAAAACAGAAACTAATAGTATTGCCTATAATGTATAATGGGTTACTATTTCCTCCCACCTCTATTACATTAGACTGTGGGATTTCTATAGTGTTTGGAAAATTCAATAATGCTTTTTGTTTTTCTGGTCTTAGTGAATCAAAGAGAATAAATACAGAGGAGGATGAAAACTTAAACATCTTGTGCTGCAAGAGATCAATGTGACCTTGTCTGTTACAAGGCTTCTTTTTTCACTGACTCATGCGAAGGTAATGCTTTTACCAGTACAGGCCAGCTGCTGACATGCCACCCACCTGGCCACTCTTCAGACATGAGCCTAACCATAAAGTGTTCATCACACAGGGTTTCACAGTATAACCCAATCTTCACTTGATGCTCTTCATCAGGAGTCATTATTTATTGATTGGGAGTTAATATTTTGAGCAATACATAGTCTCAAGAAAAGGACTTTGCAACAAAGACTGATATTTTGTTTCTCCCCTGAGGTTCTAACTAAAATCAGTGAGAGCAGGAATCAAACCCACGATCTTACATTCTCGCTGGGCCATCTGGAAAGTTTCTGCCAGCCTTGTTAGCCAGAAATCGCAGATGAAACTGTGGAAAAAGACAAAACCTAACTTGCACTATTTTAATAAAATAAACAATTGACTTCTGGAGCTCCTGTTTCAAACAGAAATCAATAAAAAACTAATTCTAAGTGTTAAAAAGTGAATTATGGAAAACCATCAGCTATCTAACTACGGAAAGTAATAAGTGCCTGACTTTGACAATTCTAGATGTCAGAGGGCTGAAACACAAGAAAATTGATACACTTTTAATGTGTAATGTTACCTGTTTGTAGTTGTGAACCATAGAAACAAATTCCTCCAGTGGAATATAAATCAGAACATGAAGCTCATCCACCCAGTCAGTCTTTTCATTCTGTTAAGATAATTTTTAGGACTATTTTATCAAAGCATAAAAACAAAATGGAATAGTCTGGCTGTTGTGTTGACATACTAAGAAGTCTCAAATACCAGGTTAAAATCCAACAGGTTTATTCGTAGCAAACGCCATTAGGTTTTGGAACTGGCTGTTCCTTTGTTAACCAGCCTGTATGACCATTGCACAGGCTGTAAGTACATCTCAAATGGTCAACTGAGATTTTTATTCTTCATTACTGAGAAGCCAAAGGGCAACACATCAGCAAGGATCAGATGCAAAAAGAAGGCAAAGCACAAAATTATCAAGGTTTTAAAAACTTGAGGATTATATGATGTGAAAATAAAGCAGCAAATAGCCCTCCAAATCTCATATTCCATAAACGGGAGTTACATCAATAGAAAAAATTGAATGGAGAAGACAGGAGACCAAATGGGAGTGATGGTAGGACAGGAACAGAAAAGCTCATTGACAGGAAGTAATCCCAGTTCACTGAATATCCATGTAGGTCTTGGTAGCATTTGAGAGCACTGGTGGTGGTCACTAAAATGAGAAATCCAACAAGGTTAGATACTTGTTTTATTTCAGATGGTGATATTTCTGCAAGACAAACATGAACACACAGGATTTTGAGACAGTGTGAAGGGGAATGCTGAAAGACAGATTGCACATTAATTGAAAGAACAAAGATCAAGGATACCTTAAATTGGGACCTTTCCAAAAAAGGCCTGATGATGAGTGGGATCCCTGAAGTGTATGCTGGGCTTCACCTTCTGTTTATGTCACTTTGGAAATTGCAGTTCTACAGTTTACAAATGCTACAATATTGTGTAACAGCCAGGGTCTTAAGCAAAGAAAATTGAATGACCCCAACATCTGGAGATATTGAATAGAATCTACAAAGAAAATATACTTGAAAGTATTTAAATGTAGAGTTACATACACCTAGATAATAGTTTGCATTACAAAACTTGGGAATATTACTGAAAAAAGGTACATGTTATTGAAGCTTTTCATGTTATACTCATCAGGACTTTTTAATTATGAATATCAGTAGTAAAAAGGAACAACAATTTATACTGCATGAGAAAAGAGTGCTAATTGGTTGGCAAATGGGCTGATTGGTAGTGGCATTGCCATGGAGAATGAACCACAGAATGGCTATTGCCCAAGTTTTTGTTTAGTTGAAAAGATGCAATGAACAGATATATTCCTTTTGTCTGCAAAGGACTGAGTTGTGTGTGTGAGTATTATGTAGCTTCCAATGTGCATAAATGAGCCACAGTGTTAGCCCAACAAATAATTTTAAAATGGTTTTCAGTGCTATTCTTCAGCACAATCAGAATTGTTTAGCGAGTGTTGTCCAATCACGGAATCACATCTAATGTTGGACATCATGTTTTGAGTTTTACAAGTAGGGCCTGGTTGGGTATCTTCTATACTTTGCTTATTATGAACAGTCAAAGGGACGTGCTGTTTGATATGATCTGCTAGTCTTTGGGACACATGGTCTACATATCTGGCATCTTATTGGCACTGAAATTCATATGCACATTACTTAGTTGTGAAACAGGATGCTGCCATCAAGC